>JACEFO010002484.1:0-1341464 GCA_015342445.1 Digitaria exilis
GGCCGGGAACACCGCGGACCTTCGTCCGGTTGCGGCCGCCAACCTGCCGCCGGTTGGCGCCCGGCCTCGTCTCCGGCGACCGCCGATTTCATCTGCCTCACGCGGCGCCCCGCAACCGACCGCTCGCCCGGGCCTCCGCTTCGGCTTTCCATTCCTCACCCGACAAGACCCCAACCGCCGCGCTTCGTGCCGCTGCCCTCCGCGTCCGTCTTCGTCGCGGCTGCCATCTCTCAAGCACCTCGTCACGGCGAGGGCCGCAGGATCTTCCACGGCCGCCTCCTCCTCCCGCGTGGTGGCTGCCGCGACGGCCCGCCTTCGTCGTCGAGATCCCGCCGCCCCCACCAATGCGCCCCTCTGACGCTGTGCTGTGCAATCCCGCGAGCGGAGAGCCGACGTGCTCCCGTGCCCTGCCGGCGGCGAGGCCTACGGTGCGCGCTGCTCACCGTCGACGACCTCCGCTTACTGCCAGACAAAGGAGAAGGCGCCGCCGCGTTCGGCGTCTTTCGTACCGCGTGGTTCCTCGTCGACCACGACCGACGGCATCGTCTGCCTCCGACGCCGGGGCCGGTTGCGCCGCGCCTGCCGACGTCTGGAAGTGGCGGCGCTCCTCGCGTCGTGCACCGCGCATCGGTCTTTTTGGCCGCGCCTGACGCGGCCCTACCTCGCGCTGCCAAACGCCACGGCCGTCCCTGGCGTGTCTACCAACATTGGCTACACTGGTAAGGCTGCTAGGGTCACGCCGGACGGCAAGCTCCGGTCGCCACGACGGACCGCGTGGACGGTGTATTCGTGATTGCCGAGACGACCTCTTGAGCCAAGAACATAATCCCTTGGGGAGCGGTGGAACGTGTTGGCGCTACGAGAGTTCGACGAGGCTGCCCAACGTGTTACCACCTCCAGCAGTGAGGCCGGGCAAGACGACAGTGGCGGAGCTACGCGTTGTGGCCGGTGTCAGCCTGACAACGATAAATATCCAGCCAAACCAGTGCTAATCACTGTTCAGTACGGTTCATACACCGTGCTGTACACTGTTGCTGAAGCTATCTGACATCGTTGGCCAGCGCGCCTGGCTTCGCCCCTGCAAGACGAGGTTGTGGTGGCTCTGTGAGCAGAGCGGCCTCATTTTCTTCACGGCCTGCCGCAGCGGCGAAGGCGGCGGGCGGCGGCCATTTTGGCGGACGACGTTGAGGAGTGCTGTTTACGCTTACAGCATTGATGCAAGGAAGGTCGACAAGGTTGCCAGCAACGGTGGTGTCGGCGGTAAGCCGTGGAAGGAGTGTATGGATATGAGATGACCGAGTGACATTCTTGAGCTACTAGGGGGGAAAACATGCCACACAACTGCCTAGTGAAAAGTAGAATGCATACACTGTTATATACTCAACGCTAGGGTTTGCTTAGATACCTTGCTCTGATAGTCTGATTATAACGTACGTGCATTCTCCCACCCCTCATTTCCCGATAGAGGTCGTTACGCTGTGCTAATTCTCTTCTTCCTTTTAATGAAAAAAATATGCTAAGGTACGGCCACTAAAAAAACCATACATTCTCTCACCCCTTTACTTCTTAAAATCTTGTATGCAAACACAGTAACTTAATATAATTGTTAAGCACGGCCTCTTGTATGAACGTAGCCCTCTTTAAAAGAAAAATCACAATATGCATTACATGCTTCGTCTATTGTTAAATGTTGGAATCAAACTCCCATCGAATGATTTCTTTTGCTTCTGCAACATGTAAATCTGTATTCGTATCCGAATATCCAAATCTGATTTCATCTGTATTTGATCCAAATTCCATCCCCTAGATAGAGTCATGGAATGCAAGGTAACGGGGATTGGAAACATGGTCCATTGCTTAAATGTATTGCCCATAATTGGTTGCCGGCATTGGGGAACATGGATTAGTTGCTGATTTAGGCATTTAGCTGTCAGTTAGTAGGACTGATGGTATATTTTGGTTCGAAAACATCACCGGTATTAAGGGGTAGAATTGTAGGTGATTATATATTTATTTTACCTAAATTCGCTCCCTCCTTTATATTAAAGATAGATAGGATATGAGCATATTATTTCATATGACAAGTAAAGTAAGGCCACATATTGTTCCCATCAATCTCCAAGCTAGCAGCTCCTAGCAACATATATCTTCCCCCATCAATCTCCAAGCTAGCAGCTCCACTCCATGCACTGCACGCATTGCTGCAGCAGCCCATATCTATGCACCTATAGGTCACCTTGCATATTCATTTTGATGTTAATTGATGAGATTGAGTATCCAATTGAGATGTTTATCGATCGGTATATATCTGACATGCTAATTAATAAATGTTCCAGAACCCTTTTGGATACCACGCCCACAATAGTGTTAATATTATGCATGCAGGCATGCAGCTCAATAGGCGGCCGGCTAGCATTTAGAACATATGAAATCTGGCGCCTTCGGCGGCCCAGCCAGATAGGCCACGTGGGCGGCAATTCCCGGCCGTCCGATCAGTCAGATGGACGGCCAAGATCGTGCCATTTCTCCATCAATTTACAAAAAAACTCTCTGAATTTTATAAAAATACAACCGCCGTCCAATCATTCTACAAAAAACCCCTTAATTTTATGAAAATACAATCCGCCGTCCACTCCCCTCTTTCATGTTTTTTTAAAGGAGCCCTCGGATTTTCTCAGAATTACCCCACAGTCCACCCCCAACCGGCCAACCAAAATTTTTCAAAAAAAACCCTAAACTTTCTTTGAATCAACCCGTGTTCCTTTCCCCCTCTCAGAAATTTTCTTAAACAAACCCTTAAATTTTACTAAAATTACATAGCAGCTCATTCTATTAATTACTTCCCTACGAGCAATACTATACTTACAATTCAACCACCAAAACACGTTTGAACCAAAAGATGTCCAACATAAAATTTACTTACAGTTTCAAAACCTACAACTTTATTATATAACGTATTTTTAAACCCAAAAACACTTTCCACATTCATTAACGCAGATATTTATCTACAACCCATCGTATCTATGATTCAGATACCAAAACGTCCTCAAATTAAGAAGTATTCAATGCAAAAAAAAACAATCAAAATTCAAAAATTAGAACATATGAAATCTGGCGCCCTCGGTGGCCAGCCAGATAGGCCACGTGGGCGGCAATTCCATGCCGTCCGATCGGCCAGATGGACGGCCAAGATCGTGCAGTTTATCGTCAATTTACAAAAAAAAACTCCCTGAATTTTATAAAATCCAACCGCCGTCCAATCATTTTACAAAAAACCCCCTAAATTTTATAGAAATACAATCCACCGTCCACTCCCCTCTTTCATGTTTTTTTAAAGAAGCCCTCGGATTTCCTCAGAATTACCCCACAGTCCACCCCCAACCGGCCAACCAAAATTTTCAAAAAAACCCCTAAAATTTCTTAGAATCAACCCACATTCCTTTTCCCCCTCTCAGAAATTTTCTTAACAACGAACAATATCATCAGTAAAGGCAAATAGGCAATTGTTAAGGATCGACATGATGTACCATTACTACTAGATGTCGTGTACTTTGTTATTCATATGCTGATCGCATATCATCAGTAAAGGCAAATAGGCAATTGTTAAGGATCGACTTGATTTTGCTCGAGAACAAAAAGCAATACGAGGAGATCATTTTTTACTGATATGTTGCTAAAAGACCTGGAGTGATGGCCTTTTAATTGTTGGATCTCAACGAAAACAAGTCACCTATTTCACTTTATTTATTTAATCAAAGATTAAGCCGCGCGCTAAGGCGCGCGCAAATCTCTAGTTATAAATAAATCTGCAATGCATGAAAGCAATATAGTAGCTACCTTATTACTTTGATTGGTGGGCGCTCGGATGGCACCAGCAACATCATCGACGACCTCCTCGCTCGCCGCAGTGCTCCTCCTCTGCACGGCGGCATCGGCCTTCTTCTCCGTCGCCGACGCCAAGGCGACTACTGCTGATGGGCCACCTGCTGGTGACCAAGACCTGCGCCGACATAAAGAGGCACGACTGGGGGTGGTTGCCCGACGACGTCTGCGAGTCGAGGCTGCGGCAGGACAAGCGAAGCGCGGCGGCGAAGCACCCGCGCGACCTCGCCCTCATCGCCATGAGCCTCGCCAGCACGCCGTCGTCGACGCGGAAGCCAAGGTCTACGACGTGCTCCATTCCGGCCATCACAGTGACGACTCGGCGCTTACCCTACGGTAGTGCGTGATGGACTACGCCACCGTGGCCAGCGCCATCCCCGTGTGCAGCGCCATGGTCTACGGCTACAACAACAAGCTGCAGGCCGGTGCTCAGCATCAGCTGGCCCCCGTCGACTACTTCGACTGCGCTCGCCGGCTGAGGAGAGGCACTGCTAAGTGCTGGTTCCGCGTAATCAACACACCGGATGTTAAGAAGCTGGTGATCAAGGAGGTCTATGAGGCTCTTTACCGGACCGAACTCGTGGCTGCCCATGGTAGAAGAGATGCTAGGCATCGTGATCAAGGATCACGAGCCACCGCAATGGATTTAGGTCGATTTAATCCGGATCGACTTCATGTAATAGCAGCTATGTTTGGAGTAACTACTTTACTTGGGATACAAGTTTGATTTTCTTTCTCAGGGTTATCGTCACTACTATATAAATGTGGAATTGTGGACCAAAAATTCCAAAGCTGCTTTATTATTGTTGTTGTTAATTAGGCAGAATATAGTAGCCATTTTCATCCCTCAACTATTGTCCAAGGATCAAGTTCGTCACAGAATGAACTATGACACAACACTAGATCTCCTCCTAGTCTTCCACCACAATCACGTATGGGTACAATTAAGGAGAGACATCAAAGCAGCAACATCACCAAGTCTTCTATGCCCTTTTAGGCCATCGTGCCTTTTTCGACCTGCCGCGGTTTTCTTTCATATTTCAGTTCTTTTCTATTTTGCCTCGGCCCCTTCTGTTTCTCGATTGCCAGAAAGGTATAGTTTTGCACATTTATATCATAGATGCCGTCATCGGGATGGAATCCAATAATAAGGTTAAAAGTTGTTGGCTTGATTAGCAGTAAAGAAGAATGATTTTATCATTGAAAAAGAGCATCACTTCATCCTTAAGAACTTTGGTATAACGTCGGTGATTTCTGCATGCTGGTGTAACTCGAAAACTATTGAGGATTGTTCAAGCAAAAGTTAAAATGATTTTACTTCAGATAGACCTTAGGGCCGGACCCACGTTGAGCATAGTGAGGGCACATGCCCCCACCCCCTCTCAAGTCTACAAACACAGTATAATTTAGCACTATTTTGTTGTAGAAACCACTATAGCAAGTTTGCAGGCCCCAACTCGATTTTTGTGTTAGGTCCATCCCACCTAGACGTAACACTATTATGGTAGTAGCTAGCTATTGTGTTGTTTCTTTGAACCCTAAGGAAATTAATATAATATACCCAAAACACAATTGTATTATGTCCATGATAATAAAAAATACCCAAAACACAATGGTACAACAAACAAGATTCATCCATTGCATGTGGTTTTTGTCTTTTTTTTTCAAAATATAATACAATCAAAGACGTCCTAAAACAAATATAGGAAAATGTGAGCATCATTGCTGAGTTGAGGACTCCAACCTGGGTGGGTTCGTTCCACCACAATGAACCCTACCAGTTGAACTACATTGGTTTGAATTGTTGGACATTGTATACAAGTGTGTCGTATCATCACGATAATATAACTTTCCTATTTCTTCCCATTAATCCATGGTAATGCCAGCAAGAAAATCCTTTTCACCGGCTAATTGGTGTGCATGATACTATATCCATTAGAAATAGCTTTGTGAGTTCTCAAAATGTTTAATTACTATGTACATCTATATCTACAAGAGTGGATCTAGAATATTAGATATTATCATACCAAAGTATGTACTATAAGATATGATATTAAATAAAGGTATATCCTCTAGAGGATATAGCTTCTTCTCCCTTATTAAATTATTCACCGCATCAATAAGATATCCTTAAGTAGCAGCATCCTCATCTACGGTTTAATGATTAATTATACTACCTTTTCTAAAATTAATGTATCTCACAACCTCGATTCGACGTTGCCACATTAAATTTGCAACACCACCACCCCTATCTCTATAGCTAGCTAGAAATATCATGAAAGGATATCCAACACGAGTTTAACATTAATGCGCACAAATCCTCTGGTTGGTGACCCACTATAAATAACCCACAAACCATCTCCATTTGCAGCCAGGGATCATCTCAGCACCAGAGCTAGCTAAGGAAACATTGGCATGACGACGGCAACAACCACCTCCTCCGTGCTGGTGCTCCTCTGTGGGGCGGCCTTCCTCACCGTCACCACCTATGCAACTGACATCAAACGACATCAGCACGGTAAGCCGCAGTACAAGACCGGCGACCTGGTCATGAATTCTTGTGCGAACATGAGGGTACATGAATGGATCCCACAGCTCACTAGGAAGCAGTGTGAGTCCACGCTCCGCTCGAACAGGAAGAGCGCTGTGGCTAAGGATGAGCGTGGCCTCGCCCTCGTCGCCATGGATCTCGAAAGCTCCGCCAGAAAGGTCGACGGCTTGCTCTGGCAACACTCCGCCTCCCGTCGCCACTACCGGATCTAGGCTCTTTGCCGTGAGCCTGGCACTCTCGGCAAAGAGGACCATCCTCTCGGCAAAGCTGACTCGGCAAAGATTTTGTCGGCGAAGCTCCCTTTGCCGAGAGCTTTCTGTCGGGATCACGGCAAAGCCTTTGCCGTGTGCACCGGAGGTATTTGCCGAGAGCATGTAGCCTCTCGGCAAAGACCTGGCCCTAACGTCGGCGAGACGGCGTTGCGCCTTCTCTGTGGGGCCCGCAGCTGGGTTTGCCGAGAGCCACGTGCCAGGCTCTTGGCAAAGAACTCAAGGTTTGCCGAGAGCCACGTGCCAGGCTCTCGGCAAAGAGCCCATGGGGCCCACACCGGGAGAAGCAGGCGCGGGGCCTCTGCACATGGCTTTGCCGAGAGCCTAGCACCGTGCTCACGGCAAAAAATGGTAGTTTTGCCGAGAGCTTGGCCCTACGCTCACGGCAAAAAATGGCACCTTTACCGAGAGCCTGGCCCCATGCTCTCGGCAAACCCCTGGGCTGAGGCTTTTTTTATTTTTTATTTGCTCATATATGGTGCCCAACAACTGAAATATATCACACATACATCTCAAATACATCACAGGCAATTAATATAACCAATACACAAACACTTCATGCACATAACATACTGTTTCAACCACAAGTTTGACCAGAAGTTCAACAACAAGTTATACCACAAGTCCATGCACATAACATTCAAGTTCGACCACAAGTTTAACCACAGATAGTTCAAACTCCAACGTCCGTCAACTACCTAATGGTGGTGCCGCCATTCCCACGGGTTGTGTGCTTGGGAGGGGTTGGAGAGGTCGCGATCCTGTGAGCCCTGTCCGTCCTGCTGAGTTCCCCAAGGCGACCAGTCCGACACACGAGGCGCAGGCGACACACCAGGCGACATGTTGACAATTCCAGCGGGATCATTTGATCCCACCAAGAGACCCTGCAGAAAGGAGAAATGTTTTCACGTGAGACAAGATTTAACCAATGAACTTACAAACCAAAAGTTTTTATACTCACAGGGGTCGGTTGCCGAGGCGTTGGCTGAAACTGAAGCTGTGGGGGAGGGACGGACACTTGAGTGCCCATGCTCTGCATCCAGGCGTACATCTGGGTCAAGTTGGCCTGTAGGCTCTCCCGTTCGGTCCTCTCTTGGGCGAGCTGGGACTGCAATACATTCAAAATATATATGTTAAAATGCGAAGCAATCGTACATCAAAAGCAATGGAAAACAAAGTAAAAAAGAAATAACCTGCAGAGACGATATCTGCAGTTGCTCCTGTGTCATGCGTGGGCGGATTGTGTCGCTTCCGCTCGGCGCCCTTTGCCGAATCTCGGGGAGTCTTGGCGTCGTGGTCGAGTCCATGACGCTGTCACCCATCCAGTACCGCCCATGCTTCTTCCCTCCGCCCACCTCCATGAGGACTCGCCCATCAAAGTTCTGGGTGCTTGGAGCGTAGTCTGGCCCATGGACCTCCCTTGACCTAGACGTGTACGAACTGACCCTCGGAGGGATGGTGGGGTTGGTGAACGCCGAGTCGGGAGTGTCCTCGTTGTAGTCGTTGTCGTCTGTTGCCTTGCCCATATGAGCTAAGCACCACGCCTTGAACTGAGGGCAGTCCCGGTTGCCATGTGCTGCCGACTGCGGAAAAAGAGAACAAAGCGGTTAGAATGTTTTCATAATGTCTTGCATCAGAATAAACAATTAAAGCCGCTTACCCATGCCTTCGCGTATCCCGTGAGGTCTCGGCTGCCCTGGTGGTGCGACGGTCCTGCCATCTTCAAACGCCTGTCCCGGTGAATATTGTGCCTCTCCTGCCACTCGGGAGAGCACCACTTGTCCACCATCTTCTCCCAGGCCTCTATGTGATTATTACACCAACTAGGAGGCACCTGCAATTCAATGCAATTAAGGTAGAAGATCCAATGAAGCATGTTTATTCTCAGAAAATAAAAGTTTTGATGTTAGTTAGTTACCTTGAGGAAATCCTCCCTCTCCAACGTCATTGTTACGGCTTGCCTCTTGGTGACCTTTCGATGTTCGTAGTGGGCGTGGTAGTGCACGATAGCCTGGAGGCGCGCCTCGTAGTGAATGTCGTGCAGGAGCTTCTGGCAGGCTCGGTGGGCGTTACGCTCCGCCCTCACCTCAGTTCCCTCCTCGCACCTGTAGAAATCCTGCATATACACACATCAATTATTATGTCAGTATTTAAAATGCGATGAATTCAGTAATGTAGTGCCAGAAAGACTTACCCACAACTCGGCCTTCACCCGCTCCGCCTTGTTGTTGTACGCTCGACCCAGGGTGTCCCGCTGGTCCGGCGCGGAGTAGTAGTGCTCAAAGTGAAAAGCCGGCTCGTACTTTCCGGCATGCTGGACCATGCCGGGGAAGTGCTCCTTGCACAAGAGGCCGAGTATGCCATTGACAAGGCGTGAGTGGTTTCCACCGCCCACCAGGTCCCAACCCCTGAAAATAATTACAATACAATATTAGTTTCTATTGAGATCGCAACTAATCATAGGGAAATTAAGGGTCACGTCAAAAGCACTGACCTTTGTCCAGCGGGTCTAATCACTGGGCGTAGGTGTGGAGGTGGCCGGGGAGGGAGGGTCGACGGGCCTCGCAACCAAACCTTCGGCACGTCCTCTGCACCTTCGTCGTCCTCCTCGTCCTCCTCCTCGTCCTCCTCCTCCTCCTCGTCCTCCTCCTCCTCCTCCTCTGCCTCCACCGACTCGTCCTCCGAGTCCGGCTGCCTATAAGGCCGAAAGTCCGTGTCTTCTTCCTCCACGTACTCGTCCTCGTCGAAGAGCTGAATTTGTGGCATCGACTCTCGAGGAGGCTCTCGACGCGGCTCTCGACGCCTAAAACTCCACCAGCTCCTCCTGCCCGACCCCGACCCCGAACCCGACCCCTCCCCCTCCTCACTCGTCCTCTGGTACACAGACGACACCTTCCTCACTTTGCCGCCCGCCATATTTGTTCAGTCACCTGAAAATAAAAAAGAATGAACAAATTAGAACAATAAGCAAGATATACTTAGAAACAGGCTAAAAAACATAACTACACATAACATAGCAAGATGTAACTTTAAAATATAAATCTAAAACATAACTAGAAAGTAACATACATATTTTTTTAGAAATAATCATCATCATCAAGATTTTGTTCCTCATAATACTCATCATCATTATCCCGTGCATCAATTTCATCATGCCCGTGCTCCAAAGGGGCAATGTCATCACTGTCATCATTTAATTGCCATCGCTCAAGTAATCGTAAGTCCATCACATTTTCAACCTCATCTCCATCGTCTTCCTCACCTAGATCTTCATTGTCTACTTCCATTCCGATCGCTTCGGCTAAGTCTATGACAAAACTCCTTTCAAGCCCATCTTCTTGGAAAAATTCTCCCTCGTCTATGCTTGGGTCAATATTGTAATCATCATTGTTTGGGACTGGTAGTTTGCCATGTGGTGATACCTTGTAAACAACATCCCATCCCTGAAGACGCTCGTCCGTCTGACAAGGATACTGGAGAAAATAAACTTGTGTGGCCTGTTGAGCAACAATATAGACATCATCTCCTACATAGACGGAAGACTGTCGGACCTCGACTAGGCCAAGATTCGGTGTTCGTCTCACTTGTTCGGGATCAAACCATTGGCACTTGAATACGACAGGATTAAAAGGAGTGCTACCACGAAACACCAATTCGTAAATTTCCTCGATTCTGCCATAATAGTCGACGCCAATAGAGCCCGGCGTAAACACTCTGCTATTAGTTGTTCTTCGATTGGGCCGACTACGCTCGTGTCTTGTTGTGTGAAATCGATATCCATTAACATCATAACCGGAAAATGACATGACCATGTAGTCAAAGCCATTGGCAACCTGTCTCAACTCGGCACTCATAGAACCATCGGATTGTCCCTATGTAGGATCAAGTAGGAAAGGTACATCGTTGTCATATCCGTTACGCATGAGGCATGTACAACAAAGGAATATGACGGTACCTTGTTTTTGAACCAAGAAATGAAATCAGGCATTCCAGGTCCCGCACCTTCCCTGAGAAGCTTATCGTATTCCTGTGGGGTTGCTTCCCTTGATCGACGCCAATATTGATGATGAAATTCTCTGTAGCAACAACAGACAAGGGTGTTGGATACAGAATAGTTGAAGTGTGGAAAACAAGGTTGAGAACTTACGACATGTACACCTCTACTTCGGAGAGGTTGGTCAAGATATACAGCATGATCTTGCGCCACTCTGGAATGTCCAGAGTCTTGTTGGTCGCGCCACTAGCACTGCCTAGTTGCCCTCGGAATATGCTCAGATTCGATTCATTGCAGCCAACATTGTAACGAGGAGGGGGGTTATGCACGCTAGGAAGGTTGTCAGAATAGTACTTTGTTGTGAAATTTGACACCTCCTCTAGAATGAAAGCCTCTGCAATGGAAGCTTCAATTTTGCATTTGTTTTTACATTTGCTGCGTAGAGTCTTTTGACATCTCTCGATTGCGTAGCACCAACGTGCTTGCGCAGGCCCACCCATTCGTGCCTCGTACGGGAGGTGCAAAATCATATGCTGCATCGGATTCATGAACCGGGTGGAAAAATCTTCTCCATCTTACAGATCAAGACAGGCACCAGCCTTTCCATCTCGGTTGTCACTGTTCGAGATATCTCCTTGGCACAGAGCTGGCGGAAGAAAAAGCTCAACTCTGCCAGCACAACCCATACACGGTCGGGGACATAGCCTCGGACCATGACCGGTAGAAGGCGCTCAAGCCATATGTGGTAGTCATGACTCTTGAGCCCATTGACTCGCATGGTGGCAAAGTTAACTCCTCTCCTCCAATTGGCCGCATATCCATCAGGGAACATTAATGTCTGGAACCATTGGAGTACTTCCCTCCTTTGGGCCCTCGTGGGAGGCACCATGTTCATCTTTGGTCTATCACACAACGTTGCTTGATCCACTCGGGCCTTAACATTGTCTTTGGTCTTATCAGCAATGTCCATGAGTGTTGAAAAAAGAGCCTCGGCATTATTCTTCTCGGTGTGCATCAGATCAATGTTATGAGGAAGAAGAATGTCTGGCATATAGGCGAGCCTCCACAGTCCAGACTTATGAGTCCAGTTATGATCCTGACCATATCCTACAAAACCACCTTGTTCGTTGACCTGGAGAGCGGCTACCTGAGCACAAACCTCAGCACCGGTCATAATGTGCGGTGCAGGGTCTGTAAGTGCAACACCTTTCGTGAAATTCTGGATGTCTCGCCTGAATGGATGGTTCAAAGGGAGGAATTGCCGGTGTTTGTCGAACGCGGAATACTTTCCACCCTTACTCAGCCAAATGAACTTCACACCTGTCTTGCAAATTGGCCATGGAATCCCCCCGTGAACACACCAGCCGCAGAATACCCCATATGCTAAGAAGTCATGCAAGGAGTAGTGATACCAAACATGCATTTTGAAATTTCTCTTTGTGGCTCGGTCGTACGTCAATACCCCTCGCTCCCAAGCATATGCTCCAATTCATCAATAAGAGGCTCCATATAGACATTCATATTAGCCCCCGGGTGATCAGGAATTATCAAAGACAGGAAAATGTTCTGCCGAGAAAAGAGGACGCCGGGGGGAGATTGAGAGGGATAACAAACACGGGCCAGCAAGTGTATGAGGCAGCCCCCATCCCATAAGGCTGGAACCCATCTGTGGCCAGAGCAACGCGAACGTTACGGGCCTCTGTGGCTTTGCCACGATGAATATGATCAAAGTGTTGCCATGATTCACCATCGGACGGATGTACCATCCTGTCAGGATTGTATCGACGTCCATTTTTATGCCATGTCATCTGTTTCGCAGATTCCTCGGTCATGTATAGCCGTTGGATCCGTGGGATGCACGGCAAGTACCGTAGGATTTTCACGGGGAGCTTGCTCTGCTTCTTCTGTCTATCACCAGCATCTTCCTCCACGTACCTAGACGAGTTACACTTTGGACAGTACCTCGCATTCTCGTGTTCTTTCCTAAACAACACGCATCCATTTGGATAGGCATGGATCTGCTCATAGGGCATCTTGAGTTCGTTGAGGAGTTTAGTTGCCTCGTACATGCTCTCTGGAAGAATGTGACCCTCTGGAAGCAGACTACCGACAACCCTCAAGATATTATTGAAGGCCTCCCGCCCAAGGTTATACTAGGACTTTAGCGCCATTAGACGTGCAATGCCATCCAGCTGAGAAACCTTGGTATGCCCGTGTAAGGGTTGTTGAGCCGCGGACAACATGTCGTAGTACGCTTTTGCGGTTACCTCCGGCTCCTCCTCACTAGGTCCTTCATTGAAGTGGGCTTCGTCATAGTCATTTAACATGTCCCCTACCCCGGCTTCATCATCAAACTCCATGACACGTTGCCTCACCACCTCCTCCCTTCTCCGATCGGTTTCGCCATGGTAGACCCACCAAGTATAGCCGGCAACAAACCCATTCTTGCAGAGATGAGTACTCATATCTTTCTTTGTTTGCCGTTTCTTGTTTTGACAACGACTGCATGGACACCAAGTCGCATTGGCTCCTTTAGCCTTAGCAAATGCTAGTCTAATGAATCTCTGGGTCTTGTCCATCCATTCTTTTGTAAACTGACGCGGACTCGGGCGGCCCGTGTACATCCACTCATGGTCAGCCATCCTTTCACATTTCAACGAGGGATATAAATATCTTAAGTATCTACACGCTCCTTATACTTTCTAATAGGCAAAGATAGGTCCTAATCCCACCCGAGGATGCGGCGATGACGTTAGTTTCCATGCTCTACTCCTATCCAAGACATAATTTCGGCAGCATCTCCCCGCTGTTCTCCAGATACATGTCCTTGAAAGGAGAGTGTGCATCCGAAGAACAGCAGGGAGATGCAGCCAAAACTCTGTCCTGGATAGAAGTAGAACATGGAAACTAACGACATCGTCGCATCCTCGGGCTGTCCAATAAACGTGGACAATTCGAAACAGATTTCGTTTTACGTATGCAGAGAACTGCATATTTCGAACCGTATCTCTTCCGAACGGGAGACGCCTAACTAGGTTACGTGACCTAAAACATGAAACGAAAAGACAAGTGTGTTTATGTCTCACCTTGCTATCCGGCTAGCGTCGATGATGGTGAGCGTCGAGTCGAGGATGGGCTAGCGTCGGCACGAGGAAGGCGAGCGCCGACTCCTCTCCTGAAAAAATAATAACAATGTTAATGAAAAAATTCGGCAGCAATTCCCCTACACGATGAGGTTTCTAAAGCCCCACTATCATCATCAATTTAATCACATTCACATTCATGCAACCTTATACAACCACAAATCCACTAAAACTGAATGTTCGCTTGTGGGAAAACTAGACAGCTACATTTAGTGCAATTCCAAATTGAATGACTTGATGTTTAGCACTCGGAATGAAATTACATTACAACACAGGTTCTGTTCTATACTTGTAACATCATTTCAGGGATATCTGTTCTATATCTGTCTGGAACATGATATAATGCAAATCATCAGTATAGGTTTGGATTAATGAGTCAAAGTACATAGTACAGTGCAGCTTAGTGATCTCATTTTCTTTTCTTAAGCATGCTAGTTCCTTAGAAAGCACACAGGATAAAGCATCATCGACTAGGCAAGATTTACTACTAACAAGATGTGGACATATTAGACTAATCTAAACAATACATCAAAGATATGCCATGCTTATTATAAATTAGTAAAACAGATTGCTATCTCTGTGCAAGTTACATTCAGATCAAACCTCACCCAAACAATCTGCGCTCTCCTCCAGGCTGCAGATGTCCAACACGCCGCGGCATAACACAAGCTTCCCGAACGCCGCTGCTGCCAAGACGCGCAGCACCACCACCCCAAGCCACCGTCGCGCCGGCCAGGATGGCAGCACACTTGACACCGTACAGGGCCGTCGCCGTACACCCGTAGCTGATGCCCACTGGACTGGAGTGACGCGGGGCGGCGGTGAAGCACGAGCTAGCGAGAGGAGGGGAATGGTCGGGGTAAAATTGCTTGCAGGGCGTGACGCGGGGCGGCGCTGGACCAAGAGCGAGCGGTGGAGGAGGCGATCGAACCTGTGGCGGCGGCGTGATCCCGTACGGCGTGTCCCTCTCTGCCGAGCGCCTCTTCCTCTGCCGGCGGCGCAGGCTCCCCGACTCCCGTGCGGTGGTGGAGGCAGCGCCGTGGGAGTGGAGGAGCGGAGGGCGGTGGCGCGGGGGTGGAGGAGCAGAGGGCGGCGGTGAGAGCAGTGAAGCGCGCGGTGGAAAATGAAGGGCGGAAGGAGACGGGGAACGGTTATATTTAGGAGTTTGCCGTGAGCCTGGATCTAGCTCACGGCAAACATAACCTTTGCCGTGAGCTAGATCCAGGCTCTCGGCAAAGGAAGTGTTTGCCGTGAGCCTGGATCTAGCTCACGGCAAAGATTGAATTTTCAGTTGGAAAAAATTCAACGCAGTTTGCCGTGAGCCCCTTTGCAAGCTCTCGGCAAACAATTCTTTGCCGAGAGCCACAAGGCCGAGCTCACGGCAAACACCCTGTTTGCCGTGAGCGCGCTTTGTGGCTCTCGGCAAAGAGTTGTTTCCCCATTAGTTTTTATTTTATTGTGCTCTTCATTTCTTTTTTCTAAAGTGTTGGTGATACTGATCTTATTTCATATGATGAGTAAAATCATGAAATCCTATTTGTTTACATATTATTTCATTATTTCAAGTGTATTTTAGTAATTTTTCATTATTTCATGTATATATGAAGTAGAAATATATATCAAATTATTCTGAAAAAATACCAAATTTTGACATTGAACATATAATAGTGTCTATAACATGTGCATAAAGTTTTGCATGCAAACTCAAATTTAAAGTTCCCTTTGAGTTCAAATTCTAGAGATCACATGTGATGTTTACGAAACTTCTACGGAGATGTTCGGATTTGTGCATGGTTTGACACAAAATTGCCCGAAACCTCGTCTAACTTTTCCCACACTCTTAGTACACCAAATCATTGGATGTCTACAAAAATCATGATTTTCGGACTCCATTTGCTATTTTTAATAATTGCAAAACTATTAATCCACGTGGTCTTTTCCATGTTTTCATCAAAATATACTCTTATTTTGTTGGTAAGGCTTCACATCACACTTACTTACATGAATCTCATTAGTTAATTCATTTTTTACCATTTTTCGAATCGTTTCTCTATTCAACTTTGAATTATTCCATAAACCCAACAAATTGATACAAAGAAATTAAAAATAACAAACAAATTGGTAAAATAGTCAAATGCTCATATGTTGTACTTTGTAGGATGTGTGAACTAAGAAAATTTGTTTGGGCGTTGAAATGTGAAAAATGTTGGACACGTTTGCCGAGAGCCGCGAGGAAGCTCTCGGCAAAGCATGCTTTCGCCGTGAGGCTTTGGAAAGCTCTCGGCAAACCTTGCCTTTGCCGTGAGCTTAGGCGAAACTCTCGGCAAAGAGTTTGCCACGTGGCCATGCCGACCTGACGGATGCCGTGCCACGTGTCCAGTTTTGCCGAGAGGACGTCCGCTGCTCTCGGCAAAGCACCCTTTGCCGTGAGCACCATGTAGGCTCACGGCAAAGAGGTTGACGGCCGTTAGCCGCCCCACACGTCGTCTCTGGCGGCGGGAGCACGAACGTGGCACGTGATCACGTATGCCGAGAGGTCCAAGTTTGCCGAGAGTCTCTTTGCTCAAGCTCTCGGCGAAGTTCGCATTCGTCGAGAGTTCAAACTTTGCCGAGAGCGCAACCTTATAGGCTCACGGCAAACATTGTTGTTGCCGACGGTTGTTCCTTTGCCGAGAGTCTAGAGGCTTGGCTCACGGCGAACGTCTGGTTTGCCGAGAGCCCGACATTTGGCTCATGACATTTGCCTCAGCAAGAGCGCGACACTCGCCATCCGGTACAGCCAGCTTGACTACGAAGTCGTGGCCTGCACCATCCCCATGTGTCGTGCCATGGTCCAAGAGTACAATCCCATCAATTGGGACACCACCGATGACGACATCTACTATGATTGCATCGCTAGGCTAGGGAACGCCGCCGGCAACTGCTTGGGCTTTGTCTTGGTTGACGACGAGTTGGCTAAGGTGGTGTCCAAGGAGGTCGGGGAGGTCTTCCAACGGGCCACCCTCGTCAGAGCCATGGTAGAGATTATGATCGGGTTCCGTCATGATAGGACCTAGCTAGCATAGGGATAGCTAGACTTTTAAATTATACTGTATGTATTTGTCGAGGGTCCCATATATTTGAAATTCTGAATCAAAGTGTTGACAATCAAAATGTATTGGCAATTGGACCAAACAGGATCATTGGTTCTATAAATCTGGAGCTTCTAGCTTTTGAAGAGTTTCAAATTGTATATCATAGATCTAACCATTGCGTAGCATTTAAAAATACGATCGAAATAATATATAGATCAAAATACATATACCTGGTTGGTAGTAGGGTTTACGTCGGACGGCAAGCTCCGCGTGGGGCCACGACGACGACGTCGACAATATATTTGTGTATTACCAAGACGATCTATTGGGCCAAGACAAAAACTAATCCCCATCCAAAGCAACGCCGTGTCTGAACGTGGTGTGATGAGGCTGCCGAAGGTGATGCCGGAGTTGCATTGCCACCTGTGAACTCGATGAGTTTCTCAAAAAAAAAAAGCCCCTGTGAACTCGATGAGGCTGTGGTGGTTCTGTGAGCTGAGAGCGGCCTCGTCTTATCCACGCCACGAACTGCATAGTGAAAAAGTAGAATGCATACACTGTGTTGACGATAAAAAATGGCATGAATGCCGATCTAGCTCAACAGCCGGTCTAACTGCCTGTAACAAGCGGTCTGACCGGCTGTACCCTGTTGCCGGTCTGGCAATGGGCCAGGCGGTCTGACCGCCTGTAGGAAAGTGCTCAAAATATGATTTTGACTCCACCATTGCGTAGGGCTCGTCGAGAAGGTCAAAATGCATATGTGGTTCGCCTGATTTGGATTCCGGATGAGGGGCCGTGGCCGATTGAGGACATCTACCCAATCGTTCAATCAATTTATCTTCACTCTTTTATCTCAAACTCTAGCTTTTCCAACCCCCTCTTCTTCCTTCTTTGTCTCCATGGCGTTTTAGGACGTTCTAGGTGGCCTTGCCGACTTTAGAACAACCCTAGGTTCGCCGCCTCCGATGGGGTCCCTCCCGAGGCGACGATCGTAGGCTTTCGCAACGCCTCTGCCTACAGGCGGTCTGACCCCCTGTGACACGCGGTCTGACCCCCTGTACATGCGGTCTGACTCCATGTCCAGAAGTTCCGACAAGGAGATTCCGGCTACCGCACGATCTAGCGCTTATCGTGTGTTGACCCAAATAGGCGTCAACACACTGTTACATACTTGCGCTACTTAGGGCCTATCTGTTTCAGATTAAGGACTTAATCGGTTACATGAGATCCAACCCCCTCTTCTTCCTTCTTCGTCTCCATGGAGTTTTAGGACGTTCTAGGTGGCCTTGCCGACCTTAGAACAACCCTAGGTTTGCCGCCTCCGACGGGGTCTCTCCCGAGGCGATGATCGTAGGCTTTCACGACGCCTCTGCCTACAGGCGGTCTAACCCCCTGTGACAGGCGGTCTAACCCCCTGTACAGGCGGTCTGACTCCCTGTCCAGAAGTTCCGACGAGGAGATTCTGGCTACCTCGCGATCTAGCGCTTATCGTGTGTTGACCCAAAAAGGCGTCAACTTATTTTGGCGACTCCGCTGGGGAAGAAAATCTGGTTTTTATAACCGTTCTACTCAACCCTAGCTCGATGGGATCCAAGATCGATCAAGATGATATTCCTGCTAACATAGAAGATCTCGATGAGGAAGGACGCCAGAAGTATTTGATAGTTTTAGCGCATCTCCAGAGCGAGTTCTTGAAGGGCTTTAAGAAGGATCAAGACACGGTCACACACGTTCAGGAGTTTGTGATGCCATCCTTCAAGATGAACGATGATAAGATTGAGGTAATCGACACTGTAAGTTCATCTTCCTAACCGTCTTCCCTTATTGATACGGTTAGCCCGATTGTTGTTAATAGTATGCCTAGTCTTGATGAACTTTCTGCACGTTTAGATCGACTAGAGATACTTAAAAGGGGGAAATCGGTTCATAATAGTGATGTGCCTATCATACCATGGTCTAATATTGATAATACGTTCTGTGGTATGTTACCTAATTCCTGTGATGGTCAGACTCCGCCGCTGATCCAGTTGCCCAGACCGAACACGATCATTGCAATTGGATCAATGCTTACAGGCGGTCAGACCACCGGCACAGCGGTCAGACCGCCTCAGCCGGTCACATCCCCTCAGCGGTTGTTCAGACCAATCTTTCTAGTGTTGTGACAGTTGTTCTGGAGTGGCGTGCACCGTTAGCCGTTATGCCAAATTCGGCTGCTGATAGCTGTGATGGTATGCTGGATGCGGCCAATGCTACGTACGTAATAACATTGCAGGATTTAGCATCGGTTAAACAAGGTCAGGATAAAACCATCTCTCAATATTTTTGAAGATTTAAAGAGATTAAAAACCGTTGCTTCAATTTATCAATTTCTGATGTTGATCTTGCTCGATTATGCTTTAGAGGATTAAAATCCTCTATTAGAGAGAAAATTGATAATTGTGATTATTATTCGGTTGCTCAAGTTCACATTAGAGCTGAAGTGGCTCAAAACCGAATGAATAAAGAAAAGGAGGGTCTTAAATCATGTCGGTCTAATATGCATGCTATTGATTGTGAATCCGTTGTTTCGACTGATAATGATAATAATGTTAATATTGCTGAATTTGCATGGCCTTCTAAAGTTGAAGCGTATTCTTGTTCATCTCTTAGGCCGGCTCATAAGAGTCGGCAAGAAAAATTGAAATTTACATTTGATGTATCTAAATGTGATCATATTTTTGATGAATTGCATAAACATGGATATATTAAGAGTTCTCATGTTATACCTGCATTGGAAGAGTTGAAAAGGCATGCATATTGTAAATTTCATAATTCTTATTCGCATGCTATCAATGATTGCAATGTTTTCCGTCGGCAAGTTCAATCGGCTATAAATGAAGGCCGTTTGGGATTTCACAACATGCAGGTGGATAAAACTTCTTTCCCGGTCAGTACTTTAGATTTGCAGCAACCTAAGGTTTTGATTCGGCCGCATCAAGTCGAATCTACTAAAGGAAAGAATGTGGTAGTGGGAGATGAAAGACCCACTTTGATAGGGAAGGAATTGATCCGTGAACGACATGTGAGAAATCTTCTGATGGAAAGTAGACATTCAAAGTCATGTTGAGAGCCTCTAGACATGGGGGGCAAAGGTCGGTCGTTTCACCTGGACTGTAGCCGTCTGGACCTGTTCTACCACAGGCGGTCAGACTGGCCGGGCGGTTAGACTGCCTGCAGCAGGCGGTCAGACCAGCCTACACCATGGTCGTCCAAAGGTGCTGAAAACGAAGCGTTCAGAGGTTGGAGCTTCTAAAGTGAGTTTGGCTAATGACAGAGGATCTGGTAAAAAGCCAAAGGTCAGATTTGATATGCTTCTCGACAAGTACTCCAAGCAAAAGGCCGTTCCAAGCGATTGGCCATTAAAAAAAGAAGTGAGATCACCTAAAGGTGGATTTTTCAAGCCAGTGCAACATCATCATGTGTCTTGGAAGTTAAGTCCGATATGGGATGACAATGGTGTGATGTGGGTGCCGTATCAGTCGGTATCACAACATTCTTTGCATTCTGGATGGAGGGAACCAAGAAAACATGTTCTGGACAGGATTGCACTACCTGTTCGTGACCGTTTGGCTGTTCGTCAATCTGGTCAAGGACATCGGGCCCAGGCGGTCAGACCTCCTATTACAAACGGTCTAGACCGGCCATCCCAGAAGAGGAAGGCACCTGTGTTTAAAGCAGGTGTATCGGTCTAAGAAAATGGAGGAGAAAGTTGAGGAGAAGAATGTGGACTCAGTAAAGTCTACTACACTTGATGGAGATAAAAGACCAATTGTTTTAGACAATCTGGTTGAGAAGTCTATGTCGGAGACTCCCACTGCTAATGGTCATGAAGTTTGCCGTAATGAGTTTAACTTTTTTCCTAGATGGTGACCTCCAGGTTTGACTCGTATGCAGAGAAGGAAACTTCAAAGGCTGCGTCTTCAGGAGAGAAAGAAACAAGAGCCAGAGAAGCAAGAGCCAGAAAAGCAAGAGTTTTTCAACAAGCATAGACCTATACTTTCTCAGAAGAAGAAGTGGAGAGTCAAAAAGAACGATCAGCCGAAGCCAGCAGTACAGGCGGTCCAACCGGTTGTACAGGCGGTCCAGACCGCCAGTTCTACAAAGTCGACCGAGCAGGCGGTCAGACCGCCTGCACAGCCGGTCAGACCGGTTGAGGCAGAGATACTGCCTCGCATGGTTTGTGATGATGAGTTGACATTCGTTTCCAGTGTTGAGGACGATGAACAACTTGTTAATTACAGTTCACCACCAGAGCATATGGATATGGATGCTAATGTCCCATACTTGGGTGATTATATTCTTATGGAGGAAGATCCTGATCATCCTGATTTTGATCCTGGGGAAGCTATGTAGGTGTTCTTACTCCTTACTTCGGTCAAAGGATGATGCTGAATTTACTTGGGGGGCAAAACAGCAAGGAGCCTTTGAGGTAAAATCTTATTTATCTTCGCCTCTGGTTCTTCGGGCACCTAGGAGAAGGGTTTCTTTTGAACTATATATTATGGCCGAAGAAAGCATTATTGGAGCTGTTTTGATTCAAAAGACCGAAGGGAAGGATTTTATTATTGCATATGCAAGTAGAAGATTATTGGACGTCGAAATAAGGTATGCTTTTAGTTGTATACATCATGCTTATACCAGGTTAAGGCATTATTTACTATGAAATACTTGCATAATTGCTTGTTAAGCCGACATAATTAAATACATGTTGCATAGGCCAAATATTGAGTGACAGAATCGGCAAATGACTTATGCTTTAATTGATTTAGTCTTTGATTCATTGAAATTTATAAAGACATATCGTTGCCGATTTTATTGTTTAACATTGATTAATGAGCAACTTAATTTAAATGTCGGCTACATTACTTTTACTCCATGCAATTTGCATTTTGATGGATCGGTTTACAAAGGTGATTGTGGTGTTGGTGTTATTATTATATCACCAAACGATATAGTTTCTGAAGCTCTTAACCAATTGGATCATATATGCATAATTATTCAGACCGAGTATTAGTCTTATTATTCGGTTTGGAGATCTTACATTACATGGAAGTAAAACATATAGAAGCTTGTGGTGCTTCTTTTCTATTGGTACAGCAAGTATTCAAAGAATGTCAATGTTTAGATGAATTTCTAAATGTTTATCTTGATAAATGATTAGACATTATAATTTGCTTTAATGAATTTGTTATTTATCATGTACCAAGAGAAGAGAATCTTAGAGCTAATGTGTCGGCACAGCAAGCATCAGGCTATAATATTCAGAAAAGAAATTTTTGAGAAAAGAAGCCGATGTTTTGCGAAGCCGACATGCTTGCTCTAGGACAGGCGGTCCAACCGCCTGGTGCAGCCGGTCTAACCACCATGACAAGCGGTCTGACCGTCTGTGCCTCTGAAAGACCGATTCGGCTGTGGATGCCTCTCAATCTGTTGAGGCTAATGTTGGTATTTGGAGGAAGGCTCTGGTGGTATTTGCAGGATACTAGCAGGTCAATGAATTGAAAAGTCCGACGATGGGCTTTCAAGTTTGCTTTGGTTGATAGTGAACTATATCGTCGGACCACGGATGGTTTGCTCTTAAAGTGTTTATATCCTGATCAAGCTAGGTTGCTTATGGCAGAGGTTCATGAAGAAATTTATGGTGCGCAACAATCGGCTCGCATGATGAAATGGCTCCTTAAGCGGGTTTACTATTATTGGTTTACAATAATTGCCGATTGTTTTTGTTACTATGAAAGAGGTGATTGAGTTTATTATCGAGTATGTTATACATAGATTTGAGATGGTTTGCCAATGAACATCATTCATATCTAAGGAGGTACGTGAGTTCGTTGAATCCAATGGTATTAAATTGCTCAATTCATCGCCATATTATGCTCAAGCTAATGGTGAAGTTGAGTTTAGCAATAAGGCATGTTTCTAGACATGGTTCTGCCAAAGTTACTCCGTATGAGTTTGTCTATGGTCAATAAGTCCTTTGAGTGACCGGCAGACGTTTGGAGGCTTTGGAGCAGGTCTAGAAAGAAGATAGCTCGAGTATTTAATAAGAAGGCAAATGTAACATTCTTTCAAGTTGATGATTGCATGGATTTCAGTTGTCAAAGAGCATTTGAAGGTATTATCCAATTGTTTGGTAAAGTGTTTGAAAGGATTTTGCCAATGTGTTGATATCGCTCTTAGAATGAAATGGCCGACAATAGAGGGTCGCCCTTAGACTGAATTAATGTTTCTTGATACGCAAGCTTTACCAAGAAACAGGGGGCATATGTTGACCACTAAAAATGGCATGAATGCCGATCTGGCTCAACAGCCGGTCTAACAACCTGTAACAAGCGGTCTGACCTGCTGTACCCTGTAGTCGGTCTGGCAATGGGCCAGGTGGTCTGACCGTCTATAGGAAAGTGTTCAAAATATGATTTTGACTCCACCATTGCGTAGGGCTCGTCGAGAAGGTCAAAATGCATATGTGGATCGCCTGATTTGGACTCCAGATGAGGGAGTTATGGCTCTATCAAGGGTCAACCCCGGGCCCAGGCGGTTAGACCGCCTGTACAGGAGGTCAGACCGCCTGTAGCAGTTCCAATCCGAATTAGAGTTGTATTTTGATGAGACTTCATTATGGAATTGACTCCCCACGGGGCAAGACCTCCCCACCCTATATTATGAAGGGCCGTGGCCGATTGAGGACCTCTACCCAATCGTACAATCAATTTATCTTGACTCTTTTATCTCAAACTCTAGCTTTTCCAACCCACTCTTCTTCCTTCTTCGTCTCCATGGCGTTTTAGGACGTTCTAGGTGGCCTTGCCGACCTTAGAACAACCCTAGGTTCGCCGCCTCCGACGGGGTCCCTCCTGAGGCGACGACTGTAGGCTTTCGTGGCGCCTCTGCCTACAGGCGGTCTGACCCTCTCTACATGCGGTCTGGCTCCCTGTCCAGAAGTTCCGACGAGGAGATTCCGGCTACCGCGTGATCTAGCGCTTATCGTGTGTTGACCCAAAAAGGCGTCAACACACTGTTACGTACTTGCGCTACTTAGGGCCTATCTGTTTCAGATTAAGGACTTAATCGGCTACATGAGATCCAATCCAAACCGAGAATAATAGATATAATAAAAAAAATCATGGTAGATATAATTAGAGATCGGGATTTATTTCGGGTCAGGAACTAATTTAGGCCCCGTTTAGTTAAAAAAATTCCACCAAAAATACTATTCATCCAACTTTTTTCTATTCATCCCATCCCTCCTACTCACATAATACTATTCATCGACAATGTTTTTTCGGTGAACAGTGTACTTTCGGGGAACCTTTAGGTGAACTAAACATACCCTTACTCATGATAGATACAACAACAGACCGGAAATGATTCCCTACCTCTCAACTAGTGGATTGATTTTCGGTTTCTTGATGTCCCTATTATGAGTAAATTAGTTTCCGACTCGGAATAAATCCGGGCATTTTATTAATTTATTATATCTATTATTTTCGACTTGGATTGAATCTGACATAACTGAACAAACCCTAAAGATTATGTAATCCATCTAGTAATCTATAAGATGAAACAAACATCAATAGGATTATATATGCATTATGAAAATTCCCAAGCCAAATTATAAGAATCGAATAAGCTGCCTTCTCTAGCTTATAGATTATAATGTGGACTACATAAGTTGGGGTAAAAACAAATCGGGCCTTACAGATATTAAATGTTGGAATCAACCAAGCTTCCATCGAGTGATTTTTTTTCTTGGTAAATTAGATAGAATAAACAGAATAATGATGGAACAAACCGGATAAATTCAAGGAAAAATGTGAACATCTAGTGGAGATTGTACACGTTGGAGGAGGTGACATTGTTAGTGTTTGACTCGTCAGAGTGTTCAGAGTTTTTTTTAAAGGCACCTCCTCGGTAAGGCCTCCTCCAACAGTCCGAGCTATCTAGCTCGTAGCTACAATGATTCGGGGTGGTAAAATGCTTTTCAGAACCTTGAAACACTGCGCAAGAGAGCAAACTGCCTTGGGTGTTGAGCGAGCTGAACGCTCGGCAGAGCGGCCGCCTCGTCCTTTTGGGATTATTGATCCAATAAAAAACTTGTGTCAGCCGTTGAAGGCTATTTAAGCTGGCTATTTGATGGCTGACTCAGCTCAGTGTATAACGTGGAGGAGAGAGATCAGCTCACCAGCTATTTGCTCTTAGCTAGCTAGAAGCTCATGAATCGAGGAAAATACATGCAACACTCTACTAGATGGCTGTGAAAAGGTAAAGAATAGTACATTTGTGGACCTTAAAAGAAAGAAAAAGAATATTTAAGATAGTATATATAAGTCTACAAGATGACGTGGATTTCTCCCAGCTAGCAAACTGTCGGAGACACCATTAAGGGTGCGTTTAGATTGGGGAAAGATTCTCCAAAAATACACTGTTCACCAAAAAAACACTGTAGATGAATAGTGTTATGTGAGTAGAAGGGATGGGATGAATAGTGAAAAGTTGGATGAATAGTGTTTTTTGGGAAATATTTGGGAAACTAAACGGGGCCTAAGGGCATCTCCAATGGAACTCTCATATTTGAGCCCCTACTTCATCATATGAGGATCTCTCATCCTCATTCTACCCCCCTACTTTACCTCCTACTCCAACCGAACTCTCATTTTACCTCCCTACTTTTTACTCACTTCTTTCTTTTTACTAATATCGTATTACACAGCTAGCACTATATATGTAAATGATATTATTTTGTATCAGTAATTTTTTAACACGAATATAATTTGAACTAGAAAGTTTAAACAAATTTATTTGTAACAGCTAATTTAAAAAAAAATAAATTCGAATGACTATTCAACCAACGGCTATATTTCCACCGACTATCTTTCGACGGCTATATTTCCAACGACTATCTTTCAACGGCTATATTTCCAACGACTATCTTTCAACGGCTATATTTCAAACGGCAATATGTTTCATCTCTATATATCTATCCCCATTCACCTCCTCGTCTCTACACCAAGTCATTCACTTCATTGTTGCTTCTCCACCTGAAATGAGTCGCCTCTCTCGCTTAGACTCGTCGTCCTCTTCGGATGATGACGATGAGCCCGAGCTCATTCTTACTGCACTACAAGCAGCACATGTTCAGTACGAAGCTATGCATGCTCCGCAATGGGGAGGCTCTGTACCTGGCCGACAATATATTCATCGTGATAGAGAAGGTGGTCATTGGAGGTTGTACAATGACTACTTTTCAGATGCACCAACATATGATGCTACTTTCTTTCGGCGCAGGTGTGTAAATAGATATAATTTTGCCTTCCATGTTCATCCATCACCTTTGTGCATATTTCTTATTCTTGTTTTTTTTGCTCAGGTTTAGAATGTCTCGTTCTGTATTTCTTCGCATAGCCCAAGCTGTAGAGGAACATGATAATTATTTTGTGCAAAAAAGGGATAGATGTGGACGACTTGGGTTATCGTGTCTACAAAAAATTTGTGCAGCATACATGATGATAAGTTACGGAGTACCGGCGGATTTTATGGATCAATATTTTCGTATTGCTGAAAGTACTGTCATAGAGAGTCTTAGAAGGTTGGTTAAAGCTATTATCGAGGTGTTTGGAGATGAGTACCTGAGATCTCCAAACGAGCAAGACACAGCTAGATTGCTTGCAATTGGAGAGCGTAGGGGTTTTCCTGGAATGCTTGGAAGCCTTGATTGTATGCATTGGACGTGGGGAAAATGCCCTTCAGCATGGAAAGGGCAATATACAGGTCATGTGCGTGAGCCTACAATAATTCTTGAAGCTGTTGCATCTCAAGATCTTTGGATTTGGCATGCATTCTTTGGTTTACCAGGTTCACTTAATGATATCAATGTTCTTCATTGGTCACATTTATTTGCAAAGTTAGCTGATGGGGAAGCCCCAAAGGTTGATTTCACTGTCAATGGTCATACTTACAATATGGGGTATTACCTTACTGATGGCATCTATCCTCAATGGGCAACATTTGTGAAGACCATACAAGCTCCACTTGGCAATAAGCGAAAATACTTTGCCAAGGCACAAGAAGCAGTTAGAAAGGATGTTGAACGAGCCTTTGGAGTTTTACAAGCTCGTTTTGCCATTGTTCGTGGCCCTAGTCGTTTCTGGGATAAGGATACCCTTAGAGAAATCATGACAGCTTGTGTCATAATGCATAACATGATAATAGAAGATGAGCGAAACAAAGATGAAGATTTCCACTATGACGGGGTTGGCCAACTTGTGAGACCTATGCTGTCTGAGGAACGCAATCGTACGCGTGAGTTCCATGAGTTCATTCAAGCTCATCACAATATCAGAAATAGGGAAGGTCATTGTCAACTCCAGGAAGATTTAATAGAGCACCTCTGGCGACGTCATGCAGACCTGTACTAAATATACAATGTATTTGCTAGTTCTATGTATTTTCTAGTTCTAGTTCTATGTTTTTTCTAGTTCTAGTTCAAATTCATGTACTGTGTTTTCATGGACTATGTATTTTCAAATTCATGTTGTATGGGGGTTGTCCACAAGTTGTCATTCAGACCAACACAACCTAGCTAACACAAATGGTTCATTTAGGCCAATAAAATCTCACACAAATGGTTCATACAGGCCAAATAAAAGCTAACACCAATGGTTCATAGAGGCCAACAACAGCTAACACAAATATTTCCCACATCTCATGTGCCGCTGCTATAACGTCGAGCAATGATCTCTTCTTGCAGACCTATATAGAATTTTTTTTGCAGCTCACTCATGGCACTAAGGTCCATGTTCATTATTTTCTCATCATCCATCCTTCGTTTCAACTCTAGTTCTTCTTGTTGCAGATCAAGACGCCTATTCTCTACTTGATTCTTAAGTTCAATCTTCCTACTATGTACTTCTTGTTTCATCTCAATTCTTCTACTCTCCACAGCTAGTCTCTCATCATTGCGCTCTTTTTTCTTAAGCTCTTTCAACTCATCGGCCTTTTCCCTCTTGCACCATAAATTTTCCATTGCGTCCATGAAAAGAGTTTCTCCATTATCGACAACTTTTTTACGTCGCCATTCCTTCTCCTTCTTCTGGCCATCTGGCCGATCCTTATTAGGTGAAGTATGACTTGGACCATCCTCTTCATCAGCATGGTGGCTCTCGTGAGTTCCAGGAGTTGCATTGGAGGATGTCTTTTGTTTCTTATTTTTGTTGTTTCTGTTGTTACAAGGGAGGTCTTTCCACTTCTGGGCATGCTGCAACAAGTTCCAACAATGCAGCAAAGCAAAAGACTTTTTATCTTTGTCTGTATCTGTAACACCCCTGGTGTTAATTAACCTTAAGATGATGGTTAAGTTAAACCCAGGCTAATTCAAAAGTGAATTTGAAGAAAATGAGGAAAAATTTATCAATTTGAGTCAAAAACCATTCAAATGAAGTAATAAGAAAACTTTGAAAATTCCTAAGAACTTGAAAAACTGCAAATGTAAAGGTTGGAGAATAAGTCAAACCAAGAAACTTTTCTTTTCAAACCATAGCCTAAAAATGCCTGGAAGCATCTCAAATTTCAAACCCCAAACCTTGGATTTGAAAAAAAAAAATGCTTCATCTCGAGGCTCCGCAGCCAAGCTCGAGGGGCATTCACCCTCGAGCGGTGATTTCCGTCACCCTCGAGGCTCCGCAGCCAAGCTCGAGGGGCATTCACCCTCGAGCGGTGATTTCCGTCACCCTCGAGGCTCCGCAGCCAAGCTCGAGGGGGGCATTCACCCTCGAGCGGCGTTTCCGTCACCCTCGAGGCTCCGCAGCCAAGCTCGAGGGGCATTCACCCTCGAGTGGCGTTTCCGTCACGCTCGAGGCTCGGAAAGCTCGAGCTTGCGATCCAAGCTCGAAGCGCATGGTCGAAGCGCCTGGTCCAAGCTTGAAAAGGCGCGCTCACGGGACGCTCACGCCGCGCTCGCGCGTGCCCGCGCTCGCCGCCGGCAGCGCTCTGCCAACGGCCGTCCTCGACTGCGCCGGCCAATGGCGCGGCTGCATGTCTCCGCTCACGGAGCACGCGTCTGGCCAGCCCGCGTGGCCTGAGGCGCACTGTAGCGCTGACTCCCGCGCTCGCCGTCGCGTCGCCGCCGCGGACCGCCGGATATTGCCGTCGCCGCCGTTGCCCACCGGTCCGTCGTGCGACTTTCGCGACCACGCCGTCTCCTTTTCCTCGCCCTGTCTCTTCTCGCCTCGCCCACGCGCGCCTGCCGCCTGCAGCACGCCTGCGCGCACACGTTGACGCCGCGCACGGCGCCAACACGGCCGCGACAAGCCGCTGTCGCCGCGACAGCTCACCGAGCTGCCCCAGCCTCCATCCCGTGCTGCCCGAGCACCCCTTCCCTCCCCTCTCGCTCCTACTTAAAGCCCCAAACAGTTCCCCCTCTCTTCCACGCCAAAATCGCTCGCCGGAGTTCACAGAGCTTCCGCCGCCGCCCGCGCACGTGCACAGTCCGCTCCACTCCTCCTCCGGCCGAACCGAGGGAACCAGTAGCTTCACCGTGCCGCGCTGGTGCTCAAAGACCTCTTCCCCGACCTTCTCCGACCTCGACGCCGCCGGTCGCCGCTCGCCGGAGCAAGCCGAGCCGCCACCGCCGTCGCTGCCGTGATTCCGGCCATCCCCGACCTCGAGACCTAGCTCAAACAAATCACGGTGAGCCCCTCTCCTTTTCCCCCCACTTCCCCGGCCCGGTCTCGCCGCCGTTTGGCCGGCGTAACCACGCCGGCGAGCCCAGGGATCCCTGTGTGTCTTCAACCTCTTTCCAGGGGGCCGACTGTAAAATGCAGGGACTTGTTTGTAAGAGATTCAAAAACCCTAGGGTTCACAGCGTAAAATAGATTCTATCTTTTAGGTTTAATTCGCTGAGATCTTCAAAAATTCGTAGAAAATCGTAGAAAAATCATAAAAATGCCAAACCAATTTTGTAGTGACCAGTGAATCTAGAAGGCCAACTTCTTCCTTTGTACCTCACTCAGTTGAGCTGTAGATTTTGAAATATAAATTCATTTCAGTTTGAGCACATTTCATCATAGTTCAAAATCTACACATACACTGGAGCTGAGCTTGGGATATGTTGTTAGGGTGATTATCATTAGCCTAATGCGCAAGGGGTGCACAAAAATTCCCAGTGGATTTAGGGTTATGATTTTCCAAACATATACCCTGCTGTTTTGGCAAATAAATCACAGAAAATAAATTACTCAGTGAAAAATCACCTCCTTCACACAGAAAATTAATCAAGACATGAGAAACCTTAGAAAAATTAAAATGGTAATTTTTGGACACTGGAAAATGGCTAAGTGATTTTTGGTAGTTTAAACATGGTGAAATTCCACAAAAATAACCATAAATCAAAATCACATGCAAACTTGCAGAGAGGTCACCCTTGGTACCCTAAGTCACTGTGCCAAGTGGTTTGGACAAAAACCTTGTAGTTATTTTTGTAGGATTTTAGTTGTTTTTAGGCAAAAAGATAAGAATAATTTTTATAAATTATAGAAAAATTATCTTGAGCCAAACTTTGGGCTAAGCTCCTGCCTTGGCATGAGCAAGCCTCTGGCCAAATGGTACATGAACATAAATTTCCTAAGTTCACCTTTTGAATAATCGAAAAGGGACTTGAATAAGGGAAAAGAAAAGAAAAGAAAAGAGAAGAAAAAGAAAGGAAAAGAGAAGAAAAAGAAAAGAAAAGAGAAAAACCTAAAACTTTAAAATCAAAGTAAAGGTTCAAAATGAAAAGGGTATATTCACTTATAATTAATGTTTATCCTTTCCAACTCACTAAACAAGATTTAAATAAATCCTAACTATTTTAATCTCGATACTTAAGCATTGCATGCATTTCGTGTAGATTCGGGTCTCGCCGACGGAGTCTACGAGCTAGTCCCCGCTGCTGAGGAGATCGCCCAGGAGTCCGAGGTGAACGTGGTGCACGTGGATCCGAGCCCCGAGCAGGAGTACCGCTTCGAGCCGGAAGGCAAGCCCCGGAGCATAACCTAACTTTACTTACGCAAATTATTTGATTATATGTTTGTGCATTTAAGTTTCAAGGAGTTGAATGAAACCCTAGAGTGCATGATCATAGGTTCCTTTGATTGAACACTAGTATGTTAGGTTCGATAGTTGCTATGCTTAAGAACGATAGAAGTCGAGTGTTTCCCGACACTCGCGAGATATAGGAGTTGTATGACTACTCATATCAGAAACACTAGAGATGATGGACGGTTGATTGTAGATACCCGTCTATCGATGTTTTAAGTGGAAACATGTGGTACTTTTGTGTCAAGCGTTTGAACGTACCACACATATGCACGGTTTATGGGACCGGTAAGTCCCGGTATCCGATTGATGCGAGCAGGTCCGACAGCTCTCTGTCTTGGAAACGTTATCCCATGGGCACATGAGGGTAGTTGCGTGAGTCCCAGTAGTGGTGAACCTTTACCCTGAGGCAGTGGGACTCGGGAGCCACTCGCAGAGAGAGGAGAAAGGATTGGGGTGTGTTGGCATTTCCAACCATTCCGTATGTTTGGGTTTTCCCTGGCCAGGTAGTAAATTCGGTTCGAACTGTCCGCTTCTCGCGGTTAATGAGACTGCTTGACCGATGTATGACATATTATGAAGTGAAACTTGGAAGGATGAAATCTTTGTATGGAATAATTGTATTGCAAAACTTGATTGTTTAGCTAGGCTCACCTAGAAGGGATAGACTAAAGAAATTAAAATCAAAATAAAGAAAGTAGAAAACAGCTTAGTCGCTTTTGGCAAAAGAACCCCACTAGCCAAACAGCCTCTCATCGTAGGAGTCGGTGATGTAGTGATCACCAGTCGGTTAAGTCTTGTTGAGTATAACTAGCATACTCAGCCTTGCTTGTGGCTAAATTTTCAGGACCATCCCCTCAGGAGGTAGCTGCCTCTATGGCTTGGGCCTCCCAGCTTCCTCCTGGTTACAGCATCGAGTGGGAGCCGACCTCTCCCGAGGATCGTGAGGAGTAGCGTCACGGCTGACTTCATCGTGACAATACTATGGATCGTCGCTAGTATCTCGTTTACTTTCCGCTGCATGAACTCAAACTATTTACTTATCATTTCAATTTGGTTGTAATAACTCTAAGACTTGTTGTAATTTGAATTGTGGAATGATGTGATCTTTGGAACTCACCTTCGAGTGAGTGTATGGACGGACGATCTTCAGTAGCCGTTGGTCAAGCTTGACTCGACGGTCGAATCCGCATTTGGGAACATTTTCGTGTATTAGCACCAACGGAAGGTGAAATATACTTAAGTGGGCCCATTTCTCGGGTGAGATCGCTACAGCTGGTATTAGAGCCGACGTTCATACACTCCAAAGAAAGCACCAGACCCTAACCAATGTTTTCTGAAATAAAATCTACCAAACCCCGATGCCATTGCGCCTAAGCAAATGGAATGAAATAGGATCGTTAAGGATAAAAACTAGAACGTGAAGTCCTTAAGGGTTAAGGGTTGCGCTTTGTTAGGTGGCATAGTCTAACTTAGGATTGATGTTTGTTCTTCCATGAAACCCAATCTTAAAAGACTTTCGCCGAAATTCCTCTGACTGCTACGAAAGGTTTACGAGTAGGAGTCCGACTAAATCTATAGAGAGAGACGTGTCTATGCCTAGCCACCGGCACTAACTCTGAAAGTCAAGTCTGACTTAAAATGTGAGGACGTTTAGGTCTTGCATGCATCTTTTAATTAAAATCGGAATAATGATAAACTTAAGAGAGTCAAAATCCAACCGATCAAATCAATGCTTAAACGACCCTAATTAAAAGCTTAAGCACGTTCTTTACCTTCCGTTTTCTCCCAGTTTTCCCTTTAGTCTTTTTGACGCATGGTACTCACCTCTGAATTTTTGTTCAGATGGCCGTTCCCAGTCACCTTGCTGGCGCGAACGAGAAGGTGGAGTGCCAGGACTGCCTCAACTGGGAGGGTTTCCCGTCCCTCTTTTGGAAGATTCTGGAGGAGGTTGGCTACCCGTCTCCGCCGGTTTACTTTGGCAGAGAGTATGCGGAGCGTGGTGTGACTCGGTGCAGTGTCCGCATGGAGGCACCGGTGCACCCCGAGCACCCCGACTGGCCTAGGCTGGGAGTTGTGGTGCACGGCCACCGCTTTCCGGACACTTGGGAGTTGGCCGCTTTCGCAGGGCTGAACCAGTTCACTTCACAGCACCACGATTTGGTGGATAACACTTTGGTTGGTTTCCTGCCTTCAGCCCGCAGGGATGACCCTCAGTGGTTGTCACGTTACTTGGCTTCCCCGCAGTTGTTCCTGGAGTTTCCCCGGAACGCACCTGCTTTCCTTGCTAGCTGGATGAAGGCTAGCATCCGCATGGCAGAGCTACTCAAGATGTCTCAGGATTCTCTGCTCGACTTTGCCGATGCGATGGTGAGAGTGTCCGCGGATAAGGACATAGCCGGGATCTGCACTTCTTTGGACATGGCTGCCAAGGATACTCAGATCCGGGATTTGCAGGCTCGCATTGCGGAGCTTACCATGGAGAGGGAGCACTGTGCTCACCAGGTGGAGGTGTTGACGGATGCACTTGAGGAGGCACAGGCAGAGTTGCACGAGGCTAATGCCGAGATGGTTGAGTTGGAGGCTCATATGGAGATTCCCGAGGAGGACGAGGCAGAGGACGATGCCAAGTCCGAGCTGGACGACGAGGAGTTACCCCCAGTTCAGCCACCACTTTCCCCCACCGTGAGCCGTACTTCGGTGAACGACGTGGATGACTTCTAGAGCGTTGAGTTAGAGATTAGGTACTCTTCAGCATGGCTTTTCCGTGTCACATGGAGTTTAGCTAGTTGAAGAATGGATAATCTCTTTGTATCTCTTTGTATCTGTTTCCCTTCGCATTGGTGTAGCATCTTAATTAGAATGTGTGGGCAGCATGTGTTGTAATGGATTCATCGAACCATGTCTTGGATTAATGAAGTTGCTCATTCTATGAAATTTCGCTTTTTATGCCACATTCTTTTGTAGAATTGAGATTGTCTCTTAAACATGCCTGACGTTCTCTTATGAGTAAGTATTCATGTGATTAATGGAGACTCAATCATGCAGATGGTAGGACCTACGACCCGACTGACTCCGGGTGGTTTCGGGACAAATCAAGGCTCAACTAGTGCCCCGAATCAGCAAGTCCCGCCAGAGCAGCAGCCACCACCTGCCCCTCCGCTGCCAAATTGGCAGCAGATGATGGCTATGCACGCCGAGGTCATGAGGACTATGCAGCAGCAGATACAATTGCAGCAGCAGCAGCTGGCCCAGAACATGAACATCGGTGCTCAGCGTCAGAGTGGCCGAAATGCCCCGCCTGCTCAGGTTGCACGATTTGAGGATTTTCTGGGTACTCAGCCCCCGGTGTTCTCTAAAGCTACTGAGCCCATGGAGGCTGACGCGTGGATTCGGGCTATCGACTCGAAGTTTGCCATCTTGGCTGTCCCTTGCTCTGAAGAGCGCAAGGTCACTTTCGCCGCACAGCAGCTTCGCGGTCCGGCCTTGGTTTGGTGGGAGACTTATCGTGGCATGCTCCCCGCCGAAACTGTGCTTACTTGGCAGAACTTCAAGGATGCGTTCAAGGCGCATCACATTCCTAAGGGTCTTGTTGAGAGGAAGTTGAGGGAGTTCCTGACCTTGACTCAGGGCACTCACACGGTGTACCAGTACGCCCAGGCTTTCAACAACCTTTGTCAGTACGCTGGTCATCATGCTGACAGTGATGATAAGAAGAAGGAGAGGTTCCGTATGGGGCTCAGCACCAAGTTGCAGGAGAGGCTGCTCAACATCATTCCTGCCACTTATGCTGACTTGGTCAATGTGGCTATCGCTCAGGAGGATGCCATTATGACCCATAGAGCCGACAAGAAGAGGAAGGCTCCTGTTGTCTCTGCCAGTGGCGGTAAGCCGCAGCGCTTCCGTATTGTTCCTCCACAGGGACAGCAGCGTGCCGGGCAGTCTGGCCGCTGGGTGGTTAACCCTCCTCAGCAGAGTGGTTCTCGCTTTCCACCACAGCAGTCGCAGCAGCAGAAGACCCCGATGAATCCGCAGCCAGCTCAGCCTGGAGCTAGGTACTCTTGCTACCGTTGCGGCAGTACCAGTCATTCCATCAGGGACTGTCCCCAGGGCAAGCAGCAGAACAATGGCAACCAGCCAAACAAGGGCAAGTTGCAGAAGATTCACGTCAAGCAGGGAAGGGTCAACTTCAACACCTTGACCGACCTTCCCGAGGGAGCACCAGTGATGACGGGTAAATTTCTGATTCATAACCAACCTGCAGTCATTCTTTTTGATTCTGGTGCCACTCATAGTTTCATAAGTCCCAGTTGTGCTAAGAAATGTGGGTTAAATTGCTTATCTACAAATGCGGCCTACAAAATAATCACCGCAGGAGGAAACCTAAATTCAAATCATGTGGCGCGGAAGGTGCCAATTAAATTGGGTAGTAGAGTTATCTTGACCGATTTGATTCTTTTAGAACTGGATGGGATAGATATAATCTTGGGAGCTAATTGGATGGCACAACACAAGGTTGTGTTAGACGTTGCGGAGAGAATTGTTGATATCAACTCACCTACACATGGATCTACCACACTCTATCTTCCGTCTCCCAACTCCTTGAGCTCGTGTGTTTTTGTCATGACTGAGCCCAAGCTTGAAGACATTCCTATTGTCTGTGAGTTCCCCGATGTCTTCCCAGACGACTTGCCTGGAATGCCACCGGATCGGGACATTGAGTTCGTTATCGAGCTACAACCAGGCACCGCACCAATTTCTAAAAGACCCTACAGAATGCCACCCGCAGAATTGGCAGAGATGAAAACTCAACTCCAAGATTTACTGGACAAGGGTTTCATTCGTCCGAGTACATCACCTTGGGGTTGTCCTGCCATATTTGTCGAAAAGAAGGATCACACGTTGAGGATGTGTATTGACTACCGGCCTCTCAATGCGGTTACCATCAAAAACAAGTACCCTCTTCCCCGCATTGATGTATTGTTCGATCAACTCGCCGGAGCCAAGATATTCTCGAAAATTGATCTTCGTTCTGGATATCATCAAATCAAGATTCGTCCTTGTGATATTCCCAAGACGGCTTTCTCGACCCGCTATGGACTTTATGAATTCTTGGTTATGTCGTTCGGGCTGACTAATGCTCCTGCTTATTTCATGTATCTCATGAATTCGGTGTTCATGCCCGAGCTGGATAAGTTCGTAGTGGTTTTCATTGATGATATTCTTGTCTATTCCAAGAATGAGGAAGAGCATGCCGAGCATCTCCGTATTGTTCTTCAACGACTCCGTGATCACAAGTTGTACGCCAAGTTCTCCAAGTGTGAGTTTTGGCTGGATAGTGTGAAGTTCTTGGGTCACACCGTTTCTAAAGATGGTATCTCGGTGGATCCTACGAAAGTGCAGCAAGTAATGGACTGGAAACCTCCTACCTCTGTCCACGAAATCCGAAGCTTTCTGGGTTTGGCAGGATATTATCGTCGTTTTATTCCGGATTTCTCGCGAGTTGCCAAGCCAATGACCGAGCTATTGAAGAAGGGACAGAAATTCGTGTGGGATGAGAAGTGTGAAGAGGCATTCCGCACATTGAGGAAGTTGTTGACCTCAGCTCCCGTTCTGACCCAACCGGATAGCACCAAACCCTACGATGTCTATTGCGATGCTTCAGGCACCGGACTCGGTTGTGTTCTTATGCAAGAAAACCGAGTTATTGCTTATGCTTCACGTGCTCTCCGTCCCCATGAGCTGAATTACCCCACTCACGACCTGGAATTGGCAGCCGTGATTCACGCTCTGAAAATATGGAGGCACTATCTGATAGGAGTTCCTTGCAACGTGTATACCGACCACAAAAGTCTCAAGTACGTCTTCACTCAGGCTAACTTGAATATGAGGCAGCGAAGATGGCTGGAGTTGGCAAAAGATTATGACATGAGTTTGCATTATCATCCCGGAAAGGCGAATGTGGTTGCGGATGCCTTGAGCCGCAAGTCCCATTGCCATTGTCTTTCGGTCGAATCGTATGCCGACACTCTATGCCATGAGTTGGCGAAACTCAATCTCGAGATTGTTCCGCATGGTTATTTAAACAATATATCTCTCGAGTCCACGTTGCACGATGAGATCTTTCTGGCCCAGCAGACCGATAAAAAGGTCGGAATTATTCGGGAGGAGCTGGCCAAAGGAACAGAGGAACGGTATAACTGTTTCCGTCAGGATGCCCGAGGCATGATATGGTTTGGGAACCGTATCGTCGTGCCTAAGGATCCGGAATTACGGAAGAAAATTTTGAGTGAAGCTCACCACTCTAAATTCTCTATTCACCCTGGCAGCAATAAGATGTACCAGGATATGAAGAAAACTTTTTGGTGGACCAAGATGAAAATGGATATCGCTCGGTTTGTATCCGAGTGTGACACTTGCCGGAGGGTAAAGGCTAGTCATCTAAAGGCGGCTGGGACTCTTCAACCTTTGTATACCATCCTGGAAATGGGAGGATATCAGTATGGATTTCATTGTTGGCCTTCCCAAGACCGCACGAGGGCACGATTCTATATGGGTCATTGTGGACAGACTCACAAAGACCGCCCACTTCATTCCAGTCAACACCACCTATGCCGTCAAGAAGTATGCCGAGATCTATCTCGACCAAATTGTGCGTCTGCACGGAGTGCCTAGAACCATCGTTTCGGACCGAGGTCCGCAGTTTGTGGCAAGGTTCTGGGAGCAACTCCATGCATCTCTCGGCACCAAGCTTATTCGAAGCTCGGCTTACCACCCGCAGACGGATGGGCAAACCGAGCGGGTGAATCAAATCCTTGAAGACACGCTCAGGGCTTGCGTCATTCACTATGAAGCAAGTTGGGATAAATGCCTGGCTATCGCCGAGTTCTCATACAACAATAGTTACCAAGCAAGCTTGAAAATGGCCCCTTTCGAAGCCTTGTATGGGAAAATGTGTCGAACTCCGTTATGTTGGTCTCAGCCTGGAGAGCGGGAAATATACGGACCTGATCTGGTGATTGACGCCGAAGAGCAAGTCAGGGTTATTCGGGAAAATCTCAAAGCCGCTCAGTCTCGTCAAAAGAGTTATGCCGATCGCCGAAGAATGCCTCTCAAATTCGCAGTCGGTGATCATGTGTATCTTAAGGTCTCACCAACTCGGGGAGTCCAAAGGTTCGGAGTAAAGGGAAAGCTTGCACCCCGTTACGTCGGACCTTATGAAATCATTGAGAAATGTGGATCCGTGGCTTATCGCCTACGACTTCCCGACAAACTTTCAGCCGTGCACAATGTCTTTCATATCTCACAACTCAAGAAGTGTATTAGAGTTCCGACTGAAGTCGTGGAACAAGAAGACGTGGAAGTTGAGCCCGATCTGACCTACGTTGCTCAACCTCTCAAAGTCCTTGACCAAAAAGAAAGGCACACAAGAAGGAGCTCAGTTAAAATGTATAAGATTCAGTGGGTTCATCACACTGAAGAAGAGGCAACGTGGGAGACCGAGGAATATCTCAATCGCCATTATCCTGGGTTTCTCACCACCCCACCAGGTACCGCACATTCCACACTTTCTAGCATTCCCGAATCTCGGGACGAGATTCTTTTTAAGGGGGTTAGGCTGTAACACCCCTGGTGTTAATTAACCTTAAGATGATGGTTAAGTTAAACCCAGGCTAATTCAAAAGTGAATTTGAAGAAAATGAGGAAAAATTTATCAATTCGAGTCAAAAACCATTCAAATGAAGTAATAAGAAAACTTTGAAAATTCCTAAGAACTTGAAAAACTGCAAATGTAAAGGTTGGAGAATAAGTCAAACCAAGAAACTTTTCTTTTCAACCATAGCCTAAAAATGCCTGGAAGCATCTCAAATTTCAAACCCCAAACCTTGGATTTGAAAAAAAAAAAATGCTTCATCTCGAGGCTCCGCAGCCAAGCTCGAGGGGCATTCACCCTCGAGCGGTGATTTCCGTCACCCTCGAGGCTCCGCAGCCAAGCTCGAGGGGGGCATTCACCCTCGAGCGGCGTTTCCGTCACCCTCGAGGCTCCGCAGCCAAGCTCGAGGGGCATTCACCCTCGAGTGGCGTTTCCGTCACGCTCGAGGCTCGGAAAGCTCGAGCTTGCGATCCAAGCTCGAAGCGCATGGTCGAAGCGCCTGGTCCAAGCTTGAAAAGGCGCGCTCACGGGACGCTCACGCCGCGCTCGCGCGTGCCCGCGCTCGCCGCCGGCAGCGCTCTGCCAACGGCCGTCCTCGACTGCGCCGGCCAATGGCGCGGCTGCATGTCTCCGCTCACGGAGCACGCGTCTGGCCAGCCCGTGTGGCCTGAGGCGCACTGTAGCGCTGACTCCCGCGCTCGCCGTCGCGTCGCCGCCGCGGACCGCCGGATATTGCCGTCGCCGCCGTTGCCCACCGGTCCGTCGTGCGACTTTCGCGACCACGCCGTCTCCTTTTCCTCGCCCTGTCTCTTCTCGCCTCGCCCACGCGCGCCTGCCGCCTGCAGCACGCCTGCGCGCGCGCGTTGACGCCGCGCACGGCGCCAACACGGCCGCGACAAGCCGCTGTCGCCGCGACAGCTCACCGAGCTGCCCCAGCCTCCATCCCGTGCTGCCCGAGCACCCCTTCCCTCCCCTCTCGCTCCTACTTAAAGCCCCAAACAGTTCCCCCTCTCTTCCACGCCGAAATCGCTCGCCGGAGTTCACAGAGCTTCCGCCGCCGCCCGCGCACGTGCACAGTCCGCTCCACTCCTCCTCCGGCCGAACCGAGGGAACCAGTAGCTTCACCGTGCCGCGCTGGTGCTCAAAGACCTCTTCCCCGACCTTCTCCGACCTCGACGCCGCCGGTCGCCGCTCGCCGGAGCAAGCCGAGCCGCCACCGCCGTCGCTGACCGTGATTCCGGCCATCCCCGACCTCGAGACCTAGCTCAAACGAATCACGGTGAGCCCCTCTCCTTTTCCCCCCACTTCCCCGGCCCGGTCTCGCCGCCGTTTGGCCGGCGTAACCACGCCGGCGAGCCCAGGAATCCCTGTGTGTCTTCAACCTCTTTCCAGGGGGCCGACTGTAAAATGCAGGGACTTGTTTGTAAGAGATTCAAAAACCCTAGGGTTCACAGCGTAAAATAGATTCTATCTTTTAGGTTTAATTCGCTGAGATCTTCAAAAATTCGTAGAAAATCGTAGAAAAATCATAAAAATGCCAAACCAATTTTGTAGTGACCAGTGAATCTAGAAGGCCAACTTCTTCCTTTGTACCTCACTCAGTTGAGCTGTAGATTTTGAAATATAAATTCATTTTAGTTTGAGCACATTTCATTATAGTTCAAAATCTACACATACACTGGAGCTGAGCTTGGGATATGTTGTTAGGGTGATTATCATTAGCCTAATGCGCAAGGGGTGCACAAAAATTCCCAGTGGATTTAGGGTTATGATTTTCCAAACATATACCCTGCTGTTTTGGCAAATAAATCACAGAAAATAAATTACTCAGTGAAAAATCACCTCCTTCACACAGAAAATTAATCAAGACATGAGAAACCTTAGAAAAATTAAAATGGTAATTTTTGGACACTGGAAAATGGCTAAGTGATTTTTGGTAGTTTAAACATGGTGAAATTCCACAAAAATAACCATAAATCAAAATCACATGCAAACTTGCAGAGAGGTCACCCTTGGTACCCTAAGTCACTGTGCCAAGTGGTTTGGACAAAAACCTTGTAGTTATTTTTGTAGGATTTTAGTTGTTTTTAGGCAAAAAGATAAGAATAATTTTTATAAATTATAGAAAAATTATCTTGAGCCAAACTTTGGGCTAAGCTCCTGCCTTGGCATGAGCAAGCCTCTGGCCAAATGGTACATGAACATAAATTTCCTAAGTTCACCTTTTGAATAATCGAAAAGGGACTTGAATAAGGGAAAAGAAAAGAAAAGAAAAGAGAAGAAAAAGAAAGGAAAAGAGAAGAAAAAGAAAAGAAAAGAGAAAAACCTAAAACTTTAAAATCAAAGTAAAGGTTCAAAATGAAAAGGGTATATTCACTTATAATTAATGTTTATCCTTTCCAACTCACTAAACAAGATTTAAATAAATCCTAACTATTTTAATCTCGATACTTAAGCATTGCATGCATTTCGTGTAGATTCGGGTCTCGCCGACGGAGTCTACGAGCTAGTCCCCGCTGCTGAGGAGATCGCCCAGGAGTCCGAGGTGAACGTGGTGCACGTGGATCCGAGCCCCGAGCAGGAGTACCGCTTCGAGCCGGAAGGCAAGCCCCGGAGCATAACCTAACTTTACTTACGCAAATTATTTGATTATATGTTTGTGCATTTAAGTTTCAAGGAGGAATGAAACCCTAGAGTGCATGATCATAGGTTCCTTTGATTGAACACTAGTATGTTAGGTTCGATAGTTGCTATGCTTAAGAACGATAGAAGTCGAGTGTTTCCCGACACTCGCGAGATATAGGAGTTGTATGACTACTCATATCAGAAACACTAGAGATGATGGACGGTTGATTGTAGATACCCGTCTATCGATGTTTTAAGTGGAAACATGTGGTACTTTTGTGTCAAGCGTTTGAACATACCACACATATGCACGGTTTATGGGACCGGTAAGTCCCGGTATCCGATTGATGCGAGCAGGTCCGACAGCTCTCTGTCTTGGAAACGTTATCCCATGGGCACATGAGGGTAGTTGCGTGAGTCCCAGTAGTGGTGAACCTTTACCCTGAGGCAGTGGGACTCGGGAGCCACTCGCAGAGAGAGGAGAAAGGATTGGGGTGTGTTGGCATTTCCAACCATTCCGTATGTTTGGGTTTTCCCTGGCCAGGTAGTAAATTCGGTTCGAACTGTCCGCTTCTCGCGGTTAATGAGACTGCTTGACCGATGTATGACATATTATGAAGTGAAACTTGGAAGGATGAAATCTTTGTATGGAATAATTGTATTGCAAAACTTGATTGTTTAGCTAGGCTCACCTAGAAGGGATAGACTAAAGAAATTAAAATCAAAATAAAGAAAGTAGAAAACAGCTTAGTCGCTTTTGGCAAAAGAACCCCACTAGCCAAACAGCCTCTCATCGTAGGAGTCGGTGATGTAGTGATCACCAGTCGGTTAAGTCTTGTTGAGTATAACTAGCATACTCAGCCTTGCTTGTGGCTAAATTTTCAGGACCATCCCCTCAGGAGGTAGCTGCCTCTATGGCTTGGGCCTCCCAGCTTCCTCCTGGTTACAGCATCGAGTGGGAGCCGACCTCTCCCGAGGATCGTGAGGAGTAGCGTCACGGCTGACTTCATCGTGACGATACTATGGATCGTCGCTAGTATCTCGTTTACTTTCCGCTGCATGAACTCAAACTATTTACTTATCATTTCAATTTGGTTGTAATAACTCTAAGACTTGTTGTAATTTGAATTGTGGAATGATGTGATCTTTGGAACTCACCTTCGAGTGAGTGTATGGACGGACGATCTTCAGTAGCCGTTGGTCGAGCTTGACTCGACGGTCGAATCCGTATTTGGGAACATTTTCGTGTATTAGCACCAACGGAAGGTGAAATATACTTAAGTGGGCCCATTTCTCGGGTGAGATCGCTACAGTATCCTTGTATAAGGCACATGCTTGTTGAACCTACACATTAAACCATGTGTTAGAAAACATACATACAGACATACATATTATGAAGAATTTAAAACAAAAAGAATTTATATACCCTGTCTTGTTCTGTGACACCACTTTGATTCGAACGAAGAACTTGTGCATATGCTGAACAAAATTTGCTAACGCTTGCTTGAATGATGCCCCAACGGTGTGAGAGAGAACTGCTATTACGATCAGTATCAAATGTCTTGTGATCGTGGAAGTACTCATGAATTCGCTGCCAATAGGTACTACGAGTTTGATCAACAGATTGGACAGGGTCCATGGTTACTTCTAGCCATGCCGACGACAACAGCATGTCCTCCTTCTCACAGAAATTTTTTGATCTTTTCTTGTTCTGGTTTCCTATCTTTAGGGGGGGAGAAATCTCAGCAACTACTTCTTCATCAAGTGTGACTCCAAAATTGAACTCATCAGTATCAAGCTGACTACTGCCCACATCGGCTTGTATCAAATCCACCCAGCTTTGCATTTCATCCTCCCTACATTTCAACTACCAAATTAGAGTAGCTAAGAAATAATATACATCAAAAGTTAACACCGAGAGCAACCCAAAATTATTTAATTGAACTCTCTTAGATCTAACGCCTAGGTTAAAAAATGGTGGATGCCTACGATTAGGAATAGCCAGCTACCTTTATTCAATTGAAATATTGCTTTTGTTCTACCAAAAGCTACTCAAATCAATACGTTTTGGCTTCTTGCAGATTTGTTGGAGCAGCAGGCAGCCAGGCAGCTGGGCGAGCAGCAGGCACATGCGCAGGGCAGGGCAGATGCGGGGCAGGGTGCAGATACGTAGGGAAGGCAGGGGCGCTGGGCAAGCTGCCCCCGATGGCTTGCGCAGGCAGTGCAGGGCAGCGCGAGCAGCAGCCTGCCCCGAGCAGTTGGCCGCCGCCGGACCGCATCGGCGCCAGAGACGAAGCGAGCTGCCGCCGGGTCCAAACGACGAGGCGACACGAATCCACGAGCAAGAAGAAGACTCGATCTGCAAGGTGGATGGGAGGCGTACCTGGCGCCGGGAAGAGTCTGTGGAGGCGCGGGAGCGCCGTTCCTTCCCGCCATGGCGATGAGGGTCGAGGTGAGGAGCTCCTACGGATGAGAGTCGAGAGGTCTGGGATGAGGGGCTCTCATCGCTCGGGGGTAGATGAGAGACCGGTTGGAGACAATTTTTTACGTTTTAACCCTCAAAATGAGATGAGGGGGCAAGTAAGGGCTCCATTGGAGTTGCCCTAAGGCTTCGGGAGGAAAGATGGGGGAGTTTGAGCCCCCGTCGGCTGCTTCTCTCTTGGGAGCTTGCCACTGGACCACATGCCCATCCGTCAGAGTGTTTAGAGGTTGAAGTGCGTGAAGATTCTCTATATTCTCCATGCTACCTAGGGCCTAGGGGCATAGTTGGATTTTGATCGACTGCTCCAGCATGCTTGTTCGACCTGTGTTCAGCTGTGTTCTCTTTGAGTTCTCTTTCCGTTCTAACGAATTGAGTTTTGGGTGATCATAATTCATACCGACCAAATTAGGTAGTCATAAAAAACTATATTTATGTTAAGTAAAAATACTTTATCTTTGACCAAGTTTAGTTAGAAGATTATCAACATTTATAACACCAAATCATCATCATTTAATCATCGTCGCATTTCTAGCATTTACAACACCAAATAATCAGATATAGTCATAAAAGAATAATTCTAAGTTTAGTTTAAGTCTAAATATTTTAGCTTTGACGAAGTTTAGTTTCCTGGCCCACCGTCAGTTTGTTGAGACAGAGGCCATAGCTGGGCTGACCAAGCAAAAACAAGCTGCTTTAAATTGGGCTTTTCTGGGCCGAATTTAATGTCAGACGGGCCCGTGCACTGTTGTTCGGCTCCGCCCGCCTCCCGGCCGTGGCGGGCAACCTCCCGGGCTCCCCCGCGCCGCCGCCTGCTTAAACCCCGAAACCCTAGCCAGGGAGCACCCCCACCCACCCCCCATGGGCGCGCCCCAGCCGCCCCCGCGTCCGCCGGTGCACCTCGCCGGCGCCGCGCGCGACGCGGGGCTACGCCTTGCCTCGGCGCTGTCCCGCGAAGAGGTTCTCCGCCGGCGTCGGCGCCGCCTGCTGCAGCTCTGCTCCCTCTACCGCGCCCAGTTCTGGGCGCTCGCCGACGAGCTCCCCGCCAGGCACGGCCAGTACTGGTGGGACCACGGCGCCAGCCCCGCGCTCGACGACGAGCTCCCGCCGTCCCTGACGCTGCTCAAAGGGAACGGGGCTGGTGCCGGGCCGCTGGGGAATGGCTGCCGCGGTGCCCTCGCTCCCCCTGCGGCGGCTGCGGGCGGGAGGGCGAGTTGCGCGGCCTCGAATTGCGATGCCAAGGCGATGCCCCTGTCCCAGTACTGCTTCAGGCATATCCTCTTGGACCCCAAGCAGCAGCTCTATGAGCCCTGCGCCTTCCCCACCAGGAAAAGGTATGCTTCCTGGGTTGACCAGGGGAGTCAAGGATTTGATCCTGTGGTACAATATGTATTTATGCTGTCTAATTGTTGTTCGCTGGACTATGGTGGTGCCCTGGTCAGACGACATATTGAGTTTAGTTTTTCTCTAGATGAAACTGTAGTAATAGTTTCTTTTCTTTTCTCTCTCTCTCGCTCTCTCTCTCTCAAACTTGTTCTAGTCACAATGATTTGGTGCCTGTGTTACTTAATTTTTTTTTCTAACACATGATCCTGAGAGGACTAGGTTGTTGGACATGTACTGTTGAAGGCTTTGACAAAAGCTCACAAATTCGCTAGGTCGGTTCGTGTGTGTTTGTTCCCCTTCTGAGTGGGGTTAGCTATTGTAGGACCTGGTTACTATAATTGCATACTATTTCAATGAAATTTAAATGCTAGCGGGTGTACATGGCTATGCCAAATGAAGCAAATTCAGAAGCTAACTTGATAGCTGTCTCCTGGTAACCACTTTTTAAGCATCCGATTCAACCTGTAAAGTTGTAATCAAATATGGAATGGATCAATTGTTTGCACTTAAACCGGAAGAATGGATGTTTATGTCATAAATATAGGCTGACCGTTATCAATGATGCCAATACAACTTGGTAAGCACTAATAGAAGTATTCCTGTGGTAACAACAAATCTAAAATGTCAAAAACAAATGCTGCTGAATAGTTGAACTCATAAACTATGCAACTGTTGCATATTTCATTTCCTTTTACTTCTTTATCTATAGCCTGGAGCATCTTTTTTAGCTTGTCAATTATGCAATCGAATGTCAAGTATATTGCATCAGAGTTTCAATTAGACAATTAGCTTCCATAGCTCCATGTTGTTTTGGCACATGCCTTCACCTTTTGGTGTTCATCAAGTCATTCCATCAAACCTTCGGTAAATAGAGAGTGAAACTGGACTGTTATATATATAATTTATTTATAGGCTCGCCCTGAATAATTATTATGCAAAATGTTCGGATTTTTTGAATAAAAACATTCCAATTTTTAGCTTTTGGCCTTCATGTTCATCATGTGTCGCTTAACCCAGGTGAATGTACCATATCGTCTCTCAGGGGAACCATTTTTCACTTCAACTGATTCTCACCAGCCAGAGTAAACTGACTACAGAAATAAGTTTTGGGACACACAAACCAGTACACTAACTGGGATCGTCAGCTGAAACTTCTAAAATTTTGGGGAACTACTCGCATGTTTACTCTTTCAGTCATTTCTGTATGTTTAATTTCCCTCCTGCTTTGTGTGCTCTTCTGCTTGACCAAGCTCCACATCTGCAACTAGTGTCTTTTTTATGCTTGTCAGTATTTTTATATTGTTTCCTAGCCTAGGCACCAAGGTGATTGGTTTCATCTGAGGCAAGTAGGCAACACCTCTCCCTGACCATTATAATTTACATGCATACCTTCTCTTGCTTAATTCTGCAGCTGCACACCCTTATTTGAGAAGGTTCATCCATAGTATGTAGTATGCCGTTCCTTGACCTTCTGCTGCTCAATTTCACCTGCTGACACCCTTTTAATGGGATAGATTGCGCACCGATCGTCATCCCTGGTTGCTCTACCCCCTATTTTCATCTACTTCAGTTAGGAGGCTGTGACAACATGAATATGTGGCAAAGGGTAATGAAATATCTGAAGCAGTACTAGTTTGGAAAGGGAGGATTGACTGCAACGTTGCGTAATCGAGAAGTGGATCAGCAATGGCAGGAAGACCTGAGACTACATTTTGTAGAGAAAATTGGTAGTCTTTAGCTCATGCATGATTACACGTGCAATTTGACTAGGTTACATTTGTTTCACATTTGCCTTTGTAGCCTTTCTGTAAGTTCAGAGTTCACACGATCCAACTGGTCGGTTGTGCCTTATCTTTGTGGTTGAGTTGGATACAAAGTTGGGGCTTTGACCCCTCTATGCATTTGCAATATAATTTTCGTTTACCAATACTGCAGCTATAGAATATATTTTTATTTTTTTTCTCTCTCAGAAAGATCCTACTAGGAAGTGGACAGGACCTTACACCGGTTCCCGTTTTATTTTGGTCAGATTCTATTACATCTGATTTAACATTTCTTGTTTCTTCGGCTAAAAAGTAATGGAATATTGGATGCTTTGATTTACTCCATTGGTGGCTTGGTTTCTTTTTTAAAATTTCTTGTTTCTTTGGCACTAAATAGAGTAAGATGACTTTTCTTTAACCAAATTTGGATCCTAAGATGATTTTTTTTTTTGGGGGAACGGACGAAGTACATGGGTATGTGAAACATTTATAGAGATCATTTTTTTTTCATATATGTCACACTGTTTACTCTGATGATTTATGCAGTGGCACACCAAAAGGGGAAGCAATTTGTGGTAACCCTGTTTTGAGAGGCATTACTCCACTGCGATGTGCTGACCATGATCCAAAATCTCAGAAACTCATTGTAGAAGCTTTGAAAAATGTTGGAATTGACCTGCCCTTGACAAGTAAGAATGTTCCAAAATTGAGTCTCTTGATTTCTGAAACGGTCCGGGAAATTCAAATGAAGAGAAAGCTTTCCATGAATGGTGGAAAGGCCGCACCTTCTCGTATGTCATTGAAATAATTTGTTTGGATCAGTCAGTGATTTCTTTGTACATGATGGTCCTACAGAGATGATGTTCCATCGTAAATATCAGGTTTCAAGGTGCACCAAATGTTCAAAAGAAGAAATAAAAAATTGTTAAACTATTGGATGTTAGTTATATTGCAGAGAAGGAAGCTGTGCAATTTAGAACAATTGGCTGTTTTTAGTCTGCCTTCTATAATCCTTGAAAGGAAGAAAAAAAATTTTGGACTGAGCTTTCAACATGCAACCAGGAATGCTAACACAGTTCAAGGAATTGGGGGGTTGCATTCAGTCTTGGATGATCAGGCTACCCCAATGAGTTGAAGACTTGCTACAGTTTCCTTTTTTAGTCTCCCCAGTCCGGGGAATGTTCAGCATGGAAGTTTGTTTATCAAATGTTGTTGCTCAGCATTAGATCGTAAATGTTTCATCTTGTTTGTACATATGGTCGTAAATCGCAGTATTTACTATTTGTTTGGGGTTATAGGTATTTATGCTTGGGACTGCACCCAAGCATTGGGAATTGGCCAATTGGCAGTCCTTTGAGCTCTATATCTGCTTGCAAGTTGCGAATGCATGAATGTTTGGTTTGTTATTTGCAATGACTGTTATTCTTAGGTCGTCATAGAGTTTATTTTGTTAGGCTAGTGAGCTACACATTCTTTCCAGTGTACATTGGCAACTTTGATGTTATGGCAGAGGGTTGTGAAACAAGAACAATTGTATCGCGAACGTCTATCGAATTGCTGTACCCATGCTCAATGTTGATATTATTGCATTGGAAAACTTTCATCTTGGCAAGTTAGCATCAGATGCTATTTTAGTGCTAAGCTTGATCTCATGCTCAGACTGTGTTATTGACATCTAATCTTACCACAGTATGTTGTCACATTGTTCATCTTCAAAACAAAAACATGTTAAAACCCATAATTTGATTAAGAAAATGTTGAAATATATAATGTGTGCTTTTAATAACGACTGTAAGCATTTCAGGATTCAAACCTCATAATTTGTTTTTTCAACTAACAATTAGTCATAAAAGATGTAACTTTTGTTATTCGAAAGAGATGTTTGATTCGTATTTGAAAACATTGTTACTCCAAACATTTTTCTTTAAGAGAAACTTTTCTGCACAAGTCATATACAAATAAATTCATATGCTCAAGCGCTCACTGAACCTTTATTACCTAAGTACAACTTTATGGTGCTAGTGCAATTTTTTTTTAAGCTATTAACGTAAAGCTACGAATATTAAATGGGAGTCATTAATAAGGATAGTATATAATTTGTCAAGGTGCATGATAGCTTTGATGTCCCAATTTGCCAAAATATGCGCTGAGTGGTCAAAATATATATACATTCGGTGAGTTGGTGGAGCATGCCATTCTCAATGTTTCCCAAACAATGCGTGTCGAAGACATTCATAGGGCCGAGGTGTGTCAAATGTTCATACATTAATGTAGGTATGATCATCTACTGTTTTGCAAAAGAAAATGATACAGTTTTAATATATAAAAGTATAGATCTGAACATAGCCACCTCTTCTCTCACATTCAAACGGTGGCCTGATCCTTGGTTGACGCAGACGACGACACCTCGTCGACAACGATTGCGGTTTGCATCCTCGGATCGTGTCTGTAGGTGTACCTCCACGCGCAGAGCAAGTAGAGAAAGAAGGAGACGAGCCCAAAAATGGCGAGGAGCCAGTAGAAGAGGTCGAGCCGGCTGGCGTTGAGGTTGGCTCCGTCGAGCCATCCATGTCCGCCGCCGCGGCGAGCGGTGGCGCGATTCACCACCTGGATGAGCAAGCTGCCCAGCCACGACGCGACGCCGAGGATGCAGAACACGATGGCGCCGCCGATGGTCTTCATGCCGGCGGACGCCTCGCTGTAGAAGAACTCGAGCAACCCCACGAATGAGGTGACATCCATGACACCCAGCAGGAAGAACTGCGGCGTGAGCCAGAACACCGACATGGCCGTGGAATCCCCGGAGTTCCGGCGGCGACCCTCGACGAGGGCGGCGACGGCGAGCGCCATGACGCCGAAGACGAAGCCGACGCCGACGCGCTGGAGGTGCGTGACGCCGCCGGCGAGCCCCGTGGCGCGGCGGAGCCAGGGGACGAAGGCGCGGTCGTAGACGATTAGCGTGAGCATCTGGAAGACGATGGGGACCACGAAGAGGCTCGCCGGCGGCATGGTGGTGGCGCCGAGGCGGGTGTCCATGGTGGCGCCCTGCTGCACGGTGAGGGAGAGGAGGAGAGGGATGGGGACGTTGCCGAGGATGGAGCTCAGGAAGATGGGCAGCATGCGGATCATGATCTTGGCCTCCTCCACCTGCGTCACCGTGCACAGTGACCATCGCCGCCTGTCGCCGTCGTTCACCGCCGCCTTGTCAAGGAACCTTAATTTAATTTGTAGTTTGTACATAAATAAGCGAACAAAAGTCAGCAAATTTTAGTGCACCAATTGGATTATACTATATAATTAAAAAAACTACCAATTGCCAATTGGTATATAGGAGTATACCACAAAATCGTCCATTGACAGGAGGGAAATAAATATCCGAGGGACTGCAATCGCTAGATTATTTTGACCAATAAGTCGTCACATGTCTTGTCCTATTTGTTTGTACAGTAGTTTTTACCATTTCAAGTTGTTAATTATACAATAATATTCACTCAACATGAATCTAAAAGTAACCCCATTGGTGTAGAACTACTTACTACTTGTGTGAAAGAGGAGAACTTTTATTTGAACAATCATGATGCGTTCTTATGACCTCAGTATCACAGAGCAGTTTTATAACTTACCAAAGTAGTTTTCAATATTAATCTACACAAATGAGGAAGGAAAGAAACATATACATGGTGTTTGCCAAGCATCAGAGACGACGGCTATAACAATTTCTTATATCGGCATGATTGGTATATTGATTAACTCGGTCTTTGGACTGATTACGTACTGTAAGGTTGGACGTTGAGATACGATGCAAGCAATAATGGGCAGAATATTTTCGTTTCACTATCTAAAAAATTGGCACCAACCAAAACATCATGAAATAAATATTGATAGCGAAGATTCCAAAAGTTCCACTCTCTAGATCCTGTGTCTAAAAACGTGATTAGTCCTTGCATCGTAACTGCCTTACTGACAACTAGGAAAATTGCTTTCAAATGTATTATGTATCTTTATGTCCTACTGTAACTATTAGTCCCACTCTATTGTGAATTAAACTAGAGAGGCACTATTAATTGCTTCCCATGCAGCATGTAATTTTCCAAATTAAATAAGAGTTGGCAGGAGGACACCCTCTTACTTGAAGCCTGAAGTTCTCTCCAAAACTTCAGAATTCGTGCTCGTGCCTGTGCTATCAGTGACCGCATGCATCTCCGTCAGATCCTCAGGCAACGAGAGCTTCCTCTTACGAAAGGCAGCTACGAAAACCTGCCATAATTACAAAAATAGGACAGCCACCAAAATCATACGTTGATAATTCACATGAAAATTTCATCAACTTATTGTTTCACAAAAGCTTTTTTTGTTTTCGTGATGAAAAAAAAAATCTTGCTTGCTCGATCGGCGGATTGACCTATTATTTACCTGAAGGATTCTTGTGAGGGGGCTCCCCATGGGCTTCTGGTGCCGGTAGAATGGCAAGCCGGCGCTGACGACGGTGGTGCCGACGAGCAGCATGATCGCAGCGATCACGAAGCTGAGGCCCCATCCCCTGTTATTCTCCACCCACACCAAGAAGACGAGCCCGATGAACCCTCCCAGCGAGATGCAGAAGGCGAACCAGTTGAAGAAGCTGATCTTGCCGTGCAGCTCCGCCGGGTCGTCGCCGTCGAACTGGTCGCCGCCCAGCGCCGCCGCGCATGAGCGCAGTGAGCCCTCGCCTATGGGGACCAGGTAAAGGCCCAGGGTTAGCAAGCTCAGGTTCCGACCGCTCACCGGAATGCACTCGCTGGGGTTGGTGAGCATGTCGCACGGCGGCGGGTGCAGCGACGGGTGGTATGCTTGGACTGCTAGGAGCACGTACCCCTGCCCATGGCCATAGACCAAAAGGTGATTAACTAACTGACACGAAAAATTTTCAGACGATTATTGTAACGTTTTCAGTCGTCTATGTATTTTGCTAGATGATATTTTCAGACGTTTATTGTAGTTTATGATTAAAACGAATATGTGCGAAGAGTTTTAAGTAGGGTGTGTAGTACTATTTGATTCATCCATTATCAAATGGAGTGACTGTGTACGTGTGTGTATGTGAGCGTCTTCAATTCTACTATGGTTCGAAACAAAAATGATACTTACCATGATCTCGATGGGGGCGAAGACGAGGATGGTGTAGAAGCGTTTGATGTAGGAATCTGAGACGAAGGCACCAAGGAAGGAGAAGAAGCATATGGCCCCAAAGAAGTTCGTGGAGGTGGTGGAGGCGTCCTTGACTCCCATGTGCATCGTCCCAAGGAGGTAGCTCACTAGGTTCAGTATCATTGGTATATTTGCTATATTTGCCATCACAATGAGAACTGCAAAACATAATGAAATATATGTGTTAGCAATCTTATCTCTTAGTATATATTAGCAAACCTCCTACCAGATTTAAAAGAAAAAAAAGAGATAAGGATCAAGGTTATCACTGACAATGGATGAACATGCTGGCTTTCACTCCACCATGCCTCTTTTGGTTAACAGGCCGTCCCCTCCAGTCTACAAGACCTTGCAAAGTCATTGTTTTCGGTGTTACTTGAGCTCCTCCTGATTTTGGTGCCGCTCAAGCTCCTCTCAAATCTTTGCAGGCGGATTGTTGTATGGCTTTTGAACTTCCGCTTTTTATAGACGTGGAAGATGAGCGAAAAAACTAACCAGCCCACAACATGATTTGAGGGGGAAAGCCGCCATACTAATTAAATGGTCAAACCAAGCCGAGGTTGTACCGGATTTTCTCTGATGATGCTGACTAGTATCTACAAACATATCTTTGTGATTGTGCCTCCAAATAATTGTGAGCTAGGGAGCTGTCACCTAATCATCACAAAATTGATTTAGATACATCGAAGTGCAGGCTTGTTACTTTGTCAGTTGTGAAGTCACCCTGTCTTGTAGTAAAAATGATGCTCTGATTTCAACAAAAGAAACTTTGTTCCTCGGTCTATTCGCACCCAGGTCATTGCTGATATGCAACTTTTGTCTAGCTAGTCAGTTCTGACATACAACCATTAGCTAGCTTGGATTAAATACTTACCACTTTGTAGTTTGTAGCAGAGATTACCACTTTGTCTAATTAAATCAAATTTGTAATTCATCCGAACTCATCATGCATGTTCACTATACAGTAATATACAATGCCGAAGGGAGGCAATGATTTGGAATATATTTTCATCTCAAACCGGACAACTGATTAAACAATTAACCTGGAAAATCGAATAGCAGATGAAACAAAATAAAAAAACAGCATACATTGTACCAAACAGAGAGCTAAATAAAATTTTAAGATTACATTAATTTGTTCTCATGTATCTGTTGGCCAAAACCTACTCGTACATTCATTTGTCGTGACATTGAATGACAAAGCAATATTTGGTTATCTATGTTTTAGTAGTGCAAACACATCTGTATAGCTAGGTAAGCCGTCAATGCATTCATATAGGGGCCGGCCCTAGGATATTATTTAACATGATCCATACAAATGGGTGCGTACCATCGTAATTAAATTATGCCTTAAAATATGGTAATACGAGACTACTGGTAACTGGATATACTCTTTAAGTGATGATCGAGTCCTTCTTAAGATTTTTACTGGTTATTAATATTTTCTTGTGCAGTATAGTAGATGACAATTATTTATTTTGATCTAATATATCATTCAGTACATACAATATATTTGTTAATTTTAGCTGAGCCAGCAAACTTAGATTGAGGGTTGATACCATAATTATGCATGCTTGAAATGTTTACCTTTCATTAAAAAGGTTCTCGTAGAGGGAGAGTGTTGATCAATCTATGTCCTCGATGCTTTCCGTTTGTAACCACATTAAGGGTCTATGCCTTATTTTGTGGCTATATAATTTTGGCGATTAGTTTAACATATAATCAATGCAGATTGCTAGTACAAAATGTCGATCACAATCTCATAATGCATGATAAAGGACAGTGCAGTTAAGGTCAAACAGGTACGTCATACATATAAGACTAAAAAGTTGGCGAAACTAAAAATTCATGAGCATACAAGGACCCTGTTGCTTAGCTTAAGAGATGGATGGGGTATCCAAGTTTGTATTACTTGGAAGCTCTAGTTGTGATGTGGACTACAAGTTTCTATCATTACTAATAAGCTCAAGCATATCCCAACAGCAGAATGAACAAATCAAAGCGGTCGCAAAATATCATCAAGCCGATAAAAAGACTTGGAATAAATTAATTTTAACTTGTTCTCAGAATCTGTAGATTTTCGTAGAGCCCAAAATTCTGGACAAACACCAAGAAGCTGATGACCAAATCAACGATGAAACGACAATATTGCAGGATCTCCATTCAGGTATATGGTGACTTGTTGAGTGGTTGGCGAGTGTGGTAAACACATAGGCGTAGAAAAGTTTATCAGTCCAAATGCATGTACAAGCAGTTGTTCGTGCCTTTGTGACTAGCCCCAAATGTAGGTACGACTAAACTGTACTGATCCGCTAAGACAGAGTACAGAACCATACTATACGAACGCCAGAGTTCCTTAATTAAAACGTACGTATTCAATTTCTTATTTGTTGAAATTAAAAGAAAGTCATGACTGGGGACCCATGCATTTGGCATACAGGAACACGTCAGCATCAGACGACTGGTGCGGCCTGCTTCGTTGACGCAGGCGACACCACCTTATCGTCATCATCGTCCTTTTGCATCCTGGGATCATGCCTATAGGTGTAGTTCCAGGCGCAGAACAAGTAGAGGAAGAAGGCGACGAGCCCGAGCACGGCAAGCAGCCAGTAGAAGAGATCGAGCCGGCTGGCGTTCAGACTAGCTCCGTCGAGCCACCCATGGCCGCCGCCGGCGTGCGCGGTGGCGCGGTTGACCACCTGGATGAGCAAGCTTCCCAGCCATGATCCGGCGCCGAGGACGCAGAAGACGATGGAGCTCCCGATGGACTTCATGCCGGCGGACGCCTCGCTGGAGAAGAACTCGAGCAGCCCCACGAAGGAGGTGACGTCCATGACACTGATCACCAGGTACTGCGGCGTGAGCCAGAACGCCGACATCGCCGCCGACGAGGCGCCCCTCCTCCTCCGGCGGCCCTCGACGACGGCGGCGATGGCGAGCGCCATGGCGCTGCAGGCGAAGCCGACGCCGACGCGCTGGAGGTGGGTGACGCCGCCGGCGAGCCCCGTGGCGCGGCGCAGCCAGGGGACCACGGCGCGGTCGTAGGCCGTCAGGATGAGCATCTGGAAGAGGATGGGGACCACGAAGAGGCTCCCCGGCGGGATGCTCATGGCGCCGAGGTGGGTGTCCATGGCGCCGCCCTGCTGCACGGTGAAGGAGAGGAGCAGCGAGAACGGGACGTAGGCGAGGATGGAGCTCATGAGCACCGGCAGCATTCGGAGGATGATCTTGGCCTCCTCCACCTGCGTCACCGTGCACAGAGACCACCGCCTCCTGTCGCCGTCGTCCACCGCCGCCTTGTCAAGGAACCTTGGGATTAAGCAAAATGATCAGTTAATTAAACTACGCCTCGTACTCTGAAATAGAGGAAGTAATAAACGGAAATAGCCAAACTTATACTAATTTATTTATTAAACATACAATACTATCTCTGTTCGAAATTAGGAGTACTATTCTAATTTTTTGAGCCACAAACCATTCCAACTGACGAGGGATCTAAATTCCTCCCCTCCCCCTTCAATTTCATTGTGTTTTACTACAAACATTTAAAGGCCCATATATAATTTTAAAAAAATTAACAGATAACTACTCCCTCCGTTGTTTGACTATTTTACCCAAGTTGTTTGTCTTATTGAAAAAATTTATACAAACATAGTTAAATTTAAATCGTTCTTGAGAATTTTTTATTAACAAAAAAGCCATAATAAAAATATATGATATTTTATATATTTTTTAAAATAAGACAAGTAGTCCAAATGAATTGTAATTTGAAATAGGGGTAACACAATTTTAGAGACTGCTGACTAGTAGATTGAAACGACGGAGATATTCGCATCCTCGCCCGGTTGCGTATGAGTTTTAGAGTGGGACAAGAAAGCCGCCATTACCTGAAGCCAGAAGTTCTCTCGATGAATTCAACGCTCGTGCCTGTGCCGTCACTGACCTCCACCAGATTCTCAGGCAGTGGTAGCTTCCTCTTCCGAAACGCCGCCACAAAAACCTGTACGTACTCTCCAGTCGCCACACAAATTAGTAAAACATAACAAACAATAATCTTATACCTCAAAAAAAGTTTATTACAAGAATTAATTTCGTCAACGTACGTACCTGAAGGATTCTAGTGACAGGGCTTCCAGTGGGCTCCCGGTGCCGGTAGAACGGCAAGCCGACGGCGACGACGGCCGTGCCGACGAGCACCATGAGTGCGGCGAGCGCGAAGCCGAGGCCCCAGCCCTTGTTGTCCTGGACCCACACCAAGACGACGAGCCCGAGGAATCCTCCCAGCGAGATGCAGATCTCGTACCAGTTGAAGAAGCTGATCTTGCCAGGAATCTCCGCCGGGTCGTCGCCGTCGAACTGATCGCCGCCCAGCGCCGCCGCGCACGCCCGGATTGAGCTCTCGCCGATGGGGACCAGGTACAGGCCCAGGGTCAGCAAGCTCAGGTTGCGGCCGCTCACCGGAGTGCACTCGTTGGGGTTGTTGACAGTGTCGCACGGCGGTGGGTGAAGTGATGGGAAATGTGCTTGGAATGCTAGGAGCATGTAACCCTGCAGGAAGTCCCCATGGAAAGGGCCAAATTTCACCAAGTTCAATTTTTTTTCTTCAGAGAGTTTGGCTGAAAACTTATCTATAATCTCGTGTATTTGTCATTGATGTGAATATTTACCAAGCAAGAATGGAAAAGCTTGATTCAGTATTACTAATCCTTTAATTAGCAAACGATACTTGCCATGATCTCGATGGGAGCGAAGATGAGGATAGTGTAGAAGCACTTGATGTACGAATCGGACACGAAGGCACCAAGGAAGGAGAAGAAGCAGAGCGTGCCGAAAAAGTTTGTGGCAGTGGTGGAGGCATCCTTTACACCCATGTGCATGGTCTCAAGCAAATAGCTCACTAGGTTGAATATCATGGGTATAGTCGCAATGTTTACCATCACAACAAGGACTGTAAACATATTTTTGGAATAACACACATGTCAGCAATCTAAATTTAGTTTATGAAAGAAACCTCCTACCTTTTTGGAGAGAAAAAAAAGTATGAAGAAATCGACGTTGTGTTACTTACAGTGGACAAATAAGCTGGCTTTCACTCCACCATGCTTCTTTGGGTTAACCGGCCGTCCCCTCCAGTCTACAAGGCCTTGCAAAGCCATGGATCTCGGTCGTCAAATGGCGTGCTAAACTAAAGCTCGCCTGATTTTTGGTGTCACTCACTTGAGCTCTTTACTATCTTCGCAAGAAACAAGTGTGTGGCTTCCTCTATTGGCTTCTTCTAGCCATGAAAATGAGGGATCAAGCACCACGCCATGTGGTCAGACGAGGCTGAGAGCATGTGCTTGTTTTTCACTCACGACATCGACTCGTACGTCCTAAAATATCATAACCTTGCAATCAACAGCTGATTGATTAAGATCATCACATGATTGTTTTAGTACATCATAGTGTTGACTTGTCAAGTTGTCATATATAGTTGCTGCGAGGGATGGGGTACTGCTGGCACGAGCATGTGAACATGAGAAGGTAGTGCTGGAGATAGACAATTTAGCACTGGTGAACCTTCTGCGCTCAGAAGTAGGCGAACTTAGCCCGATTGTAGGTCTATGGCATGAGATTAGAGAGATAAGCAGGGGGTTTGATCTTTTTCTTATTTCTTTTGTAAATCGGGAAGCTAACGAGGCAGCTCAGTTTTGTGCAAAGCTGACCTCCGAAACCAACCGAGATGCTCTTTGGACGGAAGCTTTCTCGATAGGCCTTATGGGGATTGCTGACGCAGATTGTAACCGTGCGTCTGATTAATATAAGCTCATGCTTAGGCTAAAAAAATGTCATATATAGTTTATGTACTCGGTTTTAGTGCAAAGATTAATTTGTTTATTAAAAAAGAAATAGTATAGCATAGTGTACTTGCACCAGTTCTTATTTAGAAGGGCATGACAAAATAAAGTTTCACTGCCTTTTTCCAGTATTGTAATGCTGACATGCTGCCTTTTTTTTTGGGTAAGCTTTCAACGGTTTCGTAGTGCCAAACTCTTAAGATTATTTAACAGTTCTCATATGGAGTCTGCTATCGCCTATCATCATAAAGTGAAAGTCCCTTCTTTAAATCTTTGTTGATATAGTTTTATATGTGCAGGTAAAAATAATTTAAATTATTTCCTCACCCAAAAATGATTTAAATTATTTGACCCAAGATACTCTTCCGTTTATCTAAGCGCATAAACTAATTATTTGACTGTTGTGTTGTAAAAAAAAGATATTCGAGTGCACATAAAAGTAACTATAATAAAAGGTGAGTTGCAAGTTATGTATACATAATTGAGTTACTTTAACTGCAGATGAAATTTGTGAAGTTGTACCAATTAACGCTGCCATTCAAAACCTTTGTTCCTTTCGATGGCATTTCCATTACTGAGATGTTAAATTGTTATGGCAAAAGACGCTTTTGCCCCTCTGGAGGGGCACGTACAGCTAGGTTGGCAATTTAAATAACTGATTGAGCATTGAATGCTCCTACTGGCAAATAAAAAAAAAACCAAACTTCTTGTCTAGAAAAACCCATTAGCCTTACCTAGCTGGCAAGGGGATTTTTTTTTCTAAAAGAATGATGACATAAATCCGCTTCCTCGAGAAATTGGGTGTCATAAATCGGCTTCCTCGAGGAATTCCGTAAAAGTAAACCCAAACTACGGATGCGACAATGTTACTTATTAGCCTCATAAGAGCATCTCGAATAGACTTGCCAAATAGCTTAACTAGCCAAATAGACCGTAGTGGGGTGCTCATTATCAAGAGTAATATTTATAAAGAAACAAATAAAAAAGTAAAATAAAAAGAAGAAATTTCTTACAGGCAAATACATGCATACTATATGCGTGGATACAGTACGAATGAATTAGGGGAGTCTCAATGCTAGAAACTATCATAGTTTCTATAGTATATGACACCGTGTCAAGAAACTATCTTCTACAATGCAAGACTTGGTTTCTATACTCTAGGGTCCACTTGTCTCTCTCACAGATGGTCTTGATTTACGTGAAGAATCGGTTTCTTCATTTTCTCCCCTCCCTCTTAAATAAATGTCATGCCACATCAGCATTTTACCTACATGGCAGCATAATTAATGGCTTTAGACTCTACAATAAAGTCTGCATCGGGACTCTCAGCTTGTACAAGCATGTTGCATATTTGGGTAGCACCGTAATCAATGCAAGCATAGAAGCGAGCGCGCAGCAGTGACGGATCGGACCGGACCCAGCGGCACCCTGCTCGGCTGCTCGGTCCAGCGCCGCCCCACGAGCTGCATGCGCCCTCAAGCGAGCGATCTTCCTGCGTCCGTGGGCGTCGGGCTGCTGGTGTCGTATACCCGCACACCACGACCTCCGCCGCGCCATCTGCCGGCCTCGTCATCAGAGTTAGGTATTTTTTTTACGTATTAAATATTATAAATCAATGCTTTAAAGATATATATACATTTAAAATTATCAGAGTAATTGTGATAGATTATGTTAGTAGCAGAGATACATGTTTAAAACAATACTCTGAGAAGTGTATTACTCTTCTCAGATAGCTCAAGATTTTGCCCAGTGGAAATTGACAGTTTATCTCTCTGAGTTTTTCTTTTATAATAATTATAACCAGGAGAAAAACATGTATGCCTTGTTTCCAAACACCCGGGGGTCCTTTTTTTCCATGGCCCCCGATCATGCATGTCCGAAGCCCAACATGAGTTTAGCCCAAATTTGGAGGCCCGCTATATTTACTGGATCAAGAAGTTAGAGCAAAATCAAAGCAAACAGCAATTTACACGTCTAGTTTGCTTGGACTTCTGCTCACCTTGAAATACACGCCTTGTTTGAAAAGGACTCGCTAAAAGCGATCTTCTGCGAATGCTTCTGATTACACCACAGGAGTGTTGTGTTGAATGGTTGCGATAACATGAGTAGCAGAAAATGCCTCGATCGATCGCAAGCAGCTACGTGTTGGACACTCTTTTCTACCAAGTCTTCCGCATCTTCATCCAAAGCCTTCTCTTGGGCTTATCTAACACTTACTCCCTCCAGTCAGGATTAGTTCCCGTTTATCACACATTCACACCCCAACTTTGATTGCCTGAAAGCTGAAACGACAATCAATTTTGACTACTGCATGAAAGCAGTACACTTATTTGGCAGTACTTTAAGTAGTGGTTTGGACTTTGGACACACACCACTTCAAGTCTTGTTCCGTTCAGACCGCAGCTTGTTTGATGGACGACGCCGGAGACACCCTGTCATCCTCCATCCTGGATTGCATCCTCGGATCGTGCCCGTAGGTGTGCTTTATGCATGCTGAATTGCTGATGGACGATGCTGGCTGCCATCTCCAAGTCCTTGCCTGGTTTTAGGATGGGCAGCAAACAGAAATCATGGTGACATTTAGTGCTTCAAAGAGGAATTACTATAGTTTAAAGGTGGTGTTATTTGTAGGTTTATTTGGCACATCAACCTTGTCCATACCTCAATTTACTTATAAGATATTCTAAAAAAACATCATTCAGATATGATTATTTTTCAAACAGCGACCAGACATGACAGTCTGCAAACTGCAATTAGTATTTATTCTGTTCATTGTTCAAATCAACCAAGGACAAGGTGAAAAGGTCATTGTGCTTGTGGAGGTAGGGACCACAAACCACATAACTTATTACCCCCAGTAAACATAATAATAATAACCAAACATGTGAGAACATGCATCTTACAAATATTTACCAAACAATAACTGAACATGCACCCACAATCCCACAAGTCCACAACAGGTACCTGTAATTTTTTTTATGGGTCAGGGGGGAAAAGCAAATCAACGCTTGCATGAAGAACCACAACTACGCTTTATGATAACCGTTGCATAATGATGTACCTTGTCCTTTCCTGATCCACATAATGATATAGCTTATCCTTTCCTGATCCATTGTCAATCTAGTATGGCTACCAATAATAAAACATTTCTGTTTCATCTGTTTATGCCTCGTGAGATTAATAAGCCACCTTTCTGTAAGCTCGGAATGTTGTTTGTTCAGAAAAGGAAAAAAAAGGTAAAAAAAAAATCACTACAACAATAAAATCACAACAGTGGCATATTTTGTTTGCATGCAGTTTTTCAGAAGCCAGAATATTTACTTATTTAGAACAACTAAGTTTTAACAAGAGCACATTAAAAGTTTTGAAAGGACAAAAGGAGGTGAATCTGTAAATTAAATGAGAAGAAAACTATGATTATTGTTGCCCTTGACCCCAAGTTAATAAGTTCATGTAGATTACTGCCATGATACCATAAAATACTAGAAAATCATGTAAACAAGTACCTAAACATACTAAAATTAGAAGATTGTCTAATAGCACACACTACATGGTGACCACAAGGAGCCATAGAAGATTACAATACACCTACAATTAATATTGCACATAACAATGTGGAAAGGCAAAACAAACAATAACGAAAACATATTCCTCCCATGTCTTTTATGGCAACAACACCTGCAAGATGGAACGCAGGACAATAAAAAAACTATTTTACAGACGTACCACTTCATATTCTCCTCGGTGACAGGAAACGAGGGTACCCGAAGTACGGAAGGGCCCATCCACGACAAATTGAACCGAGCCTCTCAACCTTCAATGTATTGATCTCAAGAGTGAAAAACACCGACTCTGGTGTACGGCGAAGTACGCCTCGCAGGAAAATATAACCTTCTGCCACGGCAATAATACCATAACTTTTACAATCCCTGGACAGAGGAATTGTAGTCTCCTCTGAATGCTCAATGGCGTTCTCACCCTCATTTTGCCTAATGGAGTACTGCAGAAACCTAGGAATTCCTGAAGTGCGAGTGAATATCCCAACCCTTCCTTCACCAGATTCCACAACAGCAACCCATCGATTTGCATAGTCGGGCGGGAGGCCAACAGCCGAGAACTCCATCCTGTCCATGTTAAGCTTTAGCAACTTGTTTCTGCAAGGCACTTGCCAGTAGAAACACCCATACACGTAACTAGGCAACCAATCTTTCGCTTCCATGATGTTGACATTCAACCCTAGTGCATCCCAAGAGGAAGAGGTACCAGCAGCCCAGGTGCCAGAAAGCGAAGAGTAGACAGATACCACAACCATTGCGTGGTTGCACGTCCAGGCAACCACCCTGAAGTGGGCATCCTCATAGCCTCCAGAAGGTACGAATAAGGCTCGAAAACTGCGAGCGCACTCGTACGAGACCGGAACATGGGCAGCTATTAAGCTGTCGGGTATGCGAGGCAACAATGTATACCCCCGCGTGAAGGGGTCGAACACGGCGAGTTCCGGGAGGACGACAGAGTCGGCAGGAAGACCAGAGCCAGAGCGCATCAGAAGGACGCGGCCGTCGCGGGCATCCGAGGGACGCCATCTGGACCCTCCATGGTCAGCAGGGAGGTGGTCGGAGGAGAAGTCGGCGTCGGCGGCGAAGGCGCGGGCGGCGAGCGCGTTGGAGTGGGGTGCCTCTACGGGCATGATGCCCCGTGGGCCGAGGATGCCGAGGAGCTGTGGCGGGTGAAGGGAGCGGTACAGGCGGGGGAAGGAGGCGCCGGCGATGATGCGGCGGAGGTCGGGGTGCGCGGCGGAGGCGAAGGCGAGGTCACGGGGGGAGGCGACGCGGGCGAGGATGTTCTCGGTGAGTTCGTCGGGGAGGGGCAGCGCCCGGCGGATTGGAGCCATCGGCGTCCAGGCACCCGCCGCCGGCGAAGTGGATCTAGGGTGTTGTACTCTCTCGCTCTAGCGTGGGGTGTGGCCGTGTGAGAGAGTGTGCGGGCGAAAGGAATCGAGAGAGAGAGGACTGGGGCCTGGGCCTCTGGCAGGTGTTGGAAATGTAATGGGCTCTAGGAGGACCGACCGTACGTATGTGGTGGGCTGGACTGGGACCGTGTGGGTGGACCGTATGATCAGAACTTTTTTTTTTTGGTAGTATACCGTATGATCAGAACTTCAGAAGCCGCACAATGCATAATCCTAGCAACCAGATCGAGGGTTCCATAAAAAAAAAAAAACCAACGCTGCCTAGGCATGATTCTATCAATTCTTCCGCGTCTCCATCCTAACACTGGAGTAGAGACTTACTCCCTCCAGTCAGAATTTTTTTTTCAGGGAAATCCCTCCAGTCAGGATCAGTTGACGTTTATCTTAATATCAACTTATAATTGTCTGAAACGACAACTAATTTTGACTACAGGGATCATACTTATTTGGTACTAGTTTAACAGTTTAATTAGTGGCTTGGACACATCACTTCGAGTCATGTTCAGTTCAGACCGCTGCTTGTTTCATCATGGATGACGCCGGAGACACCCTGCCATCCTCCATCCTGGATTGCATCCTCGGATCGTGCCTGTAGGTGTACTTCGAAGCGCAGACCAGGTACAGCACCAAGGACACGAGCCCGAACACGGCGAGGAGCCAGTAGAAGAGATCGAGCCTGCCGGCGTCGAGGTCGGCGCCGTCCAGCCACCCACCGCCGCCGGTGCCCCCGGCGGTGGCGCGGTTCACCATCCGGATGAGGAGGCTTCCCATCCACGACGCGACGCCGACGATGCAGAAGAAGACGGCGCCGCCGATGGACTTCATCCCGGCGGACGCCTCGCTGGAGAAGAACTCGAGCAAGCCGACAAACGAGGTGACGTCCATCACCCCCAGCATGAAGAACTGCGGCGTCAGCCAGAACACCGACATCATCTCGCCGCCCCTGCGGCGGCGATGGGTCTCCACCGCGGCGGCGACGGCGAGGGCCACGACGCTGGAGGCGAACCCGGCGCCGATGCGCTGGAGGTGCGTGACGCCGCCGGCGAGCCCCGTGGCGCGGCGGAGCCACGGCACGGCGGCGCGGTCGTAGACTACGAGGGTGAGCATCTGGAAGACGATGGGGATGACGAAGAGGCTCGCCGGCGGGATGCTGATGGCGCCGAGGCGGGTGTCCATGGCGCCGCCCTGCTGCACGGTGAAGGTCAGGAGCAGAGGGATCGGGAGGTAGCCGAGGACGGAGCTGAGGAAGATGGGCAGCATGCGGAGGATGATCTTGGCCTCCTCCACCTGCGTCGCCGTGCACACCGACCACCGCCTCCTGTCGCCGTCGTCTACCGCCGCCTTGTCGAGGAACCTTAATTTGACGCAGTTGATGAGCGAATGAAAAGTTAGTCAAATTAAGTGTGCACACCGACGCTCTGTGCACGGCTATGATCAGGAGATCCACTTACTTGAAGCTTGAAGTTCTCTCGAGCACTTCGACGCTGCTGGTGCATGTCCCGTCAGTGGCCTGATGCATCTCCATCAAATTCTCAGGCACTGCAAGATTCCTCTTCCTAAAAGCAGCCACAAAAACCTGTGTTTCACACAAAAGAATAATAGATCAACAAAAAAGCACAAATATTTTTAAAAAAAATCCAACAATGTTCACATGAAAATCTTATCAAGTTTGCTAGTACCTCAGAACAGAAAACTGATGTGTATCAGTGTATGTCTGTAGTGTACCTGAAGGATTCTTGTGAGTGGGCTCCCCGTGGGGTTCTGGTGGCGGTAGAACGGGAGGCCGGCGAGGAGGACGACGGCGGCGAGGAGGGCCACAAGGGCGGAGAGGAGGAAGCCGAGGTCCCAGCCGACGTTGTTCTGGACCCACACCACGAGCACGAGCCCCACGAAGCCTCCCAGCGAGATGCAGAAGGTGTACCAGTTGAAGAAGCTCATCTTGCCGCGGAGCTCCCGCGGGTCGCCGTCGTCGAACTGGTCGCCGCCGAACGCCGCCGCGCACACGCGCACCGCGCCCTCGCCGAGCGGGATCACGTACAGGCCCAGCGTCAGCAGGCTCAGGTTCCGGCCGCTCACCGCCGTGCACTCGCCGGCGACGTCGCACGGCGGCGGGTGCAGCGACGGGAAGTGCGCTTGGCATGCCAGCAGCATGTAACCCTGTATATGTCCATGGAAAATGGAAGAAACAAACAAAGGCTGACCAAACAGTTGATTGATCAAGTGTAACTTGTGATAGATCTTCCAGTTTTATCGTCGTGAAACCTACCAAGATCTCGATGGGGGCGAAGATGAGGATGGTGTAGAAGCGTTTGATGTACGAGTCAGAGATGAAAGCACCGAAGAAGGTGAAGACGCAGATCGCTCCATACAAGTTGGTGGCGGTTGTGGAGGCATCGGCGATGCCCATATGCATCCTGCCATGCAAGTAGCTCACTATGTTCAACAGCATCGGCATGTTGCCAATGTTTGTCATCACAACCAGGACTGCATGCAAATGGAGTGGAATTGATTCAACAACATTGAGCGCTGTTCTAGTATTCTTCATGTATTTACATATATGCATCTTCTGATGTTGTAAACTTGTACATTACAGAAACCATTAACGAACAAAGCATTTGGCAAAGAAGAACGTTTTTCCTCAGTTAGTTTTAAAAAAGTGATTTATTGTACTTTTCAAATTACGGCGACGATGGTGCTCTTCCAGCAGTACAATCAAATCGACTCTGGCTGATGGTTTAAATTTTTACGATGGGTGGAAGATGAATTAACCCCAGTTTCACCGAACACACCTGTAAACCAAAACGAAGGTGGTGGTGTTACTTACAGTAGATGAACATGGTAGCTTTCACCCCACCATGCTGCTTTGGGTTAACGGGTCGTCCCTTCCAGTCTACAAGGCCTTGCAAGGCCATTGCTCCAGCTAGCTCTCAGTACCTATCGCAAGCCAATTTTCAAGGCTTCACTTGATACCCAAGCTCTCTTGGTTTTGTGTGTGTCACTCTCCTCATGATCTCTCTGCTCTGCTATCAACAAGTGCTAGCTTTTTATAGCCATGGAATGTGAGCAACCAATTGCATTTATTTTTGTGGATGTAGGGGCTCCTTGTATAGGTAATTAAGCTCATAACAATCGTTGTGCTGCCTTTTTCTCTGTGATCATGACCCGTTTGATAATAACCAAAGCATGTTTTTGTGATGGAATCTCAAATAAAAATAGTTAAGGCACTTCCACCGGGATCACATGATCGGTTCTCGATACCTTAGAGTACTTGTCATATGCAGAGTAAGATATATATATATATATATACTAAGACTGCCTTTTACACGATTGGGGTCACCTCAAATGCTAAACATTCTCGCCTGTAACAAGTTTTGGGCTTCTCTCGTAATTCCTCCAAATCTTCAAGCATAAGTGAAATGAGATCATGTTGCTACATCTTTTAAGAAGGTAAAATAATGAGAGAAAACTTATTGACAAATAAAACATATCCTCAATTTACTATAAGTCTTAGCAAAACATCGGTAGGTTATGGTTATTTGATATTACGAAAAATATCGGTGAGCTTTAGTTGCTTAAATTTTGGCTTCTTTAGTTTTGATTAACTTGTTTATAGTTTTTTAAATATATTCTTTCATAAACAATGTTTCAAACAAGGAAAAGGTGGTCAAATTCAGCCAACTAAAGAAAGGTTAGTAAAATGACAGTAGTGCAAAACATTCATCATTATATTTTTCGTCGAGTGATGACATATCCATATTATTTGTTCAATGCTTATCCAGTTAAACGTCCTGCAATCCTACTTCCATGGCTATTATTTTGCCATCATTTGTCTTTTATTGGAGAGCGACTAGCAGACAGTGTCCTAAGACCTCTGAACAGTCACACTTGTCAGCAACTAGAAATATGTCAATTCGCAAATGATTTTTCACAGGAATGCCCTTTGAACCTAAAAGGTTGCATCGGCCATTAGCTCTTGGAATGTCGGGTAGGCCAAATGTGCTATAACCTAGGAAGTGAGTCAGTGACGCACTACACGAGGCTGTGATAAAACTATGATAGATTCTAGGGGGAAAAACTATGATCCAATAGTCAGCATCACCTTCTTCTAGAAATAAAAAACTGTTCTAGATTCCAAACTCAACTTTTAGCCTAGCAGGTCAATAAAGGCTTTGTTTGGGCCATTCTGAATGGGAGTTTCATAGACATAATTATCTAGAGTACCACATCATCTAAAAATGTTTGAAACTAGGATGAAACACCCATCTCTCAATGCATAGTTTCATCTATTGTTGTTCGGCTGTTCCCTAGGTTACATGCAAGACACAAGGTGTCTAGGTAACTGTGTAAGAAGAGTTTCATCTCCATAAAACTCATTCCACCTCTCTCTTCATTAATGCAGTGACACATCATCAAAAATGCCTACGTGGCACTCTATTTATTGCCCATGAAACCCCACTGAGATTGGCCTTAGTTCTCCAACTTGACACACCGATAACCGTGTCTCTCTCACAGAAAACGTCAACTTGCCACCAACTTACCACCAACTTTTTCATATAAACAAGCCCAAACTCTACCCTTTTGCCTAAAATCCATGGCTTATAAGAAAAATCCCAACTTACCTAATATGTTTACTTTGCATGTATTACTGGATTATTGTTAGCACCTCGGAGTTCTGGCTGACTACCCATGAAATTCACCTGATGCATGTCATTGCCAAGCAAACAATCTTCATTCGTAAAAGCTTACTTTTTTCTTGTGGCGAACCACCGCAGTGTGGCATGGCCTCAAGCGCACTTCACCTGAACAGGAAATGGTGTTGCATAACTATCACACTAGTCCCTGGAAGACATCATTCCCAGCACTAGACGCACTACGGCACTACTAGTGAAGGAATGTATCACGAGGATTTTTTTTGCTTGCCCTGCATCTAGAGATTAGACTACTTGTTGTGACAATGCTGCTTTTCAGGAGGCGTACATCGTTTTGATTTTGCTAGAAAAAAAGTTGAGATAATAATTCCATGGTAAAGATAAATCCTTTTGTTTTTTTTAAAAAAAAGGATAAATCCTTCTGGCGTTATCCACACACGTAGGTTCTGAGCTGTTGAACGCACAAGGTCTAGATGCTCTCTCTACATGCCATCGATCCATTGGTAGTCCACTAATGTGATGTCAGTGCTAATGCTTTTCAATTGGACAGTGAAACGTACAACTAAGCTACAGCAGGTTCCGTTCATAATGCTTTGTACGCCAGCATTATTTGCTGCTTAATTTAGGTAGAGCATGCTTGGCCACTCAAATAACATGAGGACACAAAGGATGAAAGATACTAGTCTGTGATCACCATCTTCTTACTTCCTAAGCTAGAACCTGCACCGGCTTTGTTCACGTTTGGATCAGGTTACGTGACCGAAGACAACCGAAGACCCATATGTGCAATATGTGCTCGGTAATTAAAAGAGAAAAAAAAAACTCTTGAGGTTGGATTTACTCGAGCGTTGTGAGGATTGTGGTAAGGGGCATCTGGCCTGGTGCCGATACAGGGTGGCCCAGACCAATGGGCCGACTAATACAAACATCACGAATATGGACTAGTGACTTGTTTTCCCCCTGGGTCATTGGAACGATTTAGTCATTTTTAGATCATGGACGATACAAGCTCTGAACCCAAAATCCTTTTCTTCAATAAAGACGAGACCATAGCATAACATGAGGTAAATTTAATAATTTGTTTTGGTTGGGGTGCGCCTAACCCCAGCAGTAGTGCAATGCTAGAGCGACACTCTACAGCCAAGTAGCAAGCTACAATAGTGACTTGACCCCATAAAAAATAAATTTAATACTACACTTGATCTTAGCCAAAAGGCCGAGAAAGGTATGAATTGCTCTACCATATTACCCCTTGTTTTATATTCTCTCGCACCGCCTCATATGGTCTCGCCTCGCGATGGTACTAATCAAAACATCTGGAGTTAACACTCGGCCCCTACGGTTGGTTCACTCGGTTGGTTTGTAATCCGATTCCGAGGTACTCTTGTAGCAGATTCGAACCACGCACGATGGGCCTCGGTCCTTCCCCGTAGGATCGCAGCCCAACAAGGTAAGAAGGTGGTGGAGGCCCATTTGTTTGGCCCAAAGAAGAGTTTCCACACGCAACAGCCCGTCCATGCCTTCGTAGTCCACACGCAACAACGTAGGAGTAGCGTAAATTTTCACACAGGGCATATGATTTGGAGCTAGTTTTTCTTAAAAAAAAATGATTTAGAGCTAGTAGGAGGAATATATCCGAGGAGGTTGGATGCCACAACAAGCGGCAGGTAGATGCCGCCATTGTTGCCATGTCGCCATGCACCCTGCTTGCATTGCTCCCTGGATCTCGATCGGTAGGGAGCGAGATCGATGGAATCATGCACATATGGAGGTCGTACGTAGCAAGCAGCAAAAACAGACGGTTGTGGTGGTCCATGAGATCCCTATTGAGATCCAACAGGGTGCCGGAGTCACAGTGCGCGAGGTACGGTGAGGGCCACTGATATGATCCATCCACGCGCACCTGCCTCTGCCTCCGTTCAGAACCATAAGGTGGTGTGTTTCCTTTTTGTCCAGCTGCTGAACAATGCAACCACGTAGTACGTTCATACGTGCCTGGTCTCACACACCGTGTTCATGTGAAGCTTTGCAGAATTGCAGTAGTTAATGGTCGTCCAATCCAACGAAACTGTGGGATGAAAAGCATGCATGCATGGAAAGTTGGAAACTGCCATCGATCATCTTCCCCACACGCAACCAATTCGTTCCCGTTTCTCTGCTTAATTGGAGCAGGCCGGCAAAGAAAGAAAGAGGTGCCGGATCATCAGATGAAACGATCGGGTAACTTTTCACAGTAACCAATGCAATTTCATTACTTCGACAAGTAACCAAGCCAAATCTTTGGTGATCAATTTGAATGGTTTTTCTATAAAGTTTTTACGGGAACTACACATTGAAAGCAAAGGTGTACGCTAAGTCATTCTTTTTTTTGGGGTTAAACAATTTTATAGTTTTTTTTTGCGCAAAAAATAATTTTATATTTGACCAAAATTATAGAGAGGAGCATGAAAGTTTATGGCATCGAATAGAATAATGTGAAAATATATTTAATAAAGAGACTAATGGTAACTTTTTTGCAAGCAAGAAACTAATGGTACTTATTTGAACAATGAATATTATTATTTTGTTGTATAAATTTAGTCAAATTTTAGATTTTTTATTTAGAAACATTGAAATAACTTATAATTTGGAATGGAGGGAGTTGAATGAAATGAGATTTATTCCGACAATCATATCATACATTTAATTTGAGAAACTCTGGGTGATAGTGACCTAAGAGCATGGCTAATGGTTTCGCTCGCAGTGGGTTGCAACGTACAGTCAGCTGGCTTGTGATGTGAGCTCTCGTCCAATTGCAGCTGTAGAAGCAGCTCTTCGCTGGCTTGGAGCAAGCGTGTCACAAGACACCGGTTCTATCGTCTTGATCTCTTTATTTCTCTCACACGTCGGACGTTGCCGGCTCCCGGTCTATTACTATACTTAGCTCTAAGTAGTACTGATGGAGCTTTGCGTTCCGTTTTGGCCACTATGGTCCCGTTGGGTGCTTTCGATTGGATTGGGCACATAACTTTCTAAAAACGAATCCAAAAGAATTAAAGAGATTCTTTCTAGTTACAATCATACAAGCGCGCACGACACGTACCAAAACACACGCCCACGCACGCCATACTCACGTGCACGCAAGCAAATGTCTATTCCCTTGTGGAAATACAAAGATTCCACAACAATCCAGCCCATGCACAAAAAAAAAATAACTTAAACTTTGCTTCCTTTCTTGTTTTAGGCTGTGTTTAGTTGGAAAAGAACTTTTTCTGAGAAGCGTGTTTTGTGAGAGGGATGAATAGGAAAGTTGAAGGGAATTGAAGGGGAATTTTGTTAGGAAGCGTGTTTTCTAAAAGGGATGAATAGGAAAGTTGAAAAGATCTTTTGGAAGTAAACATGACTAGTATGTCTTTCGTATGCCAAAACGCGATGAACAAGTTGCGAAACAGCCCTTCACTACGCAGGCGTACTCCTGCATAAACGGATCGAGGAGCATGCATGCGATGCGTTAGTTGGGGCCGGGGGCAGAGGTAGATGCCACGTCGACGTCTCGGGCGCTGGACCTGTCGAGTGTCGAGCTCTATCGCGCGAGCAGGCAGAGACGACGTCCGACGACGTGGTCCACCGCTGGCCGGCCGGCCGGCCGGATCTTATCGAGATCCAGCCGGAGAAAAAAGTGCCGGAGGGGCCTCCCTCCCACATCGATCGTCATCCGCTCGATCCATCACCTGCTCGAATGCTCGATCTCCTGAAATCTGAATCTGAATGTCGCCACCTGCCTGCTCCAGCCCCACAATGTGGTGTGTTTCCATTTTGTTCCCTAACTTCTGCCTCCATATATGCATGGCTGTTTGTCTGTTATGGAGGTGTATTTCAGATTTTCAGGCTAGCTGGTTGATGCTCTAGATGGTGATGCCATGCCAGGCTTGTGATCGATCATGATATGTAATGTAATGCAAGAACCTGACAGCAGGCATGTGTATGCCCTGGTTACCAACTGCCTAATTTTCTCTGCATGCAGATAAACGGCTGCATGGCCAGCACTGTCTTCCAAACCACATCACAGTGTTTGGCCAGCGCATCAGAGATTCAGAGACAGGTGTCCTCCCTCTTTTCACTAAAACAAACAGTAAGATCCCAATCCTTGGGTTAGGAGTACTAGATAACAAGAACAAATGACCCTGCACGGGCACTAGTAGAGCCCAAACGACCATGTCGGCAATGGCATAGAGCCATATAGAAGGCCACGCACACCATTTGGATTTTGGCAGCTAGCTGTGGCGGCACAATGATCAGGACAGGAAATTAGCGGGCACGCGAACTCATGTGACGAACAGTGAGGCCGAGGCGGAGCGGAGCGGTTGCTGTGGCCACTCTCACACAGCCTTCATGTGAAGCTGCAGTGGCGCGAGCCAACCGACGGGACTGAAGCAACAGATCGTCTTCCTCCGCGAATTCATGGGTCCGGGTCCTTTTTGGCCTTTCGGCTTCGCATGATTGTTTTGTTGCAGCAACAGGGAGGCTCGTGGTAACCGGCGAAGGAACAGGCGCCCGGGTCAGGTGAAAGAACCAGTAGTGGCTTTACTTTTTCAATTATTATATGTATTTTTTTCCTTTGAAACTGTTCACGACTATCAGGACTTGTTTAGATGAGTAGGTTGGTGGAAAGTTGGAGGTGTGAATAGTGCATTGGTAAACGTGTCTGTGAGTGAAGATGTGGCTCGATGTGACTGGAAAGTTGGTGAAACTTAACGAACTAAACAAGGCCAGTGGAACAGGTTCAACATGACAAAGAACTCTCCTTAATTGCCTGAATGCTCACATGGAACTGATGCAGTGGTAATTGTCATGTTGTCATAGTCAGTGCTCTTAAACTAGTCAGCCAGCCTCCAGTCCAGGTGGTATCTGGCTTGGAATCTTCCGAATGGAGATGGAAATTGGAAATGCATATAGAAGTTCAGAAAAGGCAGTGCACATGATTGCATCTGTCTTTCTCTGAATGTTAAAGTTCAGAAAAAAAAAACAGCTCAGTTTCTAGTCAAAGCGCAGCCCGAAGACCGCAGATAAGCACAAGTTGTGCATGGAAGGAGGATTAATAAATCAAGCAAACAGATAGCAATGATTAAGAACAGCAAACCAAGAATTGAAATCAATGATTAAGAACAGCAACAGCAGAGGTTGGCATCCATCAGTTTATTTATTCACAGATTCTCCATCCCTCCAATATGCATTACATTAATCGATTGCTCTGAACATTATTTCGATCACTACAAAATATAGTTTATTTGCTGGAGATCGGCTGGGCAGTGAGTTGGCAGTTGGCACTAGGCAGCAGGTCGCTCAGCTGGATCGGAGGAGCTCAGCAAGTCGGCAACCACCAACCAAACCGCTCCCAGCAGCAGCTCATGTGTGCTCGAAACTCCCCCCATTGCAATCATGGCAGCTGCCAACGCCCGCCGTCGCAGCACCAATCACTTTACAGCAGCAGCAGCAGCAGCAGCAGCAATGACGCGTTCGCGATCTGATCTTGTCATCGTCCAGCGGGATGCTAGAGCTCTTTTGTCGATCAATCGGTCATTGGGTTCTGGTTGTCGTCGTCGTCGCCGGCGGCGGCGATCGTTCCTTCTGGCGGCGCCGCGTGGTGTTCTGCCGCGCCGCTCGCCTGGCGTTCAGCTGCAGAGGCGGACGGTGCACGCCACCGCCTGCGCCCAGTACTTGAGCCGCGCCTTCACCTCGTCAGGGCTATCACCTGCGTATGGCATCCAAGAGGAACACGGAATGGGTAAGAAGAACAGAAGCCAACAAATAAAGGCGAGAAAAAAAAATAGATTCCATCTTGATGTGGACAAGTTGGCTTTCTCCGGCGATCGAGTGAGCAACAACAAGGAATCCAAGTCGTGCACGAATTCTAAATTGCGTCGCTTACCGGGGCTAGAGATCTTCCAGTTGGTGACGGGCGGCTGCTGCGCCGGCGAGGCGGCGGCGGGGGAGTCAGTGACGGGATCGTCGAGGAGGCGCTGGCTCATGGAGTAGCAGAGCTCGAGGGCCGGGAGTGTGCTCTTGAGCTCGGGGATCTCGTCGTAGCTGAAGCCGAATCCGAGGTCGGCGCAGCCCTTGAGCTCCTCGAGGTCGTCGTCCGTGAGGCTCCGGGACCGACCCACGCCGTCGTCCGCCCCCGCGCCGCCGCCGGCGTTAGAGGCGAGCAGGACGGGCCTCGCCTCGCGCCGCCCCGGCCACGCCGCCTCCCACTGCGCTCCGCGCCACACGTCCTCGGCCTCGGGCTCGATGGCGGCGGCGGTGGGGGCGGGGGTGGTGCCCTGCCTGCTGCTCCCTCGGCGGCGCCGGCGGTTGCGTGGGCGGCGGAGGAGGCACGCGGGTGGCGGGGAAGGCAGCGGGGAGGCGGTGGTGGTGGACGAGGAAGAAGAATATGAGGAAGCGGCGACGGCGGCGAGGTCGTGGTCGGAGTCGGAGGTCCACATCTCGGGCGGCTGGCGTGTGCTCTCCTTTGCAGCTGCGTCGCTTCGCTTGGTAGGGAGAGGAGGGAGGTGTGAAATGGTGCTGAGTGGCTGGGGGGTGGGGGCTATATGTACCGGCGGGTTGGGACCCATTGCTGGTGGGTGTGGGGCCCACATCGATAGGCATACCATGTGGCTGTTCATGGAGGAGGGTGGTGGGTGATGGATGTGTCATCAATGACGTGCATGGATGGATTGTCCGTTTGCATTGCCATGGCCTCTGACAACTTTTTCTTCTGTCAAACTCAAACACCGTACAAACACGGACGTATACACGTATACGCTCACAATACGTATACACAGATTTGTCCCTACGTGTGTCTTCGAGGAACAAAACCGGCAGATTTTAAGATTAACAAAGATGGCTTTATTTGCTAGTATCTAGCTAGCAGATTTTAAGATCATGTCGTTTATTTCTTCGCGAGCATTGTTTTGAAGTGAGTCTTTGTTTGTATCGTCTAGAGAAACTTTGCTCCCTTGCCCGTCCGCTATCACAAAAAATCCAGGAGGAGCATTATAGTTTCTCTATTGTCAACCGAATTTGTACATCCAATGAAACAACAACACCCTCACGCCCCAGTGGGCAGGCCTACATCTAATTTGGCTAAGCAGACTTTCTCTTATTTGGTATCCATGTGCCAGCCAAACATGGGTGGGTCATTTGCACAAGCTAAGTAAGCTAGGTTTTGGACTAGCCAGACTCGATGTAGTCTAGCAACCAAACACACCCATGACCCGGTCATACGCCTCTCATGGTAGGCGCGGCGCCCATATCAAGCAGCAAGGACAACCTCGATGCACCAATTATTACGGCGCCTACAATTTCATCGATTGTAGTGGCACTTAGGAGTAAAATGCAAGGGAAGAAACGACAGAATAGAACAAAAAAAGTATCATGTAGTACTCCGTAATTAATAAGACATGATCTCAATCAAAGATTATCAATCGACCAAATACCAAATTATGAAGTACTCCTACACTAAGGATCTATCTGTTTGCACTTGAGATTATATAATCGAGATGCGTAAATTTTTACTCCAGCTGCTTAAACTATAACAAGATTAATGACAAATGTACGGTCGGTGTGGCCGTACGTGATGAGTTTGTGACTACGAGTTTGTGAATGCACATATATGTTTTGTGTCCTATGGTTCGTTTTCAATCAAGGAAGAAAAAAAAAGAACAGGGATTATCCAGTATTCTCCGATCCTTTCGCCGTCGTTGACACGATAGGGATCCAAGATTTTTATGGCTTGCGTGCGTCGGGCGTGTTAAACGTGTGGCTGATGATGATGCACGGTCGACGTACTTGCGCACGTACGTACGGTGCTCGATCTAGGCAGCTGTTTATTTTCATCTGACATGCACACGCGCGTCGTCCACACGCGAGTAGTTTGGTCCAATTGGATTCAATTTTTGAAAAAAGGGGTACGTACGTACGTTTGTACGTGGTACGGTACGACGTATAGTAGGATTTCTAGAAAGGTCGTCGGACGGTCGGAGTGTATCGGAAGGTCGCTGTCTCGTCTCTCAGCTCGCCGTGTGGGGTGTGGCCAATATGCCCAGTAGATGATGATAAGCCTCCGACGTGGCGCCGGCCAGGTGTGCGGTGAGGGCGAGGGTCCTCGGGACGCGTGGCGGACCGGATGGATGGATAGCTACTACTACTACCTAGAGGGTGAGGACGTACGGGTTCGCTCTTCCTTCGCGCGTGCTCGTCACTCTAGTCGTCTTCGTCGTCCCGTGTTGACATGCATGCATGCAGCTGAGTTGGTTACTTGTGTTTTAGTGTCCTGTGTGTTGAGTGGATCAGCATCAATATATCACGCCAGAGTCCAGACCAGCCGCCATGCATGCCCCCATGCATGCTCCATCGGATGCCCCGGCCGTTCCCGAGACGACGACGACGACTACCGCCGAGTGCTCGTACGTCGTGCGTCGGCAAAATAGCGAACGCCTGCTCCGTCGCGGAACAAATTAAGCGGCGCCGAGCGACGCGTGCTCACTGATCCAGGCCGTCCGTTATGGCAGGTAGCTGGCACTGCATATAAACTAAATGTTTGTCCATGTAAGCGAGCTTTGCAAATGAGAGAACCTTATATATCACCTCAATAACCAGACCGATCAGTACCATCTGCTGCCACGTACGACGACGACGTGCGCGCTAGCTAGATAGCTTTTCCATTTGTCTCCATCTATCGCTTCAGGTTCGGCAGCAGTCGAATATATACTCGAGCCGCGTCGGAACATTTTTTGCACCACGCACGTTCTTGACGACCAAAACAAGAGAGGGTTTGCGACGTGTGAGGAGAAAAAGCTAGCCTTGCACGTGGAGCATCACTATATGCCCATATGATAAGGGATAGTAGACTGCCACCTAAAAGCAACAAGTGCATGCCAGTCCATATCGATCGAATATGACCGCGTGCGGGGGGCTCTCCCTCTCGCGCGTGTATATGTACAAGTCCTAGATATATGACATATAGTCAGACTCGGTTTGATCCCAGCAGCTAAATTTTAAATGTTTTTTGTTACTAAAAAAATTAAATGTTTTTATTAGGGTCCCCAAGCTACTAGGCACTTCCTCCGTTCTAATGATTTATTTTGTTTTAAATTTTAATTCATTTAAATATTATATATTCATTTTCTCCTTTTGCAAAATATTATTTTTTATCATGACTTGCTTAACTAATACAAATTCTTAAAGAATAACTTAAATTTAAATTTGTTTGCATATTTCTTTTCATAAGACGGGAGGTAAAACTTAGGATAAAAAATGAATTATCATTTGGAACCGAAGAAATATAAGCCATTAATCCAAGTTAAACCATCCACTTCTTGTTTAACCAAAACATTTAAGACTGCAGACATGTTCTCGGATAAAGTTACTTTATATAGTCGGCCCACCTACCTAGAGCAGAGAGTACGTCATTTTAGTCAAAATTAAAGCATTTTGCAGCTGCATATATATATCGTCGAATCGATACGGTAGGTTAACGATCGACGACAACGATGTCGTACGTAGTGCCACGCGCACAAAAGAAGCACAGGAGTACTTGTGTGGCCAACATGATGTGATGCTGCTTGTGCACATCCTCTGTATCCATGGTACACGCACGCGCGCATTGGACAAATGCCGCGCCCTTGCTCTCAGGCACAGCAATGAACAATGAGATATTAACACTGCACGCATCGATCGTTTTCAAAAGATCGACCACAGGCGTGCGTGTAGAGTACGTGTTGACAAAACAAAACAAAACCAGCAGGATCGGACTGCATTGCTGTAATGTAAGCCAACCAAAACACTGCATGCTGCCAATTCTAGTAGCCGAATAACAAACGAAGAGGTCGAACCAATGCAAAGATTCTCTGAATGCTTGCAAACAACATACATTATATCACAACGTTGATCCCACGATAACTACGTCCATCAATAAGAGCTCGATCCAGTGCAATACCATGCCACATCACATCTATCGTCTCTCATAGTTCTAGGTCATGAATAAGAGCCATCACCTCGTCTGGAAGTTCAACTTCATGATGGCAAAGGCGAAAGAGAAGGCGAAGAGCGCCGTGAAGGCCACCACTACAGCGGCCACGATCCCCAGCCAGCTATGCTTGAACCCAAAGTAGTTCTCCACGAACACATTCACAGGGGTGCCGTCGACCATGGCCTTGGTGACGTCGCCGAACTGTGATACTATCAGCCCGTAAAGCGTCCACGCCGTAGGGCATATCCAGCAGTACCATCTCCACCAGATAGGAACGTTCTGAATGATACGTACATAGCGTCAGGAGAAAAGATAGATATATAATATATGCCGCTCACTTTTAAATAGAGAGTCTTGTTAGTATGGTTCAACTACCGGTAGTACTTATATGAATATTACTTTAATTCTTTTTATTACCCAAATTAGATCAACGGACAGCAAAAATTTAAAAGAATACTACCAGCACTTTACAACCATACTAACAAGCCTCATAAATTATATGTCAGGCCATTTATCTGGTACTTGGTCCACAATTTTTGGCGGATCCATTTTGATACTTTTATTTAGCTACTTTTAGGTACTTGATAAATTTTTCACCGTCGATTTTGTATGCTAAAAATATCATGGTACTTGTCAATCATTGTAAAAAAGCTGATAGAGAGTAGATATATGTGATAAAGATGTTCCAGAGGGATGGGGTTGGACGGCACTTACTTGTCGGGGGACGTATAACCCGGAAAAAATGTTCCAGAGGGAGTAAAACATGCTTGATGCGATTGCGGCGATTTGATAGTTTGGTGACAGTCCCACGGCCATCATACCGTAGAATGTATAGTAGAGCAGCGTGAAGTACATGAAGAAGAGGTACCAGAAGAATTTGGCAGCAGACCACTCGAACCCGATCATTGCGTAGACTATGATTCCGTATATGCTAGCCTGAACCAGCCCATAAGGGAGTTCGATGACAACCTGCAAGCAAGGAAACAAGCTATATGAAGAAGCGCAGAGTAAATTAACTGCCATTCACCTGCGCAAATGCTTACCCTAAAATTTCAAATAATGAAGAAAGTAAAAGTAAAAGCCCATTCATTCACCTGCCCAAACGCATATGGAAAAGCTGAGTACATGCCCGCAGCTCTTTCACGGTAAAACACTGTTCTCTCCACAGCCACAACTGGCTGAACTGAAGCAGAATTCAAAGTACCGATGAACAGTGATGCGCCGTACATCGACCCCATGGCATTGGACAAATCTTGCGGTTTCTCGCTGGATAAAAAAACATATAGTATATATCTATGATGGTACCAGAAACAAAACCTATTGAAGGTGTGCATTTGCTCCAGAATGTTTAAGTGCCATATGACTTACATTTTGCCACCAAGGTCCCAGTAGATTGTGCCGAAGAGAAGAGCTATTACAATAGTGAAAAGAAACCTGACGGCATTGTAAGAAGGGTTCCTCCAGTATGACAAATTCTGCTTCCATAGGCAAGCCATGCATTGTCTGAGAAAAGGCAAAGAGTATGTGCTAGGGAAATGGAGGTCACTTGAACCAGGTAGTGGTTTGTTTAGTTCCTCTATCAAAGCCTTGTTCTTCCTGGCAAAATTTTAGTTAGATCCTCAGTACAAGAAAACAGATCAGTCCTACTGAAAAACGATGGCCTATGGTTCAACTCTGAAGAAACAAAGAGAATTACTATATTTATTCTAACGCTACCTAACCTTTACATAACTGAAATCTTTATTATTATTATTATTATTTTGCGAATCTGAAATCTTGATTCTGTTCAGTTCATAGATTATGGTAAGTTGATCTATGCATGATCTGCTTGTGATACCATGTCTTCGATTTTGCTTTGAATTAGTCACAAAATCAGTAGTATTACTGATTCTGTTCAGTTCATAAAATGTAATTAGTATTACTGGAACATAATATGTTAGTAAATGTTAATTCTAAATGGTTGATTCTTAAATATTCAGAAAAAAGCAAACCAACTCATAAACTAAAATATGTGACCCATATTTTAATGCTACCCTGGTTTATAAGCAAAAAATCAGTAGCTGTAAGTTGTTACTATGTTGGTCGGGAAGAAACTATATTTGAGTATATGACTAATACTTTCATCATCTTTAGAGCTAATATGGTTGGACAAGTTTCTCAACGCTTAAAGATAGGAAATCCTAAACCATAAAAGTAATACAACACTATCAATTAACAAAGATGTTTGGTCTGCGGGACTTTTTCTTATTATACCTTGCTGCACAATTGTGTGAGCCAATTAATCTAGCATTCCAGATGTAGTTTTGATTTATATTTTATTTAACTTCTTTACTACAGTCATATCGTGTTAGCTGTTCATGCATTTTAGAAAGCAACATATTCAAAAATAGAATTTGTAATCTCGCATCAGAGATACCTCAATAATCCTTTAAAATTAGTTAACTATATGAACTTAATCATGCACCAGAACATGAATTGGCTAGCTGTAGCTGTGTACAAGTGAATAACTCACATGTAGAGTTCAGATTTCTTGTATATGTCACTGAAATCAACACCTAGAGCCTGTTCCTGTGAAATTGTTGTCACTTCCAACATCCATGTGGCTGGATTATAGCCATCTCTTATCTTGCTGATTCCTTGGATCCCCTAAACATATCAAATCATATGGAAATTAGTAACTAGTCATCAAAACCTATACACCCAACGGCCTAAATATTATAGATAGTGTTTTACATGGTATCCCAGTAATAAAAAAGTTTATATGAATTTATGGTTAGGTTAGAAGAAACTTGAGTAACTATAACCCTTTCTGGTTTCAATGGATTCAATGTTAACACAGTTCTCACAATTACATTGTCAAATCCAAGACGTCAGCTGGCAAGGATTTAATATCTACCATTAGTAATGGTACCGAGCATTCTCAATATTAATTCTCAACCAGAACCAATTGGATTTTTAAAAAAGGGGGCGGGGATGGATTTATTTGGTATTCTAGTAATCGTTATCTTTTCATTAGATGGCTGTTGCAGAAGATACAGTATATATTATATTCGTTACATTAAAGTACAGGCAACAATTAGTTGTGAAACTGTGGCATCGATGTCATGCTGCTAAAGACTATGGTTTGAACTGAATGCTTGACTGGCTTGTTCGTAAAAAAAAGATGATGGATCTCACTGACATTACAACAGGAATATTTGGCTCCTGTAATGTACTTTACCTCAAAATACTTTATAAGTTCTGAAGAATGATGACCTAATGGACCAACATAGATCTCTTCTCCTCCTCGCTTCATTAGGAAAAGCTGCAACCATTTATGAGACAGTTTATAACTAGAATATCATTTTAAACTAAAAGTTGCAAACAAAAGAATTTGAAAAAAAGTGGTCAGGATTTGTTTTATGAGATGTAAGTTATCAAAACTTTGAATGAATGATGTATGTAATCTCCAAAAATCAAAGATAAAAATACAGAAAATATTCTGAGGTGAAGTCATACCCACCTCATCGAATGCTTCAAATATATCGATGCTAGGCTGATGAATTGTGCAGACAACAGTTCTACCTGTATCTACAGTGTTCCTTACGGCCCTCATTACTATTGCAGCTGCTCGGGCATCAAGCCCAGAGGTTGGTTCGTCCATGAAAATAATTGAAGGATTTGCAACAAGCTCCACACCAATGGTCAATCTCTTCCTCTGCTCAGTCGACAGACCATCCACTCCAGGAAGTCCAACTAAAGCATCTCTTATGCTCTTTAGCTCCACAAGGTTCATGACCTCCTCAATGAACATCTGCATACACAAAGTTAAGTTAGCACCTACCAAATGACCCTGTAATGTTGCCGCAAAATAGAACTATTTCATTTGAATGACCTTTCTTTTGTCTGGATCAACATCCACAGGAAGGCGGAGCCATGCTGAAAAAAGCAATGACTCATAAACTGTCACGTGCGGTGAGTGTATATCATTCTGTTCACAGTATCCAGATACACGTGCAAAGGTCTCTTGTTTCTTCGGAAATCCTGCAATTCTAATGTTTCCTTCAATATACCCACCAGTCTTTCTCCCTGCCAACACATCCATCAAAGTGGTTTTACCAGCGCCACTCACTCCCATCAGTGCGGTCAGCACGCCAGGTCTGAAAGACCCACTCACACCTTTGAGAAGCTCCAACCTATCCTCGGTTATGCCCTGTACTTTCATTTCCTGAATGTTGATTTTGTGTCGAAATACTTAATTAGAGAGTGGTCAATGGCTCACTGCTAACTACATAAGAGGAAGCAATTTGTATCTTGTCGGTTGTAGTTACCTGTGGCATGTCGACAAAATATCTGATGTCGTCAAAAGTGAGTGAAAGAGGGACAAAGGAGAGGACCATCCCTCTTGTCATAGGGCCAGAACCATCTTCATTAATTGCTGAGTCACTTATAGGACTAGTACTGACTGCTGCTTGATGCGTACTACTTCCAGACACCAAAAGACTACCAGAAAGAACTTTACCATTCAGGTTGGCATCCTTCTCATTCAGAATCTCTTCAGATATAGATGGATGGGACTTGCCATATGCTGCAAAATAAGAAGACGGAATAACTATCGGGTCACATGGAGAGTGTAATCAAACAAGAATGGTCCATAGATACTTACGCTCAAGGAATTTAAGGGCAAGTGTGAAGAGAGAGTTGAAGAGCAATGTGAATCCGAGCATTGCACCTAATCCTATCCAATACCACTTGGCTTCTGAAAAGAATCCATGGGACTTGAGGATTTGCACGCCAAGGGTCTCATTTGAGATGGAGTTATTCACAATTTTGTGCCAGCTGTGACCCAAGAACTCATTCACTACAATTGCATTCTGCACATACATCAATGGGGAAATCCAGTAGCCCCAGATCCACCATTTCTTCACATCATCTGCCAGTTCAAATAGAACCAATCACTTGCATTCTGAAATGCTGCTTTACCAATAACTACCCAAAAAGGAAAATAGTTGGATACTTTACCTCGTGATAAAAGAAATCCACCCAGAACCAAAATGAAGAGAAGCACAAACATTGCTAAGACATTTGCAACTATCAAGTTCCTTGCTGCCCCACCGATTAATCGGAATAGAGACGCTGCCATCTGATTCGCTGCTAATAGAAGCAGATACTGCTTGAAGAACCTAAAGACAAAAACTGCTCTTTAATGCTATTCTCAAGGAGAATCTTCCACAAGCAGCGTTTCAAAAGGTGGTCCTTGGCAGTGTCTGGGCAGAGGGTGGAGTAGCACTGCTTCGTCTAGCATCTAGATGTTATATCTAAGCATTCTCCCACGTGAAGTGCAGCCGTGCAGGTTTGGTTCATGTAGGAAAGTGGGAAAAATTGGAGAGGAAAATGAACCATGGTCATGGAAATCATAGGTCTATAGCCAATGGCACACCAAATTTCATTTTCCATTTACCATGCCGTTACTCTTGCTGCCCAGAGTTCCTCTTAAACAAGAAAACATGTCGATTTTGCTAATCCATGGCAAATTGATGTTAGTCAAAACATAAGTGTAACTGTAACATATCAAAATAAAACATCTCATTCTTATTATATACTCCGCATGAACAATACTGGATGGGTACATATCTAAGTAGAAATCTACATCTACATATTCCAAAAGATATATAGCATAGTAAAATAAAATATGCCATTTTGGCAAAAAATAATAATAATAAAATGCCATGCAATTTTGCTACACATACATCTAGTTCTTAGTAAATCTCACCTGCCTACATTTGGGTCAAACCCAATGACGTAGTATGCCATGAAAACAAACCCACCAACCTCAATAAATGAGATTGGGACCTTGAGGATCCAAGAAGGTATAGTGTAGGCCCATGCTGGATAGAAGCGGAGGTTCCTCTGTTTGAAGAACACTGGCAATCTAAAGACAGTCAAAGCAAGCTCAGACATGCCATTGAACATGATCACAATCAAGATGATGACAAGCACCCCCACGTAGATGCCTCCATCAGTCACTGAGTCACGATGCATCTTTGTACGAATGAAGACGGTCATTGTAATCGTTGATAGCAAAATCAGCTACCATGTGAAAACACGCATTAGATAGTCAGTATGTTGCTTTAGCTTTTCCATATATTCTAAACATTTGTCTTGATCAAGTCCTACTGACCTGGAAGGCTCTGAAGATGTAGACAAAGGAGTTCCTCTTTATAAGAAGTATCTCTCGGTCGATGTTTGCCTTTAGTAGCTCCTTTGCACTGACGCCATACCTTGTGGTTGTCAGTGCAGCTGGATGGCTGTTGCTCTTGTCAAACGGAATGGAAAGCTCACTTTTTATTGCTCTACCAATGCGAAATGATTGGAATGAGCTTGATAATTGCTTCACAGTCACATATTGGTAAGGCTCATCAAGACGTGCCCAGTACTGCTTTTGATCTTTCCTAGAGCTTACCTGCTCAATATTTGCAAGATAAATACTATATATCACAAAGAATATCTACACATGTTTGTATTTTGGGAGATAGTGGATGGAGGAATTATACACACTTCTTGCAAGAAGTCAGCAATGCCCTTCCTCTCAGGGCACTTGAACCCCACTGACTCGAAAAATTCAAGAACATCCTCTTGAGGGCCCTGGTACACTATCTGCCCATCTGAGAGAAGTATGATGTCGTCAAATAGATCGTACGTCTCGGGTGCAGGCTGCAGCAATGATATGATGGCCGTGCCACCAAGGATGTGGATGAACTGCCTTATTGACTTCACAATCTGGAATGTGGTCGAGCTGTCAAGTCCAGTAGAGATTTCGTCCATGAATAGTGCCCTTGCTGGCCCAACCAGCATCTCACCTAAATCATGCGCATCAAATGTATATATTTTTTGTAGAATACGAAGGTAGGCTTCACAGCATTGATTAACTGGAAAATATAGTCCAAACAGAGGTAATTAATGTTTTTGGAGTGAAAAAAGAAGTTTTAAATCAAACTTGTAACCTGTTGTGACACGCTTCCGTTGTCCACCAGAGATGCCTCTCCGCATCTCATCCCCTACCATTGTATCTGCACATATCTCAAGCCCTAGTATCTACAATATCCAGCAACTTGTAAATTGACGTGCACCAATGATTAGTTGACATCTCTTGCAGCTGTAAAGACATACCTTCAATACATAGTCAGTGACCACGTTGACTTCTTCTCCTTCTATTGCAGATGCCTAATTATGAAAATTTGGAAAGAAAAACATAATCAGTTTCCAGTTCAAAGATCATTGGAGAACTCAATCAAAGCAAAAATCTTGTTTATTTAAGCAGCCAATGATAATTCTTGCCTTCATAAATGCGTCGATATCAGCATCAGGAATGATGTGTGCCTCCTTCTCTCGCCTCAACAACTCAGCCAGCATATCTAACAATATAGTAGCAAAGTGGAGGAAAACTAAGTCTGTAGACAGCATAAATGCTCGCATGGGCTGGTGTGATTTCTAAAATCCATACCAAATCGAGCACCAACACCCTGGCAGCGTGCGGCGAATGCAAGCGTCTCTTTAACTGTCATCTCCCCTATGTGAAGGTCATGCTGGCTGATATATGCAGCCGTCCTCTCTGGTACAAACTCCTTCATCCCATGGCCATTGTAAGTAACTCTTCCTGAAACCTGCAGCATATGTATATTACCTAATTATAAAATATGTGGGGTAATTATTAATACAAGTCCTTCTGTTTCTACAGAAAGACAATGCATTCATACTGATCATGGGATGCATTCTGACAAAACTCGCATACCTGGGTACAGATGTTGCTGTTGCAAGGGCATCAATGTATTGATATTTGCATTTTTTTGTATGGTTGTAAACAAGTAAAAACAGTATATTTTCACAAACCTTAAGGTCTTTATCAAGCCTTCCCGCCAATGCAAGCAATAAGGTGGTCTTGCCTGACCCAGGTGGTCCTAAAAGCAGAGTCATCCTGCACAATTGAACAGAAAATTTCAATGAAGAAGCCAAGGAATCAAACAATGTTACTGACTAGACAGATACAGAACCATTGAACACCAGAACGTCTCTGCATCAAGGCAAAAACATGTGTTGCTAAAAGATAAATAAATAGGGTTTAGGGCACGGCAACCCGGGACTATCCGGTATCTGTACATTTATGCGAAGGAGCTAGTTGCTTTCATTCCATTGCAAAAGTGTATAATACTACAAACTATGCCGTTTCTACCTTTCTGAGAAGAAGCAAGGGGTTTGACATCAAGAAATAATAGTTCCACATGGAAACTAAAGGAACCTCCATGGTTTAGGCATTTCGTCAAGCGGCTGACGTGTGTCTGCGAGGCAAAAACTCTCGCGCTCCTGGCTCCTCCCCGGCGCGGGGCTACTTCTCGGCAACACGACGGCAGGCTTTGCATACCATCACTACGACACCCGCTCAGTTGGGGTAGGCAGGTGACGGGCTCCGGTGGCCGCAGCATGAGCCCAGCTCGGCCCGCCGTCAGCGCGGCAAAGGCAAGGCCGCGTGCGCGCGAATGGCAGCGACTGCTACTACTCATGGAGGCGTTGTTCGCTCGGCGGCCGCGGCGACGGGAGAAGACGCGACGGCGGCACAATCGGAGCGGGAACACAGCGTTGTTGGAGTGGTGGCTGGAGAAGCGCGTGGGCGTGGCATGGTTGCGGTTGCGGTCGCAGACGTTTGATATTGAAAGGGGAAGCAGAGCAAGTTTCTTTCTTCGAGGCAAGTTTCTTTTTATTTTTAACTTTTTAAGGATAAATAAATAATATAACTTTTATGATAATGATAGTATGATTTTAAAAAAAGAATGACACTTCACAATTGTAATGAAAAAACAATATAAACTTAATTTTATTTAAAACCTTCTCTAATTATTTTTATAGAAATTTTTTTCTCTGTTTTTTTGTTCTGAAGCGAACCTTCTTACTTGCACCATAAAAGACCTCTATATCATCTAACCATGTAGTAATCACCGTTATAGAAGATCATTTTGTAACTTTTATTTTTATATATCTGACTTCAAAATTTAGCTAGTAAATAATTATTTTTTCGATTTAACTTGGGACTTAGACGCCGAGCGATTAATAAATTGTTATTTTTTCGAGTAAATAATTGTTATTGTTGCATCAGGTTATTGTCAACTCGCAGTGATAACTACCGACGGCCACAGATAGACATTGGGGACGAAAGACTGTCTATTTTGTGAGACCAGTTGAGTTTCAGTTTTAAAATTTTCTTAATAAAGTTAGTAATATTGAATTCTGAGACCTGTGGGGTTTGATGATGCCACTAATGTCATGGAGCACGGTCATGGTCCGCTTCCTGCTAGGCAGTATGCCCATGGCGTTGGCGGCTTCCTCAAGCTTGTTGGTGATGGAGTTGACGAGGGTGGGGAGGCCGCTGCTGCCAACGCGAACCTCCGCCTCCGCCGCCAGGTTCTCGAACCGCACCTCGATCGTCGGCAAATCCAGCCCAACCCTGCAAGCACCAAACAAACCAACCTTACATCCTTGTTAATGGATGAACACCTTGTTCTTCTTCAACGATCGAGCAAATTAAGGATCGCCGGCGCCGACGACGACGGCGACGGGGAAGACGACGGGAGAACGCACCGCTCGACGCGGTCCTTGAGCTTGAGGAGGAAGCGCTCGTTGTCCTCCTCGGCGACGTGCACGAGCCGCTCCACCAGCTCCCGCCGGTCGTGCGGGCCGAGCCCGCGCACATCCACCACCCTCGCCGCCGGGTGGTGCTTCTCGGCGCCGGCGTCGTCGTCGTCGGCGACGGGAGGGAGGACGGCGCGCTGGAGGCGGACGAAGGTGGGGAGCTTCTCGAGCGCGGCCCAGCGGAGGGCCTCCTCGTCGTCCTCGCCGGACTCGCGCGAGAAGGAGCGGGAGCGCGAGAACAACACGTCGTCCCCGCGCTGCCGCCAAATGGACGACGACGAACCCCGCGTGCTGCCGCCATGGCGCAGGCTCCCCAACCTCTGTAGCTCGCCGGTGTCCATGGCTAGCTCCTCTGTGTGTTCCGGCGCGGGCCAGTGACCGTTGCCGCCGTTTGAGAGGTGGTGACACCTGGGGGAGGAGGGACGGGGCTTATAAACGCTGGCCAAGCAAAATCCTACGAATCTCGGTGCATAGTAATTGAGTGTGATGTAGTTTTTTTTACATGATATAGAGATATATGTAGTTTGACTTGATCTCCAATATTAATTGTGTGCGCATATATTGGGCCATTTGCCTCGATTTTTTTCCTGAAACACACAATAAAAACATAGACGTTCATATACATGTACACTTGACCTTTGAATACACGCACACAAATGTATCCCTATAACCATCAAGAAACTTTATCAGTTGAATATAAATAATATATATATATGTATTGACATTTATTCTCCGGATGGTTTTGAACCAAAGAATACGCATGCATAGATCCAATGTTTATAACACCCTATCCCTTCCAGAGAAAGTAGGACCAATTTTGGATACCGGATACTTGTTCATCTTCCAAGTATAAAATGGCAATTAAAACTCCAAACTTTCCTCAATAGAAAATGTAACAAAGTAACACCCCACTTGAGGAGACGAAGCTTCGTACGGTTCGGTACATGTCAAACCTGAGTCTCTCATCAGTCATCACTCATAGACACTTGTTTACAACGCCTAAGACGTCACTAGGCTGCAAAGGCATCGTCTAAAAAAAGAAAGACCAATCAGGTTGTGAAGACCTTACTATCTACGGCGATATATCCACTCTGTGGAATCAAGGACACATGTTGGCATTTTCTTATATGCTACCTAAAGTGGAATATAAACATCAATTTGTCGCTAGGCATGTCATGTAGCAGAATGCAAGGACTCGTGTTCTGCCTGCTGCGGATTTGTTGACACATGCTGTGTTGTCTGTTATCTCTTTCCTTTCTCGGCTATTTAACTACTCCATGTCGTTCTTCCAGGAGTAAGAAATAATAATTCAGAGCAGTGAACCTAATCAAGGAATTAGTAGCTTGTTAGTCAATACTCGTTAACAAGAAGGCGGCGAACAGATCAAAATACACTATTTTGTTATTGGTTGCTGGCATATATCCTTACTTTTTTCTTTCCTTTTCAGAAATCAAATGGCAAGATCTTTGCTGGAAAAATGTTATTCTTACTTTCTTCCAACATCAGTGGTGTGACTTATTATTAGTTGTTCATAAGTAACAGATATAGCAAAGGAGGAACCCCTGCATCAATATATGGAGAAACCGTTGTCCGCTTTTCTCATGCTGGCTGATATTTGGCTTCCTTATTAGTTCATCAGTATATGCTGAAATGGAAGCTGTCATCACTCATCAGACTAACTGTTCAGTGTCATAAACTTTAGTTCCCTCTTTCCTGTACTATGTCTTAAGACGTCACTAGGCTGCAAATGGCTGGCATCGTCTTAAAAAAGGAAGACCAATCAGATTGTGATTAACCACACATGTTGGTGTTTTCTTTTCGAAAGTTCACCTAAAGTTGAATATACTAGAGCAATTATGCAGCTAGCCATGCCATGTATACAATGGACTAATGCTCTAATGAATGTCTGGCTGTTTTTGTTGGCATGCCGTTGTCACTGTCCTTTTTTCTGTTATTAATATCTACTTGATGTTCTTCTAATCCTTGCACGTTTGGTTTCATACTTTCATGCACCTAATCCAGTGATTAGCTGTTAGCATGAAGGCGATGAGATTGTACATTATTGTTATTGTTGCTGGCTCATTCTTACTCTCTTCCAACTCCTTGAATTAACTTGGAGATGACCATGGAGAAGTTGTGACGAAGCTAGCTAGTAACTTTGAGGTGGCCACTCACCGTAGAGCTTTGGCAATTAAAAACAGATATCAGCCACGTTCTTGAGAAAGTTGTTTTTGAAACTCGCGTTTATTAGGCAAGTTGGGCGGCTGTGCCTTGGTTAAAGTAAGGGAAGAGAAGCCACATGCAAATTTTTTTAAGAGATATGTACTTAGATCTATGGATGCATATGTTCACATACATATCAGTTATGGCCATATGGGCTGCTTACAGAATATAATGAAGCTGCATGATGGTTGGTTTTGCTTATCTTGCTCCGAACCCCAGGATTGAAATCATGATGATACATTGATACTCCCTAGACTCTTTTACAAGCTTCAAAATACTTGGTGTTAATTTTTTTAAAAAATATTCTACAACTTGTAAGCAACTTTGGCATGCCTTTTCTAGTCTTACTCCTTAGCTGCACCATTTATTTTTTTTCCTGTGCATACACACGCTTTAGAGAATATAAACCTTTTCAATATTTGCAGAACTTTTGTAGTGTTGTTCCATCCGACTCTACATGTCAATTAATTCTTCTGTAGTGACAGAAAAGGAGGAAATCCGCCACAATACAGACGATGAGTTGTACTACGCGATATGGTGATCCCTCCCCGATGCAGTTACCTCCGCAATGGCGGGAAAGTGATCCTTCCATCCTGTTCATGTGAATGTCACCTCTCTAGCTTGGAGCATTAGCTCATTGGTCTCTGCATCGGCGTCTGTCCTAGCTCCGAACATTTCTCAAGTACAAATGGATGCCCGAGTCTTTAATTTTCTTGATTATTCGGCGTCTGTCTAGTGGTTCAAATTTTAGTGGCCAATAATGTGGAGAAGGGCATGTCTTTTTTTTCTATTTTTTTTCGACAAGAGAAAGGATGTAATTCAGGGAGTTCCTTGACATCTGCACCTGAAACAGGTTCCATGGACCAACCCTGGTACGTTTGCATGCCAAAATGTGGTGACCAACCTATACACAAACATGGAAAACTGGATACAGTTCTCGCACTCTCTGTTTTAATCTCATTTGCAAGTAGCACAGACAGGCATCCATCTCAATCAACTGCTTCTTGTTCTTTGGCCACTGCAACAAGTGGACCATTGTTGATGTCAAGCTTCAGGGACACGTCCTTGAACATCTTGCGGCTGAGGGTGTTGTAAACTGCTCTCGAGTACTGCCGCGATGTATTCCTCCAGTCCATTCCAGCTTTCATCATGAGCTCGAATTCTTCATAGCTTATCTTCCCATCCTGTTGGGACACATTTTATATAGTTAACTACTGCAATGAATTTTCTTAATATTGTTGATCTGTGGATGTTTGATAGTTCTTGTGATCGAGCGATGGAAGCCAATGCAAACCTTGTCTTTGTCGACGTCCAGGATGATGTCGTCGATTGCCTTCTGATCGCCTCTTGGAGAGAGGGCCTCCTTCAGCTCGTCGATCTCGATGTACCCACTCCCATTCTTGTCGAAGTAGCTGAATACCTTGGGAAGGTGATCCTCACTGCGGATTTTCTTCAGGTGAATGGAAACTGTCACAAACTCCTTGCAGTCCAGGGTGCCATTTCCGTCGATGTCTGCCTGGAGTAGTATGCAAAGACAGAGCATCTCAGTAGTCACTCGGATTTTCATCAGGTTAACTTTTTCTGAAATATGTGCAATATTTTATTAATCATTTATTTTTTTGGGGCAATGCTACACATTGCATTTTGTATAAAATGAGACGGCTCAATAATGTGTGTATAGCTAAAGATGATCTCACAGCTTCCATGAGCATATCCACATCTGAGTCATTGACATTGTGCCCTATCGACTGAAGTCCCTTCCTGAGTTCTTCAATGGTCAAGTGCCCATCCTTGTTGGTGTCCAACATGTGGAACAGCTCCTTGATGGCCTCAATCTCTTCGGCTGGTAGGTACTCTGCCACCACCTATGAAGGATAAAAGTAAATTTAGCTTGAACTTTAAGGCAATTTTATACTAAAAGTCAGACAAGGGACAGCATTTGGCAGCTTACAAGAAGGGCCTTCTTCTTGAACTTGTTCATAACAGTGAATTGCTTCAGCCTGAACCTCACCGCTTCTCCAAGAGGGATGTTGGGAGCTGCACTGGCATTCTGTATCCAAGGATGGTCTTCATTGTCGTAGATCAAAAAGGAAGGTTAGATTCAGTTAATCATTTTCTTGAGAGTGGAGAGAAATAATTGAATGACTACTAACCTAGAACCTGCTGGGCAGTCAATCGAGAGTAGGCGCTCGGATCAAGCATCTTCCTGACAAGATCTTTTGCATTCTCCGACACCTTTGGCCAAGGCTCTCTGTTGAAGTCGATGTTCGCCCGGATGATAGCCTGTGCAATTCCCTCATCAGTCTCTGCAAAAGGATCGGCGTACAGAGAGTGAGTTGATGAACTAATTAACCAGGACAAAATTTTGGTATTTCTTGCTTCAGTTCAGAGAGCTAGTTTCAGACACACTTATGAACTTACCAGCCCAGAAAGGTGGGACACCACATAGCAAGATGTAGAGTATGACTCCTGCACTCCATATGTCGATTTCTTGGCCGTAGTTTCGCTTCAGGACTTCAGGAGCCATGTAGTAGGGGGATCCAACGATCTCACTGAACCTGTCACCTGATGTACAGGACGTTCTCGAAATAATTAATGTGAAACTTGTTTAATAAGGAATTTAAAACATGTAAAAATTAGCAATTGGAAGCTTTGTTGTTTCGAGCTTGGATTCCTACCTGGTTTGAAGCACACAGAGAGACCGAAGTCGATAACCTTGAGAGGGGAGCTCTCAGATGTGTTGGCATATAGAAAGTTCTCAGGCTTGAGGTCCCGGTGCATGACGCCGTGCTTGTGGCAATGCTGTAATCAAAGAGGTTGTGATGATTTACCAGGTGTAAGCGTAGAGAATAGTCATCTCAATTATTTTTATATTAGAGAGAAAGAAATAAACAACTTTGGTTCAATTCTCATATGGAATTTCTTTTTAAATTGGACAAATTCCACTTACATTACATGTTACAAACATGAGATTAATTTGTGGACTTTGGATGATGGCAACATGCATGCAAGTCAAATTTGTTTTCAACGACACATGGAATTGGGAATGCATGCCTACATCATGCAAGCGTCAATAGAAAAACAATTAATCGGCACACATATATATATGTATACCTGGACGACCTCCATGATGGTGCGGATGACGGCGGCGGCGGCGCGCTCGGTGTAGTGCCCGCGGGAGACGATGCGGTCGAAGAGCTCGCCGCCCTCGCAGACCTCCATGACGAGGTGGACGGCATCGGCGTCCTCGAACGCCTCGCGTAGCCGCACCACGTTGGCGTGCTCCGGCAGGGACCGCATGATGGCCACCTCCCGCCGGACGTCCTCGACGTCCACGCTGCTCCGGAGCTTCCGCTTGCTGATGGACTTGCACGCCAGCGTCTCGCCGGTGGCCGTGTCGTCGCACCGCCGCGTCACCCCGAACTCGCCGCGCCCCAGCTCCTCGCCGAGCTTGTACCGCCGGAGAAGCTCCTCGGCGGTGACGTCCGCGGCGAGGCCGTGGCCCAGCACCGTCAGCGGCGACGACGATCGCTGCGCGCGCGCGTCGGTGACGGAGGAGAGGGTGGAGTAGGACCGTAGGTTTGCGCCGCCGAGGCGCCCGCCGCGGTTGTTGCCGGCGGCGGCGGCGGGACGCCGTTGCTTGTTGAAGGAGGACGACGACGGCCGGGCTACACAGCAGTTCCCCATGGCTATCGATCGGCGCGGCCAACGATGGGCCGGCCGGAGGAGGACGACGGTGGACGAGACGAGAGAGGATGATCTCTCTCTTCCTCTCCCTTCTCGATCCCTGACGGGCAAGAGAGGATCGGAGGAGAGAGATGGAGGGAAATGGCGATGTCGTGGTCGATGGTTTTGTTGACAGGGAGGCAGCCGGCCTCTCTTTTCTCCCGGATCCTTCGTTCCCCCTTTTGCCATTTTTGGGATTCATTCCTTCATTGCTACCCTGTCGTCCCGTTCGCATTCTAGCTAGTTCCGTTCCGTTTCAACTTTCAAAACAATGGTTAATTGTTTACAACCTTTCTTTCTTTGTTTTGTGGAAAACAAAATGGCGACTTTCTGAAGATTTCAATGTCCACAGCTAGCATCATCAAGAGTTATTTACATTTATTTTACCTTAATGTATGATATGTAGTTCCATCCTTTGCATTGTTGCTTTTTTTTTTTGAGAAATTGTTGATTTGTTGTATCATAGCATCTCTGATGATAATCATGGGCCGGACAAATGTAATTCTTTGCTGTGAATCTCGATCAATTTTTTTTTGGGAAAACCACGTGTGCCAGGATGGGCCTGCACCTGAGCATGCTGGGCCGGCTGTGGCATGATAGGATGAAATCCATTGCTTAGTTTATTATTTACAGTTTGTTCCAACTAATTAAAATTCATAAGCTATACTAGGAGACCGGACCGAGCATCAGCTCGTCCCTCACGATTCGTTTTTCTTTTCATTATCAGGTTGAAGTACTATGATCCCAATTTACTTCTTTTGCTACTCTCGGTCCTCAAATAATACATTAATTAGTTGTTCCAGATGGATTTGGGTGCGAAAATTAAGGTAATATATACACAATGTGATATCGTTGAATAAATCATGCCGTTCCATACATAGATGACGTGCGACGCATTCTGATTTGCACATCAGATAAAGGTAATCAGACTTCTTTTAATTTCTACGACTATATGTCGCGTGGACAAGTATGATTTTGCTGCAAGTTGGCAAACTAATAATGTAAGCACAATGCAAGAAGAATATGCATAAATAAAATTAGTTGTACACAACGTTAGCATTTCTAATTATCAAATTTTCTTAACATTTTGATAATAATATTATTTCAAGGAAAAAGTTACATGTCGTAATAGTTGGTTTCGTGATGAATTTATGGATACAATTATTATGTTGTCAATCTTTATATTTTTGTTGTTATTCATGGTCAAAGTTTAGAATGTTTGACTTTTAAAATCCTAAACGTAGCTATATTTTGGATCAGAGAGAGTAGAAGTCAATTGGAACGTGGTCCTTAACGATATGTTCAGATTTTGTGTGATGCTAGCTTGGGGAGAATCAGAGACGTGGCCAACGTTCATTAGAAAAAAGCTGATGTCACAGATCCCATATCACCAAAGAAAAAGAAAAAAAATAACCACTATAGACCACCATACCAGTGCCAACTATTAATTTATCTGATAATAGTGTCCATCATCGGATCCATCTGTAATCCTAAGTCATGGGTCCTACGGTTTGCAGCCTAGAATTTCAGTTGTTATAGTTTACATTCAGCTTGTTTTCGTAATCAGTGTTTTTTTTTCTAGGCCCCTGGCTGGTAAGAAGAATATAAAGGCTTTTTTTAGCCTGAAACACAACAGCTGCAAGCGTTGAAATTCAGTGGTTACTTTATTATTTACGGTTTGCGACCGCTAATTTTAAAGGTGGCAGCACGCTGCTCGTGCCTCACGATTCGATTTTCATTAACTAGTTCAAGTAGGAAAATATAGATGATGCAACCCACAACTATTACACTTATTACTACCATGAACTCTGGGCATTGAAATAAATAAAATTAGTTGTTTCAGAATGGGTTGAAAAGGTACTGCGTGCATGATATATAACTTTGATCAAATTAAGGCCACTCTAATAGATGGCACGCATACATATACGGATAGACCTGTGAACCATTCTGAGTTGCATAACAAATAAAACATACATAGAGTTCTATGAGAAGGCATATACATAATAACATGCATGCAGCTGATAGTACTTGTAATTTAATGAACCTGTAAAGTTTATGTACTACGTTCTGCTTGCTGTCTACAAAATCTGTAAGGCACAAATCAAACGAATCTTTTGCAAAGGTGATAAGGACTTGATACTTTTTAAACTTTCTACAGTCGCTAATTCATTTATCCATGCTAGTACAACTTTTATTGTTTCCTCTACTATTTCTACTTGTTCATATGGCGCCGCCAAAAAGTTTAATGGGAAGATTCTTGAGGAACGAAGCTCCGGTTACCAACTGATGATAGTGTGCTTAGACAAGTCACAGAGTACACACACATGTAAAAGTAAAATCAAAGTGAACAACTGAATGGTGTTTTAAGACAATAGTTCCCATGCACCGGTGGCGCCAATGTGATGTTTCATCAGTCGCCTTTGTTAGATTTAGTCCCACATCGGTGCGCCACTCTAACAGCCTTAGTTAATATGCAAATAAATGGAGTTATGTGTCCATCTTCTTTGATTTGATCCTTCATCATGTGTCCATTTTTCATTATCGACAAATTAGAGTTGCATTGGACGATGGCCTACTTTGGTCACGGGTACAGAAAAGGTATATATGTTTTGTTTGATTGTATACCCTAGATCATCCATAAATATGTTTCTCATGGAAGCTAAGAAATGTAGCCTTCTAATAAGCTAAAAAAAGACTAGAAAAGCAAGTAACAGAAGAAACAATCACGCATTAAGAAGTAAGGAGGAGAGGAGGAGGAGAAGACAAGCACAGGGCGTTGCGCTGGAAATCAAACACACTTTCTGATATTCGTTAAATGGATGTACATCGATTCATTTATTCTTATACTGAAAGTACAATGCATGGGAACAGCAAATAGAACACAGGCTAAGGTAAATACAGAAATACATACACAAGGCTCAAGGTAAACACAGTATATGGATTGTAAGTAAATACAAGGCAACAGAACAGACAGCAAACAACAAACATAACCACCGTACGTACTCTCTCGGGACTGATGACCAAGCACACAACCAAGTAATAAGCAGCATCCAATGGAGACCACCGATTATTCCAACGCCTCGATCGATCGATCTGCGTGCTTGATCCAGCAGGGGCTTGTTACTTGCAGACATCGGCGGAGATGCAAAAGTCGGCAGTGCCGAAGAGGCCCGGCTCCTTAAGGGTTTTGTGGAGGCTGCAGGCACAGGCCTTGTCCTTTTGCACCACGGTTTTGCAGCACTCATCCGAGGTGAAAGAGATTGGGAGTGGCACCTTGTCCCTTAACTTGTCAAGTGACACCCTGTTGGTGGAAAGGAGACGATTCACGCAGGACAGTAGGAAGTTGCCACACGAGAATTGCCCATCTTGTGGTGGCTGCTGCGACAGGGCCGAGGCAACCACCAACGGAAGGCATATGCTGACCAACAAAACTCTTCTTGTCGCTCCTGCAGTACTATCAGCCATCTCTCTCTCTCTCTCTCTCTCTCTCTCTCTCTCTCTCTGCGTTTGTGTGGAGGTTTCTGAGGCATGGTTGCTGCTGTTATAGGCTGGGCTCGATTAGGAGATGATTCAGCTTTGTTTTCGGAATCACGTTCGGTTTCTCTGGGCCAGAGCGTGGAACACAACAGCTAGCTAGCTCTGCAAGCGTTGAAGTCCAGTGGTTAGTTTACTAGTATTTACACAGTTTGCTCCAGCTAATTAAAATTCATAAGCCATACCAGGAGATCGAGCAGCTCGCGTGTCACACGATTCTTTAATTTGTTCCAGATCGCATTTGGTGAAAAAATTAAGGAAATAATGTGATATCGTTGCGAATAAATCATGCCCGTCAATACATAGAGACGACGTGCGACGCAATTCCGACTTTTGTTCTACGGCTATCTGTTGCGCATGGGCAATATAATTTTGCTGCAAGTTGGCAAAAGAAATAATGTACTCCCTCCGAGATGAATTATTAGTCATTATAGCTTTTTACTAGATTCATTGAATATGCTATGAATTTAGACAAGTATATGTCTAGGTTCATAGATGATGCTATGAACTTAGACACTCAAAATGACAGTTATGATGACTAATAATTTGGAACGGAGGGAGTACAATGCAAGTATATGCATGAATAAACTTAGTAGTAGCAGGAGGAGGAGGAGACCGGACCGAACACCAAGCTTGTGCCTCACGATTCGTTTTTCTTTTCATTAACAAGTGGAAGTACTATGCCACTATGATCCCAATTTACTTCATGCTACTCTCGGTCCTCAAATAATACATCAACTAATTGTTCTAGATGGCATTGGGTGCGAAAATTAAGGTAATATATATACAATGTGATATAGTTGAATATATCATGCCGTTCCATACATAGATGACATGCGATGCATTATGACTTGCACATCATATAAAGGTAATCAGACTTTTAATTTCTACGACTATCTTGGGAAACTAATAATATGAGTAGAATTAAAGAATATGCATAAATAAAATTATTTGCAGACAACGTTAGCGTTTCTATGACAGATATTTCCATGCGCTCCCGGGGTCCTCCGTTTTTCCAAAATCAAACTTTCATCACATTGATAACAACATTTCTAAAAACATATAATTTATTTCAAGTAATAGTTGGTTTCATGACGTATCTATGAGCATAATTATTATGTTGTCAATTTTTATATTTTGTTGCTATTCATACCAAAGTTTAGGATGTTTGACTTATAAAAATCCTAAACGTAGCTGTATTTTGGATCAGAGAGCGTAGATATCAATTGAAACACGGTCCTTAACTATATGTTCAGATCTTTATATTTAGCTTCATTCTTTACATCGTTGCTGGCATAACATCTCTGTTCTCTGATGATGGCCTGTACAAATCTAATTCTTGCTCTGAAACTCAAAGGTTTTTTTTTTATTGAAACCAAGTGTGTGCCAAGATGGGGCTGCACCTGGGCATGCTGGCCCAGCAGTGGCGTCATATCTGTTTCCTTTTCATGTTATATTTGATCTTGTTCCAGTTGGGATGATTGTTGAATCCTTATTATTTTGCTCTTTCTCTTCATCTTGTTCCAATCGCTTGGTCTATGCTTTCTATTTCTATCTCCATCTTGTTCCAATCGTCTATACAGCCGACTAATTCTAATTGAGACTAGCCAATTGATTGATCTGTTCATGTTTCGATTCCAATTTGCAGCGAGAAGGGTGGGACTCAGATTTAGTAACATTCCTTCTGTAAGTTCAAAATCAATTTCTTAAACAGCAGGCCGGTTAGAGCCACTAACTAGCCTGTTGTTTAAGAAATTTGTTCTTGGCGCGTAGTTTCTCCACCAAAATGTACAAGCTAGCCAGGTCCTGAATTCCTGCGCTGGGTTTGTTTTGAACCTGCCGCAATTAAGGCAGCATTCTCACATAGCAACTATGCGATTAATCTGGCACGCAGAGCTCGTCTATCTTTCATCTGGTAGTTCTTCCGCACGAGTTATTATTATTGGGAACTTTTTTTTTAACGAATGGGCATGAGATTGCACCTATTTCATTGACAAACAAGGAGTTTTACAGGTCGGGAGGGGGCATGCCCCCCCCCCAAAAAAAAAACAAAAGCTTATTCTCGCCCTAGCAGTTGCACTAAATCTCTAGCGTCAGCCAAAATCCACACCGATTTATCGGCAACCTTTTCAAAGAATAAACAACAAAAGAACATGCCAATGAAAATGAAGTTTCTTGAGTGGCATCGAGGACATGAAACCCTGACAATTTAACCCTGTCACTTAAAAAGACCTAAATATTTAAACTCTACATAGAAAAGTGTATCCAAACCTATGTTCCAGGAATTCCAAGGTTTGTAGCACAAGGGATCGATTACACTGTCGATGATGCAGTTCATGAAAACTACACGTGAGAAGGCTCGCCATGGTCTTCCTAAGTACGTCTTCACGGCGTTCACAAGGAAATCTTGATCACCGGTGATGTTGGAGTACTAGAAGACAAATCCAGATTTGATGCTTCGATCCTCCCTGTTTTGGAACACAGCGGCCACATCCCCATAGACAAAATTTACTGTCCCTGGATCACCATGTCCCGGTAGAATTGTTTGTCATATTCAGCACTTGTACATGACAGAGTACTTCGAGTTGGACCGGAGAGCAATTTCTTGATGCTTAGCTTGGTAGGACCAGCGGTGTTGCGGATTGTCATGTCCTGCACAATGAATCCAAACGCATCCACATATGTATACATAGAAGAAAAAGAAAGAAAGTTAAGAGCTGGTGTGAGAGTGGAGCTATATAAACATATGCCATCATATACTTTGCTCCAATTTTCAGGAGCAAATATCAATAAAAATACTCAATAAAATGCATGCAATCCACAAATAATGCACCATGGAAATCATAGTTTGGAAATTAAAAGTTTTGAATAGTAAAATCAGAAATCTGGAACCAACACGATTACATGAAAATAAACACGAATAAGTATGTTCAGATAATTAACCAAGTGCAACCTAATTTCCTTGTTATATAGATATTAGAGAGTTGGCATAAGCCATAAGTGGCGGACCAGCGTAGAGCAGAGCAAGCGTGGGGGAGACGGCGGTAGGGAAGGCATGGGGAGCGGGAGAGGAGTCGGGTACGGAAGGAAGGAAGGGAAGGGTGGCGAGAGGGGACAAAATTGGGGCGGGAAGGTTGGGGTCCGTGATTCACGGCCGGGATTGGAAGAGGGTGCACGAGAGGGTAAGGTTTTTGTGTGGTGAAAAAAGTAGAGGAAAAATGGTAGAAACATTTTAGAAAGTGCGCTGTTTGTGAAGTCTAGAATTCTGGACCTCCAACCCCGCCCTGGCAGGTGGGGCCACCATGAGAGGTATGGAGAGTTTCTGAATGTGAGAAGTTTTTTGAAAGGGTATGATCTTTATAGTATAGATAAACATTAATCTAGGACCACATAGAACATACAGTGATTCATTTATTATTCTCATATTGAAGTACGATGCATGGGAACAGTAAGTACACGAACAAGGCTCAAGGCAAAACGATTAAGGCTCAAGGTAAAACAGCAATACACAAGCTAGGCCATATACTACTATATCGACCTTGTGTGTGCTTGATCCACAGCAGGGAAGGACTTACTTGCAGACATCGTCGGAGACGCAAAAGTCGGCAGTGCCGAAGAGGCCGGGGCCATTGATAAGGTTGTTGCGGAGGCTGCAGGCACATGCCTTGCCCTTTTGCAGCACGGTCTTGCAGCACTCAACCGATTTCAATGTGAATGGAACTGAAAGTTTGCCTCTTACTATGTCAAGTGTCGCCCCGTTGCTGGAAATGATACGGTTCACGCAGGCCGGTATAAAGTTGTCACACGAGAAGAACAGGTAATCTTCCTCTGGCGATGGCTGCGACAAGGCCGAGGCAACCACCAACGTAAGGCACATGACCAACAGAGCCCTTCTCGCTCTACCAGCCAGCCATCTCTCTCTCTCGTTGGGATTGGGAGCTTGAGCTCTCGTGAGGAGGCCGGCCGGGTTACGTCGCTGCTTTATATAGAAAGCTAGGTCAGTTTCATGCATGGGCTACCATAGAAATACAAGATGATTCAGTTTAGTATTTTGTTAATACAGTTTTTTTTTACTTTCACTGAGTTTAATTGTTTTCGTAATCAAGGTCTGCTAGCTTAGCTAGCTTCATGCGTGGATGATAATGATGCGCAGTGGATCGGATCGGACAAAAAATAGAAGCTTTTTCACCGGGCGGCGTGAAGCATAGCTGCGAGCGTTGAGATTCCCTTCATGTTAGTCAGTTTCATTTTTTTTTACTAAAATTTTTAAGCTACTTAGTGCAGAATGCACGCAGTGGCGATTGGCGAAGCCTGCTTTAATTTTGAATCCAGAGGGAGCTCTCCTCCCTCCTCGGCTTCTCTTTTTTCATCCCCTTGTTTTTTTCTTCCTCTTCTCCTTTCTTCTTCTCAAAACGGAGGGAGGCTCCCATAGTTGTTGGGCTCAGGAACCGCAAATCTCCCAGCGGCCAGTCTCCATTGATGATCGAGTTCCACCTCGCCGTCAAAATCCCACCGTCGGTCACGACCCTCATCGTCCAGTAGCTCAAAACGAGGCTAGGTGTTCCTCACTTTCCGCGCGCGCTCGATTTAAAGGCTCACCGCCGGCTGGAGCTGCGGCTCACCGTCGACCATGCCCGGCCCCCGCGCCGCCGGACCCGGAAGCAATGCGCAGCAGCGTCGCCCATTGGCGTGTGCCCGGGGCCCGTCTACCAACGCCGTCATTGCACCATGTCCATCAGCACGGCCGCCACTGTCGTTGCACCATCAGCACGGCCGCCGTAGTCGCCCTCGCGCCACGCCTCGGTAAAAAGGAAAGCTGCCCTAGCTCTGTGCGAACAGGCTGGAAATATTGGGCCAACTGGCCAAACCCAGCTCGTGGAGGGAGTATGAGTGAATGGAAAATAGGCATCGTTGGATCTCAATGCACGGTGGAGATGATCGACTGCCGAGAGCAGTCGTTTCTGCCGACTGCCGACGATCTCATCCCTGCACACGCTGCTCATGCCTCATAATTTCATCTTTCATTAACTAGTTGAAATAGTACAACCTCAATTCACGCTCTATTATCCTCGATTATATATTTGCTGTACTCTTATTAAAGCACTCATATTGAAAGCCTAGTGGCATACACACATACTGACATACCTTTAACGCTAGCTATATGCATCCCTAACTCTTATATATGTTGGAAGTTTTATTTACTTTCTTCACCTAAAAGTACACTCTGCCCACTGAAAAAAAAGTAGCATCAACTGCTCCACATTCGTTTTATTTTGTGCTAGTTATGAACAAAATATATTTTCTGCTGTAAACTAGGAAAAAACAAAAGGCACAAGTGCATGCATGTGGACTGGATTTGTTGATGTGCATCCAATCCAGAAATATACAGATTTAATTTTAGATCTCTATGCAAGTATTTTTATTAAAACGCAATCCTCGATGATATCTTCACAGAGATCTGTTTGGTGATGCGGTGAGCGCGGTGGCTTAAAGTATGTATATGTGGCACTTTATACAAAGCCTATTTGTCAGCAAGATGCTGGAGCCCTAAAATTCATCAGCTGACCACCGTACCAGATTGAATTTGTTGATGTGCACAGGTTGAATTTGTTGATGTGCATCACGAAATATAGTACTACAGCTTTAATTTATCTCGATATTTGCAAGTGTTTTTTTTATTAGAATGCGATCCTCGCTGATATCTTCACAGAGATCTGCTCGGTGATCAGGTGATGCGGTGAGCGCGGTGGCTCAAGTATGTATATGTGACACTTTATACAAAGGTTATTTGTCAGCAAGCTGCCGTAGCCCGTAGCCGTATAATTCTGCTGACACCATATCATTGATCTCCGACGAAGAAATGCCACTTAATTATTCAGGACACTACTCTCTAGACATCAAATCGAAGATTAATTTGCTATGGCAGGCAAGTAGCCGGCCTGAACGATTATATCAATACGCGATGTCGTGCATACAATTTTGTAGAATTGAGGGGAGATAGAGAGTGAAGACTAGCTAGAAAGACTACTAAGTTACAACTGTGTTGAAAAACATCTGCACCGCTTCAGCATCAGCACTTCAGCAGGCGTTGTTGGGCTGGGCAGTCGCTTGATCCAAAACATGAGGTCGTTGATCACTAGATGGAGAATATGTTCTGGTGCGTGCTTGTCCATCGAACACAAATGCATTCCGGCACATGTAATAAACGTTCCAAAGTATGGCGGTGGTGATAGCCGATTTGTTTATTTTTATCCCTTCTCACGTCAATTCTTGATACGGTGCAGCAAACTACATAAGTCTGTGAAATAAAAAAAAAACACTCGAGCATTGGTTAGGAATTCCGATTCTGAATTTAGGGAGGTCATTCCAAAATACCAATAAGGCTACAGTTTTTTTTTTTTTTTTTTTGAGATTCAATAAGGCTACAGCCTACAGGTAATCGGCCTTGGGCCAACTCAACCAGACAGCCACCACCACACCAAGTAGCTATACTAGCTTTCGGCCTGTATTGGCCCATCAATTCAAGACTCATCTCAGAGAAAGGCCCACGAAGCCCAAACGAGGCCACCGTCGCCCTTCCTCCCGTCGGTTGCAAATTGACGGGACGGCGGCGGCGCCGGAAGGCAGAGGTTCGCGGCAAGGCGGCGGGGGAGTGCGCAGCCGAGGGATGGCGGAGCTCGGGAGTACTAAAGAGTTGGAGGTGGAGACGGGAGCTCCGGTACCAAGCCTGCTTTCGCTGTGCCTGGACGCGGCCGCCGCCCGTCTCACCCGCGACTGCGCAGGCGTAGGCACCGGCGGAGCTGGATGGCCAGGAGGATTCGTAGAAGAAGGCGGAGGCGAGGCAGACGAAGACCATCTGGGTCCGGAGCAGGTGGCGGAGGCGCTTCCCTGGGAGCTTCTGCACCGGCTGGCGTCCCGGCTCCCTCCCGCCGCGCTCGAGTTGCTCCATCACGCCGCCCAAGCTAGGTACCCTGCGCCTTTACCCTTCTCCCCTAATCTGTACACAGCGACGAGAAGGCCCCATTTCTGTGCCTGATTCCTTGCTTATTCCTATTCTGCATCTGCGTGTTTTTCTCTGACAAATTCGTGCATGTTTACTGAGGAAGAGATAACAATTATGCTTATAATTGTCCATGCCAGATGCTGTTATCCTTCTGATACTACTGCTGGACTTGGAGAGCAAGATGACGACAGACGTGGGATGAAACGTTCAAGGTTTTTACACGCATTTATGCAAGAAAAATGCATGTTTTTGGGTCAATATTTCCATACTGGACCCGTGGCAAGAATCTTTGGTGTTTTGCTTCCAATATCTGACATCTCACATATGATCGTGATTTTAGGTGTGAAGATTTCAACACAGCTTGGCAATCGTTGTTCAAACTTCGCTGGCCCCACAATTTTAACACTGGGCATGATAGTATGGTCACTGTGAATTGGCAGCAACAGTACTGGGAAAGGCATTTACAAGAGTATGTTTCCCATGATTTGCAATTCGGTCTTATAAATGAAATGATGTAACCCCTTCACTACAACTTGTGTCTTGTTACCGCTTCACAGGTGCTTGGATGAAGCTACAGAGAGTGCCTTGCTTCCTTCTTTTTGTGGGAGCATTGGTGACTTGAGTGTATCAGGTCAGTATCTCTACCATATTGTCATCCGTTCGTTATGTTGCTTGGGTAATTTGCCACGTATTTAGTTTTAGGAACAAACCTTAAGTATATGAAAAATATGTTTCTTTAACAGTGTGATACCTATGTTTCTGTTGACATGGCTTTGCTATCCTTGTTTAGATTAGCATAACTGACATTTTTTTTAAATGTCTTATTTAAACCTCTGCTCTGCTGCGATGACATTTCTATTTCGTGTTCATCATTAGCAGCTAAAATCATGAATTCCATCTACCGCAGCGAGGACATATCTCAGCAGCATTCAAGATTAACATGTCAGTTAAGAAGATTTGGCTGCTACGCAAGGTGCCAGCATATGAAAATTGTTATTCATATTCATTTCTTTTTTAGACCAAGACCAACAGTTGTTATGTTTTCATACAGCACTCGGAGTTATGAATGTCTAGTTTAGAGAGACACATGATTAAGGACTTAGTGATATCTCTAATAATTTGGATATGCGATGTTATAGGCCTCCAATGTATCTAACTGGACCTCTGTTTTGACATTTATTCACCTGTAGTTCTTTAATATCAACTTTGCTTCTTATTTTCAGGTGCTTGAGACTGCAAGGCGTTCTTTGCACTACAGAAACTTATGTAAGTGGTTAACTGCTGATGCCGTATAGTAGCTTAGAGCTCCTTGACTGCACTCTCTATTTTCTTTTATATAGCTGATGTTGATGTTGCTTTCGGTTGTCAGAATGCATTTAGCATCCATATCATTTTATTTCATATATTGAATCCTTTTTATGATGTTCCGACGATTGTACTTTGACTGCTGGAATTGCTTTCTCTCAGGACTTGCTTCAGTACTGCAAGCTGGAAAGATTAATGTTCATAAGAATTATATCAGAGCCTGAGGTAATCTTATGTCTGTGATGTTACATTTGTCATTGCACAACGGAGCATCTAGAACAACAATGTACGGCATCGCAAGTTCACAGCAATTGTCTGAAATCACCTGAAAGCATAAAGAAATGCCCACCATTTTATTTTTTCATGTGCACAATAATTCTTTTCAACCCTGAGAAATAATAATTCCAAAGTTAGTTTTAAATGTGCCAGGTGCAGTTGGTTGAGCGCTTGCTCAACCGAAGTGCCAGGTTGTGGGTTCGAGCGGCCACCCTGCAGTTTACTGTGGGGGTTAGGATTGCCCGTTATATTCCCTTCCCCAGGACCCCACTCGAGTGGGAGCCTCTGGCACTGGGTCTGCCTTTTTTTTTAAGTTAGTTTTAAATGTGATCTCTGAACTTGTGATAGCCGTGAGACTATTAGCACAAGGTGAATTTCCAAATAAGATGTATTAGACCTCAAAAGCTAAAACAAGGTCATCAAATCATGTGGCACCGTCATTTCTTTATGATGTCTATTTGACTTTGTCCATGTATCATGTGGTTCTTTTTAGTGCAATGATAGTAAGATACCTATTGGCTACAAGGGGTTTTAAGTTTCTTCTGAATTTTCGGAAACAGGTTAATGGTGTATGTCTGATTCTGAGCTGCCATGCGGAGACCCTGCTATCTCTTGAATTCATCCACTGCCAGCTTTATCCTGCTGTCATGGATAAAATTTGCAAGGCTATTTGGCCAAAGGGATCTCGAAGCCATGAAATAAAACAGTTTCGTATTATATCCTCGCGTATCTGTGAAGCCAGACCTCTGACTGTCTCTGGCGGACTGTTAAGTTTTCTTTCATCTGGCAAGTAAGCACTGCATGCCATGCTTAGCTGGTTCAATTTTTTTTAATTGAAGTTAGGGTTTACAAAAGGCTGAGCTAGTACATCATTTTAATGGAATTGGTTGCGTTGCATAGATACTTAATACAGTCCATTGCAATCTGAAACTTTTGAACACTGTTAAATTCTTACGATTGTTCAGGTCGTTGCGCTTGCTGTCATTTCACGATACTAAGATGCAGTCATCATTTGCTCAAATGATTATTCACACTCTCCTTGAGTCATCATGTGGTTTACAAACTCTTGAGATATCAGAAAACAATGTGGGTTGACTGAAAAATCTTATTTTTATCCTCTCAAACATCTTTTCTACCCGTTAAATTGATTGTCTCCTGTAGATTTCAGGATGGCTTTCAAAAGTGAACAAAAGTTCTACAAGCTTGTCAACACTCAAATCAGATATTTCTTTGAACTCGCTGTCCGTTCTTAACCTGAGGTATTATTCTGTACTTACTATAACCTACGCATGTTCAATAGACTTCTGTTACTAGTACTAGTTGTTCTTTAACTTTCTGATAGCTTTCACATTTCTTGATTCTTATTATTCCAGGGGAAATAATTTGCAAGACGATGATGTTGTAGATCTTCACAAAATTCTATTTAAAATGCCAAACTTAAGGGATTTAGATATAAGTTGCAATCCAATCATGGATGAAGGTATCAGGTACTGGCTGACATAACAGAACGACCACCTGCATCCCACTGCAATCAATACACAAAGTAGAGTTATGTCTTTATTTGTTTCTTCAGTTTCATCTAGATATTATGAACTGTATATGCACAGTAATTCTGAAGATTTGTTATAAACTGTTGCCTCATTTAATCTGTTTCTTGTTGAGTTATTGAAGCACTAACAACTGCCCATAAAATTACAGCTCGTTGATCCCTTTTCTTTCATGGGCTATTCAAAAGGAAAATCCACTTTTGAGGTTAAGAGTGGAAAATTGCGACTTGTCCAGTATTGGTGTCGGTACACTTCTGGAGTGCCTCACATCTGCTAAGCAACCACTTGATATGCTATCTATAGCAGACAATTCTTTAGGGAGGTGAGTAGTATCTCTTTTCATGCATTTTTTGTATTATTGTTTTCACTTATGTTAATTATTAATTGAAATGCACTTTCAGTCGTGTGGCACCTGCATTGGCCAAGTTCTTGGGTTCACATGTAAGGGATCTAAATGTTGAAGATATTGACTTGGGAACATTAGGTTTCCAAATACTTGAGGAAGCGTTGCCAATGGAAGTAGCTCTTTCTCATATCAACATCAGGTAGTACAAACAACTGCCATTCAACATAATGTCAGCTTCCTTACTGACTTTGTTTATATCTTGCAGTAAGAATCGTGGTGGGATCAGAGCAGCATATTTTGTTTCCAGATTAATACTGCGAGGACCAAACCTTATCTCAGTCAATGCTGCAGCTAACATTTTGCCATCTGAATCTTTGGAGGTCATTTGTAACACCTTGAAGCAGAGGACAGGTAATAAGAAAAATAAATAAACTTCATTCTCATTTGTTTCTTAACTACATTCATGCCAAGTTTGTTTAGGCGCGGAACAATAAAGATTGGTTGATAACTGAATAGTGGTCCCTTTGTTTTAGGTAATTTGGAACGAGTGGATCTGAGTGGCAACATTCATTTGTCAGGCGCTATTTCTCCTGCATTCCTTGAATTCAAGAAGCATGGAAAGTCGATCCTGGTTATCCAATCAAACTTCAGGACTTATGTTCCATACGATGATGACCCATGAGTGGTATATATAACTGTGAAATGTTGATCTTGTCTCTTCGGAGCCATGACATAGTTGTCATATGGGCATATAGAACGCATATGGTATGATTTGTTGGATTGGGCCAGAGGGATGGGCTGGGTTATTGCCGTGACTTCGGATAAGAATGAGCTGATTTTTGATAAGGGATTCTCAGGTCAGTCACTGCAGAAGAACCGCGAGAACGAGGTTTGGAATGCATGGGTACATGATTTGGAGTTTGTGCTGTGGTCCATATTCCAGGGCAAGGTGCTTGTCCAGTGAGCCTTATATTTCGGTGTTTAGAATCAGAATGTGTTGGGTAAACTTGGAGAAGATGACTGGGACAAAGTTAGCTTACTATCAGAGACATGCATTTTTTTTTCCTTCTCGCATCTGCCCCTGCACATAACAAAGGAAGCAGGCAGCCAAGGTGTTCTCAATACCAGCACTGACACAACAGTTGTAATTTTATTTAATTATCTTTGTACTTGTGGTATGCAATGTATGAACCATTTATTGAAATCGAACCAGTGTCTAAAATAGGAGCTGGATCTGAAACTTTCTCAGAGAAACACCTTCAGTTTTCTTCTCCCATCTGCCCCTGCCCACAACAACTTAACGAGAACTAACATCCACCACACAGCACTAACAAGAGAAAGATACAAAAATGGCAATTGCCAAGCAGTTGAAACCACGACAAAAATAGACACCACAATTTCCTCCACACCACACAACACTTTCTTCTCTGGCAAACAAAACCATTTACCGGCCAATACAACCCTGCTATTAATTTTCCAGGAAGAACTGCACCACCACACGAATGCATCTAGAAAATCAATAGAGGCCTGCCCAGCTGATCGATCGATCGATCGATCCGTGGATCATATATGCAAGAAGTGAGGACCTGCACGAGCAGCAGCAGCATGGACTCGTCGGAGCTGAGGAAGGTGTTCCAGATGTTCGACAAGAACGGCGACGGTCAGATCACCAAGAAGGAGCTGGGCGAGTCGCTGAGGAACCTCGGCATCTACATCCCCGACGAAGAGCTCGACGCCACCATGGGCAAGATCGACGCCAACGGCGACGGCTGCGTGGACGTCGAGGAGTTCGGCAAGCTCTACCGCTCCATCCTCGGCGAGGACGACACCCATGGCGCCGACGCCGACAAGCGCGACGAGGAAGAAGACATGCGTGAGGCCTTCAACGTCTTCGACCAGAACGGCGACGGCTACATCACCGTCGAGGAGCTCCGGTCCGTGCTGTCCAGCCTCGGCCTCAAGCAGGGGCGCACGGCCGAGGACTGCCGCAAGATGATCAGCAAGGTCGACGAAGACGGCGACGGCCGCGTCGACTTCACCGAGTTCAAGCAGATGATGCGCGGCGGAGGGTTCGCCGCGCTAGGTAGATGATCGTTGATCGGATCGGAGGATGCGTTCAGGTCATTTGTACGTAGATATTCGATTAACAGCTTCGACATGGGCATCTTGATTACACGTTTGAATTGATTCTCTGTTATTTTGGCTAATTCATCCTTGCTTCTTCTTTTTTTTGTTGGAATATTGTTCTTGGGTAAAAGTATTGTTTGATTTGTTTGTATGTGTATGTAGAAACAACAAATTAAAGGCATATGTAGTGGTAACCGTGAAATGTGTCTGTTTAGTAATTTGCTCATACGTTTTGTTAATGCTGAGTGAGCATCTCCATAATTTTTTAATCGCAGCATTGCTAGGATGTGTAGCCACATGGACAATATATTCATCTATCCTTGATGAAATCACCAACGCCCCATCAAATGAAAATGTTTCCAGGACATCAAGACGTCTATTATCGTCTGTAGACACATTGTTTAAAAAATCCATGGCAGGTGATACGGGAAAGAGAGCAAGATTGGAAAAAAAGATGAAGGAAGAAATGATATGTGGCCCTACACATAAGTGACTGAGAAAGTGTGCCGAGGAGTAAATAAGGTACATACAAAATGTTGGGTACGTTCATGACACCTGCAGGTGAGACAATGAACATCAAATATGTAAAAAATAAAATGGCTCCAAGAAACTCAAAATTATAATCATATGGTTTGAAATAGATCAAAACTTCACAAATTACATGGCACCGCATTAAAACATGGGCAATGGTTTGGGTAAACGTGGGTGTCCTCGTACGGCCGTACCCTTCCGACGGCAACGGTAACCTCCACCCCTCGACCTTCCTCGTCTCAGAGTAGCCAACTACTACGAGAAATTTTTGATATTTAACCCTGTATTCACGAGCCATTCAAAACATAACACTCAATTCGTAAGCCTTCAGATTTTTAACCCTAAATATGCGAAATGTTTTGAAACGAGGAATTTCAGACTATTTTCTTGATTTCGTGATTTTTCTTAATGCTTTTACTATCAAGACACATGACCAGACCATTTTGCCCTCCTCTCTCCTTTTCTAATTGGCCCCACATGTAAGATCTTTGTTCCTCCCGTCCCCTTCTTCTTCTTTTGCTCTGTTGTGCTCCACCTCCTTCTTCACGGCAGCACCACCACAGGCTCCCTGGCTCGCACTCCACCGTTGTGCACACTGTCAAGAAGGCGCAGCCATCTGGAGGGGAATGAGAGGAAAAAACCTCTGACAGGTGGGCCACAATGAAAGGGAGAGAGAGGAGGGACAAAACTGTCCATTCATGTGGCATGGACAGGGAAAGGAAAATGAAAAATCATGAAATAGAGAAAAGAGATAGAAATCCCCCGAATCAAAAGAATTTGCACGCACAAGGTCAAATATTTGAAGGCTTATGAATTGGGTGTCATGTTTTGAAAGGCTTGCGAATACAGGGTTAAATATCAAAAATTTCTCACCTACTCCACTGACGCCTCACCTCACCCCCCCTCCCTCCCCCGGTCCCTCGCCGCGGCAACCCCACGCGCCCGCTCGCTTCGCGGCCTCCCGCCCGCCCCGCCTCTCCTAGCTGCTTTCCTCCGGTCGCCTCGGCCGCGCCGCGGCGGCTTAAACCCTAGATCTGCGGCCCCCACTCCAACCCCCGAGCGGCGGCTGCGGGTGCTTCTCGAGCGGCCCCCTTCTCTCCTGCAGTGGTGAGCGGACGGGAAGGATCAGCCGAGGAGGTGGAGGGGGACTCGCCATTTCTCCCGCGCGCACACCGGTGAGGCGGTGAGGAATCTGAATTGGCAGCATGTGTGCTTGGAAGATGGTGCGACAGAAGATTATAGAGCTGGTTGTATTATTCCAGGCCTATTTATTCTCGTTATTGACAATCCCTGGAAGGCAGTAAGTATCCATGCCAAGGTTTTTTTTTTCTCGATTTAAGGCGTTTTCCTGATCTTACTACTTGTGTATACAAGACAGGTACAATCAGAAGACGACTGGGTGGGAGGCACATTGATACGACAGCGACGAATGCTCAGACTCCCCGATGAATGCTCCAGCAATCATGGTCTGTCAGATAGGTGGAGCAATAAACAATGTGAGCAAGACCAAAGAATCAATATGCTTGAAGAGGAAGTTCGATATCTGAAAGATGAACTAATGTCGATGAAGTGTCAAGTTGAAATTTTTCGCCGTCGACGTCAGGAGGTTACAAAAATGCTTAGAGCCGTGCGTGTATGTGAACTCATCTCTTTACTTGTAGAAATCTTTGCTTGTTAAATATACGGTGCCTTGTAAACTTGTAGAAATATTTGTTTGTTAAATATATGGTGCCTAACAGTGTTTCATCTGCAGATATTCTTGAGCTATTTCAGGCCACATAAGGACGCCTCAAATTCTGTCATTTCTTTCTTTAAGTCAGAGGGTAACACAGATGAGGAGTTGACTTACTTTCGGGTATGTGAAATGAACATTACTGTTGTACATAACTCAATTCGTCATTTGTGAAATCAGTTTTAACACCTTTAGTTTTCCCAGGAGTTTTTCAGCTATTTTGTCCCTTCTGAGCGTCTCAGCTCTCGTGTTTGACTTGGCAATTAAATGGAAGCTGCTAATGCTGGTTGCCTTCAATTCACCTGACCAGGTTGGTTTCACTCTCTCCCCTCACTTGTTCCTTTTTGTCTCCCCCCTCGCTTTTTAGTTTGACTCTCTCCTCTCACTGTCCAGTTCATTCTCACAGTGCTGCTGGTGATTGCCTTCAATTCTCAGACTGCTGGTGGTGTTGTCAGTTTGCCACTGGTACTTTCGTTTGTGCCTCTTTACCTTTGTTCTCAGCTTCTCAGGTTATGGACCCCTTAGGAGTTCTATTATATATTCTGTAAAACTCAATTCAGCACATTATTTGCCAAATTAAATCCATACTTTCCTGCATTATACGTATGTGGATTATGTACCTGATTCACACATTATTTTTTTTTAGAGTTTGTGGGACGAAAAATAAAGTGGCTTAAACATATGTATTTAAACAAAATAATACAAAATTTTCGAATAAAATTACTTCCAACTTTCTAGGTGCTCATGAATCATGATATCAACACATCTGATCAGCCCAATCCATGCACAAAAAATTTCCCTCGTTGTTCAGTATAAATATTAAATATCCACTCGATGATCAATCTGAACCGTATAATATTTCATTAACAGAAATATGTGTAGAATATTTGAATATGGATCCAGTAGTTGAGATGGGGGGCGAGAGTAGATAATACTGTATTGCATTAGAGAATCAAGGGAAAAGGATAAGGCATGGTTGCATGAGCTAGAACCTGGCGAATGGAACACATGCCTCACGTACCACTGTGAGGAAGGCCAAGCCTAGATTTGTAGCTTTCAGGAACATTCTTGATTTCTTGAACACATGCCTTCAGTGCGAACCTTGGGAGTCCCCTATCCATGATGGAGTACATCTCTTTCAGCTTCCAGCACTCCAGAAAGGAAAATGGCAGGCTGCAGCAACTGGGGGGCAAGTCTTGCGTGCGGTGATTGCTGTTCAAAAGCATCTTCATGGCCGGCAGGCCGGCAAGGAGTTTTGACTGAACTTTTCTTCAGAGCAGACGTTGCTAGAGATATGACGATGATATCTGATTGGATGAAACAAGTCATTAGCTCGAGCGCCCACATCACATCCTTGGGTTGGTTTCAGTGTAGCCACGGATTCTCAGGGACTGATGGTTGCCATTACCATGGATTATCAGCTACAACAATGCAACGAAAGGCCACAAGCTCCTCCAATGGAGATTGAGGGACGACACGGCATAACGCATGGCGCTGTGCAGCAACATGAAGATGGCCCCAAGCTTGTGCCGGCCGTCTCCGGCGCTTGGGTCGTGGCGGACGCCGGACAGGATGGAACCGTCCGATGTCCGATCCGTGGACGCCGTCGTCTGCGCTGCGTGGGGACTGGACCATGGCAGCTGAGCTTGACTGTGATCACGCCGGCGAGCTTGCTGTCCCCATTGTTGGTCAGGGACTCCGCGACGGCACGCGACGCCTTCCGACCCCCCCAGCATTTGAGCATTAGGCTTAATTTGCTGAAACAAACCATCAGAGAAGCATCAGCAGAGAAACAAACCTTGCGTTACAGCTGCAAGCAGCCTTGTGCACTGGCGGAGCATATCGATCGATCAATTCCCTACAGACTCGTGCAAGAGCATGGGCCGCTTTCACCCATCGTTGGTTCCAAACTCAAAGTCGACATGCATGTAACTGTGGATCCACCAAACTCCGCACATATCACTCGTGAAGTTTGCTCATAGATCGCACAGGGAAATGTTCAGTTTGGCAATTGCCGCCACACTGTATGCTTCAGGTGATCGATTTTCTCTTAATCTGAAGCGGCAAAATTCTCCTACATGATATGATTTCCAACAGTATCGATCATATACAGAAGCTGCAATCATCAACTTATAATGGTACAATAATTGTGCTTTATAGACTCTCTCATTGACTCATGGAGTCATGGTATCCCCCATTTTGCAACTGGCTGTTTCAAAAGAAGCAGCCCATATCCATCACGTGTGAAATTTTGCCCGGTCCAGCATTGAAGCCCATGGAGGCCCAACCCATTCACATGCGACTAGGACTAGGGTTTCGCCGCCGCTGCCGCACCCCCTCCCTTATAAATACGCTCCCAATTCGCTCTTTCTACCCTCAGCAGCTGCGCCGCCATCCGAAGCTTCGTCTAGTCTCCGTTTGATTTGATCCCCTCTTGCCCTTTGGCTTGCTAGACTCGATTCAGCTCTTTGCTCTTGTTTTGTTTTCGTTCTTCCTGCCGGTGTCTGCAGCTCTTTGATCTTGTTTGGTTTCGTTCTTCCTGTGGGTGTCCTGAGATGTTTGCGTGGTAGATGCGTTTTGTTTTTGGTGTGTTGATTTGAATCATTTGTTTGGTGGAAAGATTGGGTGCACGAAGAAAGCCAATTTGCAGAGCAAAGGGGCCAGAAAAGTGGCGATCTTTGCATTGAAGGTTGGCCACAACGAACCTGCAGTTCTCCGTGCCGCGCAGATTTGCCTCTGTTTTGTGACGGCCTCGAACAAGCTGCCACATCTCTTCTTTCACGAAAGAATCACATATGAACCCACCAGATTGTAAAGCCAATTTGCAGAGCAAAGGGGCCAGATTAGTGGCGATCTTTGCATTGAAGGTTGGCGATAACGAACAGCAGTTCTCCGTGCCGCGTAGATAACTCTGTTTTGTGACGGCCTCGAACAAGCTGCTACATTTGTTTTTGTTTTCCACTTTGTTATTAGGGGGGTGTTTAGTTGGGAGGAAAAAATACTTTTTCTAGATGAATAATGTGTTGGGAAGCGTGTTTTGTGATTTGTGAGGAGGATGAATAGGATGGATAGTGAAAAAAAGTACTTTTGGGTGAAACTAAATACGGTCTAGTTTTCTTGTTTGGTTACAGTTAACTATCCATTCTAGACAGTGCGAATGGGATTTGAACAGATCAAACTAGCCAAAGCCAAATCTTTGATAAATGCCAAGGACAAATTCCAGTGATTTTTTTTTTTTGCAAGCTGAGTCAGAATCAATGAATTACTACAATTTGAGTTGTCTGAAATCTCCGAAGAACTTGGCTTTCAAAAAAAAATTGAAATTGAATATCTGCCAATAAAACCTGACGAAACCCTGCATCTGTAACTGCTAGCACGGAATGGAAAAAACGGGACGTGCATTTTCTGGCTGGATTCGGAATGAAACTATTTCTGAAACAAAGGGCTTGTACTGTTTCTGTAACTAAGGCTGTGATTCTCCGAAAAAAACATGAATAGTGTTTTTTTGGAATCTTTCTTGTATCTAAACGCACCACGTGCATTTTCTAGATTCTGAAACTATTTCCAAGCAACCTCAAAGCATAACTTTCGACTTGAGACAGTATACACATACACAGGCACGCTGTTTCTCTGCCGGTTAGTTGTGCGTCACTGTTGCAGGCTAACTCCTGCTGAACCTGACAAGAAAGACTAGTGTAACTGTTCGGGACTGGAATTTCTTCAGAAGTGAAACGCTGAACATCAAGCAAATGATGTGGTACAACTATCATACAATGATGTATCGCACTACAACCTCCTCCAAACCAACCAGCACTGCCAACCACAAAAACAATTTTGTCGACCACAATCCTTCTATCTAGCTGGGTCATCACTCATCAGCACATAAAAGGGAGACTACGAAATTTACAATGCCTCAGTACGTCATGCATTTGAATTATCTTCAGTTACATGGAAATCGACCTTTCATCTTCTCCGAAAACACAACATACAACCAAGAGCGAGCTAGATGAATCCATGAAACTGACAGAAAACAATACAATAAAACTGTTTTATTTTTTCCACATAAGCAGCTGAAACTACAAGCACCACAACAGCTCATCACTGATCATTCAGAAGATTCAGACACGGTGCTGCATTCGCTCACACGCGCGCGACGGCGACGAGTTGCTTGCCGACGTTGCGGCCGGTGAAGAGCCCGATGAGCGCCGCCGGCGCCTCCTCCAGCCCTTCAGCAATGTCCTCGACGTAGCTGATCTTCCCTTCCTTGAGGTACCCTGCCATCTCCTCCTCGAACTTGTAGTAGTCGCTGTAGTAGTCGAACACCAGGAGGCCCTCCATGCGCAGGCGCTTGGCGACCACCTGGAAGATGTTGCGCACGCCATGTTTCTCCTCGAGGTTGTACTGCGAGATCATGCCGACCGCCGGGATCCGGCCGTGAGGGCGCATGTTCTCCAGCACGGCCTCCAGTGTTGGCCCACCCACACTCTCGAAGTAGATGTCGATGCCCTCGGGGAAGTACCTCCTCAAGGTGGCATCCAGGTCTGCCTCTTTCTTGTAGTTGAATGCTTCGTCGAAGCCAAACTTGTTTTTCAGAAGGTTAACCTGAAGAATTAATACCGGCCAGCAGATAGTCATTCGATTGATGACACGGTGTTGTACTACCTCTGGCTACTGACGACATGAGACAAATAAAGTAAACATGCATGGCAACAAAAAAAAACAGAAATTTCGCAAACAGTACCTTCTCATCAGAACCAGCACTGCCAACCACATAACAGCCGGTGAGCTTAGCAAGCTGCCCAACGAGCTGACCGACAGCACCTGATGCAGCCGAGACGAAGACATAGTCGCCTTTCTTAGGCTTGCCCACTTGGAAAAATCCAGCCCAAGCAGTAAGGCCAGGCATGCCTGAATAGTTGGAAACGGTAATGACATTAGGATTCCGTCAGAGACTGATGGCCAATCAATTCAACAATAAATAAATAATTGTTACTTGTAGTTGGATAATAGTCTTCAAGGGTTAATGTTTTGGTTTAAAGAACAGATGGACCGAATGGTAAACTAGTACTTTTAACTACTCACCAAGAACACCTGTGTAGTAGGACAGAGGCAACTCAGGGTGATGGATCTTGAAAAACGACTCTGGTTCAGTGACGAGAGTATACTCCTCCCATCCGGTCACCCCCCACACAAGATCACCAACCTTGTAATCCGAGTGCCCAGATGCTGTCACCTTGCAGACACCAAAGTTGACCAAAGTCTGCAAGCAAATAAATTTGTACCAACGGAACGGCGGAGGCCACAAAGATTTGTAACAGAGATTTGTAATAAGGTCCTATAAGCTGAAAATGAAAAGGTACTATACATGGAAGAAAAAGGTTGCACGGTGCGACGATTACGTACCTCCCCCAGAACGAACTCGGGGACGTAGCTTGGGCGTTCGTGCTTGGTCATGCGATCGCGCATGTAAGGATCACAGGAGATGTAGAGGTTCTTGACGACCATGGCCGACGACCCCGGCGGCACGGCGAGGCTCGCCGTGCCCGTGAGCACCTCCATGGCGTCCGCCGACGGGAACCCCGTCACGTAGTGCTTCAGGACCACCCTCTTGTTCGGAACCTCCTCACCGGCCGCCGTCGACGCCATGGCGCTACTACCTCCGCTCGCCGGCCGGCGTTCCTCTTCCTCCCGGAAACGGATGCGTACGTGTGGTGTGGTGTGATCTGTTCACTGGACGTGGAGGCAGGGACCGGAGCTTCATATATATAGGCCAAGGTGGGCAGTACTGGTTCCCCCTATATTTTGCATCTCCATTACTCCATTAGGATAGAAATTAGTATATGAAGGTAATGATTGTTACATCATGCAGATTAAGCAAAGATTTTATCTTCTTTTACTTAGCCGCCCCACTTTGAGATTGGCTGAGCTTAAGCTCAGCCGCCAGTGGAGGTTACACACAGGGCAGATGTTTTGGGGACGATCGGAGCCGGTGTAGTGTGGTACTGTGGAGTGTGGTGTGGGTGACATTGTGTTAGCCGCCAGTAGTTATCTCTTGTTGGTTTCGTAGCCTGGTGGCGGGTCCTCTCCGGCGTCTGTAGATGCCAACTATACCGACTCCAAAGGCAAACGGTATTATAATTTTATAAAGTCTGCTGGGATGAAATATCATCGGATCACAGTGAAACACTAACGTCGAATAGGAAGAGCTAGTTCAAGATTGGAGCACTTATATATTGAATATTTGAATATCACCCACCCTACATAGAAACTTGTGGGGTCCAGGCAACTTGCCCATCCTGCAAATATAGAAACTTTAGTTGGTGGTACGTGATCAGAATTGCAGCGATCCATGACCTTTTCATCAGATATCTAGTGCCATCGGTCTATGCTTCTGTCATGACTTGAATAAACTTGTACATGGCCGGCAAAATGCTCAGGTTCATTTTGGACCACTGCAAACTGAAATCGAGTTTTTTTCCTCCACAATCCAGTGATCATGCGACTAGACAATTATCTATATAATATGAAAATTAAACAAAGCCTGAAATCTGCCCTTACTAATCAATACTACACTGTAAGTTTCGAGAATTAATGTACTGCTTCTAAAAGCTGCTAACCAAAACTCTGTCTGCCCAACACAACAACAAGGTTCAGAGTTCAGACCAAGTAAAGCCGAATAGACTATCCAAGAGCCTCTAGAAATACTGATAGTACTAACAAGTTCTGGATAGGAAAAGCGTAACACGCCTTTTCAAGCAAGGCAGCAATCATACCTTGACACTTTCTAGTATGAAAAGGACCGTTACTACACACTACTCAGAGAACAGGCCTTCGTGCGGAGCATCAGTGCTGGTTCTAATGGTCAACATCCCTAGGAGCACACTGGCACCAACTGGTACTACCTGATAAGATTTATCACTTCTGCCTAAGCAAGCACTAACACTAATAAAGTAATCAATACAGATATTAAATTTTGAGGGCCTTGCATTTGGGGGACCTGTGCGGCCGCTATGCTCGCACCTGCCCATGGACGAGCCTGTTCATCAGCATCTAAAGGGGAATCTGCAAAATTTACAATGACTCGGCCATGCATTTGAATTATCTTTCGTTTAGGAAATCGACGTCTCATCTTCTATGAACACACAATATAAAACCAAGTGCTAGATAAATGATGAATATATGAAATTGACAGAAAACAAAACAGTAAACTTCTAATTTTCTACATAAGCAGCAGATACTACAAGCACCAAAAGCTTATCAATTTACCACTGGACACTAAGCATTATTCAGAAGGTATTGATACTGTGCTGCGCTCACTCGCGAGCGACGGCAACCAGTTGCTTGCCGATGTTGCGCCCAGTGAAGAGACCGATCAGCGCTGCTGGCGCCTTTTCCAGCCCATCAGCAATGTCCTCGACGTAGCTGATCTTCCCCTCCTTGAGGTACCCTGCCATCTCCTCCTCGAACTGGTAGTATTTGCTGAAGTAGTCAAACACCATGAACCCTTCCATGCGCACGCGCTTGGCGACCACCTGAAAAAGGTTGTGCACACCCTCCGGCTGCTCAAGATTGTACTGTGAGATCATGCCACACACGGGGATCCGCCCATGGTTGCGCATGTTGTTCAGCACGGCCTCCAGTGTCGGGCCACCCACGTTCTCGAAGTAGATGTCAATGCCCTCAGGGAAGTACCTTCATAGCAGTGGTACAAAAGAAAGATTCAGAAAGGATGCTCCTGTTGCTGAAGTGTAGAATGCACAGCAAGGGAGCTCACAAACCTCCTCAATGCAGCATCAAGGTCCTGCTCTTTCTTATAGTTGAATGCTTCGTCGAAGCCAAACTTGGTTTTCAGAAGATTAACCTGAAGAATACCAGGTAATCGTTCAATCGATGACGCTGAACTACTCGATGCAACGTTGTAACTCTGGTTGTTGACATGAAACAAATGAAGCTACCACGGTAAAACAAAATAGAAATTTCTCAAACCGTACCTTCTCATCAGAACCAGCACTGCCGACCACATAACAGCCCGTGAGCTTAGCAAGCTGCCCAACAATCTGACCAACGGCACCTGATGCAGCCGAGACAAAGACATAATCGCCTTTCTTAGGCTTGCCAACTTCAAAAAATCCGGCCCAAGCTGTAAGGCCCGGCATGCCTGAGCATTCAGGTTGCAGCGTAGTTAGAAAACAATTTTAAGCTGAATAAGAATTAAGGATTCAAAATAGAGAGTATGAGAGCATTTAGGCCTTTGCTACAGTACAGCAATGACATCTTGTGAGGTCTCAACTAGAAAATCCATTGAAAGTTTATTTTGTTGTGATAACTCTCCAATCCCTGCTAACCGGCTCTATGCATGCAAATGCTTGCGGGCGGGTGTGCATGCAGATCTGAAAATCATGCATGAAGGCCGTGATCTTCCCAAATCATGATATTATAATTCACGCATGCAGATTTCATGCACGATGCTTTGATTAAACGACAGACCAAAATACATCACATTTGTCAGGTTAAAGTTTCAAAAATTTCAGTCACATCTATTGCTAATCGCAAGGTACCTTGTCAATCTAACTGCAAGATATTTTGCTAAAATTTCATATTTTTAAAAATAAAAATTATATAAGCTTATGTTTATCCTATTACCTCCTAGAAGATAATATGTGATATATGAATATAATTGACTGTCCATAATTTGTTTGGAGTACCGTAGAAAGCCGATGAACCATCAATTTGATAGAAAAGAAATTATGATTTAGGTAGGGTGACGAATATGTTGTTTAATGTGGGAGGAAGGTTTTCAGGGGTTAACATTTCGGTTGAAGGAAAAAACCGAATTATATACAACTCACCAAGAACACCCGTGTAGTAGGAAAGAGGCAATTCAGGGTGATTGATCTTGGAAAACGACTCTGGTTTGGGGACAAGAGTGTACTCCTCCCATCCGGTCATCCCCCACACAAGATCTCCAACCTTGAAATCCGGGTGCCCAGATGCTACCACCTTGCAGACGCCAAAGTTAACCAAAGCCTGCAAGATTTGTACCAACGGAGGCCACAGAATTGTAAGGTCCCAAGCTGAAAAAGATAAGGTACATAGAAGAAAGGTGGACCCATCGCCCATCTGCAGTGCAAACTGCAGAAGTTGAACAGAGTACAGAAAATTCCCATGTTCATCAGCAATCAATTAGAAATAAATTCCTGATCTGTTACTAATTCAACGCATAGATTCTCAATGAACCACCGATGGCCGCTTGAACCCGTTCAGAAATTACAAGCTCCAAATTCACCAAAATCCCTAGCAATTCAGCAAAGATAAGTCCTCTGAAAACCGTACGGCTAAAAGATATCCTTTTTATCTATCTGGTTTGAGCTTTATTTCCCCAAAATCTAAGCATCATCTCTGCAGGAGTAGTTTATGGCTAGGAGTCAGAGTCTTCAGTCTCTACGCCTCAACACAACACGACCTATTAAGTAGTTTATTACTACCAGAGTCCTAGTAGCAGAGGAAGAAAAACAACAGAAAAAAATCCAGTCTTTTTTTAATCCATGGTACAGTTTGTGATTACCTCTCCGACGACGAAGTCCGGGACGTAGCTTGGGCGGTCGTGCTTGGTCATGCGGCCGCGCATGTAGGGGTCGCAGGAGACGTAGAGGTTCTTGACGACCATGGCCGACGACCCCGGCGGCACGGCGAGGCGCGCCGTGCCCGTGACCACCTCCATGGCGTCCTCCGTCGGGAACCCCGTCACGTACCGCTTCAGCACCACCCTCTTGTTCGGCACCTCCTCGCCGGCCGTCGCCATGGCTCCGCCGCCGCCGCCCCTGTCGCTCGTTGGATCCCCCTGGCAACGGATGACGATGCGGCGCCGCTGTCTCGGGACCCTTCTGCGTTGCGTTGTTGTGCCTGCCAAACGTGTGTTTTGACTCTGGCGGTGCCTCTTGTTGGCGTGCGTTCTCTGGACCGGACGTGGAGGGCTGGAGACTACGGGACACATGTTTCGGGGACGCTCGCGAACGTGGTGCCGTGGTGGTGGGCGGTGACAGCGTCGGTTGCCGGGGGTGGTGTGGTGTGGGGACTGGGAAGACGGCTGTGGCTGGGTCCCCAGACTTGGCGGGTTCACACCTGCATTCCTATCTTGTGGTTGTGGGGTTTGGACTTCTGGTACATGGTGTGTGCACGAGTATACTTGAAATATGGAAGAAGCAACTAGTGTCATTCGTAAATGTCTGATATTTTGGCCATTAACGTCGTGTTGAATAGTTTTAAATAAAATTATTTTTCTTGTTAACAACTATATGTGTTCCTAAAGAAAGAAGAAAAAGGTCCATTTTTTTACCACTAGACTATTGTCTTTGGCTAACTTTAACCCCTAAGTACAAAACCAGGCACAATAGACACCATGACTACTAATACTGTTCAACTTTGCCACCTGTGCTGGTGTGGCTGTTCTACCGGCGTTTGCTCGCCGGCGGTGAGGTTCCTGGTGAGAAGGTCGGCACCTATATACAGGCTATAGCTTCTACTTGGCCGGGCGCACTTAATGGACTAGCTAGGTCCCTCGCCGGAGCTTGCCGGTGACGAGCGGTGGGGGAAACCAGCGACGAACTGGGGCGGTCGTGCTTGCTCATCTGGGTGCGCAAGTAGGGGTCGCAGCATAGGTATAGGTTCTTGAGCATCACCGCCGACGAGCTTCTTGAATTGTCGGAAACCGGGCGCTGATGCTGAAGCGTCATTGTTTCATTGACACCACCTCCAGCTCACTGAAGAGGTTGGAGCACTAATTGAGCCCACGAAAGCAGATTTAGCTGGAGCACGTGAAGAATGAACCTAGAACTACTTGGAACCCAAGTTCTCATCGCTCCAAAGTACGGTGTGGATCTGACTAGCAGGATTTGGTAAAAGGGTTCGTTTTGCGTTCATAATTCAAGATTTAGCACTGTATGTCGCTAAATGTGATCCATGTGGGCAACATGACAGCGAGCTCGGTCCCAAATCAAACGATGTATACTCTTTTTCCCTTTTGATTATTAGTACGAACTGAATGTGACATAGAACTGATTGAAAGTGTTTTGCACCAGTGCTGTGTTTATTTTTAACAAAGACTTAATAGGGGACTAGGTCGTTTATATTTTGCATTGAAACTACTTATTACAGAGCAAAATATTAAAATCAAAACGGTTTATGCTAGCTCTTGTGATCGACTAGATGTGGGGTGTTATATATATGGTATTCAGAGCATCGATCCTAGTTTACTGCATGTAACAAGGAATGGTTCTTAGAAGTTTGGGCAGGTGTATGAATGGTTTACACCTAGCTGAGAGAGGTTGTTTGTAGTTGATGAAAAACATATACTGCTGGGGTCCATTTTGATCTTTAATTACACTAGTTATTGGAGTTGTCAAGCACAAGAATATATCAGAAAGTACATTAAATATTCCGTTTTAACAAAGGCAACATATTCTCCATGTCACAATATCTTTTTTTTTTTGTATAAAAGGCTAAAGGTGGTAGCTCTTCAGTTCTCCGGAGAGGCCAACAGAATATCTTTCAAGGTAGTCCACACATTTTACTCTATTATATAATTAAACATTCTTTTTACATAGTCAAGGTCCAAAAAATTACCTTTTTACATCATTTATGGTAAGACTTAAGTTTCCAATTTCACCTTGTAGTGCACCTAACTCCTGATCCTTGATTATTTCGTTCTGCTTGAAATTCATACTCGCAAGATAAAAGGGGATCGAAGTAGGTTTCTCAACTGGTCAAAAAGCGTCCGAAAACAAAATAAATCATGTTGCTTCTTAGACAACATACAAAAGAGATTCAAAGATAGGAGTAAAAAGGTCAAGTTGATCCAACAGATATAGATAACTCTAGAAAAGTTGCATCCGAAAGAACAATATATATACATCACTGGTTGACATACGGGGATTTTGACTTATATTAGTGCAGTGTGTGCCAATGGTCCAAATCCAGATACCGCGGGTGGAAGCTGGGAAGGTTTTTTTATAGGTCCTTTTTATCGGAACTTATTCTTCCACTAGACCAGTGACAGTTGGCACTTGGCAGCAACACAATATTGGGGTCTAGTTTTGACAAGTTTACTGCCGATATATTATTGATATTCTGCCATGGATTGGTGCAATATCACTTAGAGTAGAATCTTTGATACTATGACTCTTTTCATATGGCATCTCAAAGTTCAAATCAACCACTTGCGGCACAGACACCAAGTCTAGGTAAGGATCTTAATGTCAAACATATCTTCCTTGAGTTTATAGCTCCTCGCTTTGCAATTCAACAGTTGATTGCAGCCTTTATCCTATTTGAAAATGATGTCCTCTTAGGGAATAAACAAAAAGAGAAACAGAGTATATATGCAAATCATATGGGAACAACTTGTTGAAACAAAAAGAGATTAGTTTTTTATGTCTTCTATCATACTGCGGTTTTATATAATATTTTCTTATGATGATGTGGCAAATATCTATTTCAGACATCGCCTCTACTCTAAAATTCTCTAATTTTCAATGCCTTTTTGGTTTCTACAGCCATAGATAGTAGTAACCAAATTAAACCACCTTGATTTTAATTGATGTATCGATACCTAATGTGGAATGGTATATGAATACAAGGTTGAAATTTGTTTCAGAAATTAAAACAGTGAACTTGAATAAGCAATATCATCTCATATTTGCATTGACATCCTTTATCTGTAAATGTAGTCATAACTTCTAGATTTTGCAATATAATTAAGGATGAATATGATTCTAAACAACATCAGAAACTAAAATAATATAAAAGAAACAATTAAATGGATCATATAGTAGTGCTAGTGATGATAAACAGTTTCATTCCAATTGTAATTTTTTTTTGCTATTAACCTAAGAGTCAAGTTCAGAGAACTCTCTTGTATAGAAATTGGTTGTACAAGAGTAATGGTCATACAAGGATATGTAATACTCCCTCGGTTCCAAATTGTAGGTTGTTTTAGCTTTTCTAATTGCACAGATTTTGCTATATATGTAGATATACACTATGTCGAGATGCACATCTTAAATCTATGTACATAAATATGTCAAGACGACCTATAATTTGGGACATGGGTGTATATATGTGTGGTCGTCTCAAAAGACCCTAAAAGTCCTAGCATTATTTTTGAAAAGAAATATCAGGAAAAAGTTTATTGGCTAGTGTAGCTGTGTAATTGATGTATCACAATCCTACATGTGTACTTATAACCATTCGGAACAGATATGGCTAAGCTAGGATTTTCTTGAAAAGACTGCTGGTTGGCATAGAATATATTCCATAAAGAGGGAAATGTCAGTGCAAAGCGATGCAAATTGAAATTGGGCAACCCAGCACTATCTGATCCCTCATCTTGCCCACACTATAAATACTTGGTGCGGGCTTGCTTGAATGTGTCAAACTAAACAGAGCTACAAGCAGTATGGGGCATACGTAAACAAGTGATGAGAAGGAGGGATGCCTTACATGGAGATGAAGAGTGTATCTCCCTTAGCCAGGAATGACTTGCCTACCTCTACTATTTGGTTCATCGTGATGGATGAAAAGGTGGACGATGGCAGGCTTCCTGGCTAAGTGAGTTATTCTGTTCCACCATGCTAGGCTGGCCCTCCTTTTAGTTCTCAGCTCCCCCTAATTTGTGCCTCGCTCAAAGTTAGTTTATGTGATTTTATTATTGCAAAATTTCGCTTGCTCTTCCATTGCCCATTGGTTCAAGTTGGAGTTGGAATCACTCATGACTGATTCAAGCATTTGGTTGAAAGTTGAAGGTAAGGATGGTAGCTAAAAGATTTATGTAGGTATCAACTGAAAAGGGTCGGTTCCTTCTTTTGTGCGTTTTGAGAAGTGGTGGTTTAGTGTTTGTTGTTGTTTTTCTTCGTGATTTTAATATTGACTACGAGCTGTAGCATTTACTTAGATGGGCACATGATGAGACACTTGAATAGGGGGTGTTAGGGAACATCATGCCCCTTTCTTACTTTTTTTCCTTAGAAAATGGAAATTGTTTCTGGCTTGTACACAAGGATGACAAACTCGTATGAACGGTTTTCTATTTTTTTTCATCTAAGCTCTCATATGGTTCACCTACAGATCAAGTATCTTGGTAAAATCACTCCCCCGCAAGGGTGACCAGTTGTTTTTTTAACATTGCGACCGTTGAACAGCCCTATGAGTGCTGCGGGCGCCTTCTCGATCCCCTGAGTGATATCCTCGACATAGTTAATCTTTCTACAACTATATGCACCTATTGTTGCAGAGGCTGAAATATTGAAAATATTCCCATTTCTTTAAAAAAAATCAATCTTTCTATCATCCATGCGCGGTGGTACTCACTGAAGTAGTCGAAGACCACAAAGCCCTCCTTGAGGACGCGCTTGCTGATCAATAGCTCAAGAGGTTTCTCATTCCCCTGGGTTTTTCCAAGTTGTACCGAGAGATCACCCCACACACGGCGATGCGGCCATGCATGCACATGTTGAGCAGCACAGCATCTAACACTGCACCACCCACATTATCGAAGTAGATGTCAATTCCCCCTGGAAAGTGCCTGAGAAAGATGATATCAAGGTTTTGAGCCTTTACTCCTGTTTCAAACGAGCTATCCAGAGGAATATGAAAGCAAAACTTTCTTGTAATTGAAAGCATAGTCAAAGCCAAACATGGTTTTTAGGAGATTGACCTGAAGAGGCAAAATGAAAGATTTTTTCCCCCCAAAAATACCATAATAAGTGTGTTGCATATAACAGTGCATTATATGTATAATAATTTTTTTGAACGAACTATCTGTATAATAATTGGTATCCCAAAGAAAAATGGTCTTCTGCACTTCCAAGTTCCAACAACATAACAGCCAGTGATCTTAGCAACCTGCCCAACGATCTGACCAACGGCACCTGATGCCGCTGAAACGAAGACAAACTCTCCTTTCTTAGCCTTAGCCACATCATAAAGTCCTACGTACGCAGTAAGCCCGGGCATACCTGAAAAGATGTTTTTTTTTTTAAGATAAAGGTGGTTCAGGTTGTAGAATTTAATGAGGGAAAAAATTGTACACTGTAATACTTAAGGGTTTAAATTGGGTAGTTTTCCCAGGGAAACAGAAGACAGTATTTATTTTGAATTTTAGATAATGGGACGACTATGGAGAAGTAGTTTCTCAAGGATTAATAAAGATGGCATTTTGCTTGGGTGCAAAATTGAAATTAACCCACCAAGAACAGCTGTATGGTAAGAGAGAGTAGGGATGGCAATTCAACCCGCGGGTGCGGGTGTGGGTGCAGAAATTCAATCGCGGATTTTTCACGGGCGGGTTTTTTTCCAACTCCGCGGATTTGGCTGCGGGCGGGTTTTCGCTAAACCCGCACCCGAATCCGCGGATGCCATCCCTAAGAGAGAGGCGTTTCGGAGTGATTGTTCCTGAAAAAAAGACTCTAGGTTGGGGATAAGAGTGGATTCCTCCCATCCGGTTCGTCCCCCACACGTAATCGTCAACCTTGAAATCCATGTGCCCAGATGCTACCACCTTGCTCAGACCATAGCCTGCTAGAACCTGATTCCTTTTTCGTTTAGTCAAAAGGCACAACAAAAATTCATCAAAGGTCAAAGCCTTTTCTTTTCAACACATGACAATTTCGCAGAGGCATCGTGCGGCCTGATAAGAAGAAAGTGAAAAAAATTCAGGAGGGAATGTAATTAAAATACTTAATTACAATTAAATATTTAGTTAAAGCACACTATAGTGTTGGTGTCCACTTTGCGCGTATTTATAAATGAAAATGCTGACGCCTTTTTGGGCCAACACACGAATGCACTAGATCGTGCGGCGCGCAAAGCAGCTCGCTGCAGCACCTCTGCGACGGGCGGTCAGACCCCATGTTACGGGCGGTCGGACTCCCTGTGACAGGCGGTCAGACCTCCTGTACAGGCGGTCAGACCTCCTGTACAGGCGGTCAGACCTCCTGTACAGGCGGTCAGACTCCCTGTGACAGCCCGGTGAAGAAACCAACAAACGCCCACCCGGGAGAGACCCCGTCAGGGTAGGCGCACGTAGGGTCGCCCTAGGCTCGGCAGGCCAGCTAGGACGCCTCCTCATGCCATAGAGACAAGAGAAGAACAGCACATGAGGTTGGAAAAGTGGGGCAAAGGGATAAAAGGTAAAACGATAAAAGATAGATTTGTTTGTGATTCGATTGGATCCCCTCAATCGGCCGTGGCCTTTATATTTATAGGGTGGGGAGGTCTTGCCCCGCAAGGAATTAAGAGATCCTAAAGAAATCCCATCAAAATACAACTCTAACTCGGTTTGCCCAGGCACAGCCGGTCTAACCTCCTGTACAGGCCGTCTAACCGCCTGCCGTAGGATGCAGAACTTCCCAAGGTCATAACTCTCTCGTCCGAAGTCCAAATCGAACGTTCTATGTATGGATTTTGATCTACTCGACGAGTGGAATCCATTGGTGAAGTCCAATTTTCAATTTAAGGACTTTATACAGCCGGTCATGACTGGGTGTGACAGGTGGTCTGACCGCCTGTCGTAGCCTGCCAATTTTCGTCGTCAACATATGCCCCCCTGTTTTCTTGCAAAGCATGCGTGTCAGAAAATACTCTTTTAGACCAAAATTGACTAAAGACAACGATGAACAATACATCGGCCACATAACGGTCTCTAAATTTTCTATAGATGCTTTTGTAGCCGAAACAAAATTCTCATGAGTGTAACATGCATAAGACTAGTATTTCGGCTTTGTGAACAGCACATCTAAAAACTGAAGGTTTGATGTGGCCATGGTGACAAATTATGGCTCCTTGGTAAATCATAAGCATAATATTGATAATCATACGGCGAGAACCAAGGATTATACCAAAACCATGGAATATAGTTATACATACCTGAATAAGCATTCCATGGTATATGCATTGACGGGGTGAATGATGAAGACCAATGAGATGACCGTCGATGTTTCTTTGCTCTTGGTGATGAAGAATTGCTACTTTGATCATCTCGTAGCCGATTGTTTTTCTTTTGCTCGGCTATTTTCTGATATTTATGCAATAATTCAGCAAAGCCTGACTTCTTCCTCGTCACCTTCTCTTTTGAATCCGCTACTTTGTGATCATCTTGCTCCCCAACCGAACTTGATTGTTGTTCAGCTATATTGTTTAAAACATTATCACCATTGGGGGCAGTTGGATCAATAGAGTTAGCCGATGATTCTTCTGTTCGGCTTTTCTATGTCTAGTGTCAAATCTAAATTTTTATTTAATCTACCATCCTTTTTGACACAATAGACTTGTTTGATCACCTTGCGCTTATTTTTCCGTATAGACCGATTCTTTTGATCAAAACGGTCATTACACATAGATGGTGACTCATTAACTACCAGCTAAGTAATATTATCTGGACAAAAATATCTAGGAGCAGACGGCATTAATGAATTAAAAGACCATAGTGAACAGAAATAAGGCATGCTAAAATAAGGTCCATATGGTACATGCATAGACGATGCATATGTCGAAATCGGCATTGATGTAGAAAAAATATTCCCTTGCTGATTCCGATCATTGAATCGCTGTCTTGGAGGTGATTTGGATTGTTTGGAATTGTTAGGCCGACTAGCATCGTTACTTTGTTTTCGGGATTTAGCCGGAAGCTCTCGAAGAAAGGGCTTCGGCTTTTCCTTTTGATGCTTGGGACGACCTTTAGATTCAACGGTTTTCCAAACACCTATCTCGGGCCTTTTAGGTTTAACCATCTTTGGTTTCAATTTGTTGCATTGCCCCCCAAGTATAGGACTACTAGATGTGATCTTTATGCTTTCAATAGATTCGGCTTGAGACGGCCGAATTTTTTGATCAACATTATGTTTATCATCACGAATTGGCAAATGATTGCAAGAATCAATAATAACATTAGCCGGCTTGTCAATAGCCGACTCTTGATTAGTAGGAATAAGATCTACACTATTTCTTCTATTAAGCAGGTCATCCACAAATGCAAGCAAAGCAGTTATAAAATCAGCTGTGGACTTACTATGCTCTGGTAGATCGTACATCCTCAACTCGTTGATGACAGATATCTTCATCATGAGGACGCCTTGTTCCCCTACACGATAACAGTGAGGAAATAATGTTTTATCCATCGCCTTGAGTAGATCTTCAGGTAATCCTTTGAGTGCCATCATATTACTAGGGTTTGATGAATCGGCCATGATAGCCAGTTCTCTCTTCCCCAGCGGAGTCGTCAAAATATGCTGACGCCTTTTTGGGTCAACACACGAATGCACTAGATCGTGCGGGGTGTAAAGGAGCTCGCTGCAGCACCTCTGCGACGGGCGGTCAGACCCCCTGTACAGGCGGTCAGACTCCCTGTGACAGCCCGGTGAAGAAACCAACGAACGCCCACCCTGGAGGGACCCCGTCAGGGTAGGCGCACGTAGGGTTGCCCTAGGCTCGGCAGGCCAGCTAGGACGCCTCTTCATGCCATAGAGACAAGAGAAGAACAGCACATGATGTCAGAAAAGTGGGGCAAAGGGATAAAAGGTAAAACGATAAAAGATAGATTTGTTTGTGATTCGATTGGATCCCCTCAATCGGCCGTGACCCTTTATATTTATAGGGTGGGGAGGTCTTGCCCCGCAAGAAATTAAGAGATCCTAAAGAAATCCCGTCAAAATACAACTCTAACTCGGTTTGCCCAGGCACAGCCGGTCTAACCTCCTGTACAGGCGGTCTAACCGCCTGTCGTAGGATGCAGAACTTCCCAAGGTCATAACTCTCTCGTCTGAACTCCAAATCGAACGTTCTATATATGGATTTTGATCTACTCGACGAGTGAAATCCATTGGTGAAGTCCAATTTAAGGACTTTATACAGCCGGTCATGACCGGTTGTGACAGGCGGTTTGACCACCTGTCGCAGCCTGCCAATTTTGGTCGTCAACAGAAAAGCTTACCATAATTATAGTAGATTTTTTCTAATTATAAAGACTATCCTGATAAGTTTTATCTCGACCTCCATGACAAAAGCATTGGCTACTGAAAAGTCTGAAACCCAACATCTGGCAGAGACATTGCATTATTTTCAGTTCCGGCATCACGAAATCAGACGACAGTCAACAACTACAACAAGTCTTATCTTACACAAATCATCCATCCAGATCCAGGGCAGGTGATGGGGCCAAATCAACAATGAAATACCGACCGATCGACTTTTATTAATTTTCACTCTCCCTTGTGACGGCGACGACCTGCTTGCCGACGTTGCGTCCGGCGAAGAGCCCGACGAGCGCCGCCGGCGCGGCGTCGATGCCCTCGACGACGTCCTCGACGCAGACGACCTTCCCTTCCCTGAGGTGTCGCGCCATCTCCTCCTCGAAGCGGCGGTAGTAATCGCCGGCGTACTCCGACACCAGGAAGCCCTCCATGCGGATGTGCTTTCCGACGAGCTGGAAGAGGTCGACACCGTCGGGGCGCTCCAGGTTGTACTGCGACACCTGCCCGCACACGGCGACCCTGCCGCGTGGACGCATCCGGCGCAGGACGGCTTCCAGCGTGGCGCCGCCCACGTTGTCGAAGTACACGTCGATGCCCTCAGGGAAGCACCTGCACCGAGGATCGATCACACTTTCACTGTCACGTATATACAGTACGATTCATTCATCATCATGAACATTTATACAAAACAGAAACTGATAATAAAACAAAAGGATATAGGTGTGTCATTCGTGGCAACCTCTTCAGGGCAGCGGAGAGATCATCCTCCTTCTTGTAATTGAAAGCGTCGTCGAAGCCAAGCTCTGTTTTCAAAAGATTGACCTGAAGTGGCAGTAGCGGTATCATTGTTCTAGTTTTGCAAGATGGTTGTTTTGTTCATCTGAAGAAGTGACAGGTTTGTATTGCTCATATTTTGTGACATGGCAGATTGAACATGTTCACTGCATAGTTGCCTGTGCATGTGCTCTCCTCTTGCCAAATGCCAAGAGAAACTAAATTCAGTATACCTTTTGATCAGAGCCGGCACTGCCGACGACGTAGCAGCCTGCGATCTTAGCAAGCTGCCCAACGATCTGACCAACGGCGCCTGATGCTGCAGAGACGAAGACGTACTCACCTTTCTTGGCCTTGGCCACTTCAAAAAGCCCAGCATAGGCAGTAAGCCCCGGCACGCCTATGTTCATGAGCTCAGGTTATGTACAACACATTCAAATGTCTTCTGCACATTGGTGTGCTTGATCGATTTGCAGATGAACTCACCAAGAACACCGATGTAATAGGACAGTGGGAATTCACGGTGATTGATCTTGTGACAGAACATTGGATAGGGAATCAGGCTGTACTCTTCCCACCCCGTCACTCCCCACAAAAAGTCATCGGGCTCGAAATCCGGGTGGCCAGATAGCACCACCTTGCACGCATTACAAGTATCCAACACCTGACAGACAGTTCCATATGTATAAACAGAAACACGTACTAAGCAGTGAAGAATAAAACATCTAAGAAAGCGAAAATTCAACAAACTTAAGAACATTATGGGAGTGATTGTTATGAGCACACCACACGTTAGACACGTACCTTGCCAGGGACGTAGTCCGGGACGAAGCCGGTGTCGGCGCGCCACGTCATGCGGGTGCGCATGTAGGGGTCGCACGAGAGGTAGATGTTCTTCACCAGGATGGCCGTCGTCGAGCCGGGCGGCAAGGCCAGGCGCAAGCAGTGCCGGTCCTGCCATTTTAGGGGCCCGGGGCGAATTTAAAACCCGGGGCCCTTATCAATATTCATACTAAAAAATCTCCTTAACAGCTGCTATGTTTCATAAAAGTTAATTCTTCATCGTAACTGGTATTTTCTTACTTGATTTTATCATGACACTCAGATGGTTAGTCTTACTTAAAAACATGTCAATTGATCCTCTCTATGACTCTATAAACTCATCATCTACTCATTTTCTCATGCTCCTTTCTGTGTGTCGGATAAATATTTTGTAGATGAAATGCTTTGTGTTAAAAATTAATGGAAGATGAATTATATACTCAATTTGTCAAGCATCAATGATTAAAGGAAAAATATAAAGAAAAAATATCTACATATATACTAGAGTTTAACCCAATCAGTATCCCAACTCGTAATTATACGGACTCTATACGTATTTAATAGTTATGTTGTAAACATATACGTGGGGCCCTAGGGAACCAGGGGCCCGGGCGGATTGCCCCTCTTGCCCCCCCTCAGGACCGGCCCTGGGCGCAAGGTGCTGGTGACCACCTCCATGTCGTCCACCGTGGGGCACCCCATCACGTAGCGCTTCAGGATCACCTGCCTGTTGGTCACCTCCTCCACCACCTCTGCTTCTGTCACCGTTGCTGCGGCGGTCGGCGGAGGCGCCATTGCTTCCTCTCACTCTGTCGAGCTCTCTGCTCTTTAATTTCTCATCAGACACCAGCAATGTCGCTGGAGGGGTATGCTAAGCTATCAGTTTGGAGGGGTATTAAAGCTATCAGTATGCAGCTTTCTTTGCTTCCCTCTTGTCTCCTCATGGATGTCCGATGTATGATGGTAGTTCCACAGTTAGGCGGCTTCCTATAGCTTTAATTTGCTTTCTTGGTGAGAAACCATCGTGCTAATTAACAGTGCATACGCAGCAGTAGGTGCACACTGTCCACTAGTGGCCTGTCGCTTCCTTGTTCACTGGTCTGCGACAGATATATGGTGCCCGGCACCTGCACCTCTCCTGAACGTACCCAAAAGGAAAACTCAGAGAAATCAACGAGGGGCACGGTGGAGGGTGAAATATGATAAAGAGATGTCTCGGGGTTGATGGAAACCATACTAGTAGAGTTCATTTAACTTTCCGCCCATTGGTGTTTTGAGTTGTCAAGCATGTACAAAGTAAGTACTTTGAGAAAAAAAAATTATTTCATCTTAATAAAAACAACATAGTCTCCATCTCTCAGTATCTTCGTGAAAAAAGCACGTTATAAAGTGCCTATAGCATCTCCAAGAGATTATTTATATCTTTTCTAAACAGAAATAGAGACTTTGGTGAATAAACACCCTCCAACGGCCTCTTCAATTGGATACCTAAATATAGATATCCTCTATTTCAGATTTCTCGCTAGCCAAAGATGGAGAGCCATGACTATCTAGAGCTTACAACATATAGAAATGTTGTTGGAGAGTATTAAAAAAATACAGAAAAAGATTTTTACTCAAATGACTCTTCAAATGATTAGAGAGTACATTTTAGAAAGGATCTTGGAGATGCTAAGGCAGTAGCTCTTCGGTTCTGAGGATAGGCTAACAAAAACTCACGTAGGCGGTTTAAAGCTGGTTATGGAGATTTGGACCTCACGTGAATCAACTGGCAAATTTAGGGACATAGATGTGCATTTTAAGAGTTCGAAGACCGGGATGACACCCCTACCAAGTTTAAGGACAAGTGGTGTATTTTACTCGGAAACGAATTGTACCAAGACTGAGAAGCTGATATTCGGGGGCGGGATTGGTTGTTGGGTACGCGCGGGCAGGTATGAAAATTTTCGGTGAAAAAAGTAGAGGACAAAGGGCACAAACATTTAGAAAGTGCAGTTTTGTGAAGTATAAAATTCTTGACCTCCCACCACCTCTGACAGGTGGGCCTTTTTAAGAAGTACGGGGACTTTTTTTAGGTAACAAAGTTTTTCAATTGTTTACTATCTTTGTAGTATAGATACTTAGTTACAATTAAAATATTTAATTAAAGTACAATCAAAGTGTTGATGTCCACTTTGCGCGTATTTATAAATGAAAAAGCTTACCATAACTATAGTAGATTTTTTCTAATTAAAGACTATCCTGATAAGTTTTATCTCGACCTCCATGATAAAAGCATTGGCTACTGAAAAGCCTGAAACCCAACATCTGGCACACGACCGAATTGCATTATTTTCACTTTCGGCATCACGAAATCAGACGACAGTCAAAAACTACAGGTCTTATCTTACACAAATCATCCATCCAGATCCAGGGTAGGTGATGGGGCCAAATCAACAATATTGCCGATCGATCGACATTTGTTACTACTCCCTTGCGATGGCGACGACCTGCTTGCCGACGTTGCGTCCGGCGAAGAGCCCGACGAGCGCCGCCGGCGCGGCGTCGATCCCCTCGACGATGTCCTCGACGCAGACGACCTTCCCTTCCCTGAGGTGCCGCGCCATCTCCTCCTCGAAGCGGCGGTAGTACTCGCCGCCGTACTCCGACACCAGGAAGCCCTCCATGCGGATGTGCTTTCCGACGAGCTGGAAGAGGTCGACGCCGTACGGCCGCTCCAGGTTGTACTGCGACACCTGCCCGCACACGGCGACCCTGCCACGTGGACGCATCCGGCGCAGGACGGCGTCCAGCGTGGCGCCGCCCACGTTGTCGAAGTACACGTCGATGCCCTCAGGGAAACACCTCTTCAGAGCAGCGTTCAGATCAGCTTCCTCCTTGTAATTGAAAGCGTCGTCGAACCCAAACTTGGTTTTCAACAGATTCACCTGAATGAAGCGGCAGTAATAACGGTATCATTGTTGTAGTTAGGCCAGCTGATATATATAGGTATTCATCTAAAGCTATAATAAGTTTGTATTGCTCATATATTTTGTGACATAGAACACGACGATGGAACAATGTTTAGTACGTCCATAGTTGCCTGTGCCTGTGCTCTCCTCTTAACAAATGATACCTTTTCATCAGAGCCAGCACTGCCGACGACGTAGCAGCCTGTGAGCATAGCAAGCTGCCCAACGATCTGACCAACGGCACCTGCTGCCGCAGAGACGAAGACATACTCACCTTTCTTGGCCTTGGCCACTTCAAAAAGTCCAGCATACGCAGTAAGTCCCGGCACGCCTATATTCATGAGTGTGTGAGGTTATATACAACATATTCAAGTTCTAAGGAAACTTGGCAGTTGCAGGAACAATCATATTGGTGCGCTTGCTTTTGCAATAATAATCGGGTACCGCGAAGAACTCACCAAGAACACCGGTGTAATAGGACAGTGGGAATTCGCGGTGATTAATCTTGTTACATAAGACTGGATTGGGGATGAGGCTGTACTCTTCCCACCCTGTCACTCCCCACAAAAAATCGCCGGGCTTGAAATCCGGGTGGGCAGAAAGCACCACCTAGCACACATTACAATTATCCAAAACCTGACAGCTCCATGTAGAATGTAAAAATATATAAGAACACTAAGCAACACTAGGCAGTAAAACATCTAACAAAAGCAAAACATTTGCTCATAAACTTAAGTCGCATTGAACAGTACAGAGTTGAGTAAGAGTCCTCTGTCCTGAAAAAGCAGTACAAGATTTTTTTTATTACTATATTGGCTCGACGGTCTAGATAAGCAACCAAAACATTTGCAAGTCAAAACTTGAGTGTGCGTTCAGTACATTCAAATTTCAAACATAATTCACCAAATCCATTCCAGATCGACAACAAAAACCAAAGTCATGTAACCTAATAAAGACGTCGACATACGAAACTCATCACTAAACTAATATGAACAAGATGCTAGTCAAATTAAAACACGCAATCTATAAGTATAACCACCGGCAATAGACAAACAATATAATTATATGGAAAACATTATAATTATGCCCACATAAACTGCACGTACCTTGCCAGGGACGTAGTCCGGGACGAAGTTGGGGTCGTCGGCGTGCCTCGTCATGCGGGTGCGCATGTAGGGGTCGCACGAGAGGTAGAGGTTCTTCACCAGGATGGCCGTCGTTGAGCCGGGCGGCAAGGCCAGGCGCACGGTGCCGGTGACCACCTCCATGTCGTCCACCGTGGGGTACCCCGTCACGTAGAGCTTCAGGATCACCTGCCTGTTGGTCACCTCCTCCCCCTCCGCTTCTGCAGCTGCAGCCGCCGGCGGAGGCGCCATTGCTTCCTCTCACTCGGTCGTCCAGCTCTCGGCTCTTCAATTTCTCACCAGCAATATAATGTCGCTGCAGGCCAGGGGTATGGTAAGCTATCTTATCAGTTTGGAGGGCTATTAAGCTATCAGTAGATTCAGTACGCAGCTCTCTGCCCCCCCTCTACAAGATGTCCGATGTATGATGGATTTGCTTTCTTGGTGAGAAATGATCGTGCTAACACCTAACAGTGCATGCAGCAGAGTAGGTGATGCACACTGTACATACACTAGTGGCCTGTCGCTTCCTTGTCTGGCCATCATCAGTGCGTGTTCACTGGTCTGGGACACTAGTGGTCCTGGACGTATAGGGGGAAATCAAGAGCTTATTTCTTTTTCTTGACACTTCACTTGTCCTTACAATTGCAACGTTATAGCAGCACCCCAAATAATTGCAATATTAGACACAAGGTTTGTGGCTAGGATTGACGACAGAAAACGGCAAACGATCTCAATTTCAGGTGTGGTATATTGTTTATATTCTCCTCTTAAAAACCCTACCTTTCTTCATTCTTCCTCCTCCATATATACATGTGTGTGTGCGCGCGCGCGCGCGTGCGTGCGTGCTGTGTACACTCAAAAGGGTCAAAGCGTTGTGCCATTATCTAAAAAAAATATATGAAGCGTGATGCTTATGATCCCTTACTGGAATAAGAAGCTTCCAGTGAAATGTCAAAGGGTTTAACATTTCAGGGAATGCCACGTGTGTCACTTGCTTCATCGATCCGATCACGACGCAAAATGTGGTCCATGGGGCAACATGACAGCAAGCTCGGTCGCAGATCATGCGATGAAGTTAGTTTATGGAAATTACAAATTTCAACTACTTCTCATTATATGTTGTTCTACCTACCGATTCTAACTGGAAGTTCAGTACTTCAGTTTACTAGCCTTTAAATCTGTGGCTACCGCTGGAGTCTTGACAGTTGCTTGCTTTGCAGGTTGATATACGAACTAGAAGATTCTTCATTCTTGTAGTTGTAGCCACCAGCCCACCACAGGTAACCCTTGATGATAGTGAATATTGGAGAAAGGCCTCAAATGAAAGGACAGGTTGGATTAGTAACTTGTTATACTGTCTCTGCATATTAGTAGTAGTGTTGTTGCACCATGTGGTTTAGTGGTGGTGGTGGTTTAAGGCCATCATCGAAGTCTAAGAACATCATCGAAGACCACATTATTATAGCAAGTTTATTACACTTTTGTTCTTATGAGTCATGCCGTATAAAAGGATTAACCCCAAAAAATACTATACTTGGAACAGTAAGGATTAATATAATTACACTTTATTTTCACAATAATTAGGGTCCATTGAATTACCTTCTTACAACATCTATGGTAGAAACCTGTGTTATATTTTCATCTTGTAGTGCACCAACACCTAATCCTCGATGAACTCTTCTTGAAATTCATTGTTTCATAATAGTACATAAAAAAGGAAGCAAGTTTCTCAACTGGTGAAAGACGTCTGAAAAAATTAAATCACATTGCTTCTTAAGCTACATACAAAAAAGATTCAAATAAAGACGGAGACCAAAAGGTCAAGATGATCCTATAGATATCCATATAACGACTCTAGAAAGATGTTTTCCGGTGAACCATATGCATCACAGGTTGACATGCAGGCCTGCTTATATTTGTACAGTGTTCCTGTCGGCGATTTATGCTGACTGGGTTCTCGAGGGGGTGCCCCGAGAGAAGGGTTTAGGGAGAAGTCGCCGAGAATCTAGAGCCGAAGGTGACAAGAGACGGTTTAGACAGGTTCGGGTCGCCGGAGCGTAATACCCTACGTCCTGTATGGTGTATCTTGTATTGATTAGCTGTTTTGAGGGGGTCCCTGCCTCGCCTTATATAGTCCGGTGGGCAGGGTTACATGGGAACCGTATAGGACTAGGAGACTTTTACAAGTTTATCTCTAATTCCCTAATACAGTATATCCAAACTGACTAGGACTAATCCTTGTCTTGTGCGTCAAGTCTTGTTCTTGGGCCGGCCCATAGGATGGGCCGCCAGGGTTGTTTAGTCCGTCAAGACTCTACACCCACAAGCCCCCGAGCACCTTATCTCCTGAAGAACAGCCTTGTTGAAAATACAGAGTTCTTTGAGGTCCTCCAGAGTTCTTTTGAAACCGCCAGGGTTCTTTGAATCCGCCAGGGTTCTTTGAGACCGCCAGGGTTCTTTGAGACCGCCAGGGTTCTTTGATCTTGGAAGTTGCAACCATGCTGTTCAACAGGTAATGATGTGCTCATAAATCTTCTCGAAGTTCGGATTGGTGCGCACCGATTAGGTGCGCCCAATTGGGCAGCCCCCGAGCCTCGTTTATCTTTGAAGAAGAAATTCGAGGCTCTTTCGAAGTCCGAACCAAAAGAGAATCAATTTCCGAAGAAACCCGAAGTCTTGTAAAATTATTCAAAAACTTTCAGAAAAATATTTCCTGAAAATATATCCGCAGCCCCCGAGCCTAAATTTGAACGAATTCAAATATAGGATCAAAAAAGGACCAAAAGTGAAATTAACCGAAGTAACCGCTTCGAAAAGCCCATATAAACCGCCCGCGACCCCTCATATCCGTACGCTTTCGCGAAACAGATCTAGGGTTTGCCGCAATCGCAGTTCGCGCAATCCAGAGACTGCGCTCAAGCATCCACAACTTCCCTCGATCTTAGTTCCAATCCCACCAAATCTCAAAAGATTCCAATGGCCGGTGGTGAAGGCTCCAGCCGCGGCAAGGGCTCGAAGAGGAAGGCGGAAGCAATGAAGCAGGTCGTTACGACCGAGGAGGCAGCACCTGCAGGGGGAATGGCCATCATCGAAGATCCAATCAGCGACTGGCCGACCAGTATCATGAAGGAGAAGCATATCAAGGCCCTAGAGGCAGACGGGTTCTTGCCCGCGCAGCAGATCAGCCAATGGAGGTGCGCTTATGGGCACGAATACCCCACTGAAGAAACCGAGGAAATCACGGTATGGAAAGCCTTTTATGAAGTTGGATTCGGCATGCCTACATGTGATTTCTTCCGCCGTGTCCTTCAGTTTTATGGAATTGAACTTTGTCATCTGAATCCCAACTCCGTGCTGAATCTATCCATTTTCATTCATCTGTGCGAAGCATATCTAGGGATAGACCCCCATTTTGCCCTGTTCCGCCATCTATTTAGGGTTAAGACCTCCAGTGGACCACTGCAAGTGGTTGGCAAGGTAGTGATCCAGTTCCGCCAGGGCATGAGGCCATTATATTTGGATTACACAACCAAGGAAAGCCTCAAGGACTGGCAGAAGGAATGGTTCTATGCATGGAATCACCAACCACAGCTGCAAGGCCGCTCAGGGAATCCTCCAGTGATGAAGCTGAACTGGAGCGAAACAGTTGGTACAAATCAAGCAATTCAAATCCCTGAGCTGCTCACCATGATCAGAGATCTTAAGGCACAAGGCCTAACAGGAGCCATGGTCTTTAGGTCATTCCTACTGAGGAGGATTCAGCCCTGCAGACAACGCTGTAACCCAGGGTACAAGTACTCTGGGGAAACAGACCCCTCAAGGAATGCCACCGGGGACTTATCAGAGAAGAGAGTGAGCCAACTCGTGAAGAAGTTCCTGATGGTCAATGATGAACAATTTCCAGAGATACCGGAAATTTCCGCAATTACCATGACACCCGAGGTAAATTCCTTATCTGAATACGTTTCTGCATTGTTGAAAATATATGGTGGACTAACATCTTGGTCATCACAGTATGAAGCCCGGCGCACGCTTTATGTAAGCCTGCCACCTCTGGATCCAAGCAACACGGAGGAGGCAGCACTATTAGCACGCTGTGTGGATCCCAAGGTAAGGGAACAAGGTCGCCCAAGCAAGCCAGCCACAATTGAAGAGCCTGACGAGCCAACAATTAAAATTGAACCACAGGACCCTGAAGACGCCCAAGCCAAGGCAGGAGCGACCTCCAGAGGAGGAGAAAGGTCCAAGAGGCCGGCGCCATCTGAAGCGCAAGCACCAGTGCCAAAGAAAGCACGTACCATGCCCAAGCCCCGTGCCAGGACAGTTCCAGAGGAAAGGGCAAAGGTATCCCCACAACCCCGGACATCAGCATCTGCAGTGGGGATAGCCTTAGGTGGAATTGGAACCAGCATGCCGCAGCAAAGCAGCTCTGCGCGGCGTGCACTATCTGATGAAGAGATCCTGCATGAGATCTTCAACCCTGCCTCCGCGCCGTTCGAAGGAACAACACCGATCCTTGAAGAACCCTGTCCAGCAGGACCTTCGACGGCGGGGCAGGAGGTGGAAGAAGAGTTCACGTTGGGGGAACCAGAGATCCCCATGCGACCTTCCACCATGTAAGTATCCCATATTGTTGATTATTCCGTTGTAGTATACTGTGAGAACTAACAAACTCCATCATTTCCAGTGTTGAAGAAACTCTAGCAACAACCAGAGTAGAGTCCTTGGTGGACCACATGGCAGTAGAACCAGAGGCCGCAGCGCCCGAAGAACCCAGGGTTGTTCAAGAAACAATCCTGCCGGAAGTGCAAGCAGCTCTGCCAGTAGACCCGCCAGCACCAGCAGAAGCCCAAGTCGAGGAGATAGTAGCAGAGGTGCTGGCGGGCATCGAGCAACTGGTCACGGGCACTGTCATTGAAGAATCCGAGCAAGAACGCCGTGATCAGTCTTCTGCACAGCCCCCGAGTATTACCGTAACAACTCAGGCAGGGGCGAAAGCAGAGTGCTCAAGGGGGAAGCAAACTGTAGAAACAACCCCAGAGCAAATGATAGAAGAAATCCCCAGGGTACCCCAGAGTACCGGAACTGAAGAGGAGGGTAGGAGCTTCCGCATCGGTAGCTTCGACCCCGTGTTCAATCCAAATCCGCAGACCTTCGAGTACATCCTGGACGCGGAGGAGGATGAACACCATATTGACAGGGGAATGTACCACGCCGAAAGGGCAGTAGCCTACTTCAAGGTGAGTAAAACAACCCTGGTATTGTAGTCTTGATGAAACATTTTATATAATCAACTCTGTTGTAGGCTGTTGGCGAAGCATCAAGGAAAAAGACCGAATATCTGCACAACATTTCCTTGATGCACGCCAAGGCGGACCGTCTCCACAAGGAGCTGGAGCGTGAGCGCGAAGATCGCAAGCTCCAGGAGGCGGAAGACGCCAACACGATCCGGACCTTGCACCTGCGGACCAAGGAATTGGCCGCAGAGAAGGAGGACGTGAAGAAGAAGCTTGCAGCGGCAAAAGCTGAGCTCAAAGGTACTCTGTTGCTACCGAAGTCTTGCACTATTTTGTCCTTTGCCTGTGTTCAATAACAACTCTGTCTTTTGTCTTGTGTTTGCAGGGGCACAACAACAACTTGCAACAGCCCAGAGCAAGATGACGGATTGGTCCAATGTGGCCAACCGTTATGAAGATGCGCTGAAGACCCTCACGGCTGATCATGAAGGCGTTAAAGAACAACTCCGAGTGGCGGTCCAGCAGCGCAAGGATGCCGATGAACAACTAGTTCAAATCCTCGAGCAGCAGAAGCAGCTTGCCAAGAACCTGGAGGGTGCTCAGGAGGAGAACAATCGGTTATCCAGAGATCTCGTCCAAGCACAGAAGCACTTAGCAGACAAGAAGGTGCTGGACGAGAAGCTCGAGCAGGCGGCCAGGAGGATGTCTGAGCTCGAAGAAGAGTTGCGAGCAATGAAGAAGTCGGACGATGACCTGGCAGAAGCCCAGAACCGGATCGCACAGCTGGAGAAGGCGGCGAACCCGGTGGTGAAAGCCCTGGTTCCTGAAGACCCTTCAGCGCCGCAAACATTCCTGGAGCGCCTAAAGGCCATGCCAAGACAGCTGAAGGCATACATCAAGAGATCTTCGAAGGCTTGTCTTGTGCATGTCCTCGCAGTAGTGAAGTCCAGGTACCCGGAGGTAGACATAGGTACATTAGCTCAAGGCGCAGAGCCAAACTGTACAGAGTCTGCTTTTAGGGACCTGAAGCAAGAGGCCGAGCCGGTTGCAGAGGCAATCGCTCAGAGCCTTAGGCTGTAAAAAACAGATGTTATTGTAATATATGCAATGTAATATATATTTATTGCCATGTTATGAAGTAAAACCAAGAATTTCTGTGAATTCATGGGTTGTCGCTGTGTTAGGAACCAGGACTTAGTCAAAATGTACGCGGAGTAGATTTTAACTTGAAAAACAACCCTGTTAAGGACCCAAAGGAACCCAGGGAGATTTCTTATAGCATAAGCTATCTTTTAAAAATGTACCCTAGGGGGATACTTGGGAACGAACTGTATATGGTCTGCCGAAGCAAGAACCCAGTAAGACCCACGGAGCGGCAGCGTTTAAGCTGAAAATTATCACAGAGTAGTGTAATAGGAGGAACAGATCCGTTCTTGGCCCCGAAGGAACCCGGAGAGACCTCATTTTTATAGGAGGAACAGATCCGTTCTTGGCCCCGAAGGAACCCGGAGAGACCTCATTTGTATAGGCTCCGAATGCACGTAAAAGAAACCTTCCAAGTCTGAGAAGAACACGGAAGTTTGAAGTAATGTCACAAAGACAGATAAACAACCCAGTAAAGGGAGTTTTATTAAAATATATCTCGTTGACAAAACAACGGTACAAGGGAGCGTGTAATGCCAAAGCAATTAGCTCATATATTGCCGGAGCAATGTTTTCAGAAGAACCCTGGACGCCGAAGCCATTGGGTTCCTGTAGTGCCAAAGCACTGCTGTGGTGAAGGAGCTACGCGTAGAATTTGCGTAGATGTTCTATATTCCAAGGATTTGGTAAATCCACACCATCTTCTGTTTGAAGTCTGTAGGTGCCTGGTTTGAGTACCTTGGAAACAATAAACGGACCATCCCAGGGTGAAGTAAGCTTGGAGTGACCAGCTGTATTCTGGATGCGACGTAGCACCAGTTCACCAATCTGGAATGATCTTGTTTTCACATTTTTGTCATGGAATCTGCGGATCCCCTGAAGATATGCAGCATTGTGTAACAAGGCCGCCAATCGTGCTTCTTCAGCCGTATCGACTTCCAGCATTCGTTGTTCATCTGCCATGGCTTCCTGGAACTCCTCAACACGAGGAGCACCATACATGACATCGACGGGTAGAACGGCCTCTGATCCATACACCAGGAAGAAGGGAGATTGCCCTGTAGCTTTACTGGGTTGAGATCGTAGGCCCCAGACAACTGGGAAGAGTTCTTTCATCCACCGGCCTTCTGCTTTCTTCAGGGTTCTTTCCATGCGAGCTTGGAGTCCATCAAGGAGCATGCCGTTGGCCCTTTCAACTTGTCCGTTGGCGCGAGGATGAGCAACCGAAGCATAAGATACTTCGATGCTGCGGTCTTCACAGTAGTCCCAAAACTTGTTGCCTGTGAAGGTGGTACCCAAATCTGTGATGATTTGGTGTGGTATTCCGAAGCGAAGAATCAATTCTTGGAGAAATTGGACTGCTTTCTCTGAGGTTGGCTTGACAACCGGAAAGACCTCAATCCACTTTGTAAATGTATCGATTGCGACAAAGCAATATTCGAATCCACCAGGCGCCCGGGGTAGTTTCCCAATCATATCGAGTCCCCAGCATGCGAATGGCCATGACGGAGGTATCAATTTGATCTTGTGAGCAGGCTGATGCGAATGATGAGCGAAGTATTGACAACCCTTGCAGTGACGAACAATTTCCTCAGCGTCATGTAGAGCTGTGGGCCAATAGAACCCGGCACGGAAGGCTTTTCCTACAATGGTGCGGGAAGCTGCATGATTGCCACATTCTCCTGCGTGAATTTCCTCCAGGATGTTGACTCCTTCTTGTTGTGAGACGCACTTCATCAATGCGCCAGAGCGTGCGCCGCGTCGGTACAGTGTATCACCGATTATAACGTAGGACTTGCTACGGCGGACAATTTGCTGAGCTTCTGCCTTCTCGGCAGGGAGTTTGTCGTGCAAGATGTAATCTATAATCGGAGCACTCCAAGTGGCGTCGATGAGCATAACCTCAGGAGCTGAGATTGTAGCATCAGAAGTTGCTGCTGCAGAAATTGATGGCTTGGAGAGTTCATTGACGAACACCCCGCTAGGCACCTCTGCTCTGGAAGAACCCAGCTTTGATAGGACGTCTGCAGCGACGTTGTAATCTCGCTCGACATGGTGAAATTCAATGCCGAGGAAGTGTTTCTCCAGTTTCCGGACTTCTTCACAATACGCGTCCATGTCTTCATGGTTTCGATTCCAGTCCTTATTGACTTGTTTGATGACCAACATTGAATCCCCATATACCATCAGACGCTTGATACTGAGGGTGATGGCCATCTTCATGCCGTAAAGAAGTGCTTCATATTCTGCAGCGTTGCTGGTGACAGCGAACTGAATCTGCAGAACATACTTGAGTTGATCCCCTCGAGGTGAGATCAGCAGAACTCCAGCACCTCCGCCTTCCAGCTTGAGTGACCCGTCGAAATACATGATCCAATGCTCAGGCTTGGTAGTGGGGACTGGGAGATTGTGCTCGGTCCATTCCGATATGAAATCGGTAAGGACTTGAGACTTCATGGCTGTGCGAGAACGGAACTCGATGCTGTATGTTCCGAGCTCAACAGCCCACTTGGCGATGCGCCCTGTAGCGTCTTGATTATGGAGAATTTCGCCAATAGGATAACCAGTAACCACGATGATCTTGTAGGTGTCGAAGTAATGCCGCAGCTTTCTGGATGTCATTAAGACGGCATATAGGATCTTTTGAACTTGAGGGTACCTGGATTTGGAGTCCGAGAGGACTTCGCTCACAAAGTACACAGGCCGTTGAATCTTCTGAAGATGGCCTTCCTCATCGCGTTCAACAACAATAGCGGCGCTGACGACATTGGTGGTTGCTGTAATGTAGAGCAAGAGATCTTCGCCCGGGAGCGGTGCGGTGAGCACAGGAGGTGTAGTCAAGAATAGCTTGAGCTTGTCGAAGGCGACTTGAGCTTCCTGAGTCCACTGAAATCTGTCTTGCTTCTTGAGTAGTTTGAAGAACTCAGTACCGCGTTCCCCCAGTTTGGAGATAAAGCGGTTGAGTGCGGCCATGCAGCCCGTAAGCTTCATGACATCCTTGACGGTAGTTGGCGGCTCCATGTTCATGATAGTTGATATCTTCTCTGGATTTGCTTCAATGCCGCGTTCACTGATAATGAACCCAAGGAGCTTCCCGGATGGGACACCGAAAACGCATTTGGTGGGGTTAAGCTTCCACTGCCATTTGCGTAAGTTGTCGAACGTCTCGGTGAGATCAGCGATGAGATCCTCGGGATTTCTTGTCTTGACTACCACATCATCAACATAGGCTTCGACATTTCGATGAAGTTGGTCTTGGAGACAACCCTGTATCGCCCGCTGATATGTGGCACCTGCATTTTTTAAGCCAAAAGGCATAGTTGTATAACAATATGCACCAAATGGCGTGATGAATGAAGTTTTGATCTGATCCTCTTCTTTCAGTGATATCTGATGATACCCTGAGTAACAATCGAGGAAACAGAGTAGTGTGCACCCGGCGGTGCTGTCAATGACTTGGTCGATGCGAGGGAGCCCGAAGGGATCCTTCTTGCAGTGCTTGTTGAGATCAGTATAATCAACGCACATTCTCCATTCATTTGAATTCTTTTTTCTTACAAGAACCGGGTTGGCTAACCAATCCAGATAGAAGACTTCTTTAATGAAGCCGGCTGCTAATAACTTAGCTAGCTCTTTCTTGATGGCTTCCCGACGCTCTGTGGCGAATCTTCGGAGGCGCTGCTTCTTGGGCTTCGCGCTCTCGTTGAGGTCCAGCTTGTGCTCGATCAACTCTCTGGGTACTCCAGGCATGTCGGAGGGCTTTGTAGCAAAGATGTCCGCCTGGGCTCGCAGGAAGTCGACGAGCGCGCTTTCCTATGCAGGAGTGAGGTTGGAGCCGATCACGGCTGTCTTTGATGGATCTCCGGTTTGGAGATCGATCGTCTTTGTTGCGACCTTCTCCACAGGCTTGATAGCCCGTGTCTTCTTCCGCGTCGGGGCGTCATCGTCTTCTGCGATGACGGCTGCAGCCGCGGGTTGGAGTTCCTGGCGATCTATGGTGGACGCGGCTCTGACGGCGTATTCCACTGCTTCTTTGTCGCAGAGGTAGGAGCGCTTGATATCACCGCGAAGGGAGAGAACGCCATGAGGCCCTGGCATCTTCAGCACCAGGTAGGTGTAGTGGGGGATGGCCATGAACTTGGCCAATGCTGGTCGCCCGAGGATGGCGTGGTAGGAGGTTTCGAAGTCTGCAACTTCGAATTTGATGAACTCTGTACGGTAGTTGGATGACGTACCGTACGTGACGGGCAAGGTGATTTGCCCGAGGGGGATGGCGGCCTTCCCAGGCACGATGCCGTAGAAAGAAGTATCCGCCGGTTGCAGCGTGCTCATGTCGAGGCCCATGGATTTCAACGTCTTGGCGAAGATGAGGTTGAGCCCACTGCCTCCGTCGATCAGGACCTTGGTGAGCCTACTGTTTGCTACCACGGTCTCGAGGACGAGGGGATATCGGCCAGGAGAAGTGATCTCGGCCCACTGATCCTCTCGGGACCAGGTGATGGTGGTATTGGACCACCGTAGCGGTGTGACCACCGCTGGTTCTGCTGCGTAGGCCTCGCGTCTTGCATTCTTGCGATTGCGCGAGGTGTCGCTGACTGCCATGCCTCCGAAGATGACGTTGACAGTGTTGTTGATGTCTGGGAAACCGTTGTCTCCCTTGTCGTGATCGTCGTCTCCGTCGCCAGCCGACTTCTGCTTCTTGTTGGGGGTGCTGAATGTCTCCCGGAGGAGCACGCACTCGCCCATGGTGTGCTTGCTGTCGGTGTGGTAAGGGCAGCGCTTCTTGAGGAGTTTGTTGAACTCTTCTCTTCGTTGCTGCGCGGATTTGGCGGAGCGGACGGTCTGGACGGTTGCGACCGTGTTGTGTGGTCGCTTCCGTGGGTTGTTGCCGTTGCGTTGGAAGGAGTCGCGCGGCTGATCCCGGCTGTCTTCCTGGTTTTTGCGACCAGGGTTGTTGGGTCTCTTGCCGTAGCGCTCCCGTTCTTGATCGTCGGTGTCCATCCAATTGGACACCAGTGCGCGGAATTCCTCAAGATCACGAGGACGGTTGTGACCGAAGTCCCGGAAGAGGGTGCGATCCGTCATCCCTTCTTGAAAGTAGTCAATGACTTCGGAGTCGGGGATGGGGACGCAGGATGCCTTGATGGCGAAGAATCGCCTGTTGTAGTCGCGCAGGGACTCGTCTGGCTTCTGTTTGCACGCACGGAGTTCATATTTGCTGCCAGGGCGCTCGAAAGAACCCTGGTAGTTGGAGACGAAAGCCTTCTTCAGCGCGTGCCAGCTGTCGATGGAGTCTGGGTGGAGGGACTCAAGCCAGGTGAGAGGACCCTGCTCCATCGCAACTGGGAAGTAGAGCATCTTTGAGATGTCGTCGCCCCCTGATGCTTCAATTGCAGAGGAGTATCTGCGTAGCCAGATGTTTGGATCTTGTTTCCCGTCGAAGTTGGTGATGCCTGGTGGCTTGAACTTGCGCGGGAAGGAGCTGATGCGGATGGCGCGTGTGTAGCATGGCAGGGCATCGGGATTGGGGACGCCGCATCTTCCTGCAGAATCCGCAACGTGGGAGGTAGCCCTTCCCTCTCTGATCCGAATGATGTCGTTGCGGGCGTCGTTGGGTGTGTTATGAGAGCGAGCTGGACGGGGTTCTTCGCGACGCTGGGACCTGGGAGGTTCCTCGCGAGGACGACGGGGTTCTTCGCGAGGCCTGTTCTTGTCCTTGGTTTGGCCTGCGGAGCTGCCGTAGTGGCTGCTCTGACGCTTGGCTGACGGTGCTTGCTGGCGCGAAGAACTCTTGCTTTTGGATGAGGAGTGGCCTCTATCCAGGCGATCGACCATGACCGCTGCGGCCTCTAGGCGAGCCTTGGCGAGGTTGATCTCAGGGGTAGTTTGGAACCCCTCGAAGACGCTGACCCCGAACAAGATGTTGGCCACCGGGGAGTTGAAGATCTCCTGCTTGTCGAACTCAGAGTTGAGGTTCTTCTTCTTGATGAAGCGACGTCGCAGGGCGCGATTGCGATTGCGCTCGATACGGAGTTCTCGATCCGCGTCGGTTTCTCCTTCCTCTGTTGCAGCGTCGTCGGAGACGACTTCTTCATCGCTGTGCTCATTAAGGAGCACGCAGGACTGACGACCGGGGTTGTTAGGCCCGGTTCTTTTGTTACCCTTGGTAACAAGGAGCTCTCTGCCTTCTTGGAAAGGAAGCAGAGGTTGAATGTCCCGTACCGTGAAAGGTACGTTTGCTTCGAACAGAGCCGCCTCGGGATCCATGTCAGGCCAATGGACGATAACCCCTGAGGGAGCTGTGGTCATGACCAGATCCGAGGTTGCTCTGCGGGGTTGGAGAACCTTCTTCTTCAGGTGCTTCTGGTGGGCCGCGGCTGAGTTTGTTAACCCGAAGGGAAACTGGGGCGCGCGCGACCCACGTGGTGAAGTCTTCATCCCGCGGGGGTTGGAGCCAGGGTTCCTGGGTACCCGCGGGATTGCTGTCACGGTCCTGATCGTAGAACCCTGGCGAGACTCGGAAGTGATCCGGAGTCCGCCGGGGAGTCGTGGACACGTGGCTTGATCCTGCCCCTTGGTAGGGGATGAGTTGTCGTGGTCTGCCCGGGATTGAATCTGCTTCGGGCGCCACGTACTCCTCCGAGTAGGATACGATCCAGAGATCGTGTCGGAATTTGGAGTTTTCCGAGTTCCTTGCGGAGCGGTCTGCGCGCGGGGCGCAGCTGGTGCAGCCAGCTCGCCACGCAGCTGGTGTTGGAGTTCGCCTTCCTGGTTTGCAATGCAAAGCCAGGAGCCGAAGATGAAGGAGGCGCCTGCCTCGAACTTGGTGACGATGGAGGCGCTAAAGGTGGCCATCGACTCTTTACTTGAAACCTCGACGAGAGTATCCCACGGACGGCGCCAAAGTGTCGGCGATTTATGCTGACTGGGTTCTCGAGGGGGTGCCCCGAGAGAAGGGTTTAGGGAGAAGTCGCCGAGAATCTAGAGCCGAAGGTGACAAGAGACGGTTTAGACAGGTTCGGGTCGCCGGAGCGTAATACCCTACGTCCTGTATGGTGTATCTTGTATTGATTAGCTGTTTTGAGGGGGTCCCTGCCTCGCCTTATATAGTCCGGTGGGCAGGGTTACATGGGAACCGTATAGGACTAGGAGACTTTTACAAGTTTATCTCTAATTCCCTAATACAGTATATCCAAACTGACTAGGACTAATCCTTGTCTTGTGCGTCAAGTCTTGTTCTTGGGCCGGCCCATAGGATGGGCCGCCAGGGTTGTTTAGTCCGTCAGGACTCTACACCCACAGTTCCAATTCAAGATGCAAGGGTGGAGGCTGTCACAGAGATTATTTAATTGGTCCTTTTATTGGAACTTATTCTACCACTAGAAACTTGGCCACGTGCAAGCATATATAGAGAGATCATTGGGATTTGGAACGAACCCAATATTTGGATTCCTGCTTTGACAAGTTCGCTGCCGAGATATGATTGACATTCTGCTATGGATTGGGCGAATATCGTCATTCAGGAAAAAAAAAAGGAATCTTTGATACTCTGAGTCATTTCAGTATGGCATCTCAAAGTTCACATCAACCACTTGCAGGAGGACACCAAGTCTAGGAAGGGATAATGTCAAACACATCTGCCTTGAGTTTACAGATCTTCTTTTTTGGCAATTCCCTGGTCGATTTGAAGTATTTATCCCATTTGAAAATAATGTCCCCTGAAGGAATAAACAAAAAGGGAAATGGAGTATATATGCCAATCTTAAAAGAGCCACTTGTTAAAATAGAATATTTTATTTTATCTAAAGGTGAATAAATTAGACATGTGTGGCTTCTATATATTAAGCTGCAAGTTTATATAATATTTCCTAGCTACAATGTGGCAAATGTTAATTTCAAGGATTGTCTGTGAATTGGTCTCACCATAATTAACAATTTTTGCACAAGCACTGGTCTGATTTCTTTATCAAATTCAATGCTGTTAGGTTTGCAATCACGTTGAGAACTACACAATAATATCAGGCATTTTGATTCTCAGTTTATAGTTACTAATGTGAACAGGATGTTGAATTTGCCTTCCTTTCAATATGTTCAGGTATCATTTTATTTGCCTTTCTTTTTCTAGAAATTGAGCCACAAACTTCTAGCTTTAGCAATTAAGGGATGAATAGCACTTTAAGACAACCTCAGCAGCAACTAGAGAATATGACCTTAACAATGAAATGGTTCTACGGCAGCGCTGGTGATTAGTGATGATAGCTAATTTTCATTCCAATTCTAAGATTTTTTTCTTGTTGTCTCAGAAATCATCTAATTAAAGGTTGATAAAATTTCTGAAAAAAAATGTAAGAACATTTTTTAATCATGTCGCTAATGTAATTGACGTATTGCATACCTCCTACGTGCATACTTATCCATTCATAACTGATTTGGCTAAGCTAGGATTTTCTTGAAAGGACGGCCTGGCATAGAATATATTCCATACAGAGGGAAAGGTCAGGTTCTATACTTCTATGCGATGCAAAGTGCAACAGGGCAGCCCAGCACTGTCTGATCCCTCCTCCTGCCCACATTATAAATACTGGCACCAGCTTGCCTGAATGTCAAGCTAAGCGAACAAACGGGCAGTATAGGTAAACAAGTAATCATAAGGAGGGATGCCTTACATGGCGATCGATAGCCTATCTCTCTTAGCCAAGAATGACTTGCCTACCTCTACTATTTGGTTCATCAGGGAGCCCTCATGATGGATTATTTGTAGATGATGGCAAGTCATTCTTGCTAAGTGAGTGATTCTCTTCCACCATGCTAGGCTAACCCTCTTTGTAATTCTCATTTCCCTTTTGCACGCCAAAGTAAGGCTCAGCATTTACAATTTACAAGTTTGAGTCGGAATCTTTCATAGCCGATTAAATCTTAAGAAGCATGGTTTTGAAGAATTGAAGGTAAGAAAGGCAACTAAATGGCGGTTTAGTGATTGTTCTTTTCTTCTTCATTGTCATTTGATGAAACATAATTGCGAGTTGTAGCATTTACTTAAAGATGTTCAGTAATGCACCGCCATATAAGTTAGGTGGTTTTCTCGGCATGCTTGGCTGAGGTTCCTCCTAAGTTGTAATACAGCGGGCAGTCTTTGCCCTAATATTCTCATGGACAACTATTGCATTAAACCTTCTAGTGGCAGTGTCATGACGAAAGAATAAAAATCCATTAGTCAAAAGATCTAAGGATAGTAAAGCTTGCACTGGTTGGTTCAATTAGGTACTCATAAAAATTAGAGCGCTTCCACATGTCCATTTAAGTCAAATTAAGTATATAAATCTCGCTCCATTTCTTAGGTCCGCTGAAACTGGTCGATGGAATACTCATTAAAAAAAATAACAGAAGAATGCTTGCATGGAATGGAAGATAGATTGCTGAGGCAAGAATTAATGCTTCTTTTTTATTATTCAGTGATGCAATCTTGAGACTAGTCCCAATGAATTTTATCATACTCATTAATTTAGTGTCACTTATGTTTTTTTTATGATGTGACAGCGTATCTAATAGGAAAGAGATGAAAGTTGCATCTTACACTAAGCACAGGGTCGCGATGCTGAAAAATTTTCAGGTACGTGCCACGTCCAACGATGCCGAATCAGATTATTTCACGCAGCGTCCAGCATCGAGGCTAAGTCTCGTGGGACCCATTGATTTAAATGCAGATGCCTTTGCTCTGTTGCATCCTGTACTTCTATAAGTGAGCATCCGTCAAGTCTCTCCCTCTCTCGGCACTGGGTCAAGTAGAAGGCTCGATGCTGGGCAAAATGTTTTCAGCATCGCCCCATACAGCGTTATACCTCGAGGCTAAAAGCTAAAAAACTGATTTCAAGCATCGGTAAAACTGCACGCTGTGGGTAGTCTTAGATAAGATATAAGTTTGACACAATTTCTTATGTTTTGCACAAAGTCTAATACCATGGATCCACTCCCATAGGCACATTCTCACAACAATTAATTATTTTGGATATTAGAGTATGATATCACCCATTGTCGATGATGTTTTTTTTTCCTAATACTATCATAGTTTCAATCTTATGTGATATTCTTGGATAATGAAGTATGATACTATTATTACAATTAGTCTGAGAGTGGTAGCCATGACCCTTCAACCCTTGAGTAATTATCTTTAGCACTTCTACGAGTATCTCTAAGAGACTAGCTAAATACTTTAACTAGCTAAATTTTGGCTACTCAACACCAAAATAGTCTTTTAACACCAAAATACTCAACTTGTCAAGTCGGGCTCTCTAAACTACCACCCTCTCTTGTTAGCAAAAATCAGGTAGCGAAACTGGAACGTAGGAAACGAGGAGTCCGTTGGAGTGAGATGTTCACTATAAATTGAAAAAAAAAATATGAAGATCTAAATAGAGAGTCAAATAAAGAGTAAAAAATAGAGAGTCTTCTGGACTTAGTTAAGTTTTTAAGTAACTATATTAATTATACAATTCTTCATGCAATTAGGCACTGTTTTAATTTTAAGTAATGATTATTTCCAATAATACTAAATTAATCCCTCCATAAAATTTGAACAAATCTAGGTTAATACTTCATAATACTCGCATATTTAAGTTTATAATAATTGCCATGGATCATAATAAATTAAGTTGTCACTGACGCGTGAATTTTTTTCCGCGGACATATTTTTTTACGGAAATGATATATTGTGCTCGAGCTTTTTATTTTCTTCCAACACCCAAATTTATTTCTCATCCCGTCCGTCTTCTCCCTCTCCACTCCAGTGTGACATTTGCCTCCTCTCCTCGCACATCCTCGTGCGCCGGCGGCGGCTCCGCGCTTGTCCTCCGCCTGTAGCCGAACCCGGCCAGGTATAGGCCGCTGCCCCTCTCCCTCATCGCGCTGGGGTCCAGAGCCGAGCCCCGTCCTTCCTCCTGCGCCACGCGCAGGTGGCCCACCTTGTCATCCCCTCTTCTCCGCGCTGCTCGCCACTCCGCCTCGGCACTCACTCGCGCCGGACTCCCGCCCACCTCTCGTCCGGCGTCCCAATCTTTAATAGCGCCTGCACGGTGGTGGCTAGGCAGACCGGCGGCCAGCGGCGGAGCCCGTGTGGCTCTGCGCCTCTGCATCCGGGCGGAGCTCGCTTAGTTGGGGATCCGGGCGGGTCGGCGGCCGGCAGCCGGCGACGGGACCCGGGTGGCTCGGCGGCCAGGTGAAGGGACCCTTGCGGCTCGGCACTTGATGGTTTTGTGATCAGGGTTGAAGCTTAGACTTTGAGTAGAGTCCAGGGGGGTTGACGTGGGCTCCTTCCAAGTATATGTAACACCTGATCGTTTTGAGTCTGTGCAAAAGCCACCAATTTCCTGCCCTCGTTACAGCAGCAGCCAGCAGCGAACTGTGGCTATGGAATCTTGTGCTGGATGGTGAGTTCTTGATACTTGCTGACTGTGATGGAGGGAGAACCAGCCGAAGGGGAGGAGCTGATTGACGATTATGTCCATTGCCTCATGTCTTTGGATACCAATGCTCGGCCTGGCCAGAGTGATGGTCTCGTTCTCGGTGCCCCTGTTGTGGATGGGGCGGTTGGAGGTGGGACGGAGCCAGATGCTATGAGAGATTTTGCTTCAGCTGGGGACCCCAAGGAGCCTGCGGTCGGGATGACATTTGAGTCCGACGAGGCTGCAAAGGCATTCTACAATGAGTATGCCAGACGGCTTGGTTTCCCCTTTCGCGTTGGCAGGTCTCGGCGCTCCAAAGGTACAGAGGAGGTTGTCATCATGAAGAGGTTTGTTTGCTCCAGGGAAGGAATGTACAAGAAGAAACAGACGTCACCAGATGAGGCTACAAGGAAGCGTGAGAGGATGTCGATGCGGGAAGGTTGCAATGCTATGATGGAGGTGGTTAGGGAGTCCGACCATTGGATTGTCGCCAAGCTTGAGAAGGCTCACAATCACGACTTGGGTACTTGTACTACAAACGTTGGGTATCTTCGTGCTAGAGGTTTGCTTGGTGGCTCTGATAAGGTCGCTATGGTGGGCCCTGATGAGATGGCATTTCTTAGGCAGAATGTTCTTGGGGAAGGAGGAGATGCTCAGGGCCTTCTCGATTATCTCAAGAAGGCACAAGCAAATGACCCTGCTTTCTCCCATGCCATACAGGTTGACAAGAATGGCTGTGTAGTGAATGTTTTCTGGGCTGATGCTAGGGCCAAAGCAGCTTATCGACATTTTGGGGATGCTGTCACATTTGATACGTCGTACAAGAAGAACAAGTATATGATGCCCTTTGTTACTTTTTCAGGAGTCAACCATCATCTGCAGCTTGTTATTTTTGGATGTGCATTGCTTATGGAAGAAACTGAGTTCTCATTTGTTTGGCTATTTGAAACATGGCTCGCAGCAATGGGTGGGAAGGCGCCATGCTCATTAGTCACTGACCAAAACAGGGCCATGAAGACTGCAGTTGGGAAGGTTTTTCCAAATTCCTGTCACCGTTTATGTAAGTGGAATATTTTAAGTAGGACCAAACAAAAGCTGACCCATGTATACACAGAGCATCCAACCCTAAGAGATGAGCTTGAAAGCTGTGTTTTTGAATCTGAAACTATTGCTACATTTGAGACAACTTGGATGTCAATCATTGATAAATATGAATTGCGAAAGAATTCATGGCTTCAAGCAATATACAACATCCGCCAAAAGTGGGTTCCTTTGTACCTGATGGATACATTCTTTGCAGAAACTTCCCCCACATGGAAATTGGAAACCATGAATGATTTCTACAAGAAATATTTTAATACGAAAACAACGCTGGAAATTTTTCTTAATCAGTTCAATTTGAGCATGGCAAGCCAATACGAGGATGAAGCAAAAGCAGATATGGACACCTACTTAAACAAGGCAACTACAAAAACTGCATCCCTAATAGAAAAACAGGCAGCAAGCACATATACCAAAGCAGTCTTTGGTAAATTTCAGGAGGAATTTACAGAGTCTCTGGGGTTTGTCATTCAGAAAACTGAAGATGGTTGTATAAGCAAATACAGCATCACAAAAGATGAAGATGCGTCTGAAACATTCTATGTGATTTATAATGCTTTGAATAAGATGGCAAACTGTAGTTGCAAATACTTTGAATTCTCAGGTATTTTGTGCCGTCATATTCTTGGAGTATACATAATAGTCGATCCACGTACACTTCCTCCTTGTTACTTCTTGAAAAGATGGACAAGGACAGCCAGAGATGATGATGTTTTATTCCAAGAAAACAACAATTATCATGATGGGGATCCTTCTGAGTCCATTACTAGCCGTTACAATGTCCTATCTGTTGATGCCATTAGATGTGCTGAGAAAGGAGCTGGATCAGAGGCAGTCTACAAAGCTGCAAAAGATATCTTGCTGAAGGCATACCAAGAGATTACAGGATACGAAAGAAATCCTAGTCGGGGTTCCCAAAGGGATGACATTAACATCAATGAGGACATCACAGTAGATGATGCGATGAATGACCAATCTATTCCAGATTCTGGACGGAAGGTACACTTAATATTATAGTACAAATCCCTCACAAGAATTATTGTTAAAATTATTCAGTGCTATTGGTGCAAATTCAGTATCTTGTACTGATGATAGATTTTTCTTAATTGGTGAAGATGATGTCCTTTGCTTTTTGTGTACTGTCTAATTGAAAAGCATGTGAACAGCAGTTGCCCTGTGTTTTGAAACTGCTGAGACTAGAATATGTTCCATTGAAGGTTACTGTATATCCACTCCTAGTTCTAACTTCATGATGAACCTTTCTGATCTACACATATCCGTTTTCTTTATCAAACGCTACACAAAGAATGATACATTTATGTTTGCCTTTTCAGGTGACTAATCTACTAGGCCAGTTTCTTGATTCCTCTTGGTCTCCAGTCTGATATTTGTGTTGTCATATCTTTGGGGATGACTGGATGGGAATGTTTAACAGCATTATCAGCTGTGATGATTGACATGCAATTTCTATTTTAATTGGCTAGCGGAAGCCAGCATGTGGACTTTTCAACATGAAATAGATTTCCACAAGAAGGTAAATGGAAGTAATTATTAGGATATTAGTACTGTGCAACATCACTGCATTATGATAATTTTCCCCTGAGCAATGATAATGTTCCAATTTTCAGAATGTCCTTCACCTGACTCTCGGAAGATCATTCTTAACATAACCAAGTTTTATTGCTTCAATAGAAGTTCTGTATGGTGCTGCCTGTATGTCTGAAGCTACTGAAGGTAAGTATATGGACATCGAATTGTTTGCTTCTCAGATTTTATATTTATTTTATTTAGTAAAAAAATACATCGTGGTGGTCCCTCAACTCTTCCTGTGGTTTAGTCTCTGTCTGGTCATTTCTCACGTGCATACTTACTCCTTGCAATTTGCGCATCCCCAAAAATGTCAGAACAAGTGCAGAGTGGCATAACCGCAACCGTCAACTTGTGGCACCATGTCAGTGACACTTTATTTCTCTGCTGTTCCAACAGACCGGGGCAACAGAGGAACATTTGAATGGTATATGCACAATAAACAAAAAAAAGGATAGTACATACTCCCTCCGTCCCAAAATTATAGTCGTTTTGGGTGTTTGTGCCACAAGTTTGACTAGGTTTGTATAAAATACGTGCAACATTTAGATCTTCAAATATTTTTATAAAAAAACTAGACCTTAATATCTATCTAGTGATATCTATAGTGTACCATAAATTTATTATATTTTTTATATATAATTGGCTGTAACATTTTTTCGGGAAGTGAGAAAGACTAATTTTGGGACGGAGGGAGTACATGACAAAACAATTAATAATGGTAACTATACCGTCTATTTGTCCAACATATAAAAGTAAACAAGGAGCAGATATTAGACTGCTACAAAAAATGATGGACTTTGGATACATTTTTTCTTTGATAAATGCAAAATGGCCCACCTAGCCTATTACTCTCTGTCTCCATTAATTTAAGGCGAATTTTCGTCAGAAGAAGTCTCCAAAAGTAGATTTTGAGATTAAACTTCACTTGCATTATATTGTCAATTGCTACAAAATTAACACTATCTTGGAAGTCCTTGAAAATGAGAAGCTGTTGAAACCAAAAACTAAATATAATTTTAGAAAAGGGGCGGGATATTTCTCAAAGAGATGCCATTTGCTTTTATTAATTCAGTGTTTGCGAAAGATAGTCTTCATAGGCACGTCTTAGGAGTTCTTGCTTTCTGTGAGAGAAAGTGGCCATTGGTCCTGTGGAGGGAACCTTTGATATTTTATTCTATTCTAAATTTCTAATCATGTTGCCAAACTATCTTTTTAATAAGGTAGGGTTGCCGCAAATTTGTTTTCCTGTTGAATGATTTCCAAAAATCTACAATATAATTATATTGTATCTTATGTCAGAGTTTGATCCGTTGAATCCTACTGAGTATATTGTGATGCTTCACAGGATGACATGGCAACAAGCCAATAACATGAAGTATGAACATTACAGGCAACCGGGGTCTGATGATTTTGATAACAGGAGAGCTAAGAGCCTCAACTTTCTTTCATGTGGTTGATGCATAAAGCCAAGAGATGCTATTTCAACCCAACAGAGATGTGCTCCTCAAACCACGCCTTTTCCAATTGCAGTGGACATAGGCCTAACATTAGATGCCAATGGAAGCTGTCAAGCCGAGTTCTTGTGGGCGCAAGGCTTGTGAATGTAGATTCATCCCAGAACATCTTTAAGGAATTACCATGACAAAATGTATCAATGTTATTGATAACTGAGATTCGGAGATTTCTTGTTCAGTCCTTGAGAACTCCATGTATAGAAACTCTGATAAACCAGTAACTCAGTTGCATTTTATTACCCTTCTGTGACAACAAATGCCAATGTGACTGGACAAACATCACAAAATTTATTCATGCCATCTGTGTGTAACAAGTTAGCTGGACAGATTACAAATTTACATGCATTGCAGTTTTTGCTGGTTCTCGTTTATCTGTGTTTGCTTGGTTGCATGGGTAGAAGCTAAAAATCCCATCTTTTCTTCACATGGAACACTACAACAGAGTTCTGGACATTGTCCTGGGGTACTTTAAGCGTAAAACGAACTTTGGCCTTCAAAGGCACCTCCTTTGTACTGCCGCCAGCATCTCCAACCTACATGCCAGGTTTTATATCAGTAGATTCCAGTATTTCAGTTGAAAGGCGGAAACAGTCCTTCTACTCATAATTCAGGAAATTCTCTTAGCCAAGAAACACTAGAAACAGCAGAAAAGTTATTTACACCTTGCAAACAGAAAGAGAAACGTAGTTCACTCATTTGTGTGACGCTTGTTAAAATATGGACAAATGCCTTACCCAAAGTGAAGCCCATCCAAGCCTGTTGTCTGACTCATAACCAGCTTTCCATTTGAGATGCTTATTTTCCTTGTGTTTGTAGACGGCACCCCAGTAGTTTGTGTCGAAATTGTACCAATAGCTGGCAGCAACAAAAGGCATCATAAGTTGGTTCACTTGTAAACAGCATCCCTCAAGCACCACATGCAGCATCTCTCAACAACTCCCCATTTTTTAGATATGTTTATGCAACCATATAACTGTTAGTTTCAAGCCAATGTGCCTCAAAATTCATGCCATTGTAGTTACCTCAACTTGTCCCCTGGTGTTAATTGGCGCTTGAATGCGAATGATAGTGAATTGGACGGTAAAGAGATGCTGGGGATAAATGATATCTCATCATCCTATTAATGAGATAAATGAACCTTTGTGAGCTGCACATAGTAAATATAAATGAAACGAAACCAGCTGGGACAAGCCTTACCTTGTAGCGGTACTTAATGTTCAATGCATTATCATTGTACACAGCTGTGCAAACTCCATTCAAGACATGTGATTTCACTAGGCCATTCACTGACAAAATTCTTTCACCCTCATCCAATATCTTCTCTTTTATTGAAACTTCACCTTTTGGAAAGAAGAAAGTTGCTCTTGGCTACAGGAAAGAAATGTGTAATTTATTTTCTTGGTGATCAACTCATCCACATTACCAACAAAAATTCATAGTAGTTTACAAAATTTCTAAAGAATGGTTTGTTTATAGGTCAATTCTGAATGACATATTTGTACAGCATTTTTTATTTATGTCGATATGGTCATTAATAGAAAAAATTTCATAGTTATTTACATAATTTCAAAAGAATATAACATCATTATAGGAAGATTTCAGGAAAAGAATTGTATAGCTTTCTTTTTTTTCCCTCCAACTTGCTAAACACTAACCAGTCCACTAGGAGGAACCAGAGACGACAATTCAATCTTGCATGGTGAATCTCCCAAATTTGCAGCGACTGACACTTCTCCTTGTTGCTCCTGAGAAAACAAAATAAAGATATGCAACAATTATGTGTATACAGTTGCTTGAATACCTTTAGCCAAAACATAAAGATATGCAACAATGCAAATGCTTGTGACATGTCGACTAGATTTGCAATTTCCCATTTGCAAGGGAACATAATAAATAGCATATAAGATTCAGCAGCAAATTTACATTTAGCTGGCAGATTGAGATAGAAAACCGAACCAAGTATAGAATGTATTCTGTAATCATTACATGATAGTATTTATTGATAATGGTCAGTGAGTAAGCTCAGAAAGCCAGCCTTGAATGGTAGTCAACGAAAAGTAGATAAACAAAGCAAAGTTTAAAGGAGATAAACAAAGCTAAGTTTTGCTGGCAGATTCAAAATTATCTTTATTATCAGTTATCTTCATCGGCTGAAGATTGATGAAAGACAAAAAAAAAAAAATCAAGCTACAATGTATTCTCCTCTTACCATTCATCGATATAATTAACTGTTAAACGATTAGTCCCTGAAAGGCAATACTCAACTGTTATGAAACATAGTAAAACAGGCCTGTCGGTGACAACATGAAGGAAAGATATGTGAGGGAAACGAGAGTGTTCTTTAGGGCAGGAAAGGAGAGACAATTGGCTGGGATGATCAAGAAACATACTGTAGAGAAGTTGCTCAAAACAAAGTCCAGAAACCAATTCTTTCATCTACAACAACTAACTTGATAGGAGAGAGATAAACATTCCACTGTTCCAGATAGGCCTCACTGCCTTGATGTACTAAAATGTCCCACGACTGGACATGGATGACAAAACTCCAGCAATTGATGTTATTGTCAAATAACCACCTTGAACAAATTATTTGTAGATATACTCATTATTATCAATATTCTTCCAAAAAAATAATATAGCTTTGCAGGTTGTAATCTTAACATAAAATTAAGACAAATTAACAAATTAAACGCCTCATCTTAATTTGTTTGCATTTGTGTGTCACAAACTGTCAAGCCATTCTGCATTTCAGAGTACATTGAAGAGATATCCAAATAGAAAAGGTGAAAAAAGAGTTCTTGCACAAGAAAATCACAGTGCATGTGTAGTCCTTTCAAAAGGAATGAGATGCTTTTCCGATTGATTCAACCTCAGTTAAAAAAAAGTTCAGCTCAATATTGTAAAGATGTAGCAATTACGAAACAAGCTTCATTGACAACTTATCGCTCAATAACAACCAAAATGTGTCATCTCTTCACAATTCAAAAATAGCCATGATTCGAAGTTTCACTTCATCGAAGTTAACTCCACATTGCAAGTCCTATGGGTCATTAATCTAAGCTTAGTGCAGATGAAAATCCTTCTGTCGTCACAAATTCTTTGCTGTGGTTTAATTTTAGTTTTGGTAAGAGACGTACGAGGAAGAAAAACACATGGAATCTAGGTGGAGACAAAATCCTCAACACATAAATGATAAATACATGGATAAACTCAAAGAGAATATTCCTCAAAAATTCATCACAGGAAACATGGCATTTGTTATCAAAACGTCTTAATTGAACAGAACACACCTTTCTACTATGGTACTTGAATTGAAAGCACCTATCCAAGTGAATGCAAGAAACAATAGATTTGTCATATTCATAGTTGCAAGACACAGATAAACAGTGTGCCGAACAGCCGACATGAATATATGATTGCTCTCCACTCTGGCAATTCTGAAACACAAACCAGTTTCAGAAAGTCACACAGTGCCATATAGAGCCATATATAAACAACAGGCATTACTTCCAACTTCAGGGTTACAATCATGAAAAAAACAATTTTGAGCAGAAAGTAGACACATGGAAAATAACTTCTGCCACAACAGGTCTAAGATGTCTCGACAATCAGAAAATCACAGAAATGATAGAATGCACTAGATGCACTAATACAGGCTACCAAAATATGGTTCATCCAAACGGTTATTCACAAAAACAAATACTAACTGGTTTTAAAGACATGTTAGGCTTAGGCATGTGTACTAGTCTCAATCACATGTTCACATTGATCAAATATCTTACTTATTAGAACAGGAATATATCCGATATTGACTACAATATTCTATGTAAAAATTTAGCATGGAGTTCTAAAGGTTTTTAGGACAAGTCCTAACAAAATTCCATGTTTGCAGTGTTCCATTCTTATACCCTACCATGTGCTTATTAGTTCCTAACTTCCAGTACACATGAAACAGTTTTTAAATGAACAACTCAGCCTTTTTAGCATCACAAGAATACTAGAAAAAAAATTAAAATACTTAGATCAGCACATTTAAGATTACACAAACTATTTTCACTACATTCCTACATAGAGCAGGATCTTTAGCCATTTGACAAGCTTAGCTGTTTGAACATAAGCTAGTACACTTTCAATGACAGGCGCTGGTAATCTCAAATGAAAACATGGCCCCAAGTCCCAACAGCAACTTTGTTTACAGCGTACACTCCTACATGATGTGGAGTCATCAAGAAAACATTTCATGACATACAATCTGTGCAGCCACACAACAAGTTAAGAGAACCCTGAGTGACACCACAGAATCAAGGTCCAAAGTATATGCATTAAATTTGAACCCCAACATCATAGCAGCATAAGTACTTCTATAGGAATACACGCTTTCTCATGCCACAAAGCAGATCCATCCACCAAAGGAAAAAAGCAGACCTGGGATACCCTTTTGTTCATCCTCCCCAGACAAAGCAAGAATGTCTGTCCTAGCCCTTTCTGGTATTCCAAGAGTAATGCCCACGCACTTTAAAGTGCAAATTTCTCAAAGCACGACTCTAATTAACACCTAACTCTCGTGCCCATTTCAATCATTCATGACACAGGGAACTATGGACATATCCATCCCTACGTGCATATTTCTGACACATTCCATTTCCAGAAACATTTGTGTTACGTTTTCACATTCCACAGTTACAGAATCCAATCAGTTCCCTTTCGCTTCCAAACGCTGGAAAGCAACTAGTCAAGTAACTTTTACAGCGTATCGCATCATTCCCAATTAATCACGAGACAGCTACGGCCAGATGCAGCCAAAAACAAAAATCGAGGTGGAAACAATGCACAATAAATCAAAGGCCACACCTTGGTGTTGTGAGAGGCGCGCAGGCGCAGTGAGCCGGCGAGGTCAGTGGAGCCCCGCAGCACGGCGCTGCGGGAGGCGGGGTCGACGATGACGGAGAAGTTCTTCGCCAGGAGCGAGACATCGGGCGGGCCCCAGGCGATCCCTCCTCCCCCGGCTCCGTGGCTGACGCGGAGGCGGAGCTTGGCGAAGCCATCGAGGACGCGGCAGGAGAAGCGGTGGGAGAAGAGCCGCCGCTCGCTGTCGAATTCCGATGTCACCCGGACGGGCGGACGCTGGCGCAGGAGTGAGGGCTTAGGCTCCGGTGGGGGCGGGACCGATTCAGGGGCCGCGGGGGCGGGCGGGGTGGCGCCGTCTTCTTCCATGGCAGGGGGAGGGAGGTGCGCCGGCGCCGCCATGGGATGCGGCGAGATGGGTAAGGCGAGGGTGGCTGAGGAGTGAAGAGGACACGTGGTGTCCGTTGCATGAGCTAACTAGCCAAGGATGCGATAGAATGAATCTTGTACACCTCTTCTTTTCTTTCCTCTCTTGGAAAAATTGCAATTCCTCAATTAAATTCTCAAATTACATTTCGATTTCCGAGAAAATATGATAGCATTGGTCAGAATCAGTCACCAAATAAAGAATTTTATACATGTTATCCTCATTTCATAACCACTAGTAACTCGAGGGCTCCATTATATCATATAATCAAGTTGTTTTCCATTTATAAAACACAAAGCCCTTGCTGTCGTGTGTCATCTGTAGGTTGAATTGAGATCTCCAACCAAATTGAGCACATTGGGCAAGCTTATTTCGAGTAATCTAATATGACAGTTTCCTATTCTACTAAATCTTAGGCTTTTGAGCACCTCAAACCAAGGAATCCACATGCCAACGAGATTTTCTATAGTTTATTTTATCATTTAGTTTTATAGGACTATGAGAGGCTATTATTGTATAGGTGCAAACATAGCTAATGACGCATACAATGTACAATATACAAAATGGAATAAAATGGTAAAAGAGAAACATGACATTTATAGTAGCTATATTTACTTTGGGGGTGCATTACTAAGTGTGTAAAGATCTATATGTTGATCCAGTTACAAACTATTAACTAAATCAAAATTGTATATTAGTACCATTGGTACTTTAAGAGTTAGTCTCTTAGCAGGTAAATTGAAGGTAATTGTAACTTAGTCATTAAATTTGTTCAATATTTTCATAATAGTGCATGACGATTTTAATATAATTATATACTTTTTATTTATTTGAACAATTATGTACTCGCATACTAAATTACTAATAACGACCAACCTCGTAGGATGAGTACCATTTTCATTAAGACCCAAAAGACACCATAATTCCGTACACCTCCATTGGCCCACACTCCAGTGGCACAGCCGCCATTCCTCTCATCCGTCTACTACCTTTCCACACGGCCGGTCCATGGACCACGCTCAAACCTTAGCACGAGCACAAATCGCGAGGCATATCTCACGGCTGCTGATCCCCCGCACCGTACACCGGGTGCACCCACAGCCGCCACCCCGAGTCGCCGCCGCGTCTCCGCCGGGCGAAGCCCGCGAGGGTCAGCGCTATAAATATCCGACCTCGCCGGAACCCTACCCTTTGAGAACTTCCCCTTCTCCGCCCGTACCCAAGCTCTCCCCTGTACCCCCCGCCCGCCGCCGCTGCTGCTGCTAGGGAGCTTCCACCCGCCGCGCCTACACCGAGAGCTAGCAGCAGCAAGCGATCGCTATCGCCGTGCCGACTCCGGATGCCGCAGATGGAGGGGGAGATCGCGCTCGGGCTGTTCGCCGCCGACTCGGCGGCCGAGCGGCCGGGCGGCCTGTTGAGGAGCGGCTCGTCCAGCCGCCTCAACGCGCAGGCGCCGGAGTTCGTGCCGCGGGGCCCGCCGTCGCCGGCGCCGGCCGCGGTCGTGGTGCCGCCGCCACCGCCGCCGCAGGTCATCCGCGTGTTCGCCGCGCCTCCCCCGCCGCCGCGCGCGGCCTTCTTCGCTCCGCCCCCGCCCCGCCCGTTCGAGTACTACGCGCCGGTTGGGGGACGCAGCGGCTTTATCGCCAAGGAGCAGAAGATGCAGGAGCCAGAGCTGCCCTCGGATGTGGAGCTCTTCCAGCCCGCGGCAAATGTGGAGCCGGTGGTGGACGGGCTTGATGATGAGGTGGTGCGCAAGATCGCCAAACAGGTGGGTGTTGTCTGCCTTGTTGACATGTTTAGGACTCTAAATCAGACTCAAATATTAGTGCTTTATGCTAATTTGATTTGAAAAAAATAGGCCGCCATTCTGTTGACTGAATAGTGTTTGGGTCAACACGCACTCGAGTGCTAGGATGATCCCCTGTTTAGAACAGCAATAAGGCTTTATGCTAATTTGAGCATACAGAGAAACTTCGTGATTGTATTCTGTCAATATATCTCCATTTTGTCTATGGCAAACATAACAACCAGAGATCTTGCTTTTGTTTGGATTATCAGTGTGCCAGAATTTTTCCAAACATCTTTGTGCAATTTTTCCAAACATCTTTGTGCCTAAAATTGGTTGATTTCTCTGATGTTATTATAGTTGACTATGGTCCAGAATATTTCAGGAGAAAATAGGTGCAATGCTAGTAGTCGTCAGTTATACACCATGCCGTCAATGCTTTGCGTTATGAGATAATTTTCTTTTTCAGCTGCTCCTAATTTCTCGCATTTGTTACCTTTTCATTGTCTTGTCATGGCACCACCTACTTTAGTTGTTGCAGTTTCTTTCTCAGTTGACACCTGAACACACTAACCAGGTTTTCTTGAATGAACTCTCCTTGGATCCATGCCCTAAATCAACCCTTTGGTTTGGTTAAACTTCTAAGACTAAATCTAGTTATTTGAACAAAGTAAGAATATGCTCAGAATGATCCCTTCCCTTTTCCTTTGGCAGAGTTCAGATTTATTCATATGAACATATGATGTTTGATACTTTATTCTCTTATCACTCAGATTATCTACTTTATTGGTATGTGTAATTTGGTGGGCAGGACTGTACACTTCTGTTTGAATTGTGGTACATTGTATTGCCGTGCTTTGTTGCGGTTACAGTTATTGGACATATGCCAATATAGACATTGTTGTTTATTGTAATCATTTAACTAGCTACATCTAATAATCACAAGCCAGTGTTGAAAATTCTCTGGGATTCGCTTGAACTGCAAAAGATGCAATTATTTGTACTGCTAGAGACGACCATGACATAGAGCAATGACAGCGCTATTTATTATTTTATGACAACACTTCCCTCCTTTCTTTTCCTTAGTACATTTTTAACTTCGGGCTTAATTTCTGTATTGCACTTTTGTAGGTGGAATACTATTTTAGTGATATAAACCTGGCTACCACAGAACATTTGATGAGATTCATCACCAAGGATCCTGAAGGATATGGTGAGCTTTTTTAGAATTTTATTTGATTTAATTAAATTTTATAAGTAAACTTTATATTGGCTGATTTTGTCGCCAGTTCCTTTTAGAAAGTTGGGGAAAACATTTTTAGCCAGTTCCTTTGTTGGTGGGTCGTGTACTCATGTTGGGTTTCATTTCTAGCCTGCCCTTGCTTGGGACGAAAAGGTTTTGTTGTTGTTCTTGTTGTTGTATGGCTATATAGATTTAAGCTCCATCTCACAATGTTCTTTTTTCTATAGCTTCTGCTATTATTCCAAGACAAAAATGCCTAGCATTTTCTCGATAATTGTGGTGATCTCCTATGCACTAGTTAATAAGGCTGATGTTTTGGTCCCCCTCTGCCTATGTTCAGCCTGTAGGAATCTTGTTTCTGGTCACCAGCTAAAGTGCTCAGCAGGGCAATGTATGCTATGTTTTTCCATTGCTAATTTTCTTTCCATGTAAATTGCAGTGCCAATATCAGTTATCGCTGGCTTCAAGAAAGTAAAAGCTTCTGTCCGTGATAGCTCCATGCTTGCTGCAGCTCTCCGAACCTCATCAAAACTTGTAACTTTTTCCATGCCTTTCTGTCCCATGAAGCCATCATTATTCATCTTTTGATGTCAGCTTGTCTTCATATCATATCAAGTTGCTTCATACCTACTGTCTACTGATTCTGTAGCAAAGCACATGTATATTTGCTTACATACTTAATTTTACAGATTGTAAGTGATGATGGAAAAAGAGTTAAACGTAAAGAAGCATTTACTGAATCTGATTTGCAGGAGCTCAAGGTATCAATGAATTTCTCTGTGCTATTTTATTTCATAAATTTGAGATTGCACACTGATTGTGTTTCCTCTCTTGTAGTCCCGAATTGTTGTTGCGGAAAATCTTCCTGGTGATCCTTCCTATCAGAATCTTAAGAAAATGTTTTCAGCTGTTGGCAGGTAACATTGCATGCCAACACCTCTGTTTGCTTTCCCAGAATCATTGAAAAACTAATAATTTAGTCTTCTTCCAGTGTGATTTCAATCCGTACTTGCTATCCTCAGACTCCAAATGGCTCTGGTCCTGCAACTAATAGATCTGCCAAGCTAGATATGCTTTTCAGTAACAAGGTAACAATTTCAGTTCTCAAGTATGTTATGTGAATAGTAGTATCTTACATATCATGGAAACCTTCCTCGACTTTTTTTTTCTCTTGCTAGTGTGAAGCAGCTGTGCAAAAAGTAACATGTAAATCATGCTAGCATAGTTTTATGTATTTAAACTACAGGCAACTTTTATCTTGTTGGATTGGCAAATAGTGACTACCATTATCATGGGCCAAACAAATTATGTCAGCTGTGTGGTGCGTGCATAATCTGTTCTAAAATGGAACTTCTATTTCTATGTTTTTTAGCATTGGCTTACAAATCTGAAGTAGTTATCCAATCCTCATCCGTACTGTCATCTGCTTGTGACGTAATCCTTTTCTTTAACGCTATGTTTCTTCCCACAAGTTCTATGCTACTCGATTCCATCGCTGTACATCCTTTTGCTTTTGTTCTTCAGTGCATTTATGATTTGTACAATGAATATTGGTAGTTTCAGTTGTAAGTTTTAAGTGTCTGTATGCAGTTTAGTATTCTCGTTCAGTCGAGTTACTCGGAAAAACCTGCCACTGGGAGGAAACCTGGAATTAGTCCAAAATTAAGTTAATAAGAAGAATGAAAGTGATATTTTGGTACAGCCAAGAAATTTCGTAATATCTTTGTCATTTTCATCAATGTCCATTTTGACTCTGAAACAGGAACATATTCTCTTCCTCCTTTTCATACTGCAACTCTTAGTACTGTTGTTGTCAATTTGATACTCAATAAAATGATCCAAGTGCCACTTAATTGGATTTGTTGATTGGAAAACATTTCATATTCATTTGCATTAGGTCTTGCTCTTTGATGACTAATTAACTAATAAATCTTTCCATTGAAAATAGCTGCATGCTTTTGTGGAGTACGAGACACCTGAGGAAGCTGAGAAGGCAGTACGTACCCGTACATGATTTTAGATTGCTTGCAGCATTACCTTTGCAGTGTACACCTTGTTCTTATATTTGGTTGGTTTCATGCAGATTTTGGGGCTTAGTGATGAGGAAAACTGGAGAAACGGGCTTAGAGTCCGCTTGCTGAATACTTGCACGGTAACTAGTTATTGCAGCAGATTCTTTGGAGTAATTTGTTACTTCAGCAGTTTTTTTGAAGTTTGGAACCATGTGCTCCTTGCATTTCTCCTTCTGGTGCATCTTGTGGGCTAAAACCAGTTAGCAATTTGTCATCTTGATGGTTGGCCTGCTTTCCTGTCTGTGATCCCGTTGTTCTTTCCATCTGCAACCTGTTATGATTTTATATCCCTGATGAAATCCATATGTGAATCCTGGATTAGAATTGTATATCCTATAGACGGAATCCATATCTGCATCCATGATTGCTGCTTAGTTATCGTGAAGTTAAACTTCTATTCCGCTTCAGTTATGCTTAATCTATGTTCTCGGATATAGGCCAAGGGGGCAGGCAAAGGCAAAAAGGGAGTGCCTGAAACTAATGGAAATGGCGAGGAGGATCTCTCCACTTCGAACCAATCAAATGAGAAACAGCTTGAAGAATCCTCTCAGCTGTTAGATGTCTTGCCAGAGCACTTGGTAAGAGCCTATTGTTATGATTTTCTTTCTTAACTCTAAAGCAGCATACATGCACAATAGACGCAAAATAGTGAATAGAGTGTATACATGTACAATAGACGCAAAATAATGGTTTGAAGTGAATACCTGTGGCAGGATTTTTGTTTTTGTTTTTTGGCGAATGACGTTCCAATATTGAGTATACCTTCATTTCTTCCTTACAAATGTTTGCCCTGATTGTGGCATTTTTCTTGCCGTTGTCTCTCTTATCCACTCGATTCATGTAGGCATACTTTATCCTTACAATATTAGGGATAATAACTTCATCTGGACCTTTGAGTGTACAGTTTGATGAGACCTTCAATGACAAGGAAGTTCCCAAACGTGGCAAAGGACGTGGTCGCGGTGGCAGAGGGCGCGGGCGTGGTAACCAGCACCACCAGTATAACAATCATCACCACAGCAACAACCAGAACCACCAGCCGCACTACAATCACCATGGCAACAACCACTATGGTGGCAACCGTGGTGGCAACCACCCGGTCGGGACTCCGCCGCACAACCTGGTAAACAAGCCCGAGCAGCACCAGCAGCTGCCGATCGGGGCCAACAAGCTTCCTCCTGGGCCCCGCATGCCTGATGGCACCCGGGGATTCACCATGGGCAGAGGGAAGCCGCAAGCTGTGCTGCCAGGTCTGTGTGCTGTTGGTGAGGCTTAGTGTTGGTGACGAGTGAGAGGCATGCTTATTGCTGCTGTCGTGTCTGTATATCTTATGGCGGGAGGATTTCTGTGTCCAAAACCTGTTTCCAGATGGATGTGTGCGCCCGAGTGCTTGGACAGCTTGTTATGTACGGTGAGTCTGTGTTACTTATGCACATGGGACAAGTTAACATCTCTTTTTGATTGTCTCTGATTGGGCACTCTTGGTCAAGGGAACATAAATAAAGAGCAATAGTAAGGAGTAAACGAAAATATCGTGTTGGTTTTTCTACGAGAAAATATGAGTTTTGACTAAGGGTAAATAACAGGTTGGAGTTTTTAGGGTACAGAGAGCGCACGTTAGACTACATCATATCATCCATGTGTTCCTCCTGCTCGATTGAGTTCCATGATTAGGCGTGACCTATTGTGTGCATATGTGCAGCAGAACATTTGGATTATCAGTGTGATCAGTATGTTAGCAAGAGATTCATTAGGGTTTAGGGATTCATTAGGGTTTAGGGATCTCAACCAGGACTATCTATCTTCCATTCTTTCTATATTTCGTACATGAAGGCTTCAACCAACAACGTTTTTGACTGTTTGGTACACGATGTTCTTCAATTCTACTACTATTCGACTTGGCATGCACGGTGCACCGACTCCGAAGCCTTTTCCGAACACGTAGCCGGCCTCCTCGTATCCGATACGGACCCCAAACCAATGCTACTATCCGCCGCCTTTCACCTGCGATTGACTTTACACTCCTCATATATAGGAGGAGTATACATATGAACGAACGCGCCGCCTCCTTCCGTCCGATCCTCCAGATTAAACCGCTGCCGCCGCAGACCAGATCGGAAATTGATTGCTTGGTCCGATCCCTTTCTCGCCGCTCCCCCACTTCCATCAATCGCCGGTACGGACTTTGTTCATCCTCCTTCTGTCCCGGTTAAGTTCTAACTCCTTTTAGCTGAACATTCTTGTTGCATTTGCGCAGGGAATTCCGATCGAGCTAGGGAACTTAACATATTCGCTCTTGGAGGAGACAGACCATGGCTCGGAGGAAGGTGACTAAGGGCGAGCTCCAGAGGATACAGAAGGCTCGGGAAATCAAGAAGAGGAAAAACACGAGTGGGGATGAAGAAGAACCGGACGGCGAAAAGGATGTTTGTGCGGTTTGCGACGATGGTGGCTCTTTAACTTGGTAAGCGTATTCATTATATATCAAGTTCTTCCCCTTTACTAGGACTGCATAAAAAAAAAGGATTTTCTGCACGGATGCGAACGTGAATGAAATCATTGCTCCATGATTAACGGTACACTAATCTATTTTCTCCTCTATAATCTTTAGCTGCGATGGTGTTTGCCAGAGGTCTTTCCACCTAGTCGATCGTGAGGAAGACGGCGAGGAACATGATTGCTTTGAAAAACTTGGGCTAACTTTAGAACAGGCAAAGGTATCTCCTGGTTGAGGGCGCCAGAGGTTCTTTTTAAGTCACTGTACTTTGTATGTCTACATTTGACACAGAACCTCATGTTTCTCATCGACAATTCAGATGATTATCGATATGGAGCAAGGTTTTGTATGCAAGAACTGCCAGTACAAGCAACATCAGTGTTTTGCTTGTGGATTGTTGGGGTCTTCTGATGACACGTCATCACAGCCTGAGGTAAGAGAGCATCATGTGTATATGTTTGTTCATTTTATTTCGAATCAGGCCTCGCATAAGTTTGATCATATTCTGCTGAAACCTTTGAACTTGATTTACCATCTGAAAGATATGAAATAAAGAACAACGAAAAAAATCCCTTTCCTGGATCTTATTATCTTTGCGAATTTCATGCATTGCCTGTCAGGTATTCCAATGTGAGCGCAATGATTGTGGGCACTTTTACCACCCTAAATGTATTGCTCAACTGCTATACCCAAATAGCGAAGATGCCACCTTCTTTGAGGTCGAAATTGCTGCTGCCAGAGAGAAATTCACTTGTCCCATGCATGAATGTATCGTGTGCAAGGATGTAGAGAATGAGAATGATAAGAGAATGCAGTTTGCAGTCTGCAGACGCTGCCCAACAGTATACCACCGGAAGTGCTTGCCAAGGTTTGTTTTCCTTGACAACTGAGGCCCCCCGATCCTTTGTTCCATAATTCTCGAAATGTGACATTTCCCCACTGACACTTTGTATGTACTTGCCTTTCGCAGTGATATCATTTTCAAATCGAGAAGAGGTCCCAATGGGTTGCAAAGGGCGTGGAATAAAATTCTTACAAAACGAATTTTAATATTCTGCATGTATGTTATTTTTTTTACTTTTGTTGACCAAATCTTCACCCCCTCTTTGCATGTTATCCCTATTTCCTCTCCAGAGAGTTACTATAGATTATGTGATAATCTTTTGCAGGAAGCATAAGATCGTAAGGGAACTAGAAACACCCGAGAGGAATCATATAATCTTTCCGAAAATGCCTGAAGGTGCACCCATGGAACAAGATGTGCGTGAGGACGAAGGTGCACCCATGGAAAAAGATGTGCCTGAGGAAATTGAGCAGCCTTCCTCTACCGAGCAAACTCGGATGCCCCCGCCAGCCGCAAGCGACCAGAATCAGTGCTCCTGTTCCAGTCCCTTCATCTCATTTGCTCCAAGTTCTTTGTTCACGCAACCATATCCAGGTTCTTGTGGTTGGTTAGATGAAGATGACTGACCATACTACATAAAGCCTCTCTATCTTGTAGACGACAGAAATCAGAAGTTTACATGTCGTCCTCTACAAAGTGAATGTATTGCATTGGTTGGATGGGAGAAAGTCAGATTTTTTTTTGTCGGCATAGGAAATATTTGGTTTTATTGTACGTAGCAATACTGTTGCACATAACCTGTGGTTAACAAGAGGCTGTTCAAGGCAGGACAACATAGGATTGTCAATTTGCACAGGACTGTTGGCAACTTTTAAATTTGCAGATCCCAAACATTGAACCTTTCCATGTGCTGCAAGCTTTCAGAGATCAATAAATGTGGTCTTCTCAATGGATATTATCATTCTCATGGCTTGGTGCATCTGGATGGCACGTAATAACTTGATCTTCAAGAATATCCCTCCACAAATAAGCTCGGTGAAATCAAGATTCAAGAATGAATTTGTTCTAGTTATTCTCAGAGCAAAGCCCAATCTGCAAGCTGCGATGTCTTTATGGATACAGGCTCAGTTGTAATTTTCCTCATTTTTTTTGTTTCTTAAGCTTATGCCTTAGGGTGTTACATAATTTGTATATTGAACTCTTTTTCCAACTAAATATATATTAATCAGTAGGGGCCCTGTTCCATAAAAAAAAAGGCAGGACAACATAGAATATGTCATTATCTCCTTTTTTCACTCTCGTCTCTGCTCGCTCTGAAATCAATGGAGCCGTGCATGCAGTGGCTCCATAAGGAAAATGTATCTAGTAAGACCATTATTGATAATTATTGATTGAGATAAGTCTATTTTTCACCCTCCAACTATTACAAAAGTCTAATTTTCAACCCACAACTACAAAACCGGACACTGAAGGCCCTCCAACTACCCAAACCGTGCAAAATTGGCCCTTTGGGTGGTTTTGAAGGTGCTTTTGTATTTTTTAAAAAAATAAAAATAATTTTATATTAAAAAGTTCATAACTAATTTATTTTGAATTATAAAAATACGAATCCGATTCCATTATTTTTCTAAAAATGTGACCTATATGTTGGTGCACCATTAGAAGTTATTTGCATATTATTCATTTTTATTCTAATTATTTTTTTAAAAAAACAATAAGACGATAGTAATTTAAACATATAATATCTAAATAATATTAAATATTGTGCCAATAGGTTGGTTACATTTTAAGGGAATTTTTGGCACTTATTTCATATTTTTTGGGTCCAAAATGAATTAGTTATGATTTTTTAAAGTTTAAATAATATTTTTTGTTATTTTTATAAAATCCAAAACCACCCAAAGGACCAATTTTGCATGGTTTGGATAGTTGGATGGCCTTTAGTATCTGGTTTTGTAGTTTGAGGTTGAAAATCAGACTTTTGTAACAGTTGAAGGTTGAAAAACAGACTTTTCCCTTATTGATTATGGTGTCAACATATACTCATGAGACTAAAAATATGAAGGTGAAAACAGAAAGATGATATATTTTTAATGTCAGTTTTTTTTTCTCTCTCTGTCCCAAATTTATATGTATTCGATATGGCGCGACACAAATAATTAGTGTACCAATAAGGATTTCTCTTCGACAGGTCTTCTCACAGTAGCACCAATGTCCTTTCATTACCACGTTTCATTGCAGTAACTGTTTGCTCATGCATATAATCTGCTAAGACGAATCAATCTGGCTATAAATTCGATCCATACCAATTACGGAACATCATGTCGTCCATTATTGACGTAGCATCAGTAGTAGATCAATGATGCAAAATATATAATCGACGACAGTACACAAGAATTAGATAGAACAGGACCTTAAAGATAGATTTCTGTGAAGTCGCTACTAATTTGGACGGCTCGTTTCCTGAGACTTCACATTGTGGCCACTGGAGATTGTAGTCACTGCTTCTAATAATTCGGATCGATGCAAACTCCATGCGTGTCTTTTTTTTTTTTTTTTTGCGAAACAAACTCCATGCGTGTCTGTGTCTCAAGTCGTAATGATGTTGGAAGACACTGAGACGACGAGAGCATGTGGTATTCTATTGTCAATAATGCTACTATGCCAGGGAAGTGATAAGTAGTGCCAAAAATAGGAGACTAACAAAAATGTCCATTTTAGAAAATAAAAAAAACATGTACATCAGTTGAAATTTTATTAGTCCTAGAAATTAAAGATGTTAATAACCATAGGTAAATGTGGCACTATTGTATAAGGTATAATTTACGTCACCATCTCTATTATTATTATAAGGTAATAAATGAGGGAGTCCATTGTATAACTACTGGCTTTAGGCCCTCAGGAATATTCCTATTATTAGCATGACTATGAAGATATGCAGAACTAAGTCATCTATGAAAGATATTCTTGTAATTTACATTTATCAGGTTAACGTACTTATATATCAACCAATTAAAATTTTTAAAGGCACATAGTATTTATTAAGTAGTGAATAATTACAAGTATTAAATATAAGGGTGTCTAAAAGAAAGATGGAATAAAAAAGAAGAAATAAAAAATGAAGAAGAAAAAGAAAAATTAAGCTAGACCCTAGTCTAGAGCCAAAGCCAAACTGAGCCTTGTGCTCCATTTTTGTTTTTGTTTTTTTTTTTTTTGCTGCAGAATGACGTGTGGGCCTGTTCGACGTGGAAACCAACACGCTCTCTTCCTTTCTTCTTCCAACAAGAGGCCCCGACAGAGCGAGTGGCGCCGCGCCGCCGTTCATCTGGCGCTTCGCCGGCGACGAGCACCCTGCAGGGGTAGGCCCGCCCATTCCCTTCCCTTACCTTCCATTCCTGCTGTGCGAAGTCGAACACTTAACCCTCTAGCGTATGCCTTTGGTATCCGGATCTGACCATCTGCGCCAAGCAGCCTGCCCGCCTGATTCTCCCGGGGGAGAGGAGCCATGGCTCCAGTAGATAGCTCGAGGATGAGGGGCGACCTCAGGAGGCCGGGGGGAAGTGATGGCGTCGACCAAAAGAGCAGTAAGCCCAAGCCACGGCCTGATGTAAGCGAGCTACCACTGGTCTACTTAAATATTCTTGTCAGTACAGTCAGTTTGCCCTTTGGCCAACGGGGAAAAAAATTAATTTGTGTTGCTCGTTCATGTCGATATGCCAAACGTAGCAGCTGTAGCTGTGGCCTTATATGAGAATCTCTGTGTAGGCGCAGTCGCGCAGAATTGTTCATAGCGGAAGCACGCGTGCAGGATTTCTAGATGCCCGTATTAGATTGGCACTAGCTTCAGAGAGAAAAAAAAAGGAATTATTTAACTGTTTTATATGTTCATTTTCTTCTGGTGTGGTTTGCTTAGCACACAAAGTTAATGTGACCCTGCTATTTGTGCAGGGAGATGATTTCTGTGCAATATGTGACAATGGTGGTAATGTAACATGGTAGGTTTATATTACCTGTCTCCTTTGTTTGCAGTCATGGTAATTTGCTATGTTTCTCTAAGAATTGTTCACAATTGAAAATTTCACCAACTCTACTGTCCATTGTCTATTCATGAATACTCCCACGGATTAATGAATAAGGCGCAATTTGACTCCGTCCTGTACTAAAAAAATAAACTTGAACTGCTAGTCTCTCTCGTGGTGCATTTTTCATAATTAGATCATGATTGTAGGAAAGTATTTTAAAATATGGGTCTAGTGTTTTCGTTTTTGTATTACAAAACCTACATTGAAATCATGAAGTTTGAATCTTGCTCCCTTACTGTGATTTTTTTAGCTGCGATGGTCGATGTAAGAGGTCTTTCCACCTAACTGATGAAAACAGTAGGTGCAGATTATTCCTGGGGCTATCCAAACAACAGGCTGAGGTATCTATCGAGTTGCCTATTTCTTTAAGTTTGCGTGAATCGTGACCTTTGTTTCTTGGGTTTCATCTCTAGCCTACCCCAACTTGCTTGGGAAAAAAGGCTATGTTGTTTGTTGTTGTTGCATTTGCTTTTGTATGTCTAGAATTGCGATACTGATGTTTCCCATTGACAATTCAGATGATACTTGCTGACGATGATAGAGATTTTATATGCAAGAACTGCAAGTATAAGCAACATCAGTGTTTTGCTTGTGGAAAGTTGGTATCTTCTGACTTGTCATCTGAAGCTGAGGTAGGCATGGCAGAATCGTGTTTCTTTGCGAGTTTCAAACTTAACTTATTTTGAAAGATTGGAAGAAATTGCAAATGCTCTTACTTACAGATTAGGTAGAAAAAAGAGGAGGGGACCTTTTCTTGTGGTATAGTAAAAGAACGCAGGAGTATCCCAGGACACGTGCATTTGCTCAAATTGTTCATGAAATTCTGATACCTGTATGTTCTCATTTGAACTTATTTAATTCTTTGCCTTTCTGCTTGACTCGCCAGGTGTTCCAATGTGAGATTGATGATTGTGGGCGCTTTTACCACCCTCACTGTGTTGCTAAACTGCTCTACCCGGATAGCGAACTCGAGGCCATTTTTGAGGTCGAAGTTGCAGCTGGAGAAAATTTCACTTGCCCTGTTCATGAATGTATTGTGTGCAAGGGAGTAGAAAACAAGAATGATTGGGACATGCAATTTGCAGTATGCAGACGCTGCCCAACTGCATATCACCGAAAGTGCTTGCCAAGGTTTTCTTTCATACTACTCTGTACTGTCACTTCCTTGTTATGTTCTAATGGTGAAAGCAGGATTTTCTTTTCCTGACACTTCATATATTTTTGCCAGTAAAATCCGTTTTGAAACGAAGGACGGTCCCAATGGCTACATGCAAAGGGCGTGGGATGAGTTGGAGGGACCAGATGGACGTGTCATTCCTCGTGATCGGATTTTGATATACTGCATGTGTGTTCATCCACTCAACTTGCTCCTGGTTAAGCTGCTATATCCTCAGTTACCACTCCAAATTTATTGTGTTCTATTAAAATCTTTTGCAGGAAGCATCCGATCATAAAGAAATTAGGAACTCCCAAGTGGAATCACATCATCTTTCCCAAGAAACTCGGTGTACCCAAAATACCTGTAGATCCACCCAATGAAGATATATCCGAGGAAGAAGAGCTGCTCAACTACGCCTCACTTGAACCAACTCAGTCTCCATCAGTTGCAAGTGATCAGAATCAGTGCTCCTGTTCTAGCCCCATCAACTCGTTTGCACCAGCGTCCTTGTTTATGCATCCATATCCAGGCACTTGTGGTTGGCTTGGTGACTGACCATCCAGCATCCCTAGCTCACCCTCCCTTGTTAATGAACCCAAGAGTAATACGTCCTTTAGAGCATGTAAATGAGTAGCTCGAGCACGTGTCAGACTACATTCTTTCTGTTGGTGTGGTGAGATAGACAGACCGGCACTACCGGGTGATGGGCAGGTTGAACTGGCTTCTTAGATTAGTTTGGAAAATTAGGGTGACGTGTTGTGAATAAAGCTCAGTGATATGTACCACGAGCTGTAGAGCCTGGTTACGACCGCATATCTAAAAATATTGCCAAAATCCTAGCAAGTATTCATCTACCTCAATAGCGTTGTCGATGCGTCCTCGGACAACAAAGATGGGGCCAAGGTTCTTCCATGCCTGACTCAACAAAGATGGGACCAATGTTGTGCGTCGACGCGTCCTCGGACAACTCGGCCCTGGCGCCCGCTTGTACGCCATTACTGGCACGCCAGTAGTGGAAGGCGCCGCAAGAATCGTGCAGAGACTGTGGCCTGTGGGCAATAGTGGGTGGGCCGGGGGGGATGTTGTTCATGTTCAGGAAGGCAGCGCATGAATCGTGCAGCACAGCCACAGATAGAGGACAAACAGAACTCAGAGTGCGTTTAGTTTGTAGAAGATTCCTTAAGAAAATACTATTCATTTAACTTTTTTTCTATTCATTTTATTTCTCCGAAACACTATTCATCTATATATTTTTTTGATAAACAATGTATTTTCGGAGAATCCTTCCTCAATCTAAACACACCCTCATACGGAAGAGGATGACAAACTTTTCAAAAAAAAAAAAAGAGGATGACGAACCCAGGAAATGGACCTTCATCTCCTGCGGGAATGGATCTGTCGCGTTTCCCAAAACTCAAACAAAACACGTGCCTCGTACTGTTCGCTACTCCAACAAAAAAAAAGACCAATAAAAGAAAACAAAGCGACAGAGAGGTAACGAACGGCGCAGATGAAGGAAGCCAGAGATCAGACGGACCAAAATCCGATTTTTCCGTTTCCATTTCTCAGAAAGGCATATATACTATAAAAGGAAATGAAAAAAAGAAAAGAAAGGCATAAAAGCCGAAGAGTGGCTTCACCCACACCACTGGCGCCGCCGAGAGCTCTTCCTCTCTCTCGCGGTCCGGATGCACGGAATGGAGATGCATCGAGGATACTGATTCCTTCCGTCGCTGGTAAGGAATCCTGTTCTGCTCGAATGGATATTTGTTGCTAACAATCGTGCCAAAGCTCTCTCTTTCCCCATCTGTTAGTCCCGTAATTCTTCACCATGGATGGGGTTTGATTGATGCGATTGGATGGGATCGTCACTGTTCCGCGGGTAGAAGCTGTAGCCGTCGATCAGACTCGGATGATGCGTTTTGAGATCCGTGAGCGGGCGAGTTTTGTTTCTGAAAACTTAGAATTAGGGATTTGGGTGTCGCAGCGTAGATGATGCCCCCAGAAATGCAGTGACGTGCAGTGAACGGTGGTTGGTTCTGGTGAGTGTTGTTTTGCTTAGCAGAAATTTTGTGAATTCGACCAGGGTACTTCGAGGATAGAGTAGAAACAAGCTGGGGTTCTGATTGATCCATCTTAGCTCTTACAGGGAACGGGTTCGTGTTCTTTACAGCAAACCTGCTACCTGCCTGCCTGATTGTTGGGTTGTGAGGGAGACAGGCCATGGATGGAATAGGGAGCTCAAGTGGTGTGCTTCGGACACCAAAAAGAGCATCAGACGTCAATCAGAAGAAGAAGAGGAAGCGTGAAGCACGACTTCATGATGTAAAGAAGCGTGAAGCACAACTTAGTGAAGTAAAGAAGCTCACAAACCTTCTATTCTTGTTTCTTCTGTTCATTAACTGCGAAAATCGGTTATGTAGCAGCCAAAGGTTCCAGTGCGCTTTAATAGAATTGAAACGTTAAGATGTATTGATTAGGTATTTTTTTCTTGTTCAGCTGGGTATGAGCAAAATGAAGCTAGTCGATCTGCAAAAGTGGATTTTCTGATTTTAGGGTGATCATGTTGCGCGGCAAATTTCTCTCTGTTGCTGTGGTTTAGATATGGCAGCTGACATGGAAAGGTGGCATTTTTAATGGCCGTACTAGATTGACAGTTGGATTTTCCCTCCTAAATTCGTTACGTCTCTTCTCTTCAATGGAATACTTGCAGATCTTAGGCTGATCATGTTGCACAGCAAATTTCTCTCTCTTGTTGTGGTTTAGATATAACAACTGAAATGGAAAGGTGACGTTTTTAATGACCATACTAGATTACAGTGGATTAGGAAAGGACAAGGTGTACCATTATGAAACGGTGACCATAAAGCACCGTTGTGGTTCTTCATGCAAGCCTTTAGATTCTGATTTGCTTTTCAAAACTGCAAAAACCTGCTATTTTTGTTTCTTGTGTTTATTAACTGCGAAAGTCGGTTATGTAGCAGCGAAAGGTTCCAGTGTGCTTTAATAGAACTGAAACGTTACGCCGTATTGATTAAGTAGTTTTTCTTGTTCAGCTGGGTATGAGCAGAATGAAGCTAATCGATCTGGAAAAATGGATTTTCCCCTCCTAAATCCACTACGCGTCTTCGATGGAATACTTGCAGATTTTAGGGTGATCATGTTGTGCAGCATATTTATCTCTTGTTGGGGTTTAGATATAACAGCTGAAACAGAAAGGTGGCATTTTTTAATGACCATACTAGATTGACAGAGGATTAGGAAAGCACAAGGATCATTATGCAACAGTGGACATAAAGCACAGTTGTGGTTCTTCATGCAAGTGTTTAGATTCTGTTGCCTTTTTTTTCGCTGACCCATAAAAAATTACAGCTACCTGTTGTGTTGTGGGCTTCTGGGTCCATGTTCTGTTACTGTTTGGTGAACAAGGTGTCATACCAAACCAAGGTGTACCTTAAAAGCTCCAGACGCGGTCTTGCAGCCAAAAACTCCTAAATTCTGCCGGTCCATTCGTTTAAAATCCTGGCCAACACTGGTTGTCAACTCAGAATTATCATGACTTTAAGTTATCAGGACAGCAACATGATGCCAAGATACCTAGACATGCAGGAGGGAATTGTGTCCCATTTTGTTGCGGATATTGGATTCTGAATTTTTTGCGTGGACATGCCAAATACCATTTGGAATTCGAGGGAGTGGGGTGTCTGGCTTTGCAAAAAAAATAATAGGATATGGGTTTCTGGATAGCACTTCATGCAAAAGTTTGGTTTGAAAGTGGAGTTTTGGACTAAGAGTTTTATTTTGTTGCAAGCACATATCATCATATACTCTTTTGAAAACTAATCATCTTTGTTTTCCTTCTAGATGTAATCTTTATTGCCATGTTCATTTTTTGTTATTGTAATTTTTCCAATTTCATAACATTAAGAGAAATCTGCTCTTTCTGCAGGGAGATGATGTCTGTGCAATTTGTGATGATGGTGGTTATGTAACTTGGTAGGCATTCTGCTAATAAATTTTTACTAGTTTGACTTTCTCTCATCTATGCTTATCTCCTGTTTCCTTGTTTCATTTCAGCTGTGATGGTAGATGTATGAGGTCTTTCCACCTAACCTTAGAACATGGTGAGGGTTCAAACTGTCCATCTCTTGGGCTTTCTAGTGAAAAAGCAAAGGTATCTCTTAACTGAGTTGCTGACTCTTTAAATATATGCCAGATTTTGTAAGTACAGTTTGCATAATTTGTTTCATTGATAAAAACAGATTATAATTGATGAGAAAGTCTTTATGTGCAACAACTGCAAGTATGAGCAGCATCAGTGTGCTGCTTGTGGATTATTGGGGTCTTCAGATTTGTCATCGGGAGCTGAGGTAGCATAACATTGATGTTTGATTATGTTAACTAGCTATTGAATTTTTATCTTTTTTGAAAAGGCGAAGAAACAAATGGTATAACTGAAATTCTAGAATAGAGATTGAAAAACAGCATCTCAATTTCTTTAAAGAAAGAATGCACAGTATCTCAAGATTCCCTTTTCCATTGGCATATGCTCCAAGTATTTGAGAAATTTTTTTTGTGCGCTCTCATATGAACAATTGTAATTCATGTTAACTTCTACATTTTTTGGTCAGGTATTCAAATGTAAAGATTACAACTGTGGGCACTTCTACCACCCGAAGTGTGTCTCCAAACTGCTGCACCCCGATAGCAAACTCCAGGCCTCCCTTTCTGAGCAGCGTGTTGCTGCTGGAATGAAATTCTGCTGTCATGTGCATAAATGTAGTGTGTGCCATAGAGCAGAGAATAAGGATGATAAGAATTTGCAGTTTGCAGTATGCAGGCTTTGCCCAACTACATATCACCGGAAGTGTTTGCCCAGGTTTCCCCTTACACTGGAAAATTAAATTAAAGAGTCCTCGTACTTCTTGTTAACACCTATTGATTAAAGCGGTACTATCTTTTCCTTGTCCAGCGATATTCCCTTTGAAGCGAAGGAGGGTCCTGAAGGTCACATTTTTCAAAGGGCATGGGATGGCATTCTTCGCAATAAAATTCTGATATACTGCATGTTTGTTGATTCTATCACCTTTGTCATCTGTTTACTGCAATTCTGTCACCTTTGTCATCTATCTACTGAACACAAGCGACTCAATTATGTTGGATCCTTCGCAGGAAGCATGAGATCATAAAAGAGCATGGAATTCCCAGGAGGAAAACTATCTTCTTTCCTGGTGCCAAGAAAAAGCATTCTGTGCCAAAAGGTCCTAAAAGTGCACCCAAGGATCAAGATATATTGGACGAAGAAGAGCCACTTGACCACACCGTATCTGAACCATCTCAGACTTTACCACCACATGCAACCATCCAGAATCAGTACTTATGCACATCCAATCCTATGGACTCATTTGCACCAAAAGCCTTCTTTACTCATCCATACCCAGGGTCATGTGGTTGGCTCGATGAGGATGATTGAGCCAAGTGAAGTGATGACTTTCTGGCCCCATCTTCAATGGTAGTGGATTGTTGATACAGTGAACAGTGATGCTGTAGGCTGCCCCCTTTTCCTTTTGAGACTCTCGAGGGTCGAGTCTGCAGTTTATCATATACCTCTGTAATGTCATGTAGGATTGTGATACCATGTAGCGTGAAGATATGAAGGCGAGTGAATGCTGTGAATATTTTGGAGATTGAAGTTAAACATGATGTTTGTTTTACCTAGAACCAACTGTTCTCTTAGCAGATGCGAAAGAACCATGAATTGGATACTACTAGAAGATCGATGGAAGATTATTGCTGAAGTGTTTATGGTATGTCTTTTTAGATAAAAGTCAGCTCTGCAATTGATAGCATTCAGTAAATATCCAATGGCATTTTTTTTTGCCATTTTTCTTTTTTTCGAGAATACGCGGGAGAAAAATAAACTGTCCTCTGATAAGTTGTACGGATCTATGTAGCTCTTATATACACACTCTGATGCATTGCACGTGGCACCCAGCCCCCCAGCTATGAAAGTCAGCGACAGCGAGGATCAGCAAAACCGAAGACACTGTCTTGGACTCGCAAGCGTTAAGCATGGTTGAACCCTGAGCTTCGTCGAATCGAATCTGCCACCAAATTTTCTTTTCAATCAATTCCTAGGCCTCTCAGGCATGGAAACAAGAACTTGTGAGCAGTTTTTGTTTTAATAATCTCCATTTAATAGCCTCTGGAATCTTGACACCGATCCTCTGGAAGCCTGCCTACTTAGAATCCCAATGAGTAAATCACATTGACAACTCAGGTCAATTGCAGGGTAGGGATTTGAATATTCATGCATTGGAGTGCCACAAAATCTCGATTGTAAATCTCAGAGTTGCAGCTAGTACAAGCAAGAACACCATTAAATTGTCTGCAGCTCCTTAGGTTGGTTTTTGGATCTGACGAAGCGTCAGGATTTTTCTGCACGAAATGGGGGGCATCTGAAGGAGACAGTAAGCACAATGTTCCAAGTAAAAAAGTGTCACCCTGAGAGCAGCAGTTCACACTAGATTATTAGCTGCTCATATCGCGCGATCTTATGTATTCACAGTTCCAAGAAGTGCTAATGGCGCGATATTGACAAGGAAAAAACCATAGCTTTTATTCAGTCATTAGCAAGATCATGTAATTTATTGCATAGTGCTGAACAATATTAATATACTCCATATGTAGCTGATGTTTAGAATAATTTTACAAAACCTATACTTATATTGTGTTTTTAAATTTCTGTCGTCATCGCAAAAAAACGTAAGTCGCCAAAAATGATATTAATAATGTAGTATTGAACAATTTAAAAAATCCATGTGTATATGATACATCACATATATCAAGTAATGAACTAGTGATCACTCAGAAGCATCACCAGTTGTGTATACACTGATATCATGAACTAATATAAACATATATGAATATAATTAGCAGCAACAATGTAGTCCACAAAAAGTAGCATGTCAACATGCTCCACACGGGTGGCCGTAGATCACACACAACATATAACAATCTACCTACCATGTAAACAATCACATGACTCCTAAGCTAAACTAAACTTAATTATTTTTTTACGAAAGCACCAATCAAACCAAAAGGCCAAGGGCAAGGTCAGCATTGGATCCAAACTACTCTACACCACCCTACGCTTAAAAAAAAAAACTCGCAGTTATTAGGTACATTGCCCAAAGATCTTACACATGCACTACGACCACTAGTGTTTTAGCTACACATCATCTCATTTGCCTACTAGCTAGTATGTTCATAGTCAAAGGTCCACATAAAATAGGGATCAACACACAAAGTTCTACACTAGCACACCAAATGAGCTAGGGCTGTAATTAGCTTATGCCTTAAGCCTCCCATAAGCCCCCTACTAAACCCCAGAGGTAGCTGGGGGAGGCATCTCCATCTTGCAGGCTTGCAGCCATGGAAGCTCACTACCCCAAGTACCTCCTCTACTGCCTCCTCATCGCCGGCTCATGGCTCCTCTCCTGCGTCCTCCACTTCCAGTACTTCCAGTCGCTCTCATCCTCTTTCACCCCTCCTCGCCGTGCCGCGCTTGTCGTCCTCCCCGCCGCGCTCGACGCCAGCTTCCTCCCTTCCCCCACCGTCGAAGCCGACGACAAGACGGTGGTGCCGTCGTCGCCTTCGCCATCATCGCCGCCGCCTCCGCCGCCTCCGTGCGAGGGGCGCTACGTGTACATGCTGAACCTTCCCTCGCGGTTCGATATGCTCAGAGACTGCGTTGACGGCTCGCCGTTGTTCGACGACATCTGGAGCTGGTGCGCCATCACCGTCAATGCCGGCCTCGGCCCCAAGATTTCCCCCGCCGCCGGCAATGGCACCGCCGGCATCATCCCCAGCACCGGATGGTAGGCTAGCTACCACATGAACACCGATTGTATTGTCATACGGAGAGATGTGGTTGCTGACATGATATATATACATATATGTATATATGTGTTGCAGGTACAGCACGGACCAGTACGCGCTGGAGGTGATGTTCCACAACTGGATGCGCCGATACGAGTGCCTCACCGACGACCCATCGACGGCGACGGCGGTGTACGTGCCATACTACCCGGCGCTGGAGCTCCACCAGCACCTATGCGGGTACAACACGACGGCACGCGACGGCCCATCGGAGGCGTTCCTCCGGTGGCTCTCGTCGCAGCCGACGTGGGCGGCGCTGGGCGGGCGGGACCACTTCATGGTGGCGGCGAAGACGACGTGGATGTTCCGTCGAGATCCCGGCGCCGGAGACGACGGGTGCGGCAACAACTTCCTCGGCCAGCCGGAGGTCGCTAACATGTCGGTGCTCACCTACGAGTCCAACATCTGGGCCCCACGCGACATCGCCGTGCCGTACCCGAGCTACTTCCACCCGTCGTCCTCCGGCGAGGTGTCCACGTGGCAGTCCCGCGCGCGCGCGGCGCACCGGCCGTTCCTCTTCGCCTTCGCCGGCGCGCGGCGGCTCAAGGGGCAGCTCGCCATCCGCGACCGCGTCTTCGACGTCTGCGAGGCGTCGGCGCGGTGCGGGATGGTGGACTGCAGCCATGGGCTCGAGGGGAGCATCACGTGCCGGACGGCGGCGAAGCTCGTCGGACTCTTCACGTCGGCGAGGTTCTGCCTCCAGCCGCGCGGGGACTCCTTCATGCGGCGGTCGTCCATCGATTCCGTCATGGCTGGGTGCATCCCCGTCTTCTTCCACCGGGCGTCCACACTCGAGGCGCAGTACAGGTGGCACGAGCCGGAGGAGACGACGGGAGGAAGAAGAAGCAATGGCGACGGCGACGGCCGCCGCAGGAGGTACTATGTGCTGCTCAACTCCGACGACGTGCTGGAAGGGAGGGTGGACATCGAGGAGGAGCTGAGCAGGTACTCCGACGAGGAGGTGGCGGCCATGAGGGAGGAGGTGATCAGGATGATCCCGAGGTTCATGTACAGGGATCCCAGGGTGAGGTTCGAGGGGGAGAAGATGAGGGACGCGTTCGACATCACCATGGACGGGATGATGGACAGGATGAGGAGGATCAAGAACGGGGAGGATGTGGCGTTGAAGGGCGAAGACGATAGTGATGAGGCCGCCATGGCTGCCAATGATTCATGACATTTGCTCAAACTTTTTGTCTTTTTAATTTGTGTTTGTGCGTTGTAGTGTGTCGATCCTGTGATTGTACTAGCTAGAGCATTTAGCAGTAGTTTTGTTGTTGGTGTGTCGCTGCGATGTGTATCGATCAGTGTATGCTAGTTAATCGTATAGTTGCATTGCAGTGTCATAAGACAAAAAATGGGTAATGTCAACAGGGAGGGGTTACCCTTTTTCCCATCTCATTGATCTCATCTTCAATTGACACCCCAGCAGCCCAGCAGGTCATAGCCTTTCTTCAACCTCTACATATCATAGATTTCTCTTCCTTCCTGCTTCTCTCCAGTCTCTATCTCCTATTTTGCCAATGTGGTGGTCGCCCCCACCTTCAACCCCCAAAGCACCCTCGGTGACTCCCATCAGGTACTGTCGGTGGACACATCGTATATACCACAATAAAGAAATAAGCGCAGTGGCGAGATTGACACATACATCAACCTTGAGTTAATTTTGATCCATCATAATAAATAGGCACTACCACATCGACTACTAACCATCTAAGCAGTGTTCGGTTCTACTACGTGCTAGACTGAGTTTTGTGATCAAAGTTTAAGATCTTACATCTACAATGCATCAACTCAACCTGTGCAGTGTAATGATCGTCCATATGCCTATTAAATTGTTATAGGGGAAAGCGGCTAGTTAATGATGAGTAGGGAGCAAAATGTTGCTATGCTCGATATACAATACTACAGCAGAGTGACTGCAGCCTGCAGGAGGGTCACTATCATAGTTGTCAATTTCCTTCTTTGTTTTTTTTAGTGTAATTTCCTTCTTGGTGGCCCAAGTTTAAATGGCCATGCTGTTCTGATGATGTCGTCCGGGCCGGCGGCCCACGCAATGCGGAGAGCCTGACCTTGGTTAAGAGGCCGAAATGTCGTCGAGTGAATGGGCCTCTGTCACTCCCTACCGACAACGACAACAGGTAAAGAAGAAGAAAAAATAAAGGTCGCCATGCCACTAAAAATGAAGAGGTTAAGGACTGAAGGTCGTCGTTTGACGTTTGTTTGATCAACATCCAAATAAAAGGTCCATCGTCCATCTGAAATCAAAGCAAGAAAGTCCAGACGCAAGCACTGACTTATGCTCGCACCCACGCACGCTCACCGGTCACCACGCTGAATCTTTGAGCAGAGTACACATCAAGTATAGAGTTATTAGACACCAATGGCACTGCTTTTTTTACTAGTTCTTGAAGCATGCAACCAAGTCAAAAAGACCGGTTTGCTGGTCTTTGTGAACTGATAATTTGGAGGGTCCAGTCTTGCGTACGTGACTGTGAGTCTGTGGCTGACCGAGCCAGAGAGAGTTCAGCAAGAGTTGCTGGTCTGGACAAAGGTCTGGTCCTGATGAGCCAGCCGGCCGGTCTCTTTATTGCAGCCGCCGCAGGTAACAAGAAATTCTTCCTGGTCCGATCCAGGGGATAGCTTGCTACTCGTAGGTAGGAAGTTGACGAGGCTAGTTCAGGATATAACAAGAAACGGTTACCCTCGACCAGTGTTTGGCCCCATCAACAAGAAATTCCAATGTGTCGTTAATTAAAGCAGGCAGTGTTGAAAGATGAAGCTAGTTTATCCTGGCGCCATCGGAACGTTAGTAATCCCACACCGATCGAGCCTGTAAGCTCCGATCCGCTGGGTCCGGAGCTCAGTCATATGGAGAATCTAGTCAGTGTCAGTCAAGAACCCCGCTGCGCTACCCCCATAGTACAGTTCAATCAAAGTCAAATGGATCGGAAGAATCCAATCAGCTCGGGAGCTGTAACTGCAAGTGCTGCAGCAGCGCTCGCCACGTGGAGGGATCAACCGTGCGCTCCCCTTTGCCGACATGGGACCCTCATCGCTTATTAGCACCGGCCATCAGCGAGTTTTTTTTTAACGGACGGCGAAAGCTTACCCTTTCCCGAAATTTTATTAGAAGAAAAAAGAATTGATCCGGTTTTTAAGGAAGAAAACCGGACCTGAAAACCTTACAAACTAGAAGCAGGGAAACAACAACAACAACAACTGGCGGTACTGCCGACCACACGACTGAGCAAGAAAAGAACCACGAGGAGACCCGCTGGAAGTAAAACGACTAAAAACAAGACGATAAAAAAGAAGAAGAACGACTACAAGGGGTGATCGTGTCCATGTCCAGCGCTTCTGGTGTCTCCTGTCAAGGCAGCCTGGCGAAGATGGATGTCGCTTCTGATCAGTGAAACAACTTCATGTACAGGCAAGGAGTTGTGTTGGAAAATTCTTCTAACGCGCTCATTCCAGATATTCCACCAAAAATAAATGATCATTTCGTCAATGATGGGTTTCTGCTTCTTATCGAAGTGTCGACGGATTCTTTTCCACCAGCCTCTAATGGAACATGCGGTTGGAGCTTGTAGGTCGCCATCAGCGAGTAATAATTAATCACCACCGGAACAGCAAAAGAAGAAAGCGAAAGGCACACCCGAAGTTAAAATATCTCGCAGGCACGTGCCTGCCAGGCCCGGGCATGCACCGGACAGTTGGGACAGGTTCCGGCGGTTGGGCTGGACGTCCAACCAACGAACGGCACGTCACCACCACCAACCACCAGCAGCCACATGCCGACACGCTGGACACGGCACAGTTGGGCGGTTGGTTAATTAATCGACAGCCACACCAGCGTGGCCGGTGAGTGACATACGCGTGGTGGTCATAATAGGGCGTGCAGCTGGCAAAATGGGCGCTTGAAACCTGGCTTGTGTTGATCTCTAGCTAGGGACGGACGACTATGAATGAATACGCCATACGGTACAAATGTCCAGCAGGATTGAAAGTCTTTAGGCTTTGCTGCGCACGTATACGTACGTGCGTACGGCATATGTACCTGCGAGTAAACAATTAACTTGGGTCTCTCTCGACCGATTATATCCGGGGTCGTCCAGCTGTTGGGAACGGACCGATTATATATCACAGCAGAGCAGAGAAGAAAAGGTCTGGTCAGGACGCCGTTCTGCTACCGATCGATCGAGCTGGCCACCCGGCCGGTCAACGGAAGGAGCCTACGGTTCGTGCGGCCGGCCGGCCTTTTCTTTTTCTCATAAAGTACGTACTTGCATTGCTTGCTCGGAGCTCGATCAAAGTCAAACGGCTAGGATTTTGCAAAAGTCAGACGGCTAGGTAGCTAGTAGTACTCGATAACCATCGATCACATACGATGCATGATCCATGAATCCGTGGTCGTCCTTAATTGATCTCGCGTGGCTCCCACGTTGCCGCCACATGGGACGGCTGTGTGAGCATGTACGAGTACAGCATGCCACGTGCCGACGTGCGTGCGGCTGACTCCAGGTGAAATAGGCATGGCATGCTCGCTCGCACAGTCCCACGTTCCGGCTCCGATCCATCGCAGTCATCGTCGCCGTCCCCGATGGCATGCATGGCCCACGACGCCCGCCGGAGGACCCGTACGTGGACGGCCGCCACATGCCTCCCATCCATCATCATGCATGTTTCATCCGAATTGAAGGACCACAATGTTATGCCCAAATCCTATCCTGGAGTATATAGGAGAGATCTAGGGGAAAAAAGAAGATGCATCATGTTCCAGATATGTGACACATGCACACACAAAGGACGGATTGTAACAATATGTTTTATTCCATGAAAGAATCTTGGATAATATGGAGTGCACATGGACGATGGAGTATATATAGACCATCGAAACCTGACCTCACGTACAATAATTAAGATCTGTTTAGTTGCATACGCTACATGATTATACATATATAGATGATCTTGGATGAGGTGTTTCAACCAATCTTTTTATACCATATGGTTCGTTCTAATTATATTAGTAGAAAAATGTATTAAGTGGGATGGTCTACAATCCAGCCAACTAAACATAAAAATCATTATTATTTTAAATCATTACTATGCATGAATAGAATGAACCCAACCAACTAGACACACCCTAGTATGACTGTAAACTTGTTTCCCAGCGTCCAAGCAGGCTGGCTGCTTTGGATCCAGTTTACCTGCACACGTCGGGCTGCATGCAAATGGAGAGGTGCTCAAAACACGCGGTCCGCCACGTGGAGCCCCCCCCCCCTCTTTGCCGACAGGGGCCCCACCGCCCAGCATGCCACCCCGAATCCGTCGGCCAAGCAAGCAATTCGGAAGTGTTAAGATTACATTAGTGTCTGATCAATTAGTATCTAACTATAGGTTAGCAGTGTATTAGTTAGTTAATCTTGTCATTAGCATTGCCTAATGACGAATCAATGTAACACCCGTTCGGGAAGGGGCATGTCCCCCCGAACGGGCGTCTGCTCATGAACAGACAACCATACACAAACAGGCACGTTCGGAGGGTTGCATCCCTTCCCGAACGGGCAAGATTCACATCCCTTCATAGCGTATAAATATGTAATCCATTCTTCAATCAATAACAACAACAAGATCATTCATCCATTCACAATTCTCATTTTACATTTAGTTCTAACACGTTATCAGCACTTTGCTCGGATTGGAGAACAACCAGGGAGAAGAAGAAGAGGGGGAGGCTGTCGGCCTCCACCACTCATCGTTTTTCACAAAATACAATCCAATGGAGGAGGAATTATGCCTAGTGGACAGCGGTACCACAAATACTATTCTTAGGGAAATAAAATATTTTCGCACTCTCACAAACCGAGAAGGAAATGTTTTAACAATCGCTGGACGCGATGCACTAATAGTAGGCTCTAGACAAGCCACTATCACACTCCCTATGGGTACTCAGTTAGAAATCGAGGAAGCATTGCTATACCCCGAATCTACTCGTACTCTACTTAGTTATAAAGATATCCGGACCAACGGGTTTCATATTGAAACACACGAAGAAAATAGAGAAGAATGTCTTCTTCTTACTAAAGATACTGGATATGGCAAACAAATTCTTGAAAAAATTCCTTCACTAACATCTGGATTGTACTATACATACATTAAACCCGTCGAACATGTTGCTTACAAAGTAATTTTCCACAATACGGATGCATTCAAAACATGGCATGATCGCCTGGGTCATCCTGGAATAGGGACGATGAGGAAAATTATAACAAATTCAATTGGTCATAATATAGCAAAGTTCCCTCAAAATTCTGATTTCCTATGTACAGCATGCGCAACAGGAAAACTAATTTTAAGACCATCTTATCTTAAAATTCAAACGGAGCCAATTCAATTCCTTGAACGCATTCAAGGTGATATTTGTGGCCCTATCCTACCATTATCTGGACCTTTCAGGTATTTCATGGTTCTTATTGATGCATCTACACGATGGTCACATGTGTGCTTACTATCCACACGAAACCATGCATTTGCTAAGATAATTGCTCAAATTATCAAACTCAAAGGACATTATCCTGAAAATCAAATTAAATCCATTCGCATGGATAATGCTGCTGAATTTACTTCACGAGCTTTTAATGATTATTGCATGGCTCTAGGTTTCGAAGTACAACACTCAGTCCCATATGTCCATACTCAAAATGGTTTAGCAGAATCGCTAATTAAAAGGATTAAACTTATTGCTAGACCAATGCTTATGAATTGCAAATTACCAACCTTGTGTTGGGGTCATGCAGTCTTACACGCTGTAGATCTTATTCAATTGCGTCCAACTGCTTATCATATTAATTCCCCCTTAGAGTTAGTACGTGGGAACCAACCAAGCATTTCCCATCTGCGTATATTCGGTTGCGCTACATACGTACCGATTTCACCGCCACAGCGTACATCCATGGGCTCTCACAGGAAAGTGGGGATCTACGTGGGATACAAATCCCCGTCGATCATAAAATATCTCGAACCCCTTACTGGGGATTTATTCACGGCTCGGTATGCTGACTGTATATTTGATGAGGCACATTTCCCGGCATTAGGGGGAGAAACAAAGTACCAAACCACAAGTCCGGAAATAGATTGGAATGTCCAAGGCATTCCCGCCTCAGATCCACGTACTCAAGAAACTGAATTTCAAGTTCAGAAAATAATAAATTTGCAGCATATTGCAAATAACCTGCCTGATGCATTTACTGGTTATAAAGGTGTCACTAAATCATATAATCCTGTTCACAATGTGCCGGCTCGAGTAGAACCTCCAATACAAACTACTCAACCTCCGAAACAAAGCAAGAGGGGGAGGAATACCGCCACAAAACAAGAACAAACCCCGAAACAGAATACGAGGGTTAGAAAATCTGCCACAGAGCAGAAACCAGCTTCCTGCAAGCGTCTCCGGAGACAGAAGAATCAGTCTTCTACAGTAAATGCGAATCAACCTCATGTTGATCGACACCGGAGGGATACAATAAATCCCGCGGATGGGCCACATCCACACCCTAGTTCAACGGTGCACCAAAATACTGAAGCTAGGACATCGGACTATCCAGATTATATTGTGACGGGAAACCACAATGAGTCATCAAGGATAGAAGAGATTTCAATAAACTATATCGATACTGGAGAAACATTTGATAGAAAGACTACAGTTGTCGACATATATTTTTCCGAAAAAATTGGTAACAACTTCAACCATGATCCGGATCCTAAAACCATGGTACAGTGTCGTAAACGACCGGATTGGCACAAATGGGAAGAAGCAATTAAATCGGAAATAGCCTCGCTTAATAAAAGGGAAGTCTTCACTCCAGTAATGACTACACCTCCCAGTATCTTTCCTGTTGGATACAAATGGGTTTTCGTCCGCAAGCGGAATGAAAAGAATGAAGTGGTGAGATATAAAGCGAGACTAGTAGCCCAAGGTTTCACGCAGAGGCCTGGTATTGATTTTAATGAAACTTACTCTCCAGTTATGAGTGGAATCACATTATGATATTTAATATCTTTGGCAGTATAAAATCATCTATCTATGCAGTTGATGGATGTAGTGACAGCCTATCTCTATGGGTCACTGGATTCTGACATATATATGAAGGTTCCTGATGGAATCCCAATACCGAATCCTAACGCAAATCGCAACATGTATTGTGTAAAACTTAACAAGTCTCTTTATGGCTTAAAACAATCGGGTCGAATGTGGTACAATCGACTAAGCGAGTTTCTTCTACAAAAAGGATACTCCACTAATGATGATTCACCATGTGTCTTCATTAAGAAATCAGACATGGGTTTCTGCATTATTTCTGTATATGTCGATGACCTAAATATAATTGGTCATGAACAAGACATAAATGAAGCACGTAATCATCTAACAAAGGAATTCGAGATGAAAGATTTGGGTCAAACCAAATTTTGTTTGGGTTTACAACTCGAACATCTTCCGACAGGAATTGTTGTACGTCAATTACCTATATCCAGAAAATATTAGAGAAATTCAATATGGACAAATCCTATCCATCAAAAACTCCCATGGTTGTGCGTTCACTGGAGATGGACAAAGATCCATTTAGACCAAGGGATGATGATGAAGAGATATTGGGTTCTGAATACCCTTATCTAAGTGCCATTGGAGCATTAATGTATCTTGCAAATAGCACCCGGCCGGATATCGCTTTTGCAGTGAACTTACTAGCTAGACACAGCTCTACTCCTACAAAACGACACTGGGAAGGAGTTTAGAATATCTTTCGATATCTCAATGGTACACGAGATCTTGGTCTTTTCTATAAGAAAAACCAAGAACCAAATATTATAGGATACACTGACGCTGGCTATTTATCTGATCCCCACGAAGCCAGATCCCAGACAGGATATGTATTTTTACATGGTGGAACAGCTATATCTTGGAAATCTTCCAAACAAACATTAGTAGCTACATCCACCAATCATTCTGAAATAATTGCTCTATACGAGGCTACACGTGACTGCGTGTGGTTACGCAGAATGATTAATGACATACAACAAACATGTGGTATTGGACCAATACATTCTCCAACAATTATCTATGAGGATAATGCTGCTTGCATAGCACAGATGAGAGCAGGTTATATCAAGAGCAATATTACAAAACATATTGCACCTAAATTATTCTACCCTCACAAATTACAACAAAATGGTGAAATAGACATTTTGCAAATTAAATCGTGTGACAACCTCGCTGACTTATTCACAAAGTCTTTACCAAAATCAATATTTCAGAAATTGGTGCATGGTATTGGTATGCGAAGACTCAGAGATTTACAAGAATCAGGGGGAGAATAAATAATAAATTAACCTCTACAAACATCATATTGCACTCTTTTCCTTTATGAGTTTTAAATAAATTTTCTCATAAAAGGTTTTTAATGAGACAATATCTATGCAAACAAACACATATATATCTATCTTTTATTTTCCCCACAGGGGTTTTTCACAAGATATCAAAGATATATTGATCCTTCTCATATTCCCAGTGGGTTTTGGAGGGAGGATATTACTAATCTCATATGGATTGGCATTGAGTTAGTAAGAGTATATGCTGTATCATTTTCTCCATATTTTTCCTATCAGGTTTTAAAGGAGTTTTTCATGGCATATATACTACACGATGGTTTCTCCTCAATTTTTCCTACAAGGTTTTTGGAGGAGTTTTTCCCATAATTTTTTGGATGATCATCGAGAAGAAGAAATACAAGGATTACGTGAAGAATACACTTAACCAATTGCTCAAGGGGGAGTGTTAAGATTACATTAGTGTCTGATCAATTAGTATCTAACTATAGGTTAGCAGTGTATTAGTTAGTTAATCTTGTCATTAGCATTGCCTAATGACGAATCAATGTAACACCCGTTCGGGAAGGGGCATGTCCCCCCGAACGGGCGTCTGCTCATGAACAGACAACCATACACAAACAGGCACGTTCGGAGGGTTGCATCCCTTCCCGAACGGGCAAGATTCACATCCCTTCATAGCGTATAAATATGTAATCCATTCTTCAATCAATAACAACAACAAGATCATTCATCCATTCACAATTCTCATTTTACATTTAGTTCTAACAGGAAGAAAAGAAAAGGACGCCCGGAAATATCTCGCACATGCAGACGGGCCCACCCCGAACGGTTGCGGCATGCCTGGGCGGTTGGGCAGCCTGCAACTGCAAGCGCGACGACCGCGCGGCGAAGGCCACGTCAGCAGGCCCCGTGCCGCGGACAGTGACACGCTGGACCGGTTGGGACCGTGTCCAGCGGCACAGTTGGATGGTTGGTTAGCCGCCACATCAGCCTTTGTGGGTGACGTGGCCATAGAAATGTCGCCTAGATCTTTCTCGAAGTATAGTATCTGGGTGGATAGGTGCAGGTGATTAATTAAGCTGATACGTACGGACTAGCATACCATCAACAAGTGGACAAGACCGGCGTTGGTGACGTTGAAATTATCAGCGAGAGACATCTCATCTACCTACGGGGTCCCCGTGACAGTTCCGTTTTTATCCCCTCGGAAATGAAAAATCTGTTGTCACTTGCACGCCACCTCTTTATCTGCCTTTGCAAAACGCTACAAGCGGCATGCATGTGCTAACATCTTTGCTGACTAGCTACTCCTTGTTACACGATGCTGCTCTTGTAGGGCTATGCATATATACTCGTAGTAAGTTATTTATCATAACAAGAACCTGACCATGTGCTGATATGGTCAATTTTAGCTCATCATCGATCCACCGGTGTGCTCAAGAGTCCTTTGTTGACATGATGCTGCTCTTGTAGGGCTATTCATTTCAATTGCTTCTTCCATCCTTGACAGGAGGCCGGACCCCTTAATTACTTGGTCAAGAGTCAAGGCATCACAGCTAGTCACGCCGCCGTTCCCTACTTGATGACATGCTCGTTGGACAATGAACGAATGACGATGATCTTGACCAGAATAACTATATATACTACATGATGATCGTTTATACGCTCTTGTGTGTTGTGGTTGAAAGTTGAAACGAAGCTAAGTGAACGTGCGGGTATTATACGCTCGCTTATACGCGATTCATCGCTTATATATATTTTTCTGCACTTTATCGTTGCAACCTTTTTCTTTAATTTTCTATGATCAATATGCCAACTTCTATATAGTACGTCACTCGAAAAGTGATATAATAAAAAATGTCGAGTTGGTGAGAAGGAGAGGGCCGGGGGAGTTTTATTTGTGTGTGATTGAGGTTAACCTTTTGGCTTGAGTGGTAGGGACTCTGGTTACTTGAGGGAGCAGGTACATGCGAGAAGCAGGAATCGAGACTCCAAAGTCTTAGGGGCTAAGAATGCGCCGCAGCGTGTACGCTAGCTTTCCACCGCAAAAAAAAAAAAAATAAAAAAAAAATAAAAAGGTTTGCTTTCTTCACGCGCTCGATCTTTGGAGGATGGGGGGTCATGAGTTCCCCAATGCAAATCTACCTGGATGGAATAGTACAGATTATTGACACATAAAAAAACTGATTAAAGGGCAACTTGGTGCTGCATGTGGTTTAATTTTTATAGTGCTTTCTCAGAGAGCACCCTTTGACTTCGTGCATGATGCATGCTTGAAATCTTGAGGAATAATATATATGTATACGAGAGAGAGAAAAAAAGAAACGATAGTGCGTGGTTTTTCTTTTTTCATTTTTCAGATCTAGTGCTGTTTGCTCCAGAGAAGAAAAGGCTGCGAGTGGGTTAGTGGCATCTTCACGCTTTTCTTTTTTTTGTTAATTAGTCTTTTATTTTGTTGGTCCATGTGAACGATGGAGTATGATTCCTAGGGTGTTAATGTGTGCATGTGTAAGTAACAACCAAAGAACAAGCATATCAGCCACCATAGACAAAAATAAAACATAATTTATTACATTTTTAGGTAAAAATCGGAAGTAATTACTTACAATCAAATACGAGCAAGAATTAAACCCATGAGAATCAGCATGGTTTGGAGCTAATAGGTGTGAACAAATTGCTTGATAGCGAGCTCTGTTAATTCTACCACGAGGCCACAACCACAGACATCATCGGCTTTATCACATTTATTTTGCTTTTTGCGAGGAGGCTTGATCTGTTGATCACATCATGCAACAGCTAACAAAAAAACCTGCAGCAACCTCGCACTAATTACAGTCATCGTCACGCAAAGATCAAGACGGCAAAACCATGTCGCAGAGCACGCTTAGATCGCATCGAAACGGCCACGCTGACCACGCCCAAGATCACAACGCCAAATCTCCCAACTAATTCAGCGAGCACTTGCTGTAAGTGACCAGTCACTGTCACCAGCATTGGACAAAGGCAAAAAGGAAAATAAAAAACAAAAGGAGCACCAAAAGAATAAAAAGAGAGATTGCGAAAGAAGACGGACAGTACGGGACACAAGAAAACAAGAAGCGTTTGAGCCGCGTAGGAGTACACACAGCACAGCTAGCTGTACGGTCGCAGGTGGCTGGCTCGATCGACGGCGGAGACTCCTCTGCGGCTCTGCTCGCCCGCCAGCCACCATGGAAACACTCAACAGAGGATTCGGTCATGTATGTAGAGCGGGATGAACAACAAGCTAGGCATAGACCTTAGAATTTTTTGAATTCTAAAATCTTGCGTCGGCACTTCGTATGCTTTCAACTTCCCCGGTCAAAGTTTCAAAAAAAAAAAAAACTTCCCCGGCCAAGAAAATATAAAAACTCAGAGGATAAATAAAAATTTAATGTGACAACAATTCAACAAAAAATGCCATAAAGAATTCACAAAAACTTGCACCTGAGTTTGAAAGGCGGATAATCCATTTTCTAAATGAAAAGACAAGTACTCCCAAGATATCATTAGTCGTATATATATATAAGTAAACAAATAAGTAAGTAAAATAAAAAACGGAAAATGTTTACAAGTGACGTCAAGCGTAGAGAGGGAGAGCATCCATTCCATCCCTGTCAGTGGAGAAGAGGAAGAAGACGCGCTTGCGAATCCCCCGAACTCCCCTTTTTAAACGCAAGCCACGACGCCGACCGGCCCCCACCCACCTTCGAATTCTCCTCCCCCTTCCTCCCTCCTCCCCTCCCCTGCAGCGCCAGCGCCGAACCCAGCCACACGGCAGCGCGCGAGCTAAGCCAAGGCGGAGCCAAGCGGAGCAAGGGTTTGCTCGCCACCCAACCTGAGGTGAGCGCCTCCCAGCACCAAATCTTCTGCGCGTAGGGGGGGCGTCGGATTCGGCGGGGGGTTGGATTGTGAATCCTCGGGCGGCGGCGGACTGGCGGGAGAGGAATGCGGGATCCCGGCGGGAATCGCGCGGGCGCGGATCCAGTCCCCGCCGCCCGCGCGGCTGGCTCGCCGATTTTCTGTTAGGATCCCGGACCGATTTGTTTTCCCCTGTTCACCCTCTGGGTTGATTCGGGGGTGCTTTGGTTGAATTTTCTCCGATGGAATGGAATGGGTTGATTTTCCGTCTCGTGCGTGCGAGGGAGCGAGGGATTCGCTAGCGGAAGCTGTATTTCCTTCCGTGTTTGCGGCATGATCCGTAGGGGGAATGCGATTTCGCCTGCCAAACTGGAGGGGGGGACGATTGCTTTGCTTGCCGTTCAAATATGCCTTTCCTTTCGTCATCATCTCCAGATCAAAGGGAAATCGGCGAAAACGTTCCTGCGTACTAGGGTACACCGGTGCAGTAGCAAGCAGGTTTTGTATGCCAGCGATGTGAGGTTCTCTCTTGCAATACGGCTCACGGATTGCTTCTGTTTGTGCTGCTGCTGCTGCAGGTTCTGCTCTTGAGCACAGGAAGCCTGCTCTTGCTCGTGAACACAGGAAGCCTGGCGAACTGCCATGGACCTTGTGGGACCGCTGCTGGTGACCATGGCCGGCTTCCTTGACGCCCCGGGGCTCCAGTTCTTCGGCTGGCTCATCACCGCAGGCTCTTTCGGCCTCGCCGCGCTCATCTACGCTCTCCTTCGTCTGCAGCGTGAGGCCTCGCTCTACTGGACCAAGGCAGCCGCCAGGGAGAAGCGCGCCGCCTGGAAGTCGCTGCGGTGCCCGAGCTCCAGCCACACGTGGTCCGAGGATTACTTCCACGGCGGGCAGCCGTCGACGTGCTGCGTGTGCCTGTCATCCCTAGGCTCTTCACAGGGTGTGGTGGGCTCCAGGGCCACTGAGTCCGACGTGGTTCACCGATGCTCTGTGTGTGGGGTGGCGGCACACTCCTACTGCTCGAGGGGCGCCGACAAGGACTGCAAGTGCGTCTCGCAGGCTGGTGTGTCAACCTTGCTGCACCACTGGTCGGAGAGGTGGGTGGAGCTGGACGACAACCCAGAGATATCCTCCTTCTGTTACTACTGCGATGAGCCGTGCGGTGTGCCATTCCTTGGTGTCTCTCCTATATGGCGTTGCCTGTGGTGTCAGCGGCAGATCCATGTTGATTGCCATGCAAAGCTGTTGAAGGAAACTGGCAACACTTGCGATCTTGGCCTTCTCAGGAGGCTTATTGTTCCTCCCCAGTCGGTGAAAGAAATTAGTGAAGGTCCAGCAATCAGTGGAGTGTTGAACTCAATCAAGGACGGCTTTTCATCACGGAGGAGTCGGGATAGGAGGCCACGCAGCAAGAAACGCATGAATAACCATCCTGGTGGCAAGACAAGTCCGACTCCCACAAACAGCTCAATCCTTGATTCAGTGCTTGAAGGATTTGCTAAATTGCAGGGCCTGGATGGAAAGTATGCACTGGCAAAACCTAACTTATCTCAAAATTCTGTCAACCAAACATATGGATCTGGTATTCCTAGTGTAGGAAAGAGGAAGTATGAACTTGTTGATTTACCACAAGATTCAAGGCCACTGCTGGTTTTCATCAATGGCAAAAGTGGAGGCCGAAATGGGGCATCTCTTAGAAGAAGACTCAACATGTTGTTGAATCCTGTACAGGTAATTTATCTTTCTATTATCTAGCCAGAAAGTAGAAAAATCACAAGTTCTAGCTTTTTATGAATAGATCCTCAGAAATCTTGTGATCATAAATTTATCTTAAGCTGTTCAGGAGTTATAGATATGTGGTGCACTTATCCTACCTAATATAAGTACCGAGTAAATCTATCAATGTGTTTATTGCTTCTCTAAGTATCTTGCTGTATGTTTCATTTTTTGTGTAGGCACTTGCATCTCTATTAGGCTATAAAATTCTATTTGTTTGTATTTTATTGTTGAATTAAGGTTGACTCATTAATTCCTTCACTGGCATTGTTGATTGTAGCAGAATTATTAATACTCTTAGCTTTGTTTAATAATTCCAATCCTTGTTTCAGATATTTGAGCTAAGCGCTTCTCAGGGACCTGAAGTTGGACTGCAACTGTTCCACAATGTGAAACACTTCAGAATCCTTGTTTGTGGTGGGGATGGAACTGTTGCTTGGGTTCTTGATGCCATTGAAAAGCAGAACTATGAATCTCCACCCCCTGTTGCCATCCTTCCTTTGGGAACAGGAAACGACCTATCGCGTGTTATGCACTGGGGTGGGGGTTTATCTTCCGTTGAACGACAAGGAGGAATATGTGCACTTTTAAGTGATGTTGACCACGCAGCTGTTACAGTGCTTGATCGCTGGAATGTAGCCATCAAAGAGAAGAATGGCACAGAAGGTCAATGCACCAAGCAAGTAAAATTTATGACTAATTATTTAGGTAAGTTTCCTCCTTTAACTCCTGCCACCTTACTCAACATTTTCTGTTATTGATTCTTAAATATATTACTAAAGTCAGAAGATGCTAAAAAAATATTTGTTTGTTTTTTCCTGTAGGTATCGGATGTGATGCAAAGGTCGCTTATGACTTCCACACCACTAGGGAGGAAAAACCAGATCAATTTTGCAGCCAGGTAGGGAATACATTTTATTTTTCTTTTACAGTTTACTCTTAGGACATGGTCATTTTGAATATTTCTGTAGGAATTACTATTTCTTGAGAATTCCTAGAAAACTACTGAGAAACCTGTGCATTCTTTACAGTTGTGATTATATAAACTATGCTTACCTTGTACTTTAGTAGAAAACATAAATGTATAAATTTTCTCCATGCAGTTTGTCAACAAGCTGATATATGCTAGAGAAGGTGCTAAGGATATGATGGACAGATCATGTTCTGATTTACCATGGCATGTTAGCCTTGAAGTTGATGGAAAGAACATTGAAATTCCAGAGGTAAGCTGCTTTATACCTTTCATCTGGTACAACTTTGTTATTTAGATTTGGAGGAGCTTTCTTATGTGGTGTCCTCATCAGGATGCAGAAGGTGTGATTGTTATGAATATCCCTAGCTACATGGGGGGTGTTGATCTTTGGCAAAACGACAACGACCACGATGATGATTTCAGTTTACAATCAATCCACGATAAAATGCTTGAGGTGGTCTGTATATCGGGGACATGGCATCTAGGCAAACTCCAGGTATAGATGGTTCCCCTACTCAAGTGTTTCAATTGTTCTGTCTTCCATTTTCCAGATATATTACTGTTCCTTCTGATATGTAGTAATGAAGTTTAGGTAGCATCTTACAATAATTATTCTGTGGTTGATAGGTCGGACTTTCAAGGGCACACCGATTGGCGCAAGGAAAGGTTATAAGATTGCACCTCCACAGTTCATTCCCTGTTCAGGTTGATGGTGAACCATGGATCCAGCCACCTGGCTGCCTTGAGATTTCTCATCGTGGACAGGTAATTTGCCTCTCTCTGAACTACGTACCTGCATTGTTTACTACATGAAAGGAAAAGATGCTTCATGATATTATGAAATAAGGAAATTATTTGTGATTTGGTGTGAGCATATTCAAGAGATCTCTAGAAGTTGTGTGTGTGTGAGTGTTTTTTTTTTGTGCAAAAACTAGACTGTAGCTATAGGAACTTAAAAATAATTAAATCTTGTCAGTTGTCAGTTGGTTAATCAAATATAGTAAAGTAGAAGCTGGGCAACTGGCCAATGAACTTCATGTAAATTTTAGGACCTTGCATAAACTCGACTGAACAGCTTAACAAACTGTCTTAATCTTGTGCAGATGTTCATGTTGAGAAGGACATCTGATGAGCCCACCGGGCATGCCGCAGCAATCATGAGTGAGGTCCTCGTGAATGCTGAGTGCAATGGTGTGATCGACGCAGCTCAGAAGAGATTGCTCCTCCACGAGATAGCGCTCCGTTTATCCTCCTGACAACCTGTCTGCTCCTCTCGCCTGACAAAAGCTAACGCCACGTTGTATCAACTGATACCAAGCACACCCCTCTCTGTTGAGTAATCGCCTCCATTGCACATACACAAAGCAGAAATGGTAGAGTTGATGTATACAATACAATGAGGTAATAGAAGATTTCCTGGATTCGCATTTCAGCGTTTGGCTGCATCTTGTAAAATAGGTCCTCGGCTTCTCTGTGGCTGGGCTCAGCTGAGCAGCAGTTGAAAGTGGCTGTTAAGTTGGGACACACAAAGAGTTTTGTAGTGGTAGAACATTTGTATCGACACATAGGGCTCAATTAGCAGTGTAACTAGAGTGTGTGCTAGTGTTTTTCCCGCCCGGCAAAGAAATAATACAAGTGTTACCAGACTTCTCCAAGAAGACCTGTAATTTTGCTACCTTTGACAAGTGATATTTAGTGGTGCCGTATTGGAGAAATTTTGCTGTATGTGTTAATCATGTATCAGTACTACAGCACTCTCGGTTTCAAAACTGGAATCTACTCATGAGATGATTTTAGACTGAAAGTAAGTAATGGTCAGATCTGGGTTCATCCTTTTTTGTAATAGGTATTTCCATTTGAATGTCGATAGTGATGATTATGAGTAGTCTGATCTTGAAAACATTGTTCTTCTTTCCTTCCATTGCACGAAAACCACAGAACTAACACAGTTGTGAACACTTTTGTGGAGGAGGCTGGCATCCATAACACCTGAAACTCTGGATTCCTTCTGTGCTGGTTGCTGATTCTGCTAAAACCTCGCAACTCTATATGAAATTACATAGGCTGAAGTTTCAGTTCTCGCCTTGCGACATGGGCAACTCTATATGAAAGTACATAGGCCTGAAGTTTCAGGGCTACAACTAAGCAGTTCTCATCTAGCGACATGGGCGATCCAACCATGAGGCATACCATCAACACCAACAGAGACGACGGGACGATCCGCATGAAGTCGGACCATTTCGGCAAGTTCAGGAGGCGCAGCCGGAACTGGATCTGGGAGGACTCCGACGACGCCCCCGGCGACGACAACCCCGACACCGTGTTCCGAGCTGTCATGTTCGGCACCGGTGCTGGTACTGCACGAGGCTCCATAGCCACAAGGTCTAGACCATGGCCACTGAAACCGCTGTGAACCGTACGGGCACGGCCAGGGCGGCGAAGCTGACTGTGAACTACAGCGTGACCAGGCGAAGGACATGGGATTCAAGCGTCTCGCTGATGCTGGGCGTCGCAACCACCATCCAGCAAGCGCCTCGGTTCAGATCCAGCAAGATTTTTTCTGAATCCTACACCTGCCTACACCAAGGTGACGCTGCGCATGATGGGAAAGCAGGCCTCCTGCGATGTCCCCTTCTAGTACTACCAGGAGGACATTTTGACGGATGGATGGATGCAGAGTTGTCAGCAAGTTTGACGACGGGATTTATAATGGAGTCAGCAGCTACGACTTCATTAACGAGGTCACAGAAGGATAGCTCCCGGGGTCAACAACAGATAGCATCACTTGTGCAATCTTGTAACGCAAAGAGTGTGCATGTAACTGCTTGGATTATTAGTAGCCTAAAAACAAACCACATGTAACACCGCCTGGACTAATGTGGCACACATATACTTACTTCAGTGTGTTATATGCCATATATATGATCGAGCTTGTTGCATTAATTACGTTTTCATATCCAAATGACACTCCATCAGTCCCAATACCCTATCTGCCAAGAAATTTCTTCCTAAGCACAGATTAAGACGCTGTTTGGTTCGGACACCCATCGAATGTAAAACCTTAAAGAATGACAAAATGAATTTCACAACCCCTATGTTTTTTCGCGAGATAAATCTATCAAAACTAATCAGCCCATGATTCGATAATATGGTGTTATAGTAACCATGTACTATGATGGATTAATTTAGCCTAATAGATTCATCTTGCGAAAAAGCCTAGTAGTTGCGGAATTCATTTTGACAAGCCCATCTTGGCACATGCCACAGTTGGCACCACCAAAACGGCCGCGGGAACTGCAGCAGCAGTGGCAGCAGGAGTATGCTCACCGTTGCCATCATCATCTTCATCAAGCCATCTTCTTCTTCTTCAGAGCCTTGAGGACCAAGGGGATCAGAGACCATCCATTTTTTTGCTCTCATTCTCATGTGGAGGAGGAATTAAGCAGTCAGGAAGAGGAGGATGTTCTTGGAATGTTTCACAAATGATGGGGCAAATTATGTGTTCTGACTACGGAACTCACAATTCAGTCATTCCAAATTGGCTTCGAGCATATGTCATACACTGTTATTGAAAGTTGTTACCACAAAAACTCAAACATTTCGAATTATTGAACCATTGCCAAACCTGAAATTCGTGCCTTAATTAATCCTACATGCTGACGAGAAACCACTTCTAACACAGTAGTTAGCACACCTTTGACATTTAGTAGATGCACGACAAATTAAAAATGTAAAAAAAAATAGGAAAACAACACAATGGTGTACGCATGTAGCAGAAGCAAATGCACTTGGTTGGCAGTAGTACGTTGTACGTAGCTCAATATAACCGAAGCTGTCTTGTGAGACAAGTGGAGTGAAGAGCCATCTGGAGCCTGTGATGTGAGCTCCTACTCATGTTTCCCTCTCAGATAAGCCCAGCTCAGAGCCACTTGCACATAAATCCAGTCGTACAAGAGGTCAGAGAATGACAAAGAAACAACTCTCCAATCCTTCTTGAATAAGTAGAGGCAGAAGACTGTCCAGAGACCCACTACGTATCCACAACACATGGCGAGGAAGAAGGAGACCGAGTCGCTAAATTCTCTGCTCTCTAATGGAGCACTTGGAGTTAGATTGGCCTTTGAGCAGCTATTGGTGAGAGGAGGACCGCAGAGACCTGGGTTACCAATATAAATTGATGCCTGATCATTGAGTGTTTGCAATTGATTTCCGGAAGGTATCTTTCCTGTCAGGCAATTATATGACAAGTTCAAATGAGCCAATGATGTTAGATCTGATAAGCTTGCAGGGATTTCTCCAGATAATTGATTTTGTGACAAGTCCAGTGATTCCAGTGAATGCAATTTACCAACACTGTCAGGCATTACCCAACTCACATGATTCCATGATAGGTTCAAGTTCTTCAATGCTGCAAGTTTACCAATTTCTTCTGGAATATGCCCTGTAAAAGTATGCCTGACAGATCAAGATTTACCAGGTACATGATTCCCGTTGCAAATTCAAGTTGTTGCCCTTTGATGGTCACCAATGAACTATCTGTGTAAGTAACCAAATCAGTGTTACCTGAGCTCATGCCAAAATCAACGATATCTGCAAGTGAGCCATCATCTTGAGGAGAAATTGCCATAGCTGCCAAATCTCCAAGTGTTTGTGGTATTGTCCCAGACATACTATTACTAGCCAAGTCTAAATACTGGAGCTTCTTCATCTTTCCAAGTTGTTGAGGAATGTGTCCAGAAAACAAATTTGAGCGCAAACTTAGAAGTGCCAATGAGGGCAATTGATCGCCTATCCATGTGGGCAAGACCCCCGAGAACTGATTATATGAAAGATCAAGAAAAATTAGTTCTTGACATTTGGAAAGGAATGTGGGGAATTCTCCGGACAGATTGTTTGTGTTCAAGTTCAACATGGCAATATTTGAGGACAAGGTCCTAAGTGAACTCCCTGTTTTCTTTTGCTCCTTACAGCTGGGGAATCCTCCGTGTAGTTGGTTTTCTGACAAGTCCACCAAAACTAAATTTGTTAGTTGACATAAGTTGTGAGGAATTCCACCAGAGAGAGAATTTTTGAAGAGAAAAAGCGTGTCCAAAAGTGGAGCCCCAAAATCTGTTGGTAGCGGCCCTGACAACTTATTTTTGGAGAGGTCCAAAGCTCTAAGTTTTCTGGGAAGCTTAGGAATGGGACCAACTAAACAGTTATCACTGAAAACAATCGTCTCGGCCTCCATTTCTTGGAGCATTGTTGCTGATAGCATGCCGCTGATTTGATTTCTTGACAATACCATATTCCGTGTTCTGGCGAATGTGATCCAAAACCATTGAGGTAGTGAATCAGATATACCTGCATTTGATATATCGAGAATGTATATGTTACCCTGTGATTTTAGCCACCGTGGAAACTTGGGACCTAGTCTACAAGACCTTAAGGCAGCTGTTGAAAGCTTGAATGGAGGAACCCATCTCTCTTGGACCAACATGGTTAATGAGTTGTCAGATAATTCTAGATAGTCTAGATTTGCTAGTTTTCCAAGATGTGCTTCTGTGATTGTACCATCAAAATTGTTGAAACCAAGTTGCAGTTCTGTCAACTTAGTGAGTGCTCCTATACTGGACGGTATTCCTCCTGAAAGTCTGTTGTAACTAAGATCAAGAGTGGTCAAATTACTGAAACGCCCCAACTGATCCGGCAAGCTCCCTGTCAGGTTGTTTTCAGACAGCCATAACGTGCTCAGACTGTTTCCTGCCAGTCGATGCAATAATTCCGACAAAGCCCCATTTAGGTTATTTAGGGATAGCCACAACGCTTCCAAGTTGTGTAGGTTCCTGAAGGTTGCTGGTATGGTTCCAGTTAGGTCATTGGCATCGAGATATATTCTTATGATCGATGTCATGTTTCCCATCTTTTCAGGGATTAGCCCTTGGAGGCCACAGCCCTCCATGTCGAGGTGAAGGAGACTGGGTAGATCCCAAAAAAATAAGCTATTGGCTCCAGCAGCCGACCTAAAATCGTTACCTCCAAGATCAAGATACTGAAGTGACGTAAGATTAATATGAACTGGTAACGGAATGGAATTTTGGAGCCTACATAGGCGCATTTTAAGCGTGACAAGGGAAGGAAGCTTATTGACAACATGAGCCCAATCTACCACAGTGCTGAGGTTGACCTTGGTTAAATCAAGGTAGTGTAATTTTGTGAGGCGTGACAACCATGTGAGATCATCAGAGTGGATATCCGAAACTGAAGCATAATATGTATTCACGTTACTGAACCCGAGATCCAGGTAGAGCAATCAGGACAGGTTGCCAAGCTGGGGTGGCACGCGGCCACCGAAGTTTGAGTATGAGAGGTAGAGGTACCTCAAGTTGGTGAGGCCGCCAATGAACTCCGGGACAGGCATGCCGTTGAAGTCGTTGTAGCTGAGGTCTAGGCTCCTCAGGTGCTGTAAACCCAGCAAGGATGAGTTCATCTGACCTCCCCGGAATCCTATGCTTGAGTTGGCGACCCTTGAGCTCCGGATCCGAAGCTCCACAACTCTCCTGGTGAGGTTGCTGCAGTGGACACCATTCCACTGGCAGCAGTCTTCGCCACGCCATGATGACAGGTATTTGCCATCGGTGAAGCTGGCCCTGAATGCAAGAAGAGCATCCCGCTCGTGGGGAGCGCAGCGGCCGGCGGCGGCGGTACTAGTTGATTGTGTCGAGAGTGAGAGGAAGACAAGGCACCATGTTGTTTGGATCATCAAAAGCGGGAGAGTAGTAGTTACAACAGCCATTGTGCGCTGTCCTGTGACCTGTCTGCCAATCGCCAACTGAAATATATAGTGTGTTTGTTGTCACGGCCCCTGGGCATCCGTACATCTTGACGAGTTTTTCAATGTAGTCTTCGGTCGCAAAGTCTGTACGTGGTCTTCGATCTTTTTCATTTTTGATGATTTGATTGAGATCAAGTGGGCACGACGATTGTTAATTGGACATAATGTCTGCACCCATGACGAATTTGGTCTTACTATTAGGGAGTGGGAATGAGTTCATATCTGGGCAATTGGCAACTGAGAAGCAAGCGCATCTAGTGTGGGATGTAATAGTCTTCGGCGAGCAAGTATGTGGTCTTCGATATTTGTACTTCTTTTTTTATGATCAGCATTATTCTAGTTGATGATGTTCATATGTAGACAACTATTGGCAACTTTGAAGTGTAAAGCAAGTGCATGTAGTGTGCGATGTAGTCTTCGGCGACCAAGTCTGCGGTCTTCGATCTAAGCATTTCTCTTTTATGATCAGCGTTAGTCTAGTTGATGAGGAAATTAAAGGCCTCCTTCCTCACATCCGTTGCACCCTACTGATGGATTGTAGAGGGCCATGAAGATTACTTTTCAAGCCCATACCATCCGTTGTCTGCTATCTAGAACATGACGTACAGCATCTCCAGTGGAGGTCCCTATTCTCTACTCTAAATTTTAGTAGGAGAGGGAAAAAAAACCAACTCTAGGCATTGTAAATGAGATCCTATTTTCCATGCCCTCCTAAAATCTGATCCCAAGACCCTAAAAATAAGACCCTCCTATCCATGGACTCCACTAATTTTTATCATTTTTATTTTTTTAAAAAAATCTGAATGGTGGGTTTCATAAGGAATATGAGCCATATAGAGACTTCCACTGGAGTTGAGAACAAAATTGGGCTCTCAAATTTTGCAACTAGACTTACAAAATAGGATTTAGGAGCCCAATTTGGCTACACCCACTAGAGATGCTCATGGGTTGCATCTCTCTTATTTAAAGATAAGCTGAGAAAAGCTAGTAGCGACTGCTAATTGATCATCTTTCAGTGTAAAAAGGAAAAAAAAAGACACTTTCTTCATTCATTTCTTGCACTACTAGGAAACGACTTATTCCAGAAATAAGCTGAATATAAATTGGATTGGATATTTTGAGATACACCCATTTCTAGATTCTCCTCCAATGGACCGTGCTCGATGTGTAGGCGGCGGCGGCGGCCTAGAGTAAGACAGGGTTTAGTTGGTGTAAGTTGAGTGAAAAGTTGACATTGAAAAACATGACCGTGAGAAGGAGCATGATCGTCAATGTATTTTTTTTTGTGCACAGTTATACAACTAAACATGTCATAAGATGTGATGAGTTAAGAGGAGAGGATATGTTTGGGGGCGAGAAAGCATCAGCTCTCATTCAACTTCGTGATTTTTTTATGCCGACCATGCCTTTTTTTTATATTGGAAGTTTATTAATTTCAAATGTCTTAGATGGAGTCAACAATACAAAGAATTTGAAACACTTTTGATCTCGGCATAATCATGTACTCTTTATTAAAGGAAAAATAACGAGAGAAAGACACCCAATTCCTCGCAATGCGTTAGGTAGGCTTAGTATGTGCCTGATAAAAAAAATAGTTAGCCAACTACACCAAAAGCGTTGAGATGTCGCTTCAACCAGGTCCGGACGAAGCTAATTAGTAGCAACTAGCCTATCCATCTGTGCTTACCACACAAGCTAATTAAAACTAATATAAAAATAAAGTGTATAGATAATAATTATAAATTTATAATTATATGTAGCACGCCCCCATTCATCTGTTAAATACTTTAACACTAGTACACTAGAGAATTACATATTCGTTATTATCTAGTCGTAATAGCTCTAGTTAGAGCATCTCCAATAGTGCCCAAAATAGGTTCCTAAAATCTTGTTTTGGAAATTAAATGAAAAAAATCTTGCTCCAACAGTGCCATAAACTGATAGCTATTTTTTTCTAAAGTCCCAAAAATAATGGGCTCTAAGTGACGCCTTACCTCATTTCTTGCACTACTAGGAAACGGCTGATTCCCTATGCCCAAAACCGGCAGGTTTTACCAAAACAAAACAGAACTCCATGGTCGGGAAAGACTCACCTCTCCTAATGGTAGCGGTAGGCCGAAAGGGAATGTTTTCCTGACTAGAGGTAGCAAAATTTTAGGACCTTGCGTAAACTCGACTGAACAGCTTAATGTTGTGCAGATGTTCATGTCGAGAAGGGCATCTGATGAGCCCACCGGGCATGCCGCAGCAATCACTGAGCGAGGTCCTTTTTTTAGAAACTTTTGGCAGGTGCTCTTCCTATTCATTATAGGAGAATAGCATGAAAAAGTACAATACAAAAGGGGAACAAAGCCCAAAGATGAAAATATAGAGAGAAAAATGGAAAAAACCATAACAAGTGATATTTTTTAATCTATCTATGATTTACAAAGGATCAGTGTTCTCATGGGTATGTGCCTGTTTGTAAAGCACAATGTCCTGTTGGATGATTGCGACCAAGTTTGCTGGCGACATTCCTTTGTGGTTGAAGACCCTCCTACAACGCTCCTTCCATAAGTTCCAAGCTATGTAAATCAGAAGTTGTAAGTGATCGGCCTATACGTTTCCCGCTCTGAGCATCAATTCCCACTAGGGATATAACCGATGGACATCTTGTAGCAGCGATAGCTGAAAGTTCCCACTGCTGGCCATCAACCATGATTGTCCACACCGTGGTGGCGTAGCTGCATTTGGCCACCATATGCAGTGTTTTTTCTTGTTGTTCTGCATAGGGAGCAGATTGGGTCGACCTGACCTCCTCTTGTGATGATCCTGTCATTTGTTGGCAGTCTCCGCTGCAATAGTAACCACACAAATATTTTGCATTTTTGCTCCACTTTCGCCTTCCAGATTGGCTGCCAATTCATTACTTCGTGCGATCCTTGGAATTTGGTGTTGTAGGCTGACTTAGAGGAGTATTTATCATTTGCGCTGAACCTCCAGGCAATACTATCCAGTTATGTTGTTAGTTGTACCTGTAACACCCCAGCTCAGGGCTTAATATGATTGATAAGGATACTGATACCAACAAGTTGCAACTTCTTTTCTGGGAGCTCATCCCAAAAGAACTCTAAGGTTAAGCGTGCTTGGTCCGGAGCAATTTCATGATGGGTGACCGACTAAGAAGTCCCTCCTAGGTGCGCATGAGTGAGGACAAAGTGCGCAAAAAAGACGTGTTGGTCTGTGAAGACATTCTTGGCATCCTAGAGAGCTGCCAGGATAAACAGGCCCGGCCCGGAGTGGCGGGACGTTACAGTGCCAGTCTGATTTGTGTCCATAATGACACAATCTGCCGGAGTGCCAAGTCAGAGTTCATGCGCCTCATTTCTCGCATCCATCTTCCTCCCTGCAGCGCTTGGCTAGCCGTTTGATTCTTGCACCAAGCAAGCTTGAAACATTCCGGAGCCAGGTCCTTTGGTTCTTAACCTTTCAACCAGCTATCTTTCCAGAAGTTGGTAGCCAGTCCGTTCCCTACTGTGACCACAGTACAAGTTTTGAATAGCTCTTGCTCCAGTGGGGACAGCACGATTAGCAATCCTGACCATGGTCTGCATTGTGGCGGCCATTTGAACCAGCTCCATCTTAGCCTCAAGGCTCGGTTGAAAGCAGCAAGATCAAGGACGCCTAGACCCTCAAGATGCTTTGGCCGACATACTCGACGCCAATTCACCAGGCACTTCCCAGCTCGGGCTTCTTCTCTGAGCTCTTTTACAATACACAATATCTCCATTGAGTAGTATAAGGTATAGAGAAGATCTAGCCATCCATCTTTAAGGGTATCATGGTAATTAAGCATATATTTTCTATATTTTAATTGTATCACATTCCATTTTCTCCAACCGCATATCCCCTCCTCATGGAGCTCGATCTGTTCCTCGGCGTACGGTTGACGAGCTGTCACCGCGCAAAATCCGGAGAGGCACATCCGCCCATGGTGGCCTTGCCAATCGATTGTCGCAGGGAGCAGGGACGGACCTGCAACCAGGGCCACTAGGGCCGTGGCCCTAGTCGTGGGCCGCTAACCTCGAGTACCTCATATTGATTTTACGCCAAAAACAACAGTGCCCAGCTCAAAAGAAGGATACGGTCACAACAATCTGCCTCTCGCTTCTAGGGCCACAGACGAGTCCACAAGTTCCTCGCAAACTCGCTCAACTCACGATGGTGCACCGCCGCCTAGTGCCACTGGGTCTGCCGCCTGCTGGAGTTCTCACCACCGGTTGCTCATCATGAACTCGCCTGATTCTCCCTTCTTCTTCGTCTTGTACGGGCTGCAGTGCATGCTGCTGCCCAGCGCCCATCATACCAGCCTACCAGGCAGGTGCAGCAGTGCGTCAACCTAGGTCAAGCCGCTCCAGCTACTAGTTTCTATTCAATCTAAGTTGAATTAAATACGCTAAAAAAAGTTGAATTAAAGCAAAGAGTATGAGCGCCAGGCAGCGAGCTCTCTAAGGTCCATGTAGTCCTTGCAAAGCTAAGTCAACTTATAGATGAAGTTTTGATGGTTTTATAGATGGAGGTTGAAGTTTACTTCTTCCTTTAAACAACATGTATGATTGTACGATATTTCATATCTCTATTCTATGTATATATCGTTATGTGATGAACCTTGAAAGTTGGCCCTAGTCTTGGCGAAAACCTGGGTCCGCCACTGGCAGGGAGCCTCTACGTCCGGCCGCTGCCTTGGCTGTTTGGCTTGCATCCTGCCAGCCCTCACCCCGGCTTGACAACCTGCCACCGCCTGCCCCGGTTCTGGGCATCCTCTCGATGGCACCTCGCTTGGCTCCTGTGGCATCGACATCCCTTTCCTGGAACGTAATCGTGGATGAAGTACTAATGTGCGTGTGTGAATATTAGATGTTAAAATAATTTCGTGTTTGCAAAATCAAAGCGTTTGTTAGCATCTACTGTTAGGCGGGTGAGGTTGTTGCATTTGCAATTGGCATGATACTGCCTGGTATAATTGCATTAAATCTTTGTTTCATGTATACAATATATGTCTCGGTTCTTTGCTGATTGTTGTAAAACGTATTGTTTGACGGTTCAACTAGACCATCCGAGTGCAAAGTGAGATTAATCTCATAACTAGGCACACCATGTATTGCAATCAACAAAGATAAGCTATTGGGGAAGTATCATGTTGTCCTTGTTCTGCAAGAGTTTTTGCTTGATCTTTTTGTACCATGGAAATTTTGCTTGTTGTTGATGGCACAGCCACAACTGCATCCTGGTGTTGTAGATGAATAACTAAATATGGTATTTGCCACCGTTTCTGGAGGTCACAATTTCAGTGTGTTGCGTATTTGATTTCAAGATACGTTGAACAAAACAAAACAGATAGTCATCGCTATTTGAATAGATATATTTGGTTACTATTTTTGCTTACCCACCGGCCGTTGCGTGTACTGTATTTGGTTGTAAGAGGCAAAAGAAAGGAAATAGGTTGTACTAGTACGTTAGAGCAAGTTTGGTTACCACATTTTCGAACATATGTTTATATACCCTGACTGTAACAGCATGAGCCTGCCCACAACAAATAAACTTTTGAGTCGCCACGCCAGATCAGAAAGGAAAACACTACAGTCTACAAGCCATGTAAGTCATCTTTTCATACTATGGACTCCTGATCTCTCCAGTAAGCAGAGCTGACATACACCTCCAGTAACTGAACTCCTGAAGACAAAAGCCTCCATTCCAGCTGCTTCTTCTCATATGTCTTCTCTCCTGTAAACATCTCCCCCTGCTTCCCACAAATTGCTGATATTAGTCAGCAGTTTCCTAGAAGAAATGTCAAAAACAAGCAGCTGGCCTTGCACATGAGTTACCTGCATTCGTAAACGATCAGGTAAGCACAACTCTTCATATATACACTAAATATTGTTAACAGAAAAAACTAAATGATTCAGTAAAAAAAATCACAACACAACGTCACCAGCAATTCTATACCACTAAAACTACAGTTTACCCCAACAATGTACAAGAGAGCTTATCCGACCACCAAAATGTTCGAGTGTCCTATGATAGTGACATGCTAATGGCAATCAAATGAGCATTCCAAATCTATCACTCAATTGATAAGAAGACAATTTTCTTCAATATTAACTAGTTCATCTTCTACCGGAGAATGCTAAAATCAGCCGACCAAATTCAAAAATCACACAAATTCTCAATTGATTCGAACCAAAATTAATCAATTGGCTGCAACAAGTATTTGAACAAGCACATACTTTGAAGTGAGACACACACACATACTCTACTTCGTGCCGGCGGCCACAGGGAATGAGGCCAACGAAGAACACGATCAGGAAGTGGAAGGGGAGTTAGGACGATGGAATCGAACAGACTGAGGGAACCAAGAACCCGCAAAAAATTCAAGGACTTGAGTACTAGACAGTAGACACCGGTGGCGAGGGATCACGCAAAGCACTCTTGGCTCGGTGAGGTGAACCGAGTTGCCCCAGTTCTCCACCATCGCAACACTCACATGGTCCTCCATGAACACGAAGAACCCGTTCACCATCTCAGTCGAATTCGACTCTGGCCGTGGCCGCGACAAGTCCACAACAATCTGGTGGGCTGGCATCCCCACAGCGCTGTGTGGGGAAATAGCCCCGCCCGAATCCAGCACACGACGATGCCGTCAGTGACGGGGATGCCGACGCCTGGATCCGCCTGCTTGACTAGGGAGACTGCCTGGGCGCACCGAGCGCTCCTTTGCCGCTCGCCGGAGTAAATCGGGTTGTCTGCCATCGGCTCGCCGTCGCCGGAGTTCAGTAGACGCAGCCACGCAGGAAGAGAGGATGAGTCAAAATGTGTGACTATATCTCTCTAATGTAATAATAAACACTATTAGTATTATACTATACAAAATTTTATTTATTTTAATTATTACACCATTGCCATTTTAATTAATTTCCTATATTACCCCTGTACCACCCATACTACTCACCTATACTACTTATATCACTAGGACTATTTTGTATAGTATACAATTAATCTCAACCGTCGGATGTTTACATACCAGTCCTTTTTAAACACTAGTATGCACTAGTATTGTGCGCTGTAAAAGACCTCTCTCTTTCTTTACCAGACCATGGTGTGATCCTCGTGAATGTTGAGTGCAATGGTGTGATCGACGCAGCTCAGAAGAGATTGCCCCTTCGCGAGATAGCACTCCGTTTATCCTCCTGACGACCTGTCTGCTCCTCTCGCCTGACAAAAGCTAACGCCACGTTGTATCGACTGATACCAAGCACACCCTCTCTGTTGAGTAATATTGCGTCCATTGCACATACACGAAGCAGAAATGGTAGAGTTGATTGATACGATACAATAAGGTGATAGAAGATTTCCTGCATTCGCATTTCAGCGTTTGGCAGCATCTTGTAAAATAGGTCATTGGTTTCTTTGTGGCTGGGCTCTCAGCTGAGCAGCAGTCGAAAGTGGCTGTTAAGTTGAGAGATTGCCAGTCCACACAGAGTTTTGTAGGGGTAGAATATCTGTATCTACATATAGGGCTCAATGAGCAGTGTAACTAGAGTGCGTGCTAGTGTTTTTTCCCCCGGCAAAGATATACAAGTTTTACCAGACTTCTCCAAGAAGATCTGTAGTTTTGCTACCTTTGACAAGTGATATTCTGTGGTGCCGTATTGGAGAAATTCTTAGTACATAATCTTGCTGGCTGTGTTAATCATGTATCAGTACTACAGTACTGTCGGTTTCAAAACTGAAATCTACTCCTTGATTTTAAACAGAAAGTAAGCAAGTAATTGTCAGACCTGGGATCATTCTTTTTTTTTTGTAATAGTTATTACTATATCTGTTCTTCATTTGAATGTCGATAGTGATATATGAGTAGTCTGATCTTGAAAACATTTTTTTTTCTTTCCTTCCATATAGTAGCATGAAAATCACAGAACTAACACATTTGTTGTGAACACGTTTGTGGAGGAGACTGGCAACCATAACACCTGAAACTCTGGATTCCTTTTGTGCTGGACACGTAATACATTCCTCGACTTCCTACTCCCGTTGTTTGTGCTTGGCCTAGCATTTGCAGCTTGGAATAATTTGTGAGCACGCCGGAGGAAAGAGGAATAATTCGAGAGATGAATGACTTGGATGATTGACAAAGTCAACTGATACCTCATGTATGAAGTGATGGTCATCAAAAGAGTTCGCTAGTATATGAATAAACATGTCCATGAGAAAACAGCGAGTTTTTGCAATCCCGGCATATGATCGAGCATAAATGTCTGCTAACTTTACATGGCATATAAACGACGATCCAAAATCACCTCTCGATCTTTGCCAGACAACTGTACAACCAGCAAAATGTTTGTTACTATACGACTAGGACAGACGGATATATATGTAGGCGAGTTGGGAACGCTGCTACAGCCGGTAAGTGGACGAAACCACTATCCTTGCTCTAAACGGCGATGCCCCCATGATTGCCAGGCGCCGCGTGCTGCTGCTCTTGGCCCGCGCCACCGTTGGCACCGGCACCACGGCGTCGGGAGCTGCTGCAGCAGCGGCAGTTGGAGTAGGCTCACCGTTGCCACCATCGTCTCCATCAAGCCATCTGGGGTGCTGAGGCTTCATGAAGAGGGAGCCCTGCTGGGGCGCGAGCTCTGTGGCGTCGACGTGCGCCAGGTGGCTCGAGGATGAGAGGGAGTGGTAGTGCTTCATGGCCGCCTTCTTCTTCTTCTTCGGAGCCTACGTCAAGCTCAACAATTAGTGTAACAACTATAATAATGTATCAATTGAACCATTTGCAATTTTCTAACTGTAATGACAGGCTTGTTACTTTTTAGACTTTGCCACTTTGGATTATTGGCCAGTTACTTGGGATCTGAAAGTCCTTACCTTCTTGGAGCTGGCCTTTACACAAAGGCATCTCTTCAGCTGATGCAAATCCTAGGTTTATAAGTATTTCTGAGCCATTAATCTTCAAAGTTGGCCAAAGAAAGGGGGAAGGAGCCCGACAGGGTCCCCCACTGAAGTAGACCAAAAAAAAAAAAAACTACACAACTGTTATGATGTTATCTCCTCATGTGCACATAGAATGCATCTTTGTGATCTCTTGATGAGTTGATACATACAATGAGCATGCCATCAGGACTTTCAAGTTTCAACACAAACAAAGAATCTTCACAACAAAAGGCATCGCAAGCAAAAACAAGGAGAAATTGTCTCATTCATATATCTGTGTGTTGGCATGGGTGTTACATCTTAACATGCAAGAACAGGATTTCCAAGGAAAGTACAAGTTCGTGAAGATTAAGCAAAACACGACAATTCTTTCTTTGCTCTCATAGCCCCAGTAACTTCTTAAAGTAGGAATTACAGTAAAACAAGGTTTACCCTCTTCAAATGTTTGCTGATATAACCCTAGCAATCTAAAGTGAGCAATAATTCCATGTCCCACTGAATTTATTGGTTCTTGGAGACAAAGGTTAGGTAATACCAAGCTGCAAATGCCAGGCCAAGCATGAACAACGGTAGTAGGAAGTCCAGGAATGTATTCGGATCAGGAGGGCCTTTGTTCCCTTGCATCGTCCTGGAATTTGGTGGTGCATCGAGGCCCCAAGGATCTGTGGTGTTTGATGCACTTGGACGCACGTAGCCCTTGATGCTTCCGATCAGGTAGGTGTCCATCATGCTGATGGCTGATGTGCTGTGGCCCACCTCTTCAAATGCCTCGGTGGCATCCCCAGAGGCTTCAAGAATTTAAGAAAGCAAGAGGAAACCAAGCTTAGCATAATTTCATTTATGGAAGGATCATGTTCAAAATGAAGTGTAAATATTGAAGTTTTGGTTCTTCACTTATATTTAGATAACATTAGTAATCTAAAGGGAACGAGTATAGTGGAAATATGGAATTAGTGCACTGGTTTCATTTGGGAAGGCAAAGTTATCATAATTTGCAAGGCTTGGAGAGTTGGCCTCGATAAAAGCAAAATTTCAAAATAAAGAACATGTTAACTTCCATGCATCTGTTTCTCTTAGGCACAAACATAGTTCCAACATCATGTCTAGTCGCACCGTTTGCAACCGGTTTTGGCATACGCATATTTGATTTTTGGTTTACTGACTCTTGGATTTGGCCAGCAATTGATTCTTTTGAGAGCACCACATATTTTTATCATGGGCATTGGACAACATGGCGATAACATAATCAGAACAGGTTAAATCCTTTTAGACAAACCAGGGATCCATGAACATGACTTAGCAATTCGCGTGTTCTAAGTAGAACGTGTTTTATAACTTGATTTCTCATGTGGAGGTTACTGCACTTTCATATCAAATTAATTACTTCAGTCGGCTTCGCAAAGCCTGACGCCCAGCTCCGTCAGAAACAGCTATGCCAGGAGCCCAGGACTCCAGAAGCCAGAGAAAAGGCGATGTCATTTCGAAAAGTTTGAAGTGTTAATTACAAATGATGAAATTGAACAGGCAAAAATTGATTTGGTACGTGAATTACAGTTCAGTGACAGAATTTCTCCAGATAAACACGCAGCAGACAAAAGGAAAGTAAAGCAAAGGCAGGGAGCAAAATCTTAGCGTACCTGATGCGTGCAGGAGCACATCCTCTCCCCCAGGGTGGTTCTCCAAGAACTTGGTCACATCATAAACCTGAAACCAACGAGCCAAGCCAGCAAAATCACCGAAATGTCAGACCACATCGAATCAGATCTCTGTCGCCCCCAGTGTACAAAGAGAAGCACAACAAGAAAGATCTTGTCGGTACGCTGACCTTGCCGCCGATGACGACCCAGCAGTCCTTCCTGGAGGCGTGGAGCGCGACCTCGGACGCGTCGAAGAGCTTCTTAGCTTCCCCCGCCATGGACGAGGACGGCCGCCGGCGGGTGCGCTCTTGCTTCCTCTGTACCTGTCCTTACGGAGTGGGGGAGGAGAGAGATATCGAGGAGCTGAGGGGAAATCTTGGAGTAAGCCGAGCGAAGCTGAGGTGAGCAGAGCACGCCAAGAGAGTGGCGACCTCTGCTCTGGTTGGTCAGGGGTTGGTGTGGCGGGGGTTGGCTCGTCGGAGAGACGGAGACGATGAGGCAGGCTCCCACACGGCGGCAGGGCCGCGAATGCGTTTCGAGCGTGGGCTTGGGCCTCTCGGTCTAAAGCAAGCGCAATTAGCTCGCAGCCTCTCGGCCTCTTTGGCGCTGCTAGTTGGGCTCCTCAACAAGACCTCAAAGGGTGACTGCATCATCAATAGAACTATAGAAGTAAGATTTTCTAAAAAAAAAAATCAATAGAAGTAAGAACGCAAAATATACAAATATGAAATACAAAAACAGAAAGTAGAGGATTAGAAAGAATGCAGATTTGAATACGGATTTATCTCACAATATTCGGTAGATAAATGACACCCCCTGTTTCATATTTGATCTCCACCAAGTATATGCTCTGAATCTCCAAGTTTCTTCCGATCAAATAACCTGACTTGTCGCAAATACTCTTCCCAAGTCAAATCAACGTCTTTCCATGAAGGTAAGGTTCATCGTGCACTTTCTTCCTCCTTGATATCGTTTCTACCCTGGAGTTTCTCCATGAAGGAAGGGGTCTCGTCGTCCTTGAAAGTTGAAACATGCATGGCCAACGCTGCCGCTCCCCACTAATTAAACTAAAGGGTCTTGTACAGAGTGCCACAAAGACCCCAGGGTGTTGGCACGTTAAGCTTACAATGTTTCAACAAGGCTCTAAGACTAAGATAGTGGCACACCAATATTATAAGATTGATTCACTTCAAAAATCAAGCACACAGTTTTTTTTCCCTATGTAAGATATATGCTGTTAAAGTTGTGCGTGCACAAGGTGTTACCCTCAACGTGCAAAAAGTGCGAGGTAAAGATCATGCAAGAACAATATTTTTCTTTATTCATTTCTTTTCTTTTTTCTACCAAAGGACATATATAGTGAAGGACCACAAATTGTTTCTTTCATTTTTTTCCAAAAAAAAAAGTCTGTAAAGCTCCATAGCCACAACCCTACAATAATAACACGTACCATTTATCAGCTAGAATCGCGAGAGATCAGAATCATGCCCTTACTTGTATGACAAGTTCATGTCCTTGTGAATTTAGCAATCTCTAAACCTAAAAGCATGTCCAAATGGTCCCAGATGACCCCTTTATTTAATGATCAACGTTTCACATGTACCTGGCCGTCACTACGAGGCAGGTCACTACGAGTGATCATATTGGCCATCAAAGCCTTGTGCAAGAAGAGCGTTCGCTGGCGTCCCTTTTCCTTGCTACATTTCTGGTGTAATTTCCAAGCTTCAGTGGGCGGTGAAGAAACGAGGGAAAAGATGACCGAAGGATTCTTCAGTGTAATTTATTTTTTATGTCCCTTTTTGTCAAGTTGTCATGTATTTGTACCTGCCACTGTTTCCATGGTAACTATCATATATGGTACACTCTTGTGGGTGTCTTTATAAAAAAAAGACACCCAATTCTTTAATTAGTTTGGTACTACCTCTGCCTCAAATTGTAGTCTTTGGATTTTTTTATCTAAAATTTGACCGCTTATCTTATCAAAAAAATTATGCAAACATAGTCAAATTAAAGTAAAGAACTTGTGATAAAAAAAGTCAAATGACCCACAATTTGGAATGGAAGGAGTAATGTACTTAAAGTTCCAAACATGATTCGTATGTAGGATTGCACACACATAATGAGTAAAAATACGTTAAGCTCTCAAAATGCACAACCATGCAAGATGCACACTCAAAAAAAAAAAAAGACAATCCACAACAACTCGATCATGATTTGCAATCGACGATGGCGGTATGATTGCCAAAGTCCACCTGCGAGCAATTCGCCCTGACGTCGTACGTCCTGGTGCCGATCCACCACCGGGACTTGAACCACACGCTGGCCATCACCAGCACTGTGCAGTTCGAGCAGTCGTCTCCAGCGGCGGCGGGCGGTGGGGTGTTACCTTGACCACCGCCGACCGCCGGCGTCGCCGGAGTGCTCTTTTGCTCGGACTGCCAGTACTCGGCACACACGTTGATGTCGGTGACGTTCCCCGGCGGCTGCATGGTGCCTTGGTCCTGCAGCGAGCTCCGGTCGACCTCGGCCGGCACCCATGTCGTGGCGGTGTTCCATATCTCGGCGCTCAGGGAGACGTAGTGCACCGCCATGCGAGGGCTGGTGTTATTGGCAGCCAGGGTGAAGTTGTAGAACTTGGTGTCTTGGTCTTTGCTGTAGTCGGAGATCGTCGCGTTGCGGATGGAGAAGAAGATGTGTGCGGGAGAGAGGCTGATGGAGATGGCCGCCGTGATGGCGTTCAGCACCAGGCATCCTATCAGGGTGACAAGGATGATGTGCTTGTGGTTCCATTTTCTGGGTGGAGGGATACTGCTAATAATCGACATGGCTGCTGCTAGATGCAATACCAAGCTAAGGGAATGCATTGGCTATCTTCTTTATATATGCTAGTTGGAGTTGGTAGCTTCCTGGAAGCCCCACTGTAATCATATAGCAGCAGACATGGTAATAAAAAATAAAACGGAAAAATATCGTTTTTCACCCTCTAGCTGTTACAAAAGTCTTATTTTTAACCTATAACAATAAAATCAGATACTAAAGACCATTTGGATGGTTTTTAAGGTGGTTTCCAATTTGACGAAAATAGAAAAAAATATTACTTCAAACTTAAATATTTATAACAAATTCATTCTTAATTTAAAAAATGAAATCATTGCCAATTTTTTTTGAAAAATGTGACCTATATATTGGCACATCTTTTCATGTTATTTGGACATTACCTATTTATACTGCTATTGGTTAATTACTTTTAGTAAAAATACTTGGAATAAAATAAATAATATGAAAATAACTTTAAAATGCACAAACATATATGTCAATTTTTTTTAAAAAAGTTGTCCTTGGATTCATATTTTTCTAATATAAAATAAGTTAGTTACGATTTTTTATATTGTATTACTTTTTGTAATTTTCAAAAAATAGAAAATCGCATTTGAAACCACCCAAAGGGTCAATTTTGGTTTTGTAGCTTTAGGTTGAAAATCAGTTTTTTGCAAGAGTTGGAGGTTGAAAAATAGAACTTTTCCAAATAAAAAATCTCTCTAATATTTTTTTAGGAAAAAATTTAATTTGCATCCTCCAACTATAACAAAAGTCTGATTTTCAACCCACGACTACAAGACGAACACAAATGACCATCCAACTATTCAAACCTTATAAATTTAGCCATTTCAGTGGTTTTAAAGGTGATTTTCCATTATATGAAAATGTAAAATCATTTTGTTTAAACTCTAAAATCATTTTTAGATTCAATTATTTTTATATTTTTTGAAAAAGTAGAAACACACGTTTAAAACCAATAATTTTGCACGGTTTTAATAGTTGGATGACCCTTTGTGTGTGATTTTGTATATACTGGTTGGAAATCGAACGTTTCAGGTTGAAAATTGGACTCTTTCCCTAATCTTTATAACTAACTCGCCATGGCAATAAATTAAAAATCTCTCAGACATGCAAGGTGCGCGTGCATGGGAGTGTATGTACTGTTAAAAAGTTGCTAACTCATTGCTTAATACCAACAGGCATGCTTGCTGCTATATATTGAAACATGCATGCACAAAATGGGTTCCAGAACAATAATGTGTATATGATGACTGTGGGAACGAACAAAAGTAGCGGAATCAATGGCATATCCTTTAATAAAATAAAATAAAATAAATTAAAATAAGCACGTTACAGTTGGAAAAGTAATACACGGATAAAGTACTAGGACGCTTCATTCCTTTGGGCTTTTGTCAGCATCTCGTCCGTTGCTTGGTGCTGACTCAAACTTAACAGGTACTCGATCGATCCCTCTCCGTCCATTTTGCATTGCATGCTTCTTATCTTACCCTAAAAAAAAGATCGATGTGCACATGCTTGCGTTGGCGATGTCTGCATATTTTAGTATGGCACAAGCGACCACTCGATGTGGACCATGCATGCATAATATTGCTTTTGCTTACTACTACGAACTAGATGTCTCCATACATAACCAAAGACATCATCTTCTTCCTCCTTGGATCCGTTGTTTGCTCTCATATGATGGCATGTAGATGTAGCTAGTTTATGAGATCGAGAGCTGACCAGCTTAGGTGTGTGAAGCGTGTAAGAAGATGAGTGACATAAAATACATCATTGCAGGCGAGGATGGCGAGAACACAAGGTTCCCATGCCTGGCCATGGTGCGCTACGCGATGGCGGCGGCGGTGAGCTTGCTCGCCGTGGGCGTGATCGTGCTGGTGATCCACGCCGTGTTCCGCTCCGAAGACGTCCACCTCTCCGTCAACAACGGCTACATCGGCGCCGACCGCCTGTGGGACCGGACACCAGTACTAAGCCCACATGAGCAGCTGGGGAATATTGGAGCAACCAATAATATTAAGGCCAGTGCTGTCGTCGTTCATTCCAAGGCCCCTGCCGATGTTTCGGAGACACAATTGAAACACGAGTCGACCATAGACGACGACGTAGGATCATCAAGCATCGAGCCACTCCCCAAAGAATGCTTCCTTGGCTGTAATTCCGGCGATGGGGAGACGACGACTCAGTACACGCTGAAAAAGCCAAGCACGAGCAACCTTCGTGTCATCCTGATCGCCAGCAACCCCAGCGGGCGCACCAAGATCGACTGCGGCGACACCACCGTGTCCCTCATCGACATGTCCTCCCCGTACAAGCCCATCGGAGAGCCGCTGAAGCTGGAGAACTTCACCGTGCCGCCGCAGACGACCATCACGATGCAGAAACGCCTCAAGATCACCGACACCACCTACATCTGGGACAACTACGCCGGCGAGCTCAGGTTCAGCGTCAGGCTTCAGGTGAGCTCCACCGTCACGTCCTACCCGCTGGGGAAGACGCACATCAAGCAGCAGAAATACACGTGCCAGCCGGTCACCGTCGGCCTCGTAGACGTCGAGGACATCTTCGCCACAGACCGAGTTGATTGCCGGGCATCGTAACCATGGATATATCGGAGCTTCAACTTCTTCGTGTTGATTGCCTGCGTGCCTATATACTACTTACTGTGTGTGAAACTTGTGCTTTAATTTCTGTTGATTGCCTTGCCTGCGCACATAGTGTGCGTGTGAAAGTCTGACATTAATAATATATCCAGTTGTGTAACATTTGGAATTTTCATGCTGCTGCTTTGTGCTTGCATTAATCCTAGTCCCCCTGTCTACTTATATCGTACGTAATTGTGACGTATTAGTTAAACCCTATTTAATTTCAACTACTCCCTCCGTGTCAAAACCACCTAACACTATTTGATTAATTGATTCTAATGGCTAAAACACGTCGATTTTATGTTTACTCTTCCAATTAATTGATTATTCTAAACAATTTATTTTTTCAGATTTCACCATATTTTGTCGAAACCTAGTTTTCACCAGATACCTTATTATATTCTGGACAATTTCCATCAGTTGTGCCATGAATGTCCTTCTTCAACAAAGGCACTGCACCTGAATGCAAATTATTTCTACATATAATTTGTTATAATACCAGGTTACATGATTTTACATTAATTTCCCTATTGAGGACTGTGATAGCCAATGAGCTCCTGAGGTTTTAGCGATGTATGGAACCAAATAAAGTTTTCATTCCCTTCCCTTAATTTAGATTTATAGAGATTGTTAAATCTTTTGAACCATACGTATTCTCATACCAAGAAATGTAATGCAACTAAGATAAATGGGCGATCATAAATTTTTGAACAACTAAATAATCAAAGGCCTAGGTCCATGAATAAAAGGCTCAGGTTTTGCTGGTTTCATTAAAAAACCGTCAGTGATATATAATTTTGTTGTCAAATTATTGATTTTGTGATATAAAATTGGATCCACCAAATTTTAATAAGTATGTTTATATTATTATAATTTTATTGCATATTCTTGGAGACTTTTACCAACTAATTAAAACCACAACAGCCTGAATTGTGAAATGGAGGACGTGTATAACAATGGCATAACAAGGACAGGCACAACCAGTTTTAGGTTGAAGTTTCCCCCTCTCTCCTTTACAGGGGGTGAGGGAGATTTAGTGGAGAGTCAAATCTGAGCCATCCATTTCTTAGGTCCAAAACACCGAGCAAGGAGAGCCTCCATATCACTCACGCGAGGGATAGACGACACTCCCTTTCTTAAATATTCTCCTCTTCTATGCACATTAAGTTGGTGAAAAGATAAACAAATCAGATATGGATAATTCACAAATGAGTAGCATACTAGCATATCGTGTGACATTCAATGCACGTATGCTTTTGTTGCTTTTTATGCCTTGTAGCTTTTCACAAACTCCATGAAATGGTTAAATCAGAAAATTCACATCGATCCCCTGATCACTTTCCCAAAAGATAAAAAGTAAACAAATAATTAAACCAGCACATGTGACACGTGAGAAATATTCCTCTCATGCGTGGCAAAAAGCAAAATCCTCATGACATGTCCGGGGAGAGCATGGTGGAATAAATCTCCTTGAAATTTTTGAAAAGCAAATTAGGCTAGACGTAAAACATAGAAGAAAGGCTCCCCCCATAAACAAACATACATTCATCAAATAAGCACAAGAAATAATCAAATGGCAACTTTTTTTCCTGAAATGGCAACTTTGTTTTCGATAATCTAAAAGTAAACTCAAACTAGAATTACTTGTTGGCAGAACATGATCCAAAGCCGTGAACTTGCAAAAGAAAAAGAAATGGAGGACGTGTATAACAATATATAATGGCATAACAAGGGAAGGCACAACCAGTTGTCGGTTGAAGTTTTCTTAAATACTGTCCTTTAGTTATATATTCACGTTAAGCTGGGGAAAAGATAACCAAACCAGATATGGATAATGCACAAATGAATAGCATATATTTTATTCGTGTGTGTAACCTTCAAAGCTTGTGTTGCTTTATTCATGCCTTGTAGCTTTTCACAAACTCCATGGAATGATTAAATCAGAAAATTCGCATCGATCCCCTGGAAAGATAAAAGTAAACAAAATGATTAAACCAGCACATATGACACGTGAGAAATATTCCTCTCATGGGTGGTAAAAAGCAAAATCCTCATGAAATGTCGCGGAGAGTATATGGTGGAATAAATATTCTTGAAATTTGTGAAAAGAAAATTAGGCTAGAGGTAAAACATAGAAGAAAGGCTCCCCCATAAACAAACCTACATTCATCAAATATGCACAAGAAACAATCAAATGGCAACTGTATTTTTTTTTCGAAATGGCAACTTTATTTTGGATAATCTAAAAGTAAACTCAAACTAGAGTTAGTTTTTGGCGGATTATGATACAAGCCATAAACTTGCAAAAAAAGAAAAAAAAGAGAAGAAAGTGAAACTACACAGAACCAAAACAAACTATATATGAAGCTATTGATCAAACAAGCACGTCATGTACAATCTACATATGATTAGATCGAATGCATCACTTTCTTGAAAGATAAAAGTGGTTACACCACCACATGTAGCAGCGTACTCATTACAAATATTCCTCCTGGGGTGAACAAAAGGAAAATTCCTTCAGATCATGTCGGTGGAGAGAGAACGGTATGCATTGGGATCCAATCCTTGAAATTTACGAAAAGGAAATTAGACTAGAGGCAAAATAAATAAAGAAGAAAGACATTATATTGATCGAATAATTAAGCTCACTAAACAATAATTGCCAGCTTCATTTTGGATAATAATCTAAAATTAAAATCAAGCTGGGAGAGATTTGTTGGTGGAACATGATACGAAACCTTTGAATTTAGCAAAGAAAAAAGAAAAGCAAAAGCAGATACTAAAAACAAAGTATGAAGATATTGATGTCTTCATATGATCAAACGGTATATATGCATGCCATGTGCAGTACTATGTAACAGTGCTTTCACTTTCTTTGAATGAAACTATCTTGGCGTTCACGCGATTCTGTCTAATGATGGACACAAGATGTCCATATAAACTCACGCATCCAGTTGTAGCATGCATCATGAACATATATCCATGAACTCCACGCAGTCATCGATCTAAAGATGATGGTGATCTTCCTCGCCAATAATAGCTCTAATAGTACTAACAACAATAGCTATGCTGGTAGTGGTTGTGATGCCCTACTCCATCCCTTTGTGTTCAACCTCACCGCCTCGTATGCCGACCAGAGAAATGAGGCCACCATGGTGTTCACCTCCGTGGTCATGTTCATGCTCGCCGCGCTCTTCTTCAACCTCAACCTCTTCAGCCGATTCTCCGACGTGAGCGCCATCCTCAACCCCACCGTCCGCCTCTTCCTCTCGTCGTCGCTGTCCCTCTTCCTCCCCGTCATGTCCTACCTCTTCTCCGAGGCCAAGAACGAAGGTGCTGCTGCGGCCATGGCTGCTAGCTCCAGCAGCTACAGACAGCAGCTTGGTGGTAGTGGTGCCAGTGCCACCACTGAGCTGTCACTGCGAGCCAGGACGATCCTCATGTGGATGCTTCTTGTGGAGCTCCTCCGCAAGAAGGTGGAGGCCATCCTGGTGAACGTGGGCGTGCAATTCTACTCGAGCACCATCGATCGCGCTTCTCGCATCGCGTGGCTGGGCTACCTCGTCTTCTACAACCTCAGCAGCACCGGCAAGAAGGCGTTCTATGGCACCTTGTGGGTCCTTGCCGCGGCGAAGCTGCTGCAGAGGGTTGCCATCAACGAGCTGCTTAAGCGTTCCGTTGCATATGGCAAGAATGCAGAGCAGCTCAGCTGGTACATGGCCACGATTGAGAAGCAACATCAGCTGCAGGTAACATTTTTAAATCTCCGCTATAGCTTTTGCTACAGCCTGCCAGTGGCGGACCCACGTTTTCGCCAAGACTAGGGCCAAGTTCTCATGACCCGATACTACATATAAACATAGATAGTATATATATACACCATACAGTCAACATATTTACTATACCAACTCTATCACAATAGGCTATTTTTATGACATCCATGCAAATGACATAAATTGTTTGTTAGTCAATCACTCAATTGTTCGCTGCGGATCAACAAAGGAGCGGACATGGGGAGAAGACTAGGTATTAGACGATGTACTTGCTATGTATTTGATCCGTACCCTGCGGTGTCATTATGGAATGAAACAAATCATAGATGGATGGAGACGCATAGGAGATCAGTATGTATACTTCCTAAGTCGCATGACTAGTGGCAGGTCCGCCCCTGCAGCCTGCTATATATAGCCTTTTGAGGCATTTAGCGCTATTCATGTCTCATGTAAATTTAGCCGCCATAGCCAGCTATAGTCTGATTTAGCTTTGCTATTTGCTAGAGCATTGCCGCTAAAGACCTTAGTCCGCTATTTAAAACTATGTCTGCAGGCGGAAGGAGAGGGAGCAGAGCTGATGGAGAAGTGTAAGTACGCCATGATGGGAGAAGAAGAGCTGGAGATGAAGGCTAGCCCCAAGGAGGGCTACCATCTTGAGATGAACAAGAACGTCGTCATTACGGTTGGTGACATATGGAAACTGGACATGAAACACTTACTCCGACATGATCCTCCAAGCCTTAAAAGGCTATGCCTCTCCTTCGCCCTCTACAAGCTGCTGCGCCGGAGGCTCGAGGACCACCCCATCACCGACGACGAAACCCGCTGCTGCCGGAGCCTCATCTTCAGAGGCCTGCGCATGGAGCTGCAGCGAAGTGCAGACAAGTCACTGCCAAACCACAAGGACGAGCGCAGCAAGGAAGAGCTGAAATCCACGGTGGTCGCGGTTCATCTGTTCCAAGTGTTCTACGAGGAGGTCCAATTCCTCTGCGAATACTACCACTCCGTCCTTCCCGTGGTGCTCTCCAACCCTTTCTTCTTCGTCGCCAACTACGTCCTCTTCCCCATCGTGGTGTGGGCCCTGTGCCTCCTCACCTTCATCCTCTGTGGCAATGGCGACGTGGTGTTCGCGTACCACAGCATCACCACCGACAATTACATCCTATCAAGAGGCACGCTGAGGATCTTCGGGTGCCTGTTAAAAGGGATCGTCTATCACCCGGAAGTCCTCTTCACCGCCATTGATCTGGCCGTCACCTTTCTGCTCCTGCTCACCTTCTTCTACGAGCAAGTGTGGGAGTTCCTCGTCTTCACCCTCTCCAACTGGCTCATGGTGTCGCTTCTCTGCGAGTACACCTCCAAGCCCCAATGGCGCCGCAGCCGCATCAGGACCGGGCTCATCTGCCGCATCCTGTGGGTGCGGCGAACGATGAGCCGGCCCAACCTCTGCTTCAAGCAGCTATCCGTGCTAGGGTTTGGCCGCTGGCTACCATCCATGACTGTTCCCAAGAAGAAGGCTGTGCCCATGGAAGTGAAGAGGTCCATCATGGATTACCTAGTGGCTTACGTCGATGGCCACGCTCCCCCTCTCAGCAATGGCTGGTCCACCATAAAGCACAGCTGCCATTACAGCTCCCACCAGAAGCAGATCCTGCTTGGGGCGTGTGAGAGTAAGAACGTCGCCGAGGTCATCCTCACCTGGCACATTGCTACCAGCCTCATGGAGGTCAAGTACCCACCACAGCTTGACAAGAAGAAGACGAAGAAGAAGACTACATCAGCGGGATGTCATCGTAAGGTTGCGATGAGCTTGTCCGGCTACGCGGCTTACTTGGTGGCCTCATACCCAGAGCTTCTCCCTGATAGCATGGAAGGGACCAAGCGTGTGTACGAGGAGATGAAGGAGGAGCTCAAGGAGGTGCTGGGAGGGTGTTGGAGATACCACGTGTCGCTGCAACGCAGCCGTGTCGACTACAGGCTGCTTGTCGACGTCGACGAGAGGCTACCAGAGGAGGAGATGAAGGCGGTGCGCAAGGGGGCGAAGTTGGGGAAGAAGCTTATGGCAATGGCGGAGGAAGAAGGGGTGGACCAGGTGTGGGAGCTGCTGGCTGAGCTCTGGACGGAGCTGATGGTGTTCATGGCGCCGTCAAGTGGCGAGCTTCATGTGAAGGCACACAAGGAGGCCTTGGCGATGGGCGGCGAGTTCATCACCGTGCTCTGGGCGATGTGCATGCACACCGGCATAACCAGGCCGGCCGTTGCGCCGTGGGAGGCGGAGGCGGAGGCGGCGGCGGCGGTGGTGGCGTCAGGTGGTTCATGTGCGAGCCATAGTGAAGAAATAATTCGTCCTGCCGTGTGATCGATCGATGTTCTGTGCTTCATGCATGGGACGGAGCTTGATGACTGATTATCTATTCCACTATTTTGTTTTCTCTAAATTCTTCTGAATGCATGCATGCGTTGCCGTGCTTCATGCATGGCTATATAGTGTGTATGTTTGAATTTGGTCTGTCTTTCCAGCAGCGTTCATCGACCCTAGTGTGGATTTGATTCCCGTTTGTGAGTTGCCATTCAAATCATTTGCAAATTGCAACCTAAAATTTTCCATACGTGTGAGTGTGTCACACTGTCACCGACCTGGTCGCTAGCTGATGCAGCCAAATTTCAGATTCCAGACACATTTGCAATGGCACGAGGAGCATTATCCAAAATGTATCGGACTACAATTTAGTGCTTCAAAACAAATCTTTGAATGCTAATGAGAATGACTAAACATGAGGTAGTTGTATAACTAATTATAGATATGGAGGCTAATTTATGGGATAAACCTATTAAAACTAATTAATCTATCATTAGGACATGTTCAAATATATAGTCATCTCTAAAGAACGAATCTTGACCAGTCATATGCTCTGACGTCTCCACATCCCGGCCGTCTGATTGGCCGCGTGGATGGCCCAAATTGCACGATCCCCTGTCATTGTGTGAAAAGCCCTCATACATCAGAGAAACCAACATGTAATTCATCCTTCTCTCAATTTGTTTTGCAAAAAGGCCCACAACTTTATCAAAATCAACCCACAGCACAACCCAGGCTAGCAAATTGGCAAAAAGACCCTGATTTTTTCTAAAAAACGACCCGCATTCCTTATCCTCCTTTTTTTAAAAAAACCCGGATTTTACTTAATCACATCACCACCCATTCATTCGTTACATCTACATGGAGAACATTATACGTATCATTCGACCATTAAACACATGTGTAAATTAAAAGGTACCCAATGTAAATTTTGCTCAAAGTTTTCAAATCTACAACTTTATTACGGATCACATTTTTAAATTCAAAATGTTTTCGCAACTCATTCGCACAACTGTTTACATGTAGTGCGTCATATCTAAGATTCATACACCAAAACATCTTGAAATTAAAAAGTTCTCAATATGAAAAGTGCTCAAAATTTCAAACCTCAAGCTTTGGTACATAATAAAATTCAAATTTAATGTATTTTTTTAATTTATTGGCATAAATAATTTGTAATTCAAAGTTCTTTTTCGATTCACCCGTTATAGATAACATTTGAGCACCGAAATGCCATTAAATTAAATTAACAACTATTCAACATAAAAGTTGCTCCAAATCCAAAACGTATAACTTTTATACATAGTAAATTTTAGAACTCAAAGCTCCTTTATAATTCTTTGTAGAAATTTTTAACACCATATATATAGCACGGGTGCATCCACTGGCCACCCATTGCGACACCACCTAGGAGAGCTCCGGCACGATATACGAAGCTAGGTATATAATTCTACTCATCTAAACTTATAAGTTATTGACTGCAATGTAAGTTAGAACTTTGTATATAAAATTAATAAAAGAACGAGTAGAATTAAAAACGTTCCTCACCTTAATTGGGTCCAGGGTACCCCTCACATCGGACCCACGTGTAAGGGCCAAAAGAGGTGGGATGAGGTAGAGACCCATCAAAACTGCGAGTTAGAGGATGTTTCTGTCAAAAACAAATTTATTTTGTCACCGAGACCACCGTACCCGCCAGTTCCTAGCTTAGCCTCGCGTTCGGGTCCACCACATCCCCCCCCCCCGGCTTCCCTGGCTCCACTCCATCTCAAGCCACCTGCAAGCGGTCCACCTGCGCTGGCCTGCACAGGAGAGAGCAAGACGCTGGGCTGCTCATGGTGGCAGAAGCAGGAGGAGGCGCCCGTGCTGAACGGCACTGCACAAGTGCATAGGATAGAACCGTGGAAGAGAGAGGACAGGTGAGACAAAGAGCAAGTGATGAAAGCTGTATTTTTGTAAGTAATTCACTGTTTGACAGAAAGATGAGATCAACATAGACTAGGTTACTAGAGAGATTATGAGTAAGATTTGTCGTAAAAAATATAGTGATGAGTCCCTTTTTCTATAAAAACGGTCACTTAGTTAAAATCAATTTAGAAACTAATAAGATTTTACACAGGAAATCTTGAAATAATTATTACTTCATGCTTTGCAAAAATATGTCTTGACCGATTCATATGAACGAGTTCGTGATTCATACAAGCACATGCGGCTAAGGATGTACACCTATCAAAATCAAGATTTTGAATAATGTTACCATCAAATACTAAATATTCTTCTCACCGCTCTTGGTCCTTACGGAACAGCTATATATAGTATCACGTGCGTGTCGCACGTGTGCCTTTGCTAGTATAAAATTAAGAATAAACAACTATGTCTTGAACCTTCTTTAGCACACAAGTAAAATCAACGAGAGAAGCACAGGCTGGCCAATTCAGGTCAGGCGCGAGCCAAGTTTAGTACAAATGAAATAGAACCCATATCCCCCTCACGCCATTTTGGAACACCAGAATGCCAGATACATATACGATTTATTCAAACAGGATCGGAGCTAGCAGGAACATGCAAACTCCTCACGGACAACACACAGTCGCACAAATTAAATGCACAACGCACAAGAAGATCATAGAACTCAGGGACTGGGTGCAGGTGCTGGTGCGCAGTTGCTGATGCAGGTGCTGTTGCAGTGGTTCCAGCAGTTGGGGAAGACGGAGGACCAGCAGGCGCTGTACGCGTTGTCACCGGCCTTGCCGCAGTACATGCTGCACGCGTTGTTCCCTTGGCAGGAGGACAAGCACTGCTGCGTGGCCGAGGCCTTGGCGGCGCCGCAGCTCGTGGCGGCCTGGTCGTTGCACGTCGACGTGCACTGCGACGCGCAGTCGCCGCAGCTCGTCGCCGCCTTCGCCGGCTGCCCCGAGAAGGCGATGAGGGCCACCAGCATGACAGCGGTGGCGACGACGACGACGGAGGACGAAGACGAAGCCATGTGGTATGTATGTGGCTAATGGAAGAAGAAGGCTGCGGAGAAAAGATTTCTCGATGTGGGTTGCTATTGGTTCCTGGGTGATATGATGGAGCATGGACTACTATGAGGCAGCTATTTAACGGAACGGAGAAACCATGGGCTCGAAGATGCTTAGATTGATGGGCGATTTTTTTTAGACTTGACACATGCACTCACTCACACGCAACCTGAGACGACGACTTTGCAATGCATGGATATATGCATGATAAGTACAAGCTGACGCATCAAGATTGGAGTTCGTACACGATTGTACAGTGGATCCAGGAAGAAGATGGGGACAGAGGACGGAGAATGAATGGAGAGATAGTACTTGTGGGATCACATGATTGCTCTGTTCGTCTATAGTTAGGAGTATTTCTTCTTGACAGCCTAGTTTTAACTCATGATGAATCGAAATCTACGAACAACTCAGATGGCCGGGTATCTCGGTCATTAATGTCACCTTCGTACAACTCAGATGGTCGAATATCTCGAGTACGAACAACTCAGACGGCACAGTTAGAACACGTACGGAGAGCCAGTGATATTCGGTTCTTTTGGGACGGGGTGCTCACTAATCGTTTACGGATCAACAAACTGGAGAGGACAGTGACTTTCTTGACTGATTTTTGAAAATTATTTTAAGAATTTAGGTCGCTGATACGTGTCTGCCTTTTTTTTTATTAAGCAATCCCTAGAAGAACAATCAGTCAATAGCTTGCCATGTCAACGCAGATGAGGCTTTAAATCTGTATAGGACTTAGACTTCACAGATGGAATCTTTTTTTTCACCATGTTACAAAAGTTGACTTTAAGACAATTATAATTTCTTCCAAAAGGCTTTTTATTATCATCTTGAATCCAATAATATCTTTTTTCTGCACCACCCGCCCCCATTCCAACCTCCCCTTCAAAAGGGGGGGGGGGGAACTTAGATGGAGAAGAGAAATATGAACCATCTGTTTTTAGATTTAATGGTCAAAAGAACTGAGTGAGGAGAGCCTCCAAATCACTCAAGTGAGAGATAGTTTTTCCCTTTTTCATATATAGTTGCTCGGTCATGCATGTCTCAGTTAAGGTTGCAAACCTAGGCAAACCAAAGCTATTTTCCTGAGGGAGAAACTTGCATTTTTTTTTTAACGAACGGTACATATTATTTCAATGTGTGTGCTCCTCGTGGCATTCCAAATGTGAATCGAATATATAAACTTTGCCAGCATCAGTGACCAAGTCGGTGAGACACCAAACCTATGGAAAATTTGAGGTTATTGCAGATGATTTCTTTCAATGGCAAATTCAGATTGCTGTATTTTGGGCAAATTCTCACAAATGGGAATCAAATCCACGCTCCGATCGATCGATAAGTGCTGCTGGAAAGACAACCAAATCCAAACACACACACTATGCACAGAACATCACACGGCAACGCATGCACTCAGAAGAAATAAATAGAGAATTAAGAAATAATGGAGTAGAAAACCACTAATCAAGCTCGCTCCGTCCCATGCCCATGCATGAATCAATTATCAATTTTCACTTTGGCTCTCAGTCCCAGTTTCAGTATCACCGTCGTGAGAACGACCTGAAGACATCGCCGCCTCCGCCGCTGCCGCCTCCCATGGTGTAACGAACGGCCTGGTTATGCCGGTGTGAGTGCACATCGCCCAGAGCACGGTGATGAACTCGCCGCCTATCGCTAGGGCCTCCTTGTGTGCCTTCACGTGATGCTCGATGGCGCCATGAACACGATCAGCTTCGTCCAGAGCTTGGCCAGCAGCTCCCACACCTGGTCCACCTGCTGACCTTCCTCCGCCATTTCCATCAGCTTCTTCCCCAACTTTGCCCCCTTGCGCACCGCCTTCTTCTCCGCCTCCGGCGAGCTTTCGTCGCCGATATGAACGAGCTTGTCGAAGCGGCTGCGCTGCAGCGACACGTGGTAGCTCCAAAACCCTCCAAGCACCTCCATGAGCTCGCTCTTCATGTCATCGTACACACGCTTGGTCACTTCCGTGCTGTCGGGGAGAAGCTCCGGACACGAGGCCACCAAGTAAGCTGCGTAGCACGACAGGCTCGTGGCGACCTCACGATGATGTCGATGACCTCCCGTCGTCTCGTCAAGCGACGGAGGGTACTTGACCTCCATGAGGCTGGTAGCAATGTGCCAGGTGAGGATGACCTCGGCGACGCTCTTGCTCTCACACGCCTCTAGCAGGAGCTGGTGGGACCCATACTGGCTTTGCTTTATCGTGGACCAGCCGTTGCTGAGAGGGCCAGCGTTGCTATCTGTGGCGGAGCTAGGATCATCTCTCTACATGAGTGCGGGTATAAAACATTAGGATTAGCACTTGTATCTGACATCAAAATCATCCAGAGACATAATTTTGACTGTTATATATTGACATCCAATGATTGCTACTCTAAAATAAATGCCGACATTGGCGGAAAAAATTAGCATGTCAATATTTTGGCTTACCTGCATTTTAGCATGGCACCTTTTGGTAGCAGACCGCTTATTAATATTACTATTAATATACATAAAACACATATACATGACAAAAGGTCATATAATACACTAAAACATAGATATAGACATAAAATATATACATACAATAAAGTAAATATTACCATGCGAGCCAACGCTATCAGGTATGCCGAGCGCCACGGTTCGATATACTCGTCGGCATCGACGTAAGCCACTAGGTAATCCATGATGGACATCTTCACTTCCATGGGCACAGCCTTCTTCCTCGGAATAGTCATGCTCATAAACGGTAGACGACGACGACGGCCACCAAACCCTAGCACAGATAGCTGCTTGAAGCAGAGGTTGGGCCGGCTCATCTTTCGCCGTACCCACAGGATGCGGCGGATGAGCCCGCTCCTGATGCGGCTTTGGCTCCATTGACGTTTGGCGGTGTACTCACAGAGCAGTGACACCATGAGCCAGTTGGAGTGGATGAAGACAAGGAGCTCCCACACTTGCTCATAGAGGAAGGTGAGCAGGAGCAGCATGGTGACGGCTACATCAATGGCGGTGAAGAGTACGTCTGGTTGATTGTCAGTGGTGATGCTTTGGTACGAGAACACCACGTCGCCATTGCCGCAGAGGATGAAGGTTAGGAGGCAGAAGGCCCATACCACGATGGGGAACATGACGTAGTTGGCGACGAAGAAGAAGGGGTTGGAGAGCACCACTGGCAGGACGGAGTGGTAATATTCGCAGAGGAATTGGACCTCCTCGTAAAACACTTGGAACAGAGCATCCGCGACCATAGTGTCTTTCAGCTCCTTCTGGTTTCCCAGTGATTTCTCCGTGCTCTGCTGCAGCTCCAAGCGCAGGCCTCTGAAGATGTAGAACTGGCAACACCGGGCTTCATCCTTGGTGATCGGGTGGTCCTCGAGCCTCCGGTGTAGCAGCTTGTAGAGTGTGAACGAGAGGCATACCCTTTTCAGGCTTGAAGGATCATCATCGTGTCGGAGTAGGTGTTTCATGTCCACTTTCCATATGTCGCCAACCGTAACGACGGCATTCTCCTTCATCTCTAGCTGGTAGCCCTCCTTGGAGGTAACCTTCACCTCCAGGTCATCTTCTCCCATCACGGCGTACTTACACTTCTCCATCAGCTCTGTTCCCACGTTTCCCAGCAGCTGATATGGCTTCTCATCGATCTTGGCCATGTACCAGCTGAGCTGCTCTGCATTCTTGCCATAGGCGAGAGAACGCTTGAGCAGCTCATTGATGGCGACTCTCTGCAGCAGCTTCGCCGCAGCGAAGACCCACAATGTGCCATAGATTGCCTTCTTGCCGGTGCTGCTGAGGTTGTAGAACACGAGGTAGCCCAGCCAAGCGATGCGAGAAGCCCAGTCGATGGTGCTCGAGTAGGACTGCACGCCCACGTTCACAAGAATGGCCTCCAACTTCTTGCGGAGGAGCTCCACAAGAAGCATCCACATGAGGATCGTCCTGGCTCGAAGCGACAGCTCAGTGGTGGTGCCACTACCACCAAGCTGCTGTCTGTAGCTGCTGGAGCTAGTAGCAGCCATGGCTGCAGCAGCAGAGCCTTCGTTCTTGGCCTCGGAGAAGAGGTAGGACATGACGGGGAGGAAGAGGGACAGTGACGACGAGAGGATGAGGCGGATGGTGGGGTTGAGGATGGCGCTCACGTCGGAGAAGAATCGGCTGAAGAGGTTGTGGTTGAAGAAGAGTGCGGCGAGCATGAACATGACCACGGAGGTGAACACCATGGTGGCCTCATTTCTCTGGTTGGCATATGAGGCGGTGAGGTTGAACACAACGGGATGGAGTCGGGGGGCATCACAGCCACTACTAGGACAGCTATTGTTAGTAGTACTGTTAGAGCTATCATTGGCGAGGAAGATCACCATCATATCTTTGGATGATCGACTCTGTGCGTGGAGTTCGTGGATATGTCCATGCTACAACGTCTCTGGATGCGTGAATTTATATGGACATCTGACCTTGTATCCATCGTCATTTGGACAGAATTGCGTGAACGCCAAGGCAATTTCATTCAGACAAAGTGAAAGCACTGTTATAATATCGGCCATACTTTGTTTTGAGTCTCTGCTTTTGCTTTTTTGCAAATGCAAAGGTTTTGCACCATGTTCCTTCAACAACTCTCTCCCAGGTTGAATTTGCTTTTTATTAGATTATCCAAAATGAAGCTGTCTATTGTTGTTCAATGAACTTATTTGATCAATACAATGCCCGTTTCTTTACAGGGACGGAAAGTCTTTCTTCTTTATTTATTTGTTTTGCCTCTAGTCTAATTTGCTTTTCGCAAATGTAAAGGAGTTTATTATTGCACCCTGCTCTCCACCGACATGTTCTGAGGGAATTTGCTTTTTGTTCACCCACGGGAGGAATATTTGTCGCAAGTACGTCGCTACATGCATGTGTTGGTCTAATCATTCAGTTTACTTTTATCTTTCAGAAAAGCGATGATGCAGGGGATCAAATCATGTATCCATGGCTTTATATCATGTTCTGCAGCAAGTAACTCTAGCTTGAGTTTACTTTTAGATTATTATCCAAAATAAAGTAGCCATTTGAATATATGGTTCATTACGGGGGATGCCTTTCTTCTATGTTTTACTTCTACCTGATGCCCTGTAACCCCATTGTTTTTTCTGTGAACCCAATGTCTTTTTTTAGATAACTGGGAGGCTTTATCAATCTCAGAAATTGGACAATGTACTTTCTTTCTTTTCCATCATAGGGAGCTAGTGGGCCAGCTGGTTGATCCTTTGAGACCAGGAGACTTCAACCAAGCAATGATGGAACTAGGAGCAACATTATGTAGCAAGACAAAGCCTGGTTGCTCTGGATGCCCAATCTCAAGTCACTGCCAAGCTCTTACCCTTTCCATGGAAAATTCATCGGAGCTCCCCATGCTACTTATCGTGAGATATCTTTAACATGAGAAGACGTTCTACAACTTGAGTCATCTCTGGCCTTTGATCAACGTCTAGATTAAGACAATCAATAGCAATCCCAACAAGATAGTCAAGAAGCTCCATGTTTCTTGGTGCTGCAATATCCTTGTCAAACAGCTCAGTTGACCTCCTCTTTATCTTGTGAGCATCAAGAAAATTCATAACTAAGCTATTGTTGTCGGAGAATGTTGCTTCTTTCCTGCTAATGAGTTCCAATAGCACAACTCCGAAACTATAGACATCACTTTTCTTGGTTAGTATGCCTGTCTGTAGATATACTGGATTCACATAACTCTTGTCACCAATGATATATTTTGCACGTTGTTCTTTATCAATGGCAATCAGCCTTGATATCCCGAAGTCAGAAATCTTCGGTATAAATTCATTACCCAAGAGTATGTTAGCAGGCTTAGCATCCCCATGTAGAATTGCAGCTGTTGAGTGCATATAAGCTAGTCCCTCTGCTGTTTCTGCAGCAATACGTAGACGTAGATCCAAATTTAACTGCATCATGTCCTGGTCATGAAGAATGTCGTGTAGGCTACCTTTGGGGATAAACTCATAAACCAACATTGGTATATCAACTTCTAAACAACAGCCTATTAGCTTGACAATGTTCTTGTGGATGATACGCGATTGGATGATCACCTCATTTGCAAATTGTTCCTTCAGTGCCACACTAACATTAATGGACTTCTTGACTGCAACCAGTTGATTATCACTTAGCAACCCCTTATACACTTCACCGAAAGCCCCTTTTCCAACAATATTACAGCTTTTTAAAACTGGCCTGAGATCCTCCTTTTTAAATATCTTTATACTGTTTATTTTTTCTAATAATGGACCACCATTTTTTTCAAAATACTCTTTCATCCTTTTTCTCTCTCTCTACTAATAAGGATCAAGAGCACAACAATTGCTACAGCAAAAAGAACACCAACGGCACCTGCATGGACAACAAGGAAGTCATTAATGTACAACTATTTTGTAAGAAAATGTAAGAAATACCTGAAAACAAAACTGTAGCTTTATTGATGAGCCTTGAACCTCTGTCCAGTTAAAGATAAGTTTCATTTCCGTTTGCATCATTAGCCATTTATTTTTTATTAATTTTTTTGTTATTTTTTAAGTTTTAAAAACTGAAAATGATATGTATAGATTGGTCTTAATAAAAATAGTTTAAAATAAAAAGTGTTTTCCCTGCAATGTACAAATATATGTAACTACCAACTGACAAAAGCAGTGTTTTGGAGACAGCTGATGTCAAGGACGGTTGTCTGTGACTTGAGGCAGTACTTAGATTTGTTTTGCATCATAATTTCACAAGTATTTTGTAGGGACTTCAAACGCGGTTAGGAACAATGTACCAGTGCAAGATATGTGATTAAAGAGCTATTAGCCTATTACATTAATAGTGGTGTACTAACTAGTACAAACACCATTCCACTTGATTATCTTTTTTGTATTTCTTTGCAGATTTCCAACTTCATATTTACAAAGAAAATGCATTACAGTGACATTTTCATACATGCTTATGCAGTCACACTAATTACATGTGCGAGTTCTTTTAGGATGTTTTGTTTGGCTGAATTTAATCTACAATTAAATAAAATCCACTATTGGGTATCTTGATTTTTAACCTCTAGTTTGACTGCAAAAGCCAGCGAGGACTCGTAGTTGGTAGGGTGTGGTTTCCAACTGTATAGTTCAACTGTAAATGTATATTATATTATATTATATTATATTATATTATATTATATTATATTATATTATATTATATTATATTATATTATATTATATTATATTATATTATATTATATTATATTATATTATATTATATCTTAAGATAAAATAGTACAAAAATAAAATGTTTGCAAATGTGAATCCAACAATAAGATTTTGAACCCCACAAATCTACAAACTATTAATCAGATTTTATTAAGTTTGAATATCAAAACATATTTCACCTTATAACGAGAAATAGATGAAGTAGAACTTGCAATTGGAATGATTGATAAATAGGGATGGCAATGGGTTGGGTTCGGAGCGCGATCCGCGGATTTTGGGTTTTGGGTTTGGTTTCTATTTTGTGCCCACAGATTTACGGGTTCGGATACCCGAAATATTTCGGGTTTGGGGCGGATTCTGAATTTCACCCGTAGAGCTCCATTGGAGCTCCGAAATACTGATATTTGTTTCTGTTTTCACTTGTGATTTGTGAATTTACAATGAGATCTACATTTCATTGATTAGCTATTGTATCTATTTATTATTCACAAGGATGAGGATGATTCTATGATAATCGATGAATGATGAACCCATCAAGTCAAGAATCAAGATGAAGTCCCCAAGTTGTCTACCTAGATTTGATTTTAAAAAAATGTCAAGTGTCGTGTCTAAGTATGAATGTTATGAAATCTGGATACTCTCCTTGATGTATTTTTGTATGCTGAATTACTATTTTGTTGTTGTCGCCCTTTCCGAATGCTGATTTTATTATAATATTCTTGGGTGTGTGGTTAATTCGTGGGTTTTGGTTAATCCGTGGGTTTGGGTTTGGGCATGGAATTTCACCCAAATAGGAGTTCGGGTCGGATTCGGACTTTAGGTTTGGGTTTTGGGTTTGGGCGCTAGACACTTCACCTGATCCGAACCCGACCCATTGCCATCCCTATTGATAAATCTTTCTTCTGAACCTTGTGGCATTAATCATCAGGGCAAACAATGCATGTAAAGCAACTCTATGCTCATGTTTTTTCGAGAAAAAACGACTCTATGTTAATGTGTATATACTATTAATAGACTTCCTCCCTTGCTGAAGTTATAATTCTCTTTGCATAATTTATATCCATGCAAAGTATTTCGTCCTTCTTGCACAGCTCACATGGAGTATTTGTTTGCTGAAACATAATTCTACCCATTGTTTACAGTATAGAACAGGAATTGTCCCTGGATGATAGGGGGCAATTCAATTAGATAAAGATAGCCACCATACTTATTCCCAAATTGTGTATGTATGTATGTATGTATGTATGTATGTATGCATGCATTAAAATTAAAAACACATTTAGGAAAATGTTTATTTTATTCTGCCTTTACTGATGGTTGTTCTTTGCTTTTGTTTTCTTTTAGACAAATTCCATATGTATGTAAAACTTCTTAGAGCACCAAAATTGAGTGGGTTCAAGCTGATCTAGTGGACAAGATGAGCTTGCCCGCAACCACCTTTGCTGGTAGAGGAAATTGCTCTGTGCAAGTTCCATTTTTACCATCGCCTTTCATCCCGGGTCTGCATGGACAATCATAGCCTCCAAGCTTGTTCACGCAGATTCCATTGTTTGAGCAAGGATAATCCTTTTGGAGATCAGGATACTCATTTCGGAGTGCGCACTCATCGATATCTGTGAAATGAAACAAAGTGTATATACGGACGTAGTATCATGTTTCAGGAGATTTTGGTTAGTTCCTACAACAATTATTGATTTGTCTACTTAATTGCAACTGCAACGACAATAACGTACCTTGACATCCATCCGGTATGTAAGGGTTGCCGTTGTAGTGATCCAAACACTTGCAGACATAGCCTGGGCCATTGGTTGTGCTAGCACAAAAGCTAGCTGTTGCCGCTGCGGCAAGCGTAGTCCGGTGGCGCTGGTCCGCCTGGCGTGGGGCATGACCTATTCCTGACGGCGAAGTCAATGACGAAGGGGACGCCTCGCGGATATTTTTGGGTCAAGAAATCGTATCCATAAAGGTCTTCTGCAGATAAGTTGTACCATGACCTCTCTACCACCATGCCGTAGGAGCAGGGGCTGAGGTCGCCCATTCCGTTACCATAAGGCGGGCAATTGAACCCCACTCCGAACTTGGATACAGGCCCAAGGGTTGGAGCCACGAAGGCTTGGCAACACCCAAACCCTGAAGAACATGACCCGTTTTCCGCATACCCAGGGTCGTACCTCATATTCGACACACAGGACAGTGTCGACCCTGATGAGAACAATGAAGTTCTCATGTCCACCAGGATACTCCAGCCGACACCCACGAGCATATTGCGATTTGCGGCGAGAATGAAAGGCCCCGCCAAAGTGGTAAGTTGAAGCTGCCGGATATGGTGTGCAGCGTTTATGCTGCAGTCAGATCTGACGGCGCCGTATGCTCGAGCTTCGGCGTGCGCCACGGATATGTCCATGAGCTCTACCGGCCGGAACCAGATATTCCCCGCAAGATCCCAATCCTTGGTTTCTACCGTGTAGTAGACGAGGGCAGCAGCTTGCTGAGATGGATCGTTCATGCCCTCGGATTCGATGAAGAGGCGGGGAGGCTGGAAGGAGTAGTTGCAAGTGACTTGGAAGCCATCAAGAAAGCAGCCAGGTTTCACGCCCAAAGGGTACGGGATGCTGATCTCGCTGCACTTGTCGGGGCAACCATCAAGTGTGATAGGCCGGGGCTGCTGCGAAGGCTGTGGCTCGGCGATGGTTGCCTGCAGTACCAGGAGCATGATGACAAACACGCTAACTGGCTCGTGAGTCATGCCGCCTGACAAACAATAATTCAGAGGTTTAGAGATAGAAAAAAAACTGCGTATGTCAGATTATGAAATTAATGTCGGGGCTAGTTTAATTGGAATTGAGATTGTTCGGGTGAAAATAAGGGACGGAAGAGAGCGTTGTTCAGAATGCCGTTCTCAATCACTGCGTATGTCGGAACGAAGCACCTGGAGAGGGGACGGAAAGTCGGAAACACTGAGAGCTGGCCGATGGTACTGAGAGCAAAGAGTACTGAGCTAGACGAGTGGGACGACAGTGCCACTGAGGGCGACCGAACTAGTCTTGCTTTTTTCTATAGTGCAAATTATCGCCCAAAGCGATGGACCCTCATCACCATGTGCCTAGCTGCCAACAATACATGACGATGTGAGTAACGTTACAGTCCTACACCACCGCAGTGGTCATTTCAATCGTAATCTAACTAGTTCTGGTCATGAACAATGGACCAGTGTAGTTCATGCACATAATTAACGTCGTTAGGCACCTCGAGTATCTTCAATCAAATTGGTGTCTACTATTTTGTACGTTATTATTGGTTGGGTCTGTTAAAGCTTTCGTTGGGCTTTACTAATGGAAGGGAACGAGTGGAATAACATGATTTACGATTGTTTTTTTTTATGTAATGATTTACGATTGTTAAGAGTGGAATAACACCAGCAATGACATTTTTTAGATTAATTAATAAGGCACCAGCGAATCACATGGTTTACGACATAAAATAGCACAAACGAAACCAATAAATAATAATTCAGAGGTTTAGAGATAGAAAAAAAAAACTGCATATGTCAAATTATGAAATTAATGTCGGGGCTAGTTTGGAAGGAGATTGTTCGGGTAAAAATAAGCACGGGACGGGCGGAGGCGTCGCCGCGACTCGTAAGTCGCCGCCGACGGGATTCTAGCTAGCCCCGAGAGCGCTGCTCTGGTTGCCAAACGAGGTAGAATGTGAATCACCTCTTCAGATCTGCGGCAGGGAGGTCGGGAAAACCAGCTGCTGTGGAGAGTTCTGGAGGAAGCAGTAGTACTAGCAAGCAGAACCAAGGAATACCTTTGTTCTTCGTTGATGGTTTGGACTCCAGCGAACAGTGCTGTCACAAAGGTAGAAATGGTTCGTTTTCGTGGAGTACGGACATACAGTGCCGTCGACGGGGAAGTCGCGCTTGAGTTTGTACACTTAATGTGTAAGCGTTCCTGACTGGCACTGCCAAGCATATGTGCTGTAAGTTCTATATTTATAGCGTCTTCTAAGCTTAAGCTTGTCGGCAGCACTAAAACGACATCAGCTATGAACCGGACAATCGGATATATATTTTTTTTTGTACAGGTTGTTGGTGAAAGCATATAGAGATGGTTAAGAGCGGCTACTGCCGATATATAGGACGGAAGTACATCACTACGTTATATAAATTATTCGTAGGAGGGCCACACACATATTTTTGAGTGGTGGGTCAATTTACCCGTTCATAAAAGTCCCAAACAACATTATTTCAACTGGACTGCCCAAAAAGAAAAAGATTTTTAGGGTCCGGTCATGAACAGCCTCTAGAAATTATCCACAAAAATTCAAAACTTTTAATTTGGTCTCACATGAAAACAACTTTATATCAAAAATCATAGAGATCGAAAAGACCTATATTTTTGTAGCTTGAATTATTTTCATTGGAGATCATTTACATCTCTAAACATTTTATTTAAGTTTCGGATAAGTCAATACAAAACAATATAGTAATAACTTATTTAGCCATGGGGACAAGGTAGTGTGATGGTAGGGGAGCTCAAGCGCAAGGCTTAGGTAATGGGCTCGAAGTTCGAACCACTGCAAGTGCTTGCATCGAAAATTCCAAATGACTTTGTTATTTGTGTTGAGTGTGAAAATTTACCTATGCCTAAAAATGTATTTTGAGGGCGGGTGATGGTTGGCCCGTGCTTAAAAATAATTTTTAGAGTCAGGTCATGCCATGGCCAGTCCTAAAATTGATTTTTAGGGTCGGTCATCACTCATCCCTCTAATTGGCTTATTTTTACCTATGAAAAAAAGGGACGGTCTTAATGAAAAACTAGAAGGCTCTTCACCCCACCGGGTGTAGTTGAATCAACAACTGATAGATGTCTTCTCCACTGCCCTCTTAGCACTGAATGATCCAGTGCGTCAGTGATCCACTTTAGAAATGTGTTGGTGTTTTTGTTCCTTGTCCTATCCCCGCGACATCTTGGACTAATTTGCGTGTTCAACTACTCCTCACTCAACGAGTCGGTGAGGTCATGAGGAATTATCTGTTACATGAACTGTTTTTTTTTATGGGTTTTTATCGGGAGTTGTTTTCTTTGCTGATCTTTTCTATCATTTGGTTATTTGGATACCTTACAAAATTTTACCACCATGATGCTAATTCATCCTTGGAATCTATGAAACATACAAAGATACATCACGATAAATACATGAGTCCCAATGCCTATGTCATGACTCAGTCACCAAATTCACAAATTTTGAATTTATTTTGATCAGTTCTCTAATTTAATTTAGTATGTCAATATAATACTATTTTTAACACACAATAATAAATATATAATTTTTCTTTGATGCTTCAGTAAGCATATCTTTGATCTGACTAGCCAGCTAAGGGAGATGTGGCAAGGGATTCTTGCAGTTTTAATTAAATTTACATAAAGTTCTAAAACATTTTTTTTATTATTTCTGTCACTACTAGAAAAAGAGACACTTGTCCGGTTCATTTAAATGTTTACTCGTCAAACCAAATAGCGTATAGTATGGCAAACGCAGTAGGAGGATACCTAACCTCTGACTCTACTAGCTTTTTTCCATAAGGGTTATGTAACCATGTGGCATTCTTCCAGCTTTTAGTTTATAAAAAAGTTCTAGTGGAGCACTTATTATTTATTTTATTTCTGCAAATGTAATCTAAAGAGCACAAGACTTTATTACTTATCAAACCAATTACCGCGTAGGTAATGCAGTATCGAGGATACCTAACCTCTCTGACTACATTTTTCTTCCATAAGGGTGAGATGTAATCATGTTGGATTCTTGCAGTTTTTAATCTAGAAAAATGGTCTAGTGGAGCAATTCTCTCTCTCTCTCTCTCTCTTAAAAAAAATTCCGCAACTGTAATCTAAAGAGCATAAGACCTATATTTAAAAGTTTACTCATCAAACAAATTAGCGCCAAGCAATGGCAGCACGAAGATTCGATCGTATCCTCTGACTCTGGTAGCCAATGCCAATATCTCCATCCAGCTCATGCAGGTATCAGATCCAATGCCGAAAAACGCCTACTTGACACAGCTGCTGGCACCTTTGTGAGCGGTCCATGCCAATCAAGTGGTGGTTATTACTTTACTTGCGTTGGCTGACTTTCAAGAGAGGGGAGACATCAGTTCGGATTTGGTCTATCAATGGACTGATAACTCCCCATGACCCTATCACTATGCCTACATCTCCGTACAAAATGGGAAGGCGTCAACCGATCAACACAAGCACGTCACATGCATGATTCATGAATTGATCTTAAAACTACAAAATGATACACTCACTAACTGGCGTATATGGGTACCCGCGGGTCAATCATGTCGCATTTCTAACCAGGCGGTCCGAGGACCCACCTCTGACAGGATCTAGATGGGATATGTCATCCTATGACACGTCGGCTAAGGCAATGACATACAATAGGGGTGAACATTTTTTTTCCGGAAGACAAAATCGAATTAAAACCGACTTTGAATAGCCAGTTTTTTGGTTTGGTGTCAGTTTGAGATTTTAGGAACCTCAGTCTTTGCCTCTTTGGTGTCGGTGTCAATTTCCACCCTCAACAGAACCGAACACCACAAAAACCGATCAGAACAAAAAAAAAATCTCTTTTTGTCAATTATGAACAAAAATTTGTCCACAATTATTCGATTATCATGTTTTCTGATTATGTTTTCCAGCGGCATAGGACGTCCCTATGTAGCTTCGTAGAATGACTCCTGGGGGCGCTGGTGACAGGGTCATGCTCACCAAGGTGATCAACGGCAGCGTTGGCCGTGTAGCCTACACGGAGCCCGTGCACCTGTGGCCTGTGGGACTGCCGCACCGGCGAGGGGCCAGCTTCTCCACGAGCTTCTCCGTCGGCAGCAACAACATCCCCGTGCGAAGCAGACCCCCCGTGCGGAGGAGACCCAATTTACCCTCAGAACTCCCAGCTATAGGTAAATGTATAGGGGTAAATATTTTGTTCCTCTCAATTTTATTTGTCTCCTAAAAGGTGCAAATTGGGAGAGAAAGAGAAGAGGAGGGTAGCATTAAATGTTTTGCCCACCACATTTACCCCTCTATCCAAACACCATACAGAGTAAATTTGTGGGATAAAACATTTGCTTTGCCTCAAACTTTATCCCTAGAAAACAAACATGGCCGAATGAATTTTTGTACGGTGAATTTTGTACGGCACAGAGAGGCGGGGCGGCTCCGTCGCAAGTCGCAACGCTCCCAGTCGGAACCGACTGCAACCGAGGAGGGGATGAATTTGCAAAAAAAAAAAAAAACGATTTAGGTTGGTAAGGCTATCCCCAACCCTCCTAGTAGGATGTTGTCCATAGAATTAATTATAGTACCACATAGGATTTTTAGGTGATGTGTCATGTATTAAACAAGAGAGAGGGGAGAGATGGGAAGAAACTGTCTCTTGCATGAGACCCAGTGTCTATGCGAAAACCAATGCACTAGACACTATTAATATTAGCATTGGGAGAGGGTAGTGTCTATATAGTTTAGGAGGAAGCAAGATGATTGGTCAATAGAATGCATAGAAAAAAGTGAATGAAGTGGCTAATTGATTATTTAGACTCTTGGTAGATGTGATGCATTGGACATCATAGTTTCTTAAGTAGTGTCCATATGACATGACACACGTAGACATCGGTTGGGTTGGGGATAGCCTAGTAGTGGGCGCCTGTCTTGCGGTTCGTCTGCTTGCTGCGTTCTTTTCCCCGTGCTGTAGTGCTGTATCACAGCTCAGAGTGCGCGGCAAATCCCTAAAATTTCAAAACCCCATGGCCAAGAACCCCACGGCCGCCACCACCCGCCGCGGCGGCCGCCCCGCCATGAAAGCAACACCCCAACCGCGTCGCCCCACACCAGCAGCGGCCTCCACCTCCTCCCCCTCCTGCGTGGACATCGAGGACCTGGCGCCCGCCGTGCCCGCCGCCACCCCGGCGGCGCTGCGTGCGCAGCTGCTGCGGTGGTACGACGCGCACCGGCGCGACCTCCCGTGGCGACGCGCCAGCGGGAGCGAGGAGGAGAGGGCGTACGCGGTGTGGGTGTCGGAGGTGATGCTGCAGCAGACGCGGGTGCCCGTCGTCGTTGGCTACTACGACCGGTGGATGGCGCGCTGGCCCACCGTGCGGAGCCTCGCCGCCGCCACGCAGGAGGTGAGCAAATCCTTGATACATTGGGCAAGATAAGTAAAAAGCTTTCGATTTGTGGGGGGAAGATTCGATCTCCCTCTCCCCCCCCCCTTCCCAAAATTTGTTGGGGGTCCTGAATGATAATCAAGCTCTCGATTCGTGTCTGTGGTTTAATGCTTGCTGCAGGAGGTGAACGAAGTGTGGGCGGGGCTCGGCTACTACCGGAGGGCTCGATTTCTGCTGGAGGTGAGTTGTGCTCGTAGTGGAATTTTGATGGGCAGGGGCACTGGGGCGTGTCTAGTGGAAGGTTGGCGCTTGCTTGGCATCCTTATGCTGCTGTGCACATTCCCTGTTTGATGTTTTGCCTCATTGAGCCTGGAAGATTAATTCAGAGTCCCATTTCCTTCATTTCCCTGAATTCTAAGTAGTAGTTCATTTTTTTCATTTCAACTCATTGTGAGATGTCATCATGTTAGTTCATCTGGTGATCTGACATTTTGGGCATTCTGTCAGGAATCTAGTCTTTTACATGATCTCTGTATCTGTCTTTTTGTAGTTAACATAATTTAACAATGTTGTGATATTTAATACTATGCATCAAGGATGAAGGACTTCTATTGTGGTTTATGATTGATGTCCTTTATGTTGGGGAAACAGGGAGCAAAACAGATTGTTGAAAAGGGGGAGTTTCCTCGTACGACATCAGCCCTGCGTGAGGTCCGTGGTATTGGGGATTACACAGCAGGAGCCATCGCTTCCATAGCCTTCAATGAGGTTGTTCACAGTTTAGCAACTGGTGATATGATGGTGTGCGTGTGACTCATGATACGAGTGCGCATATGTATTCATCTTGATTCCTTTTCCAAATGATATTGTGGCCTTTCTTATGGTTACAGGTTGCCCCTGTTGTGGATGGAAATGTGGTACGAGTGACCAGCAGGCTTTATGCCATTGCCGACAACCCAAAAGAATCCTCAACAATGAAGAGATTCTGGTTAGCAACACTGCACTCCTTGTCGACAACTTACAAAGAACTTGAGTTCATCTTGTTTTGTTCATGGTAGAGTGCTTATTGCAGTGAATTTTAGCAGTAAACTAGCAAAGTGATGTCATTTATACTTTGTCCTGTTTTCTACTTTGCACTGAAAAATAGGCATTAAAAATACATTGTGTTGTATAATTGAAATGAAAATATACATATTTGATCTCGACTTAAAGTTTTGACTTGCATTTTCCAATCCCCTCCTGCACTAAGTGCAAGCTTTACCATAGTTGGACAGGTAATGATACAGTGATCCTGATTCCCTGTAACCCCATTGTTTTTCTGTGAACCCAATGTTTAACTGGGAGGCTTTATCAATCTAGGGAGCTAGCGGGCCAGCTGGTTGATCCTTTGAGACCAGGAGACTTCAACCAAGCAATGATGGAACTAGGAGCAACATTATGTAGCAAGACAAAGCCTGGTTGCTCTGGATGCCCAGTCTCAAGTCACTGCCAAGCTCTTGCCCTTTCCATGGAAAATTCATCGGTCCAAGTTACAGACTACCCACGTGTGGTTCCAAAGGCCAAACCTCGGAGGGATTTTGCTGCTGTTTGTGTCGTCCAGATTGCAGAAGGCTTGGGAAAAGAGGTGGCAGACACAAAGGACAATGGCGATATCTTTTTGCTAATCAAGAGACCAGAGGAGGGCCTGCTTGCAGGGCTCTGGGAGTTCCCACTGGTCCTTGTAGACGAAGGGAAAACAGATTCACAGAACAGGAGGAAAGCAATGGACAAGTATTTGACGAAGTTGCTTAACATTGACGTGGGGCGGAAATCCGATGTGATCCTTCGGGAGGATGTTGGTGAGCATGTCCATGTTTTCTCCCATATTCGCCTGACAATGTATGTGGAGCTGATGATTATTAATCTCAAAGGTAGACTTTTTCGGTTTTCATCACAAAAAAACAATTTATATTACTTGTCTTACTTTCTTTTCTTGCTTGCTAACTAATTACATTTTAGATGGTGTGGATCAACTAAGCAAAAAGGAAGATGATTGCACAAAGCTGAAATTCGCCAACAAGTCCTCAATGGAGTCCATGGGATTGACATCTGGTATTCGCAAGGTAATTGTGACAGGAGTATTTACAATGTGAAGTCGCCCTAGATCTGATCTTACTATGCAAGCTTTATTTCAGGTGTACAACATGGTCCAGGCTTTCAAGGAGAAAACGCTGTGTGTATTTGAAAGAGGTCAAGTGCCCACAAGGAAAAGGAATAGACGGTCAAAGCAGTAACCTAGGTGACTATGGAATAGAGATGGCTAGTGCCGTAGAAAATGTAGTTGGTAATTGTTGATGTCTTTCTGGTCCATGCATTTGAAGCGCTGGACTTCAAAAGCGCTAATTGCTGCAACTTATCCATCGCATTATATCCAACTTTCTTAGTCTACGCACGATTCTCTTCCATTTTGAGCACCCGGAAGAGAGAGCCTGTTGTTAGTTTTAATACATTGTATAAATTGAAGCAGAAATGTGGTAATCCGCTAGCGATCACATTTATTTTCCGATGAAATTGTTTATCGAATAATATTGTACAACTGATGAAACAGCACGAACCAACCACACAGGCTTTGAGTTCTCAAACGAGTCATCTATGGCAGCTATGCTTGAAACAGTAACAACTGCAACGAGAAATACACCCTGTTGAAACCAATGGATAGTAGCACTGTGCTCTCTATTTACAAAACCATATCATTCCTGGAATGGAGTGAGATCAATCTTGAACGGCTTCTTTCCCTTGGTAACTCGCTTCACACCAAGAGGGGAAGAAAAAGAAACAAAATATAAGATCACTGAGATATTTGGCTTGAACATACTGAAGGATGTTAAACTTGCAGTGATTGCGGTATAAAAAAACGTACAGCAATTGCTAGCAACTCCTCCAATAGCTCCTCCAAATTGCGCAATGGCTACGAAAAAAGAGAAGAAAGCAAATAGCATGTAGTTATATGATAAACAACATGAGCAGTGGTATGTAATGTGAAAAAGATTTGATGAAACGGATTATACCCATTGGGTAGGCCCATCACATGGCGCATGCAAGGGATCATCATGTACCTGTGGGATTATCAACAAATTAGATTGAATTTAGATAATTTCATTTAAAGTTGAGCATAACAGCAGATTGTATTCAAAGTAACTACATAGATTGCTCTATTTCTTCATATATTTTTTTTTCTGTTTTACCTCCATGAAAATACCATCAACACCAACAGCAACAGAAGTCCTTGCTATGCACGGTATTAGTTCTCGAAAGCCCCCGCTTGCAACACCTCCCCCATCAAGCTTACAAAATAGAACACAGAATGCCCCAGTTTAATAGAAACAAACACACACCAACACAACAACGAGTTCAATATGAGCTAGTCCTGAAATTGTTTTTTCTCTAGTCCTGAAATTGTACATTGCAAGTGGTAAAAGTACCTTTCTTCCAGCTGGTTGTTGCAGAGCATGTGTTATATCAGCTACCTGAAATGCATACCAGTCCATCAATGGTTATTGCTAATTTGCTAGCTACCACATAGTGCAATATTGAAAGGTTTGCCAACAAAAAGAAAATGTGAACTACAAAATAACAAACCACCATCAGTCATGGCTTAACAAAAAGAAACCTTTCAAAGCATCAGACAGATATAAGATTATTTCTGGTGAAAAGTGGAAAAAGCTCAATCTTAGGATTTGACAACAAAGAGCACTCGAATGCTAAAGCATTTAAACTGGCACTAAAGAGTAATTACGACTATCATGCTGTATCTAAATAATAATAAGTTTATTTTTTAACTGTTGGCATACGATACAATATGTTGAATGCTACAAATATCGGTAAGTTAATCAGAAATAAGCTGGATGAGTATAAAGAGGAGGCTGATTATGCAATTATGAATAAGAGTAAGGTTCCAATACTTACAACTGGGCAGTTAGATTCCCTCAGCCACTCAAAATTCCTTGGGTCAACAATTAGATCATCTGTGTGTTCATTGAGATAAAATATCAGTCTTCATGGAGGAACACAGAAATAACTAATAATGAAGCTAGTGATAATGTTAGGCATGCATAAGAGATAGTTGGTGCCCTGCTGTGAGATTTCTATTTCCTTCTCAGTATCTAAAGGAGGACTGCAGCTTGATCCCCAAGTGACCATATCAATTGCTTTGTTGCACAGCAGATGATCTGCAGGCAACCCTAATCTAACTCTTGAAACCTTAATTGGTGAATTAATGAAATGATGATGAATGGCATCACATGATTCAACAAGAGTTCACCCCTTGAATACTACGTGTACGTGGTTCATCCTGCTCCTTGGCAACCAAGCCATCAAGTTCATGGTCATGCCACAAGCCTACAACATGTCTGTGTCCAGAAAGAGTAGCATATCATAGCTATTTGTTTCCTTAGAGTCCGTTCGGCAGAGCTGACTGCGGCTGCGCTGCAGCTGCCGCTGCAGCCAGCCAAGCTGCTGCTGTCTTTCGGAGAAGTGGCAGCGATACATACAGCCGTTTGGCCAGCTGGAAAACAGCAGCTGCAGCTTTCAATAAGCTGCAGCGAACAGGCCCTTAGTGTCTAAAGCTATATCCATATTCTATGCTGTCTCTTTGATGTTTACGTGGGCAATAAACAGAAAAGAAAGAGCCAACAGATGCCTTAACTGTAGCCAAACATGGTACCGCGCTCACAAACCATCACATTTGGATTTCCAGCAAGTCTTATTTTCTCTGCAGAGTTGACCATAACCTGCAAATGTACAGTTTAGCTTTGACAAGCATATGCATCAACATAATTTATAAGAACATGTGATGAAAAATCTTGCTCCTAAATTTCCCATCAGCATATCCAATCCAACTCCAGACAGTCTGTAGGCCATACTTTAGTGTAGGCAGTGTCAGATAATTCTGAAGTCAAGTTTTCTTTAAGCCTTAACCTTAACCAGGAGGTAACTTATAGGAATTTCCTTGAGTGATAACATATCTTGTCAAAGAATAGTTGGAGTAGTATGAAGACAAGTAGGCAACATATGTTCGGATAATTGCCTTTTCCATAAACAATATTTTAGAGAAATATAAGGCTAGGATGGCAGATGCTCCATCTTAAAACAAAGGTTATCTGAAGAAAGATATGGTAATAGTGTAATACTCAACAAAACGATAGATGGATTATCACAGAGCAGATGGTCACAAACTGAGACTTGATCATTTTTTAAAAAAATTCATGTTGGTCGCTGAAGTAATGTGAAAATTCAATCAGCTTAAGACAAGATGTCATTAGTCTCAAGTAAACGAAAAATGCCCAGGTTAGAGCAACTAGCTTCTGCTCTCTTTCAAAATTACAACTCAGTCATAACAGCCATTGTGCCTTTGTGCAACATTAAACCATACATAAACCATCTTAGGATAATAATTCAATTAGAAAAATTAGCAAGTAGCTAAAGTGCACGCATTCAAATTCCAATTATACTACCAACTAGTGATGCAACTTACAGAGGGCGCACAGAATTGCCCTTTCTTGATATTGATAATTTTTCCCGTCTTAGCAGCAGCCACAAGAAGATCAGTCTGTTATCATATCAATATGCGCATTAGGCATGAAAAACGTGGTATAAATATGAGTCATGCTTAAATATATGTAAGTAATGTAGTTTTGTATAGAAAATCTAATTGTTCAAATTACCTGGCGACAAAGGAAAGCTGGAATTTGTATAATGTCCGCAACTCTTCCAACAGCTTCACACTGAGCTTGGAATAAAAAAACATCTTATTGTTACTGAAATGCAAATATCAAGTAGCACGAAAAAACATTTTTTTCACAAAAAATACTTGCAGTAAAAAGAATCATAGAAGATGCAAAGAGTCTGTTGCAGGACTTAGCCAATTAGGGCAGCAACACAGCAGAATCTGCGAATGGGTACCTGGTGGCTTTCATGCACATCTGTGACAATTGGAAGGTCATATGTTGCTTTCACCTTTTCAAGGATCTGACAAAAGAGCAAAATTGTAGCAGAATATAATATAAACACACATTTGCATGCGGAAAGCTACATACACATCATCCCAACATAGACCTAAAATCTGACATAACAAAGGTTAGGAACTAACGTTATCTCTTAATTTCATGTGCATTGTACTCAACACCAATGCTATTGAAATTAGAAATTGCTCATTTCTATGATAGAACTCGCCACACCTTTAGGCCTTCTTCCAGACCAGGACCACGGAAAGACTTTGATGATGTGCGATTTGCTTTGTCAAAGCTGGACTTGAACACAAGTGGGATTCCAAGCCTGTCATGGACAACAAAAAAAAAACAAACAAACAGAAGTGCAGGTTTAAGTTTATCCTTCATCTATTTAAACAAAACTAAGACGATCAAGTTACTCACTTGGTTGCGATGCCTTTGATGTGTTTGGCCATCTTCAGGACATGCTCCTCCGATTCAATCACGTTGGGCCCGGCTAGCAAGAAGAATGGTTTGGCAGCCTGTTGCAAGGTTTAGATGGTTCAATTATAGTTTCTCGTGTAGAGATAATAGCGCGGCACTCCGAACATGATTACACCAGTAACAAGCACAGCTTAAATGATTGGAAGATTCAGGAACAAACAGACACAGCGCCTGAAATATGGTCACAACAGTTTCAGCCTGTACAGCTTATAAGGTGGCAAACAAAGAAAACACCACAGGGACAAGGCCACTCTCAAGTCAGCATCCCTTTTAAGCATACTACATTGGGTGGGTGGTAGTGGTACCAGCTCCAAGAGAATCAATCTTAATAACCACAGGAAAAGGGCAGCGGACCCAACTATTCCAAGCAGATCACATGGCGGAGAAAGCAACAAGCGTTGAAACCAACCACATATCAACCTGGGAACAGAGGGGAAAAAAGAAAAAAAAAATCGGAAAGCACGCAGTGTGATCGACGAAATGCCGCAACCAGGTAGGCGATGAGGAATACGAGAGGCAGTCGCAATGCTCACCTTGAGGCTGTCGAACAGCGCGACGGGCGGGCCTTCCATCCTCCCTTTGTTGCTCCCTGTGCAGAGAAAACCCAAGATCAAGGTCCCTCTCTTACCTCTGTCCGAAAACTCGCGGGAAAAAAAATGCGGCAGTCACGGGGGAAAGAAGGCGAAATTCCCGCGTGGAAAAGACTAGGACAGGGAGAGGAGAGGGAGGAGGATGAAGAACACGAACCGCCGGAGGATAGAGGCCGGAGGGTTCGAGATGCGAAGTTCGTAGTGGAGAGGATTGAGACTGCAGACGATCTCAATCCAGGAGGAGGAGGGATTGGAGCTGGTGCGGAAGGCGACAGCGCAGCGACGATGGGGAGGAAAGAGACGGTGCCATAACGACACAGTCCCAGTCCAGCCCATATACGGTCCTCCTAGAGCCCATTACATTTCCAACATCGCGCAGAGGCCCAGACCAAACAGCAAATCGACGGGTTGTTGTTGTCGAGGCTGGTGAAGGAAGGCTTGGGATATTCACTCGCACCTTCAATCCAAATATTTGTAGGGCTCTGCAGTACTCCATTTGGCAAAATGAGGGTGAGAATCTCATTGAGCATTCAAAGGAGACTACAATTCCTCTGCCCACGGATTATGAGAGGTATATTATTGGTGCTGTGGCAGAAGGGTATGTTTTCCTACAAGGTGTCAGGGTTTTTCTCATTGAGCATTCAAAGGAGACTACCACATCGCGGTACACCTATGGTGTCAGGGTTTTTCACTCTTGACATCAAGACATTGAAGATTGAGAGGCTATTTTCAACACCTCGGGCATGGACCCTTCCGTACTTCGGGTACCCACGCTTCCTGTCACCGAGGAGGATATGAAGTGGTATGTCTGTAAAACATTTTTTTTTTACTGTCTTGGATTTCATCTTTGATGTGCTATAAAAGTAAAAGACACAGGAGGACATATGTTTTTGTTTGTGCTTGTTTTGCCCTTCCACATTGTTATGTGCACCGTGGGTTGTTTGTAGGGGCATCATAATCTTCTGTGGCTCCTTGTGGTCACCATGCAGTGTGTGTGCTATTAGAAAATCTGCTAATGTTAGTATGTTAGGTACTTGTGCACATGATTTTCTAGTACTCTGTGTTATCATGGCAGTAATCTCCACGAACTGATGAACTTGGGGGAAGAATCATAGTTTTTTCTTCTCATTTAATTACAGATTCACCTCTCTATCCTTTCAAAACTCTTAATGTGCTCTTGTTAAACTTAGTTGTTCTAAATTAGTAAATATTCTGGCTTCTAATTCTAGTTGTTTACTTTTGTGTGTGCTAATTATTTGGTTTTGTGACATACCGATCCATCCCTGACCTAGGTGCTAGGCTTATATATATATATATATATATATATATATATATATATATATATATATATATATATATATAAAGGCTAATAGGCAATACTTGGTGCACCTATTCATGACGATTAGTTGATTACTAACGTAAGTAAGATAACAGGCCTAGATGTCAGTTAGGCAAAATGATTTTCACTTTATAGTTCATTATTTCATCTTAATTTGTCATGTTGTCCAAATGGATTGGAATCAATTTGGACTCTGATGTCTGGTATGTTTGGTAATAATTTCATGTCAATGAAGAGCATAGTTTCAGGCCTAGCTGCGAGCAAACTTGTTGGAGCCACACCATCTTTTATATGTTTTCAGGATCGATCATGTGAATTGTGCGGACTATGATGTCTGGTATGTGTGCTAATAATTTGATGTCAATGAATAACATAGCTTCACACTCTTCCATTTTGGTTTGAATTTTGTTCGCCTAAAACTAAGGAAAGTAACATCAGCAATGATGGTTTCTAACTTGTGGCCGCATCCTGTTGCAGGACCAAATTTGCATCCAAGGGTGCATCATTGGTGCCATGCTTCAAATTTAGAAGTAGGTGGTGATGACGACGCTGATGCTGGTATTTTGTTCCTACTTGGTGCCATGGTGTGGTTTCATGTAGTCTATCAGTGTTTTTTTAGAAGGTTGATGTAGCTATGAAACTTGGTATATGTGCATATTCTTGTTTGCCTACAACTTCGGTCTTCTGCAGTGACCAAACCTGGCCTGTGTTCTTAATCTAGTGTGCAACAACTCTAATTATCACTCAGGCTGATGTAGTGATCAAATATTTGGTTGATGTAGTTAATCTAGTTTGAGTTTGCAGTGCACTACTTATAACTCCATATATGTAGTATCTGTTCTGTGGTTGATATTATGTTTCATTACCAGTGTTTAATTTTCCCCAACTAACTCTCGACTCTCTTAGGTAATGTGGTGTAGTGTTGTTTGACATCTTTGATTAGTTCTGCACGAACTACCGATGGGATTGAAATTCATGAAGTCAGGCAACTATGAAATTCATGACGACTGCTGTCCAGTACACGAATACAAGACATCTGTCTATATGGAATTGTGGTTTTTTGTTTTATTAGTCTCAGACACTCCCTCTTTACCCGCCTGAAAATCGACCTGATCCAACAAGTGCGTATTAGGCGAGCCTTGCCCAAATGTTTGGGCTGTCGCGCTTTTTACTGGGCTGATATTGGACCTATGATTTGAGCAATGACTCTAGAGCAGTGACTGCTGACGTCAACATCTAATCTAACTATACGGTTTTGACATGCAGCTTAGATACATGCATACTCCCTCTGTCCCATAATAGATCACGTTATGGGATGCGTGCACGTGTTACTTTCTCAAACTTTGACTCGAGTTGTAGAAAAAATATGTGTAATATTTATATCTCTAATAAATTTGATAAAAAACTAGATTCAAATATCTATCTAATGATATTAATGATATATTATAAATATTAATATTATTTTATATATAATTAGTTAATGTTGAAAGATGTTGTTTTTCTTAAAAAGCGAGAATGACATCTATTTTAGTATTTTGGGACGGAGGGAGTATTCGCATGCGATCTAGCATGTCGGCTTGGATACAGGGAATCTAGCAAGGCGTTGACAAATGACGCGCTTGATTTGTTATACAGGCACAACACAGGTAAATGAAGTAGCAGCACGGTATCGTCGAGGGTCGAGCATATACAACAAGCATTGCATATGAAATTTCTTCAGGGTGGGTTGGTTGCATAGGTAGCTTCATCCTCAAACATAGGAGATTGCTCTCGATTATTCACCATTATTTGCGTGCCTGCTCATGTGTCATAAACTTGCTGTGGATCATACCAGTCTCGTAAATTAAATAGATGATCGGCTCTTCTAATTCGTCATTGTTGCCCCATTATTCATATTACTCCTTTTTTTAGCAATAAAGCATTCTCCTTTTTATCAAAATTGCAGTGGTTTATGTTGAATTAAAAGGGTTAATCGATCTTACTGCAGGATTAAAGAGAGCAATATATCAGGCTGTCACCGTTGTCTAATCTGGAATTTTAAAAAGGGATAGTTTAGTTTGTAGAGAAGTGGGGAAAAGTATTGTAGCAACTGTGTTGGGAAGCGTGTTTTGTGAGATGGAGAAATAGTAAATATCCAATCAATAGTGAATATATGGAGAAGTTATCTGGGAACTAAACTGGTTAAAAATCGATGCGATGGAATTTTTTTTTAACCTTTCCTTATGGGGGATTTTGCGGAATATAAACTTAGATGGTTATCATAAACAAACTCTTGCGGGAAAATGCAGTCCGCATAGGGATACCTATGTTTCTGCTACTCCATGCGTTCTAAAATGTAGGTCGTTTAACTTTTTCAGCCCCAACTTTGACCGCTCGTCTTATTCAAAAATTCGGTAAAATATCGTATTTTTTTTGTTATGGTTAGCTTTAGTAATAAATGAATTTCAAGAATGACCTAAATTTGACTATATTTGCATAAATTTTTTGAATAAGACGAGCGGTTAAACTTGGGCTGAAAAGTTAAACAACTTACATTTTGGAACGGAGGGAGTAGCTATTAGGAAGAGAGAAGAAAAAACTAATTGCCTGATGCCACTAATAACCCTTCATCTTTTGTAACAAAAAAGGTCTTGATGAGACAGCACCGAATGCATGCACACAAAATCACCACAAGTGCATCGAACTTGATTTTTCTCATAGAAAATGCAGGCACAGTCACTATACCACAACCCATAATTAGCGACAACTGTTGGTCGTTATAAGTAGAAAAGTACCGAGAAACTGTTGGTCGTTATAGATGTATAACAAACCATTGGTCGGGATATTCGGTTACCTCGAGAAACCATCGGTCGTTATATAAATTTAGATGTTCCGTCACACCATTAGTCGTTATTACCCAATATATACATCCAACTATCAATCGCAATAGATGAACCGGTCCAACCTTTTCCTGCGCGGTCTCCGGCGAATTATCTCGCACGCAAAATTTTCAACATGGCCCACCAGTCAGCGTTTCCAAACCCTAAATCTCAGATTTAGCCTCTTGTGTTCGCGCTTCTTTCTCCGCCAAAATATCGCCGCCGCCGCAGGTTCTCTCCCACTCTCCTCCGCGCGCACTCCTCCGGCTCCAAATCTTCTCCACGCGCGCACATGCCCCAGCTCCAAATCTCCTACGCGCGTTGGTGTTTGACCTCCAATTTCCTCCACTGCCTGCCCAAAATCAGACCTCTCACCCGCCCCTGCTTATCCTCCCTCTCCAATCTGCAAAATCCCCTCCACCAGTAGACCACCGTCGACTGCTCACCAGTCTCCAAGGTGAGAGGACACCTCCCCAGCCAGCAGCGCCAAGAGAGGAAGGCCTCCCCAGCCCCTGCTCATCCTCTGCTCCTGCAGCACCCACACCCCAAGGTGGAGGACGCCTCCCCAGCCAGCAGCGCCAAGAGAGGAGGCATCCCCAGCCCCTGCTCATCCACGCCTTGAGGAGGAGGACGCCCCAAGCAGTGCTACCATTTCCCAGGTGGAGGAGGCTGCGGCTGCCCCAAGGAGGAGGCCGCCCCAAGCATCAGGAACCTCTCTACCCAAGCTCCCCACCGAATCCAATCCCTACAAGGTTTCCCCCCCATCCCTAGTCCATCCCTGACCAATCTGCTACTGTCACACAAGAAGTTTCTGAAAATTTGTTTGATTCGTTGTATAGAGCCATCTTCGTGTATTGTTGTGCCTCGGATCTATTCTCCATTGGCACAACTTTGTTCTATCTAAGAAGAATCCCGGAAAATAGGTATGATTCTGCTTCTCTATTCCTAAGCCTTACCGTGCTTGCTTGGTATGAAGCTTCTGATATGTTGTGTGGCTGAATTTTTTTTTGTGAAAAGGCATAATCTGAAATCCACTTGATCTCCTGATGGATAGAACATGGATCAACAGTGATGCTAGGTAGAACCTAATTATTTCACAAATACTTAAATTGTGTGTAGTAAAAATGTGATTTAACAATAAAATTACTTGTAGGCACACCAAGGCATATTTGCAGGGGGTGAACAGTTTCTTGGTTTATGCATTTAGGAATTCAGCAGTAGGCAACAAGATACTATGTCCTTGTAGAAAGTGTGTTAACTCATTTTGGAAAACAGCCAGCGATATACGAGAGCACTTGATATGTGATGGGTTTCTAGAAGGGTACACAATATGGAACTTACATGGAGAACCCATGCCTTCTGTGCATTATGAGAACTTTGATGGTGTTGAGGTTATGGACGAGTCTACTGAGGACGATGATATATCTGGTTTACTTAGAGACTTAGTTGCTGGTTTAGATGATAGAGGTGATTTTGGTGACAACAGCTCTGAACTAGAACCTTGTGCTGAGCTACTTGCCATTCAAAAGTTGGTAGAAGAGAACAGCAATGAGTTATATCCTAATTGCAAGAAATATACACAACTACGTTTCTTAGTTAGATTACTGCACCTCAAACTCCTTGGAGGATGGACTGATAGATCTTTTAACCTGCTACTAGATCTACTTAATGATGCACTACCTGATGGTTCAGCACTACCTAGAAACTTTCATGAAGCACTACCAGTTGAGGCTCAATCATGCATCGGGCAGCATGAGCTTTGCTTGTTGTGATCATGAATTGGTACCAAAAACCATTCATTTTCTTGCATTTCTGGACATTAATGTCTTGCATTTTCAGCACTAAAAGTTAAAAACAAATGTAGAGTGAAAAACTTGGCCGCCCTGCAAGAAGAGATGAACTCTTCATCAGAACACACACAAGAAAGAATGGACTTCCTACAAATCAGGCTGAACCAATAATAGTGAGCTCATTTCGTTTGTTGTGGTATAAACTTCCATATTTCATTCTGTTTCTCCCTTCTGACAATATACCATACAAACTTCCATGTTTCATTGTGCAGTCTCAACTTAAAGACATTGTTGAAACCTATCCAGAACTGAAGGAAAAAACAATTCAGGAAGGTGATGCATTTGCTGTTGTTTGTGGAGAAAAGGAGCCAAGAGGGCGTGTTCGTTGCTTGGGTTTGGGCCCAAGTCCTCAAGATGTTGGTACTCCAGGGTTGAGGGCATACACACCAACAAGGCTTCAGATGGAAGTACTGGCTCGTAAGAAGGTTGAAAATGAGAAAGCAGCTTTAGAACGACGCATAGCAGAAATGGAGGCAGCATATGAAGAGGAAAGGATGGCAAGGCAAAATGCAGAAATGCTATCACATAATGGTTCCAATTCAAGACCCCAATCAGAGGTATATTATCTTCCTGCCAGATTTTTAAAATCTGCTATGTTATCACGTGAAGTATTATTTCATAATATTGCCATGTCTGATGTAGAGCCCAAGGTCCATAGGACATGCTAATGAGGCAAATCATGGTGCTGAAAATGATGATGATCCAGATGACGATGAGAATGTGTGTGATGAGGATCAATTACTTGCCAGTAAGCGTTCTACAGCCCCATCAATGGAGAACCCCCATCAGTCCCACCAGTGCAGCCCCACCAGTGAAGCCCCACCAGCCCTTCCAAGGAATGACGATGTCGCTTGCTCGGCACATGGTGAACTTGTAAGCTTCTCATCCACTTCTGATTTCATAGTGGTCCTACATGTTCACTCAACTCATGAGTGTGCCATTTGCTTCAGGTTGGAAAGGAGGTGATATTATATGCCATGTTGAGATCTGATCTACCTGTGGCTAAGGGAATGATTATGTCAACTGATCCGAACACCATGGTAGGAGGTCAGGCACTTGGAAAGCAATTTTGTGAAGTTATTGTGAATATAGTTCTGAAAAAGGATGCAATTCTGCCTCGCCCTTATGCTGAGATGAGCACTATGGCTGATGCGAATATGATGTCAATTGCATGGCCATATAGGAAAGTAATAACCTAAACTTGTCTTTGTTTTTTTTTTTTTGCATATGTGGTGATTGATCCAGTTTCTAACTAATGATATCTTTTCTAGTTGAAGGTTAGCAAGGCATCAAGATCCTCTCTGGGTACTGCAGGTATTATTTTTTCTTAATTTTCTTTTCAACAAACTTGTCTAGCTTCTACAGATGCAATCAATGTGAAAAGTGACTAACAGCAAGGAACATAGGACTAGACTACACATTTCTGTCTAGCTCCTGTGTGCTAGTGTAATTTCTTGTTTTTCCAAGGTCTTGTACTATGCTAAGTTACGAGCTGCATAGACTAAACATTATAAGATGCTTGCGTGAGATGGCAGTTTCTTTTTCTGTTATTTTACTAGAAATTGTCACTGATTCCATGCCATTGACTTCAGGCGGTTCTGGAAGAAACACTAGGAGGGTCCCTTGAAGCTAGCTGCAAGTGTTCATGACTTCTGTGTTCGTTTGGAGTCTGTGGAGATGATATATTTTGCACTCAACCTAAATGGATGTGAGCTTAGTTGTATGGCTGCAAGCTTACTGGTTGTAGTGAATTTTAGTATTTTGGTTGTGTGGTTTGTTGATCAGTCTGTTGTACAAGTCTTGTTTGTGACCTTGCCTAGCTCATTAATCAATTAGTTCGATGCACAATGTGACATTCTTGTGCTACTGGCTCATGTGTATGGATGACTTAATATCAATACTACATGCTTTTCAATGAATCAATCCAATATGTTTCCTCTATGATGTATCTTGTGATGTCTGCATATTCATTTATGGTAGAATAATTTTTGGGTAATTTTATATAAAAGTGTGTATTCTACAAAATGTGTATTCTATACCATGCGTTGGATTGTTATCTACTCCATGCGTCTGTTGGACTGTTCGTCGTTATTTCTGTAAGGTGCGTCGGACTGTTGGTCGGTACAAATGTGTTGGTCGGTATATATTTATAGCGACGCCACTTTCAGCGACTTATAGGTGGCGTCGGCATAAGTCTGTAGCGACAGATGATTAGTCGTTATAACGACTTATAGCGACTAAATTATGGTCGGCGCTGTGGGGCTGTGGTATAGTGAGTAAGTGCATTGAACGTATGAAAACATAGATAGAAACATAGAACCCAACAAGAAAAATTCTGTGAACTCTTGCTTATCAGGAAAAGTGTCTGTTTCTTGCATTTCTTCCTTGATTAGCCGAAGTCTTTTGTCTAATTGTCTTAGTCTGCCAAACACACAGACGAGAAAGTTCAACCCCAGTCACATATAGGCCCGTTTAGATTCACTTACTTTTCCCAAAAATCCACTATTCATTCCAATTTTTTTTCTATTCATCGCATCCCTCCTACTCACATAACACTATCCATCTACAGTGTTTTTTAAGGTGAACGGTGTATTTTTATAGAATCTTTCCCAATCTAAACACACCTATAGTCACTTGCAGGCAAATACGATGGGACCACTTGCCAGCCAAATACGACGGGGCCCCAGTTGTCCGCCGGTTTTCATGTCACATACATGCAGAGAACTATGAATAACTTGTGGAGAAACGATCAATCGATCGATATTTGCGCGTGCATGAACACGTGTATCACGATGATATATTGGACGGCAGCAGAGGCCGGTGCAGTGTCGAATGCAAAGCGCCAACAGTAGTAGTAGCATAGCAGGTTCAGATCGAGCGCTTACTCACCTGATGAGCCTCTGAACCTGCCGGCTGGATGCATATGGCCTTCGATCAGGCCGCTGCAGTCTGCAGATAAAGGCCACGACATGAACGAGGACGTTCACTGTCCAACAGGTGCATGCATTGAAATACCACTTCTTTTCTTCTTCTTCTTTTTGTTACACCATGCATGTATCAGAAGTTTTAAAATGTATGATCCTATCCGGTGTATTCCAGATTCTCGAAAGACACTGATGGGAAAAAAGCTGGATTATTGTTATCAATCTCGGCACACGTTTTACCTTTTTAGAAAAGTATCGATGCACAATTAGAATCCTATCAAAGGTTTTCCATGCTACTTGGACAATGGTGGGATAAGGGCATGTATGTGAGAACTGAGACCAGCTGAATAAAATCAACTGATAGAGAATAGTAGCATAGAAAGTTGCACCAAAGGGGGAGAAGAACCTTCAGCACCTAGCAATTATCTTGCTTCCCTCTTTCTTTCTTTCTTTCTTTCTTTTTTCCAAAAGTGATTTGGAGGAATATCTTGAACATTCAAAGAGAGCTTCCAGCATTGAAAAAAAATCAGGATATAAAATATAAAAAAATTATTCAATTTCGTCACAGATCCATTTATGCTTGCCATGTATCAGTCTCAGGACAAGTTCACCCCGCAAAAAGAAAAACATAAGTTTCACTAAAAGTTTTTAAAAGGAATCACCAAGTAGGCCTCCTGTATTTTCCTTGAGCTTGTTGAGTTAGATTGAAATACACGTGACATCTTGGAAATCGTGGTTTGACGGTCATTCAACGCATAAACCAACCAAATTAGACAAGTCATAGTACACTAATTCCAACAGCTCTTTGCATACCAGAAGCTCAATATGGTTCATGTCCCATTTGGAATATATATGAGGGAAAAGTAGAGGAATCATATTAATCCAATTGATTACAATCCATAAGTACCTGGATATCCCCTTTGGAGATGCATCGTACTTAAGATTTTAGAAGGCCCATACCGGGGAAGAAGATGAGTTGCAAACAACCTCAAATGTAGTTTCTCCTTTTCTTGTTAAGAAATATCTCGACACACATTTAGCATCCTATAGAAAAGGTTTGCTAAGATACCGAGACAACGGTTAAAAGAGTGTCGCACGAGACAAACTGAAGAAAACCCACGGACGACTATGAAGGTGTGGCAAAGGGGGAGGAACCTTCAGCAGCCAGCGATCCTGCATTCGGCCGCCTCCTTTACCTCTTTCCAAAAGTGGTTTGAATATCTCCTCTCCTCTCTTGGACACACAAACGTATGGAACAAATTTTCAGGATTGATAGAAATTCCAGTGTGATAGACAACCTATATACGCTAAAATTCTCGGTGAACCTTTTATTACATAGCAAACCTGGCAACAAACTCATATTCAAACTTGTCACATTTCGTTCCGGTGGGCTCACTTTCCCGTTTTCCATTAAACACTGAATGTTTCATTCCATTTTTATTTTATGCCAAGTCCATCCTAAAATAACCAAACATGAAGGCTAAAGCCACACGATCCTGCATTGAGACAGGCCATTGGAGCTCATTTAAGCTGCATCTTGCCCCAAAGGAGGATCATCTTGGAGCTCATTTCGTGCAGCACAGTAGCAGCTGCCGCAATGGCCAATGGCAACGAAGCCAAACCAAACGGGAGGAGATGTGATGTGCCTAGCCTTACAAGTAGGACAGGAGAGGCCCCCACCATGGCTTCCACTTGGTCCTGGATGCAGAGCACCTGCCCGAAGCTTTTGGTTTGGTTTTCAAAACCGGCGTCCAGAGTCCACAGATAAAATGGGCGGCCTCTCCCGGTCTCCCCCACCTTCCTCCCCGATCGATTCCTTCCCGCGCCCCCACACCTCGCCCAAAAGCATTGCATTGTTCCTCGTCTCTCGTCTGCACAAGCAGCGTACCGGAGGCCATTTGTTAGTTGTTCTTCCACAACTCTCTCTGCTTCTTCTCCCCTTGGTCAAAATATATCCTCCGAACCTTTGGCTGGCGGCGCCTTTTGGAAATTCCGGCCGGCTGCCGTCCTCCGCTTGTGTTCTTGCCCGTCCACTGAGCCCGCATCCGGAGATCCGGTCTCAGATCGATAAAGGGAAGGGGCAGTTCCAGGCTCGTGAGATCAGAGTTCAGAGGTATCAACACCTTTATTTTACTTCATGTACAATCTTGGTTGTTCAGTTCTGTTGTTCGATTCGGAAATCTTGAGCACATCATCATCTTTTAAATCTTGAGCAGATATTGCTGGCCGACGATCTCTCACTTGGATTGGATGCTTCAGTAAGAGTGCTGAAGAAAGAAATATTTTTTTTTAAAAAAAACAACATTGGCAACGGATAATCTTTGAGACCAAATATTAGACTCCCAAGTCCCACCGTCGTCAGAAGATCGGAGCTCGTCTGCGCACTGCGTGCGTATTACATGCTGGTTGCCGCGTCGCTCATGGCGACGGAAACGGCGGACCAGCTCGCCGGAGGCCAGCGGCAGGGGAGGCGGCAGCAGGGCAGGAGGCCTCCCGTGGCATCCTTGAGGCAGCAGAGCACAGCCGCGGCCAAGGGGCAGCGCCGCCAGCCGCCGCCGCCCCCGGCGGGCGGGCTCAGCGCGGAGGCGTTCCTCGTGCTGGCCTGCGTCGCCGTCTCGCTCACCGTGCTGCCGCTGGTCCTGCCGCCGTTGCCGCCCCCGCCGCCGCTGCTGCTGCTGGTGCCGGTTTGCCTGCTCCTCCTCCTCGCCGCGCTGGCCACCTTCGTGCCGTCCGATGTCAGGACCATGACCTCCTCCTACTTGTAGTCATACTTTTTTTAATGTATGTATAAAATCTGCAATTCCTTTTTATTTGTTTGTTATTTCTTTCTTTCTGTGTATGGTATAAGATGAGCTAAGGAAATGAAAAATTTTGTTTTCTTCTTGAGTTCTTGTTCAGGGTCAGGTCAAGCAGAATGACTCACCTGTATGTGCTTTCTGCATGCGATTGAATTTAAATTGGTTTAATCAAATTATGTATTGCACCACGCTAATGTTCGTACTTTCTAGTCTATGGATTATGCATGCTTTTTTTAAGCCGGATTATGCATGTTAACATAACTGGAGTAGGGACAGGTAACTGAAATGAGAGAATGCAGTATTGTTTTCTTGTAAGAGACTTCATTTTTGCATGGTAATCAAAAATGAAAATTGTGAAATACTTTTGAGGAGCATGTCAAATTGAAAATTCTATGTGCTTATCCGATTTGAGGAGCACGGCACCATCCATTCATCTTACCTGCAACTACTGTTCTCTTGTACTTCTATTGTTGCTGCAAAAAAGCTCGGTAGAGATCAGAACAGAGCATGGGCTTTATGCATTCCCATCGTGAATGTGTTGCTTTAAATAAGCAATGTATCTTCTTAGGTCATGTCAGCAAGTATGGACATGAATGGTAGTAGACAAATTGTACTTACTGATTTATGGATTGCGTTCAACAAAATGAATCAAAATAGTTCTGCCAAATTGCTTTATAAAAAAAAACTCAATCTGCGGGGTAAGACCGCCCCCACGGCTTTCACTTGAAAGAGAAGACCTTCTCCCTACACAGCGCCACCGTTGCCCATGTGAGATGACCAGCGACCTGGGCCGGGCCATAGACCTGTGCTTTTGTGTGGTAACGGACGAGGAGATTTTTTTAACCTCGGCCTGAAATTTGCTCCCACGGGAAGTCGAACCCAGGATCTAAGGAGTGCTGCTGAGGTCATCTAACCAATCCAGCCAGAGACCCGTTCGCGCCAAATTGCTTAATAGCTACATAGTATGTCCATGAAATTACTTGGTTAGTTACATATGTGTAATGTTAAATTTCTTATGCAGTCATAGCTAACTTGTGCAACCTGTAACCTTTTTATAACATACTCTGCCGCATCAAGTGGTCAAAATCTCACTTTTTCTTTGGGTTTATCAGACCGTTTCTAACTTGGTTTTAATAGTCTTCTCCACTAACAATCTCATGGATGAGAATGCCAACAAGTCTCGTTGGCCAAACTTCACTACCAGCTATTTCTACCAAAGTACCAAGTGGAAACGAAATGATAGATTCGTAACCGCTCAATTTGATTGATAGATTGCGTAGAATGTAGATCGGCTCGATACATCTGCATAAGGTTCAGATAAGTCGGCGCTGTCGATTTCTTATTGGGCAGAAAAAGGTTGTTCAAATGAGATGGATGGCGTTATTCGTATTTGGTTCAAATAATTCAAATCGAAATTTTTGTGCATGCAAACCATGTTTGACACGATTGGTCCCCACGATTGACACGGAGCAACGTATGTTTACACGACAGGAACCAGTTGGGACCAGCAGAAACCATATTTCTGATGATTTATAGACTGCCGTGAATTTGGTTATAGCCAAAATATTACCATGCAAAAAACAAGGTAAACATATGCTGGCATAATACACCCATAAGCAAAATACTGATCAGGAGTCAAGCCAAAATTTGCCATCCATCGGGAATGGATTTATTTGCCAAACACAGGCAGATCTTTGCACACATTATTAAGCCAAGAAAGGATACGGCTCCAACTTGAGTATACTCGGTTTACAACTTGGAGGTAGAAACTATAATGATAGTTTGTTCTTATTATTTTTAATGAATTTTGAAGCCATGAGGGTGTCAGATGATGAAAATAATTGTGGGGAAAATAAAATGTTTCATCACGTAGGGTATAATGTCAACATTGATCTTACAAATTTTGAACCCAAAACATACTAGTTTTTTCGGCCCACGGCCCAAGCCCAAGAGAAACACACAGCCCACCCTAGTCGCCTGGCCAAGCCTGCTGCCCTGCTCCATGTTCGCCATATAAAAGGTTCACAAGCAGTCAAACAAGAACAACACGTACCGTTTCTCTGTATCTGCCAACATTTGTCATTTTCCCATGTACAACAAACCTGAAATTGTTGTCAACTTAACAATCACCTAAGCAAGCAATCAGTTCTTAAACCAAAGGCAGCACACACGTATCTGTATCTTAACCAAAAATTTACATAGCGACTAAGTACTCTGTACATTGGACACCTACGCGCCCGTGCATTCACGCGCCATCAACCATCATTCATGCATGTTTTCAGATTCTCCAATCACATATCCTCCTCGCCGAGCTTCATGTATATCACTTAGGCTCCACCCTCGTCGACGGCATGCCGCCGCCGCTGTAGTCGAAGGGGCTATCGCCGCCGTACGGGTGACGCGGCGTCCTGCTAGCATAGCTCATGGAGTTGGACGCCGAGTCGGGCCCGGTGCCTCCGGCCATCTTCACCATGCGTTCGATCTCAGAGACCACCTCGCCCATGGACGGCCGATCGGCGCCTGCCTCCTCGACGCAGCGCAGCGCCAGGTCGACGAACTGCTCCAACCCGGCCATCGCCGTCGGCGCCGCGCCCAGCACCGGGTCGATCAGCTCGTGCAGGCCGTACATGTCCTTGCTCCTGTCCACCGCCGCCTTCACCTCCCTGACTATGTACCTGCCTCGCTCCAGCGGCTTCCTCGCCGTCACCACCTCTAACATCAGTACGCCGAAGCTGTACACGTCGCTCTTCTCCGTCAGCTGCTGCGTCATGTAGTACTCTGGGTCCAGGTAGCCCTGCATTAGGTAGCATGCATTTTGTGATACTAGTGTACAAACTAGTTATTGTTAGAGTGCGCAGCGGAATCCAGTCCGGCCATCGATTCATGCAATTAATGCAACTCAGAAGAAGGTAGGTGGGTAATGACCATTGTGCCCTTGACTTGGGTGGTGACCTGCCCCCTGCCATCCTCGCCGAGGGGTTTGGAGAGACCAAAGTCAGAGACCTTGGCATTGAGGCGTTCGTCAAGTAGGACATTGCTGGACTTGATGTCGCGGTGGACGATGGGAGGGTCGGCGAGCTCGTGGAGGTAGGCGATGCCCTTGGCGGCGCCGAGGACGACACGGAGGCGCCGGCGCCAGTCGAGCCGGACGCCGGACTTGCCGGTGAGGCTCTCCTTGAGGGTGCCATTGGGGACGTACTCGTAGACGAGGATCTGCTCGTCTTGGTCGAGGCAGAAGCCCACGAGGCTCACCACGTTCTTGTGGTGCACACGGGAGAGGAGCTCGATCTCTGTTCTGAACTCCAGGCTCCCCTGCAGGGAACCTTGCTCGGATCTCTTCACTGCCACTAGCTGACCGCTTGGCAATGTCCCTCTGTAAACCTTGCCGTAGCCGCCATTGCCGATGTCGTTTGCCTCTGAGAAGTTGTTGGTGATCTTCCGAAGCTCGTCGAAGGTGAAGGTGCGCGCGCCACGGAGCTGGGGGATTGTGCTCGCACTGGTGCTCTTCATGTCCCAGGAAACTGCATGCAATTGCACAGAGAGAACTCTGCCTCGGTCAGCAACCATCATTGCACACACAGAAAAACTGTACTGAACTGAAAGAGACCTAATAGCAATTGTGGATTGTGACATTCAGTACTGAATACTGACCAAAAGACTGGCTCCTGTCTTCAGTCCTCTTGGGTGTTCTCTTCCTTCTTGCGATGAAGATAACAAGGGCAACAACTGCCAAAGCAAGAACCGCACCACCAGCCGAGGCTCCGATTATGAGCGGCAACCGGTTCGTCGACTTCGATTTCGGTGGAGCTAGCAAATCTAGACACATGAAGAAGTGTTGAGCTTCTGTATGTAACCATGTACCACGAGGAGGTATTCTAGTGCTACTCTATCTGAAATCTGAAGAACGTTTTCTGAATGAACTGAAGAATGGGCTTACCATCGGCAAAAGTGTACTGCTGTCCAATGAAATAGTATGGGCCGTACATGGAGGGCGGTTTGTAGGTCTGGTTGCTCAGCATGAACCCAATGTCAGATATGTCCTGCGCAGTGAACTGAACCTTGCCACTCGGGAACAGCCCAAGGCTCAACTGCAAGTTGCTGTTGGTGTTAAATAAAGGGTCATGGATGTTGATCGAATCCACGGGAACGTTCAGTTTCGCGAACTTGGTCTTCATGTCCTGCTCCAGCGGCACAAAGTTGGAGGCACTGCTCAGGTCAGAGAACGACGGCGATCTAAAGAACAAGGTGCCTCTGTATGGCACGGCACAGATGCAGGTTGGGCTCAGGAGCTGGTTTGAGAGGCATTGGGGTGGCAACGCCGAGCAGTTCCTGGCAGTAGAGTACGGCGTCACATTGGATTGTCCTGGTGCCATGCAGTATTTTTGGTTGCTACCCGGCACGCAGATCGGATTTCCGACAAGTCTGTGGTGCCAAAGAGAATGGAGGCATGTCAGCAGTGAACACAAGAGCAGAGCACACACACTGTAAATCTGTAAGTATTATGACAGAGCAGTTTGTTTGTTCTCACATGAGTGTCTTGCTGTACTGTGATGCCCCAACAGTGAGAGATGAGATCTGGTTGTCCTGCAGATCGATTAGGTCGAGCTGAGTACTGAAATCCGACCCAATTGTTAGCGTGCCGTTGAAACGGTTGCCCCGGAGCCTCCTGCGATTTTCGGAAAGTATCAGTGGACTGAACATGAATTGTTTGACCATATCTGTTTGTAAATTCTTGTCTTTTATAAGTATCGATATAGAAGGATTTTTTTTTCCTGAGACAATAGGATCTAGAAGGATTAAGCAGTTCTTAGAATTATGCTTCCGTCCCAAGTCTCTTATGTACTAGATATAATTTTCCAACAGTCTCAATACGTACTAGGGATGAAAGTGGTATGGATATTTTCCGTCCGAACGACCGAGCGAAGGCTCTCAAGCCTTAAATGGTACATACCGTATCCGGAACCGAAAAATCAATATCCGACCGTATCCGTATCCGCATAATAAAAGTTGAATGTCTATTATAGATATGTAATGTATATCAATATCCGATGCATAACCGACATATTTTGTACTTTCCGTATCCGAATCCGATCCGACAAAAAAATAAATATATGTATTCGTATCCGGACATATCCGTCCGTATCCGATCCGTTTTCATCCCTAATACATACAATATTTTCGTCTGACGTAATCACTCACAATGTCTGAACAGCAGGAAGGCTGAAGAGAGCTTGTGGTAGCTGCCCGCTAATGTGTAGATTTTCAAGGAATCTGCATTCAATGAAGAAATCAGAAAAAACAAGGTATGCTGCAAAGGTAGTAGCAGAAGATGTATGAGGAGAGAAGAAAGGGTTACAATGAGGTCAGAGATGGCAAAGTAGTGAACCATGAAGGAACATTAGATGCATTGAAGCTGTTGTTGCTCATATCCCTATAACAAGGTTGCAAAACATTCAGAAGTTGAAGACCCAATATCTTGAATTCAGAAACTGAAATTGGCCAGATCACTTACACAAAGCTGAGTGCACTCATTCCTGTAAGATCTGGTAGTGGACCAGTCAGCTTGCTGTTTTGTAAGTGGCTAATATGAAAAACGAAACAATACCTTAGTAAGCTTCCCAGAGTTGTAGAACTGATGTTTTTTTTACAAAGAGCATACACACTCACAGTTCTGCAAGCTTCGTGAGGTTGTTGATGTTGCTAGGAACTGACCCACTAAGCTGGGGGTTGTTATCAAAACGCCTGTGCCGATGGTATAAGTTAATGATGAGAAGCAGCGTACTGATATATCTCAACATTTTCTCTTCTAAGTAGTGAACGATATATAGATAATTTAAACTTACAGAACTTCTAGTGTATTAAGAAGTCCTAGTGTTGGGGGAATGCTTCCAGAGAAATTGTTGTTGTCAAGGAGCCTTGAGACATGAAACAAATCAAACACTGTCTGAGCTTCAGAATAAAATGAACTTGCGAGTTTGAGAATTGTAGTTATTCTTACAGATGTATCAGCTTCATATTTGAGGAGAAAATCTGGCTAGGTATGGGGCCTGAGAGCTGATTCACCCCGAAGTGGCTGCAATAAAATGATCATCAAACCACAACTTCATATTCTCCAGATATTGAGGAATATTATTAGCGCAATGCACTTACAAGTGTTTTGTGCTTGTTAGATTATCCAACCCAGGATTTGTCCCATCGAACACAGGAAGTGTTCCAGTGAGCTTATTGTCCGCCAGATCAAACCAGTACAGGTTTGAGAGGTTTCCTAGTGATGCCGGGATGGAGCCACTGAACTTATTGGAGTTCAGTGATCTGCACGCATAGAAATTACCATATTGAAAAGTAGTAAGATGGCAATTTCATAATCTGCAGCATGTCCACTGCTGAGCATACACCATCTTGTGAAGGAAAATACCAAAATATAACATTGAGAAGGCCTCATGCTATATTTGGAAAATGATTTTACATTAGGCAAATATACACTTGCATGTGGCTAATTAGCTACCAAAAGTGTATTATGTTTAGAAATGAGTTGTGAGCTCCTTACAAGAATCTGAGCTGTGACAACTGTCCTAATTCTGGTGGTATTTCACCAGAAAAGCTGCAACCAACAAGGATTCTGCAGAGAAATGCAAGAGAACAAGTTCAAGATGAGTATATGCACTGCAATTCTGAAGGTAGCGAACCAACTGAACTCCTCCAAGTTTGACTACCCACAAGCTTTGAAGGTTCATCAAGGATCCAATGGATGCAGGTAGAGAGCCACCCAGGTCCGTGTTGTAGGATAAGTCCCTGAAACGAAAGGGAAATCATAACTTCAGTTTCTTTTTTCAATTAAAATGAAGTTGAAGCATTTGAATCTTCACTAAAAAAAAATAAATCCAAATTCCCGATTGAGTAGTTTTCATACAAGTATGTCAGTTCCGACAAAGACTGAATGTCCCCTGAAAGAGTCCCTGACAATCCCAAACTTGACAGTCGTCTGCAAAGTGTCCAGAGAGGGTGAACAACAACAGATGAGTGGTCATTATTCATCTAGCCATGATACAGAGAAGAAACAAAATTCATGATCTTAGGTTTATTTGATGCTGATACTAACATAGAGATGACTCGGTTCCCAGTGCAAATTATCCCGATCCACTTGCCTCCACACGGGTCATTGCCATTCCAGTTTGATGGCGTATTTTTGTCCCAGTTAGCAGCGATCCCAGTGAGGCCCGAAGCTGCACAGATAGACAACATGAGAAATGAGGTGACCAAACTAGCATTGCAATCACAAAGACTGGATCGGAGGAGGAAACTGAAACATACTGTCTCCTGAATCTGTATCGGCCAAAATGGAAGACACCTGCACAAGAACACTGCACAGGAAGACAAACCATGGAGAAAGCCCCATGCTTGGACAGTTCTTTGAGATATCGTTGAAATGCTCTTAGTTGCTCATCTTCTGCAAGGTCAGAAGCTCTGGTTGTATTGCAGTAGGTCATATTGGTTGGCATGTAATGTAGAGAAGAAAGCATCATATTCATTTGGAATGGGTCAAGATACATGTAGATATATTTCATCTCCTATGAATTAGAATGAACCTGTCATCCCAGCTCGTCCAATAAGTGAGCATCATGCTGCATACCCAGTCATTGGATCAAATTTAAGAGAAAACAAAACAGGGGAAAACCAGATGGAGTCAATGGTGTGCAACTTGCATTTGGAAAATGACAGGATTGGCGTTCTTATAGCAATTAGTGTAGTGGTTGGGTGTCAGGTCGCGATTACTTAACGTGATAAGACTAGTCCTGACAGGAACAAGGGTACAGCCGCATGTGCCCTCAAGTCTGCGCTTTGACCTCAACAGAGGGAAATGGGAAACAGATGCACGAATACAAGCATGGTAAGAACAAAATAATATTTCGATGTTTTAGATGTCCTGTGTTTAAGTCATCTTTTTTTCCCTTTGGTGAAGAACATTTCAATTGTTTGCCTCTGTGACATGAGCTCAGCCAATCACACACCAGCTCATACATCACTCAACAGCATGACGTGTTCCAAGTTCCAACATTTGGTTGCATGCCCTAGTTGGCTGACGGTTGAATTAATGCTGACAGCGGAGCATAAATTAAATTGGTTAAGCCTTAGCTGCGTCATTTGATCCGCTTAATTATGAACTGTTTCAGGGCTAGAGTGCTAGACTTAATTCACATGATCGGATCCGATGATTGAGCTTGGAAACATTTTTTCCCATATGAAACGGGCATAACTAGAACGTCGTGACAAACCATGCAAATTGATGTATTACCATCTCTCTCTCTCCCTCCCTCCCTCTCTCTCTGGTTAAACACAGTCTCTATATTACAAAGTGTGACGTGTCCCCATGTATCCGTTGAAACGCAATCTTTACTTAAAAATATGCATTAATCTCGTTTTCTTTTTCTCACGTCAGAATGGTAATAAACAAACTATTTGCATTTTTTATGCGAACAACAACCGATGCCAATGCACGCATGAGACAAAATTGCTCCGATATTGAAACTTGCGCCTCAAACTTCGGTACAGGTCTTGCCACAGGAGGTGGGTTGATTATGTAACCTGAAGTCACTATCCTGTATTCCTGTTGGAGGGACTGTCTTATCCAACGCCATGAATTGTTCAAAGTCAGTGAAGTGACATATCCCATGTCCATATCAAGATTAAGTATCTTTTATGGCGTTGTTTCCTTACTGGGCAGTAGTTCAGTGATAGATAGTTTTAAATGCGTTGCATTTTAATTTTTCCAAAGATTTTGGGTTCATGAGCTAATTCTTGTGATATGGAGTGTTTGTGTCTTGCTGTAATCGTCTCCAAATGATGTAAGTGCCGTGTGCGTGTGCGCCCGCGTTGTAAGCCAAACTATTTTTTTCTTATTACAAAGATATGCAGCTCTCCTGCGTGTTCTCGAAAAAAAATGAATTAAATGAGCTAATTTCACTGCTAGTCAGAGAACTTATTTTCAAAGTCCATGGCTTGTATTTTATTTTGCCATCTGATCTAGTACTCTGAGAACTTTCCTCATTGTCCAATGTGTCCTTTTGCCGTAGTACGCAAATTTTGGGGGTGACGGAAGTCATCCTAAACATTGTTTTAAATATGGATGTGACTGAGCCAAGAGGATTTTTACTGCATTCACTACAAGAATTGATTTAGCTATGAATGGATTGGACGTGGTCCTTCATCAGTGACTAAAGCTAGAAACTGTGCTAAAAAGCTGCTTGCTTGCCTAATGTCACGTACATGTCAACAATTCAATATGTCGTTACCAATGATAAATACTCACTCCGTTCCAAATTATTAGTCATTCTGGGTGCTATTTTGAGTGTTTAAATTCATGACATCTTCTATGAACCTAGACATATACTTGTCTAAATTCATAACATCTTCAATGAGTCTAGTAAAATGCCAGGACGACTAATAATTTGAAACAGAGGAAGTACATATCATCCGACTGGTCTTGTCTGTTCAATCGATCAATAGTTTTGCAGTTCTTTAGCAATTAGAACCACAATTGATGTGTTGCATTCAGAATATACGCATTAAGAGTTTATTGAAACTGTATTGTACACATTATTAGAAACAACAATGGTGCATCCAAATTGTACACATTATTAGAAACTGTATTGTCTCCAGGAAAGGTTAAGCTAGCTTCCAACCCGGTGTTGAAGCAGCGTTCGCCTTCCAAATTATTGTGTTTTTTTTGGCGCATCCATCCAATATGTGGCACGTCGCCTTCCAATATGCGAAGGTGAATGCCCTTCCAAATTATTGTTGACTATTGAGAAGGACGCACTTTGATGTAGCTTGGTAGTAATCTTGATTCTTTACGACGATGGTGCATCTGGCTGATTTTTAGGAAGCGCAGCCTGAAATGCTGGTATTTCCATGTATGCGTCATGAAGTCTTGCCAAAATCGGGTACTTAGACTGCAAGAAAGCAAACACATACTGAATCTTTCTTTCTGAATAAGAAGCAGCACAGTGCTACTTATTGGTATTAATGTGTTCAATAGAAGGTGAATGTTGGTTACCATATCGATTTGGAAGCGGTTTATGCCGGCATGGATCTGTGGTTCTAGAAACACATCGCTCTATTGATAAATGCAAACTATGAATTAGAAGATCAATGAAATCACATTGTAGAAGTAACAAAATAATAAATTGTTTCACTGCACATTAATTCTTCTCCAGATGCAAGTGAGATGAAAGGTTCACCAAAGTTGGGTCATGAAGGAGTAAGTTTAACAAGAAATTAAAATGTAGTTTCGACCAAAATTCTGTGTATGATCTAGGTGATGATTAAGTTTTGAGGATCATTTCAAAGTGATTTGTCAGGGGAGAGTAACATGCATAATATATAAATTTGAGTCAGCCAAACAAACCAGTTGGACATCATCTCCAGTAGCATATTTACTCTCGCATCCATCCAAAAGCTTTTCGATTGCTGATACAGATAGTTGAATCAAGATAGTGCCACTGTAAGTAATATTAGAAAAAAGAAGGCGGCGAAAATGAATTACGTTTAAGTATATTAAGGTAATGAAGCTGTAAGTATGTAGTGATATTAAGAACTTTCATCCTAATTACATAATTGCTAATATAATTATATTGCTACTTTTGAAACCTTGAATCTTTTTACTGAAAACAAGGATATTTTACTTTATAATAACAAAATGGTAGGAAGCCAGACCTCTGAATCCCTTGTCAATATAATGCTGAACAATTTGAAGGCTCTGATCAGAGCTCATGTTTCCCTTATGTAAACCCTGCAAAGTAGTTCTGTAAATTAATATTGGACATACCATGGTTTCATGGGTGGTAGCTAGCATCTGGTAATACTCACAATAACGGCATAGCCTTGAAGAGGTTGAATGCTTGAACAAACTATGTTAGCAATCTGCAACAAGAAATAGGTGCCAAATGAAAATAGGAATGTATGACCTCTTAACATCACCAACTTATAGAAAGCATATGTGCAAAATACCATAAAAGTAAACACAGGATATGAATTTATTCCACACATACAAATTATCACTCAGATACTAGTATTTATTTTCATTCTGTGAACAAAGATATAAAAAGACTTTGTTCTGGAAATGACCTGAAGATTAAGAGCTTTCCTCTTGAGATCTTTTGGCAAGAGAGGATGCGCAGGATATTTGTCTTCCAAATACTGTTCAGTTCAATAACAAGACTAATAGTTAGTGACTAGTAATGGATGCAGTGGGATGTCAAAAGAACCTTCACATGACCATGTAATGTAAATCTGCTGAAGCAACATTTGTAACTCACCAATGAGATGGCAAGAGAGTCAGAAATGACGATGTCCCCATCTACTAGTGCAGGAATATATTTGATTGGATTGATTTTTTCATAATCTACAAAAGGGAAAACATAACGATGAATTGCCATTAAATCTTGAACTTTCCACAAAATAAAAAAATCACAGGAACTTTTAAATATAAAAGGTACTAGGAAATCTATGAAGGTAGAATAGAAGTGTCATATAGTTGAACAAAAAAGAAGGTAGCTCAAAAGTCAAAATTATAATCAGCAAGAAAATGCACTAATACACGTCGAACAATAGGCCTCAAACTTCATTCATATAACTTTAATTTTATCACCATGTGACCCCTCTTGCTTTCTGTGTTCTCATTGGTTGTAAACGCGTGGATGATATGGCAGCTGCGATACAAGAAATTTGTCAAGTCGTTGCAATTACCTGGGTCCGTCAAGGGATTTACTGACCTGTACTCATAGTCCACACCTTCATAATAAAGAAAAGTGATGAAATTAGCCAGAATCAAATGGACCTCATATTTCAAATCTAACTTGCTCAGTTTTCAACAGACTTTTATGCACATTGTCAGTTTGGCATACATCAGGGTCTTTAATCAAAGGAATTAGAACAACTGACAAGATCAGCGGGAGCAGCTGAGCAGAGTAAAACATACTTCATGTTACGGTTGTGAATCCTGATTATATCACTAGACGGTACTCGAGGATATCATCACAAAAAAATACCTCATTATTCCCAATCATTGTGAAAATTCTCAACAAGATATTCCTGGACTTGTCAAATTTATTTAATTATATGCATTTTTTTAGTATTTACTAGACCAAATGCACAGCTACAAGCATCTGCAGCCATCAGTATTCGAAAAAAAGTTCAGAATTTCACTAAACAAAAATAAATCTGAACCTCCTTGCAAGACAACAGGTTCAGATTCAGAGTTATCCATGATAGCTGCAGAATTGCTGCGCCAGGATTATGCAGCAACCTGTACATTCTGTCTATGCCGTCTGAATTATAAATTATTGTATAATATTAAGTTCAGCAAGGCCTAGGAAACCAAACAGACTCCATAGCGTGAAGAAGCAGCAATTCACCTTTGAGATTGAGAGCGATGCGGACACGGTGTGAGCAAGAGCTGATCCAGGCGTTGTACAGGATGGGCTTCGCCGTCGCCATGGCTGCTGCCTCGTCGTCCTCCTCTATCAGCAGGGCAACCGAACTACCAACTGTTGAAGGTGAAGCCAAATTGGATGGTCTGAGGAACAAGCGAAGCCCCAGGTCTCTGGTCTACTCCTCAATATTTTGTGAGAGCAGAGTAGTAGGTGGATAGAGCAGAGCTGAATTCAACAGGGAAGAAAGGCACTAGTGCTGGCTGCCAGGTCTGAGTGTCTGGCAGGTGGGGCCCACAAGATGTCCAGAAAGCCAGGGTAGTTGCAGAGGAAAACTGAGGAAGAAACAAGAGGGGAGGATGAGTCCAAGAAGTACTTGTGTGATAGCAAGATCTTCAGTATTTTTTCATTTGAGCATACGTCAGTGCACACGTATGTCACTGTATGTGCATCATCGGCGAACAAAGCTTGAACATAATAGCCTTCCTGCGGCGAGGATGAAGGACGCAGCGACTTCCCTTCAAGATTGAAAAGTATCTTTTCAAAAAAAAAAGATTGAAAAGAAATTATTTGTATACTGATGTAACTTGCAGATACCAATGATTTTGACGATGAAGGTGCATCTTTTTTCAGTGGTTATAGTAGGGGGAAAACCCAACTAGCCACTACTCCCCCATTCTAAAATGACTGCCACTTTCCGAAAAACAACTTGGATAAATTATATATATAAATATATTAAAATTTATGATAAAATTTAAATATCATTAGATATATATTTAAATGTATTTATTATTTAGAGATATAATCAAACTTGCGACATGAATACCTAAAACGACACTTATTCTTTACTGAAGGACAAAATCAATCTCTGGCTGAGTAGTCTGTTTTAATTTCTTTACTTTTCTACCTTTGGCCTGTGGCCTTGTAACATGTAAATATCATTCTTTTTATACCAATATATATAAAAGAAGGTAGGGAGCTTCTCTGCCGGTTTCCTCAAAAAAAAAAGGACACTTATTTTTAGACGGATGAAGTATGTTTTAGGAATAATAAACGTATTGGATTCCATATATCTGTCACGAGGTCAAACTCAAGCTGGATACTTCATCTCCCCCGATCCAATCTTGAAATTATGATGTTTAAGATAAGGTTGAATTAATTTTTTAAAAAAATTAAACAATAAGTTCAAAGTACTACCTCTATCCATGATGTTAGATAAGCGATGCAACATACACATGATCCAAAGAAACTTAGCAGTTATCAATATAACGTATCACATCATTGTTAGTGGAGGATTAGGGCCAACTACTTTCTTTATCAATGAAATATAATTCTTCTAGCTTCCTGTAAATTTCATGTCATTAATTTTTCCCATGTGACACATCATTTATGAAAATAAAAAATACCTGATTTTATTCGCAACTCAAATTATATGAGTACACGACACTATTAAAAACCACGAAAACCCGAGCTAGGAATGGCCTTTTCCTACGTGCCACCTGGTTTAAGAATGACGAACCTTCTACAGTTCCGTTAACATGCAAAAGAATAGGGAGGAATTGGAGCTGGTGCTTTGATTGGGCCTTTCTTTATGAGAGAGAGTCTTTTTGGTTGGGTCAGCTTGGGCTCGGTTTGGGGGCTGTCCGCCGCCGCGGCGGGCCCGTTGGCCTGGCCGGTTTTCGCGCCGCGTCCCTCAACTAATGGCCAAGTTCGATTTAGGTTCTTAAACTCTAAAACCGGGTAAACACATCCTTCAACTTTCAAAACCGTCCATATTACATCCCTGGGCGGTTTGAAAGAGCGGTTTTGCTATAGTAACGTGGTTTTGTTTTGTTCCTCCTATTTATTTATGCTAAAAATTATTTAAAAATTATTAAACACCATAGAAAAATTATAAATAATTTTATCGTACTCCATATGAGTAGATCTACCCGTTAAATATATAATATGGTATTTTTTAGTACAAAATTTTTATTTCACCTTTAGATCTATGCTTTCTATAAACAAAATAACTGAGCTATATATATGATATAATATTATGATTTTTAGTAATTAATTGGAATAATTTATAGCTATTGTTTCTTGTGGTGAAATTTTTATGGTAGACTAATTATTGTACGCTTAAACTGTAATAAAAATTTTATGTTTAGAAGGGTCCAAAAAAATGATTTTTCATTATATAGCTTTTTTATGATTTACAATAATTTTGAAAGATTTGACGAAATAAATAAGTAAAAGGAAATGACAAAACCACTACTATTGTAGCAAAACCGCTATCCAAAACCGCTCAGGGGTATAATATAACGGTTTTGGAAGTTGAAGGATGTATTTTACCTGGTTTTAGAGTTTATGGACCTTAATCGAACTTGGGGGATAGTTGAGGGACCTCAATAGAACTTTTTCCTACTTGGAACATTTTGTATGGGCACAGGCCCAACCCAACTTTAGAAGACATTTGAGACCAAAACATTCAGCCCGCCACAACCAAGCCACACAAGCATCCCGTTAAGCCAGCCGCCTACCACGTCGGTAATGGCCCAACGCTGCACTCGTCTTTTGTTGTTGTTGTTGCTATCCTTCCCCCCTTGTGTGACACTGCGACTGCGAGCGCGACGGAGGGATGAGCAATCGCCGAACTATGTGGTGCTCTGATTCACATTGACCCCCACAACCCAAAAGTTTTTGTAATCGGTAAAATTTAAAAATCAGCAGTGCTGAAATCGCTGAAATTGAGTTTCTGAATGAGGATAGGTTCAGTACGCATCACGTGGAGCTTATTTCTAATCTACAGGGCTGTGGCCATCATTTCCATTCTCACTTGTCAGCAGATGTGTCTAGGATCGATGTGCTGCTTGTCGACGAACTTCTCCTTGGTCGCGATCTCCGTCCACTCCCAGCGGCGGTCCCGAGGATTCTGGGGCCCGGGGCGAGAGTTTGACATGGGCCCTCAACAACGACAACAAAATTAGATATGCGATATACTCATAACGTGGCAAGAAAAATTGTTCATACCAAGTAATTACAAGTGTTATCTTAAAAGAAGTTTTTTTCTAATATTTTTGATGCAAAGTAGCCGGTATGTATATATAAATATAAATCTCATCTAATATTTTCTTACTGACACATAAAATTATCACCGTTTAACCTTTACTGGGACATCTCCAATAATTCTCGAATAGCTTAACTATGAAAATTCCAATCAATATTCCACCTAATTGCTCTGAATCCTAATTGGTGAGATCTGACATTATTAGGATTGGCGTGGTCTCGATATGCTTTCTAATTATTTCCTGTATAATACAAACTAAAAATGATTCATGGTCATAGGTGTAGTGTGTTGGAGATGCAACAAGAAGCATGCAAGATGCAATACAGGAGCTAGGACTGATTGGCGGATGAAATTCAGATTAGCAAGAAATAATCAAGCCATAAACGGATGAATTGACCTCATGCCTCTAGAGAACTGGGCAGCGCAGCACGCACAACCTACCTACGGGTGGGGCCCCTGGGATTTTGGGGGCCGGGCGGGCCGCCCCTCTCGCACCCCCTCTAGGACCGGCCCTGTCCACTCCCCGTGAGGGCGGTGACCACCAGCACCGGCCGTCTGGGCGGGCACCACTTGAGATTGAGATTAGTTTTACGATTGCCAATCAAATATCATAACTAGGACTGATCCCTTAATTATATAGCAACATCCACCAAGCTCATCGTCCTTTACACAGTGCATGCGGCAGTATCTGTACTACTATCTTTTTTCCCAGTGACAAAGGCATTAAAAAATAGTAGATTCTGATTCAGATGACTCTTCATTTTCTGGACTGTCTCCGATCCATCTGTTCTCCAAGAAAGACTAACCGAAACAAGGCTCCAGCAGGGAAATTTGTCTGCCTGCAACACATTTCACAACCTTACCCAGCTTAGAACAAACCAAGCAATACACCTTTGTTAGAATTATTAAAATTTACAATGCAAAAACTGCTAAAGCATTGTTGTGTAGTAGTACTAATAGGACCAAATGTCGTGGAAAAAAATTCAATCATAACAAATTAGCCAACTTGCAGGACAACTACATATTTTTCTTGTATATTTTTTAAGAAAAAAAAGAGAGGCTGACAAATATTCAACGAAAAGAGCGTAAGTATGTACCTCATGTCGTCCTTTTTGTTGTGTTGACCTGGCTGAAACAACCATCAGGAACATGATATCCGAAGTAGGAAGATTGGCACGATAAATTTAGTATAGCGATTCCTGATCAAGAAAATTAAGGAGCAGAGAAAACATCAGGGTCACTTTGGAAAAAAAAAAGATGAAAGTATACAGATGCATCCGTAATTGAGAACAAATGAAGAATACTGCAAAAGAACTCACCAAAAATCGGGTATTTTTGGCCTGCATGATCAAGCAAGAGGAAGACATGTTCTTCAACTATCTTGGACTGATGAAATCTGGTCTATTTCCCTCCTGTTTTCGTCAATCTCTGTGCAATTGACACGAATTTCTATGGCATCGCTTCTTGGGTGCTTGTTGATGGCGTCTCTACATGCAGACTCCATTTTGGACCTCTGACCACGTTTGGCAATGATATACAAGGAGATGTTTCTAAGGCTTGCAAGGTGCTCGACTCCAGCAACTGGACAGCCCTCTTGCATTTCCACTGCACCACCCTGTCCGTGACGAGAGAAATATAACCTCAGATCCTGTAGCTGTGGCATTGCGTCTTTCTCAAAAGCAGGGTTAACCAAACCGTCGGGAACCGGTCCGGTTTGACCGGTTCCCGACCAAACCGCCCCGGACCGGTAGCGGTTCGGGGCGGTTTGAACCGGGTAAAATTCAAAATTTTCAAATTTAAATTTAGAAATGAAAAAATATCGTAAAAATTCCTAAAAATACTTCAAGGTGTGTGTAATCTATTGGTGTAAAAAGTTTTCAAATATTTGCTCATTTGATATTTTTTTTTAGCAAATACAAGTTAAATCAAAAAAGAAAAAGAAAAAAGTGGTTGGCCCATTAAGACCTATTTTTTTTGACGCAAACCGGCCGGCTAACCGCCAAACCGGTCCGGCTAACCGGTCAAACCGAGCGGCTAACCGCTCCAACCGCCGGATATGTGAATTTGAATTTAAAATTTGAATTTGTTTGGTTTCCAGCGGTAACCGATCAAACCAGACCGGCTAACCGCTACCGCTGGCCGGCGGTTCGAGGTCCCGGTTCGAAAAATAAAACCCTGCTCAAAAGTCATCAGACTTGACGGCTCACAAATGAATGTGGAATCCTTCAGGCGAGGGAATTTGTTTGGGTGGATAATGATGTGTTTCTCTGGGAGTGTTCTAGCTATTAATAAGAGAGAGACGAGGCAGGGCAACTTTGCAAGAACCTGCACGTCATCACTCTGGAGCTCCTCGACTTCTAGTCCATACAAACGAGCCAACCTTTCAGCATGCGCCATCCACTTTGGGATCCTGGACATCGAACAGTTGGACGCGTAAGGCTATTCCAACCCAAAACACTATAGTATCCATAAGATCCACGTCAGAAAGAAACTAGCACTATACACTATCCTTCCAATGCAAACATCACTAAGCAATACTTGAATTTAATGCTGCTCACCTCTCATTATGTCTTGGATGGTGTGTAGAAACCATGTCTCATGCAAGACTCAGTTTCCTTCTCTTTCTTCATTTATTTCTTTACCACATCATCTTTTATCCTATGTGGCAGCTCATTTAATTCTATAGACACTATCATAGTCATTGGGTTGGGAATAGCCTAAAAGTTCTGCAGATGCCGTGGACGTGTAAAGCAATTACTCCAGAACTGTGTTTATAGTGTCTCCTCCCCTCTCCGATCCCAGACCAGATGGCTGAGGTTGCTATTCCCAAGCTTCTCAAGAGAGGCGGTCAGAATTTCCTCGTGACTTGTTGGGCAAGGGCCACACAAGGAAAGCTGCCTTAGATTAGTCAACTCACCGAGGTCTCTGACGCACTCTGCGGAATTAGCGCGGATGTTGAAATTCCATAGCGCGCGTAGGCTACGCAGCTTGCTAAGCCCATTAATCAGCAACACTCCACGTAGATATGGAAAAGATAGACCACTTAATGATGACAAGGAAGTAAAATCCGATGACTGGCTACAAGGATACAAATATGCACCTGAAATATCCAGGGTCATCAAGTGCTTCAGCTCTCCAAATTTCTTTGGCAGCTTCAACCTAAAGCCAGAGATCTTCAGGTACCTCAGCAGAAAAAGTTGATTTATAGCAGACAAATCAACGCACATATTTTCTGGATCTGTATCTGAGATGCGGCGCATCATATCCAAAACTCTCAAATGCTCAAATTTTGAGAGCGGAGGAATACAATAAGCCGCAGGAAAGGAAATATATGACCGAACATGTGGTCCGCTCATCCTCTCAACTGCCAGGGCGATGTCCCTGTTACCAGACTGATGGCTGATTCGACGAGCTTGAGATGCTTCATTCATGCTAATAAACTGCCCATCAATTATAGTGACGAAGTTTTCCTCCCTGCACTTCGATATAATAAGATCTAACATTAGATCGTGAACTTGACACGAGAGCACTTCTTCAATAGAATTAATCATGGCAGGTTCGATCATGCTTCTGTTGATGAGTTCATTGAAACAGCTCTCAGCAGCTTCCTCTAGTTCTAAACCACGCCTTTCCCGAATAAATCCCTCTGCTATCCATTTGTTCAGCAAATCATCCCGTTCAATTTCATGATCTTCAGGATACGTGCCAAGATATAGAAAGCATGTCTTGAGCTCAGGGTCCAGATCATTATAGCTAAGATTTAGCACATGGCTCATCCATTCCAGGTTATGATTTGTGTCCAGCTCGGAACCCAGTGATTTAAGTATCTTCTCCCATGTATCCATATGCCTTGTTTTGATAGCCAAAAGGCTTGCAATGCTGATAATCGCCAGTGGCACCCCTTTGCATTTCCTTAACATGCTAGCTGAAATCTCTCTAAATTCCTCAGGACAACTGTCCTCTGTGCCAAATACCCTTTTGAGAGAATGTAATAGCTGTCCTTGAGCACAAGGAGATTAATTAAGGTTGTATAACACGGCCCAGCATCATGCCCCCCGCTCCCCCACCCCGAACCCCGGCGCCGCCGCCGCCGCCGCGTCGCTCGCCGGCGCAGCGACCAAATCCACCTGCCCCAGCCTGGATCCCCCGCCGTCCGTACCCAGCAACCACTACAGCCTTCCCCAACGGAGCTCAGAGCCACTGCAACGCCGCCTACACATGGGACAGCTTCTTCTCGACTCCAACGCCGCCACAGCCCAGATCCGCTCGCCGGTGGGCAGACCTGGCTGTTCCAGAACTCCCACGACCGGATCTGCTCCCCACGTACGCCCAGGTCGTCCGTGGGAACGCATTCATGAAGCTCTACCCACCTGCGGCAAAGTCAACGCAGCGGGCTACGGGTGGCGCCTGTCCTCCCACGCGGGAGCGAATTCAATCCGCCGTGCAGAGCAAGGACGCTACGCCGGAGGACGGATGGACTACGGTCCGTAGGCGCAGCAGGTCTTCAAAGCGCGCGGCGCCGGCCAGGCCACGCCGACGGGACGGGCGACACGACCCTTCTTCATGGCCGCGCAATGGCGCTCCTCCGGATTCAAGACAGCCACCAACCGCCTCGCTCAGAGCCTTCAAGGAAGCCACACAAGGGTGCTGCTTTGTGTGCCTTGCTCGTGACCACCAAGCGGCAGACTGCAGAGACCTTGTGCGCTGCTTTGCTTGCCGCCGTTCTGGACACCGCGCGCGGAGCTGCCCTCGGAGAAATCCCCCACCGCTGCATCCACCGCTTTCGCCCCCCATCTCGCCTAAGCCGCTGCATCCCTCTTCCCCTCCACCACCTCCTCCACCTCCGCCGCCTCCAACCTTGCCTGTACCGTCACATCCCCCTCCGCCACCACCTCCTCCGCCTCCGCTGCCATGCCGCATGGCGAAGGGTGACCCGCACACTCGGCCAGACACGGAGACCGTCTACGTGCCAAGCTCGTTCGATATCGAACGCGACGCGCGCGACTGGGAGAGCTGTACGCTCGTCCCCTGGGCAATGCATCTGCCTCCGGGTGATGGTGCACGGGCCATCGAGGAGCTTCTACAGGAGCAGCTCGACCTCCGGCGAGGCGACATCACGGTCACGGTGCATCAACCGGAGCCGTACCTCATCCGCTTCGATCGCAGCGACTACTACAAGGCGGCGAGGGACATCGGCCGCTTCAAGGGTCACGGCATCGACATCTGCCTCCGGCCGTGGCGCAGCCTCACCCACGCCCTCGGTAAGCGCTTTTTCTACAGGGTACGGCTATGCCTCGACGGCATCCCGGCACACGCCTGGACTCGGGAGATTGTTGAACGGGTCATCGGCTACCGCTGCGCCCTACAATGCATCAACACCGACCTTGTCCAGCCAAGGGACACGCGCCACATCGACCTCTGTGCGTGGACGCATGATCCGAGCGACATCCCCAAGCGTGTCTGGCTGGTTTTCTCGCACCGGCCATCAGACCGGTCTTCATTGGTGTTTGTGTCCGAGAGGCCTCCTGAGTTCTGGCACCAGGGATTTTGCTATGAGGTGTTCCTGCACCTGCCATTGGTGGAGGACTACTCGGTTGTGGCTGACAATCTGCAGGAAGCAATCGACAACCCCGACAGCGTCGCACCGATCCGTCACTCCTACACCTGGCGATATGGCGTGATTGATGGTGCTCTACCGGGGACCAGGTCGCGCTTCCCGGCTTGCCTACCACTGCCGCCGCGGGAACAGGACGAACACCACCGCGGCAGCCACGGCGAGGAGAGTCGCCGCGAGCGCGTCCTCCGCGGCGTCCGCGGCGGGCGTGTCACAGGAGGCTCTAGTGCACGGGGAGGCCAAGAGGCGCGTGGTGCTGCCGCCTCCGAGCGTGCGAGCAGAGAAACACGCAGAAGAAAGGAGGAACGGGCCATGACATGCCCGACCAAGGAGGCCTGCAAGGGGCAAGGCTTCACCCGGCCTGCAAGACCGGAGGACGACGACGATAACTACGACCACCCCGGCAGAGGCCGGGACATTCCAGCGGGGTTCGGCTCCTTCTCCCTCAACGACAACGAGTCTATACGCCGGGAACGCACCCGCACTCCCCCGAGGCGGTGCGATGACGGCTACTGGCGACGTCGTGAACTGAAGGACGACCACTCGACTCACAAGCGCTGCTGGAGGCGGCACGGCGACGACGACGACCACGATCGCACCGCTTCTATCCAAAGCCAGCCTAACGCTGCCACCCCAGTGACCGGTGAAGACGCCTTGCCGCGGCTGCCGGACGACGAACAACTACGTGAAAAAAGCTGGCCTGAGCTACAAGATCTCTTCTCCAAATAAGCTAACGTGGTTAATTCGGACCTCCGTAGCCTGGCTGAGGACAAGGTGAGCAAGACTAATGCTGACATGTTTATGAATGGAGCACAGGACTACATTGAGAAGGCATGCCGTTTTGCCGGGCCACTTGGCCTGGAGGACGGGCATCCAGGGAATGCAGCCTGGTCCTCCATGGTCGCCAGCGTGACAGATGTTCCGGTTGCTCAAGCCTTCAACCGGATCAAGGCCTCTCTGTTGCCACCGTCTATCGGTGATGTGGCAGCAGCGCTGGAGGCCTTTGATCTCTCTGCTCAATCGGCCATCCGGGCGCCCTCCCAGCAGGCCACAGTCGGCGCTGTAATCATCGGCATCAGCGAAGGGACGGCGTCCCAGGGGGGCGCGTCCACCGGCGGCTCCCCAGCGGAGGGAGCTCTGTTGCCCTGGGAGGACACGATACCGAGCCCCCCGCTCGACAGCCCAATCAGCCCGACTCCTGGGTTGGCTGAAGAAGGGCGTCCGGCAAACTGTGGCCCACCCGACCTCGACGACGACGTCCCGGCCCCGGGGCCTCTTCTGCCTGCAAGTCCAGATGCAACCCCAGCACAAGGGGCTCATGCTGCTACGCAAAATGAAGCCCCTCAGCCCCACGATGCAGGTGTTGAGGAACTTTTCTGCATTGCCGAACGCTCCATCATCGGCCAGCCGCCGGCAAGGCCTTCACGCCAACAATGCAACTCTGGCACAGATACGGTACGCCGTAGTGTGCGCCTGTCCAAGAAGCCGGTAATGCCGGTGATGCAAAGAGCGCAAAGAAATCTCTGTTGTAAGCTTGGTTTGCAGGTTGATGAGGAGGAGCAGGACATGCCACTAGAGCAGGTCCTTCAGAAACTTGTTTCCATGTTCACAGGACCACTACCAGAGCACGTCATTGCAGCTCTGTCAACTATCTTCGACCTTGACGACGAGGGACAGGACCTGCTCAACGAGGCCTTGCTGCAGCACGCCGGAGAGGGAGTTGACGACCTGCACCAGGAGATCGAGCCGCCAGCGGCTTAGTTGCGTCATCTGAACTGCGTCGAGAGCCTATTTTGTTTTCTCCATGTATCGCCAAACTACTACTACTGCCCTGCACTGCCCTACTGGCTGCGACCTTCGGGCGTCTACTGTCGTGAACCTCGCACACCCTGCTGGCTGCGACCTTCGGGCGTCTACTGTCGTGAACCTCGAACACCCTGCGGGCTGCGACCTTCGGGTGTCTACTGTCCTGAACCTTTGGGCTTTTATCTGTTGCACTGATTATCGCCATGCTAGATATGGTCGTCGGCCTGCGAACTACTACGATTTTTCTGCCAGGTTTTTACTTGTTGCTACACATAGTCGTCGGTTGGCAAACTACCATGCTACATTCGTCGGGCTCTTATTTACTGCTACTTATAATCGTTGGGCTGTGAACTACCATGTATCTTCGTTTGGGATTTTAATTATGGCATTACCAAGGCTCCTAAAACGCTCCATCCTACAAAAGAGTGGCAAACGCCTCAACCATGATAAGTGAAACAGCAAACAGTTTATGCTGGAACGTACGTGGCTTAAATATGGCAGCACGATGCCTCACTGTGCATGAAACACTGGCTGCGACACGCTGCCACATTGCTTGCCTACAAGAAACTAAGCTACAAGCCATTGATCAATCCCTGGCGCTTTTTTTAGGGGGCTACCGACTGCAAAACTTCGCTTACAAGCCTGCACGTGGCACCAGAGGGGGAATTTTAATCATATGGGATGACAATACCGTCCAAGCGCACGACGTGAATATTAAAGGTACTCTCTTACAGCAATGATAACCATGCGGCACTCAGGAGTACAGTTCAGACTAACTGTAGTATACGGTCCTTCATGGCACCCGGAAAAAGAATCCTTCCTACAACATCTGCGCAACCTCAGGCCGCAAGACGACAGTAAATGGCTTGTCCTAGGCGACTTCAACTTAATCTATCGGTCAAGGGACAAAAACAACCGAAACCTCAACACTCGACTAATGCGGAGCTTTCGCAACACACTAAACACATGTCAACTTAAGGAAATTAGACTACAAAATAGGAAGTACACTTGGAGCAATGAACGGCGTCAACCGACCCTGGTTAAACTTGATAGATTCTTCTGCAATCAAAATTGGGACCTTGCCTTTGATGATCATGTCCTGCACGCGTTGTCCTCTTCCCATTCGGACCACTGTCCACTCCTGCTCAGCAGCCAAAGCGGCCCACGCAGGCCAGCCCCCTTCAGATTCGAAAACATATGGACGTGCCTCCCTCGCTTCCAGGAGACTATGGCAACAGCGTGGAACACACCAACGCACCACGCTGAACCATTTCACCGCCTAGGACACAAACTACATCAGACAGCTAAGGCGCTTAAAATCTGGAGTAAGAGTTGGGTCTCGGACGCCAGAATGAAGTTGCATATGGCGCAAGAAGTCATTCTCCGACTGGATGAAGCACAAGAAAGTAGAGATTTGTCGCAGACTGAATTCGACCTCCGAGCGAAACTAAAAAGGAGATTGCTAGGTTGGGCAGTTCTAGAGCGAGCACGTAGGAAACAGAGCTCACGCATCAACTACCTGCGAGAAGATGACGCCAACACCAAATTCTTCCATCTGAAGGCCAATGGGAGGAGAAGGAAAAACTTCATACAGAGGCTACGTGACGGGGAGGGCTGGGCAACCACCCATGAGGACAAGCAACGAATACTACATGATCACTTCTCAACCATGATGTCCACTCCGGATGCACGTGTCTCTGATTTCAACTGGAGTGCCTTGAACCTGCCACAGGTGGACCTAAGCTCACTGGATAGACCAATTGAGGAAGAGGAAATTAAGCAGGCCATTGCCCAATTGCCACAGGATAGAGCTCCAAGGCCTGACGGCTACACCGGTCTATTCTTCAAGGTTTGTTGGCCAATCATTAGGCTCGACGTCATCGCGGCAATCAACTCCTTCTTCAGTCTACGTTGTGCGGATCTCAACTTACTGAACAAGGCCAACATTGTCCTAATCCCAAAGAAGGAAGGAGGAGAAGACATTCGGGACTACAGACCGATAAGCCTGATACACGCCATTGCTAAACTCATCTCCAAGATCCTAGCGCTGCGGCTGGCTCCTTTAATGAACGAACTCATCTCACCATGCCAAAGTGCTTTCATTAAAGGGCGTAGCATCCACGATAACTACATGTACGTGCGTAATGTTGCACGGAAATTCCACAGAAGCCGCACGAAGGCGCTGCTTCTAAAGATAGACATCTCAAAGGCCTTTGACACGGTACGATGGGACTACCTCCTCTCGCTCATGCCACACAGGGGCTTCCCAGCATGATGGCGCGATTGGATAGCGGCCCCCCTATCAACATCTTCATCCCGCGTACTACTCAACGGCGTGCCGACGGACCCCATCCTACACGGCAGGGGTCTCCGACAAGGTGACCCGCTATCCCCTTTGCTTTTCATACTAGCAATCGACCCCCTATATCGCCTCCTTCAGGAAGCAACGGATCGAGGGCTCCTCTCCAAGCTTGCAGGTCGGACTGCCAGACTCAGGCTTTCAATGTATGCTGACGATGCAGTCATCTTCTTAAACCCAAACAGCACGGACGTCAGTAACCTCAAAAGCATCCTGCTGCATTTTGGCCAAACAACCGGCCTGCAGACAAATCTGGGAAAAACTAGTGTCACACCTATTGCATGCGACAACGTCGATCTGGACAACATCCTAGCTGACTTGCCGATTGCTAGAGCACATTTTCCAATCAAATACCTCGGATTGCCACTCGCTGTAAGACACCTCACGAAAATCGACTTTCAACCGCTGGTAGATAAGGCGGCTGCAAATATGTCCACATGGCATGGAAGGAACCTGACGCAAACAGGACGCCTCTGTCTGACAAAGTCTGCCCTCTCCTCGCAGCCAGTATACCTATTAACTGCACTAAAGCCGACAACAGAGACGCTAGAGGACATTGACCAAATCCGGAAACGGTTCTTCTGGGCAAATGGCAATGAACTAACTGGAGGAAAGTGCAAAGTCAACTAGACAAAATCCTGTCTGCCGAAGGAGTACGGGGGACTAGGGGTCCTCAACCTAGAGAAATTCGCCCGTGACTTGCGGCTGAGGTGGCTATGGCAAGAATGGACGGCACCGGATAAACCTTGGGCCAGAACGGACCTACCATGCGATGAGACCGATCGGCTTCTCTTTGCGGCCTGCACTACCATCAAAATTGGGAATGGACGTAGGACAAGCTTCTGGAAATCTGCTTGGATCCAAGGAAGGCGACCGAAGGACATCGCGCCACTATTGTTTGCCAAGACAAAAAAGGAAGAACAAAAATTTCGGAGGCTTTGCAAGACAACACATGGATACATGATTTGGAGCTCAGAACGCGCTCCACAACTGCTCACTTTCTGCAATTCATAGACCTTTGGAACATGATACGGTATATTAACTTGGATCCAAACCAGGAGGACTCCATCACTTGGAAGCTCACGGCCTCTGGAAAATACACCGCAACCTCTGCATACAAGGCCCAGTTCCTGGGGTGCATCAAGGCTCCACGCATACGCTCGATATGGGAATCATGGTCTCTACCGAAGTGCAAATTCTTTACCTGGCTCATCACACAAAATCGTATCTGGACCTGAGATAGGCTCGCTCGACGCGGATGGGACCATAGCCCCTCCTGTCCACTATGCAGAAGCGCCTTTGAGACAGCGCATCACCTCGCTTCGGAATGCAGGTTCACCAGGCGGGTGTGGGAGTTCATAGCAGCATGGATCGGTCAGCCAGGTCTCAAACCCTCAAATTGGAAGCCAAGCGACACGACCTATGACTGGTGGAGCAACATAACGATGACGCCGGAAATGCCAAATAAAGCTGTACGAGCCTTGGTCATGCTCGTCACATGGGAGATATGGAAGGAGAGAAATGCTAGAATTTTTCGGCATCACGAGTCTAGTGCAATTTCACTTTTTACAAAAATTAAATCTGAGGCTAGCGATTGGTGCCTCGCTGGTGCAAAGCACCTAGAGTCTCTAATAAGGCGAGAGTAGGCTTTTGGTTCTTGCCGGCACGTCGGCTGTTTCTCCTTGTAAACTATCTGCTTTATCAATGGAAAATTGTGCTTTTTCGCTCAAAAAAAAATACCCTTTTGAAAAACAGCCATCTTGAGTGTAGATCACTAAGGGGCTCCATGTAGTATACATGTTCAGGAAAACCAGTGCAACAGGTATCAGCAACTTCACGATTACGTGTAGTTGTTATAACTCTGCTACCATAGTTGTTCTTCACCAAAGCTGACTCAATACGGTTCCACGCATTGATGCTCCATAAGTCATCAATAACGATGAGATACCTGCAGAATAATTGAACCCATGTCATTTAACATCACATTGATTCTCAAAATCTCTACGCACCTAAGGCTAATCCCAATCGGAGTTTCATACACATTTAAGAGCAAGTATCATGGTGGGCTGTAAGAAGGCTAAATGGTGACGTGGAAGAGAAAAGAGAGGGGAGGTGTGCTGTAAGTTTACAGCCTGCTTGGACACAATAACCAAGAAGATATGTGGGCCATGTATTTATTGTGAAGGTGGAACCACTGTATGGGTGGGCTAAGGGCATTACAACAGTTCAGACAACTGCTGTCTTTTTACCATATATAGACAGCTAAATAGACAATGTGTACAACAGTCTAGACAACTACTGTTTTTTTAGTAGTATGTAAGATTATTAATTTATCTCTTAACACGTAAACCATTGTGATCTAAGTACAACTTGATCTTTGTAATAATCTTGCTCTCATGTGGCATGGGTCCCTTCTGGCATCGACAGGTCCCACCCGTCAGCCCCTATGCACTTTTTTTTCCCTTCCTTGCGTCTTCTCCTGCATCGCTAGACCTTATCTTCTCCTGAGGAAAAGCTCGCTCAGTCACATCGTGAGTTCGTGACACTATCGCCACTGGAGCGCAGGGATGTTGCCTCGCCGGATTGCCGCTCCATTGAAGATTGCTCAAGTTCGCTTCCTCACCCGCCCCGTCCTCCTCTGCCCCATCCTTGCGTGGCTCACGAGGTGCTTGAGCTTGACCCGCCGGAGAGGCCCCTCCATTGGAGGTCGCTTGAGCTCGCTTCCTCACGCCGCTAATCTCCTCTGCTCATCAGAAAGCTCCTCCCGCCGCAGGTCAAGCTCGAGCTTGCTTCCCTTCCCGTGCTTCTCTTGCGCACGACGATATGCTGGCTTCTGCTCAATCCTTAGTGTTTCTTGCGCCCTTACGCATCGCCGCCGCCGCAATGCCCTTCTGCTTGTCTCCTGGTGTTGCGCCCTTCTGGGCGAGCAGGGGATGAGCACGGCCAAGGGATTTGGCGCCATATTTTACCTCCATCCCGCGAAGTTATTTCGCTCGTGCGCAAAGGATCGCGATGCTGTCGACGAAATCCTACGACGCGTGCTGGGAGCCGGCGGGTCGCGTGGGAGCATGAGCCCATGCCGTCGCCGAACGAAACGACGAGGTGCTTCTATTTCTTCATTTAATAGTGTAGACGTCGGACTCTTCTGCGTACGTGGTGGTAAAAAGACGGCACTCGTCTGACCGATGGGCTGCAAGCAACTATTCAGCCAGCTTGTTCTGATAAGGTGTTACTAGGTCATTTGGATTACTAGCAAAGACGCACGTGCGACACGCACGTGATACAATTTTTTTGTCATTTCCCTTAAAGATGATTTTGTTAATATAATATACATGTGAGAAACCACCCACCCCATATCGGTTTTCTTTTCTCTTTTCTCTTTTCTCTTGTCTGATTCTATCGATATGTAAATGTGAGATGTCACCCACTGATGTCGGTGTCCATGCATTCTTTATTTATAGTCTAGTGACACCTTTAAACTATAGCATCAATTAGCACCGTATAGATGCAAACTAACGCACCCCTGATTCGCTGCCTGCAATGGTCTCAATAACTTTTGCATTTTTTTCTTTTTCATTCTCTCGTTCTGTTTCTAGTTTGGCAGTCAAGCATTGCTACATGTGTGTTAGTAATAAAAAAATCCAATGTTTAGTTGGACAGATCACCAATGTAAAATGTACGTATATTTGGATCCCACTGTTTTTTGTTGGATCACAGCGCTGTGCTACGTAACATTTGCAGAAGTAAAATATAAATACAATTTTTTTTTTCGGGTTTGTACTCACTCATGCATTCAAAGCTGCACTGGCATGCACAATTTAATATTTTAATCTGAAAAATATATTGTAGGGTACTGTTTTCATAATGGACCAACATCAAACATATCAAATCTTGATATACATTCATTTTATTATCACATATGCTCAATATAGCTAGCTATTATTAAACTGCGTTCCCTTTTGTATAAGGACAAAGAAAAGATAAGAACATTATGTCATGATGATGGCGTCAAAGAAACAAAACCAGAACAAGAAACACGGACGGGAAATACCCCTAGGAAAGCACTGCACAGAGTTCAGGAGTGCCACGAGGACCTGTGATCGACGCGTACCATGATGATTCGTTCGCACGCCACATCAGGACCTGTGATCGATGCGTATGACTACGTGTGCAGTCCTTTTCTTTTAGGAAGAGTACGTGTACAGTCCCACCGTAACGTAACGTAACGTACGTGCTTAGCCCGATAGGATGTGGGCGTCAGCGTGCGGGTAGAACAGATACGGTGAGAAAAACAAATTGATTTTGGTAGAAACATTTTCTAAATATCAGTTTTTGTGGGTTTAAACCCCTCCCCACCTCGGTTGACCCTTACAGGTGGGTCCGGCGTGAGGGGTACCGCGGACCCAGATTGGGTAAGAAACGTTTTCAATTTAACTCGTTCTTTTATAGATAGAAGATTTATCTTATAAATAGTTTTTTAATAAGGAATAAAATCATGTCCACTCATGAAAATCTGAAATTTTCGGTAGGCCCATCTACTGAAACAGAGCAATTTGGAAAGCTGCCAATTCAAAGGGAATAAAACGAAATTAAGAATTCTAGTTGGGCATGAGTATCTAGGAAAATCTAGAGGTTAACGCTTCTAAGCTCGTTATCTTTGGATCAGATGCTCTGCTCTTGCTGCATTACATGTACCAGACTACCAGCGGATTCAATATGGGAGCTAAGCTCGGATCACTTGCCATCCCTTGCACGACGATCATGTGCCACTGTTGGGGATCTTCTTGAGCCATGGTGAAGCGGGTGCAGCAGACGACCTTGAGGCGGTTGTGCAGCAGGATTATGATGAGACCAAACTTGTCGTAATCAAACAGGCGCGGCGAGGCGATTCTCGACTCTCTGTCGTTGCTGTTACCGTCAGCCATTGCCTTGATGATTTTATCGGCGAGATCCTGGGCTTGCTGCCTGTCAATCTGGGTTTTGTCTCGTGTGCCTGCCATACCTTCTTCTGAAGCCAGCGAGAATCGATATCTCGAGTGTCAACAGACGGCGCCTCGCCGGAGTCGCCGTACATGTTATCGTCAGCGTTGTCTTCGACGACAACGTCGTCATGGCGCTACACCTGCTCCGGATTGTGATCGCGTCCGATGATGATACTCTTGTTCGGACTGTACGTCTGTACGTATTTGCGGTCCCTGGCGATGGAGACCACATCGGAGTCGAGGCGGCCGTGGGTGGAAGAGCACGAGCAGACATATATATGGCCGGGTATGGCTGGTGGGTTAGAACGATTGTGGGTAAGAAAATAATTTCATTTTTGGCAGAAACATTTTCTAAATATCAGTTTTGGTGGGTTTGACCCCCTTTCCACCTCCGTTGACCCTTACATGTGGGTCCGGCGTGAGGGGTACCGCGGACCCGAGTTGGGTGAGAAACGTTTTCAATTCTACTCGTTCTTTTGTAGATAGATTCAGCCAGCTGTTGGCTGTATTATTAACCCTGCTCTAACAGGGTGTCACTAGGTCATTTGGATGACATGGCATAGTTTTAAAGAAGAGAAAGAAGGAATGAGTTTTATTTAGATGAAATAATGTCTACACTATTTTCAAGTCACATTGTGTCTTACAATTAAATGCATTCAATACATAGGAAACACCAAAACTAAAATCATATGCATAATAGGGGTTGTTTCATCCATAGTTTCATGGTAGCCTAGATGATATGGCTATATTGAAAATAGTGCAATGAAACTCTCCATTGAGAATAGCCTAACCATACCTAAATGGATAGCAAACGGAAGTGGTGAGCTCTAAGACAATAGTGACAATTATTTTTATACGAACAAGACAGGACAGCTGCCGACAATCGTAAGAACTGAATGCTTAGATGTTCAAGGTTCTACATGTGAAGCTTTTATACAAAAAAAAAAAAAAAAAACTCCAAGTTAAACATCAACGTCATGAGCTCATGGCCACATGTAGACGCGATGAAATGAAACTAGACTACTGAGATGTATGCAAAAGAATCAATGGTAGCGAATCAGGGCTGTGATAGATGTTGGTGCCTCTAAATTTGAAAGTGATTTGAAGTAAACTACTGAATGAATAAATGGGATAGCTATTGATCAGCATCAGAGAAAAACAAGCAAAGTTCACATATTGTTTTCAATAGTTGAAAAATGTACATATTCTTTTTGTTAAGGCTCACTAGTAATTAAAAATATTTACATGCCCAAAAATAAACGCATTATAATAAATCACAGATGCCCACGTACCTCTTATTTGCGAGCTGTGCTCTAAGGATCTGGATCAGCTTTTCCCAGTCATCTGTCGCTTCCATGCAACTAAGTCCATCTCCGGACAGTATGCCTTTTAGAACCTTTGGTATGTCTGGACTTCTAGACACTGACACGAATGCTTTACATTCGAATTTGTCCTTGATTTCTTCGTAAACTTGTTTTGCAAGAGTTGTCTTGCCGAGCCCCCCAAATCCGACGATAGACACCACTTTAAGAAGTTGCCCAGAATCACTATCACCTTCTTCCATCAACAATTTGGTGATTGTCTCCCGTGGAACATCAATGCCCACAAGCCTTTTTGATTCCTCAAAGAGTGCAGGTAGCCTTGGGTCAACTTCCACAGCTGTAATCTTTGAGGTAGATTCTTCAATCTTGTGTCTATCTCGGCTTTGACTCTGCTCCACAACACGAGCTTTGAGCCTTTCGATCTCACTGGCTATCCGATAGCGCACTCGTAGCTTTTTAATCTTGCGCGCAGTCTTGTGAAATAAGCCACCCTTGTCGTCACTATCATGGTGATGCATGAAAATGTCAATGCAATCTTCAATATCGTAGGCCATCTCACGAATCTTGTCCCTCCACACCTTGTTTTGGCCATCTAGCTTCTCCATATCTGTTAGCTTCTGCAACGCTGCATTCATGTCGAGTAGCTCACCGTTGAGGAACTCGATATCCCTGCGAACCCCCTTGAGTTCCTTGTACTTGTCACTAAGCAGGGTAGATAGCTTCGAGAGGAGTGAATTCATCACCCCAGTTGAAGCACTCACTGCAATTCCTGCCATCTCGAGCTCCCTCTGTTGTTCTGGTATCTTTGATGGGAGTAGCAGGTCTAGCGGTTCCTGCGCTGTGGTAGGAGTGAAGTGGCGCAGTGAAGTTTCAAGGTGATATGGCGGAGTTTATGCTCCAGTTGTCTCGATGGAAGAATATATTATTATTACAAAAAGGTACCTAACGATGGCAGGAGGATGGTCGCAGTGGGTACTCGACCCCGACCGCTACGCCGGATGCAGTACCGGTTTAGCGATTTTTTCGCCGCAGCGGGGGCCGCTAAAGCCACCGCAATCTTCCCGCACCCCTCGCCAGGCGCCAAATCTGGCGCCGTAGCGGCCGTGCGCCACCGTCCGACGTGGCGCGGGCCCACCGCCTCTGCCGCGCGCAGCCCCAACCGTCCAACGCCGCGCGCAGGCCTGCTCCGCCGTGCCGCTCGCCGCGCATGCCTCCTCCGCCGTGCCGCTCGCCCGCAAGGCTCCTCCGCCCTGCCGTGGAGGAGCTCGAGGAGGAGTGGGCCATGGCTCGAGGAGGAGGCGGCCATGGCTCGAGGAGGAGCTCGACCGGAGCAAGGAGAAGCGATAGAGAGAGGAGAGAAGGAGCAGCCAGAGAGAGAGGCACAACTCTCCGATTCGAAGCAAAAAAAATCCCCCATTCCATCCACAAATCCCCGATTCAAATCGAAATCCAAGCACAAATCAAAGCAGCCGCACAAATCAAAGCACAAATCGGAGCTCCACGCCTTCCGCGTCGCTGCGAGCAGCACGGCCACCCCCTCATCCTGCTCGTCCTGAACCGGGCGGAAAGGAGGAGGCTGGCGGCGAAGGTGACCTTCCCAAGTGGGAGGCGGCCACCTCCTCCTCCAAGGCGAGCTCGAGGAGGAGCTCGAGGCCACCGAGCTCGAGGAGGAGGCGGGCAAGGCGGATCTGCGGCGCCACATCCTCCTCAACGGCGAGCTCGAGAGAGAGCATGGTAGAGCGGCGGAGGGAGCAAGGAGGAGAAGCAGGGATGGCGGCGCTGGGAGGAGATGCCTGCTTCTCCGCCTGACGCCGGCTCGAGCAGCAGCCTCCGCGGTGGCGACCTCGAGCTTGGCCCGCGCCACTGCTCGCCTCGTCTCACCGCTGCAGCTCGCCTCGCCGCAGCGCCGCTGCTCCCGACGCCTCACCACCACCTCCTCCATTGGGATGAGGAGGTGACCACCACCACCGCGAGCTCGAGGCCGCACCACCACCACAACCGCGAGCTCGAGAAGGACTTCAAGGCGACGGCGAGCTCGAGGAGGCGATGAATCGAGGAAGCGACAATTCCTCTCCGCGCTGCGGCGACGAATCAAGGCCGCAGGCGGAATGAGCAGCTCGCCGGGGTACCATGCTCACCGTCTCCGACGGCGGGCCAGGCGGATCAGCGGCAGGACAGGCAAAGCCGCGTCGGAGAGGAAGGCCGGGGGGAGAGAGAGAAAGCGCGCAGGGGAGGCCGACGGAGAGAGCGAGAAAGACGGAGAGGTCGAGAGAAGAGAGAAAATATCTGGGAGGCGTGCCGCGTCGGTGGAAAAAAAAGAAAATACTGAGAGGATAAAAAATCTGACACGTGAACCCATTGTGGTTAGTTGGTATAGGGTATGAGATACAGAGTACGACGAGCGCCGGGGAAGTTGCGCCGGGGAAGTTGAGATAGAGTGGGAATCTCGATGACCAGACAGAAATATTTTTTTTGGAAAGGAGAAATAGGGGATGACCACTGCGACCAACCTTATAGATTCACGCCCAAATTAAATGTCAGCTTCTGCGTCACCTATAGTTAACACTTCTCCCACCCACTTTCTATGATTCCAGCTCGAATGGCCAGTTCGCCACAACGACTGCCATCCATTTTTTAATCCAATGGTCTAGAATATGGTGATGAGAGTCTCCAAGTCATTCAGATGAGGTTTAGCTTTTTTCTAAAATAAATTATGTCAACTTTATTAATAATTGGGATATATATGTACGATCAATCTCAATGTATAATTTCATTACATAGAAAACTAGATAATTGTACCACCAGAGTTTTATGGAATAAAACTCCTCTTCTCTCACAAATATTTTGCTGGCTTTGACACCCGTTCGATTCTGTCTCTCTCACGTCCAATTTTGCCTCCCAACTAAGCTTAATCGGATTTCTGCTCGAACGAAAACAAAAATAAATCATGTCAACTTCATTGGAAATCAGAGCATTTATGTAGGAGCACGGCTAATGATTATGCCTGTTGTGGGCTACTCTCTCCGTCCTTAAATAACTGTCTTTCTCACTTTCCGAAAAAACAACTTTGATCAATTATGTATAAAAATATATCCAAGTTTATTGTACAAGTTAAATACCATTAGATAGATATTTGAATATAGTTTTTTATAAAATTTATTTAGAGATTTAAATATTGCACGTATTTGCTACAAATCTAGTCAAACTTGTGGCACGAACACCTAAAGCGACACTTATCAAGGGACAGAGGGAGTACCACGCATGGTGAGCTGCTGGCGGACCCTACTAACATTAGTGCACAACAATGAGGTCAGCTCAATTGCAGCTGCAGAAGCACCTCTCCACTGGCTTCGGCACCTGAATATACTATTTCTTCCTCTCTCTCTCCCACGTCAAATTTGGTCTCCCAATTAAGCTTTATAGGATTCCTGCTTGAACGATGGCATCAACGCTTAAACAATACTAAACCATGTCAACTTTATTAGAGTTGGGGGTACGTATGTAAGTGCATGGCTAATGGTTGCGCCCACTGTGAGCCAGGGGCGGGCCGAGTAGGGGTCCATAGCTGCCATAGTACCCTCTAAGAAATTGGCCCAAGTTCATCTCGTAAGTTTTTCAATAGCCTGCTTCAACATTTTATTATTCCAGAATCAACATTTTACCAATACAGTCTCAATATTTTGATCGTCAAATGTTGAATATGTTAATGGAAAGGGTTGAACTTGATGAAGTACATTGTTGAACAGGATGAAAACAAATGTTGAATTGAAATGTTAAATATATGTGCTGGTTAATTGGGCTGTGGTAGACGTTAAAGATGGATGGCTTATATCTATCTTGTGGAAGATAGATAGAAAGCCGCCGTCGTGGCCTGCTCCTCTGGTTGCCCTCGCCCACGGCCATTCGTGGCTTCGCCCCTGACAACCGACGCCTAGGATCCTGCCATCGTAGCCCTTTCCACCCCGCGCCTCGACTGCTGGCTTGTCGCCAGTCTCTCCCCACGCCTCTGGCCAACTCCGAGATTCTCCATCCCCGGCTCAGTGGGTCCCTCTGGCCTGGCGTCCGTGCGGTTGACGGTTGACAGCAAGAAGAGCTGGCGACACGACCGCGGCATCCAACGATATGCTTGGTGAATTTTTAGTGTTCATTATCGAATTAAAAATAGAATATATCGTTTTGTATGTGAAATTTTTTTTTGACGTGACACCCCCTAAATAAAAACCTTGCCGCCACTGCTGTGAGCCACAACAACGCACGGTGAGTTGGCAAGTGTGGTGTGGTGGAAGATCCCACTAACATTTATGGCACAACAATGAGCTCAACCCAATCGCAGATGCAGAAGCATCTCTCCGCTGGCTTCGATGTCTGTTGAATTGTCTCTTCATTTCTCTCTCTCCCATGTCGGGTCGCGAGCTATACTATTCGCTCGAAGGCCATTTCCAACCCAAGACACTAGTCATAGTGTCCATAAGATCCACATCAGCAAAAAAAACTAGCACTAGATACTACCCTTCCAATGCAAACACCACTAATCAATACTTAAATTTAATGCTATCTATCTCTCATTATGTCTTGGATGTTGTGTAGAAACCATGTCTCATGCAAGACCCAGTTTCCTCCTCTTTCTTCATTTATTTCTTTGCCACATCATCTTTTATCCTAGGTGGCAGCTCATTTAATTTTATGGACACCATCCTAGTCATTGGGTTGGGAATGGCCTAAGGCCTTGTGTGATACATCTGTATTATTGTTTTTTTAACAAAGAGGCTCGGGGGGTTGCCAATTTCATCTTCTCTCCTTGTGAAACTTTTATTGTACCTTATACTACTACTTAGTGATATATGGTATAGAGAAAATTTAGCCATTGTTGACAAAGGTAATATAGTAATCATTACTTAATAACAACTGATTCTTTGAAATGGGCCTACAACACATTTTTGTGCAAGTGTAAAAATAAACTGTGGTGATGTCATTTATGTTATATACTTATATTCCCATAATACCCTTATACTGCTCATACTACTTAAGTACGCTGCCCGTACCACTGAAGGTTTCAATAGTATACAATGAATCATAACCATTAAATGTTTTTTTATATTAGTCCTTTCTGAACTAGCATAACCTAGTAGAGCTCTTGGATTACTCCACATGACTAAACTTGTACTCTTGTACTAGGTTAACAAGCAAGAAATGAGCACTAATTTTACCAAGGTAGGTCTGACCCCAGAGATCGTGTTGACCTTGCTGAGGCTGAGCACAATGCGGACACGGTTTGAGCAGGAGCTGATCCATGCGTTATGCAGCAAGGGTTTCGCCATGGCACCGCAGGTGGATCACAGGATGGCACGATGAGACACTGTATACCATCAGGAAGCGAAGAATAATGCTTCATCTCGGCCATTTGGGATGAGGAATAAATAGAGTGTTTGGTTCGAGGAGTAGGACAATTTTGTCGTTTCATTTTGAGGGATTTGATGGGTTTGAGGCTGTCCGTGAGATATCCAGCAGCGTCTCCCAGGAGACGACGACCCCCTACCCACCTTTGACCTTTCTGCTCCCATCTTCCCTAGTCATAGGCACCCACCGCCACATAGCCCTCATCCCTTTGCATCTCCTCCTTATTTCTTCGCACCTCAACAGCAGCAGCATCTCGAGCACAGGTACGTGAGCGCGCATGGTGGCGTACCGGAGCAATTTCTTTAACTTCATGAGAAGACACCCCTCTCCAAGTAAGAAGGGGTCATGCATGTTGATGGACATGCTATACATTCCAGCTTACAAGGCACACTGTCACACTGACATTACAAAAACCATGGTAACCCTCGAGATCAGACACATATACATATTGCTCAAGCGTCCATGCAAATAAGTAACTGCAACATGATCATTCTCACTATGTTTCACTGAGAGGCTGAACTCTGTACACTGCACACTTATTCTCTTGCGTCATTGCACAAATTAAGAGCAGGCTGCTCTAGCATAATCCTGGCATGAGAACCAGAAGCTTGGCACACCTATTATTTCCACACTGCTGCATGCATCCTGGCATTGCTTCCAAGTTCTCATACCCCAGGTGATGGTGCATCTGGCTGCTTTTCAGGAACGGCGACTTGAAATGCAGGGATCTCCATGTAGGCTTTGTAGAATCTCTCCAAAAGAGGATATTTTGACTGCAAGGACATTTCCCAAGCTTCATTATTTCGTTGTGACCGATGGGAGTATTAATTTACATGCATCTATGAATAACACATGACATGACATGTTGTGTACCATGTCAATTTGGAAGCGCGTCACGCCTGCATGGATCTGTGGCGCAAGAAACACATCTGCCTGCCCATGAACACAAAACACACCGAAGCACATTGCTCAACGAACATGCTAATGCAGTCAAGTAATTAAGTATCAAAGTTCAAATAAATTGAGCATCAAGTTGTATCACACCTATAAACAAAAGCAGAGTCAGTGCAGAAGGAAGTTACAGATAAGCAGCTTAAAAAACTCTACTGTGTTTAAAATGTACATGTAGTGAACATGGTTATCCTTGGATTGTGACACTGCACATTTTTACAGAGTAATTTGTGCACAACAAGCAGTAAATGGTAAAAAAAAATTAGAATGTTAATACTAACCAATTGGATTTCATCTCCAGTAGCATATTTACTGTCGCACCCTTCCAAAAGTTTTTCGATTGCTGATCGGATCCACAGAGAGGTCAAAATAGGCAAATACAAAAATGAACAAACAATAGGGGAACAAGATTAGGAAACATAATGGTGCATGCCATATTTAATATGCCTTACTTTACAAGGACACACCATTTGTTATAGTAACATTGGAAAAGAAAGGAAATGCAAAAACACAAAAACCACTCAATAATAGATTGCAATAAACCAGATCGACCTCTAAATCCCTTGTCGATGTAAGTACGAACAATCTGAAAGCTCTCATCAGAGCCTAACCTGCCATCAAGCAGACCCTGCCATGGCAGTGGCACAAAACAAAATGACCATAAGTAGCTGCATCGATACCAAAAAAAAAAAAAAAAAAAGGAAACTCAATATTTAATCAGCAGTTGCTGGTTGAGAATGAACCCACAATCACAGCATAACACTGAAGAGGTTGAATGCTGGAACACACTATGTTTGCAATCTGCAAAAAAGTAAGATGCATCCGTCATCCGCATGGGATTGGCAATTTACAATGTTACAGACAGATGTGTAAACTGAAATGATCTTGGAGTACTGTTGGTCCCATTCTCATAATGCTATATTTAGTAGCAAGTGCTGCGTGCAAAATATAACATAGTAAACTTATTCCATACTTGAACTTCAGTCTCGGTTACAAAAATGATAAGAAAGCTTCAAACCATGAGACTTCTCAACTCTTGGGTAAAATTTGTACCTGCAGATTAATAGCTTTCTTTTTGAGATCTTGAGGCAGAAGAGGGTGTTGAGAATACTTGTCTTCAAGATACTAAACAAAAAGCAAGAAGTTTGTCAATAATACTAAAGTGCCAATTTATGGATCAACATTCAACAACATAACTCACCAATATGATCGCGAGGGAGTCAGAGACAACAAAGTCCCCATCTACCAATGCTGGGACATACTTGATTGGATTGATCTTTTCATAATCTACAATATTATCACAAGAAGAAAAAAATCAAATTACTATGGTGACTACCAATGAATTCATTATAGCTGGAAATGGAAAATAAATTATTGCTGCCTTCAAGAAATGAGTCTATCACTGAAACTGCCTTAAAAGTTAGGCTCTGAATAAATTTTAAGCTCAAAGTGCAACAAGATGTCTGAATACCCAGTGTTATGTGCAAACATTGCCTAAGCCCAATGTTTTGTGAAACTAGTAACCAATTAAATGGTGCACGTAATCACCCATAATTTTGGGAGGTGGACCAATTTAACACTAGAACCACTAGGCTGGACTGTATGTTTGATTTATTCCCCCCTTGCAACCCACTATAATACCAAATATACATTTTTTTAGAGTAGACTCACTATATGGTTGCATGGTTTTTGTGTTGACATCCAGGTGTGCTCCACGACACCACATGACACGAGGTCCTATTTATGCCTTGTTGCCTGGAGTGTCCCCAATGCCGCAGGATGCCACAATGCCTCAAAAACCATGGGTTGATGTTAACAATTTACTAGTTAACTCACTATATGGTTGCATGGTCAGCATTTCTTTTAGTTCATATGTCACACACCTTCCAGGTAGTAAGATGATGCATGCTATACAAGAAATTTGTTACTGCTAACCTGGATCGTTCCATGTCACAGCCCTGTACTCATAATCCACACCTTCATTACAGAGAAATTGGTAAAGTTAGTTCGCATAGAGTAGTTAGCAACCAATAATGCTCATAATCTTCTGGTCAAATTTCAGGAACGTCTGAGCATTTGAATAATTTCAATAGGATTCCAACTTCCAAGTCACATCCTTGTGGACTAATATTTTCTTTATTTGAACTACCTGTTAATTAATTAATTTGAACATTACCGTTACAGTGTGTCTAAAACCGACCCGTTCCCCGTAGTCCAGAAACACTAACACCCAACGAGTCAACGACACTGCATGTTTAAAACCAGTTCCTCTGAACCATACAAAATCTTAGCCTAAATGGCTGGCCCTCCTCTGAACCATGCAATTCTCCCAATATCTCTTGAACTGATTAAGTCAAGAAAAGGAGACCCTATTCCAGACACAGATTTGGCATTAGCTCTGAAGCAGGAAACTAAAAGCCAGCGGCTTGATTCAGTTACCTTTGAGGTTGAGGGCGATCCGGACCCGGAAGGAGCAGGAGCTGATCCACGCGCTGTACAGGACGGGCTTACCCACAGCCATGGCCGCCGGTGCCCCTTTGGCTCTTGCTAAGACACTGCACCAGCTGGAATGGAATGGTGGATGCGGCCAATAATGGACGAAGAATGCTTGCCTTGGATTTAGCTGAGTGAAGTGCCGGCCGCCGGCGGTGATTATCGACAAAGATATGAGAGCGTGGATTCCACCCGTTGCCTACTATGGAATTATGGATTATTATAATTTACACGCCTTTTTTGTATCACAAGGTGGCTGAAAATATTTTAATTATTTCAGTTTGCATATTTAATATCTCTGATGTTACATGTAAATAGGACATGAGACATAATACTAATGTTGAGGTGTCTGAATGTCACTGTTACAATTTTATGTTGCAACTGTAAGAAATTTGTTAAAATTTCATTCACCTGAAAATATATTTAACCTTTATTTATATTACATTTTCAAGGATATGTTTTCTTTGCCACTTCTGTCATAATCTCGTCAGCAAATAGTTGTAGCCTTTTCCCTTACAGCCCAATAAGCTCCACCAGCCCACCATATATCCAACGCCGTACCTGGGCCAGTGGTGGGCTTTACGCCCAGGCTCCACCCACTCTCCAGGCGCGCGGCGGCGGGAGCAGCACAGAACGCACACGGCGGCGGCGGCGGGCACAAACCTTTCGCCTGCGGCGGCCGACGGGAAAAGCAGGCAAGCAGCCGCGGGCTGCGAGCCGGCCGGTGAGAAGAGTGAAGGCACGGCTCCGCGGCGCCTGGCGCTTTTGCGGAGGAGGGCGTGGAGGGTCTGAGGGCGCGCCGGCGGGAAGAAGCAGGTTGGCTTGCCGCGGCGCCTGGAGGAGCCCTTAGGTGGCAGTGCCGCAGGTGCAGTCGTGCGGCAGCGGAGGGAGAGCTCTGAGTTGAGCTGCCCGAGGGCGACTAACTGAACAGCGCGGCGAGCAGCGAAAGGTACTTCCTCATGAAACTCTGATTTTTTATACTACAAGTGATACATACTTCAGCTAGCTTCGATTGGAGCTCAAATGAGGCACCAGGCATAATTTAATTGATTCTTTTTGTTGTATCTATATCTTCCTTAATGCAGGCAGGTTCGTTCTTTTTTTCCCCAAAAAATGAGGGGTTGTTTGCACAGCTGAAAGATCAACATTTACCATGCTCGTGTGGTGGCGACCCAAATGCACGGCTGAATGGTTCAGGCACTGGAGGGTTTTTTCCCGGGAAACTTTTTCTTGCCCCTTCTCAACTATCGCTGCCACAGTCCAATCTGACCCCTCGAGTGGTGATGAGAAGCCGGATTGTGTTCCTCACAACAAAATCATCAGGAAACAGCCCCGTGTTTTGAGCTCTGAAAGTGTTGTGCACACGCTCGGCTGCCTAAAGAAGCAGCCTGCGGTTGCTTTTGCCTACTTCAAAGATATCGAGAGCATTGGGTTTCGCCATGACTTTTCAACCTATGCAGAGATCACACACATTTTATCCCACTCACGCCAGGGGAAGATGTTGGTATCGTTGTTTTGTGAGATTGTTTCGCCAACCGGTAGTGGTCGTCCTGAAATCTTAGCACTCATGAAGCAACTCAGAAGAACATGTGCCACTCATGCCCTCTCAACTGCAAGTAATTGCTTGATCAAGGCATACGGCATATGCTATGATGCACAGGCCACACTAGACATGCTTAGTCATCTTTGCAGGCTTGGGTATGTTCCGTCGGCTTGGGCTTGCAAATTTGTTCTCAAATTTGTAGCACACAGCAATGGACCAGAGATGGTTGTCGCAGCTTATGATCAAATGAAGCGCTCTCAGTTGACCCTGGATGTTGATTCATTAAACATAGTCACTGGGTCACTGTTTAAAGCAAAGAAGGCAGACGAAGCATTCCGGTTGTGGGTTGAGATGATTGAAGTAGGAGTGAAGCCACACATGTACTCATCATTTGTAATTGGTCTTTGTGAATGTGGAAAGTATGATCTGGCTTATGATGTTCTTCAAGGGCTCACCAGAGAGAGGGTCCCAATTGAGGCCATGACTTATAACATGGTAATGGATGGACTATGCAAAGAAATGAAATTGGAGGCAGCTGAAAAGGTTTTGGAGTTAAAGGCCAAACAAGGGTGTGCCCCTGATGTATATGGTTATAGCTATCTCATTCGTAGTTATTGCAAAATGGGCAACGCATTAAAGGCGGTAGATCATTGTGAGTCCATGGAATCCCACGGGATCAAGATAAATTGTTACATTGTTGGTTATCTTTTGCAGTGCTTGAGGAAGTTAGGCAAGACATCTGAAGTTATTGTACACTTCAAGAAATTTAGGGATTCAGGGATGCATCTTGATAAGGTGGTGTATAACATTGCTATGCATGCTTATTGCAAGCTTGGAAACATGAATGAGGCAGTTAATCTACTGAATGAAATGGTGGCTAGGGGTTTGACACCTGACGGAATCCACTATACATGCCTGATACATGGTTATTGTCTGAAGGGAGAAATGCAGAAAGCACAGCAGGAATTCGTGAAGATGCTGGAGGAAGATATAAAACCAGATATAGTTACATGTAACGTATTGGCCACTGGATTTGGCAGGAGTGGTCTTGTTATGGAGGTATTTAACCTTCTGAAAGATATGATGGATTTAGGGCTGGAGCCTACTTCACTTATCTATGGTGTAGCAATTGATAGCCTTTGTAGACAAGGCAACCTTAGCGAAGCAGAGGAGTTATTTTATATAGTCGAAGAAAAAGGGATAGATAATATTGAAGCACTGTACAGTGCTATGGTTTGTGGGTATTTGAATTCAGGTTGGACTGATGATGCTTACAAGCTTTTTCTCAGGGTTTCACAACAAGGACATCTGTTGGATAATTTTTCATGTTCAAAATTGATAAATGGACTTTGTAGAGATGGAAATGTCAAAGGAGCTTCAGATGTATTGAGCATGATGTTAAAACAAAATGTTGTTCCTGATATAGTTTTGTATACTCCTCTCATATCAGCTTATTGTCAGACAGGAGATATATGCACTGCTCTTTTTTGGTTCAACGATATGGTTGGGAGAGGTCATTCTCCTGACGCCACTGTATGCACCGTGCTGATGGATGGGTACTGCAGGACTGATCAGTTTCAAGAAGCATGCAAATTATTTGATCAAATGATAACACTTAACATTAAGCCTGATGTAGTTGCATACACCGTCCTATTAAATGGTGCCGTAAAGGAAACCCTACAGCGAAGGGGGCAGGGCATTGCCGAGGAGTGGAGGCACTATCTTAGAGCAAAGCATCAGAAGTTGCTTAGCTCTATGGAAGGTGAGGATATTGAACCTGATGTACAGTGTTACACAGTGTTGATAGATGGACTGTGCAAAGCAGAATTTCTTGAGGAAGCTCAGGTACTATTTGATGAAATTTTGCAGAAAGGACTTACTCCGGACGTTTACGCATACACAGTTCTTATAACTGGATATTGTAGCCATGGAGAAATAACAAAGGCTGAAGTTCTTTTTCAAGAAATGAAAGATAAGCTCATGACTCCAGATGTCTACGCATACAGAGCTCTTACATATGGATATTTGAGCCAGGGAGAGATAGTAAAGGCTGAAGATCTTTTCCAAGAGATGTCTCAAATGGAAGATAAGGGCATGAGTTCAGATGTACTGACTGGTTCAGTGTCACAACAGAAAACCTTGAAATCTTAGAAGGCTCAGTTGTATTTATGATCTCCCAGTTTTATGTTGTTGAAAACTTTTCAACTGAAGCAAGCATCGCAACAGAAAGGTAGTGTTTTATCTGTAGTTGTATATTGCATTGCCAATCATCAATTTACTGAAACTATTTTTTTTTTTTGGCTTTCACTTGAATATATAATCATACTGAAGAGTCTCCTTGTGCTCGTGACCCGAGCATGCCCATCATGAAGGTGGATGCATCCCTGGTTATGCCTCTGTGGGCTGTGGAACATGTGAGGGTCAGCCCTCTCAGAAGAGCACTGGATCCTCAGGGAGAAGGGAAACACACAGATTGTGTCCAGTGCTAAGGACTATGGTTACCATTGGATCTGCACACATTCTGTCCTGGTGAAGCCTGCTGCTGTAGCAGCAAACTCTGACCATTTTGTTTCCTCTTATCTGGCGGCGGGTTCATAGATAACAAAGGGCAAATAGACCAAGCAATGCAACTATGCTATGCATATGGAAGGTGTGCATTACAGTTTCATATCCGGCAACTCAATCTTGTGCTCTATGCATTTTTTCCGTTGATGATATTCTATCCTGTTTGTTTATATTGCTTACTCTTTTTTTCTTACTCGTTAATAGGAAGCAGGCTGATTGCCATTGAGCTGAGTAGTGCCTGTGTGCTCTCCTGGCAGTCTCAGTGGATGAAGGCACCACCTTTCTCGCAGAAACACATAGGTTTCTATATGCACTTTTGTGGGTATACCACCATATCCTGATAAACTGCCATCTATTTATTTACAGTGATAGCTTACCAACTGATTTTGTTATTTGAAGAATTTTCTTGAATCCATCAGCATCTAACAACTGAACTTACCAGCAGATGGAGGATCCACCGTTTCGTGCTCATTCAACAATATGTGACTGGAGCTCAGAGCTTTGGATTTGCTGCCTTTTGTATATTACTCAGATAAATCATAATCTTTGCCACTCTTACGAAGGGCTGGCCTGGTGCAGTTGGTTGAGCGCTTGTTCACCGAAGTGTCAGGTCATGGGTTTGAGCGGCCACCTCGCTGTTTACTGTTGTCTGTGGAGCTAAGATTTGCCCGTATATTCCATTCCCTAGGACCCTACTCGAGTGGGTCTGCCTTCTTTTTACTAATGGCCAAATCACTGTAAGTCATAGACAAGTGGGTCATCTGGGTCAGTGACATTGGACCAGGGTGGCAAATGGGCCCACTTACGCTTTTACGGACCACAAAGTGGTAAAAAAAAATAGATGGGCCATGTATTAATCTTGTTCGTGTTCAAAATGATCGGCATTATGTTTGTCTATCGGTATCATCCGTTCAATGCTCTTGGTTTAACTTATTATGTACTAAATATATATCTAGACGTTCTAGAAAAGCCAAAACAAATAGTATTTTAGGACGAAGGAAGTTGAACTAGTTCTCAACGTAACTTAGCTTACATGTTGTGCATGTGTATTTAATGAAACTATACAAGGGGACAAGCCGGTCAATTCTTGATTAATTACATGTGCATGTGCATGCTTCGGTTTACTAAGGGCAGTCCCAATGCAGACTCTATTATAAAGTCTCAAGTCTGTCATGTAAGCAAAATGCTAATGTGGCATGGTATTTATTGAAGAGAGATGAAAAAAAACGAAGAAACTAAGTCTAACTAAGGCCAGTCTCAGTGGGGGTTTCATAGACACAGTTACCTAGACTGGAAACTAGGTAACTGTGCCACAAGAGTTTTATGGTGATAAAACCCCCCTCACATCCCATGAAACTCCCCCTCTTAATTACCCTGCCATGTCAGCAAAGCTGCTGATGTGGCAATGAATTTAATGCCCATGAAACCCCCCACTGAGACTGGCCTAAGAAACCAAGTCTTCATACAAATCAAGACTATACGTGAGAGAAACAAGTGAGCCATGGGATATTATGATACAAAATTGCATTGTAGAAGATAGTTTCTTGGCATAATATTGAAACTATGATAGGTTCTAACATTGGGACTGCCGTGAAGGACACTGCCAGTTATGCAAGTTGATTAGCGTTAATCCTTCGGTCAACCAACCGATGTATCCAGATACATTTAAGTAGTATAATTCTCAAGCGGACATAGTCATGTTTGGATTTCTTTATTTGAAATTTGCAAAGATATCGTGGGTTGCACGCAGACGCAGTTAAGTTGCAGTGTAACCAGATGCATCGTAGATTTATTTAGTTTTAATATGGGGCATCTTTTAATCTGAAACCTAACGAATTGATGGATAGACATGTCTTTTTTTCCCTCGAGATGACGGTAACGGGTGAGAATTTTTCAAGATTAATCCTCTACATGGTCGAACCTTTTGTAATCACAAATGCAAATATTTTTGTTCGTTGATACAAAAGGCTTATTTCATATTTCAATACAAAATAATGTTTTTAATTTTCCTCTGTACGTTAAACTCCTAAAGTACTCCCTGCTTCTAGAATATATATCCCAGCAATTTAAGACATAGTGTTAAGAAAGTAACAGAAGACTAACATCCCAAATCGGCAGCAACCAAGTTCGTGATACATAAGGGGAGACTTTCCAAGATTGGATCATCATGTTCGTCCACACAATTCTTGGACAAGGTGACACATCATAGGGATGGCAACGGGTCGGGTGAAGTGTGGGTGGAGCAAAAACCCGCCCTCAACGGCACCCGCGGTAATTGGCTACGCCCGCCCTCAATGAGACCCGCGGGTTTCGGGTCGCCCACGGATTTGTTAATAAGAAGCAAATGTACAACAAAAATGATCAAATTTATTCACGCAATGAATAGAAAACAAATAACAATATGAGTCTAATTATATAAATAATAGATATACAATATAGTCTACACAAAACATTTTAAATTCTACATAAATTTATATTAAACATTCATAATATGCCTACATTTGAAGGAGAAAAAAATAAATATATATACGTTTCAGGCCCCGCGGGTCGCCTGCGGGTAAAATTTGTCACCCGCACCTGACCCTCAACTTTTGCGGGCCCCGACCCACGACACCCGCGGGTGTGGTATTGCACCCGTGCCCGCACCCGCGGGTCCGATTGCCATCCCTACGCATCATGGTTTATTGGGCACTTTGCATGTCAATGTTGTTAACTCCCGAGGGTAGATGGACCATTATACTTGTGGGCTGTTAGATGGCTACAAGTGACATGGCACCTACCATATAGCTAGCACTGGGCTAGATTAGAGAAGTATCACGGTGGATTTTAAGCGGACTAAATCCTGCATGGAGAGAAGAGAGAAGAATATGGGGGACTCGCTAGGCACCTGTTGAAGCCGGCTGCATGCATCTTTTCTCACCCATTGTCTATTTTAAATGGCTGATGTCCACATAGTCTTAAGAGGATGTGGGGTCTGCCACTACATTTCCCGGTGTTTGCACTGAGCTGGTGCAGCTCTCAGCCGGCAAGCGGGTGAGATTATTGCCCTTACTCTTATTAACCTTGCTCAGGGCTGGCCGACGCAAAAGAACAAGGAACATTGTTGCATGCCATTAACTCAGTGGAAGGTGAAAAAAGTTTTGGTAGCAAAATTTTGAAGCTTCGATATCTATTGTAACAGGACTGAGGACTAGTTCAATTTTGACTTTGCATGTGCTTCTAGGTAGTATTCAATAGGGTATCAATACTACTACGTCACTTAAAATGATTTCTTGGCTTATGTGCAAGGCAAAACATATATGCCTTGTAGTAGTTTCAAACTTTTGGAACTAGGTAGATGCAAGATTCTTGAAGCGGTAATCACTGACTCCCTCAGTTCTATTTGATATATAGCATATTTTACCTTAACACAATGACCAAAGAAAACAACATACATGGCTTTTAATCCAATATATTAATACATCTACTCCGCTAGTTTGTCCTCCAATATTTTTTGATGTTAACCTCTTGGTTGCCTACTAAGGTCATTCTCAATGGGAGTTTTATGGACACAATTACCTAGAGTGACACATTATCTAAAAATATTTGAAACTAGGATGAAACACCCCTCTCTCATTGCATAGTTTTATCTTTCTTCATAAATACAGTGCCAAATCATCAAAATTGCCTACATGACACCCTATTTATTGTCTATAATACCCCCATTGAGACTGGCCTAACGCGGCTCATATCAAAAGCAAATAAGCAGGATTAACATTTACAAAAATATAAAAATAGAAGTATAAAAAAGAGACTGGGGAGAAGTATTGTCGATTATTTTAGTTTGACTAGGGTTTGTGGTCACGGAGCAGGTGAGCATGCATGTTGCACCGTGGCCACTACCTTGTTCAATCGTGTACCTTTACCTCGTATGGCCGTATGGGGAGGTTGTAGAAGCACATACATTTTCCACCGGCCGGCCGGTCAACACAAATCTAGCTAAGCAGCACTTGGAATAATAATCCGACGTCGTCATCGTGTGGTTGGACGATACCGGCCTCTATACATGTCCCTGCCCGGCGTTGATTGCATTGCATTGCATTGGTTGCCGGCTTCCGTTTCGTTTGATTTCGTCACCAGTGGACGACAGTGGGTTGGCCGAGACACACTGGGAGATTACGAGAGTCGTCGACCGGAGTCGTCCACACACTAACACACCGGCCGGCTTCTTTCGTTTGCCGTCAACGTCACGACGTCACGCCCCGCCCGTCCACAATCCCCCATGCGTGCCTTGAACGTTCAACTCGACACCACCATATACTCCACTCCCCCGCCGGCCTCCCTCCCTCCCTCCCTCTCGCTATAGTAGCTAGCTAGCCACACACCACACCACAGTGCGTGACACCGCGGGCACGCAGCTCTATACATACGGTCGCTGTCTCTGTCCCAGCCATACCATACCACCATATATCCTCCGACCTTGGTAGCTAGCTAGAGCACACACTGCCCGAAGCAGCAATGGCATCCTCATCGTCGTTCTTCCTGTTGCTGCTGGTGGTGGCGGCGGCGTACTTCGCCGGAAGCTGCTGCCGGGCGGCGCCGGCGGGGGCGCAGGTGACGAGCTTGCCGGGGTTCTCCGGAGGGAAGCTGCCGTCGAAGCACTACGCGGGGTACGTGACGGTGGACGAGGGACACGGGAGGAGGCTCTTCTACTACCTTGTGGAGTCGGAGAGGGACCCGGCCAAGGACCCCCTCGTGCTCTGGCTCAACGGTGGGCCAGGATGCTCAAGCTTCGACGGCTTCGTCTACGAGCACGGTGCCCTCTGATGGCTTCTTCACTCTTCTTTTCGTTTGCCCAAGCTACGATATTAGTATCATCGATCGTCGTCGGTGTTTTTGTTTGGTTTGATTCGTTAAGTTGCGCGCCGACGTACGTACGACGGAAGGAGACGCTGAGGCAAGAGGAGGAAGAAGCGGCAGTGGTGGTGGTGGGGGTGGCTGCCGTGCTGTTGCCTGTTGCTTTCGACGCGTATCCCATCGCTGTCTTGAGCCCCATTTTGTCTTGGCAAAGCTAGGCCGCATCCAGTACAGATATTATTCCCGCTCTCTAGCTCTTTTCACATCTCTCTTTATTTTTTTTTTTTCTCTCGCCCGGCCCGCCGCCTTCACAACATTCTCTCCTTACTTCGACCAGTACTTTAGCGTTGTCCGGCCGGTCTCTACTTCGTCTCCAACGAGATGGTTGTGAGCTTTCCCAACAACGAATTATATATATATCGAGGGCCATGGGGTTTTAGAATCCAGGATTTTGAGCTAGCGAGGTCCGAAGAAGGAAGCTAGTTAGGTTGGCCTAGCACTGAAGCCGGTTGGTGGAAGGGACACTGAGGGTGTCGCTCGTCGGAGTGAGTAGCCAAGGATACATAGTGGGTGAGGTTTTACATCAGCGGCATCATTACAACATCCGTCCCCGCTTGCTCGATCAATCCCTGATGATAAGACGATTGGGGTTTACCTTGGCAAGTGAAAGTTATGGTTTGGGAGTTAGGAAAACAGTTTTTAGATTTTACGGAGTAGTAGGATCTAGAGGGAGGGCCAAGGGACTAAATATTGATCGATCAACCGTGGATGCGGATGGTGGAAAGGGCCGTAGTGGGGTATTGGTAGCCAGGTTATGGCTCGGTTATGTTCATGGATTCGGTGTCCGGGATTTCAAGAACTTAGTTGGGGTTTCAAATTTTAGGATTTGGGGAGTTATGTACATGAAGCGCGGAGAGACGAAGCAATTGGTACATGGTGTGTATAAACTTGACATGGGTGTCACATATGGGGTGGGGGACAACGGTTGGTAGATCATCAAAACGAGATCCAAAAAGATTGTGGGGTTGGGCAACACATATTAGGTGGCCGAGAAAGATAAAGGTTAGATAAGGAAGAAGGACATGCTCGATGATCATGTAGAGAACTGATATTTAGGCGTTAAATGGACCTGAATAATGGAGGAAAATTTTGTGACGAAGAAAATGAATGTGCCTAGTAATTATAAGTTTCTGTCTTACAGATCAAGTTGCAACGAACTGCTGGAAAAATCTAAGGAATCATATTAGTGACGCATACTATATCTGTGTATGCTTAATTTGATACACTTGGTATTATTTTTTAGTTTTTATATCAATGTTTTTCTTTGATACTATCAATATTTATTTCTTATTTTATCCCTATTTATCACAATACTGCTTGAGAGCTTGTTATATATATCATGTATAATATTAGTATTTTTAGATAATGTTCTATAATATAAGATGCATCATCATTTACCTTACATTACTTTAGAAACATTCTCCAACCATAGAAATATTTAACATTGTTCAAATAGTTGATGTTTATATCCGAATTCATGTAAATATATTTTTCCTTTAATGATAACAAGGGAAGTATATTTTTTCCATCTATATGGCCTAATAATAACGATGATGCAGTCCTATATGTCTATATCTTTCTGTCCTAACACATTTTTCAAGTTTGATCCTTTCATGCCAATTAATCTGTGTTTTTTCTTGTGTGTGTGTTCAGGACCATTCAACTTTGAGTCAGGAGGGTCAGCTGGAAGCCTGCCAAAGCTTCATCTCAACCCTTATAGCTGGTCCAAGGTTGGACATTTCCATCGCTCCTACATAATATATTACCAGAAATTAACTGGTGCTTTTATTTAAACTGAGAGTGTAGTGATGTTGTTCTTGTAGGTGTCTAGTGTGATATATTTGGACTCCCCTGCTGGTGTTGGGCTGTCATACTCAAAGAATGTTTCAGATTATGAAACTGGTGACCTTAAGACTGCGGCTGATTCCCATACTTTTCTTCTCAAGGTATATATAGATGTTCTTTCATGTTGGCGCGGTAAATGTATCATCTGTTTGTGGAACAGAAAGCTGAGTTTTTTTTTCTCTCTCCTTTTACTTTTAACCAGTGGTTTCAGCTCTACCCTGAGTTCTTGAAAAATCCATTTTACATAGCAGGAGAGTCATATGCAGGGGTCTATGTCCCTACCCTTTCACATGAAGTTGTCAAAGGTATTGGCTTGGACTGTAAACACATCGTTGTGAAGCAGCTACTGATTGCTTTGCTTTCTTGTTGCTGACGAATTGTTCCACAGGGATCCATGAAGGAGTTAAGCCAGCTATAAATTTTAAGGTTAATGCGTTTTCTTATTTTATATTACTGCCTTCAAGAGAACTCTAATAACGCAGTTATTATGAGCGAAATCTAATTAAGGTTTAATATTTTATTTGTTACTCCCATTTTTAGGGGTACATGGTGGGCAATGGTGTATGTGACACCGCCTTTGATGGTAATGCTCTTGTACCATTTGCACATGGAATGGCTCTAATTTCAGAAGATATATATAAGGTATGCCTGTACTCCGAAATCTTCATCCATCACTGTTTTGTTTTCTCTAGTTACAATATCAGAATCCGTTCCGTTCTATCCTATGCAAATACAAAATATTTCTTAAACTCCATTTAGCCTATCAAATATTCAAGTACTAGGAAAAGTACATAAAGTACTTGCAAGTATCTGGTAGTACCAACTGGCACTTACCAGTCATTGTAAAAGAGCTCAATATATAAACCTATAGCTATGTTAAAAATTAATCGACTACTGGCAAGAGCAATTATGGGGCTTTGAAGAGCCCATCTCCATTAACCACCATTGCTATTCACATTGCAGGAAGCCAATACTGCGTGCCAAGGAAATTATTGGAATGGTAGCAGTGCCGACTGCGAAGAAGCACTATCAAAAGTCGATACGGTAAATCAGTGACAGTATCTGGTAAAAATATGTGTTTTCCATTTATGATATACCAATTATTTTCTTGTGTAGGCAGTTGAAGAATTAAATATTTATGACATTCTTGAGCCATGCTACCATGGCACAAATGTCAATAAGAGCAGAGTGCCTCAAAGTTTCAAAGATCTTGGTGCAACTAGCAAGCCCCTTCCGGTCAGAACAAGAATGACTGGACGGGCCTGGCCTTTGAGAGCTCCTGTAAGAGATGGGCGTGTCCCGTCATGGCAGGAACTTGCCGTTTCCGCTCCCAGTGGAGTTCCGTGTATGGTGAGCAAAACACAGCTCTCTTTTCTAGCTCTATATATGTTCTCTGGTGATATCTGAATGTTAATCATTTGGAGATGTAGCTCTTTTTCTCCGCTAACATAATGTGCTCGATTTTTTTATATTTACTCATTAGCTTTAAAAAAAGTCAACAGTGTTTTTCATCATCTTTATCTATAAAATATGACCACTAGTTTCTATCATAATGCCTAAAGCTACAAAATAATGCATTGTCACTGTGGCAAATCTAGGTATGTTTCTATATTTTTTCCCTAAGGAAGTATGTTTTTATATTTACTAGTCATTAATTTACAGCATCCCACTATAAACATAAGAATTTTTTTGGAGCAAATTGACAGGGAGGCCCCTATTCTATCTATAGACAAAAGATTGCATAGCCAAAATTTGCCATATCCGTATTCTAGTGTAGTAACAACTAACAAGTAATACACTGATACTAATACTATTAGTTTCATTTCTTTTATCCTTGTTTCTCGCCTGGTATCCTGTACAAGGCAACCACTTCTTCCTACTAGAAGGTTTCTTTAACCTTTATCTGCATCCTGTTCCATTCTTGCAAGCATTTCTTCTCGTTCCATTCTCAAGAGAAGAATAATTTATCGTGCCCCATTTCTTATGTACCGTGTCTCTTTTGTTTGATCTCCAGAGTGATGTAGTTGCAACGGCATGGCTGAACAATGATAACGTCAGATCTGCAATTCACGCCGAACCAGTATGATAGTCATATAATAATCACCTTGTATATGATTTGACTGAATTTTATAACTTTGCATCTTCTGACCATAGTTTTCATGCAAATTTTAGGTGAGCTCAATAGGACCATGGCTCTTATGCACAGATCAATTGGATTTTCGTCATGATGCTGGGAGTATGATCGTTTATCACAAGAACCTTACAAGCCAGGGTTACCCTGCTCTAATTTATAGGTACATGAAGAACCTGTTCGTTTGGGGCTTAAAAATATTTAGTCTCTGAAAGAAGCTGCAATTATCAATGATATATTTGTTTTCCATTTATTTCAGTGATATATTTGTTTTCCACTTATTTCAGTGGTGACCATGATATGTGTGTACCGCACACTGGGACTGAAGCATGGACCTCATCTTTAGGCTATGGAGTCATCGATTCATGGCGACCATGGTTCGTTAACGAACAAGTTTCTGGGTATGTGTTTGAACAAAAAATGATTCAACATGTTTTTCATCTAAAATTTTTCAACCATTTTATCCTAAGGATTGAATTATTCTTGAGTGTGAATTAGCCATCAACAGAACTTCTTACCATTTGCTCCATGAGATAAATCTTCAGCTAAAAGACATTTCATGATTTCAAACTAATTAATGTTTGTATGTTATCCATAAAGAATAAAGGCAATGTACCTCACTTTTTTTTTGCTTGTTATACTCATCAGATACACTCAAGGATACGAAAAGGGACTCACTTTTGCTACTATTAAGGTGAACATTGTTTCTAACTTTGTCTATTAATCCACTACAATGTGAATGTACTATAGTACATAATAATAGTCTACCAAGTGGAAAAAAATCATCTTTAATGATATAATACGAAACAAAATGAAGTTTTGAGATTAAGTGCCTTTAAATTTCCTTCCACAGGGTGCTGGGCACACAGTTCCTGAGTATAAACCACAGGAAGCATTGGCTTTCTACAGCCGTTGGCTTGCTGGTTCTAAACTATGAAGCTCATGAATGCTGCTGCTGCTGCTGATGGAAGGCATATTTCTGTGCAACAAAGCGCAATGGAGAAATTGGATAACCCATAGAGCAAATAAGGCAGTCAAAGGATCGAAGTTCCTAGGGCCAACTATAGTGTTGCATTCTTTTCTGCAAATATTACATCAGTGCAGCTTGTTTTATTTACATGAATTGTTCACGTCTTCATGGAGTGGCCAAACATTTATAACGATTCTCATTGGCATTTTGAAATCCCAAAAATATAAATGTCTACTATTTTATTTTGATACATGCAAGGTTTCTAGCTATGTTGTTAAATCCCCCTCGATAAAGCTCTCATCCATGTTCGGGAAAAGAGAAAAAGAATTTCTCTAAAAGATATGTGAAATACAATTTTTTTCATACATATTTGTAAAATAAACATGTGCAGAATGCCAGAATTAGATAGTTTTTAGACAAAACTAAGCGGTTTGATTTTCGTTTCAAATTTATAAATAATTACTGATACAGAGTGGATGTTCAGACAAATGCCAAATCTTCGACTCCTCCATATGCAACTAGGGCTGCAAAAAGGATACTCTCATAATACTTTATTAAAACAAGAAAAAAAACTAAAGTTGTAAAGAAGCCAGCTCTGGTGAGCCTTTATTCCAACTCGGCTTGAGCTAGACAAAATGGAGTGGACAATGGACACTAAAACAGTAAAGCCCTCAATACCCCTTCCACCAATATCCTCAATCAGCCAAACAAGGTCCAAACCCCTGTAGATTTGACAGAGTATGATATCTACCTGAGATATCATATATTTCCTCGAAGTATTATGATGATACTCTGATAGAGAGGATGCAGGCGTTGCAGTCACATCCATAGCCACCCACACAGCTAGCTCTATTTAAACACGCTCCCGGCCGCGGCCTCGTCCGTCGAGCTCCGAGGGTCTCCGGCAGCAATGGCGTCATGCTCTGGCTCTGCTCCATCGCCGGCTCGTGTTGCGCCAACACTTTTCCTGCTGCTGCTCTGCTTCGCCGCCTGCCGCTGCCGCGCCGCGCCGCCGGGCGCGCTGGTGACTCACCTCCCGGGGTTCGACAGCGCCCAGCTGCCGTCGAAGCACTACGCCGGGTACGTGACGGTGGACGAGAAGCTCGAGAGCAGGCTCTTCTACTACCTCGTGGAGTCAGAGCGCGACCCGACCATGGACCCCGTCGTGCTCTCGCTCAATGGCGGGCCAGGCTGCTCCAGCTTCGACGGCTTCGTCTACGAGCACGGTGCGTCGTCTATTACTTGCCGTGTAAAAAAACATGGGCAATTTGTTCATTGTTGTAGAACTTTTCAGTTATAAGTACATTGATTTTTGCTGGAAATCCTGACGAGAATATCATCATAAGCTGATAAGCATTGAAAGCTCTGTTTCTGCTGTTATGTTGGACTGTATCTAAAGAGTTCTTCATTCAGAGTCAGAGCACAGATCAAAGTAACGGCCGGTGTGGTTAACATGATATGTGACCTGAGAGAATATAGTGCTGGTTTAGTGTGTCTACTTTGATCCTTTCTTGCCAATTACCCTTTGTTTTTTTTTTCCTCGTTCAGGACCATTCAACTTTGAGTCAGGAGGGTCAGCTGGAAGCCTACCAAAGCTCCATCTCAATCCTTATAGCTGGTCCAAGGTTGGATCTGTTTACGCAATAAGCAGAGTCTATATGTCGTTCCATCTGAAGGAAAGTTGTGATGTTATTTCATTTTAGGTGTCCAGTGTAATATACTTGCACTCCCCTGTTGGTGTTGGTCTGTCATACGCGAAGGATCAGTTGACAGCTTATAAAACCGGAGACCTTAAGACTGCTAAAGATTCACATACTTTTCTTCTCAAGGTATGTATAGAGGTTCATCATGTCGGTACTGTCAATTTATCATGTCTGTGGAACAAAAAGCTGATGAGTTTTTTTTCCTTTTCTTTTCTTTAATTAACCAGTGGTTTCAGCTCTACCCTGAGTTCCTTGAAAATCCATTTTACGTAGCTGGAGAATCGTATGCGGGGATTTATGTCCCTACCCTTTCAAATGAAATTGTCAAAGGTGTTGGCTTTGGAATCACAATCATATTGTTAAGCAACTACTAATTGTTATCATGCATGTTTCTGTTACTGACGAAATAATCCACAGGAATTCACAATGGGGTCAAGCCAACTATAAACTTTAAGGTTAATTAAGAGATTTGCTTACTTCTGTGGTTGCTGCCTGGCAATGTATATAAGTTTTGATGTTTTATTCTGTACTCTCATGTTACTTAGGGCTATATCGTTGGCAATGGTGTATGTGACACCGCCTTTGATGGTAATGCTCTTGTACCGTTTGCGCATGGAATGGGTCTGATTTCAGATGATATGTACAAGGTATGTCGTCTGTACTCCAACTGAAATCCCCGTTCCGAAATTTCCTTCCACCAACTAAATTTTAGTGATACAATCAGAGCACTTCATCATATCCTGTCTCCTTTGATGCACATAAATGCTCTATAGCATGTCAGCCAGTGTCGATATGTTCTTTCAAAAAGAAAATGTAGTCAACTACTGGCAAGAACCATGGGTAATTGGGTATCATGCATCATTCTATTCACGATGTAGGAAACCAGTACCGCATGTCAAGGAAATTACTGGAATGACTCTAGCAGAGATAATTGCAGCATGGCACTGTCGAAAGTGAATGAGGTAATATAAACCAGTGACACTATCTGGTAAAACTCAATGCCGTTCTCGTAATATGCCATATGTTCTTGTGTAGGTAATTGAAGGATTAAATATTTATAACATTCTTGAGCCGTGCTACCACAGCAAAAAGAATCAAAGTGACCCCAGAAGGCCAGAAGATAGCAGAGCGCCTCAAAGTTTCAAAGATCTTGGTGTAACCGACAAACCCCTTCCAATAAGAACAAGAATGCTTGGACGTGCGTGGCCTTTGAGAGCTCCTGTAAGAGATGGGCGTGTTCCATCATGGCAGGAACCTGCCAGTGCAGTTCCGTGTATGGTGAGCAAAACCGCAGTTTCCTTTCTCTGGTATAATCTGTCTGAAAAGGTTAATCTTTTGGAGAGATTGATCTTTTTCTTCGCTAAAACAATGTGCTCAATTTTTTATATTCTTTCATTTCCTTAACAGAAGTGATCAGTATTTTCTATCATATTTATCTACAAATCTGTGACACCCGGCCCAAGTTGATATGGCCCATAGTGGCCCATGAGCGTGGTGTGCGCATGTTTAGTACCAACTTGCTAGTTTAGAGAGGGTAAAGTCAACTTATAAGCCTTTGTCCTCCAGCCATAGCACCTTTGGGTTGACCCTTTTACACGAAGCGAGAACGAAAGTGTAAGCAGAGCGCTATGTGTACGCGTACCCGTCCCCACGGAAGGGCTGGGCGGTGCGGCCTTGGGAGACGGGGGTGTTACAAAATCTAACCACTAGTTTCTATATTGGATCTTAAATTCACTAACTGGAGGCTCATTTTGAAGCCTCTACGTGAAGCCACCTAGGATTCTAGGTTGACAGTGTAGAAAAAGAGAGAAATTCTATAAACTCTCACAATAGTTAGAAACATATTGTTATCAATCCAATAGTTGGATAATAATAGCTATTGAGTCTATTATATTTTCTAAAAAAATTATCCACCTATAACATCGTGAATAAATTTAAAATAATACCCTATGTTATAAATAAATTACCAACCTCTATCACTATGAAAACAATCAAAATAAGCCCATAAGATTACATATATCATTGCAAAAACATCTATACATATCCTTTAATCTTTATCAAAATTAATGGAATGTGCAACTATAAAGTAATAAGTGAGACCGTTAATCCTTTTTATCAGAAAATAAATAAATCTTATATTTTTAAAAATAAAAACAATATCTAGCCTATAAATCTATGTCAAGGATATAATTCCATTAATACCTTGGATCGAAGTAAGAATCTTATGAGTTATTTTTTATATAGTTAATGCTAGGTCATTGTTGTTGTGCTAGGAAATTTGAAAATAGAAGCATCAAAAGTAGTAAAATAAATACTATATCAAGCAAAATAGAAAATAAACTTTACATATATTATTTACTTTAGAATTATTTTTTTAATTTATATATATGGTCAAATTTATTCAAAAAATATTTAAGAACACAAAACCGGTAGCCCGTGCAACAGCACGGGTTGATGGACTAGTAGTTACTAGTCAATCTGCAGCATCCCACTATAGCCAGAAGATTTGTTGTTGACACCGTGTCCGACACCGGTACTTCTCTGACACTCCCCCGAGCTGTGGTACGTGTGGAGTAAGTATTGGTAGATTAAACATAAAAAAACCAATATATTTAATTTTTTACACCCCTCGGACAGTTCCCTAACTCGGCCATGACACCCTTGGTCCAAGAAACACATCCTTGGTTGTGGGAACGGTAGCTCTATCTAGGCAGCCACACTTGTTGATGTGTTTCTCTGGCAAAATATATGCCACTAGAGAGGTGAGGAGGGTGGAAGGTAACTGATTTTGCTAATACTTTCTTCCTATAATTATTTTTTATTTATACATATGCTGTGTCGACGTATTGTTGTTTTTGGAAAATTAACATATCCCCGTGACCGACACCCATGTCAGAGTTGATACTAATAGTATTGTCCCAGTTTGTTCATTTCTCTTATCCTTGTTCTCTCCTGCTATCCTGTATAAGGCAAGCTCTCCTTTCCACTAAAAGGTTTCTTTGACCTTTATCTGGTTGCCTTTCCATTATTGCTGGCATTTTCTTCTCGAAATACGTAGGAGTCAATTTTTCTCTCAAGAAAAGAATGATTTATTTTGCCCCATTCCTTATGTGTTGCACTGTGTCTCTTTTGTCTAATCTCCAGAGTGATGAAGTTGCAACGGCATGGTTGAATAACGATAACGTCAGATCCGCGATTCACGCTGAACCAGTATGATAGTCATATAATAATCACCTTGTATTTGATTGATTGATTTTTATAACATTCCGTCTTCTAACCATAGTTTTTCATGCAAATTTTAGGTGAGCTCAATAGGACCATGGCTATTATGCACTGCAAAATTGAATTTTTTTCATGATGCTGGGAGTATGATCACTTATCACAAGAACCTTACAAGCCAAGGTTATCGTGCTCTCATTTATAGGTACATTAGGAACTTGTGACATCCTTTCATGCTTAACAATATTTAGTCTCAGAAGAATCAATTATCAAAGATATATTTGCTTTTTTTTCATTTATATCAGCGGTGACCATGATATGTGTGTACCGTACACTGGGAGCGAAGCATGGACTGCATCTTTAGACTATAGAGTCGTTGATTCATGGCGGTCGTGGTTTGCCGACAAAGATGTTTCTGGGTATTTCAATAAAACTATTCCTTAAACTTTGTCCTGGGATTTTTAAATCATTATCCTAGAGAGTGAATTATTCTTAGATATGAGTTCCCAATTTACCATTTATTTTGATAGCGGAACCTTCATATAAATAATCTGCCATTTCCCATTTTTTCAATCTAATGTTTATTTCCCATTTTTTCAATCTAATGTTTGTATATCATACAGGAATTAACGAAATGTAACTCACATATTTCTCTTGTTATGCTCCTCAGGTACACCCAAGTATATGAAAATGGCCTCACTTTTGCAACTATTAAGGTGCACACTGTTTCTAACTTTGTCTAGTAGTCCATTAGGTTGATAGTAGCCTGCCAAGTCAAAAACAAATAAAATATATTGATATCAATACTTTTAAAAACTTGAAAAATCAAAACTTCGAGATAAGGTGCCTTTAACTATCCTGTTGTTCTTTTTTGCAGGGTGCTGGGCACACAGTTCCTGAGTATAAACCACAGGAAGCATTGGCCTTCTACACCCGTTGGCTTGCTGGTTCTAACTGTAAAACTCATGAATATAATGCAGTTGTGTCTGTGTGATGGGAGGCATATTTCTCTGCAAGCACATGCAGTTTTGAATCGAACAGACCACAATGCGAAGAGAAATAAGGCGTCTTCTTTATATCAATATGCAACTATTAATATATGCAACTACAATGCTGGCACTCTTTTTTTCAAACATTATAACAATGCAGCTTGGTTAAGGCATTTTTCATGCCATCACGGTGTGGCCAACTATTTGTGATTGTTTTCATTCATTTTAAAGTCTCAAAGTTAGAAATTAGTGTCTACTCTCTTGTTTGGATCCATATGAACAAGGTTTCAGCTGAAAGCAAAACGAGGTGGGTAACCTTAAAAGTGTTCACCTTTTACTGGCCCTGTTTCACGAGATCAGCTAAAGTTTGGAATTAATCCACGACCTTGTTTACCATGGTTCTGCAATCTGGAAGGACTTTCTTTTTTTACAGGCCTTGCTGCAAGTTTCACAGAATCAGCCTGAGAACAAGCTGACATTCAGAATAGGCAGAATGTCTTGTCAGACATATAATTTTTAGAAGACAGTCAGACGGATACTATATGGTGTCAACATGTCTTGATTTCCCCATAGATTGGAGCAGAAAATGCACCATTTCAGTACTAAACATGTAAATTAGAAGGGATAATTGTATCCCTGATTCAACCAGGATCCGATCATTGGCAAGGTACTAAATAGCGTTGGTAGCGCCCGCAACAGCGGCCGCTATAGCGGTAGCGGACCTCTGCCGCTACCGCTACTAGGTAGCGGACCCGAAATAGCATGTTTGGACTTAGCGTCCGCTATTTCCTGCTATTGCACTTAGCATCCGCTATTGTGGGCCTCTATTGCTGATTTCAGACCGCTATTTGCTATGTTAATAGTTAAAGCTACAATGAAAACGAATCAAGTGACATTAGAATGTTGAATATGGTGTTTTAGACATAATAAAAAATGATGAGCTAACAAATGATGTTGTTTCTTTGTTAATGTGATAATTTAACGCTAATATGCATTTAGGTATCTTCTATATATACATTTATTTAAACTTTTTCGTGAATACCATACCATAAAATATAATGGGTAAATAAAACTTTTAAACTTTTGACCAAATATGATGGTAATTGTTCAAATATGTCATAAAAAATTGTCTAATTTTTAAATCCCGCTATTTGAACTTAGCGTCCGCTATAGCGCCCGCTATCCGCGATGCGCTACACGAACACAAATCCGCTACCACACCGCTAAACGCTATTTAGTACTTTGATCATTGGAGAAAATCAGAACATACGCGCCAAAGCGAATCATGCGAATATGCCAGTAGCTTTTTCATCCATAAAAAGTTATTGATAATGCTATACTGTTAACATACATATGCAAATAAATGACCCGGCTGTGAATATCACAGCAAGCATTAGCTGCAGTAGGTGCATTTGCATCCTCCAGGAATACAATCCACTCCGGGCTTGCCGAAAGGACCAGGACTAGTCACTAGTGGTACATATGCCGAAGCAGAACTCAGAAAATGAAATGAGCTAAAGATTCAGAATTTCAGATTATGCCACACATTGCGAGAGAGAGAGAATACTTGAGGATAGTATTAGAATTTTTTTTCTCGAAAACACAGGAGAACTGCACATCATTTTATTAAGAGAAAGATGGATAGTAGCAGAATGACAAGGCTGAAGATGAACAGGCGACTAGATGGTCATCCTTGCCGGTCTAGAAATTTTGCGCGCTAGAGAACAAGACTAAAGGGTGGTGTTTCAATGAGCTTAGTGTTGATCCGATGGGCTGCCGCTGCTTTATATAATGACAGGACGGGCATCAATTTACTGCACACAGCTGTAGGCCATATCTATTTTTACCATGTAGACTTGTAGAGTCTTACAGCCTCGTATATGGAATATAAAGATATGAAAAAGTCTATATCACCTCATAACCTATGAAGAGTGGACTACGTAACCCCCCAATCTATAAAAAGGTCTATATCACCCATGAACTTCTCAAACCGATCAAATTACCCTCTAAAATAAATTTGAAAAATCATAGTAAATCACAAAAAAATCATAAAATAAAAATTCCAATTGTGTTGGACTCCGAATGAGTAGATATACACACTGGACATATAATATGATATATTTTAATATATTTTTTACTACTGTTAAGAAAAGCGTAGATCTAAAGCTATAGCGAAAAGATATACTAAAACATACAATATTATATGCTCAGTGTGTATATCTACTCATTTGGAGTCCAACACAACTGGATTTTCTATTATGATTTTTCTATGATTTACTATGATTTTTCAAAACTGTTTTAGGGGGTAATTTGATCGGTTTTGAGAAGTTCAGGGGGTGATTTAGACCGTTTCATAGGTTGGGGAGTTATGTAGTCCAACCTCTATAGGTTGGGGGCACTCCATATAGGATCTTAACTGAAGGATTGATTGCTTCATAATTCAATCAATTAATTCATTTCATTCCATTCGGCTTTGAAGGATTTCCTTTTTTACCCCAGTCGATCTCTATTTCTCTGCCTTTTATTCTCTGTATATCCAATCAGCCTGCCAAAGCACTGCCGCCGCCCATCTTCTTCAAGTCCTCGCATGTTTGATCGAGTGAGTCTCCTCAAGGTGTACATGTCCTGTGTGGTCCGTGGAGGTGGAATGGAAGAGATGGAGTCCGTGAGCTCGTCAGGGGACGAGGAAACAGTTGCATGCTCATTGCTCTGCCACAAGCGGGGCACCTGCTCGCGTGTTGAAAAATGGGTTGGTGGCTGCTGCTGTTTTCCAAGGTCCAAACAATACGAAGTCCACTTCTTATGCATCTGCATACATACTTCATTTATAAATTGGAAAAAGTCATATGCCTTTTTTTTTGAGAAAAAAATTCATATGCCTAATAAAAATGCTTTTTTAGGGGCCCTCTCATGGGCCACGGGGCCTTTTTTTAGCGCTGGTTATGCTAAATGGGCCGGCCCATAAATTTTGGGTTTCGGCTCAAGTCTCCCTTGTGTTGTTTGGTTTCGGCTGGCTCGTCCGCCGACGCTTCCAAATTCCAATCGACGCCTCGTCGTCCTCAGCTCTCCTCTTCTCCCCAAACCCTACCCTTCCCCAGCGACAGCGAGCGACCACCCGGGAGCGCCAATGGACGGAGGAGGCGGATTCATGGGCCCGCCGCCGGTGCCCCGCTCGCCGGAGGACGTCTTCCGGGACTACCGCGCGCGCCGGGCCGGCCTGATCAAGGCGCTCACCACCGGTAACCCCCCACCTCTCCTCTCCTTTGCCTTTGCCGCGCCCATCTCCTCCGGCGCCGCCGTCTGGGGCTCCGAGTTCTCACTGGTTTTCCGCTGCCCCTCTCTGCAGATGTGGAGAAGTTCTACGTGATGTGCGACCCAGGTGAGCTCTCTCTGTCTGCCTGCTCTGATGTGCTCCGCTCCCCCGATTCTGTTGGGATTTCTAGGGTTTGGGGTGCGGATTCGGATGCTACTGGGGCGGATTTGGACCACGTTTGATTTTCCAATCTCTGAACGAGGAGTTCCCTCCTAGAACTGATCTGGGGGACTTATTGAGCTGATTTTCGTGGTTTTCCCCATAATTTCGGAGTTCCTCCGCACATTTTATGGGTTCGGGTGTGCCCTGGGAGGCTATTGCCTGGTGAATCCCTGCGCTGTTCTTGCGGCTGGCAACCTTCTAGCGTTGCTTCAAGTTTGGCGACGCCCTGGTGCTCGTTCATCTGGGGCAGGGGGAGCGGAAAGGTGGACCTGACCTGGGGGAATCCTTATCTTCTGAGCTGGTCGACCGCACCGCCGGCCAGTCATGTCCAAAAGTCGTGCGCCCGTCTATTTACTGTTATGCTCCTGGACAACGACTTTTCTGCCACTGTGTGCGGGGCATTTTCGGGATATTCTGTGTGCGTGATGTCAAGCAACAGGTGTCGGGATGACATTTTCCTTTTTGAGTACAAGTCAATACTGTTATCTTTTCTGGGCGCCTAAACGATGGTGATGGGTGCATTACAAACACTTTTGTCACTTCATCTTTCCTGGGATTTAGCTCGTTATTTCCCACTTTGTCCATACATACATGGAAACAAGGGCGTGCATCTTAGACCACTTCTTGTTATGGACAGTCCATGGAAGTTCATCTTAGACAATGCCATATCTATAGTTTTCCTTAGTGTCAGGATAACATTTTTCTTTTCGAGGACAAGTCAATGTTGTTATCCTTTCTGCAATAAACGATTCAGTATGGGTATGGGTGCAGTGCAAACACTTTCGTTACTGCATCTTTCCTGGGATTTTACTCGACATTTCCGCTTTGTCCATACCTACATGGAAACAAGGGCGTGTATCTTGGTCACTTATTATTATGGACAGGCCATGCAAGTTCATGTTAGACAATGCATGGTTTTCCTTTGGCCAGATGCATCAGTTCACAGCTTACATCACTGCTGAATTTGAAATGCTTTACTCAGGAAATTAGCTTGTACTAGGTCGTGTCATTGGCAGTGCTAGTTGCTTGGTGCTTGTCTGAACTTGTGGGTGGGATTGGAAAAGAGTTTCCTTGGTCAATGGTCTTATTAGTTGATATGGAACTGATTTAGGCCTTGTTTAGTCGCCAACTTTCACCAACTTTTCAGTCACATCGAGTCACATATTCTCTCATAGACTCGCTTACCAATGCACTATTCACACCTCCAACTTTCCACCAACTTCCCCATCTAAACAAGGCCTTATTCACGTCGTAGTGTTACAAGGGGTCATGTACCTTTTTCTTTCATGCATTTGGTTGTACACTCTACCCTTTTCTGTTCCAGTTACTTGTTTAACGGAATGCAGAATTTCAAGTGGATGGTTCAGTTTCCTTATCATCTACTTTTTTTTTTGTATGTATGTGGCTACAAAGCTCCAGCTTGTACCGATGTTGTTTGAATTTCATTTTTTTAAAGTGTGGTTTAGAGCTTGAAAGAATCAGGGACATGAACACCTGATTTGATAAATTGTCTTTGTGTGTGTGTCCAGAGAAGGAGAACCTATGTTTATATGGACTTCCCAATGAGACGTGGGAAGTTAACTTGCCTGCTGAGGAGGTCCCTCCTGAACTCCCAGAGCCAGCTCTGGGAATTAATTTTGCACGTGATGGGATGAATGAAAAAGATTGGCTGTCACTTGTTGCCGTGCATAGTGATTCTTGGTTATTGTCGGTTGCATATTATTTTGGAGCAAGGTTTGGTTTCGACAAGGAATCCAGGTATTTCATTTATTCTTATTATAAGAATTTTGTTTTCTGTTTGTTTATATATGGCTTATTTCATCTCAGTGATTGTGGGGGTGTATCCTGTTAAGTATCTCATGGTTTTTAAAACATGATTAATTAAGTAGTGAGTACTCCATCATCTTAAACAGAATTATCCCAAAGTAAAATGCTACTGGAGCATAATTATGTTGTTTTTAAACACAGAAAGTGAATATAATACATAGTAGTTACATAATCCTAGATTTTGATTGAGAAATGAGAGTGGAAAGAGATGGTTAGATAGTGGCGATGGAGAGGATGATTGTATGTTTCTTATTGTATCTATTTTGTATGGAGGAAGAGAATAAGAGATATTGAGTGATTTTCTTTTTATGATGACTGAAACTGGGAAGTAAGTCCCATTTGTGTTTCCATGGCATTAAAGAAATTATGTCAATTTGAATGTTAGTTCACTAACTGCACATCTTGATCATGTCAAGTGTGCAATGGTTTCCATCTTAATGTTGTTGAGTAGTCAACTTACAACTAACCCTTTTATTACAGTTTGTATTAGATATTGATAGCTGTTGTAGCTTCAAGCTTACCTGTAGTGTTCCATTTTTCTGCCATAGCTATATTTTGTATCTATTTTGGTTAGGAATAAGTCCAATTTACCGCCCTCAACTCTGCTAAAAGTCTAATATTCAACCCTCATCTATAAAACCGGGTAGAAGACCCCCTCCAACTTTCCAAACCGGGGTATTATACCCCCTAAGCCTACCAAAAGTTGTTTTCCATCCAACATGGTGTACACGGCAGCCCACTTCGTCCACGTCAGCAACACAATCATCCATCTCTCTTCAATCTCTCTGCTCCCGTTGGGTCCCTGTCCCCATGGCGCCGCCGCCGGATTTGGGATGGGAATGGTGGTGGCGGCGCCTCTAGCCCCACCTGTCTCGGCTGGCCATGGAGCCCGAGGTCGAGCGCCTCCTGGCGCTGGCCGGGTCCAAGCTCGCCGCGGGCTGCGCGTGGCCACCGCACCGCCCTCCTTGACAGACCGGCTGTTCTCTTTTCTTGCCCGCAGTCATTCTTCCCTAGACATTCCGGCCACCATTGACAAAGAAAAATCTCTTCTCTGCTCTTACTGCTCCTCCTCCTAACAAACATAAGCATGTGCAGATAGCACCTCTTGGATCCAATTTTTCTATGCACCCATCAAATCAAGCAGCAGCCGGCTATCACTTTCTCATCGAGATTGCTAGATCCACAGCAAACTTCTTTTCTTTTCCCCAAATCGATTCCACTGAAGTATTGGTCCCTGGAACTCCTCAATTTAATCTTCGTAGACACTGTACCTGTGTGCATGGCCTGCCCACACATTGCCGGTGGCGACTCTCGGATCTCCGCCGTGCGCTTCTGTCCTGCTCGTGTTGCTCAGTTCGTGCTCTCTGTCCTCGCGTTACTTCGCTCGCGCCTCCATGCTAGCGTCGGCCGAGCTCGCCCTTCCCCGCGCGTCGCGAGCTTGGCCGCCACCGTGCCACCAACCTCCCCGTCTTGAAATCGCTGCTTCCGCTCACGCTCCGCAGGCCTGCGCTGCTGCGCTAGTGCGTGAGACCCCTATCAGAGAATGCGTGAGAGAGAGAGCAGAGAGATAAGAGGTGTAACATGGCTGCTGACAAGGATGAGGAGTGCTGACGTGGACGCCACGGCGGAAGAAAAACAGCTTCTGATGAGCTCAGGGGGGTCCAATACCCGGTTTTGATAGTTTGAGGGGGGTAATCTACCCGGTTTCATAGATGAGGGTTGAATTCTAAACTTTTGGAATAGTTGAGGGGGGTAATTTGGACTTATTCCTTTTGGTTATAGTCTTCAGTACTTTATAAGCTTATTCACATTGTTATCGCTTTTGAGGCCTTACAATTTTCTCTTCTGGGTAGAGAGCCTATAGCTTAGGATGTGAACTTAAAGATCTGTCTATTTCTAAATATATGCCAGTTTGCATATCCATTTTTAGGAGTAGTATTATGGGATGTGGTGGATTGAATCCATCACTTCCGAGAGAGGCTGAAGTGCTGCTGATTATTTTTCAAATATATTTTCACCCATACTGTTTCTTTAAATTGGTTTACTACTTGGCATCGAATTTACCCACACCTTTAAGATGAATGTAATGCTATTCTGGATTTTTTCTGATATGTTTGACACTAACTTGCTGCTGTAACTATTATATAATTTATATATTTCACGTAAGTCCTTGTGTAAAACAATCTCTCAATTTAGATTATTAGAATTTGATCAAAACCACAAGGGATAAAACTTTCTTTGTATAACTAAAGTTGTGTGATGCTGATGAAGTTACCTTCTGATGATTGGCTTGCAGGAAACGGCTTTTCACCATGATCAATAACCTTCCCACTGTATATGAGGTTGTCACAGGAACAGCCAAGAAAGAGCCCAAAGATAAAACTCCCAAAAACAGCAATAAGAGTAACAAATCTGGCTCGAAGGTATGAAGTTTCCGATCGCACTGTGTTTTACATTACAACCAGGCAAGTAGCTCCGTGATTCTCTTTTGACACTGAACATGTTGAATATGCACAGCCCTCACGGCAGGCAGAGCCCAACTCAAGGGCCCCAAAGATGCCACCTCCAAAGGATGAGGATGAGAGTGAAGAGGAGGAAGGTGAACCACAGGATGACCATGATACCGCGCTGTGCGGTGCATGTGGCCAAAGCTACGACGACTTCTGGATCTGCTGCGACCTATGTGAGAAATGGTTCCATGGCAAGTGTGTGAAGATCACCCCAGCCAAGGCCGAACACATCAAACAGTACAAGTGCCCCTCCTGCACAGGCAGCAAGAGGGCCAAGGTTTGATTCTAGGAGAGACCTGTTGGTCCAACAATGCTCTAAGGAGCCTTGACGAGTTGTAAGCTAAAATTCTCAGGTTAGGGCAGCTATAGATTTGCATACCTTGTTCGGATATTATTGGCTTTGATGCTTGAGGACCCTCTAAATTTAGTGTCAGTAGTTCCGATTACTGACCTTTTAACTGTTGTAGCGTGTGGCCTCAAGCATCTATGTTCTGTAGTCTACTGAATTGTGTGCTTTAGATTCCAAATCTGCCATGTATCATCATTTAGTCGTTTTTAATGTTAGATTTATGTCATTTCCTGACTGGGTTTTTCAACAGTCACCAGGCACGCATTCCTGACTGGGTTTTTCATCAGTCACCAGGCACGAATAGAAACCTTTCAGAAAAGGTGAGGTCCAATGGTATTCTGCCATGGTCTGTATGATTTAGTGATCTGAAAATGCTGTGTAGACAGTGTAGTCGCAATGTCTCTGCCGGCTTGTTGTGCCTGATCCTTTTTTTTTCCCTTTCAAAGAATGCATGGATGATAGTTGTTATTGCTAGATAGCTAAGTTGTTTGGGCAGTCGTAGTGCTCTAATTTTAGGAGGCATTCATCAGAAGATTCTATTTATTTTTAGCTTATTTGATTCAATTAATTAAGTTTTATTGCGTGGCTCAGCTATCGCCACGTAGAGCATGGCCGCGTGGGCTTGGCACAGCAGCTAGGTACCATGGTGTGGCCAATGTTTAAAATTGTATTAGTTGGTGACAAGTTATTGATGAGAGTACTGTAATATTGGCAAGGTTAAAAATGGGTGTTCAGGCTATTAGTTTAGTAGTATGAGACTGAGTGCAGGTATCACTAATTCACTATAATGGCATCCCTTGGAAGTCCAATTTGATGCATGATGCATGTGAGCAACAGGAGGATCAGAAGGAAGAAGCCTCTGGTTAAAGGAAGATAAGAGACTGCTGCATTTGCTGCTGCTGGGCCCTTGTCGCCTTGATTATTCCTCCTGCGGCGGCCCATCCTTTTCACATGACAAGCCATGCCTCCTTATTGTTAGTGCTCCATTTTCCATACCCGAGGCCCCATGCCCCCATGTGTACATGTGTGAAACTCTTTTAAGTCTTCTTCCTCGTTTGAAGATAACTGAAGTCCTCTTCAATGGTGCCAGGCTGCCACCAAGTGAAGTTATTAGGCTACAAACATCACTGCTTGTCCTCAACGACAAAATCTGAGCAGCAATGAACTGAGCTAGATCATGTTAAAGAGCTAAACTATAGCTGAAAATGAGGCCACTCTCGCCACCTTTGTCTAATTGTCTTTCGTGTTTTTGCAAGTATATTTGATAACGATAAGGTTATACTAGATACATCCATAACTGGAGAAGCTAACCTCAGCCTCAATTATGTCTTTTATTTGATTTTTGAAGGCTCTAGCAGACAATTAATCATGTCCGTGCGGTCCGCGTGAACGGAGGCGCGGGGATCCTGGTTGTCAGCGTGTACTTGTTGGCAGTAATGTAACAGGCAGCACCCACGGCCGGGATTCACATGGTTTCAGTCTTTCAGACATATTCCATGATCATCTTCATTCACTCTTCAGTTCTTTACCAATCCATAACTTGGAGTTTCTGTCAATACTATTGCATAGACAGCATAGTCTTGCGGGGCATTTTTCATGCCATCGTCGGTACAAAACTATCTGTAATCCCTCGCAATAGCACATTTTCGATACCCCCAACGAAACTGCTCTAGACAACGTGGGTTCCTTTCTTCCTTGCTAGTGCTAGCTGCTACCATACGCTGCGTTGCACAAAGAAAAGCTTATCGTCGTCAGGACCAGGCGTATTCAAAGTTTGAAACCTGCAACTGTTGGAAACAACATCTTTTTTTATGAATGACTCGAGTTGCCAAAACAAACATTTCATGACCTTGGACCGTGCTTTGACGGACAAACCACTGGCTATCACAGTGAGAATCCCTAGAAACAAAAAACAGAACACGTGAAGTGAACAATTGGTTTTTGCATTCTTTAAAAACAAATTTGGTTAACCCGACAGATACTAACAAGCTTGGACCTGCCTCGCCTTAATCTAAGAAAAAAAAAAGATAAATTTCCCACTCTTTCTTCCGAAAAGTTACGCAGCTCATGGGTTCATTCGTTTATTTCTGAATATTGATTGGAAAGTTTTTTAAAAAAAAATAAAAGAAGAAAGGAAACGTGTCCTTCCCAATTTACCCGGTCTTGAATGATGGGAATGACTTCATGCAGATCCAGCCATTAGCCCATTGCCATATACAAAATCTATTTTTAGATTTTTTTTTAGAAAAGCATTTTCAAAGAACTAGCTAGAGGCTTTTGATTCAAAAAAGGACTTTTTTTTTTTTCTCTCTTGAGGTGAAACATTGGAAGCTCAAGTCCCTGCCTGTTTTACAAGGCACACACATTATTCCGTGTCAGCCGACCGACAAACTGAACTGTGTCGCAGAGGAACCCCCCGAACAAGAAGCGCCTGTGACAGCAGTGGTGGTGGGGGAAATTTTAAACTCGCCCGCGTGCAGCTTCGAATCTCCGTCTCCCCCGGCATTCACTGCCCAATGGCGGTAGGTTCCACCTCCAAAGGCGCCTCCTTTTTCGACCCACTTTTGTGTTCTTGATGGCTTTTCTAGGACCAGTTTGAACTGTTTCCCCCTCCTTCCCGTGCGTGCTGCAGGTTTCGTCGATCCCACCTGACGCTGGCGGGCTCCTTGGTGGCTGGTGAGGTTCCTGTTTGGATCTTGATGCCGGAATGCTGCCGTGTGTGCTCAACTTCCTGCGGATTGGTTGATTTGATTCTTCTCTGATTTAGTGCCTATATAACTTTGGCAATGCATTCCATATGGTTCATCGGCGATTTTCTTTTTTTTTTTTTTTTTGGAGACGAATGGTTCATCGCCCATTCCTCCCCAAGAAATTTCAGATTCCTTTTCGTCCCAACATTCATTTTATGCTTTCCCCCGTCTCCCTCGTGGCCTTAGTCGACAATCCCGCCCTTTCCTTCTCTGGATTGCGTATTGATTTTTTTTCCTCTGTTTCCAAATTGAGGGAAAACCTGTAAACGGAATCATGTTTTTCCCCTCTACTTCTTTTCATTCATCTCTTCAAAAAAGATACGACCTTTATCGGCTTAGGTTTCATGTTTTGCTCACAGGATTTATTTTTGTATGGTTTCTTGTGATTTATAATATAAACATCGATACCCATCAACAGATCAAATATGCCACTCTTGTATGGGATTGGTTTTCGGTACATCCTATGCTTGATAAGTGTTGAAGACCATTCGATTTGGCATCAGATGAAGTTCTTTTACCATATTTTTATGGCCACAACAGTTTTTTTTTTTCTCGAAAGATCCAAAATATTTTCTGTCTACTTGAGAGGTTACTGCTTACTGCAACTTAATGTGAATTGTCAATGACCTTTGATAAGGTCTAGCTGATTTCATGTTTTCACATAACTTGATCTACATATCTGCACATTTATAGACAATGTCAGCACTCTGCAGTCTCCCTGCTTTTACCTGTAAACAATTTAAGCAATGTTATGCATTCTGTACAATGACTTCTTGTATGATTTGAACATGGTAATCTAGTTTATTGGCACTGGATCGTAGTTCCTGTGTGTATTTCTTCTTGTTCTAGATATGCATTACTTCTGCATTTGCAGCTTGAGCAATAAGCATTCTGCTTTTGATGCTGAAGTTGTGTTCATTAATCTGTACCCGTTATATTCCCATCCTGTTTGTTAGATGCGTCAACTTTGTGTTTTTTTTACTTTGCCCGTACGTTTAATTGTAGAATACTTGATTCCCATCCTGCAGTTTTTTTCCCTGGATTGTGGTGTCTTTTAATATTTACTATTTTTTTCTCTGCTAAAAAAGTCTTTGTCATTCCAGATCGGATATGGGAACTATGGTTGGAGGGTGTGTTGGTCCAAGTGAACTTCACTTGAGGAAGGAACTTACTGCTTTGCAGAAGGCACGCTTCTTGCAGGATCCTGAGACTTGCTCAACATGGAAATCGCCTTTGAGTTCCAGCTCATTGATGGCAAATTCAAAGATTACGCACAACAGTGGGATTTCTAGTAATTTGGCACCAAAGCGCATTGAGTCACCTTGCGCACCTCCAAAAAATTATACGAAGCTAAGAAAGGTTTATCTCTACAATTGGAGGCAGAATTCAAACAAATCGAGTGAAGGTGGAATAAAGTTAGATGAGGATGGTAGGCAACCATCTGGTGAGTTAAGCCTGGACAGTCCATGCAATTCTAATGGGGTGAAATCCAAAGGTGATGCATGCCAGGATGCTCATGACGGCATTTTCAATCTTCAGAGTTCAACAGCATGTACACCTGTCAAAAGAATAGCTAGAAGGAGAAAGTGTGTTTTGTCCAAAAAAGGAACAGTCAGAAACCCAGCTGTTTCAAAGTTGTTAGATCTTCAGGCTAACTCCGGTGAACAATCTGAGGATACTGAGAACTGCAACTCGGAGGCTCAGGAGCTATCTCAAGGAGGTCACTTTTCTCACCCTACGTCTCCGCTGTTTGCGGCATGTGGATGTGTCAGCTCTTCAAATCCCTCAAAACTACTGAAAGTGGGTAGAAGAGAGGGGTCTTCTTTTTCATGCACACCTGTTTCTACTAGCTCCTATTACAGGGATGGAAGAAGGAATACCAGCATTTTTGGTTCTTGGGATGCAAGGACTGCTACTTCATTAGATGGTGATGAGTCTAACCAATCAGCATTGCTGGGGAGTCAAAGGTCTCATCTCCCTTGCTATTCTTCAAAAAGGAGAAAACATAGAGGATCTGAAGGAAGTAATTATTCTCCTTCACTATCTGCTATTCTTCGAAGAAAAGGCAGCAGCCTATTATGTGGGAGTCAGACATTGCATAAGAAGAAGAGATCATTTGGTTCGATGAAATGGGCACACTCAAAAAAATCTGCAAGAGGAATGCCACTTTTGGGTACTAGCTGTGACTTTGATTCTTCATCATTTGATTCATCAAGCGATGAACTCTCAACCAATATAGGGGAGCTTGATATGGAAGCTTTGAGCCGGTTGGATGGGAAAAGATGGTCAAGCTGTAAAAGTCAGGACAGAATAAACCTATCTGCTCAAGGTACTGACCTGGCAGCAGTAGACCAGAGAAGCTTGACCCAAAAATACAGACCAAAGGCATTCAGTGAAATTGTTGGTCAAAATATTGCAGCACAATCACTTAGTAATGCAATCATGATGGACAGGATAGCTTCTGCCTATCTTTTTCAAGGCCCTCGTGGAACAGGGAAAACATCCACTGCAAGGATATTTTCAGCGGCTCTAAGCTGCCTTGCTACTGCAGATACCAAACCATGTGGGATATGTAGGGAGTGCACAGATTTTTTCAGTGGGAATGGAAACCATCTAATTGAAGTTGACGCAAGTAACAGGAAAAATGTAAGTAGAATTAAGCACTTACTGGACAACATACCACCATCTGGATCTTCGTCCCATTATAAGGTGTTTGTTGTGGATGAATGTCACATGGTATCTTCCAATGTGTGGTCAGCATTTATGAAGTTTCTTGATGAACCATTACCCCACGTTGTATTTATTTTCATAACGATTGATCCTCAAAACCTGCCTCGAGCTGTGATATCACGTTGCCAGAAGTATGTGTTCTCAAGGATCAAAGATATTGATGCTGTATGCCGGTTGAGGAAAATTTGTATTAAGGAAAATCTTGATGTTGAATTAGCTGCTTTAGATTTAATCGCTCTTAATTCAGATGGTTCACTACGAGATGCAGAGACAATGCTAGATCAACTGAGTTTGCTGGGGAAAAAGATAACACCTTCACTTGTTAATGATCTGGTAATCTTGTTTTTGTGATCAACTTATTTTCACAAACACGTTTTCATTGCATTATATGGAAAAACTGTTGTATACTCTGTAGGTTCTTTGATACATATGGCAATTTTGATACTATAGTCAGATGGCGGATTGTTTTCCTGAACGTTTCACTGTTTAACTACATATGCTCATGAGTTCATTTATCACTCTTTTTATACACTATGTTTGTACTTTTCATTATTTTTTTAAGGTCCTGATACATAAATTGTTCCAGCGATAACAAGTGAGGCCTCCAGCCAAAGCCCAAAGGCCAAGAAAGTGGGCAAATCTCAAATTTACTCATAAACCAAAAGCTAGCCAACGAGAGCCAAACCTGCCTGACTAGCTGTCTTCCTATTTTGCTCTTTTTCTTTTTTTTTTCTTTTTACAAAAGAGGTGCAAACTCTAAGGACATTCTTTTTTATTTGTCATTGACCATATGTCTGGAGTCTCTGGACCCATGTCACATTGACTTATTTGAAAATACGGCCTTTCTTTATAAATTGTAGCCTATAGAATTGGGACAAGATATCAAATGTTTGGTTTCGAGAAAGGAAATTCTGTCAAATTTACATGACTACAATGATTAAGTAATTTCCTTTCCTTATATTTTCTTGGATAATGAGTGACATATGTTATTCAATTGAATAGTGGCTCTAAATTGCAAATTGCATTTTAAAGGTCGGGGTTGTTTCAGAAGAGAAATTGCTCGATCTTTTGGAGATAGCTATGTCATCGGACAGCGCTGAGACAGTCAAAAGGTCCAGAGAGTTGATGGATTCTGGCATTGATCCAATTGCTTTAATGTCTCAATTAGCTGGGCTTATCATGGACATCATTGCTGGCACCTACAAGTTGGCTGATTCTAGTTGTAATGGCTCGGTGGTTGGTGGTCGAAGTTGTGAGTACTTTTAGCCTTGTGTTTCTATCCGTTTTCAGTTCATTCAGTCTTTCCTCTCAGACATCTTTTTATTTCTTTCTTCATCATAACGGTCACACAAATGCTTCCGCGCTTTTCTCTGTATATGATAAAATCTGCTGCAGTAATGCAGTTCTGGTAAGATGAATTGTATTTTCTCTAGAGTTTATTTACACCAATAAAAATTGCCATTTTTTCTGCTGCTTCCATTTGTCAATATCATACGGACAAGAGCATGTTTAGTTCTCATGTGGTCACTGCTCATGAGTTCCGATGGCGAGGCAAGCAAAGTTATTGACTATCCTCTGGGATTGCATCAATTTATTTAACAGCAGTGAACAAAAATATTTCAACAGAAAAAGCACAACATGCGATTATGTGGCTGTTCATCTGCAAAGCTAGGGTAATATTTCCAAAGCAAATCCCATTCTCATATTCACCATTAACCAAAACTGCTGCTGCTGAGATGTTGTTGTTGTTTGGGGGAGGGGCGGTGGGTACAGAAAGAGCCAACTGTATGCAATAACAATATCTCGTTTTTTTTTTCTTTTAAAGATCACATAACCACTACCTTTTTACAAGATGGATCAATTTATGCTCAACTGGTAATGCTCATTTTGCCAGTACATTTGAAGATTTGATCTTATATTACATAGAGCTTGAACAGAAGCTTTATGTTGATTGTGCTATTTTGTTACTTGCTACTTCTTCTGTAGTCAGTTATTTTTATAAATCCACCCTTTCTGTTTTATTCACTTACTAGGCCATACTGCCATATACATTGATGCAAAATATGCAGGTCATCCAATGCACAGCCTGTTTATCTATCTTCTAAAAATATTGTTTTTGTTCTGTAGTAACGGATGAAGAGTTGGAACGGTTACAACAAGCATTGAAAATTCTTTCTGATGCTGAAAAGCAGATAAGGGTTTCAAGTGAGCGTCCCACATGGTTTACAGCAGCTCTACTACAACTCGGATGTGGTCATAGCTCGGATATGAACCAACCAAAAAGCAGTACAAGAGAACACCTTAAAGCATCCAATGATGATATGTCTGAAGCAGCAAGGGAATCATCTTCCAGCAAGACTGTTTCTCATTCATTATCTGCCTTTGGGATTTCAAAGAAAACACTTGAACGCAAAGCAATCAGTGTGCACTCAAGTCCTCAGGTCCTTGCCTCACATTCATCGAGGTCAAGACTGAATGACAGCTTGGTTTGTGGAGAGTGTAGGTCTGTAGACAGAGTTCCACTCAATTCACATCAACTAAATGACAACTGGTCCAAGCAAAGGGCCTTGATAAATGAAAATTCAGATAACCTTGCCCAGATTTGGATAAGATGCATTGAGAATTGCCACTCCAAGACGCTACAGCAGCTACTTCTTGACCACGGGAAGCTAGTATCAATCAGGCAATTTGAAGGTAAACATATCTGGTGTTTTCTTTTGCCATCGACATGGAACATTTGTGTGGGTTACTTACCATTTATCAATTGCTATCTCAGCTACTCGTAATTTGTTATACTGAAAACAAAATACATAGTGCTTATCGATAAGTCCTTTTATCCTTATATTGTTTTATATATTTAAGACATGTAACCCATGATTTACAGAAGTATATCAGGTACAGTAGTGTCCACAAATGTGAGGCCACAAGCCACATAAGTAAGTAACAGAACAGTGGTTACAGAGTTGATGAAGGTACAATAGTAAGTGCATTTATGTATAGGTGCTCTAGACACAACTTGATTCATATCAACTGATTTGGACATGGCTTTCAGCATCTTGGTTGGAGGCACATCCACCACGTTAAAAATGTCACGCATTCAGAGCACCAAATAGTTGAAAAGACAATATAAAAATTGTAGAACATTGTGCACTACAATGAATTCGTAAGATGGTTCTTGAGGGTCAAGTAAATGCATCCGTTGAAGTTGAAATCAAATTAAATTCTCCATATGCTCCTTTGATGATTGGACAATTATTCTGTTACTGAGGCGTAATTTTTTATTTTGATTTTTTCAGGCCGTGCAATTGCTTCTATAGCATTTGATGACCGTGGCATAGAGTCTCGAGCTCAAAGATTTCTGAGCAGCATCACAAATTCAATTGAGACAGTACTGAAATGCAATGTTGAAGTAAAAATGGGTCCATTAGCTGAATTGATCGATGGAGAACTAATGTTAGAGGCTGGCTCTAAAGTAGGAAGAGTAGAGTCTGATGTCTTGAGTTGCTCATCAAATAGTGACCGATTAAAGAGGACCGTGAACTCCTCAAAGAGAAGTTTTGATCATCCAGATGAAGGAAAGAAAGAACTGGAGAAGTACAAAAGTACTCCATGTGCTGATGAAACGATGCAGTCGGTTGTAGTTACTTCTTTCAATTCAGGAATGCCTAAGGCTAGAGGACTGGAGGTTCCGACTCAGGCAACAAAGGAACCAATAAATGGTGAGCAGAAGTTGGAGAGTGCGTGGCTCCAGGTTTCTGAAAAGCATTCACGAGGTCTGATGAATCAAGTGAAACACGGGCATCATGTTCTGTCTCAAGTTGTTGACAGCCAATACCAAAGAAAGTCATCCATGTCCCTAGTTGTGCCCTCAATCCATGCAGATGAGGATCTTGCACATGAGATAGAAGCTTTGCGGATACTTGACAGTTATAGTTCTCAGAAGCACCAAAGTGGAAGAGGTGAAAATGGGTTTACCATTTCACCAAGCAAGTTGCACAGAAAGGATGACATGGCTGATTGCGACAAAGACAGCGTGTACGTCTCATCCTGCATGGTTACATGCCTTTATCCTGACTTCTACATTTTGGCTATGCTTGTTCCTTGTTTACATTGTGTTGACCCTTTCTTACTATGTCTAATTCACAGTTACTCTGAGCCTGGAAGGCCCGGTTGCCATGGCCTTTTTCCTTGTTGGAAAGCTCAAAAACCAAAGGGAGTAAAGGTAAGTGTCTAATGCTTAATGCTTTATGTTTTATCATGCAGCAAGCATGAGGCGTGCAACCTGAAACCTTTGTATATTGTGTAATGCAGGTGAAGAAGCATATGCACGTGAAATCTTAATCTGGCACAGCAGTTTCGCACAATTTTGATGATATTTGAACCTGGGAATAAAACTTCAGTTTCAGAAGTTCCTGTCGAGGCAAGAGTGTTTGGAATGCCCGTATTCACCTCAACATTCATGCAGGTTCCAGCCTGATTGATTCAACTCCAGTGGCAACAAATTTTTTTGCGCTTCACAGGAAAGGAACTTTGTGCAATGACTAGTTTCTGCCATCTTCGGTGCTGGAGGGCAGTCAGATATCTCCATCATTTAGCTGCAAGTGGAAATTTTTATATTGTATTCAAATGTGGCCCTAGCCCCTTGCAAAGTTAAACTATGCTTCTTGTTTTCTGAGGAAGGAAGAAAGGTAATATTCTTTACTCTGAAGACGATATCGATAAGAAACATCATATGGGTGAAACTGATCAATATAGACTTAATTGACCAAATCTGTCTGCTCTTCTGTACTAATGATCCTGTGTTTTAGTACCTATTGTCTGGTTGCTTCCTTTTTGTGGGTGTTTTGCTCGAAAGAATATTTCTTTGTTCTGAAAAACATGACCCTGTTCAATTCTATGATATGCCTAAACCTTTATGTTCCAAGAAAGTTGAGGTAACTTGTTTGATACTGCATTTCTGGGAACTTGCAGAAACGCAGTATCGAGGCTCAGAGACGCCAAAGCACGGCAGCACTGCTGTCAGACAGCCAATGGTGGTCTGATAATAGGCCCTTGTGTATGAGGAATAAGGTGGCAATGAACGAACGCATTACCCATCACATTTCCTAAGTCAAATAAAAGTTGAAGCAAAGTGCATGATGGATCCAATTATTCGAACCAAATACTGTGGCTCGCTGGATTTTCACCATTTCTACCCACTCAAGAGTGCTTAGAAGAATGTGTTCGAGCCTCTACGGAGCCGCGTCGAAAGGAGTAGATCGAAACTTTTCTGAAGAAAAGGAGGCAGAAAAGAGAAAAACAATGCACCTAGACAACCCACTTGGTTAACCACAGATACTAGGCAATAATTGCACTTGCTGTTCACAAAACACAAATGCAGATTCTGTTTGCGTTGCCATACTTACAGTTACAGTTAAAAAAATAAATCAGTCATATAGACTATCATAAATGTTGTCATGTCCAAATCATCAAAGGAAAAGAGAACAAAAAAAGAACAACTTTGGTCACACCTGTCCAGTGAAAAGAAGCATCCACCAAAACAAATCCAGTTAACTAATGGCAAGGAGGCAATAACATAACCTCACTTGCTATGGCTAATTGGCTACGCACAACTTGGTCCTTTTTTAGCCTTAATAAACCACAAGTGGTAACAAAGACAAATTCAGTTAACTACTGACAACTTGGTCCTTTTTTAGCCTTAATATAAGGGAAAAGCTATATGTCACCCGGGTGAAATCAGCCTAGTCCCTGAAGGCGATCACAACAAAACAACAACAGTCTTAATCAGTAAGTTGCAGCAATTAGTCGTGTAGAGAAAATTAACACAATGTCGTCTTTGGCGTCATCGTTGCAGTCTCAGTTCATGGCCTCCTCCCATCGGCTTACTACCGTGCAGAAGCTATGGGATCAATTCGAGACCCGTCCACGGATTCACGTGGAGGTCCTCGCCGCGGCCGTCGTGGCGCTCCAGCTTCTCCAGCTGGTCGTGCACCACGCGCGCTCCAGCAGGGCGGCGGCGAGCCACTGGTCCCTCCGGTGCGCCGCGTGGGCGTCGTACTACCTCCCCGTGCCTCTCGCCGCCATAGCCGTCGCCGTGATGCTCCGGTTCCCGTGCCCGTGCTGGCTCGTGGCCGTCTTCTTCGCCGCCGGGCACGCCGACACCATGGCGGCCTACAGCCTCCGCGACGCCGAGATGCAGAGCGCCCGGCGCTTCGCCAAGCGTGTCTTGTCCTTTGCCTACGTGGCGCTCGCCTTGTTCCGCCGCGCAGATGGGGGTGGATCGATAGCTCGTAGTAGTTATTATTACCAGCTGCCACGCCCCAAGGAGATGTTCGTCCTCGTCATGGGCTTCCATGTCGTTCGCCGGGGCATGAAGGTTGGCGGCACGGCCATGATCCCTCCCTCAGAAATTTGTAAGGTCGCCGCCGACCACGTGAGGTTCTGCGCACGTTCGCCATCGACCGTCGCCGGTGACGAAGACGACGACGATCATCAGCCACACCAGCAGGTCCAGCAGCCATCAGTGGTCGCCGTGGGCTCGCTGAAGTCGTACCAGAGCGCCGTGTACGGGTGCACGACGCTCGAGGACATCGAGACGAACCTCCGCCGCCGTCCTTCGCGGCTGCTGAGAGACGCCAGCCTCTCCTCCGCCCTGTTCCTCCAGCTGCTCCGGCGATACGGCCACCATGGGGGAGCGCCGCCGCTGGAGCTCTCGAGCGCCAACCATGTCTTCAGGAACGTTGTGACGGGGCTTTTTGGCTGGAAAGCTGCGTTCAAGCTCGTCGACGTACAGCTACGCTTCCTGCACGACTACTTCTTCTCGGTGCACGGCTCGCCTTCCAGCACGGCGTACAAGCTTTACAGAGACTACGCCTTATTCAAGATCGGGTTCGTGCTCACCGTCATCGGTCTGGCCACTGATGATCATGAGGAGCCTACCTGCGCGATAGCAGGTTTGTGTTTACCTCTTGTCCTGATCGAGGTATGCCACTTCATGGGCGTCGCCATCTCAGATCGGATCATGGTATCACACATGTGCGAGAGCAAAAAGGACATTGGCGGCCTGATGGAGATGGCACGCGAGGACGGGTGGAACAAGGTTAGGCTGGGGCAGTACTCCCTTGTGGAGGACTTTGAGTACTGTTCTTCTTCTCTGATGAAGCATGAACAAGGAACGCCATCCTCCGAAGATTGGCCGCGGCAGTTTGAGCAGCTCCAGAAATGGATCTTCCACAAAGCAGCAGAGTCCAGCTCGGCTGCCCGTAGTAGGTTTGCATTTGACAACGGGGCATCGTCGTCCATGTTCGTCGTCAGGGTCAGGGAGGCAAGGGGACCACCTGCAGTCGATGCGGCGGCGGCGGCGCTGCCATGGTGGGCGCTCCGGCACAAGACGAGGATCCACACCATCCTGGTATGGCACGTGGCCACCTGGTTCTGCGACATGTCCGAGGAAGAAAGTCGATGCCTTCGTTATCGTGACAAGGGAACGCTGTTCCCGCAGCCTGATGAGCACATGTTGGCCATGGTGCTGTCCAACTACTGCGCCTACCTGGTGGCGTCCCGGCCGGAGCTCCTCGGCGGCGAGCACCCCGCCATGACGGCGTCCATCTTCCACGCAGCGGTGAAGGAGGCGGCGGCGCTTGGGCTCGGAGGCCTCCTGACGCCGGGCTACAGGCACGCTAAGATGGTGACGGAACTGCACAAGCTGCAGGCGGCGGCGTACGACGAGGACGCTGGCGTCGTCAAGCAGGGCATCAGGCTTGGCGGGCAGCTTATGGCTGGCGGCCGTGACTTCTACTTGGAGCGCTGGGAGCTCATGGCGGACTTCTGGGGCGAGATGGTGCTACTCGTGGCACGGTCCGGCGGCGACGCGGCGGCCCACGTGGAGTGCCTCGCCGACGGCGGCGAGTTCGTCACGCAGCTCTGGGCATTGCTGTCGAATGGGCGATGGGAGGAAGGAAATTCGTCCGACGACGGAGCTAAGACGACGATGATGGAGAATGCATCATCGGGGACGATTATGCATTTCAAGCTGCGTGCGTCTGAGTGACCAGACATGACGATTACGGAATAACGCATCTGCACTTCTGTAGTCCGGACACTATAAAGGTTAATAAACCAACCCATGAGTAAACGCACAGAATCATTACCCATATAAACACACTCGAGAGACTAAACCAGTTTGCATCTGCCCTGTAATATGTTAGCTTGATGCAATGTTTGTGTGCAATTACTTGTTGTCTGTGTGAAATTAAATGATGGAGCTAGCAGTTTTTTTTTTCTTTTTTGAGCAAATGGAGCTAGCAGCTGCTCGAGATTGATGAAGTGGGGCGCCTCGATGTTGGGGAAAACAGATTCGGGCCCAAGGCCCATGTGGGGAAAACAGATTCGGGTCCGCAAGCCAGATTTAACCTGAAGGGATCACTAACTAATTTACTCAGTCCCTCGAACCCCTTCAGAGAGGTTACCCGCCTACTACTGTCTAGGTTTCTCTAACCAGTAACCACCATCACTCAGCTGTTAAGGTGTACTCTCTCTGTTCTAAATTATTAGTCATTCTAGATGTTATTTTGAGTGTCTAAATTTATGACATCTTCTATTAACCCAAACATATATATTTATCTAAATTCATACCAAAGAGCAAAGACGCAAGATTTAATGGAGGGAGATGCAAATACCAAATATTTCCAGTTAGTGGCTAATGGAAGGCATAGAAAAACGAGAATATTCCAACTTGAATATAATGGACAGATGATTACTGGGGATGCACAATTATAGAATCATATCACTAAGTACTATAGAAATTTGTTTGGACCATCAAACAATATTAATATGAGTCTTAATGAGGCATTAACTGACAACATCCCACAAGTTTCAGAAGAGGAAAATAAAATCCTAATTGCAGAATTTTCAGAAAAAGAAGTGAGAGAGGCGATCTTTAGTATGGAGCATAACAAAGCCCCAGGCCCAGATGGTTTCCCTACGGAGTTCTATCAAGTTTTCTGGGAGCTAATTAAAACAGACTTAATGGCACTTTTGTAGAATTTCATAAAGATTTACTACCTTTACACAGCTTAAACTTTGGTACAATAATTTTACTTCCAAAGAGTAATGAAGCGAAGCAGATACAACAGTATAGACCAATCTGTCTGTTAAATGTGAGCTTCAAGATATTTACCAAAGTTGCTACAAATAGAGTGTCCAAAATAGCTCAAAAGGTTATTAGCCCATCACAAACGGCTTTTCTTCCTAATAGAAATATTATGGAGGGAGCAGTGATTTTGCATGAAACCTTACATGAGCTAGACACCAAAAAACAGAATGGTATAGTGTTTAAAATTGATTTCGAAAAGGCGTATGATAAGGCCAAGTGGGATTTCCTACAACAGACCTTGAGAATGAAAGGTTTTTCACAAACATGGTGCAATTAGATAGAGACTTTCACTAAAGGTGGAAATGTAGGAGTTAAAGTAAATGATCAAATTGGTCGTTATTTCCAAACTAAGAAAGGTTTGCGCCAAGGTGATCCGCTATCTCCCATTCTATTTAATATAGTAGTGGATATGCTAGCAATCTTGATTGGTAGAGCAAATGAGTAAGGACAAATAAGAGGAGTAGTACCACACCTAGTGAATAATGGTTTGTCTATTTTGCAATATGCTGATGACACAGTTATTTTTCTAGACCATGGTGTGGATCAGGCAAGGAACTTGAAGCTATTATTATGTACTTTTGAGCAATTGTCTGGACTCAAAATAAATTTTCATAATAGTGAAATACACTGTTTTGGACAAGCAAAGGAACAAGAAACCCTATACTCTCAAATCTTCGGATGCCAGTTAGGATCTCTTCCTTTTCGCTATTTAGGAATCCCAATGCATTTTTGCAAATTAAGAAACAGAGATTGGAAATCGATAGAAGATAAGTTTGAAAAGAGGTTGAGTGGATGGAAAGGCAAATTGTTATCGGTGGGTGGACATTTAGTTCTCATTAACTCAATTTTATCAAGTTTACCTCTATTTATGTTATCTTTCTTTGAGGTTCCAAGGGGAGTACTTGAAAGAATAGATTACTATAGATCAAGGTTCTTCTGGCAATACGACCAACAAAAGAAAAAGTATAGATTAGCTAAATGGGATGTAATCTGCCAACCAAAAGAACAAGGGAAATTAGGCATCCTAATTTTAGATATACAAAATAAATGCTTATTAAGTAAGTGGTTGTTTAAACTGAGTAATGAAGATGGTGTATGGCAGGAACTGCTTAGAAATAAATATCTTAAAGATAAGCCACTTGGTCAAGTATTCAAGAAACCAGGAGACTCACAATTCTGGATGAGCCTTATGGTTGTTAAAGATGATTTCCTAAAATTAGGAACATTTAGAGTGAATTCTGGGGAACAGACTAGGTTCTAGGAAGATACTTGGTTAGGTACGGAACCTTTGAAAAATAGATATCCCAATCTGTACAATATTGTGAGGAAAAAATATGCTACTGTTGCAGATGTGTTTAGTTTGACTCCGCTGAATGTCTCTTTTAGGAGATCATTGGTGGGAATAAAACTAACGGAATGGTATAGTTTAGTAGCACAAGCCCTAGATGTTAATTTGGTTGAGGGGAGAGATGTTTTTATGTGGTCACTAAATAAGAACACATTGTTCACTGTGAAGTCCATGTATAAGCACCTTATCAACTGTGTGATATTAGAGTATCGCAAGAAATTTGGCAAATTAAAGTATCATTGAAGATTAAAATTTTCTTATGGTATTTAAAGAAGGGGATTATTTTGACAAAAGACAACCTAGCTAGAAGGAATTTGAGAGGGGATACAATTTGTAGTTTTTTTAGCTGTAGGGAGTCTATTAATCATCTCTTGTTTGATTGTGTATATGCTAAATTCTTGTGGAGAGCTGTTCACTTAGTATTTGGAATTGCTCCCCCAAAATGTTTTAGCCATTTATTGGTAGATGGGCAAAACAAGGAGGACAAGAACCAAATCTATTTTTATTGATAGGTGCAGCTGCATTATGTTGGACAATTTGGAACACTATAAATGAAGTGGTTTTTGATAAATGTCAACCTAAAACTTATTTGCAGGTTTTGTTCAGAGGAACATACTGGCTCAGAATTTGGGCCAAGTTGCAGCGACATGAGAGTGATCAAGACCTTTTGAGGACGACATGCTGCTCCTTAGAGGTGGCCGCTCTTCGCTTTTTTAATTCCAATGGATGGAACAATAGATTTAGGATTGGGTTTTAAAAAACTCTTCATTTTCCTGTAATTCTTTGGTTTGGTATTGTAATAATTTGAGTCTGATCCCTGTTCATTCCGAGAAGGGTGAAGCCGGATAGTGATCCATTATCTAAAAAAATCTAAATTCATAGCATTATCAATGAATCTGGTAAAAAGTCAGCATGACTAATAATTTGGAACGTAGGAAGTACGTTACTTACCTATTACTTAAAAAAATAGTACGGGTTAAATCCTTGACTAAATAAAAAAGCAGCTCTGCCAAGTGCAAAATTCGTACCCGGATGTGTAGTCATTTGAGCTGCGTGTACCGCCTTCTTCCATCATCGCAGAGGCCAAAGGAGACGGTCGCATGGACTTTCTCCTATGAGCTGAATTAGTGGTGCTGAGATTGCACATTGATAAGATGATAATTTGGCATAATCTTGAAAAAGATGATAAATGATACTCTTGCAAACAATCAAACATATATATTCAGATTGCACATTGAACACCAGTCTCCTAGCTAGTATATCAAGTAAAGAATCATGTTACTTGCATTTCTTCATTTCTTGGATCAGTTCATGCCAGAAATCAGCTTATTAGTTATCTGAACATCTGAAGCTGTCATCCAGTCAGGCTGGAGGAGCCAGGTTCAGAGAGTCCAGCAGCACAGCACAGCTCCACGCCTGCAGTCGCAACGTCATCATCGGCCAACAACTCACTCCACGGCCACTGCTGATCTGCGCAGGCCGACGACGATGGCCGCACTTTGTCAGGCATAGTCATCGGATTGCCGCCGGAGCTGCAGGGAACGCTGCTGCTCCCGTTGCCGCTGCTGGTGCTTGGGCTCACGACGCCGCCGGCCGCCGCGGCGTCCATGCCGACGCGGACGCCGGTGATGAGGAATCGCCGGTGGGACGCGACGTGGGCGCCGCCGGCGTTGTGGACGGCGACGTCGCAGGGCCGGCACAGCAGGGCGCGGTCCTCGAGGCAGAAGAAGTAGCCCGTCTTCTCCTGCGTTGATGCAAAACAAACGAATCATCTCAAGAGCAAAATCTGAACTTTGTTCGTGGCTTCCATGGCATGTAAAATTCACTAAAATTCTCTGGCGTTGTACCGGACACGAGTTTATTTGTCCACTACTGGGCCTCGACGTTGATTCAAATTCATAAATTTAAACTGAAATTTGTTTTGCCTTGTGGGTATGTGGTTGCGGCACTCAAATCATGGCCGTTATTGCGTAATTATACTAGCAACCACCAGGTCCTGGCAACTTCACGGGAAAAGATATCACATCAGATACGGCCGGGGTTGCCATATCAGTATCATTGCTGTACTTCTCATGCCCTATCTTTCAAGAAGCTGGACCATCATCATTTGCTGAGAAGCAGCAGCAACTTGACAAACCTTTGTCTGGCAAGCTGGACCATCATTTGTATTTTTTTTTTACTCAAGGACCATCATTTGTAGGGAGAGTAACAAGAACATCTATGAACAAAAATAGCTAGGTGAGCTTGTTACCTGTGTCAAAATATATGCATGCTTTCTTAAAATTTACCAAAAAGTCTAATTTTTACCCTACAATATAACAAAAGTATGATTTTCAACCTACGAGTCTACGACTACGAGATCGGATAAAAATGGCCATCCAACTGCTAAAAGTGGGCAAATTTGGCCCTTTGAGTGGTTTCTAAGGTGGTTTATATTTTTAAAAATATAACTTAATCTAAAGAATCAAGAGCTAACTCATTTTAAGTAAAAAAAATTTGAAACCATTGCCAATTTATTTCCTAAAAAATAACTATATGTTGGTACGCAATTTGAAGTTATTTGCATTTTGTTTATTCTATTTCTATCATTTTTAGAAAAACAAAAACAATAAAAACCCTAGCACCATGAGCAAATAATGCTCAAATAACTTTAAATATTGTAGCAATAGATAGTTTACAACTTTTGAAAACTTGTGGCATTGGTTTCATAGTTTTGTGCTTTGACATGAATCAGTTATGAAGTTTTAATCTTAAACAACATCCTTTTATATTTTCAAAAAAAAATAAAAAAAAACTACCTTTGAAACCACCTTAAATTTGTCCGATTTTGATAGTTGTATAGGCTTTTAGTGTCTGGTTTTGTAGTTGCATGTTGAGATCGGACTTTTGTCATAGGTGGATGGTGTAAAGCATACTTTTTGCTAAAATTTAAACCTGGATTTTTCACAAAATCTGGTTTGATTGTTCAGCCAAAGTACCACAAAGAAACAAGCAATGATCTTACCATTTGATATACAACAACGATCTTTATTATTATCCTTTTCCAATAAAAAAAAACATGACACTTCACCATTCCACAATGATATTTTTCCTTCACCATTCAACAATGATAGTTGTCAGTTATGTCCTGAAATTTGTATTTCTATATTGTAATTACCTTTGTCTAACTTATCCAATTGAAAGGAAACAAATTCATGTAGCTAGCCATCTCTGCTGCATACAAGGCTATGCGTGTAACCGTAGATGACTCATGGACAATTCAGCGGCAAGGCAAGAACGAACGGCACGTACCTGGCAGATGTCACAGGCGGGGTGGCTACCGTCGCCGACGAGGATGTTGCTGTGCGAGGGGGCGCCGGTGGTGGACGAGGGGAGCAGCTCGACGCGGCTGTGCCTTCCGGCGAGCCTGTTGGCCGAGTGGACGGCGGCGTCGCAGCGGCGGCAGAGCGCCGCCTCGTCGGCGCAGCACAGCACCGCCGCCTCCGCCCGACCGCACGCGTCGCACCCGATCTTCATGCCGGTGCCGGAGAAGGTGCTCTGCTCTGCTCTCGATCGTTTCGGTAGGTGGTGGAGATACACTGGAATGTCGGCCGTGTCCTGAAGAAATATCTCCAGCGTGCCCGAGACTCTCTGGCACTCTCTCTTGCTGGCTGGCTGCTGCTCCCGTGTGGTGTGGACAGGACAGCATCGATCGTGTGGTTTTTATGGGCGTGCGTGTTTATGGACACTTTTTCAACCTTTCTTGTTCACCACGTACGCCACTGCTTGAATTTGAAAACGACGGTTAGTTACCACTTGTGAGTTTGTGACTTGTGAGATTTATGAATGTGGGTCAAGTCATCATCGATAAAAGAAAAGGACTATATATGATATCGATTGAAGTATGTTGTTAATCTTTTCTTACTGATCTGAAATATTAACCAAGTGCAGCCCGAGGGCCGAGGTGAATATCCTGGTGACAGAGTGTAATGATCCATATCCCCCCAGATAAACTTTGAATATATATGTTCTTCATTTTCAGGGACGTAAGGGTGAGTTTAGATTGGGAGAAAAAATACTGTAGATCAAAAAAACACTGTAGATCATGCTGAGAAGCGTGTTCTGTGAGTGAGAGGAATAGGATGAATAGAGAAAAGTTGAATGAATAGTGTTTTTTTTTGGAAGTTGAGGGAACTAAACTTACCCTAAATCCTAGATGGACATATTAGAGTTGCAGACTGTGTCTTCTCGATCGAGCAGCATGGAGGCATGGTCCTTACGTGCCCATAAAAAAGAGAGAGATAAAATCCCTTTTCTCGAAAATGACAAATGAACTGTCTGAAAATGAATCTTGGCATTCGACCAATCTTGCTTGCGAGATCCAAGCAAATGTGTGACAAATAAATTGGCTGCAGGCCAATAGCTAGCTACCAAGATTGAGTACTGCCGTACTGGACCAACTTGCATGCTCGGCTCGGATAAGCAGGCGATCGAGTGGCCATTATGTTCTCATGCTAGTGGCACATATCTATCTCTCTCTCAGCTTTATTGTGTACTTGTTCTCTTGTTTTTGTTTGCTATCCGTTGCAGTCAATTGGCACTCGTGTTCACATAATGCCACTGAACAAACGAATATGAGGTGTACCTTCATGGATTGGGAATGTTCCGGCGATATCACGACTCCAGGAAAACGACATATAGATCGTTCCAAGAATATTCAGTGTTTAGATATGAAAAGTAGTGGAGTGGTGCCCTAACTATGGTACACCGCACACCAATCCTTTCTTAGTTAGGATGTAAAGAGTACTTTAAAGGAATCTGGACACCTTTGATTTTTTTAGAGGAAAAAAACAAGTGTTAATATTTTTTTAATATTTTAACTACCTCCGTGTTAACCGGCACATATGAATGTACGCATGCATTATGCATATGCATGCATAGCAAAACATGCACGAAGCCTTTTGAAAAAAGAACCAAATGCCAGATCTATACAATGTGCGTATGCAATGGCTATTTGCAGCATATTTTACCTAACAGATCTATACCTAATTTGCAAGATATTTTACATATTTCTCCTTTTCAAAATAAAAAACATATAATTTTTCAATTAATATTTGATAATAGACATCTAGATTTTTTAATGGAAATATACATCTATATTTGCTGACAATCCACATTTACTTCAGAATATTGTAGCAAAGCACAGTGAAAACAATATTTCACTATTTATTATGTCAATTGTGGCTGAATTCATTCTCCTTTTATTATATTGCCTAATAATTCATGAAAATTAAGTCCGCGCTATCTATTACTACTTATGCGTGATGAAAAGAAATTACGAAGGTATGTATTTCAGTTCTGAAGTGTCGTTTCACAGTGTTTTTATCGATACCGTGAGCTTTTATTTTCATTTTCTGCTATAAAATGACGTTGATGATGATTTTATTTCTTCCCTCATAGTAGAATTATTACTTCTTTTATTTGGGGGCAATTCGAATATATTCTATTCAACAAATTAAGCATGATAAATTTTGAAAAGAGGCTTATTGCCACATTTTGTACATTTTTGTTTTAGTTTATATCTCTATTGAGGTATTTTGCCGTTTTACCATGCGATACTTTTAGGCTGATTAAGGCTACCTATTGATCTCGATGAGTATGTAAATAAGTATTTAGCTTTTTTTCAAGCATTCTAAAACTCCTTTTGTTTTAATACATAAAAATATTTAATTAGTATCTCTCATACCTTTCTTTGGATAAGATAGAGGGATGGACTTGTATTTTTTTTCTGATTATCAAAGAAGTGAGAAATTGAATATATAAAATTCAAAGTTTTAGAAATCCTATGCCCGAATCCGACGAACATGGCAAATATTGCCAACCCTTTCGACTAGACGGCCTAAACTAAAAGTGAGACTATTCAGCAAGTACAGCAAAATCGCTTTGGAGCTGCTGGCTGCGACCGAAAACAAACAGAAAAACGAAAAATCCTCCTCATTTCATCCCCGCCGCCGAATCGCGCCCCCTGTTCGTCCTGATTCTTAAAAGCATTCGTCCTCCGCCATGGTAACGAACTCGCATTTGATCTCCCCAGCTCTTCTTTGATCTGTTCTTGTTCCTCACCTCGGTTCGATCTGCCTCGCCGTCGCAGATCCGGTTCATCCTGTTGCAGAACCGGCAGGGGAAGACGCGGCTCGCAAAGTACTACGTTCCGCTCGAGGACTCGGAGAAGCACAAGGTGGAGTACGAGGTGAGCAGTGAGCCTTCGGGGCAAGAAAGATTTCATCTTGGTGCTTGTTCTGGGCTTTTCTTTGATTCGGGCGTAGCTGATCCTGTTGCGGTGGTTCTTTGGTTGTTGTGAATCCAGGTGCACCGGCTCGTCGTAAATCGGGACCCCAAGTTCACCAACTTCGTCGAGGTCAAGCTCTTGCTTTTGATCCCAGGTGTCGTTAGAGTATCGATTGGGATATGTCTGTAGGGTAACTAGTGTAAAGATCTTCTATTTTGCGCGCTCGGGGTTACTACTAAATAAAATCAGGTCGATCAATGTGGCTAACTGTTTGGTTCCTGCCTGGTGGGGCAGTCAGAAAGATTGTGTGTGGCCTGCCTCTTTTTTTAGGTTGAACAATAATAATGCAAAAACATGCAGGTTAGCCATATTCTTTATCATTAGATTGCGGGAGATTGTCTGGTAGGAAGGGATAATTGTTATTCTGTAGGATTTGTTACAGATGCAATCTTGAATGTGGTGTCATATCTACAGAATCAGCTAACAATGGTAACAAGGCTCTAAAATTTGTGCAGTGACACGTCACACCTGATAAACAGAGATCACTAGTCGAGATGGTCAGATGGATTATTAAATCATTTGGCAGAAAACAAAGATGGATGATTAAAACATGTGCTCATTTGCTTTGTACACTTAATATTGAATACTGATTACATCATCTCTAAGCTTTGAATCGCCATTCACCATTTGCAGGCTTTCTATTTCTGGCCTCTTTTGAATCTTCCTTTATTGAGCCCAATCCAACTCTGAGGCAGAATACCTCTTATATCTCAGTATAGTATAACCACAATGAGATTTTGTGTCTGTTTTCATTTACATCCACAAGCTTGTCAGAAAACATATGTGCTGCAGTCTTGTTCTGATTAATAGGCAAAATCAAAATCTTGCGCTGTTGAGTTAGGTCCTGTGTTTTGGCGTATAGATTATGACAAGCATAGTAATCTTTAGGGGGAGTATATTGTTGGATTGTAACAATATGGCCTGTGGATGGTTGCAATCTAGGATGAGAAGCAGCTCTCTTGTTTCAGTTAGAGATTATAAAAGCTACAATCCACAACTCCAAGCTGAAACAAACAGAACCTTATTATGTGAATTTTTAACTGTCAGATGAGGTCATTTACTATCCATGAGTTCTTTTGGGGGTAGCATTAGTCATACATTACCTTCATGCTTTTTTTTTTTGCCTGCTGGCTGATTTGAAATAGCAAAGTACTCATATTTTAGATCTTACTCATGAGTTTCTACTGCAGTATCTGGCATGTTCTTCAGAAATGCTTTGTTCAAACTCTTGAATTTTACCTTTTCCCCTTGTAACTAACATGGAACTTCTCTTGCAGTTTCGTACACACAAAGTCATCTACAGGAGATATGCAGGGCTTTTTTTCTCAATGTGTGTTGATATTACTGACAATGAGTTGGCATACTTGGAATGTATCCATTTGTTTGTCGAGATATTGGACCATTTCTTCAGCAATGTTTGTGAACTTGATTTAGTATTCAACTTCCACAAGGTGACTGCTATGTCTCACTAGGCTAATCTAGCAATCTGCAATACTTAAATTCTATTTTAATATTCCTTAATCAACAAGACCACTGGGGACCAAATTTATGAATGTTTAGCTACTTCTACTGTATTCTGGATAAGTTTCTTTTTCTTCAGCGTTACTTGTGTTTATATTTATTCTGTTATGCAGTTTAGACAACTGTTCCAAAGAATTTCTTCTTCAACTGAAAGCAATTTAATATGTTAGGGTTAGATATTTTATAGCCAGGAAGTTTTTATGACCAATTTAATAAGATGTTTACTTATTTGGTGTTGCTTGTGTTTACCTATCTGTTACTGGCTATGATGTTAGAGAACTGTGCATAGTGGGGGCATTTTAATTCTGCAAACAATATAAGATATTACCCCTGCATATGTGACATTACTGCCCTATTTGAACTTAACAATGGCAGGATAGCCGAATACACTCCTCAACTTTATTACTTCAGGGACCTAAGTGATCATCCGGCCAAAGTTGAGGGATTTATTTGGCTATTTTCGCCTTATTTGATCCCAGTTTTCTGATACCCCGATAATAAGTTTATCGCCACTCATGTGTCAATCAATAGTGCCTTCTGGTTATCAATAGTTCCCAAGTGTACTTGGGAAACAATTATCTATGCATTGGGGGGTTGCATATATGTAAATATCCAAAGCACGGGCTCAATATTGTCAAAACTCAAATAGGATTTGCTTTTTCTTTAAGCACTAGGAAAGATATATTCAAATATGAGAACAGTCTATTTAAAAATGGTATTTGAAAGTACATTTTATGAACTTAATTTTTACCACAATCAAGACCAAATTTGGTTGCTTATGCATTCTTGTTTTGTGCCCTTCTGAAACCAAACTTAAGTATCTAACTGTCGTTGATAAGCTTTGACCTTTTTGGCTGTGTGTTGTAGGTCTACTTGATATTGGATGAGTTTATTCTTGCTGGAGAGCTTCAAGAAACAAGCAAAAGGGTACTTACTACTTACTACCTCCTCCCAAATAATTCATATTTCTGTCATCTATGCATTAGGTATTTGTATCAGTAATATTGATAAGCTTCCACTGTTTTTCCAGCATATGACGTAGCAGAATATAAAAAGAAATCAATTAGCATTTTGGTAGGTTAGTGACAAGTCAAATATATACTATACATTTTTCTTGCCCATAGGAGTTCTAGATTAGCTGAATATATCATCAGTAACTGTCAGTTTGGTTGGAGTCAAGCTAAAATGTGCTTCTACGAAATGGTGTGCTGGCATAGTTTGCTGCCTTGCTCTTCAGAGTACCAAACATTTACAATTTATTTTTTTAAAAAAAATCTAGCTGCCCTTATTTTGTTTTGGTGTAAAAACACAGCATCTATCACTCTACTTAATTACTTTTTTTTTTGCATTTTATGCATTATTTCTAGAAGCATTCGAGCTTTGAATTTGTGCCTGCAGTATTGCAGCATGACTGATGTTAATTATTACTTGGGGTAAATCATGCAAGTTTTGTTTCTTCTGGGTCCTCATGTGAACCCAGCAAATGGGCTGAAGTAGTGATCCATTGGTAGTTTCACAACCTACATCTCAGTTGTATCGATTCTCACCTCTTGCATATATTTCAGGCAATAATAGAGAGGATGGGCGAGCTTGAGAAGCTGGAATAAGAAGGAAAAGTTGTAATGTACATTAGCGTAGGCTTGGGATATAATCAGCGATGAGCCTGTTCTGCAAGTCACCTCCATGTTTTTTTGTACAATTCTTTGTACCTGTTGTGTCATTATCCTGCTTCATTTGAACGTTTCATGACCTGTGTGGAAGTGCCCTTTTATCGTTTCGAGAGCTTAATCATAGATTTTGTGGGTCCTTTTATGGAGAAATTTGATGTGTAGAAATGAATTTGATGAAAAGCAATAGATACTGTTTAAAGTGATATTTGAAGTGCGCATTTTAAGTTTTAACAACACTTATCATCATGTTTGCTACCCTGAGTAAGTTTGACCTTTTGTCTATGGCGAAAGATCGGTGCTGTTTATAATTTTTCAGTGACTGAACCTTGATATTTATGCTAATTGATGTGTCCCTGATAATAGATGAATGGATTGGCCTGAAATCCTGCCATGGAAGAAAGGTGATGCTAAATGGCTGGGCCCTAGAGGACCGAAGGGTCTTTGGGCTTTCACCTGCTAATATAGGCCCAGCTCTTCGCCTAAGCACATTTCTCCCCATTTCTTCTATGATTATTGCAACAAAAAAATAAAATAAAACTCGCAACTCGTTAAACAAATGACCAAAGTTAACGAGTAGAGTCCTGTGATGACTCTCACGTGCCCTATGCATATGCGTGCAAACGTTGTATGTTAATTTCTTCCTGTAATTATGACACCCGTTGAATTGTGAGACATTGGTTTCATTTTCCATTTTACTCAGCGAGTTTATAGCGTGGTGCTTTACTAGTGTTGTCAGATGTGATGTTTTAGATTTTATGATTTTACTTGTCGATTTCTTTTTTTTTTACTTCAGATTCAGAAAATTCTGAACAACTTTCCTAAAACTTGTAACGCTCCGATAGTTAAATCCTTCTGAACTTATGGACAGAATGAGTTCAAACCTAATGTGTACTTGAACAAAAGAAAATTACATGTAGCAAAGTTTTGAGAAAAAATAACAAAATAGTGGTGTCAAATACACCTGGCTTGCGGCCTGACGGCTGATACAGCCACCTTTTTTGAGGGCTAGTCACCTTGGAACAAACAAAACGGAACGGAATAGTGGCGACCAAAACTACAGGGAGGGCCACCCTCATGCATAGCTTTTGCACGTATATAAGACAACACTTTGAAGGCAAAGTACACTTATGTTTGTTAATTGTTCCAACTAACCAAATCTAACATCCCTTTCGAACCAATCCACACGAATTAAAAGAAGCTCCGGACACTAATCCCAGTTGGGAGATCGTGTTAAGGTATCTTTGTTTATTTAAAGGGTGGTGTTAATGTATCTTTAAAGACAAGAAAATGGTCACTCACAGTACAGTCTTCTGTTACCTCCCTTGCAAGTAACACACCATGTAACTCAACAAACCCTAGCCACATGTATATATACAAAAGGATAAATGAAAATGACAATTATTTTCATACCTTTTAGAACGTATTTGCTATGCTTTAATTTCGAATTCTGACTGGTGGGCCAGCTTGTTAAACTTTTTGTTTGCCTACGCCTACAATTGTCATCCACAAACCAAATACTATCTAAAGATATGCCATAAATGCCATATATATCATCCTGGCGTGATAAGGTTCATTAATAGGTACACTTACCAACGCCATTCATTTTTTTGGTAACATATATAACGCTATGTATAATATAAACCGCAAAACAATTTTGATCTGGGAATTCTCATTTTGTTTATTTGAGTCCACGTGTTGCGTTCAACCAACTTTTTGGGTATGATTCTTAACATGTATGCACATTTCATTTTGCTGAAATCAATGCCCTTATCTAATGAGAATTATCAAACGAAACCATTCAAACCAGCTAAGGATGCTTGATGCAAACATCGATTTGAGCTCTTGCAGATTGAAAATAGAATTTTGTAGATAATAAGAAGATTGGCAACATAAGGTTTAGCTGAATTTTCAACAGAATAGAATTCTAATATATTTAATTGATAGTTTGCTAAATTATTCTTATATTTGACCAAGCCAATTTTGCAATAATGCTGTGAGTTTTTATTTAGTTAAACACGTGATGTACCCAGATCAACAAAATCTAACCATCGAAGATTCATTAAGAAACACAAATAATTTGAAGCGATCCTAATTAATTAAAATTAGCATGTGTGCAAAATATGAAAGTGGCGTGGCCATTTGAAAAGGTTGGAGAAATGAAAAGAAAAAGGGAAAAAAAAAGGAGGAACCATGCTGCAGGAGAAAGACACATGGATTGTGACGTAACAACAAATTGGGATGATGCACATAATCCCTTCTTGTTTTATGAGATCCTTTGTACAGCGATTTCCAATTGGTCCCAATGCACATAATCCAATTGGTCAGCCATACGGCCGGTCCCAAGAATCCAATGCATGCCAACCACATTAATCTGGTGATTACCAATGTTTTTGACATGTCTTTGTCATGTCGTTGCAATCAAAAGATATTGGTGGGTTAAGAAGAGATAAGCGTTGGGATTATCAGGATCAACGGTGCTGTACAGCCACCCATTCGATACCTTTTGGATGATGCGATTCAGAAACTGGTTCCGTAAAATAATAAAATATCAATTTTGTGAGGAAAATCGCTGAACTTTCGGTTAGTGTGGTTCAAAGTGTGTATGCATATACTTTTATTGGTGGTTGCTTATTTTCCAATTCTAAGGTATGCCAATCTAGCCACCCGACAATACACATATATTATCTCTATATTATTCGTATGCCTTCAAGAATAATACTTCACCTGAAACAAAGTCTCTTTGGGTTATTCAGAATCAATCACGTGTCAATTTTCTTATAGATGACAAGAAACTAAAAATGTTTTCAGAGAGATATTTGGACAGTTATTTAGAGTCATAGCAACGCTCATCACAATCCTGTTAAAGGTCTAAATCTGGAAGAAAAAACACACGAAGAAATAATTTATAATTTCTTAGGTAACGGAAGCTTTGCTTGAAATTAAGTCACCCCTGATCTCTGCATAAATAAAATGCATGAAAGGCGACATGGACTATTTAGATGACAATTTCTTTCTCTTCAGCCACAGAACCGTGATACTATTACGCAAGTAACACCAGTTTTACTTTAAAAAACGACCTGACATTTGACCTGCCATGATCTACTCCTACTTTTGAATGAACTTCTAGTGCCCTTTCAATTGGCCACGCCTAGTAGGGTCAATGCATGCATGGCAATTGAAACCCTTCCTAACAACATGTAGGGCACACACACATGATTGGTGATGAGAAGCAAGACGCTAGACAGGCTCCTCTTTTGAGGCCCGAGACGACAACAAAGACTCAAATCTCCAAGCTTAGCCCTAGTGTGAAAAATTCAGTCAGGCCGCGGTAGAAAGAAAAAAAAAAAAAGCAGAGAGTCAATGGTCCATGCACTCTTGCTGTTGCATCTCTGATCTCTCTCTCTCTCTCTCAAGCGGGGCACACCTGATCAGGTGGTCCAGGGGGACCAGAGTCCATGCATCCAAAGGCGCAGGGTTTTTGTCCGCGATCATCTGCCGTGAATTTCGAAGTTCTAACTCGAGCGGTTCTTTTTTTTTAAGAAAAAAATGTTTGAGGTGTAATATTTTGTAGGACTACATTTTTACTGTGTTTATAGGAAAAAAATATAGTAATATCAGTATTCACATAGCCAACCTTCACTTTCATCAAATCATTAATGGTCAAACTTTATAGGCTTTGTGAACATGGGCATTATGTTTCCGTTTTCATGGAAAACATTTCAACTAGGATTATTATTCAACATGTATTTTCGAGTTAATTCTTGGTTTCCATTCTAATAGTGCTCTGTTACTAGCAATTGGTATCATATAAACAAACCATCATGATTTCTAGTTGCTTCCAATAAATAATTTGATCAAGTGTTCCATATTCACTGGCCATCATTTTCAAGCATTTCCATCCTTCATGGGAAAACAGTTAATTCTTTACAGAATTCTACTTTAGTTTTTTTCTAGCATAACATTTTTAAAAAATAAAATGGAAGTTTTTCCATGACCATTCTTTAGCATTATCCTTTGTTTTCTTGCAAGAACATTTTTCCTCTCATTTATCGGTGTCATATTATTCTTGGTCAAGAGAATAGCATCAAACACAATTCCAAGACTAAGAAACGAATCAGAAGACCAAAAAGGACAGCGGCAAAAGATCACCAGAATTGCATTTTAGTCAAGAATAAAGCAAACCGCAAGGTATTCAAGAATAAAGTGATGTGGATATGCAAAAGATCAGATCAGGAGAAACAAAACCAAAAGCAAAGAACAATGCAAATGATTGAAAGCCAAATTCGTGTTGAATTATATAAAAGGAGCGCAATCCATGTGTCTTTTACATATCCTCGAGAGGGAAAGATCGCAGGACGATTCATCCAGCCTTCTAACATCAAACACCGAACATTCTAGCTGATGCAGAGGACATTCAACTGAGGAAAAGATAAAGGAGGGTACTAATTTAGTACCTTAAAGATAATTCCTTGTGCACTTTGCATGCCGAGCAACTTTATATATTCATTGGAATAAAAAGAGATTAAGACCTTTCTATCCTCCCTCAAAGAGAATCTAATTCTAATAACGATAAGTATATTCAGCAACATGGCCAATTTGACTTCTTACGTATATACATGGCCTTTTAATGTAGATGCAATTGAAAATTGAAGGTAGTAGTAGTACCTTTGATATCAGAAATCCACAACCCAAGCCCTCTCCCTGGTATTGATTTGGTAATTTGTAAATAACAAAACAAGGTCCACATCTTCCTTGGATCAAGCACTCCCAAAATGTGGCTTAGCATTTTTTTTACTGAGCCAGCTGGAAAATTGAATGTCACTAGTGTGTACCACGCCCCACTGCACAGCACATATTTGTACTGTAATAATCACTACCTGAGCCTTAAAGGAAGACCTGTCAATTTTCTTCACAGGCAGAAGAATGTTGTGCAGTGAGTAGACACAGTGTCAGCGACCACACATTTCACCATCTGGAAAGCAGAAGGTTTTACGCACATGATCCAAACTAAAGCTGCGATTAGGTGGGCCTGAGGTTAATCTGCTGCACAAGTGCCCATACAGCAATTGAATACTAAAATCATGTGCAAAGAGCCAATGATAAGAAGCTGTTGGCTGACAGGGATACATATGGTGCAAAACAATTGGGCCTGTATGTGATGGTTTACTCTAATCTAGTCATTTTTTTCTGACCAAATGGGGAACTGAGTGAGCGAGCTTCCATTCGCTAGATTAGTTCTTGTGTGGTTCTTGACTAGCTTGACTCCCCAATAGAAGCTTCCCATAGCAACCAACAGCATAGTTTAAGCTTTGCTTCAGGACAGGTGGCTCCAAAACATTGGTGAAGATGCTTGTCTGTCCTTTTTGTTTGCATTCTATAATTTTTCATGTGAAGTCATTTAACGTAATTTACGTGAGGTTGTTTTGTGCATTCCAGATGGAAGGAGGAGGGAATCGGTAACTTCGCTCCACACTCAATTTTCAGGATAATGCACATCTACTATTTCAGAAATGAAAAAAAAGATAGCATGCACCATAATATTTTTTCGAACGGACACAAAAGAAATTAAATGCTTAAACTCGTTTTCTGGCCGATCCCTTTCTCAGAAAATAAAAAAGAAAATAACTGAACAAAACACTCATAATTCTGAATATTTCCAATCCAAACAAATAAAAAATCCAAGTGGGGACATCCATGGACGCGCTCAGCTCCTGACTCCTGTAGCTCCCACCGTTTCACCATTGCAGTACAGCTCCTGACACACCACACAAGGCCTGGCACGGCCTCTCTCTCTCTCTCTTTCTCTCTCTCTCTTAGCATGCTTGGATTCCTGACAGTGCAAGCAAAGCAATCACCAGAAGCTAGTAGCTCTAGTAGTATTTCTCTTGCTGCTTCACCTTGTTATTATACACACACCACTACTACATCAGAGGCAACAAGCACTCCTAGTCTCCTTCCATTGGCCATCTCTAGCTCACAGCCTACTATCTCTAACTCTTAACATTTCGCTGTATTTTCCTTACCACTTTGCAGTAGTGAGTGTGTATTAGGGAGCAAGGTTGGTTTCTTGTAGCAATGGATGCCAAGACTTGAGAAGGCATGAGCTTCCTCCCTCAGCAACCACTACAAGGTTTGCTTCTCTTTTGTTTCTCCATTAATCTGTGTTTGTTTCTTCAGTCTCTTCTTCTTTGCCTTTGTGTTTTTTTTGCCCTCCTCTTTGTCTCTTAATTGTTCTTCCCAAAACAAAAGCACAGAATGTTTAGCTAGAGTGGGGGGAGTAGGAGTAGAGAGGTCAAAGGCTGGTCCATGTATGATATATGTCTTCTGTGTTGTTGAAGCGTACACAAGAGAAAGCACCCACACACACCAACCATAAACCATTAGTGCCTTAGTGGTGTGAATACAAAGCATTTGCAGAGAGCATCGTTACTGATCTTGTTGTGCAATCTGCATGGCCATGGTGAGAAGCCCAAGAAACCTTGGAGTAGTACTAGGGCTCTAGGAGTAGTAGAGTTACCCCCATCTTGGAGTTTGGGACTGGGTATCTTCTTGCTAAGATCCCAAGGCCACCACAAGGTCCACAACCTCGGCCCTTTTTGTTCTCTCACACTCCCCAAGAATCAATCTTTTTTCTTCCTTGTTGGCTTTTTGAGCCTCCCAAGGCATACCAGATTCTTGTTTCTCATACATCATTGCCTGGAACCTCCAAGCTGTCGTCTTGGCATTCACTTCTTCCATCCCGTTGAAATTCCTGCTGCTTGTTTGTTGGTTTCAATTCCCTTGTTTGTTTGTGGTTGCGCGCGCGCCATTGCAGATTTGCAGCAGAGCAGGAGCTGCTGTGGCAGAGGAACGGAGCAAAGCATGGATCTTTCCGGCGCGCAGGGCGAGCTGCCGATGCCGATATCAATGCACGGCGCCGGCGGGGGCTCGCCGTACCTGGGCCTTCACCACCACGAGCACCTGCAGCAGCACGGCCATGGCGCCAACGGGCGGCACATGTCGCCGCCGGAGGTGATGGTGCCGGAGGAGTCCAAGAACCGGCAGCTGGCGGTGGTGCCCGTCGGCGCCGGAGGCGGAGGCGGAGGCGGGCCGGGGGTCAGGTACCGCGAGTGCCTGAAGAACCACGCGGCGGCCATCGGCGGCAGCGCCACCGACGGGTGCGGCGAGTTCATGCCAGCCGGGGAGGAAGGGTCGCTGGACGCGCTCCGGTGCTCGGCGTGTGGTTGCCACCGCAACTTCCACCGCAAGGAGCCACCGGGCGGCGGCGACCCCCGGCAGCTGCACGGCCATCACCACCATCCTCACACTTTGAGCCCTCTCGCGGCGGCGCACCACCACCACCGGGGACTCCTGGTGGCGGCGCTGCCACCGGCGCCGACGCGGATGGTGATGCCGCTGAGCGCGATGCAACAGCAGCAGCAGGCGCACCACAGCGCGGCGTCGGCGGACTCCGACGACGCGCGCGCGCCGGGGTATCAGCATCAGGTGGCGGCGACGCCGCCGGCGAGGAAGAGGTTCCGGACCAAGTTCACGCCGGAGCAGAAGGCCCGCATGCTGGGGTTCGCGGAGGAGGCCGGGTGGCGGCTGCAGAAGCTTGACGACGCGGAGGTGCAGCGATTCTGCCAGGAGGTGGGGGTGAAGCGGCGGGTGCTCAAGGTGTGGATGCACAACAACAAGCACACCCTGGCGCGGCGCGTGACGGACGGCGGCGACCAGGAGCATCAGCTCGCCGGCATGCCACTGCCGGAGCCCGGCGAGATCGGGCGGAGCCCCAGCCGGAGCCCGCCGCGGCCGCCGCAGCAGGTCCGGCTGGAGTAACCCAACCAACCGAAACAACAACGACATTGATCAAGACGACGGCGCTGCGCTGCGCTGCTGACGAGGATCGCTTCACTCTAGCTCCGGTTAATCTAGCTTAGCTAGCTGCATTGGCTTCTTAATTCCACTGTTCCATCCATCCATCCATCCATTCGTCAACCAACAAACTGATGCTGAAGCTGGGAACTTCCATGGATTTGTTTTCTTTCTCCTTGCTTGATTTCTGTAGCTTCTCGTTCTTTCTTTCTTGTCGATGATGTCCCTAACTTGCTGTCTAGTAGTGCTTAATTTGATCGAGCGACTGAAATGTGGGAGGGTGAGACTGTAAGTTCAGATCACTTGTTTTAACTCTGATGAAGCCCATGTGTTGAGTTGTGCCCTCCATTCCATCATGCTACTGTTCTTGTTCAGAGCTGTTTTGCATGGTCGTTAGCAGCTCTGAAACCTATTTATGGTTGGATTAGACTAATGATTGTGGCCGGATCAGGAGGCCCGGGGGCAGTTGCTGGTTGATGATTGGTGAGAGGGATGGTGGTGGCAGCAACAAGCAGGAGCAGCAGCGCAATCTGGCTTGGTGGTGGATGGGGTGAATTATTGCCGGCCGGAGCTGGGGGGCCAAGCCAAGTCAAGAGGACTCACTAGAGCTGTGGGTGTGCAGGGAGGCAGGGGAGCATGTGGCGAGCCGATCCCAAAATGGATAGCCACTTAATGCCCTGCTCTGAGAGTGAGGAGTGGTTGCAACTGAACTACCCTGATCTGAATTTTTCTGATCCCACATCCCTACCACTATTACCACCACTAGTATGTGCAATCTCCGTAAGGTTCAGCAACCTGCAATGCGACAAGATCTGCCGTGCAGGGGGGCAGCGGTTATTGGTTTGGTTTTGCTTCGGTTTGAGGGGTCTAAAAACTCTTTGGCAATTCTTATTAAAAGAACTCTTTGAAAATCAGATCAGAGGTTCAGTGTTCTTGACACAGGAGTAGTATTTCTTTTTGGCTTTCTTCTTGTCTTTGTTTTTTTTTAAAAAAAAACATCAGTTGCTCCTCCCTCCCCTTGTCTGAAGGAAGGGGAGCAAGAAAGTGTGAAGGTATGCAGCTTCACGGGGGAACAGCACGGACACATCCGTATTCCATGGGCAAGCTGGTCTGAAGGATCCTCGTCCTCTTGTGGTTATCTATCAGTGTGCAGGCACATCACGTCCTAATTTAGATCTGAATGGGCGCCTGATTGGCTCTGCCGCTTCTTCTCAGACTACACATATGGCCCCCAATTCTGTTGCGTGGTTTGCCACTTTGCCAGGCAATAATCTGAAACCCTGAGATAATGTTTCAGTTTCGCTAAAAAGATCGAGTGACTGGTATGGTCTGGGCCCTGTATGCCCCTTCCTCATCACTTCACCCGTCACCTGGTTGTGTGGATCACTACTAGTCTCAGGTAATGCAGCATCATCGCAACAACACTCCTACCAGTAGTGTTGATCGATACGTACTTAGCATCTCCCTACTCCAGTCCAGTCCAAATCTGTACGTGAGACTGAGGAGTAGAGTACCAATCCAACCTGCTACGAGATGAGTTGTCAAGCCCTCCAACGCCACTGTGCAGATGCAGCAGCAAGGACGGCCGGTCGAGAATTCGAGATAAAGTCCATCAAGGAGATGGGATGAGAGGAAAGCTTCTGCACAGCACAGCACGAGCCTAGCAGCTACAGTGCCTCGTGTGTCGTCGTCTTGGCCTGAGCCTGAAGATCAGCAAGCACAGATGCAAGCCCAACGTGCTGGCTGCAGGCATGCTTGGTGCTTCATCATGGCGATGCTGAACACTGACCATTCTCCAACAAGTTTTTACTATTCATTCTACTCACGCTTTCCAATGCACTATGTATCTAGAAAAAGTACTTTTTACTTCCAATCTGAGCATATCCTAGGAGTAGGTTGGTGACGACGAGATGAGACGGCGCACTAGCTACCCCAGCATTTGCTCACAACACAAACACCCCCACGCAGCAGGTGATTGGGAGCCCCCCCCCCCCCCCCCACGAACGAAGGCAAGCATTCATTTTTTTTCTTCTTTTTTCAAATAAAATAAGTCTTGTACGGAATGCGTACGGGAAATAGTTGACCTGTGCCAAAGTTTAAAGGAGAGGGCAGCAATGGTGAAGATGACAAAACACGGGCGTACGCCTCTCTTCTTCATCCCTTGGCATGCATGGCCAAGCAGCTGCTGCTGCTGTACAAGGAGGAGCTTGGCTTGGCTATGGGTCAGAGCGCCATCACAGTAGAGAGAGTCACATGCCCTCCTGCTGCTGCTGCATTCGAAGCCAGCCGGCAGGCAGGCGAGGCGAGGCTTGACTGCTTGAGCCACACAGACAGGCACGCATGGCTGGCTAATCAGAGTGGTTGCTGCCACGGCAAGGCATCAGAATCAGACCATCGATCGATCATCTGTGCGATCGATACGACTGGAGCTGTGCACGCACGTTGGAGAGCCGGCTGGTGTCAGCAAAACAATTCTACCGACGAGTCATCGAGAGACGACGCTGCATGTATTACCCTAGTCCTCGACCCCGTGCACTCCATAACAGCTAGCAGCTTTACAACCGTACGCGTCATTTTATTTCTTGTTGTTGAGAAATAAAATGAAGAAAAAAATTTCTAGATTAGCGAAGCTACCTGATGGATCAGGGCTTGTTTAGTTGGAGTGTAAAAAGCTAAAAGCTAAAAAAAGTAGCTCAGTTCTATCTAAACACATATAAAAAATTAGATCAGCCTACCAAGAGATATTGTTGGCCAAACATGTTGGGCCCACTTAAACCAGCCTATCTGTGAGCCTGCTCGCCCCTAGAGCCGACGGCTGCAACACATATGTGTGGGGCCCACTTCGAAGTTAGCAAATGAATCTAAACACCGTTTGCTAAAAAATAAGTAAATGGATCTAAACACCTAAGATCTAATTTTTTAGATGTCTATCTTGTCAGCGGAGCAACACCAACGGTGGTTAGAGCTCCGCCCGAGTCTTCAGCGTTGCCCTCCAACGGCATCGTGCGCCACGATCGCGCACTCGCCAACGGCTCCAGCTCCGCAGCGCTCGCGCAGCCGCACGGCGTCCGCGCTCCCGCTTCTCACGCCAGGCCGCTCGCTCCGCTCGCTCTGTATAGATCGCATGCACAGCCTTGGCCAAAGGCCTGTATATGTACACTGTTGATGATCAATACAACTTGTCCAGTTGCATAATTCTCCTCTACATGGTATCTTCGTCCACGGTTCTCTAGAATCCTTCAACCACTCTCCTTCTTCCGCTGCCCATGGCTTCCCCTTCCCATCCCTCCTCGTCCTCTGAGTCCTCCGTCGAGGATGAAGCTCCTGTCCACCCCACCTCGTCCCAGATCCAAGGCATCTCCATTCGCCACCATGTTCATGTCATCCTCGACATGGACGACGCCAACTTTGGCCAGTGGCGTCACTTCTTTGAATCTGCCCTCGGGAAGTTCGGGCTACTGAGCCACGTTCTCACCTCCACCCCCGATGCAGACCGTGATCGCGAGTGGCGCAAGATCGATTCTTGCGTCGTCAACTGGATCCTCGCCACCGTCTCCAAGGGCGTCTTCGACACCGTCCGCCGTGATCGCCCTGACGCGTTCACTCTGTGGAACGCCGTCGCCGGCCTCTTCCAGGACAACGAGATGCAGCGAGCCGTGTACCTGGAGGCCGAGCTGCGTTCACTGCAGCAAGGCGACCTGTCCATCGGCGACTACTGCACCAAGCTGAAGCGCATCGCCGATCAGCTCCGCGACATCGGCCACGCGGTCTCCGAACCGAGCCAGGTGCTGAACCTTCTCCGCGGTCTCAACCCGCGGTACCGCTACGTCAAGCCGGTGATCACCTCCAAGTACCCGCCGCACACCTTCCAGAGTGCTCGTTCCTTCCTCATTCTCGAGGAACTCAGCTTTCAGCATGACGCCAACACTGAGGCGGGACAGGCTCTCACCGCCACCCACGGTGATCGCTCCACCGGCTCCTCCGAGCAAGGCACCGGGACCGGCTCCACCGACGGCAACTCCGGCTCCTTCGCACCGCGCAACAACCGCGGCAACAACGGCGGTGGCGGCGGGCGCTCCAACAACCGCTGTCGCAACAAGGGCAACGGTGGCGGCGCAGGCGGCGGGAACGCCCGCTTCAACAACTCCAACGGCCAGACCGCGGGGTTCTACCCGTGGCAAGGGATGGTGCAGGCATGGCAGATGCCCTTCCGTGCTCCCGGCGCGGGGGTCCTGGGTCCCCGGCCACCATTCCAGCCACAGCAGGCCATGACGGCTTCCCACCACCATCAGTCGTCGCCCAACGTCTCCACCAACTCCTTCGACACCGGGCCTCTACGCCGCTCTGCAGTCTGCCGGCGTTCCTCATCAGCCGCAGAGCACGTCAGATTGGTACTTCGACACTGGTGCCACGTCGCACATGTCCTCCAACCCCGGTAACCTCCCTCCCCACACTCTACAACCTTCCTCATCTTCCATCACAGTGGGCAATGGTGCTCGGTTACCTGTCACTCACCAAGCACGCACTGTCATTCCCACTGCCACCTCTTCCTTACATTTGAATAATGTTCTTGTTTCTCCTTCGCTTATCAAGAATCTCATCTCCGTTCGTAAATTAACTCGTGATAACAATGTCTCCATCGAATTTGACCCGTCTGGTTTCTCCATAAAGGATCTTCCTTCCAGGGAGGAGATGCTCCGATGTGAGAGCAGCGGCGAACTCTACCCCCTCCGGCTCCCACATCACCAAGCCCTCACTGCATCCTCGACGGCATCCCTGTGGCATCAGCGGCTCGGGCATCCCGGCCACCCAATCACATCCCAGATTCTACATAATTTTTCCTTTCAATGTAATAAGGCTGATGATCACACTTGTTCCTCTTGTCGTTTGGGCAAGCACACTCGTTTACCTTTTAGCACCTCCACGTCTCCAACCTTTTTCCCTTTTCAAATAGTGCATTCAGATGTTTGGACTGCTCCTGTTTACAGTCATTCCGGCTACAAGTACTATGTTGTTTTCCTTGATGACTATACACACTATCTCTGGACAGTTCCTTTGCGCAATAAGTCTGACGTTTTTCCGACAATACGCGCATTCATCACATATGTTCAGACCCAGTTCCGCCTTCCTATCCTCTCTTTTCAGACAGATAATGGCCGTGAGTATGACTCCTATGCCATGCGCCTGCTTCTGTCCTCCCTTGGAATTCAGTTGCGGCTCTCATGTCCATACACGTCGCAACAGAATGGCAAGGCCGAACGGATTTTGCGCACCACTAATGATTGTGTGAGAACAATGTTGATTCACAGTGCAGCTCCATTAACGTTCTGGGCAGAGGCGCTCGCCACGGCCACGTACCTGATCAACAGGCGTCCATGCCGCGCCACAGCTGCCGCGACGCCGTACTCGCTCCTCTTCGGCATCCCGCCCACCTACGACGAGCTACGGGTGTTCGGATGTCGCTGCTTCCCCAACATGATCTCCACATCCGCGCACAAGCTCGCCCCACGATCCACGACGTGCGTCTTCCTTGGATACCCGAGCGATCATCGCGGGTATAGGTGCTATGACATCCACACCGGCCGTGTCATCACATCACGGCACGTCGTCTTCGACGAAGCGGTCTTCCCCTTCCGCGACATCGCCGCCAGTACACCTGCGTCCGAGCCTGAACCTGCTTCGATCGACGATGACGCGCCGCCGCACCTCGTCACCGAGCTGCCGCTCCACCCGCGGCGCGCACGGTCTGTGCGCTTACGCGACGACTCCACACCACCCGTGGCATCACCTACGGTTCCTGTCCACGCCTCCCCAGCATCGCCCACAACTTCATCCTCGCCGTCGACTACAACTTCGTCCTCGCCATCGCCACCCGTCGCGCCATCGCGCCCGCCGGTGCACGCGGGCCACTCGATGATCACTCGCGCTAAAGCAGGCATTCACAAGCCGCACCCCAAGTACGCCCTGGCGGCCACGGGCACCCTCTCGCCGGTGCCTCGCTCGGTCCGCTCGGCTCTCAAGGACGACAACTGGCATGCCGCCATGAAGGCCGAATACGACACCCTCCAGGCCAACCAGACCTGGACACTCGTTCCCAGGCCGCCCGGCGCACGCATCATCTCCGGGAAGTGGGTGTTCAAGCATAAAATGAACCCCGACGGCACTCTTGAGCGCTACAAAGCTCGATGGGTCGTGCGCGGCTTCAATCAACGGCCGGGCATCGATTTCGGCGAAACTTTCTCCCCGGTGATCAAGCCGGCGACCATCCGCACCGTCCTCACGCTCGTGGCGTCGCGCAAGTGGCCTGCTCATCAACTCGACGTCTCCAACGCCTTCTTGCACGGCAACCTGCAGGAGCAAGTCTACTGTCAGCAACCCACAGGCTTCGCCGATCCCGCACGGCCTGACGACGTCTGCCTTCTGTCACGCTCTCTCTACGGCCTCCGGCAAGCTCCTCGAGCGTGGTTCGACCGCTTCGTCGCGCACGTCACCTCCCTCGGCTTTGTGCAGTCGAGAGCGGACACCTCTCTCTTCGTGTACAACCGCGCCGGCGCTCAAGCTTACCTGCTCCTGTACGTGGATGACATGATCCTCTCCGCCTCGTCTACAAACCTGCTCCACCACTTCGTCAAGCGGCTGCAGGACGCCTTCAAGGTGAAGGACATGGGACCAGTTCACCATTTCCTTGGCATCAGTGTTCGACGCACCGGCAAAGGCTTCTTTCTCTCCCAGGCGCAGTACGCCGAGGACCTGCTGGAACGCGCCGGCATGGCGAGCTGCAAGTCCGTCGCCACTCCGGCGGATACAAAAGGAAAAGTCTCCGCGTCAGATGGCACACTGATCGCCGATGCCACCTCCTATCGACGCCTCGCCGGTGCGCTCCAATACTTGACGATCACCCGCCCCGACATAGCTTACGCCGTGCAACAGGTTTGCCTGCACATGCATGCACCGCGGGATGTGCATCTCACCATGCTCAAGCGCATCCTCCGGTACATCAAGGGCACCGCTCATCTCGGTGTTCAGCTGCACGCCATCTCCTCGCCGTCGATCACCGCGTACTCGGACGCGGACTGGGCTGGCTGTCCAGACACAAGGCGCTCTACGTCGGGCTTCTGCATTTTCCTTGGCTCCTCCCTCATCTCGTGGTCATCTAAGCGACAAACCACGGTATCGAGGTCGAGCGCCGAGGCTGAATATCGCGCCATCGCCAATGCTGTGTCCGAGTGCTCCTGGCTACGGCATCTCCTCAGCGAACTCCTGTGCAAGGTGCCATCAGCCACGGTGGCGTTCTGTGACAACATTTCGTCGGTGTACATGTCCAAGAACCCCGTCCACCATCGCCGCACCAAGCACATCGAACTGGACATCCACTTCGTCAGGGAAAAGGTCGCCATTGGGGAGCTCCGCGTCACGCATGTTCCCAGTGCGAGACAACTAGCGGATGTGTTCACCAAAGGCCTACCTTCGGCGCTCTTCTTCGACTTCAGGGACAGTCTCTCCGTCACAACAGCCGACGTCGACACTGCGGGGGGGGTGTCAGCGGAGCAACACCAACGGTGGTTAGAGCTCCGCCCGAGTCTTCAGCGTTGCCCTCCAACGGCATCGTGCGCCACGATCGCGCACTCGCCAACGGCTCCAGCTCCGCAGCGCTCGCGCAGCCGCACGGCGTCCGCGCTCCCGCTTCTCACGCCAGGCCGCTCGCTCCGCTCGCTCTGTATAGATCGCATGCATAGCCTTGGCCAAAGGCCTGTATATGTACACTGTTGATGATCAATACAACTTGTCCAGTTGCATAATTCTCCTCTACATATCTAAATACTAATTTTTTAGCATGTATCTAGACAAGGCCTCATTGTGTGGCCAATGCTGCCGCCAATGTGCTGTGCATGGTTTGGTAGGTTGCGGTTGGAGCAACTGCCGCTGCAGAGGCAGCAGAGGAAGGAAGGGTATTCTTTGCGTTGTCTGGCTCGTGGGGCTGGCCGCTGGCAGGGCAGGGCACAAGACAAAAAAAAATAAAGGTGTCAAAGGTCCCTTCTCTGCTCAACACAGCTTCAATTCAAGTACTGTACGTACTGAGTATGTATAATCTTGAGCTCGAATTGAAGAAGCTAGCAGCAGGCCATCAAATAAATGATGTATCGATCGATCGATAGATCCCTGACCTATCATGTTAATTTCGACTCCACTCGCTGCCTACCTTCCCGGCGCACTCTCCTGTATGCAGATAATAACACTGTAGGGGTGTACGCACTGAACGTTGTATGAACAGTACTGGAGTGTGTTGTCCTCCATCTCCATGCATACACTGTAGTACTCCTACGTGGCGTTCTGATCATCCATCCCAAGAGAGAAGAGAAGAGAGAAACGAGGGATCGATGATGGAACCCAACGTAGTAGAGTACTAGCGTGAGTGCGTGCGGGCACGGCGCGGCGCGTCGCACGTGTGATCACATCATCGATCACAATCCACACGCACCAGATCGACCAGTCTTCTCGATCGCCCATTTCTTTGCGTGGTCTCAGGCCATGAGGCAGAGCTCTGTCGCCGGCCGGCCGGCCGGCCGGTCGTCACATCTCACATGCATGTATGCATGCACCTGATCCGTCAGCAGCTGCATGCATGCGCCCGTGGACTTGGAGCCAGGTCACAGGATCCCTCGCTGAACGGCCGGGGAAAAGGGAGCCGCATGCATGCACGACGGCGTTCCATATCATAGCTTTCTGTACGTACGGCGCTACCTCACCGCTCGGTCGCCGTTATTGGCCGTTGCCACGTCCACCTGCATGCAGGCAGAGATGCTACCAGCCAGCCAGCCAGCATCTTCTTCGAAATCTTCCATGCACGTACTACCTCTCATGTCTTCGATCTCTGACAAAGTGGATCACCACCGGACTACTTATATTGTTCTAATGTGGCTCTCTGCTCATCGGGCCAAGTCGATCAAATTATCATTTCTCAAGATCGCTTCCCGTTTACGATTGTACTATCGTGTTTCATAAAGCGAAAAGAAAAAGAAGAACAAGTTTATTACTATAAGGAACGAACGCAACACAACAAGTAAACAATGGATCAGCAAAGACTATGCACATGCGGCTGTGTTTAGATAGAGTGGGGAGAAAATACTTTTTTTTTTCTGGGATGCGTATTATGTGAGTGAGATGAATAGTAAAAGTGAAAAGAGAATTTTTGGAGATGCGTGTTCTCTGAGGAGGATGAATAGGAAGTAAAAGGTACTTTTAGGAACTGAACACAACCCGAAACAATTATTTTTTTTCAAAAAATTCATGCTCACAAGTACAAACACAGGACAAGAACATAAAGATTGAACGGTAAGGGGACAAAGACCCATTCCTTTGCAAGGACTCCTTAGCTTCTCAGTGGCCATGCATGCGCATGCATGTGGCATCCACAGTTGACCGGTCTGCGCCCCAGCTTGAGATTATGCTTATTGATCAGGATCAGGAGTGGACTCCAAGCAAGGAACAGCTGCAGCCGTCCGGTGGTACGTACAGCTGAATCATGCAACATGTGAAGCCCTGCCATGGCCAAGGACAGTTGCTGTTGGTACTAGTCCGATAGATCCATCTGTGCTGCTGGCTGGCACTGCCACGGAAGCCAGCAGTAACCTTAACCATCCAGCGGCAGCACGCTTGGCCACTCGGGAAAGCCTCTTTATCTCTTTGCTGCCAAATGTGCCCATGGCAGTTACTCCCTGATGTCAACCGCTGAGCTAACCAACCCACCATGCGCGCGTGACCCGGTCCAATCCTGCTGTCTCTCCAAAACCACGCAACAGACTCTAAAAACAACCAGCAGTAGACTTCTCTCTGTAGATGACAACTGCAAATCTTTGGCATGAGTGCATCAAAATGCAGATCGGATGTTGTGATCTTGTGGCCTTTACAATGCAGCAGAATCAGGTGTTTATCAGAGTTCACATTGCAGCATGCACACCCTAAGGCCATGTTCAGATTCCCAACTATTCACTATTCATTCCAACTTTTCACTATTCATTCCAACTTTTCACTATTCCTCCCTCACAAAACACGTTTCCCAGCGAATACTACAGTGTTTTTCTTATGCTACAGTGTTTTTTCCTACAATCTAAACACACCCTAAATTGCAAATGCGGCAAGATCAGGTACGTGTTCAGAGCTCACATGGCAGGTACCACTGGGCTAACCACATTTCTTGCTGGCGTTATGGTAAACTAGATGGTGCAGGGTTTAATTAACAAACATATTGCAGCAAAAGGACTTCTGAAGTCAGAAACTAGGTACCACCAACAGGATTCAGGTGATAGCTTAGGGCAGCTGCTGAGCTGCAATGCCTTTCACTTCTCTTTTACTTTTCTAGTTTCAGCTGCACGAAAGCTCAAAAAGCTTCCCTTCACCATGGCAATCGTCGTCTCCATTGCTTGTGTGGATCCAGTCCTCAGTTGGATCTATTTATCCATAACCAACCCATGGGCCAAAAAGGCTGGCCCAGGGACTCACTTCAAGAGCCAATAAAGCTAAACCAAAACAAATATTTTTTTTCAACTAGAAACTCTTACCAAACAGTTTCAATTAAAAACTAGAGAAATTGTATAAATAATTCAAAGAATTTTGAAAATTGCACGAAAGGTTAGACAAGCAATTGTGTGAGCCAATGGTTAAAAAAAAAATGAAGGCCCTTCCTAAAAATAAGAACTTATAAGAAGACTGAAAATCGTGTGCTCCTCAATAAAAACAGATTTTTTTAATTGAGAAATAGAATGAAATCGCACATATTATCGAACAATTAGCATATCCTTAAATACTGACATACAGGGACTTCAACGGCCCTCAAATACAAAAAAAAATGGAAAACGATACGAATATATTAGGAGCAACAACAATACTATGTACACATCTCATACAATCTAGTACTGAAACACATGTTTCTGTTTTAGAACATTTAGAACACACATTCAAACAAATGTTCAAATTGATCGAAAAATATCCCCCGGCACTAAGCCGCTGACAAATATCATATATGGACATAAAGTAGTATCTTCTATCTAATTAAGTAGTATGTTAATGATTAATGTCCAAATCACATGACGGACTTCCTTCTGTGAAAGAAATCACATGATATAAGCCATAATGTCTTCGCACCCATGTAGTCCAACATCTGTAATAAGGTGCCATCAATGTCAGAAACAGAATCTCCTCCAGAACAGGAGAAAAACAATGCAAAAACAAAAAATTGCACGTGAAGCTTCAAATGCTAAGTATACCCTACTTCGTGGGATAACAAATCCTAATCCAGCAAGAAAAAGATGACAATGCAATTGATATAGCAAGAATATGAGGATTGAATACTCACCTAAATGAGCCGTGTAAGTAACTTCATCAGGATAACAATAAATTTGGAAACTTTCTTGATTAGGGTCAGTTTATACCACATATGAATAATTAATTTGGTAGTATAGATGATAGCTGTCCACAGAAACCTTAAGTACCAAAGTACATAGATAGAAGCAATGACGTGTGAGCTTGGAGTTCAGAGTCCATCTCCATCATATGTTGCCCATCTTTCAATGACGACCTCAAACTTGTTGTCCCTTTTCCTGACCTGTAATATGATTTATTCCAGTAGAAATTAAAGTTTTGCTGAATTATGTTGCACTGCACTAGAGATTACCTGATAAATTTTATATAAATAGGATATATACAACTTTTTATATACCACATGTCAGATAAACATAGCAGCTAGTATGTCATGCTTCAAAATGACACTTACAGGCAAAGTGAGAAATATAAGCATAGAAATAACTGAAATTATCTTAACTTCCTTTCCTAAATATCACCGTTTTATCTGCTACCACGAAAAAAATTATCCCTGAATACATCACATATTGAAACTGGCAGATAAATGGTACATAGAATGTTACCTCCACTAGTGGCTTCTTGCCATGAAGTAGCATATCCACGCTCCTTTCAGTCTGCACAAAGGAAATTCGCACTGTATGTTAGCATCTGCACAAATGGAGAACAAGAAAATAATAGATATCCTTTTGTGAGCACTGAGTAAATTCTATTCAGATCGCATTCTAGGCATTGAAGCTATTATAGAATCATGAAAGAAAAGGCAGCAACAGTTGTTTAAATATCTATAAATTCAGCAGCCATGGTGAAAGGGCAGAAAAACGTAGTTAATGAAAATATTGTAAGCAAACTATGTGCTTGTCCTTATTAATCGAAAATGCAAGGGTCTTCAGAAAAGTAGATAAAACCCATTATTTATAATAAATATATCAATAGAATCAAAATTGTGTGCAAATACTTGTGCAGTTCCAAAGATTCCCAATGCCCACAATAGCACTGCACATTTCCCAGCATCCCCTATTCCCCTTCACCTTATTGAGATTACAAGTGGCAAGGTATATTCGTCCCCATACTTTGACTACTTAACATATAAAGAACACTGACATACCCGATGTGTAACCCAGTAATGTCGCTCCCTCATCTCGATAAGGAAAGGGAATGTTGGAGGAGCCTTCCTCTCCAGAATACTTTTCTGACTTCGTCGGGCACGAGCTTCGTCGTCTCCAAGGGTAACTGTTTCCACGCCTCCAATCTGTTTTCCCGAAATGAACATAAGAAATTTCACCGAACTGCTATAAATAATATTAGTTTTAAGCTTAACCACTAGTTTCAGTAAATATTTGGACTCGGGAAGTATGGGTGTAAAATATTTTGGATGGGAGCTGTCATACTATATATCTGCAGCTACTCTTCTCAATATCCAAACAGAGCAAAAAGGTCTATATATCCTTGTAAAATAAGGTATTTTGTCGTCTCAATAATCCATCTTCAACCAATGTTTGGATTATGCACCGGATATCATAAAGACACGTAACGTATACTACTCCAGGCTTATACGTATCATATTGTCAGACACTCAAGTTTAAAGAATTGAGTCTAGTTTATCATGCTGCAGAATAGAAGGTATATTGAACTTTGTTTCAGCAAAATTGAGATAATGATGGCATACCAAGTCAGATAAGGTAGGATTCTTAATGATATTTGCGAGTCGTTCTCCATGGGCAGTACCAATAAGCATAACTCCCCTTTCTGCAATTGATCGGCATGCTTGTGCTTCTGCTTCAGTCCCGATCTCATCTACAATAACCACCTCAGGCATATGGTTTTCGACTGCTTCAATCATCACTCTATGCTGCATTGATGGTTGAGGTACTTGCATTCTTCTTGCTCCGCCTATTGCAGCATGAGGAATATCCCCATCCCCACCAATCTCATTACTTGTGTCTACAATTACCTGCCCTAAACACCAGCACCAATAGTACATGTGAGGTACATGAAGCTCATAGAACCTGAAATAGACAGCTACAAGTAACAGTCAAAGTTACCACTCTTTTCTGAAATTCATCTGCCAAAACACGTGCAATCTCACGCATAACAGTAGTCTTGCCTACCCCAGGCCTGATTGAAAAAAAGAATAATTATCAAATACCTATTTCTTAATAAAAACACTTTCATACAGTGACTCATAGAACAATTAGCTACTAGCTCCATTTTTGGTATCTTTGTTCAGTTAAATGGTGTATGGTGTATGCTCAATATCATAAACATTCCAGGAACAAACAGTACCTTCCCAGAAATAAAATACTTTCTTTGTAATTTAGGAGATCACGGACCATGTCGACATGCCCAGTAACAGCTCGGCCCATTCGACAGGTCAAACCAACAACCATTCCTTTCTGCTCCTTATAGCAGATATTCTGTGTAAAGTACCTTCAATTCCTGCACGGTTGTCACCTCCAAATTCTCCTACAGCTCTCTGTGCATCCTCCAACTCTTTCTGTGAGATCTATGATATGACAGATCCATAGAGCAAGAAACTTTAGCAGATCTTTTGCACGCCTTCCAATATTTTGTTGTGCATTCATTGAGAAAAAAGGGGCTTATTATGTTTGTGAAGCACATTCATCAGTAAAGAACTAAAGATCCATGAGCAAAATAAAATTAGCAGCCTATCAGCAGAAGAATTGAGACTAATCAGCATAATTACTGATTTTTCCACACGCACAGATAAGAGGATAACACTAACCATATCTCATCGCTATGTCTCTCTATTTGATTTGAAGGTACCATTGAGTTTCACAATATTGACAAGGAAAGTACGCACAGACTGAATGGCTGTTGCATACCTCACTGTCCCGTAGATATTGTCCACCAGAGTCACCAAGAAAACGTGCCTCTGGTCGTCTCCCTAAATCCAGAATGACCTAATTGACAACTCATAAGTTGGGATGACATATGCAACTATCTTCTCGCATGAATTTCCAAGTACACTAATGGTAAATCAGCCGAATACATCTATCTCACCTCCAAAAGTTGGTCCTTTCTAGGTTCATTCTGCAGATTGTCTCGCAAATCTCTCGGGAGAATCTGCAAAAGGCAGTGTTACATGGACACGGGTGCGGGTGTCGGAATCCGACTCGGGTGCGGGTGTCCGATTCGGCAAATCCTAAAAAATAGGATTCGTGGATTCGTCTATTTTTTTTTTAAAAAATACAAATATTCAAGTTTACACCCAGCAGATTATGGCAGTATAAAGATAAAAAGAAATGAGAAAAGAAGAAAGAAAAAAAGAGATGAGGCAAAAGAGGCCCAACCCAACCCAATTAGGCAATTAGCCCAACTCCTAACTCTATCCCAACCCTACCTGTCGTCATCTGCCTCTTCCTCTGCTGTCCGCTCCCATCCGACTCCGACTCCGACTCCGACTCCGACAACCGCGCCGCCACCACTGCTGCCCGCCCGCCCGCCTTTGCCTTCTCCTCCGCCTCAGCTGCTGCCGCTGTCCTCCTCTGCCTCCGCCGTCACTGCCCACCCCTGCCTCCTCCGCCGCCCGCCTCTGCCTCCTCCTCCGCCCGCCTCCACCTCCTCCGCCGCCCACCCCTGCCAGGCCGAGGGCTCTCTCTGCCTGGTGGAGGCCTGGGTCCGCATGGCTATACCGGAGGAGGAGGAAGGACAGGAGGCGGCGGCACAGCTCCATCCCCCGGCGGCGCGCGATGCGGACACGGCTGCAGAGTATCTGATACGTGTCATATCGCGTCCGACGCGAATCGACGCGCTGATACGCGTCGACGCGCCAAATTTTTTTCGGACACGCGTGTCCATGTATCACTGGCAAAAGGTACATCGATACCCATATGTTACTCAAGTTACATGCAGGAAGCCAAAGAATACAGCAACCTGTTACTAACCCAATAGTATTCAGTTAGCAACCCAATAATAATCAGTTAAAGCAATCGAACTTTTATTCTATCATGTAAACTTTAAAGTGCCGTAAATAACTTTGCAACACTAAATCTTCAAGGACATAGAGATTTCGCTGTGCACTGAAACAGTTCATAATATATGAGAGAAGCAACTGGAATCTCTGTCCTTGCCGACAATTTGATTCACCTACTTTAGGACTCGTGCAAGGCATCAAGCTTCAGACAGGGATACAGGCTTACAGAAAGGACATGTTTCGGATTGAACTGGACCCTTCCTCCAGACAGGAGCTCTATGTGAAAAAACTGTAACCTAGAGATCAAACCGAAGTTTGGAAACGGGAACCTTAATTCACGTAGCCTGAGTGAAGATACAGAACGAACAGAGATGGTAAAGTAGCTTTGTTGCTTCCGATGGACACAACAATTGAAAACAATTCATATAATACGCAAAGATCTCCACCAATTTGAACAATTGTTTTAGTACTCCTGACCTCTATCTATCAAGGCCGCATTAGGCAGTTAGGCACGGATTCGTCCGGTGCGATAAAAACAGAGAACAAGAGGTGAAAGCAGAAATGGACCTGAAGGAGCTCAGCAAGGTCGTCCTCGACAATGCCTCCCCACCCCCCGTTGGCCTCGGGGCTGCAGCGGGCAGCGCCACTCAAGGCCCCGTTCCCGCGCCCGCGCCGCCGCCCGCGTTGAGGATACGCCGGCGGAAACTTCGGGGCCACGAGGGGAAAGAGGAAGAGGCGGCGAGCGGCGCACGCGTCCATTGCGTGTACACTCACTACTGGACGCCGGAGAGCGAGCGTCGTTGCCGTGCGTTCCCTGCGGAGTTTTTGGATGGATAATGCTAACTTCGCGCGTTTGGGGAAGAAGACGGGGAGTCATCCATCGCTGGGCCCTCGCGACTCATTGAAAAGGCCCAACTGCATTTCAGCCCGATTCTTTCTTCCCACAAAATACACAAATGTTGAAGTCTATCTGGGAGAAGGCTGAAAGTATGAAAGAATGAGCTAGACCCAGAAAACAAGGAACACCATGCACATTCACAGATGAAACTTTACTCCCCCTCACTTTACAACCATACTTGTCAGGATGCAGTACATACTCTATCTAAAAGACTAAAACTGTGATGTCATACACTAGTTAGGATCCAATACTGCATAATGGGTCATGTCAGATAAATCCTAAGCATATGTACCGCAAAACCTGAACGGAGGTCTAGGATTATTCATTTATGATTATCTAGGGCCCAAACTTGCACTTGATAGATACTTGACAATATACTTTCTTCGAAGCCACTGGAACCGTTCCTCAGCTGTTTCCATGGTCAGGAACATCTCCCTCTGTTCTCTGCAGATGAACAGCTCAGTCGCGATGAAATGCTCGTTGCTTCCGCTCCGTGCTCCACATTCGCGGACCAGTGTCATGACATCCTGGATGCTAGGCCATGGCTGTGAGTCAGCCTGGGAGCTGAACTTTTCAAAAGTGTCCTGTGCTTTCTGAGCTAGCTCCGCTATACGTCCCAAGTGAGACTGCATGAGCAGAGCAGTTTCACCCTTGCTTTTCTTGTTCTTCTTCGTAGCAATCACATGAATAGGCCTCTTCTTCCTCCTGTTTGAGGTATACTGAAATTCAGGCTCTCGATGATTGTCATCATTATCGTCAGCGTTGTGGCCTGATCCATCCAGGTTCACACCATTCATGGGGATTTCTTGAGCGTATGGCAAACCATGTGTGGCCAGTGGCGAATAATCCATGCCATTCATGGTGTAGGCTGGAGCAGATGGCAAACCATTTGCAGCCACAGGCGAATGATTAACTCCATTCATGGGGCTGTCAGCAGCAGATGGCAAACCACTTGCAGCAGGTGGCGAATGATCCACACCATTCTTCGGGCTGTCTGGAGCAGGTGGCGAATGATCCATGCCATTCTTCGGGCTGTCTGGAGCAGGCGGTGAAGGATCCACACCATTACTAGTGATGTAGTCAAACATTACTCTCAACTTATCCTCGTGCTGCAAACCAAGATTGCGGTATCTCCTTGCACCTGGCAGCTCCTGAGTAAAAAAGGAGAAGGTGTCATAAGATTAAAATGTTTAACACAGTAAATGTTACAGAACCACTCATCGTTCGTGATGTAATTTTTTTCTTCTTCTTTTCCTCTTTTAGATTGTTCTCTCCCTTTTTCTCCTGTTTCTTTTGGTCCGTGATGTAATTTTCTTTGTACTTGTTTCTCCTTTTTCTTTTAAATAAAAAAATGTTACAGAGCCCGAGCAGGTATCTCAAACCTTATTTATCTTCTTCCACCACTCATCGTCAGCGACAAATGTTCCCTTTGCCGCGTCCCAGGGTAAACCTGCACCCACTACAAGCAGCTTCTTCCAAGTGACGTACTCAGTCTTAAACTTATCCCATTTGTTCTTAAGCTGCAGCTTAGTATAGAGCAGCTGTGTCCGCTGCTGAAACTTGGCCGCAACAGTACGGTAACCAATGTTATTCAGATGGGTGTTTGGCCTGTTCCCTGCCCGAACTTGTTCAACAAAGAGCTCCAAAATAATCCTAGTCCGTTCATCATTCCACTCGGCTTCTGGCATCTGCAATGATAGCCTGCATTTGGCTGGTCTTAGGCTTTAGCAGTGTAAAGTTGAGACTTACGAGATGCAAGATTCTATTTTTTTTTAATTGATACAACACACCTACAATGAAGGTTACTGCCAAAACGATGGCTCAAACACTCGTACAAAAATAAAGACAGTGGATTTAGCCACCGCCGATAAAAGGCACTGGTCCGGACATACAAGGCTACTGTGGAATGGTGTTTGAGGTCTCACCTACATCATTATCATCATATTGCTCAAACCCACAGCACAGGAAAGATTCCAAGCTTACCAAAACAATACTGCTGTACAAATCTAAGTGCCAGCGATCCTAAACATTACTGCACAGCTGAAGAAAGATGTTTCAGGCTAACAGGTTTCACCGACATTATGTCACTCAAACTCACAAGGGAAGATTCCAGTGGATGGACACAAATTGTAGTCCTTGACCACAACATTTTAAATACGCGCATTCTTTCAATTCGTGGATAAGTCAACAAGTGCCATAAGAAACCAACCCCAGTCAGGAAAAAAAAAAAGGTTGGATAAGAAAAATTCAGGCCTTCCGTTCAGTTATAATTTCAGGTAGACAGTAGACTGACAGCAAGTGTCAGACATTCACCTCTTGCAATCTATCCAAGCAATTAAGGTTTGGGCTCGATCGCTCCAGGAGTCCAGGCCACATCGAATTCTAGGGGAGAAGCGCTGGCTAGAACAGGGGAATTCAATCCAACCCGAGAGGAGCAAGGTCGGGGCTTTCCTTACCAGCAACGACAAGGGCAAAGACAAAATCGACCCGAGTCCAATTGGATTCACGCTCCTCTCGACGCCGGCCCAGCACCAGCAGAGCGTGCCCTGGGGAAGGCGACGGCCACTCCGACGACGGCGAGTTGACAACCCCTCGGGAGACCGGGCGGCGCGCCGGAATTCGGCGGAGGGGGTCAGCGGGGAAGACGGACCGGAGAGCGGAGAGCCGAGGGGGGAAAGGGGGACGACACACGCCAGCCGGTGGCCTCGCCTCGCGCGCCGCCGTGTCGAGAAAAGGGGCGGTTGGCTAGGGCTGGTGCGAGGCAGATTTTGGGTGTAAAAAATGTTTTTTTTTTTCCTCTAGTAAAAGGGATCTCGACCCTCTAGTCCTCTACAGGCTACACGTACACGTGGCAGATGGCACGGCAGAACTGCATTTGCAACATTCCGGGGGGGGGGGGGGGGGGGCATTTTCACAGAACTACGGAGTATAGGAGTATGTTGTAATCCAAAGAATTTTGTATTTTACACTTTGGAAAGTATATAACTGGCTAACTTAGTGCCTAGAATGCCATCAAGAAAATGGAATATGACTAAACTGAAGTAATAACACCACAATCAAATTTAAAAAAATAAAAAGATAATTAGCGGACAACATCTACAGCATCAATAGATGCACTATAAATAAATATTTCGTGGTGGGACTAATTTGATATTATAGATTATTATGCCCATTTTATATAAGACTATTTTAAACTCTCTGAAGTTGCTTTATAATGGTATCACTAATCTATCCGGGCAAAATTTCCTCTCAAAATGTTGGATATAATGTGTTCAGGTAATTAGGTAAGTACTAATATAAGAACGATCACAAGAGTGAAACATTTAGGACGTTGATATAATCAACATGTCTTACAAGGGTTTTTTTAAATATGATAATTAAAATAAAAATGATGAATATAGTATATGCTATATATTATCAATCCCTCCAGTTCTTTATAGCATTTAGGATAATATAAACTTACAGTTGGACACAATAGTAGATAAGTTGTTCTAAAAAAATATTAAGTTTGACAGGGTAACCATACATACCAATATGGCCAAGAAAAAAATATTTCTCCATCAAAATGTTTCATATGCATCCTTTTTGTAATCTTTTTACTATATCGGAGAAGTTTGAAAACCAACGATTAAAGTTGCCACAGCCCATCAAATCAAGCAGCATGTATGTTTTTGGATTGACAATATATATCAGATGCTGATCACACAGCTTCACAGGTGCTGTAGCGTTTGACCATTTATGTCTAATCGATTAGGTTTCATTTAGTCCCATCAGTAGATCGAACAGCAAGGAGAAAATCCGACACAAAAGGCATGCAAACACACAACAAACAAGCTAGGTCACGGAAGCCATTGCAAGAACATCTAGAGGCAACAAACTGCCAGCTGCTTCTCGATCGTTTGCAGGTTTAGAACTGATGCGGATTATTGACGACGGTGTCGGGGCCTTGCGGGGCCAGCTGGTAGCCGAGGTTGAGCTCGGTGGTGAGCATCTGGCGATGTGCCTCCAGCATCTGCAGTCCGCCGGGGAAGAAGCACTTCATGTCCAGCGCTGCGAAGGGGCCGGCGGCGGGGAAGAAACACTTGGTGTCCATCTGCAAGAATGGGTTCAGCTCCACACTGGCGGCGGCCGCCGCAGCGGACCGGGCCACGCTCACCTGCTGCAGCTGCTGCTCTCCCTCCTCGATCTGACCAGACAGGGATAGTGGACAACAGAGTAATCAGCACACGAGCAAGCATGATTCTGATTCTTAAGATTAATTCGTAATGCAGATTTTTTTTTCATAGCGGTATAGTATAGCTATATATGCAACAAAGTGTCGTTCTGATTTCTGACAGCCAGCCGTACCTTGGTCCTAAGGTTCATGTGGTCATTCTGAAGCTCAGTCTCCTGGAATTTTGACAAGTTTTGATGCAAAGGAATTAATCCAAACATGATTAGCTAGATGAAGCAAGTGATCAGTGTATATAGGTGACATGTATGCATTACCCTTTTGACCATGTAATTGATCTCTGCAGACAGCAGCTCACTCTGAAACAAGAACAGCAATCAGAATCAACGATAATGTAGCAGCGCGCAGTTTCATCAGAACTTGAAGAATTGATGAAACAAATTAAATCATCATGGAAAGAAATTAAGAGCAATCCACGTACGATCTGAACAATTGAACGCCTTGTTTGTGATTATTTTGCATGAGAATGGGGTTGAGTAATAATGTTATTACATTCTTACATACCTTTCTGGCTCTTATCTTAGAGATGCCTTTCTCCAGGCGACTCTCAAGCTGCTTCAGCTCCTTGAGTGACAAGTTTTCCACCGAATCACCAAGCAAGTGCCTTAACAAGGGAGACAAAATAATCAAAGGATATACAGGAAAGTTTTATTTTCAGTCACATATGTTCAATAGTTAAACAAATGCTTGCAGAAGGCTGGTCTTACCTGTTAGTGTTCTGAAGCATCTGGATCTGGTTGCGTAGTTTTGCAGATTCTTGCTGGTAGTATTGCTTCAAAAAATAAAACAAAGAGTCAGAAGAATTGATATATCAGATGGATATATCACATTCTTTTGTACATTATTCAATGTCATATGTCAGTGAAAGGGGATTATTCAGTTCCAGAGAGCAACTGCATGGTCTGAGACTCTGAGAACTACATCAAATTGTTCAGGTGTATTGGCTGTTTCACTTTTCGAAATTTCCTGTTTATTGTCAAATCATATTTCACTATTATTCTAATATTATGCAAATTAAGTCAGTGGACTCATCAGCATGACAAAGAAATATTGATTCGGGAAGCTCTAGACAAGCCTCAGAAATCTCTATAGTTATACTTTGTCCCGAAATATATAAGAATTAATTATTTTTGTACACAGATTAGGCCAAGCACAACTTTACCTATGCACTGTCATGCTTTACTAGTGTCAAAGTTACTTTTCAGAAGAATCTTACGTAAACTCAGTTTATGAATACATATTTGACTTTATTAGTGTATGTAAATCGTAAAGCACCACATTTTAACTGTAAGAATGGTTTTTGACAAGGTATAACCGTCATTGACTTAGTATTATTACCTGGGCATTGAGCTCTAAGAGTGGAGGCCCAGATGATGATCCAACTGCATGTGCCTTCTTGTACCTCTCAATTGTAGCCTTCACACTGCAACCAGTCAGTAGCACAAGCAAAACGCATGGAGATGAGTCAGTAATGATAAACAACAAGGTATATATGTTCACAAGGCAAAAAGAGCACAGCAACCAAACAGTGAAAGCCATTAATTGTGAATTGAAAATTTATATGTGAGTTTGAAACATGTAGTCAATGCATGTGAAAAAGTGTCCAGGTTACTTCGGTGCAAAATTGTGCAGAGAATAATGCAGCTGTGCTAGCTACTGCTTCTGCTGTTGAAAAACTTGACAAAGCACATGAAAGGAATGGAGTGTCGTGCATTAGTTGTTGATTGGCACCTTTGCATGAAAGAGGAGCAAACACGGCGAATATGGGAGGACGGTGCAGTTTCTGAGCCGGTGCAAGTTTGCAGATGGGGCGAGTGTACGTTCTGTAGATGCATGTATATGTGTGTATTGGGACTTGGGAGGGGAAGCGAGCATGGGAAACTCTTGACAGCTAGTTTAGGGTCCAGGTCAGTATGTTGCAACGTCCTCTCAGCCAAAGGTGTAGAGAATGAGAGGGGACTATTGGAGATATGACATATGCTCTCTCTCTCTCTCTCTCTCTCTCTGAAAATAGAAATGCATTTGACTGGACAGAAGATGTGAAAAAACCTCTGTTTCCAAACATTTGGCACTTTGCAAATGGATTTTTGTCAATTTGATTGTAGGATAAATTGGTGGCCATAGCAGACAACAGATCTTTTAATATCTATTGATAAGTTCTGAATGGTAGATAATGTGTGAAGTTGAGATCAGGAAGTAGTAGAAGGAACATTTTTGGCAGTCAGTTCTGATTGATGTATGCATACATGGTCAAAACAAATCCTTATGTATACAAACAAGACATAATAGGAAACATTTACCAATGTGGTACAAAGTATAACGGAAGAAAAGGATAAATCATTGCACATATGGATCTAGTATATATGAGTTAAAATAATAGAGTTAGCACAAATGGTAGTCAAGTTTATGAGCTAAACCAAATCCAGTCTAATTAAGCATGTTCTAGTAAGGTTGCTGGTAATAAAATGATCTTTTACTATATGAACGCTCAGATAATCTGACCACTGATTGCATAAAGCTATATCTATCCTGACGGATCGGATATGTATGAGTACATACAAAAAAAAACTAATTTAATATTTATACAAATCCTTACCAATCAATTCATTCACCTACGGTTAAGCAAATTCGTGAACAACTTGCTTCGAAAATCTTTGAAGGATTAATCCCACAAAGTGCCACGTCAACACAAATGAATCGAATGATTTCCGGTGATTAGTGAATACTATCATCACTGGTGTCCATGAAGCAACAGCATGCAAGTCCATCAATTGAGCATGAAATGACATTCTAAAAGAATCAAGCATTTACCAGAGGCTACCAAGATGCAGGATCTGTCCATGCACAGCCACGCACCTGTTGTTGGAGTACTCGTAGAGGCGGCCGCGGCTGGAGAAGACGATGAGCGCCACCTCGGCGTCGCAGAGGACGGAGAGCTCGTACGCCTTCTTGAGGAGCCCGTTGCGGCGCTTGCAGAAGGTGACCTGCCGGCTCGTGTTGTTCTCGATCCTCTTGATCTCAATCCTTCCCCTCCCCATGATGGAGATCTCGGCTGAAACCCAGAAAGTTTTCACATGTTTATGAGGCCGGCTGCATTCAATTCTTCTGAAGCAGATGCTGCCAGATCGACAATATTCAGCGGAGGAGCTTGAAAGATCTAACCGCAGTAGCTAGTAGCTAGCACACTATGGTCGTCGGGCAAAGCAATTTCTGGGGTTTATACCAAAAGGGAATACAGGTCGGTTCAAGAAACCAGCTACTGACATATCAGGTTATCAGCAAGGATATATAGAAGAGAAATCCAAGCCTCTTTTCGAGAACATATGGCAAATTTTGCCTGATTTGACAGAAATTCGAAAAGGAGTGATGTCATGATTGGACAGATGAACAGATCCATGCCTGCCAGAATCGATCAGCCACGTTTTCTCTTCTGATCCTGGCCCAGAAAGGAACACACAGAACAAAAGATTTATCGGGTGGAAGAAGCTCAAATGCATGAAAACCTGATGAAACAACAGCATGGCAGTGCGATGAATCAAGCGTCTTCGTTCCTTTTGGTTCAAGAATAATTGCTCCTTCAACAAGAGGAACTTGCGCGAGCAGATAAAGGATCATATGCAAAAAAATAGCAACTAAATCTAACAACCAAGAATATAATTTGGTGAAAGAAAAATTATCACAAGAAGCTGCAACGAGAGCTGGATATATGAGCTAGTGCTGTAAATACAGCTTTGTTTTGTCTTTTTCCTTCCTCATGTACAAGATCAAAGATCTAGCGGTCGAGCTGCTAGGAGGAGAAGTCTCAGAAGCAAATGGCTGAAAACCTTCCGAAGCATAGTAACGCAGGGAAAGAATGCTAGGATACATGCATGTAGAAAGCAAGGGAAAACGGAAATCAAGCCTAAACAAAAAAAAAAAAAGAGATGAAGCATGGAAGTAGCAGAAGCCGCCATGGTTTTTCTTGCAAGAACTCGAAGCACATAAAAGGGAGTTATTTTTCCCTCAAAGGGATAAAGTACAAAAACAAGATCCATCGATCGCAGCACAGAAACTACCGGGATCACAACCATCACACAGAAACTGCCGCAGAAATACTTGTGAAAATTTAGCATGTAAACAGATAACCTAGCTGAAAAAGCAAGACTACTCTACCTTGTTCCCCTCCTCCCGTTTCTTGGACTCGCAAGCAAGAGCTAGGAAAGGGCCGGGGCTACTTTGGTTTCCTCTCCGTCCCTGCAGCGTGAGGGTAAAGTGGTTTAATAGCAGGCCAGGCAATGCAAGGGAAGGGAAGGGATCAGCAGGAGAGAGAAAAAGGCCACACTGGTACTGAGTACTGACCAGAGCTGTGGCCTCCTTTGCTGAGCCCTTTGTTATCTTGCTTACCCATATATAGCCATTTAGACATCTTTACATATTCTTAAAAGCCTTTTGGTTTATGGCCTCTCCTTTTTTTCATCGCCGTGTTTTGTGTCTGCAAGAATTGGTAATGTGCAGTAAGGGCAGGAAACAAAGCTTGCACAACCCTATATATATATGAACTGATTAAGAAACCCGCTCCGATCCTTGTATAATTTTAGTCCAGGAAAATCCAACTCAGTTTGCAATATCACTTTCTTGCCAAAATCTGCACTTGGAGAGATAGATCACTGGTAATGGTAATTTCAGGTTTTAGTGCTAGAATTGATTTGAACTACTCAAAACACATACGGATTAAGCAATAAAGTATGCTAGTTATTATCACATGTGTGCTGCTACACATGGATCCTCTCAAAACAAAGGACAACTAACTATGGCATAATTGGCCGTTATTAGGTCAAAATTTACATGATGGGAATAACTTGTTGGGTTTATCCTGCATGCCTGGAATTTCCTTATTGGTGTTAGAAAAGGTGTTCATGCGTGCAACCTAGACAGAAAGCCATACTCTCTGCACCGAAACTCCTTTTTTGTTTACATCTCCTTTGACATGTGTCCATATCCAAATCTATGATGCATCCAATAAATTTCATTCTGTTACATGTATCCATATGGTGCGTGTACTACATATACTACTCTACTGCATGTATGTTGTCCTCCAAGTTCCAATTGCCTGCCATTTTGCATGCACGAAAAAACAATGATATTCAGATGCTGCTGCTGCTACTGCTCGTCTATCTTGTGATCAATGGTTGATGAACTGCAAAATAAACCATGGTGAGTTCTTATGCAAGCTAGGTAGCGGTCACATGCATACGTGGTACTGCAAATCCACTCATCATTACTAGTGCAGTACTTTTGTATGCACAGATTTGACTGCTGCTGCTTGCTGTTCCTGTGTTAGTGGTAGATGATGGGCAGGCAGCTCCAGCTATAGCAGAAATGCAGAATGGAGAACATTTCCAGCGACGACACACTTGCACAAAGCATTCAAGATGGCAAAAATGTGTTTCAAGAAAGAGAAACAATGTGGTGCGGTAATTAAGCCAAATTAGATTGTCATTATTGGCAGTACGTACGTACGGGCCTATAGTTATAGCAAAGTATGTAGTTAGTAGTGGTAATCAGTAGTAACATGTACTATATGGCTAATGATTAGCCTAGCCTGTAGTAATAACGATGGAACTATTGGGGTTGTTTAGTTTCTCGGTTCTCACAGAGCATGGTTGCATAGAGCTATGCATATGAAAGGTCACAAATCACGCTGCTATCTCTCACCGTACCTGTTGTTATCAAGCAAGGGCAGCAGAGAGAGAATGGAAGATATGATCATCAAGAGATTTTGTACATGTTCTGCACAAAAGTAAAGTAAAGACCGGCATGCACTACGGGCAGCTGAGAGAAGGGTCAGAGAGGGAGGGGGTATGCATGGTATGGGAGCTAGTGGGCGGTCGGTGTCGAGTTACCGAGTTTGGGAGGGGCAGCACCTGATCCCGGGCCACAGGCCTTCCCGGGAACCAGCACCTTCTTCCGTGCTACGCATTCCATCCCTATCCCTTTCGCCCAGCGACGCATCAACCACTCACTACCAGGGTTAACCAAACCGCTGGATGGCCGGTTTCTAAAACCGCTCAAACCGGTCCGTAACCGGTGGAAACCGGCCGGCTAACCGGTGGGAGCGGTTTTATAGTGTCGGTTCGGGACCGGTTACCGACCGGTTTTGCAACCGGACCGGAGCGGTACGACCGGTTACCGCGAAAACCGAACCGGTTTGAGCGGTTTTGTTAACCCTGCTCACTGCACGCCTCCTCCTCGGCCTAGCACTAGCACAGCCCGCCCACCACCACCAATACTGCGTCTCTATCGTCTGCAACTTGATGGATCATCAGAGGCCTCATGGGCTGCTAGCTGCTTCCTTACTTCCAGTACTGGAGCAGTGTCCTAGCTTGTGTGTGAGAGAGCTGTGGCCGTGGATATCCCAAACCAAAAGCTGTGATAAGTAGCTATTAGTGTTTTAATTGGAGCATATATATATGAAAACATCTAGCTCATGTAATATCCAGCTAGTCACATTATTATTGTCAGCCACATTCAACCATGCATACAAACAAGATATATAGAAAAGAAAGCTCGATCCGGCCCAGGCACATTGCAACTCTATTCAGAAATGGGCCAACTGGTGCTAAATAGAGACCGGCGCAACAATAGGCTATAGAACAAAAATGTTGCTCTAGAGTGATACTATAAGCTATTCTCTATTTTATTTCTAAAAATAAAAAGAGGAGGAACAAGAAGATATTTGATGTTTTCGATATAGCTAATGAAATTTGTTAACTAATGTGTATCTTTGCTAGAAATATGCAAAAGAATTTAACCATTGATAGAATCTAACCCGTTTGGATTGAATAGTGATTATTTTTGTGCGATTATAGAATTCTAGTGGGATCCAAATGGCAGTTTAGAGCATCTCCATAAGTGACTCAAATCAAAGATAAAAGTTCCGAAAAATATTGGTTTTGTAACATTACCAAAATGCAGTAGTATTGTGAGAGGGAAATCCCTCAGCCCAAAACATTTCAGTTCGTTGGCCAACCATTTGCTTTTTTTTTCGCACGAATGAATGAGGATTGCTCCATGGGTCAAAATTAAGCAGCGTAAACTGCCACGGCTTGCCCCCATGGACTCCGAGGAATATACCCCCAAAGCGGGAGGTCATCATCGACGGCAGGCCTCCTTTTCGGCGGCGAGGACCGCGCCCGAAACGGCAGGCCGGGGCCATCATCATGCAGCGCTGCAGAGCCGCTGCTAGACCACTAGACTGGCAGGCATGAGCAGCAGCAGTTGCTGACGTGAGCAAGCAAGGACGTACATACTCCCTCCGTCCCACAATATAATCATTTATTGATTTCCGTGCCAACATTTGACCATTCGTCTTATTCAAAAAAATTGTAAAAATGTAAAAACAATTATTATATACGTGCATCTTTCTGAGCACTGACCAGTGCTGTGTTCAGATTGAAAGTAAAAAGTACTTTTTCTAGATGAATAGTACACTGGGAAGCGTGTTCTGTGAGTAGGATGAATAGGAAAAACTTGTTGGAGAAGTATTTTTCCTGAATCTGAACACAACCCAGATTCCAGGGCCTTCTTGGGCTGCGTTCAGATGAAATGGGAGAAAAAATATTTTTTTCTGAAATGCGTGTTATGTGAGGGAGATGAATAGGAAAGGTGAAAAGAGAATGCGTGTTATGTGAGGGAGATGAATAGGAAAGGTGAAAAGAGAATTTTTAGGGATACGTGTTCTGTGAGGGGGATGGATAAGAAGTAAAAAGTACTTTTAGAATCTGAACATGGCCTGGCGTCTCCATACATGCTGGAAAAGAGCTCCAGATATCTTGGTACAGTCCCAAGCACCAGCCTTTCACTTTGCAGCGTGCAAGCTCACAGATTTAGCGATGAAAGCACAAACAGCACAAACCCCAATCGGCACAGCATGCAGGCAAGTGTCAGTTGTTGCAACATTCTCTTCTGGCCCCTAACTAACCACAAGTCAGGTGACCACGACAGCGCTGTGAGCGAGATTGTCAACATTCTCCAATAATTAGAGGTAATATACAAGATAAAAATCCATGGGCTCTTTTCATCAAGTACTACCATGATTCCATCCACCCATGGGCTCGGGTAAAAATTCTGTTGACTCGGAGGTGCATATAATGTGTCAAGCTGAGCTCTCACCAGATTCCTGTTGGCAGATTAAAACCAAGCATACAAAAGATAAAAGGAAACACCAACGAAGAGTGATAAACACTGAACAAATCAGCGCATGATGACGTGGGTCAGCACACGAAAGGCATGCAGGAGTTGTAAACACCATTCTGTTCTGACCTAACTAAACAAAAGGCAGCGGAGAGGTTATCAACATTCTCCAATAATTAGGAATAGCATCACACTGAAAAACCATGGACGCTTTTCATGAGATAACATGGTTCCATCCATCCATGCATCCCCGTTAAAATCATTTGATTCGGCCATTTACTACTTTACCAACAACTGAAAGGCCAAATGCCCAGTTTTTATGAAAAGTAAACAACTGGATGTTAAAGCCAAGGCTCCAACAAATATGTCGTCATAGCTTTTTATTACATCCTACCACGAGATGATTGCTCTTATACATATTATAAATCAGTTAAGTGCTGAGAAGTTAGCAGTAAAAAAAATTAAACCTCAAACCAATAAGCCTCCCTGCAGTGTAGGTCGCTATCTTTCCCAGAAATGCCAAAATCTCTCCACAAAATGCTAAAAAAAAATAACTTAAAATATCTTGCTACAGTACGAGGCATCAATGTCCTGCAGTGCACAAGCAGAGTTTCCATATTCCAGTTAGCAGACTAATGGAATGGAACTTACTACTGTGCATGCAAAAGATGAAACAGGGAAGGAAAAAACAGTGAAACGGCAATCCCAGTCACCACATTTTCTGTAGCTAGCAAAAAAGGCAGCGGAGAGAGTGGACTGTCAAGAGAAACAACATTCCGCATAAAAATCAAGGATGCTTTTTATGGGATATCATGATTCCATCCGTGCATGCACTCCAGTAAACTCTTTTTGACTAGGCCATATGCTTGACTTTTGTGAAGTACTAAACGACTGGACAGCATTGCACTTCACCTGAATTTATGCAGTGCTTATTATCTTCCACCATGAGAAAAGACACATGTTGTCAACATACGGTACCTGGATGAACTAGTTCAGATTCCATAAGAGTTTCTGGCTGAAGTTTTTTTTTCTTTTTAAAATGTCAGAGGGATCCTATCATGTATCTAAGCATCAGAGTACTGCTGTGTAATGAGGATCTTATGTTTAACATGAAGGGAGCAGTAGTCTTCTTCACCCAGAAAGTAGGGTATACAGACAGAATTTAACCCAACTTACAAGTTCAATTACTAACAGGAGATTCGACAGAAAAAACGACTTCAACATACACTTCTTTGTGCAAGCATTCACCATTGATATATATTCCAGTTCTCTAAGCACTACAAAGACGAGCAAATTGTACATATTAATTAAATCACCTAAATGCAGAAGATAAGTTCCAAGTCATGTTCTTTCATTTGTAGGAGAAATCAATACCTTCAGAAAGAACATATGCCGCCAGCAGCACCAGTAAAATAGTCACATAGATAACAAGACCGACCAATCCCCAATGGACAACAATAAGGGAATATCTATATAACAGTTAAGTAGAAAAATACCGTGCCTTTTACATTATGTAAGGAAAAACTGAATCTGATGCCCTGAAACTTTATTCCAAATCCTAAGTGGAAGAAATTGTCCCACTGAAACAGAAAAGAAAAGAGTCTCTATCTGAATATCAAAGGTTTCAAGGACTTTGGGAAAAAAATTAAGTTTCAATTACTGTTCAAAATACTTCCTGGCAGAAGCTGAAGTTTATGATTCAGAATATGGCTTCAATAAACATTTGACAATGTCTAGTATTTTGCATGCTTATAGAAAACAACTCCCAGTTTAGTACTTAATCACCATATTATATTTCTCAGGATCTTGAACAAAGGCACCAAATTCACCCCCTTCCACAAGGCAGCAAGTTTGAAAATAACTGAACTGAGCTTGGTTGTCATAGTAGAAACAGGCTAGTAATTTTTTTTTAGAACTTCAAAAGGAAGGGGAGTTCACAACAAACCTACAAACATACATACAGAGAGGAAGCAACCAAGGGCGCAGCCCAAACAAAACACGGGAGCAGGAAACCAAAAAGAAAGCAAGAACAAGCAAAAGAAAGTACTTTAAATCTATAGAGGAGCACACTGCAGCACTCCATAGAGGCGATGGACCAGAAAACCAAGGAGACTAGTAACTTGAACCATATATATTAGCCAATTGCTTCAAGAATAAGTACCGAGGCAGCGTCAATATATGAAAGAGTGATAGCATACAGACACATGAAACCACAATCACAATAGATTAATGTAACTTGTCAAGAATAAATACAAAAAAATTAAAAATTTGTAGTATGAGTTTTAAGACTGACTTCATCAAGTGCTACTGCGGTAAATTGACTGGTAGGCGAATATCAATCAATTAATCCATTATCCAAATTCCAAAGGAAAGCCTAAGAATGATTAGCAGTTCTGGAACATGTGATCTAGAAACCTAGAAACAAGTGCTAAAAGACACTACAATATACTAGAGTTGTTCATCTCAGAAGCTAGATTTCTACTTTTGAATGGTTACAATATCCTGGACAAAATAATTTAAAGCCTAAACCTCTGCTTTTTCATCCACTTATGACCAAAAAAAATCTAGAGTCTTATTCTCGTACATGAACTTGTTTGGCCACAGAAACAGGGGGTAACAGTTATGATTGAATTAAAGCAAATCTGCCGACATGTAAGTCATTATGATCAAGTAATATTTAGTGTGTGTGTGTGTGGGGGGGGGGTGTCAACGGATTTGCCCTTGCATGCGGAACGATGAGTTAAGTTAATAACATAAATATACAACCCGTATACCAACTATACGATATTACAATATTCATGAGAATCTGGGACAAGAGCATAAATAAAGGGCGTACAATGACTGGCAAGGTGCTTTCAAGTGGCATGCAGCAACCAATACTGGCTTAAGATCATATTCCCTTGAAGGTGGATTGCTATATAAAAGCAGGTCGTGTCACTGCATGTGTTCGACTTGGGGAACATGAAGCCACCAGTGTCTGTATACGACTAGTGCCATATCTGCTTCAAGGTCAAGTGAAGGTTATCTGCAGGCACAGAGAAACAATGGTCAGAGGGAAGGTGCAAATGCGACGGATTGAGAACCCTTTCCACAGACGGGCAACCTTCTCCAAGCGCCGGGAAGGACTGCTCAAGAAGGCAAGAGAACTCTCAGTGCTTTGTGGTGCTGATGTAGGTGTCATCATATTTTCATGTACTGGCAAAGTCCACGATCTGGCAACTAACGGGTGCGTTCTCCAAAATTCATTTTGTTATGTAGTGAATCTTAAGTGTGACAGCACTTCTGAGATATTTTCCACTCAACATGCAAGAAATATGCAAAGCTTGGTAGAGAGATATCAGAGCATCACGGCAAGTGTTCAAATGGAAAGCAAGAATCTACGAAGCCAGGTCTACCTATTCACTTTGTAAAGTTTGAGAAAGTTTGTAACTACTCAAAAGAGACATTTCAATCCATCTTTCATTGCTTGCATGCTACCTTTACAATGAGCAAATCAATGAGTTTGAGTACATTGCATTTAGGTGTAACCAAGGATAACATGAGTGCACAATTTGGAGAGGAAAAACATATTGGTCTTTGAGTAAAAAAATCAGATCACACTATTTGTTTTGATACTCAAATAGCAACAGAAATTTTCTTGATAATGATGGCAACTATGACTGACAATCTTTTTACACAATATACCAGGTAACAGAAAATTTGATTTCCTTGTTAAGTCATGAGATAGGTCAACTGCAGCATGGTTTGAGGTAAGCTTCACGTTCAAGATGATAAATCAATATATGACTTGCATCGTAGATGGATATCATGAGTAGCTAGGATACGCAGCTTATGTTGGTCATCCCCAGCAATGACTTGTGAGTTGTAAAATTTTCAGCAAATGTGCATCTTGCTTTCTACCATAAATTATAGACAGCAATTAAGTACAACTGCAATATGGCTGACCAGCATGCAACACAAAACTTGCTAAAATACCAATAAAGCTGTATGAAAGCTTAAATTGCAGTATTTGGTTCTCGATCTCTAGGTTTCTGCATAAACAATTGGAGAAAAGAAATCTTAGAGGTGATTGCTACGAAAATAGGGACTTACAGGTCTACTGCTATTGCAGCCAAGGTTTGAACGGGTGATAATAAGGTTGGGAAATTAAGCTCACATAGTAGCTGTAGCTCTTAACTATTCAATAATCAAGAAAATTTGAATGAGACGAAAATTTGACTGAATGCATTTAGACTAAAAACATAACAAACTGCCCAACAATGATGAATTTTGTAGCCAACTGCATGTATTTAAAAATGACAAAATGAATCAAAGCAGGTCCACTGGAGGGAGTGCAGAGGACATGAGGGCGGATAGACTGCATGCTCTAGAGAAAGGTCTTGAACTATGGTATTATCAGACACGCTCCACAAAGGTAAGACAGCTGTTCTCCCTTTCTATTTTCAAATTTATTTACATTAGGCAAGAAACCAATTTGAGGCATCTTTTATCAGATGCAGATCATGCAACAAGAAATTCACGTACTTAAAAATAAGGTCAGCTTCAATGTTTCATAATTTTCCTTTATAGTTCTACAAAGGCTTCTTTAATTTTATTACATATTTTTTTCTCTTCATAAGACAAACAAATAAGAAAAAGGGGATCTCTGACAGAAGATGATGTAAAACAGAAGATGACAATGCATTTTCTTGATGTGCAGGAAAGTATACTTAAAGCAGAAAATGAAAGTCTTCAACAGAAGGTAATAGCAAGCAGTTGTTCAGTGATATTTTTTTGGAAATCAAATCCTTGGCCTTTCATAACAGGTACTTTGAATATTTTTTTAAAAAAATAGCATAAACTGCAAACTCAAATTAAAGTACATATTTAAGAGAGGGAATAGGTTAAGTAGTTTAAAATACAATTATAAAACCCTGTTAGTTCAATGCTAGATAACATGTTTTTTATGTGCAGGAAAGCATACTGAAAGCAGCAAATGAATTTCTCCAAAACAAGGTAGCATAGAAAGATAATTTGCAGCATTTATATGAAAAACTGGTGAATAGCCTTACATATTAGCACGCCTATTCATATTTAAGATGAATTGAAGCATAAAAAATTAATATACAAAATAGGACGAAGAGATAAATAATAATTTTGGACCCTAAGTTCAGGCTTTAGTGCAAATCACCAAACTTCACAAGGTAGCAACTAGCAAAGCAAGCCCTACATTGTCACACCCCGAAATTTGGGATTTCGGGATGTGAATTAGAAAGAGAAATCAATAAACAATTTTCACAAATTATTAAAAAATTTTCCAACATTTGTTTAAATATCAATTTTAGTGTAGGAAAATAATCAACTTTCTAAATAAAATAATCATGCTTTATGTTGTCCTAATTGAATTGTTGTATTCATGCCGTTGCATATAATATTTCTTGACTGTGAGATTTTAAAAATACGTTTAGACGTCGATCAAATCTTTCCTGAGAATTTCCTAGAATTTTCTAGGAATTAATTCTCTTTTTCTAAAGTCAAATCCATTTATTGGAAGGCTTTAAATTCTCTTTTCATCAGCTTCAAATATTTTATTTTGGTTCAGAGTCTTCAACTCTATCTCTGGAATTTTTTCCTAGGATTTTTGGAGATTTTGGAATATTTTCTATGGTTTAAATACATTTTCTGGGATTTCCTAGAATTGTTTTTGAACTAGAATCTGTTTCCCGAAATTAATAAACTTAATCTTTTTCCTTCCTGGGCCGAGCTCATCCCGGCCCAACTCCCTCTTCTTTTTCCCCTCCGTCTTGGGCCGAAATCACTCGCAAGCCCAGTCCGGTCCATTCCTTTCTCCTGGCCCAGCCCGCCTCTTCTCTCCCCTCTCACTTACACCCGGACCTCCCTCAGCTTCTCTTTCTCTGACCGACGAGTGGGCCCCGCTTGTCATCTTCAAGCTTGCGTCGCCGAGCAGGACTCTGCTCGAGTCCGTGCTGCGTCCGCCGCGCCGCCTCTTCTCGTCTTGGCGCGCACGCCAAGGACTCTCTCGCCCGGCCTATATATGCGCCGCTGCACCTCCTCCAGCTCCGTTACCCACAACCCCAAGCCCTAGCTTCCGTCGTCGCCAGAGCTGCCGCCATCGCCAAACCCTAACTCAAACCCGCCGCCGCCAATCCTCTGCTCCAGCGCCTGCTCGTCGACGAGAGCCCTCGTTGAAGCTTCGCAAGGTAAAGCTGAAGCCGCCGGACCTTTTTCCCCCTTCTCTCTTGCTCTCTGTTGCTTGCAATAGCTCGCCGGAGTCACGAGCCGCCGTCCGTCGTCGTCGGTCGCCACCGTCGCTCAAACCTCGTCCCCAACTCCCAAAACGGGTTTCCCTTTGCCTCCTCTTTCTCCCAGACCAACCGCGGCGAGAAACGGAGCACCCTAGCCCCTTCCCTAGCCATCTCCGGCGAAGCTCCGCCGCGGAATCGAGCGGCGCCGCCGCCAGCCGTTCCCCTCCGGCGAGTTTAATCGCCTGGCATCTTTTCAGCCGTCCGATCTAGATCCTATGGCCCAGATCAAACCTGACCCGAGTCAAACCCGTCGTTTACCGGTCCGCCGTGGCGATTTTGCAGAAGAGACCCTGCAGTTTTTGCTAATCAACCCGCGGTCCAACCTTAGTCAAAAGTAATTAGATATAGGTCCTGTTTTTATCAGTTTAGCCCCTGAACTTTCATAGTTTTGAACCCACCGTCCTTGGCTGATAGTTTTACGCGTTAGCCCTCGTGTTTTCATACGTAATTATGTTTTAGCCCTCGGTTTCTTTCAAAACAGCCCCTGGAAGGTTAGATTAGTACAAGAAGCCTCTGAACCTTGTTTTATCCCTAGATTTCACGTTTTAACTCCGTTTAACCACGTTTTTGTTGCGTTAATCTTCTATAAGCGTAGAGTTTAGTTCACCAGTGTTGTTTACCATGTTTCATGTTTTGAAATAAATTAATAAATATTAATTTGCCTAATTATTATTTAACTAGTCTTTCCAATTAAAAGCTATATAGGATATACCTCGGCTTTCATAAGCTAATTTAATATGGTTAATGAGCATTCACCTTGTTTTTGTAAATAAAAGCTACTTAGGTTATATCCGAGCTTTCATAATCACATGTTAATTTGATTAACAATTATTGAATTAGTTTTCATAATTAAAATCTAACTAGGGTTAAACACCGGTTTTGTGCAATTTAAATTAATATGGATAATTTCCAATTTGAATGTATTTTCAATATAACTTGTTTAGTCCAACGCGAGACATTAAGTTATTCATCTAAATGCTCTCTCATGTTTTATTGCAAATTAAAATGTTTAATTGCTATAATCATTATATAAATATTTGCAAATAAAATTGATTAAGCTTTAACCTATCTTTTCATATCAAAGTATAATTTGAATTAATTTAATACTGAATATTTCTCTAAACATTCATTACATGCCTTTTCTTAAATTAAAATAAAAGAAGCATATAGTCTTTTATTTCTTTTTCAATATAAATCTTCTGATAGTTATACCTTTCCAACCGTTGTTCCGTTTTCAACGTTTCTTGTGCCCTTGTGATCGTAGTAGCGAGCCCCATCGTTTAGTGCGTTCTTTTAAAGCCTTTCTTTTGATTGGTGTATTGTTCTTACTTGTATTTATTTCTTTGCTTGCATGTTTGTGCTTCTGCTCGATGTTTGCTACGATTAGAGGAGCATCGTTCCGAAGCTGTCAAGAACAAGAGTTGAAGACTGAGCAGTGATATTCTTTTGCGGAAAGGCAAGTGTCCCTAACCATCTTTCTACCTGTGCTTTATAAGATTATATATGTTAATCGGAACATGGAGAACCACCCAGGATTACCCGTACAACCATAATACTATATGGCTCTGGTCTTGGCTAATTAATTAGAAACCTTGGTTACGAATGATCTTACCGAAAGGGCATGGGGGGTGGCGGTTGACGGTGTATAGCCCGGTCCTCTCGGGAAGTGGGCTTAGCTAAGACACTATGCCCGTTAGGGAGGGTTATGCCTGCTTCCGATCCGGAAACCTTAGCAGGTCGTTTCTAACTAGGGAATCTTTGTAAAGGCCTCGTAGCGTCCCTATGCAGTCACACCTTGGAAGTGTGGTACGTGCTTTGGCCGACACAGCATGGTTGGGTTTAAAGTTCTTCGGAGCTTTTACGCGAATTATGGTGAAAGTGTACAACCTCTGCAGAGTGTAAAACTGTTATAACAGCCGTGTTCGCGGTCATGAACGGCTTGGACCCTCACATGATTAATATACTTGAAGTTGATAATTAAATTGTTCCGGTTATTTCGGTGGCCTTGCTGAGTACCAACCATAAGTGTACTCATCCTTGCTTATTGCTGCTCAGTATTCAGAAGGTGTGTGAAGTTGTTGAAGGTGATGCTAGGCGTACGCAACCCCTAGTCAACTGTTGCCTGTGGTGAAGAGTTCAAGATTCTGCTGCTAGAAAACGTTTGTATTGCATTTATTTTTTTTATTTCCGCTGTAACTTTGTGTTCTGTTTATTCATGGAGTCTATCATATGTGTGAAACTTGATCCTGGCACACATATGAGATGCATCTGGTTTTCCTTCTAAAATCAGGTGTGACATAAATTCATAGAGAAGTTAGATCAAATCCTCCATTTGATTGCAAATAGAAGATATTGGTTTCATTACAAACTTACAAATGTCAATTGTACACCTTCGTAACTGTTTCATTTCCTATTGTCAGGTGAACGAACAGAATCAATTTATGAACAACTATTCAACCTTTTCTGGATCTTCATATTCAACACATTACGATGCAAATGAGAGTTGTTTATTCACACTATAACCATCCTGAAACAAACGCCTCCCTGGTATTTGGTGTGTTTGTCTGTAGGACATGTTTGCTCAAGGTTTTATCATTCAGGTTTCAGACAGCATGTTGCGTTGAATAAGACATATGCATGAAGGGTACTGTATTATGTGGTTGCTCTCAGCTCCCACCTGTTTGTAGAAACTACTTTTGCAATCTAATTATCTAAATGTAAAGAAAACTTCTAACAGTCCATGACATTGCGCCATATTTACATAGGCAAGTTCATGTCATAGTGCTGCAGTCTCAGCATGAAAATATATTCTACAGCCCCTTTTTGAAAGAAAAAAACTAAAAATATTTCAAATCATGTGTCAAGCCCTCTCCTTGATTTTATACCACAAAAAAGTGATGCGCTTGGGTTGAATTTCCAATTTTTTTTATTGGTATTGGGAAAAAAAAAACTCTACTAAGAAGCAGTGAGGCAGGGGTAGGAAATACAGAGAAGCAGCTGATACATAGGACTCTCGATTTCCTCCTACCAAAATGCGATTTCCAGACACGCGAACAAGCTACACGGGATGATGCGTGACTGTTGTACAGTGGAGACTGTCCCTAAAATAAGAGCGTGCAGTGGAGAAATGCGGACGGTGGAGGATGCATGAAAGAGGGGCGGGCACCTGGGCGAAAGTCGGTCAGAGGAGCGCAATGAGGATGAAGAGCAGGATGGCGGCGACGAAGGAGTACTTAACGGCGGCGGCGAAGATCGACGCGAAGATGAGCAAGAGCTGCAGCAGCAGCGAGGCGCCGGCCCAGGTGAGCGCGCCGGTCAGCACCACGGCGGCGGCGTTGGCAGGCTCCGGGGACAGCAGCTCCCCCCACCGGATCTCCGAAAGCGACGGGAAGGACGGGCCCCGCTGCTCCTTTCCCCCCTCCGCCGGGGGACTCTGCTCCTTGTCCCCCTCCGCCGGGGGCCCGCCGTCGCCTCCGGAGGCCGCGCGGGTGAACGCGAGGCGGGGGGCTCGCGGGCGAAGCGAGTAGGGGGAGGAGGAGGAGGAGGCTGGGGCGAGGATCCTGGGGTGCGGGAGCAGGCGAGGTGGGAGGCGGAGGGGGAAGTGTGGAGCTAGAGCTCCGGCGTGTGACGCCATGGGGAGAGGAGTCGAGGACCAGAGGAGGAGGAGCGCGGCGGAGCAGAGCAGAAGCGAAGCGGCGAATGTGGATGGGCCGTGGATGGACAGCTGGAAGCTCGTCTGATTCGTTAGATCTGGTATCGACGGTCCAAAGCCGTTGATGGAAGGGGCCCAGCCACGAGAAGCCGTTAGCCACAACAACCACAAGCACAGCTGCACAGGAAAGAGACAGCGTGTACCTCCTTCATCACGGAAATATGTGTGTTTTATGTTTTTCATTATTATTTATTACATCTTAGTCGATGACGATGGCTGCAAATGATTCTTGGTCGATCAGAAATTTTCGCATTACGAAAAGAAAATGTCCCATTGTTTTGTATCAATCGGAAATTTCCATCGTTATTTTTACCCCCAACGAAGCTGCATTTGCAAGTTGCAACACAGTCATTTGTTCTTGCTGGGCAGAGGCGCGGAGCTAGCTCGTAGTGGCGCTTATTTCAGTGCAATCGGTGGCAAACTGGAATCTTTAGCGCAGGGGAAACAATTGGTCCATCCAACATCGGAGATGGATATTACAATGACAGAAGGATGGAATTATTTTTCGTCTACAATTGTGCAAAGTTCTAGGCCGCAAGAAATCCAGTAGGCTCCCTCCCCCCTCCCCCGCAGCAGGGACAGGGAGCAGAAATCCAGTCAAACACTTGCCGCAGCGTCTTCACCATCAGGAGCAGGCGGGCAGAAGGGCCGCGACACAGCATCGTCGTCTCCGTCTCCGGCGCCCCTATGGCTCGGCACGACGAACCTGCTCCACCTCATACGCCTCGCACAAGAACGCCCTTGAGAACCGGTCCACCTCATACGCCTCGCACAAGAACGCCCTCGAAGTCGTGCACCAGGTAGACCTGAGCATTTGTGGCTCTGCCTAGCCCGGCCCGTGGGCCCGGCCCGAGCCCGGTGGGTTTTGGCCCGCCCACGTCTTATAATGGGACGGGCGTGGGCAGCTAAAACCAAGCCCGAAAAAAATTCGAGCCGGCCCGAGCCCGCCCAGATGCTTTATTTCATTTATTTTTCAACTAAAAAAACGGGAAGCCTGAGCCCGCCCACGGCCCGAACCCAGCCCGAAAACTCGGCCCGAATTTGCCCATGGGATGGGTATGGGCACAAATTTTTGGCCCGAAATAAACCAGGCTTTTTTACAGCCCGGCCTGCAAAATCCTCACGTCTAGCACCAGCACGCCCGTGGTCGCTCCGCTCCGCCGCCGCGCGCGCGCCGCCATCCCGGCGGCGTAGATGGCGCCCATCCTTCCGGGCGTCCACGGCGCGTACCCGGTGGGCGCGTCGACGATGCAGACACAATTTTGTATTATTGTTCCTCACCTCGGATCCATTTCTGGCCGCTCGTGCTGGACATCGACCAAGACACCATCACACAATACGGAGAGAGGATGTGGCCGTGCCAGACTCGTAAATCGTAATCCGCGACTTTGCGAGCATACGAGCGGAAAAGTATAATAAAATTACAATGTCAGTTTGGTTCTAGGAAGAAAAAGACAGGAGAAACAAGATAAATGGGCTACATGATGCACTCATTTGCACCCTGATTTTGAATTGTTCCGCCTCTTCCGAAATTCAAAATCGGACATCATACACTCATTTAAAATCAACCCACAATTCCACACAATACTACAGGTAGCAGGCAAACGCTACATGCCCACCGGATCGAAGCTTAAAATACCAACAGGGCAACAGACATATTGAAAGCTAATTTAAGTGCTGACATCTTAGTGTTTGGGAGCCGCTTAAAAAAAATTCTTAGTGTTAGGGACGCCTAAATCATCAGCTCCGTTTTGATCCTCACTACGCTACAACTAAAGTACTAGTGCCCAAGTCACAAGTGAATATGTACATTTTACTCTAAATAGACATGTATATATAAAAGTTTTGGGTTGTCATTTAAGTATCCAATATAAAACTCTAGTGATAAAGAAATGGTATTCGAACACCATTCCTTGCGAGCCTAAAAGTTGTTTTGGGTTGTCATTTATCCTATATAAAACTCTAGTTACAACTTGTTGGACTAAATGTTGTACTAGTGTTACAAAAATGACTACTAGATGATGCCAATATGCCATGAGCCTTTTTTTTTTAGAAACATATGCCATTTATCCTTTCCCTCAAAACAGGGAACGGGGCGAAGTGTGCCAGGAGGCGGGCTGGGTAGCGAGGGAGCCCATGAGGAGTTAGTTGCGTGCAAGCCCACCACAGACAAAGCAGATTGCAGGCCGCATTGACCTCGTAGTGGGCTTACCGAACGGCCCACTCAGTTGCATTAAAGGTACATGCATTGTACTTCACAAGATAACAAATACAGACATTGCACGATTGTATAAAAGAAACAAAACCGACTTAAAATTCCGTGGCAATATATGATATATAAATTGCTATAAAAAACTGCAAGCGTATTATATACTATAATAAACGGCAGAGCGTATGAAGTCAAAACTGATTTGATTCGAATACGCATCTGTCAAGAGTCGGCCCATCGTTTACCAGTATAATGAATTAATGATCATGTGTGTGTTTTTCAACCAAAAAATACGCCCATTTGGTATAGGTTGCAATTGGCACCAATGCATGAAAGCAAGGAGTGGCAGACTGGCAGCTGAGATTAGATCCCCCCCACACACACAAAAAAAAAAAGCAAAAGATGACAAAAGAAAACAGCAAACAAAAAGAAAATCATAGAGAAGACCTGAGATTTCACCGGACGCATGCATTACGTACTCAAAACTCACTCCGTGTATGGTTTCACCGGACGTATTCTATTTTAGAAAATACAAAAAATAGCACAACGGTCATGTCAGAAAAACTCGCTCTAGACGCCGATTTCATCCATTCGTGGAGGATCAACACAGTTGCATCTTGTGGTGAGCTTAAACAGCAGAAAATTGGACTGATTGAGCTTTGTCATTTTTCATAGACTTATTATTTGTGACTAAGCGTGTCATCTATACGGTTGCACCCACATTAGATCGGATTGGCCAGGTGGCATATTATATCGTGCTCTCCGGCACCCAGCAGCAACCAGCTTCAGGTTCGTGGTCAAGCTAGCTCACACATGTGCATTGTGCGACGTGGCCGGCTCAGCAGTAAGGGCAATCCCAACCCAGACTCGATCTTAGGGTCCATACCTTTGGAATTGTAGACTTAGAGTCTAAATAAGAAACCAAGTCCAAATAATTGAGTGACACATCAGAAAAAATCATTTAATAATAAATGATCTTAGATTCTAAAATAGAGTCTGGGCTGGGACTGCCTTTTTCCCTTTTGGCTTTTCCCGGATCCGGCGTGCCAAATTAAAATTAAAGGCGGCGCATGCAGGTTAGCCAACAAGAGCGCACGTGGCAGGACTCGTACGGACGCGGCGGCACAGAGATTCTCTGCCTCTGCCGGTGGGTGCCGGAGACGCGACCAACCCGGCGGCCGGCCAACCATCAAACCATGGCTATAGATAGCTCGCTGCCCGGCCGGCCGGCCGGTAATCGATCCGCCGCCGGAGTTGGTGCGTGGCTAGTTGTACAGATCGTCGCCCGGCCACAGCCAGTAGTAGTAGTGCCCGGCCGGCCGGTGATCATTGCATTGATCGATCCATATGATGATTATTGGTGTATGATTTGATTTACAAAGCGTGCAAATTAAAGTTAAAAAGCGCGCCGCGCCACTCCACATTGCTTATGGTACGTACTGTTTCAATTAGCAGGCCGTCAAAAGTTGGTCGCGTTAGTTGAGCTACCACGTATACACACGCACCATGTGACTGACGACGATCGACGACCTCACCTCGCCCTCCGCCGATCGACCCAACGAATGGGGCACGTTAGCTTCGAGGCTCTAGCCATTGTTTCGAGGCTTGAAGGAATCGTTTCTAGAAGAATGGCGCTCGATGCAAATAAATAAACACCAAGCACCTTTAGGAATTCGTAGCCATTGATGGTCGTTTAAGCTTGTGTCAGACACTCCTAGCTAACTAGTTCTTCAGCAAATCAAGAGGGGTGGCTAAAGAGTAAAGACCCATACATATACGCGTCCGACGTGATACACGGTGCAAAAAGATGGTGACGCATTTTTGTTGACTTATAATGAACTTTAATATGAAATCAGTTCCATACAAAATGTATCCTCTCAACTATCCGTACATATATACATAGAGCGTCGGAAACAGATTCTGTTTATGTATGCAATCTTGGCGTCGAATTTAGCGCGAGAACGGCTCATGTGTTCGGAGGTGGACTCAAACTTGAACTTGTTATGCATTGTGCCTCTAATTTGGCTTGGACATCCTTGCTAACTTTCTTTTACCTCGATTCTTCTCTTTGGTTGCTTCTACATTCTCTCCGATTAAACAAAGTTACGTACCCAGTGTCGTAGGCTTCTTCATCGCGCGGGGTCTAGAGAAGGGATGTATACACAGAGGCTGGGGCTCGAACCCCTGGACCTGGTTACAGACTATAAGGCACTACCGCTGCACTAGGGCCGCCGATTCTCTCCGATTAATGATAATAAAAAATAGTAACAATTTATTTTCAAATCTCAAAATTACTAAAAGTACCAATGGATGAAGTAGTACTAGACTGAGATCACTACAAGTATATTTGGGTCTGCCCCATTATTCTATTTATTCTAAAGGATTATAGCCTACTTTTTATGTTATAGTTATTATGGTCAACACCATACTGGTAATGGAAAAGAACTCTGCTCGGACTGGAAAAGAACCCTGGCAACGCTTCGTACGAGTCACAGGGTTGATTCTGCAGAGAATCCTGTGGGTCTCAGACAACCCTGGAGGTTCTCAAAGAACCCTGGCGGTTCTCAAAGAACCCTAGCGCTAGCCTGAGCCTGAGCCTGACTTGCGTGCGGGAGGGATCTCTCTTTTGCTGGTTATGGAAACTGAAGACGCGGTAATTGGAAGGGCTGATTATGGCAATCACTGATACCATGATTCAGCCTTCCATAATTCAGCTTTCCATAACTCAGCCTTCCCGATTCTCTCCCGTCCAGGTTCATCCTCTCGTCTCACCCGAGGGCTATGAATAGAAAGCCATCTTCTCCAGTGAGATTAAGCTTCTGAGTCTATTACTCCTCCTTTTTTCCTCTGTTGCAAATCTGTCTCCCCATCGCCGGCGCTGCGCGCACACCACCGGCGAGAGCAGGTGCCTCCGACACCATTGCCTCCTTGAGATCTTGCTCGGGATACCGGGGCAATCAGGTTTCTGGGGAGCGTCTCTACGCGACTGCTCGCCCAGAACTGCTACGTCTTCACCGGCGTACAGTTCACCGTCCTAGAGACTCCGCCACCATCGAACGACTACACTGCGCCTCGTCTTCTTCCTGCACGACTCCGACGCACGGACTGCACTGCGTCAACGGATCTTCCTGCATCGAATTTGTACGACTACTTCGAGCAAGGCCAGTCGAGAAATATCATGAGTACGGATGATATTCCTCCAGCAGGTAACGGCGCAACCGATGCCTCTGGCAGAGGTCCCGCCCCAGGGTACTTTTCGATGTCCGAACTGCTATCCTTCATCTTATACGTGTTCTTCTTTAAATCTGTGTTAAACTTGAACACGTGCACATGGATCGTTTCACTCATTATAGTCATGCAAATATTCGTGAATTTAATTATAACTTTTGGAATTAAAATATGACCTATTGCAGATAATTATCCAACAATCCAGAAACCTGATTTTAGTGATAATTATGCTGATAGGTTTTCGGTTGCTCAATTTGCTTCATCCATTAAACCAAACACTTTTGACGGTACAAATTTTGTGAGTTGGCGAGAACGGATGGTACTGTGGTTGACCACCATGGGCATCATGGATGTGGCAGAAGGGAAGCCCGAACAATGCACCTCCGAGCAGGGAAGTGCTTTCGAGGTTAAAGATAATCTCTTCCGCGGATGCATCCTTGGTGTGATTGCCCCACATTTGATTAATCCCCTTCTTAAGAAGAAGACTGGGAAAGAGATGTGGGACGCCCTTGATGCTCAGTACGGAGTGTCTGATGCCGGCAGTGAGCTGTATCTCATGGAGCAGTTCCTAGACTACAGGATGGTGGAAGACCGTCCTATGGTGGAACAAGCTAATGAGTTGCATGTGCTGGCTAAAGACCTTGGCTGTTGCAACAAAGAGAACCCTTGCGTGCTGCCCGACAAGTTTGTGGCCGGAGGTATCATCTCCAAGCTGCCACCTTCTTGGAGGGACTTTGCTACTTCTCTGAAACACAGGAGGCAGGAGTTCACGATTGATGGACTCATTGGCACTCTTGATGTGGAGGAAAAGGCGAGAGCAAAGGACGTACGTAACAAGGGGACACTTGTCGGTGCAAGCGCGAACTTTGTTCAAAAGAACATTAATGCTCGCACCAACAACAAGGGCAAAGGCAAGAAACCGCCTCAGCCACAGAACCCTGGGAAGGCTAAACAAACCGCCGGGTTCAAGAAGAAAAAGGGAGCCTGCTATGTGTGCGTTAGTGAGGATCACTTTGCTGGAAAGTGTCCTCAACGCAAAGAAGGCAAGTCTGCCAACATGGTTATTAGCGAGCCTGCAGGAACATTGGGGTACGGTAATTATTTACCTACAGTTCTTTCAGTTATGTGTACACCCGAGTGGTGGGTAGACACTGGCGCTAATATTCATGTATGTGCTGACATTTCCTTGTTTTCTTCATACCAGGTCGGGGGGACTACCTCCTTGTTGATGGGGAACGGGGCTCAAGCGCTTGTACTTGGTGTTGGCACGGTCAATCTGAAGTTTACTTCGGGAAAGATCGTGCAGCTGAAGAACGTGCAGCATGTCCCCACCATCAAGAAGAATCTAGTCAGCGGCTCTCTACTCTGTAGAGATGGTTTTAAGTTAGTCTTCGAGTCAAATAAATGTATCCTGTCAAAGTTTGGAACCTTTGTTGGTAAAGGTTATGATAGCGGAGGTTTGTTCCGTTTTTCACTTGATGATGGATGTAATAAAGTAGTAAACAACATTGTTAACGTTGATGAATCTAATGTTTGGCATTCGAGGCTTTGTCACGTTAATTTTGGTTGTATGTCACGACTTGCAAATCTGAGTTTAATTCCAAAGTTCACCTTTGCCAAGAATTCTAAGTGCCTTGCATGTGTTGGTTCAAAACAAACTCGCAAGTCACACGTGGCTGCTGAGGCGAGAGACTTGGCACCTCTAGAATTAATTCATTCTGATCTCTGTGAGATGAATGGAGTACTGACAAAAGGTGGAAAGAAATATTTCATGACTCTTATAGATGATAGCACTAGATATTGTTATATTTACTTGTTGGAAACTAAAGATGAAGCCCTTCACTACTTTAAAATCTATAAAGCTGTAGTAGAAAACCAACTTGAGAAGAAAATCAAAAGGATTAGGTCAGATCGCGGTGGCGAGTACTTTTCAAAGTCGTTTGACTTATTCTGCGAAGAACACGGTATTATTCATGAGAGGACGCCTCCCTACTCTCCCCAATCAAACGGGGTTGCCGAAAGAAAGAACCGAACCTTGACTGACTTGGTTAACGCCATGTTGGATACCTCGGGACTTTCTAAGGAATGGTGGGGTGAGGCTATATTGACAGCATGTCATGTCCTAAACCGTGTACCTCCAAAGAATAAAGAGAAGACACCATTCGAGGAATGGGAAAAGAAAAGGCTAACGCTTTCCTATTTGCGTACTTGGGGTTGTTTGGCCAAAGCATGTGTGCCCATCAATAAGAAGCGCAAACTTGGACCTAAAACTGTAGATTGTGTTCTTCTTGGTTACGCTATTCATAGCGTTGGATATAGATTCTTGGTAGTGAACTCTGGAGTACCTGACATGGTGGTCGGTACAATTTTTGAGACCAGAGATGCTACGTTCTTTGAGAACATGTTTCCAATGAAAAATGAAACAAGTTCATCTAGGCAAGAGATTATCGAGGATGATATCTCTGCCGAACCGATCGTACACGATGAGTTCTCTCATGTGAGACATCCTGAGGAGGATAACCATGAAGCTCCTAGAAGGAGTAAGAGACAGAAGACTGCAAAGTCTTTTAGTGATGACTTCATTGTATACCTCGTGGATGATACGCCCAGGACCATTAAAGAGGCATATTCAACTCCTGACGCTGACTATTGGAAGGAAGCTGTCAGAAATGAAATGGACTCTATCATGACTAATGGTACCTGGGAGGTTGTTGATCGCCCTTATGGATGCAAGCCTGTGGGATGCAAATGGGTGTTCAAGAAAAAGCTTAGGCCTGATGGTACTATCGAAAAGTACAAGGCTAGACTTGTGGCCAAGGGTTATACTCAGAAAGAAGGGGAGGACTATTTTGACACCTACTCACCTGTTGCTCGTTTGACCACTATTCGAGTGCTACTCTCACTGGCAGCCTCCTATGGGCTTCTCGTCCATCAAATGGACGTGAAGACAGCTTTCCTAAACGGGGAGTTGGAAGAGGAGATCTATATGGATCAGCCTGATGGGTTTGTAGCAAATGGTCAAGAGAGAAAGGTGTGCAAGCTGTTAAAGTCTCTGTATGGCCTCAAGCAAGCACCTAAGCAGTGGCATGAGAAGTTTGATCGAACCCTAACCTCTGTCGGTTTTGTTTCGAACGAAGCCGACAAATGTGTGTACTATCGTTTTGGTGGAGGTGATGGAGTGATTCTGTGTCTGTATGTGGATGACATACTGATATTCGGGACTAACCTTAGTGTGATTAAGGAAGTCAAAGAATTTCTCTCTCAGAGCTTTGAGATGAAAGATCTGGGAGAGGCCGATGTTATCCTCAATGTCAAGCTGATAAAGGGTGGAAATGGTGGGGTGACTCTGTCACAAGCACACTATGTGGAGAAGATGTTGAGTCGCTTTGGTTACAGTGACTTCAAGTCTGTCATAACTCCTTATGATGCCAGTCTGATATTGAAAAAGAATAAAAGGATAACGAGAGATCAACTGAGATACTCTCAAATAATTGGTTCATTGATGTATCTAGCCAGCGCTACAAGGCCTGACATCGCATACGCTGTAAGCAAATTGAGTCGGTTTGTTTCAAACCCAGGCGATGATCACTGGAGATCTCTTGAAAGAGTAATGCGCTATCTAGTAGGAACAATGAACTATGGAATTCATTATACCGGGGACCCTAAGGTTCTAGAAGGGTATAGTGATTCGAACTGGATATCAGATGCTGATGAGCTCAAGGCCACGAGTGGTTATGTGTTCACACTCGGAGGTGGCGCTGTTTCCTGGAAGTCTTGCAAGCAGACCATCTTAACGAGGTCAACAATGGAAGCAGAACTCACAGCACTGGATACCGCCACAGTTGAGGCCGAATGGCTTCGTGAACTCCTTACTGACCTGCCGATAGTTGAAAAACCGATACCGGCAATTCTGATGAACTGTGATAATCAAACGGTGATTATCAAGGTGAACAGTTTCAAGGATAACATGAAGTCATCCAGACATGTAAAAAGGCGGTTAAAGTCTGTCAGGAAACTGAGAAACTCCGGAGTTATAGCCTTGGATTATATTCAGACGGCTAAAAACCTGGCAGATCAATTCACAAAGGGTCTTTCACGCAATGTGATAGACTATGCATCTCTGGAATTGGGCCTGAGACCCACGTGAGTTACTCTATGGTTGAAACCCATTCTGTGTGATCGGAGATCCCGTGAAGCAGTATGGAGCAACAAGCTATAGTGTAACTGAGAGAAGAGAACCTTTAATGAAGGCTCATTCCATGAGAAGATGCATTTCTCTTCAACCCTGTAAGGTAGGATGGTTTATACCTTAATGTGCTCCAAGTGGTTTCATGGAACAAGGCAGTTGTTTCATTGAAACAGAGATGTTGTCCTACAGAACATCTTCAAGGAACACACCTATACGAGCCTGACTACTGGTCATAGTCTATGAGATTTGGGTGATCTCTAGAAACTCATGAAAGGCATGGAGTATGACACATAAGCTCCAAAACAGCGGGGATGCTACTGCAGCCTAGTATCAGTGTAGAGCTCTGGTGAAACTTGTTCGCACAAAACTGGCAATTCAAGGCATAGTCCATTGTTCAGTTGTGAACGAATGTAGCCCTAGTTCTAGATGGAAGTTCAACTTAACAGTCTCCATCAAATACTGGTATATCAAAGAGGATCTGAGAACATTTCAAGTACGGCTTAGAATCCTTGGTGGGGATTGTTAGAATATTTGGGTCTGCCCCATTATTCTATTTATTCTAAAGGATTATAGCCTACTTTTTATGTTATAGTTATTATGGTCAACACCATACTGGTAATGGAAAAGAACTCTGCTCGGACTGGAAAAGAACCCTGGCAACGCTTCGTACGAGTCACAGGGTTGATTCTGCAGAGAACCCTGTGGGTCTCAGACAACCCTGGAGGTTCTCAAAGAACCCTGGCGGTTCTCAAAGAACCCTGGCGCTAGCCTGAGCCTGAGCCTGACTTGCGTGCGGGAGGGATCTCTCTTTTGCTGGTTATGGAAACTGAAGACACGGTAATTGGAAGGGCTGACTATGGCAATCACTGATACCATGATTCAGCCTTCCATAATTCAGCTTTCCATAACTCAGCCTTCCCGATTCTCTCCCGTCCAGGTTCATCCTCTCGTCTCACCCGAGGGCTATGAATAGAAAGCCATCTTCTCCAGTGAGATTGAGCTTCTGAGTCTATTACTCCTCCTTTTTTCCTCTGTTGCAAATCTGTCTCCCCATCGCCGGCGCTGCGCGCACACCACCGGCGAGAGCAGGTGCCTCCGACACCATTGCCTCCTTGAGATCTTGCTCGGGATACCGGGGCAATCAGGTTTCTGGGGAGCGTCTCTACGCGACTGCTCGCCCAGAACTGCTACGTCTTCACCGGCGTACAGTTCACCGTCCTGGAGACTCCGCCACCATCGAACGACTACACTGCGCCTCGTCTTCTTCCTGCACGACTCCGGCGCACGGACTGCACTGCGTCAACGGATCTTCCTGCATCGAATTTGTACGACTACTTCGAGCAAGGCCAGTCGAGAAATATCATGAGTACGGATGATATTCCTCCAGCTGGTAACGGCGCAACCAATGCCTCTGGCAGAGATCCCGCCCCAGGGTACTTTTCGATGTCCGAACTGCTATCCTTCATCTTATACGTGTTCTTCTTTAAATCTGTGTTAAACTTGAACACGTGCACATGGATCGTTTCACTCATTATAGTCATGCAAATATTCGTAAATTTAATTATAACTTTTGGAATTAAAATATGGCCTATTGCAGATAATTATCCAACACATATAGCAATATATAAGACCAGCTTATCTGCTTAAATGTATCACGAGAGCTCGCATGATTAGGCACCTTGATACAATATGGCAGGACCAGGCAAGCACCGTCTGCATCAGGCCCGCTTTAGGTGTTCCGTTGTATCTGATCAGCTTCTGGCAGCTGCTAAGTGAGAAATAATGGACGGGATCGGACCAGCTCATTTATCATGGTGTGTGATTATGCAACAGGGATCTTCCCCTCGTGTAACTGATCCATGCTAGCTGCTGCGGCGACCTTCTGCCACGGCGATCTACGCCCCTACGGCCCTACTTCATGGGACGCGTCACGGTCAACAGAGACCCTCAAGCCACCATTGTACTAAACCTCTGTAAGAAATGCAGCAAGAGTGGACAATTCCATGCTTCTATTTTCAGAGATGGGAATTGTGAGCTAAGGAGTACGTTAGATTCGAAACACTCTAGCCATTGTTTTGAGGCAGCTTGAAGGAATCGTTTCTAGAAGAATGTCAGCGCCTAAAAGTACCCATCCAAAAGTACTAAAAAATACCAAAATTGTGGGATCAAGTACCAGAAAATGGGCCCAACTAATTATTTATTTATTTTTAAAAAATTTCTAGTTAAAAGTACCGGTAAGTACCAGGAAAAGTACTTAAAGTATCTGCAAAAGTATCAGCAAGTACCTAGTAGTACCAGCTGGTACTTGCCAACCATTGTAAAAGAGCTTAATAAATAAATAAACAAAAAATTAACTAAAGAAGCGCTTTTTGGAACATGCATGCATATTGCGCCACCCTCATTCGATCTACTTTGTTTCTCAACCACTCTAACCGAATCATTGTCCTTTTTGTTCCTAATTTCACTACTGCCCCACACTTTACTCCAAAGTAACGCAGAGATATCATATTCTACCCTTCACCTCAAAATCGTCAGTCTAATCAAAAGTGAGCTGTAACACCTCATCACTTCCCAACCACTTTTGAGGGAAAAAGAAATTAAAGGTGCCCACTTTGATCCAACATAGGCCCTGTTTAGTTCCCAGAAGATTCCCCAACTTTTCACTATTCATCTAACTTTTCACTATTCATTCCACCTCTTCTACTCACAGAACACTATTCATCTACAGTGTTTTTTTTGGTGAACAGTGTATTTTCGGGGAATCTTTCCCCAATCTAAACACACCCAAGCTCAGATCGCCCTCTTGCAACGACGACCTAGCCTTACATTTTGCTTGTCCTGCGAGTCTTGGCACATTAAAAAATGTAAGAAATTGTTGATTTTCACAGCCATCCTCTTGCAATCTACTGCCGATCGAATCCGTCGATGGAGGGAGTGGCAATTGGGACGTCCAAGTCCGAAATCAATGAGCATCAATCCGTCATCTTCGAAAGCTCCTACTGATCTGCTACACATCGGACACGTTAGTGACCAGCATTAACACAGAACAGATCCCCTACCCTAGTTTGCAGATGCTGGTCACTGGTCGCGTGCACTCTGAGAGGCTCTGCAGGATCGAAGAATGACTTTGTGTTCCTCAGTAGCAGCTTCCGAATTGAACAGTTGTCGATGGATGAGGACAGGGTTCCGTCCCCACATCCAGGTGGTACAAAGATTGATCGATCACGCATTTACAAAAGCCCTATCATTGTACCTCGCCACTGAATGCAACTGCACTGTCCAGAAGAGAGCAGAGAATGGCTGGGATCAGATGCCCGTCTCAAACGAATGAATGCAGAGAAATCCAACTCATCCCATCTGGCCCCCAATGCAGGTATTCGCGCCATTCAGAATCCCAACCGAAAGCAACCCCGATCCCAACCCAAAAACGAGTGTTATATTATACACTTTGATATTCTGCATACGCTTTGATCTGAGAGTTGATCGGATTAGTATCAAAGCAACCGAAATTCGCTTCCACAGTTCCACTGGAAGGTAAGGTTCAGTAGACGGTGGTTAATCTCCATGAGAAATTCAGAGGGCAATTTTCCCCAACTTTAGACGGCGACAGAATTTCGTCCCCACCACATGTTGGTGGCGCTCAGCTTTGGGATGAGTGACAATGCACGGTTTGTGTGGATGAACTGATGGTGCAATCATGCATTTTGTGATTGTTGTACCCTCATCACATGCATCCATAGATCAAGCTCTAATTGCAACATGCATTTGTTTGGCTTGATTGCTAGATCACGGCCGCTCTAGCAATCAGTATGTAGAAAGCCCACCGCGACATTTCTGTTCCATAAAAAGTGGGATTGCAAGGTTAGGTAGCCCATTGTCTTTGGAGGAAAGTGATTTTGGGGCATAAGAATTCGTAAAAGTGAAACATGATAAAATTTTACCAAAGCTAGCCAAACCATGATCATATCTTAAATATAAAAGATTTACCACTATATTCATATTTTAATTAAAAAAAGATTTGGGTTCGTAGCAATTGGGGTTATATTACAATATCACAAGAGAAATGAGTAGCCAGAGTATATTTGAAAAGGAGTTTCAGATACAAAGAGTATATTGCTTTTAAGCGTTTCAAATGCAGATTACAACTCCAGCCTTTGAGTATCCCACAGGCCACGCTATATCTACCTTTCTCATACCAATCCAAACATGTACCACTCATTAATTTCCACAGCTATATTTCTTTCTCCAAAATACATATAAAGCTCCAAATTAAATACCAAACCCATAAAAAAATCATAAAAAAAAAGATCTACCATCTCACAGGTAGCACCTATCCAAAACTCCAAATGCACCCCCACACCCTCCATGAATGCCCCCCACATCCTCAAAGCTGAACTGATAGCAACCCCAAGAGCACGTCACCAACCTTATAGCAGGCCAGGCCAAGGTCCCTCCCCCTCTCAATACCTTACCAATTCGCCATCGCCCATCCAATCCTCTTCTCATCTTTTGCTTTGCCACCTCTTCACTTCACTTGCACCATCTCCATCGCCATCATCACCGTACTACCCAACGCCCTCACCAAGCAGAGACCAAATCTTGCAGCTGCCATATCTCATAGCCCTAGCAAGCAAGGTGCAACAACCGTGCAAGCAGATAGCTTGCTTGGTGTTGGTCTCGTCTCGGTCGGGGAGGAGTGCACAGACAGAGAGAGAATCGAAAGAGAGGCCGTGGCGTCCATGTCGAGCCCCATGCACGTCCGCAAGGCGATCCACTTCGCGTCCCTTCGCGCGCAGGGGAAGAGCGGCCTTGCGCTGCGCCTCCTCCTCGCCGCCGCCCTCGCCGGCTTCCTCCTCGTCTTCGCCGCGCGCTCCCTCTCCTCCCCTTCACCCCCATCTCCCTCCTCCCGTCTGCAACAGCAGGAGACCCCGGCGGCGGAGTGCGCCGACGCCGGCAACGACAACAACAACAAGCAGGGGATCCCGCTGGCGGTGGCGGAGGCGCTGGTGCACTACACGACCTCGAACACGACGCCGCAGCAAACCGCCGACGAGATCGGCGTCTCCCTCCGCGTTCTCCAACGCCGTGCGCCCTGCAACTTCCTCGTGTTCGGGCTCGGATTCGACAGCCCGATGTGGGCGGCGCTCAACCACGGCGGCCGCACCGTGTTCCTCGAGGAGGACGCCTCGTGGATCGCCAACGTCAGATCCAAGCACCCGTCCCTCGAGTCCTACCACGTCACCTACGACACCGTCCTCACCGACGCCGACGCGCTGCTCGAGCTCCGGTCCCACCCGTCCTGCGTCGCCCAGCCGGACCTCGCCGCCGCCGCCGACGCGTCGTGCCGCCTCGCGCTCAAGAACCTCCCGCCGGTGTTCCACGAGCTCGAGTGGGATCTCATCATGGTCGACGCGCCGACGGGGTGGACGCCGCAGTCGCCGGGGCGGATGGGCGCCATCTACACCGCCGGCATGGCGGCGCGCGCGCGGCGACCCGGCGACGGACCCACCGACGTGTTCGTCCACGACGTCGACCGCCCCGTCGAGGATGCCTTCTCGAAGGCGTTCCTCTGTGAGGGTTACCTCGCCGAGCAGGTTGGACGGATTAGGCACTTCGTCATCCCATCGCACAGGGAGAAGGAAGGCACGCCATTCTGCCCTTGAGGATTGAGCTCCACAATCACCAGCTGCAGCATCTCTATGCTTTTCGGCGATGCCTTTTTTGTTTTGCTTTGCTGCTTAATCACTTTGCTTTAAAAGAGGATTACACACCACCATCCATCTGGAATTCGTTCTCCATTCTTTCTGTACTATGTTACTAGTACTACTAGTGTACTGTGTACCTACCTACTGCTTTTACAAAGAGCATGTTTCCTGATAGTGGAATTTTGGGGTCACACCCGACTGGACACAATGGGGCCGGACGAGGAAATGCGTGTGTGCCGTCCGATTGGAAAATATATACGCAGTGAATCTGGTGTAGTTCTTGTTAATTTTGTTGCGGATGCGATAAATTCTTTTTTTTTCCTTTTTAATTTCCCCTGTTTTGGATCAGATCCGATGGTGCAGCATAGGCGCGTGTTTGCTTAGATTTTTTTATGAGATGTGGGCACATGCAAAAGCTATTTTTGTTGGATGCTCATGATTGCTTTCGCTTGAGAATTTGTTCAGATTTTGTGCCATTGCTACCAAGGAGATATCATCTACAGTGAGTGGCTGAGCGTTGGGCAGGAAAAAGACACCCCTGATGATGAATGTGCTAAGATGTGGAGTATTCTTATCTCTTTTTTTCTTTATCACAAAAACAATCCAAACGAAAATTGTGAATCTGTATACTTCGTATGAATATTCAGGGTATAAAGCTCAGTGTGGATTTGGAGTCAACTCATGGTTCCGCCTCCTACCTGCTGGTACCCTGCCTGTGACCCTGTGTTGTCTCTAACTTGACTCGTGTCTGGCAACTGGGACCAGTATCTTGGGACGTTTCTGCAGTGTGCATGGCCTTTCGCTCAACAAACAAGTGGCGACATGCCCCGTTGGGCATTTTGTGAGCAGAGCCTTGATTTCCATGGCACGGTGGCCAATGAGGAAATCAAACCACCTTGTGAATCGTACCTAGTTCATTCATGCCAGCCATCCTATGGAGGGAGTATCAGAGGATCAGAGACCCCATGTTTGGCCCTCAAAAGCAGAAAAATCCACCCACCACGTGCACTAACGCAGCCAAATTTTGTTTCCAGGAAGAAAAATGCAACGCTAGCTGAAAAGCAAAGCTTCAGTTTATGTCTTTATTTACAGTAACGCAAACTGAACCATTTTTTTTGTTTCAATAATGCTAATAAGACGAACAGCATGAAAGTGCGCATACACAGTAGTGCGATGAGATATTCGTGAGGTCAGGAAAGGCTGAACATGAGTTGGAGTGAAGGCAACATTCCAGGTACCACCAAACTGATGAAAGTTCAATTGCAGCTGCTGCCTTTGCTTGTGCGGTAGTGGTGCTGTCGTCGGCTCACTGGGCAACTGGTGCTGAGCCTGACCTGAATTTGATGTCTTTCGAATGTTTCTGCAGTGCATCCATCACCGTAGTATGCTGAACAATAGAACCTGTATAACTTGGTAGCAGGTCCTTGATTCCCATGTCATGATGTCTCAAGAGGAAATCACCTTGGGGAGTCATACCTAGCTTGTAAGCTCGCCCATTCATGAAAGTAATCCTATATTCCTACTCCTGTTCCTGTGGTTACTGATAAGGAGATGTCTCACCTGGATCATGTCCAATGCAGATGATCACTGTTCACTTTGAATAGTTCGTAAAACAAAGGAAAAATATTCAGGTCAGAGATCTAATATGGTCTGAACAAAGTGGAATGTTTCTGCATTTCCATGGGATGGATGATGGATCAATGAATGTTTTTGGCTGGCCCATTGAGAGAGAGAGAGAGAGAGAGAGAGAAAACAAAAATCAAACAAACACTGAAGCCCACCCAGTTACAGTAAGACTTTTGTGCTGCACGAAAGCCCAATCATGTGAGAAGGCCCAAAAAGCTCCCTTACTTTGTTAGGCTGTGGCAATCATGTGAGAAGGCCCAAAAAGCTCACCTGGATCATCTCCTCCACCGCCGGCCGGTGCTCGCGATGCCTTCCTCGGCCACCGCCGCCGCTCGCCGCCTCCTACTCCTCCGCCGCAGCCACCTGCTCCCTAGACGCCTCCTCTCTTCCTCGTCCGCAGCAGACGGCCTCGATGACAGCGGCGGCGGCGGCGGCCGCAGCAAGATCTTCGACCGTGACCTGAAGCGCCGGCACCGGGACCGCGCGGCGTGGGCGATGCGGGAGGCCGACAGCTTCGTCGACGCCGTCGCTGAGAACCTCCTCGACCGCCTCGAGGACTGCAGGAAGGCGTTCCTCTCCGCGCTCTGCCTCGGGGGCTCCGCCGGTGCCGTCCGCCGCTTGCTCCGCGGCCGCGGTGAGCCATCCGTCGCGCCCCCTCTGCTATTCCTGCGTGCTGATAGGGCGTTGCTCCTCCGAGATTCCGTCAGTTTTACCCGGAAATGGACTGAACATTTGCTTTTCAGGTGGGATTGAGAAGCTGATCATGATGGACATGTCGGCCGACATGGTGAGGAAGTGGCGAGGGTCAGAAAATGCTACCGACGATGGACCCGAGACTCACTTTGTTGTTGGTGACGAGGAATTCCTTCCCATCAAAGAGAGGTGAGGGTCAATGCCTACCATGGTTAGCTTAATTTCTTGATTGGTTTTCATGTATGTAGTATTGTGTGGAGAGTAATATGTACATAGCCTGCGGTGATTTTGTTGGGATTGCAATGCAACTCCTGTACTTGTGGGGTTCTGGACTTCTGGCAACAAACCACCAATTCTACACTGGTTGTTTAGCGTAGCCTTTTTCTACCATAGAATTCAGAAGTACACAACTGTTAGAGTATATTTGGTAGTTTAGATATACTTATCGTAGGCTGCCATATGTATCCGGTGGGGTTCCTTACCCCCCAAGCCATGTACTCCTATATATACCGGCCGAGGCCTCAATGCAATACAATCCATCCATTAGACACAATCATATTATTCTACACCAATAGACAGATTGACCTTGCTACATTTACTCATTAATGTGGTTCATGGTTTCTGAAGCTCACAGGATTTGATAATAAGCTGTCTTGGGCTTCATTGGACAAATGATCTTCCTGGAGCAATGATACAGGTAAATTATTTTATCTGAACCCATTTGTATTACTATACTAATAGGTTTCAAATGTTCAGTTGATTACTAGAGAAATTCCTTAACTATCGATAACTTGCATTGTTACCTTTCGGTTGCAGTGTAGGCTAGCATTGAAACCTGATGGCCTTTTTCTCGCTGCAATTCTTGGTGGAGAAACACTGAAGTGATGACTTGTCAAATTGTAGAAAAAAATTAAACTTATATTTTGTTTCAGTTTCTAGTTTTCTTTTCTGACTTATCTTTCACTTATTTCCATTATTAGGGAGCTTAGAATTGCATGCACAATTGCACAAATGGAGCGAGAAGGGGGCATTAGTCCTCGAATGTCACCTTTGGCACAAGTATGGATACTTCACATTCTGAAATTTTGCTTAAAAAGGCATTTCTTTGTGCTTCCATTGCATGTTGGCCACACGACTAAATGGTTAAATACTAGCAATTGTTTTTCTTACGATTCAGCCTTAGATGCACACTACTTAAGCCTTTATGTGTATTTTTGTTGACTGTGGTTTTGTGTTGCACTTTTCAAGGTTCGTGATGCAGGAAACCTTTTGACAAGGGCAGGCTTCACCCTTCCTGGAGTTGATGTTGATCAGTATACCGTCAAATACAATAGTGGTTTGTACAAAAAGAGATGTTAAAATAGCTACTTCATATACAATAGTGGTTTGTACAAAAAGAGAGCTTAAAATAGCTACTTCATATATTCAGTCTTGAGTTCTGCATATAGAGTAATACTATACTATAATTCTTTATTTTTATTAAGGAGATTCATGAGTTGCTTGCTGTTTTTTGTCAACTAGCTTTGGAACTTGTTGAACATCTTAGAGCAATGGGAGAAACAAATGCTCTCTTTCACAGGAATCCTGTGAGTGTCTCACATAGCATACTCACCGTTTATTGAAAAAATGACTAAATACCCTAGTAATTGAACTTAAATTGCTTTTGTGCTGTCAGGTGTTAAAAAGGGATACAGCCTTAGCGACCGCAGCAATTTACCAGTCAATGTTTGGGCTAGAAGACGGATCTATTCCAGCAACCTTTCAGGTCTGTATTTTTCTTGTTGGAATAAAGTACATCACACTTTACCTTTATTTAAACCTGATCTGATTCAGTAAAATCCCTTTTCTTTTTCTCGGCAAAGCTGAACTAAGCTGGGCTACAAATAATTAATTCCCTTATTAGAAATTATACTCAAACTGGACAGCTAATTACAAAGTTCCCTTCTTTTTTGCTCAGGTAATTTACATGACTGGCTGGAGGGAGCATCCATCGCAGCAACAGGCTAAGAGAAGGGGATCTGCGACCATATCATTCAGTGACATACAGAAACAATTTGGTCCCAATGAAAACTGAGCCTCACTGCTTCAAAATTGGTAGGTGGATGCTGGCATTAAGTTCATTTGCGTTGTTTTTTTCAACATCTCTTGCAGCCGATCCCTTTGCTAACTCTTGGTTTTCTGTTACCAGCTTTCCCAAGCCCCTATGATCTTTTTATTTGAAGAAAACGAAACATGAGGAAAGTAAAGAAATCCTCCAGCAGCTCCACCCCAAATCTTTAAATCTAAGGGTTGACGTTTGCAGACAGCAAGTGCGCTTCTGTTGGTTGTGTCAATTTGCTGTGTGAGTTCCTTAAATCTGTATCAGCCATGATTCTGCGGCGTGCAGTCAGAGCATGGTGAACCGATGTTGCCCTGTTGTATGTAGTAGGTTGATACTGAGTTTGACGGAATTCAGAACTTGTCTAGTGTTATCCCATCCGCCATGTCCATGGCTTAATCGTTCGCCTATGGTGTGCTACAGAGTTCCAGGGCATTCATGACCACTACTGTTGTGATATATCTTGGTATGAAGAACAAAAAACGTGAAACGTGCTCAAGTTTCCTGTTACATAAACACTTATGTCAGTCGATTCCTCCTGTTTTTTTAGATACTAGGACATTCCATTTGCAGTTACCATGTCCATGACTCCATGATAGCCAAGTGAAAACATGGAGTAAAGATAAGAGCGGAGCCGTTGCGGCGGCGGTCATGGAGCCGCAAAGAGTAGTGACATACTAGGATCCAGGACAAGAAAAAGATGTTAATTGATCCAAAGTTGCAACGATTCCGTCAGTAAGCTTGCTGCAGAAAGACGAGAGACTTTTGAGATAAGGAAAAAACGAACAGCACCGGAGAAGACGATGGAGATCCAGCCGAAGAAATCTCTGAAAGATGGAAATTTGAGGTCATACGGGAGCATGAGATTCTGTTCTGCAAACATATAGTGGGGAAATAATCTCAGAATGGACACTACACGGGAACAATTCTTTTTTTTTTAACCTTGCACGGGAACAATTCTGAAAGCCTGAAATGTGGAAAATAGAACGAAACCCTGACGTTTGCTAAGGATGATAAGGCTGTGCCGTCATTCGTGTGCAACCACAAAGAGTAGTGACAGCGAACCTTGGCAGACGAACAGGTCAGCAAGCAGTCAGGTCTGGAAGAGTCATGCAACTGTTCCCATGAAGATGCAGATCCAGCTCACATTTCTAATGGTACCGAGTTTTTTTTTTCAGAAAAAAAGGGAGGAGCAATTTTACAATCACAGCGTTATAACTGTATCAGAACTTACAAAAGGGGCTAAATTCTGGTGCTCCTCTCAATGAAACAAAGAAGAAAAACCTCTGTTCACCCAGGCTCTGCAATTCCCTTTCCTCATTTCTCTACGCTCTTCGGTTTTAAACGTGAGAACCTATTGATCTTTGCGATGGTATTGGGTTGCCTTATAACCATGTTACATGCGAGAACTCTTGCAGCAGCTTCACATGGGCGCTTTGCTAAAGAGTGCTATGCTTGAATTCCTAGGACCTGTCAGCTGCTCTACGTTCTTCTAGCTATCTGCTAACCTTGCCAAGGCGTGCCTTGCGCACCGCTTCTTGGATGTGCCTCTCGTGCTCCTTGAGCATGTCTTCAATGTTCCCTCCTGGCGGCATCAACGGCCCAGAGTAGTGGATCCTTTTGTACTTCCTTCCACGGTTCTGATCACCGCAAGCAGCAGACATAAGCTACAATGCATGTGAAATGAAGAAAAAAAACCTAGACTAAGTTTCTGTTTTAAGAGTAGAGTATACTAACCTCCTGCAAGTCCTTCTTATGAGAAGATGCAGGCCTATCAGCTGGCTGGTCGTGATAAGTAATCTCACTACCATTCCTCAAATCTGTTGGGTCATACTGTGGTATATTTGAATGTGATGATCCTTTCTTCCTCGCGACACGAACAGAGCTGCAAACACGACCAGGAACTGCATGGTGATGAGTGTAACCCCCCATGTTGTTCCAGGTGGATCCACATTCAGGAACCTGCACTGAGGTTGGCAGTGCCCGTGGCTCCACCCTGAACCCTGGCACACTGTCCTCTGTGTTGAACTTCTCACAGGTGCTCTTTGAAGTGGTATGTGTGGGCTGCTGCTGCAAGGTGACGAAGGCAGGCAGAGTTGGTGAATGCCCTATTGAATGTGCAAGTCCTCAATAAATGATGCAATAAAATGGTTTAATATGCCATTCTTTGAGTAACTGTTCTTGAAACTTGTTATTTTTTGGATATTGAAATTTCTAATTTATAAAATATAGAGCTTAAAAACCATAAAAAAATATGGTACTACAAAGCCTACTAAATTGAGTATTGAATTAATCTGGAATATCCATCTATCATACTCACCTTCACTAGAGCAGCAATATCAATGGCACGACTGGTTACATGATTCCCATTTTCTGGCCTGACAGATTCAGCTCCTCCGCTGAGTGCTGCATCTCTTTGCCTGGAGGAACAGAATTAGGAGACGTAACATCAGCATTACAATGAACCCAACGCAGTAGTCATGGAATCCAAAGATAGAGGGGGGAAAATAAGGTCCACAACTTTTACCTCCTCGCTTCTTCTTGCCTGAGTCTAACATCATACTCTTTGCTTGGTGGAAGTTTCGGTAGGCTTGAAGGATCGCAAGCAAGTGGTTTGGTTCTGAAAAACTGGAAGTGGTTTGATACATAGCATAAGTGCTACAAATCCAATCATAAATTCATGCTACACAAACGATTATCATGAAAGAAGTGCAAAACTTACATCACTTTGAAGAGCTGAGGCAGCTGTTCCACGAACTTCTGGTTCTAGTGAAAGCAAGGAGTCTATGAGAACTACAGCTGAAGGGGGAAAATCTTTGAAAGTCTCAGCAACACACCGCCTATATTGCTGCTGAGGCTTGAACATTGCTGTTTGTGGCACCTTTGATTTCTTGCAATAACACTCAGGTGGTGACCCACATAGCTTAAAGATCTTGTGAATTTGCTCCACCTACATTGTCGTGACAGGACTCATGAGACCTGAACCAGCAAAAGCTGAAAGGAAAAATATACATTGGTTTATTCTTTGTGATCAAAAGCAAAATAACAAACCTCTGTTCTTCCTGGCATGATAGGTTTGCCAGCAAACAATTCTCCCACAATGCACCCTGTACTCCACATATCCACAGCAACACCATACTCTGTGGCACCAAGCAAAAGCTCTGGTGGCCTGTACCATAACGTTACAACACGGCTTGTCAGAGGTTGCGGGTTGTTGGGATCATAGGATATGGCCAGGCCAAAATCTCCAATCTTCAGTGTTCCATTGCCATCAATTAACAGGTTTGAGCCTTTGATGTCTCGATGCAGAACCCCATTTTTGTGGCAATGATCGAGGCCAAGTAGTAGCTGTTGTACGAAGCACTTTATCTGATATTTGTGCTATAATTTTAGTTTATGAATGTTTTCTAAGGATGATCATCGATGGAAGAGTAGTGTGATAACCACCTGCGGCTCAGTGAGCTTGAGGCCTGGAGTTGCAACAAGACCAGCAAGGTCGTGTTCCATATACTCGAAGACAAGATAGAGGCTCTGTGAAACACGAGATGTTACAATCCCTTCAAGCTTTATGACATTTGGATGATCTAGTTTCCGAAGAATATGGATTTCTCTAGCCATGAAGCGCACACTTTCGGGGTCCATGTTGAAAAACCGCACCTTTTTAAGTGCGACAATTTTACCTGACTCGATATCCCGAGCTTTATACACGATACTGTAAGTTCCTTGCCCAATCTGCAACATAAAAGAATCAATGCAATTATTCAAGTCATTTGCATTAAGGAAATCATTCACTCAATAAATTACCTTGCCCAATTTCTCAAATGAATCTGCTCTCCGAGGCAACCATCCTTCAACTGCTTTAGGCGCCACATTTATGAGCCAAGCTGGCCAACTGGCAACATCTTTTAGGTCAGTATTGTTACCACTGCTGATCCTAGCATCTAAAGCTACCACCTTTACTCCACCATATGAATCGAATGTGCTGGAGTTGAATGTATTTTCTTTGAACTTTGCATTTGAACCATCATTTGTGACTACACTAGTCTTGGCACTTGCTGCAACTGTAGAGTCATCTCTCCTTGAAGGTGTTCTGTGGCCAGAAGTGGCATTATCATCTTTGGCGCCTTTGGAGCAAAGGCATCCCATAAGATGCAATGCCTTCTTCTTGAACGAGTTAATTGCACTGAGACCAATTTTTGCAGTTTTTCTTGCTAATCTCTCCACTTGACAAGAAATGACCATTGCCTGAACTCCCAAACGTAACTGAAAAAGATAGCATGAGTTCTTTTATGCTTTTAGATAATATTGAGAAACAAACTAAATGTTTCTTAAACATTTTTTGGGCAGAGAACACAAAGCCTATTTTTTATGGGGGACAAGATGAATTGGCATGTATTGGAGAGGGACTGAAACATATAAAAACATAAATCGAAACTAAAGGTAAAAGTGTCAAGGATGACGATCAGTCAATTTTCCCCTCTACATTAAAGTGTATGAATTTGACCAATAATATACCAAAACTGTCTGCACACAAAATATTTAAAATTTAATTAAGTAAATACGAAGCACTAAACATTATACAAATCTCACCTTTGGGAAAAGCAGAGCTCCGACCCTATGGAAAGGTTGTTGAACATATCACCATAAGCAGAAGACAATAAGCCATGTACGATAGAAAATTCAGCATGGCGTGAGCGAACATGCCAGCAACAAGAACCAAAATACTAGAATCAATATGTTCTTCTCCTTTAAGAAAACAATGGGATATTCCCTCCCCATTTCAGAACTAGGGACAGAGATGGGTGATTGATTGCAAGAAACAACGGATGAAAAAATTGCATTCAAGATAGAAGACCGATTCCGACCAAGATGGTTCTATAAAATTCTTTCCTTTCTTTCTTTTTTTCCAGAGAAATGCATGAGATAAAATGAAAAAAAAATCAAAGAGAAAAAAAGCAAACCATTAGAAGTTACTAATGACCAATTATTAGGAAAGGAATGGATGAGAGAGTTTCTGAAGGCTAAAATTAGTTAACGGTTATACTTACTATCTAAAATTAGTTGTTACTATGTTTCTTTTTCTTTTGTACTACTTTCACAGAGGCGGACCCAAGATTTTTTTGGAGCCGGGGCGAACATCACAATGAATATCAAAATCACGTAAACATCTAGATAGTAAGGAAAAGCAACTATACGTTCGGCATTTGTTAACCTATACATTCAGTGGTGGTTGGTAGCACTGCAAGAAACGACTAATGGGAATGATTGATGCCGGCATACGGCCAGGAGGACTTGGAAAGGAAAGCTTTATTTTCATAATTAAAGCAGTGATATATAAAGGGTTGATGTGCGCATTTTTATTTTCTCCTTACCTTTCCATTTGATTCAATTGCCAGCCGCATGTAATTTAGCACGTATACACATGATGTCTCCAACTCTCCATTCATGCTTGTTGGGAGAATTTTTAAAGGGATCCAACGTCTAAAAATCCACTCAATGGCTGCATGGCGTTTACCTGCATGCAGGCATGCACCTGCGAGTCTGTGTGCATGCAGTCAACTGTGAGCACAATGATGGAGAGGCGCATGCACGCAACAGGCTGATCGAAGAGCCCGGGCGAGCGCCCCGGCTCGCCGGGCCTTGGGTCCGCCAATGCACTTTCATTGACAAAAAATGAAAAAAAAAAGCATGCATAATTAGTGAGTAAAACTAGCAGACTGTGCGTTGCAGGCAGCAGGTTTACACTTAAAAAAAGGAGTATGGGTATCGATTTGAAAAATCATACATCATACAAACAACACATATTGGTAGGCAGTGAGGTGAAAGGTAAATAACCTGTACAAAATCATTGCTACTAAGAGTCCAAAGTTGGAGTCAGTAAATTATACAGAGTAGATTTCAGGTCAGCAAACCGCTGTGCTTCTGAAATCCTACCAGCATCCGTGAGAAGGCGGATGATGCAGTCAAAATTCTCTTGAGATGCTTCCAGTTTGTATTCTTGTACCATGGAGTTAAAAATTTCAAGGGCCTCGTCATGCAACCCTGCAGCAGCGCAGATTCTCAGAACCACGTCGAAAGTGGCCTTGGTAGGAACAAAATTGTTATACAGCATCCAAGCAAAGAGATTCAGTGCCTCCTGATGCTTCTGATTAATTGCATAAGCCTTTATTATTGAGGTGCAGGTCAGGGATCCCTTGGACTCAGTTCTATTAAAAACCCTCTGTGCCGTCTTGAGGTCTCCGCATGTTCCATACATGTTTACTAGTTCTGCTGCCACTAAAGGGAGAGGTTCCATCCGTAACTTTAGCACCTGACCATGCACTTCCTTGCCCAGTTTTAATGCCCCAATATCACAGCAGGCACTCAACATCCTAGTGATGGCTACAGCATCGGGTCTACGGTTTGTCAGAAGCATTGATCTGAACAAATCAACAGCATTCAATGGGTCTCCATTTTTGAGATAAGAATCAACCAATGCAGTCCAAGCTTGTACTATCTTCTTATCCATATCATGAAACACCCGGTGAGAGTATTTCAGGCAATTACAGGAACCGTACATGGTGATCAGTGATGTACACAAGGAGACATTGGGCAGGAACCACCTCCTTAAAGCATATGCATGGAGCTGCTTCCCCTCCCTCAGTGCTTTCAACTTTGTACAAACTGGGAGGACAGTCCCCACTGCAATAAGGTCTGGCCTAATTCCTTCTTGCTGCATCCAAGCTATGCACCGCAGCGCCTGGTCTGGCCTGCCATTGGATGCATACCCAGACATCAAAGCTGTCCATGACACGGCGTTCCTTTTCTTGCTGCTGTAGAACACTCGCCTACCTGAGATCATATCACCACACTTGCAGTACATGTCAACCAACCCTGCCTGGACCTTTGCAACATCTTTACGATCTCCAAACTTCTTCACCACAAATCCATGAATTTCTCTACCCAAGTTGCGCGCCCGCAGCTCTCCGATGACTGGCACAATTGATGTGAGCACTACGCAGTTGACCTTGACCCCGTCCTCCACCATCCACCGGAAATGCTCCAGGGCCTCTCTCTTCATCCCTTTGTGAGCGAATCCAGCAATGGCCGCCCCCCACGCCACGACGTCCCTTTTGGGCATTTCCTCGAACACCCTAACAGCGAGCTTCACCTTCCCGCACTTGAAGTAGACGTCCATGAGCCCAGTCATCAGCATCCCAGGTGCACCCGCGAACGCGTTCTTGATGAGCATCGCGTGCGTGGCGGTAGCCATGGCCATCGACGGCCTGGCACTCCCGGAGATGGACTTGAGCACACAGCCGTAGGTGTACTCGTTGGCATCGGCCCCCGCGGCGCGCATCTCCGAGAACGCATCCGCTACAGGTCCCGCTGCCTCACCGAGGCCACGGCGAACGTGCCCGTGCAGGAGAGCGTTCCACGAGTAGGCGGTCGCCTCCCGATGCGGCATCGCGCCGAGCACCCCGCGCGCATCGTCGGCGGCGCCGAGCGTGAGGTAAAGCTCCACGAGCCTGGCCAGTAGAAACTCGTTAGTGTCCAGACCATGGATGCGGAGGTGCGCATGGACCTGGCGCGCGTGCCGGACGGAGCGGCAGGCCGAGATGAGCGCTGCGAAGGCGGAGGAGGTGGCCGGGACGCCACGGTGGGAGAGGTGGTCGAGAAGGGAGAGCGCGGAAGGGAGCCGCCCCGCCCGCACGAGGCGGCGGATCTCGGCGGACAGTGAGGAGGCGTTCTTGGAGTCCGGCCGGAGCTCTGCCTGCGACGTGCGGGGGGTGGAGGCGGCGCCGACGAGCTGCGCGCGGGGCGGGCGCCCCGCGGGGAATGGTTTAGTGAGTGGTATGGGAGGGGAGACAGTCTTGGGAGGGAGAAAATGGGGGTGGTAAATGGCGGTGGCGGAGGACGCCATGGATGGCATCGCCGAGCAGGGGAGGTTTATGAAGGGAAGGCGGTTGATTTGGATAGAGCGGAGGGGATCAGATATTAGCGGCCAATAAACGAACAAATTCAACTTTTACATGGTCACGTAACAAATATGCTTCATTTTAAGAAAAAAATAGAAAACGTTCCTCAATTTAGAGAAACTCTCTTTCAAACATGAACACAAATATTACATATAGCTTCTTTTTACATATGAAACTACTCTCGACATAAAATAAATCACACATATATAGGGCAAACAACACTAAAGTGTACATTGATCGTCTCCCATCCTTCGTCTATACATCTATCCCTTTCTTTTGGTGCTTGCACTAGAGACTATATCATCAAGAAGATACGGTTTACAACCATCAAGTCCCTCGAGTTCTGGAATATCATTATCAATTGGAGCGAGATCATGAGTTGAGGAAGAAATAGGCAAATGTGTCGAGTTTTCGCTCATCATGACCTGCTCCCAAAACTCAACCAACAAGGAGTCATTGGCCATGTCAATAGTGTCCCAATTGATATTGTCATTATCCCTATCCACAACATTTAGATGATGACCAATAGTGTTTTGTTCTCCTTGTTGTTGTGGATCATCATCAACAACGATAGCAGCTTCAAGAGCAATGCCATCATTGGTATTAGCTATACCATGAGCATCTATGTGATTCTCGACCAATGCAACCTCTAGTTCAGTATGATTTTGTTCCGCAACACCGGTAACGATATGACCACTATTATTAGACACTACTGAAGGGGCTGATAAATGCAAAGAAGTTGAAGGAATGTAAGGGCAAAGGAATGCTATGCCTCCATCTTGAGCACCAATATTATTGGTGATAATAAAATCAGGTGTACTCATGTAACATTTGTTTGTGATATTTGGCCATGATGTTGAAGGTATTTGTGGAGGAATCTTCACACCTGAAGTAGAAACATTATTGTCGATGTTGGTACTAAAGAATCCTAGACCATCAGGCACACAGGTCATGTTTTCCATGCTTCCACTTACAGTGGTTGTGGTTTGTATCAAGGGGTATGCTTGTTGTGGTAGAAATGGTAGTGATAAAGGTACCCGATAAATATTTGTTGGCGACAAAGGAGGAATGGGAGAATGTATAGTAGATCGAGGATTAAATGGGGTCTTGTATTTATTAAAATGAGGCTGAGAAGAAGTGGATGGCTGATTTGTCGACCTAGGACAATGCTTCTTAGCATACCTCATATGAAAAGAGTTGTGCTCACCTTGATGTGTGCGTATGACATCGTTTAGAAAATCATATGACTCAATGGAGGCAATGGCCTCAGCGATATCGGAGTCTAGTATAATTTTACGGTGGTGGGAGTTAGCACATATCCAAGCACGAAATGAGAGTTCTTGCACAAAGATCTCACATGCCTTTGTTAGGTAGGATGGTGTGTCGAATTTCATCATCATTTTTCCCTTCTCAGTGCAAAGAACTTTCTTTAGACGGGCCATGGGGATTCCACGCTCACTGAAATTCTCAATTGCATCAATTTCTTCTTGTCTCTCCCTCCAAAATTCCTTAATCTTTTGTTGCTCAGATGCTGGCATGGGCTCTCTTGGTGATGTACGAATGTAAATAGGAAAATTCATCTCTTTCCTTTTGACGCATCAAATGATGCACCTGGATATATGATACGACAATTCATTTACTAGTTACCCTTGATAGTAGTGTAAAAGTAAATGATGAATGAATCAATGACCTTAATAGTTATATTCCCCTATCATGGAATAGGAGATAAATTTGAAAAGACATCATACTTAGTTGTCTTGTAAGATAAAAGAATAAGATAGCATAAAAATAAGTCACATCAATAACTACTTGCAAAAAATATGATAGATGTTGTACCTTAAATGAGTATAAAATAAGCTTCAACATAAACTATTTTTAAGAAAATAAAAATATATACTATACCTCAAAACGAGTAGAACTATGAAAGCTCAGAATAACCAATCCTTTGTAAACACGGGTAGTGATTGATGAGGATGTTCACCATGTCCCACTTGTTTTTATAGGAAGCCAAGATCTCAACTTTTGTTTAATAAAATAACTAAAATAAAAAAGTCTGTTGCGTGTTGATTTATTTATTCGTGGTGTTTTTATTACTTATAGATATACATGGATCTTTCCCACCGTCTTATAAAAAAGCATTGGGACTCACGTTTTTGAACCATCCATTTTATATATTTATATTGTTAAAAATAATGAAACCAACCCAATGTGCTATCCTTCATGCATCGTTTCACACTTGAGGATATCCAAGCATGTTTGCTTTATATCATCTGGCTATAGTTTGTTTGTCCTCTACCATTTTTTTTTGTTTTGATAAAGGAGTATCCAACAACTTTCTGGTTCTTGTAGATATTACTGATCAAGTGGGTGAGGGTATGATTCATATCCCATCTATAAAGTGAAGGCATATGATAAATGGAGGTTACTTTTTTGGGGATCACTCGAATGGATGCCAATTATTTAATGTGTAAAGGTGTATTTTCATGCGTTCGCTTTATCATTTCAATCATTCAAGGTGCGAAGGCATATTTAAAAAGTTACCTTTTTATCTGGCATTTTTATGGCTATAGTGAATATCTGTTTGCGGTGAAAATATGTGTTTTCAAGTTATTTGCTTTGTCTCTTTCAAGATCATGCATTCGTAGCTCATTCACTTTCTACTTTTGTATACTTGATTCATGGTTCTTGTAAGTATTGCAATACCATATCATGCAAGATATGCCTAAAAGCATAAGCAATTTTCATGATGACCACCTACAGTTTGTAAAGTATACAAATTACCATCTTGTGTAATCTAAAAATGTGATACTAACATGACTTTTTATTTAAGTTATGATTATTGATACAACCCCAACGATCACCGTCGTGCCTCGCTGCACCCCACCTCCGCCACCACCGACGACCTTCCTTTAGACGGTGCGTACTCCGTCAATCTTAAACCCGAACCTCCTAACCCTGAACCCTAAGCACCCTTGAGCACTAACCTGGTCGGAGCCAAAAGAGAAGCTCCCGTGGCCTTGGATTGACAAACAGTCAGACAACCTAATACTGAACGCTGAGAGGTCACAAAATCTGATTGCTATATAAATTTATTATTATTAATAATATAAATATATGTGATTGTAGTATTTCTAGGGTTGATTGGTTTGCTTTCAGAATATGCCAAGCCAAAATGTGGGCAAGGCAAAATTTTTGCACTCATTTGGTTGAAAGCCGATTTTCTTTTACCAAAGTTTCTTAGCAAAGTGATAATACTAATATCTTTCATATTTTGACACTCAATCAATTGTCCACGTGTGTTCTAGTATAAATTATAGTCATTAGTGATTGTATTTGACATCAAATCATTTCATGACATAATTTTGATGGTTGTATTTTTGACACACAATCAATTGCTACTGTACAATTTTAACCTAAGTTTTGGTAAAAAAAAATGGCAACCAATCATGCCTTCTAAACTAGATGTTACAATAGTCGAAGTGTCCAACACTCCAAACTACCCAACCCAAGATCTGTCCACCGTGGCTACGGCACTGACTGATGAATAGTCTGAAGGCCAACTCCAGATCTGGACCGCCCGCGTTCACCCCTCCATTCTTCATACCGATCACCCCGCGCGGCCGTGCTCCCCTCTCTTCCTCTCCGCGGCGGTGACTAGCGGCACCGCCCTTCCTCCGTCGCCCCCCCGGCCGGCGACGAGCATCCTGCAGGTACGCTCGACCTTCCCACCCCCCTACTCGCTTATGCGAAACCGAGCACCCCGGACCGGGCCAGATCCAGGCGGCCTCTGCCAACCAATTTTCTAGATCCGGGCGGCCTCTGCCAATTTTCTACATGTACGCTTCTAGATCCGGCTTAGACGCAATGCGTCCGCACCTTGTTCCGTTCCGGGCGATCTGCAATGCGCCGCCGTGAACGGTAGCTAAGGTCGGGCTTGTTTTTGATGACTTTCTGTAGCCCCCCCCATCGTCCCACCCCACCGTGAGCGAAGAAGAGCGCGAAAAATGGTCCTTGGAGCGCATCTTTTTGTCTGTTCCTGTTCGAATAGGCATCTAAACTGAAATTGTTATGGTCCTATACATGATGTTCTCTGCATCATTTGATTCCCCTGATCCACTCCCTGTTTGATGTTGATGTTATGTGCAAAACCTTTAGTATTGTGTAACTGGCATTTTTAACTGAGATCACATCACAGTTCACAGGAGCAAGCTAGTTGCCCTTTCCTTGCTCTCGAGAGCTTCTGCAATTTGTTAAAATAAATGCCATGATTGGCTGCAACTACCCCCTTTTTTCCTCAGATCTGATCATCTTTGTGGCTACTCTGATTGTTGAGTATTTGTTTTCCTGTGGCAGGTCATAGTTTGTGGGATTGGTCTTGATTACTCTAGTGAGCAACAAAGAGATTGAAGATGGTATGCTAATTGGTTTCATTTGCACTTTTTAATCCTCTTGGTAGTTAGTGCTAATAAACTGATTTGATCTTCTGATTTCAATAAGTATTGTGACAATTAACCCTATGCTGCTTGTTTCTCGAAGGGCTGATTGTTTTTTTATTGTTTGTGTACGCCCAGGTGGTTCTTGCGGCTTCCATCGTTTCAAAGTCGGGAAAAGGTGCGTTGCTTCAGTTAATCAGATCCTGTGTTATTTTCAATTCCCATAGAATTTTAGTTTCTACCTTCTTATTTATTCACCATGTGCTACATGGGGATGATAGCATCCTTTGACAAACTTGGTATCATATTGCTAACTAGTTGCTTCTTTACTTGTTTAAGTTCATGGGCTCACATGATATGAAAGCACTGTGTTTCAGTTTATCTAGCTCCCCCCCTGGTTGTTAGTTTTTATTTTTTTTAAATAGAAGTGAAGGGACTTAGCTGAAGTCTCCTTTCTGTTTTCAATTGCAGCACTTGTTTCAAGACAGTTTGTTGATATGTCTCGGATAAGAATTGAAGGATTACTTGCTGCATTCCCGAAACTGGTTGGAACTGGGAAGCAGCACACTTATGTTGAAACTGAAAACGTGCGCTATGTTTATCAACCTATTGAAGGTTTATATCTTCTACTTATCACAAACAAGCAGAGCAATATTCTTGAAGATCTGGACACTTTGAGGCTGCTCTCCAAGCTCGTATCCTACTTCTACTTATATCTACTTATATCTTTACCTTCTCTATATGAACCTGTTCCATATGAATTAAAACGTAACCTGGGAGTTTTTGGGTGGGTGAGTTGAGTCTTTGGTGTGTGTGTATGGGGGGGGGATTGGCAGGTTCAAGATAACTGTAGTGTTCAATTTGGATTTACATCGTACTGAGGGAAAAAAAATAAAATGCAACAAAGACTATAGGTGCTTGAAAATATCTATGAAAAACCTCTAGCAATACCAATCTCATCTTTGAGAGCTGTGTATATATCAACTTCATGCTACTATTAAGTGGGTGTTCTTTCGCAGCACTATTTGAATACCATGGTCTCCTTAACATCTGTAAAGGTGCCTGAATACTCCCCTTCCTTGGATGAGGAGGGTGTTTGTAAAACAGCATTTGAGCTTATATTTGCTTTCGACGAAGCCATCTCTCTTGGAAATAAGGAAAATGTAACGGTGCAACAAGTCAAACAATATTGTGAGATGGAGAGTCATGAAGAGAAGGCACACAAGCTGATGATGCAAGCCAAAATCAATGAAACGAAGGATGTCATGAAGAAGAAGGCTAATGAGCTTGACAAAATGAGGGTATGAACAACTCTTTTCACCAGAGTTAAAATATACTGTAATTCATTTAAGCTGTTATGGGTCATGCTGATATATATATATATTTTTTGTCAATTCAGCCTTGTTTAACTCTTTCATTCTGCACCAATTTGTTCAATGTCACTAGTTCAGTTAAATGATCCATTTAGAACGTATTTTTAATAAACATTTAGAACATATTTTTTGGCAACTCCTGGTTTTTCATAATGTAACTTGTTTTGGCATCTATGAGATTTAAATATAAGATGCACTAATGAATCCTTTCTGGATTTTTTTTTCCATGGGTTTATTGATTCAAAACTTCATCAAAGGAGTGGAACCCGAACTATTTAGAGGAAAGTTGAGTTGGGTTCCATTGCTATGATGTTAAATTGTAATATCATGTCAGGCTATTCTGAGTATGCATTTTAATAATAATTGGTACTGTCCTGCAGTGATATTTTTGAGTATTTATTTGTTAATTTCGAAGGGGTTATATTCTGTGGGTGGTGCTTATTTCAGATGGAAAGGGGTAAACTTGACAAAGGAGGATACTCATCAATATCTGGTCCACGTATTGAAAAATCTTTCAATGATATGGGCATCGGTGGTTCTCGATTTGGTTCTGGTTCTGGATTGGGTGGATTGAGCACTGACATGGACTCATTTGCTAGCAAGCCCAAAGGTAGTAAGGAATCTCTTGCATTTTTCAATAAATATTTTACAAACTTATTGCATCAATTTATGTCGATGATTTTAAAACTTCTTTCCTTCGCATTTAACCATGTTTCATCCTGATACATATCTAGGGAAAATAGGACGTACATTACCCCTGTATTTTTCTTTTTTCATTATGACCTTGCAATTACATTTTGTCCACAAGTTCTCATCATATCTATGGAACATGGATGCTCCTAGCTTGTTAAGCTTATCAATCCCTGAAACTTTGTAATTCTTACTATATTTTACAAAATGGGTTGAAGATGGGTTGATAGTAATGTTGTTTGAATAATAAATGAAGAAGCTTATCTAGCATAGACTGTCTCACTTTCATGATACATTTATAATCTTATTGAGTTAGACTATTCTATTTAATCATATAGTTGGTTGTGTTCCTGGTAATTAGAAACTGGCTAGGTTATGCAGTATAAAAACTATTATCCCTTCTGTTTTTGTGTTCCATTGTTGATTAGTGATAGATCAATCTCATGTCTTTTTTGTTCATCCTGTAATTAAGTTCTGTTCAGATCTTTGATAACTCAGTACTAGACTACTAGGGAAACTGAGTTTGGATTTCTAGCCAAAATGCTAGCGACAATACAGGGTTAACATATGACCTATATTTGATTCTAACCACAAGCGTCATTTCTACAGGCCGTCCATCTACAGCTGCTACTGCACCTGGTAAAGGTTTTGGTATGAAATTGGGCAAGACACAGAAGACAAATCAATTCCTCGAATCATTGAAAGCTGAAGGAGAAGTCATCTTGGAGGATGTACAACCAAGTACAGTTTCTTCGAGATCGTCTGCTCTTCCGCCAAGTGATCCTGTCACAGTGACTATAGAGGAGAAGCTCAATGTTGTTGTTAAAAGAGATGGAGGTATTAATAGCTTTGATGTTCAAGGAACCCTTGCTCTTCAGGTTCTTAATGATGCTGATGGCTTCATCCAACTTCAGGTAATGCTTTTCTTAAATTCTAGCATTGCACCTGTTTTTTTTCTCCGTTTTTACTTTTTACTTCTGTGTATGGATGAAAAGCTATAATTATGAAATAGTGCAAAATATTATATAGCTTTATATTTTCCTTTTCATGTGAACCTATACTGCCAATGTATTCTATTAGTTGATGTGGTCACCTTTAGTTTATGCTTCTTGCGCTGTTTTTTCCCCTTACTCTGCCAATAAGCAGCTTTAATGCACAATCATATGAATCAGTTTATTTGTTGTTTTTTCTTTCTAATACATGGTGTGCTGTAGATTGAAAGCCAAGATATTCCTGGACTTAGCTTCAAAACACACCCAAATATCAACAAGGACTTGTTTAACAGTCAGCAAATTTTGGGAGCGAAAGATCCAAACAGGCCCTTCCCCAGTGGTCAAAATGAAACTCCTCTGGTGAAATGGAGAATCCAGGGGATGGATGAATCATCTCTACCTCTTTCAGGTGCAGCATAGGTTCTATATTTTTTTTTGTCTAATAATGTACCAATTTGGATTTTCAGTAACATTTTTTTTCGATGCAGTCAATTGCTGGCCGTCGGTATCTGGAAATGAAACCTATGTCAACATTGAGTATGAAGCTTCTGAGATGTTTGATCTGCACAATGTTATCATATCTATACCTCTGCCAGCACTTCGGGAGGCTCCAAGTGTTAGACAGATAGATGGAGAGTGGAAGTAATGTTTCCTTTTTCTCTTCAGTTTACTTATATGTTATTTTACTAAAGTATATCGCATAAATTCTTGTGACTATGTGCATTACCATAAGCTACATGGTTTTGGTCTTTATGTAAAGCCTTTTATTATTAATCCTAACAGATCAAATGTGATAGCCTCTAGCGTTTGCTGTCATAACTGGTATATCAAGATGCTACAGTGGATTTTGCGTATATACAGCTCAAATTTTGTATCTTAGGTGGTAGTACACTATAAATCTGAAAAACCTGTGGTTGCATGACCATGAGCTACTTGGTTTTTGTCTTTATATGATGCTTTTTGACTAATCCTAACAGATCAAATGTGATAACCTCTAGTCTTTTGCTGTTGTAACTGGTATATCAAGCTGTTACAATGGACTTTGTATACACAAGTCAACTTTTGTATCCTAGATGGTAGTACACTACAAATCTGATTTTTTTTTTGGTGGTGTTTACTGCATTATCCTCATCACATTATTGTCTCGGTTTTCTTTAATGTTTCACCTTTTCTTGCGCAAACAGGTTTGACTCAAGAAATTCTGTGTTGGAATGGTCTATTCTCCTTATTGATCAGTCAAACCGCAGGTTTGAGATATTTGAATATTTTATATCACGAATGTTGTTCTATTTTGTAGATTGACTTCATGTGTCTTAACTATGGATATATGTGCCCTTTGCAGTGGTTCCATGGAATTTGTTGTCCCCCCGGCTGACCCGTCATCATTTTTCCCCATCTCTATTGGGTTTTCTGCGTCCAGTACTTTCAGTGATTTGAAGGTTGGTTCCTTCCTTCTTCCCGCATACTGCTCGAATGACCCCTCCTATGTTTGGTGTCTCCGTATTCATCTCTTGTCAACTGTGCTTATCTGAAACTTTTCAGGTCACTGGAATCCAACCTCTGAAGGAAGGCAACCCTCCAAAGTTTTCACAGCGGGCTCGTTTGCTCACAGCTAACTATCAAGTAGTTTAATGCTCTTATCATGGTCGAGTATTGTTTCACTTATACGTATGAAACGGCACCTGTTTGTGACAAATGTGTTTTCGCCATGGACTCCTACGAGCCATGGCAGGGAGGATCTGTTGTGTTTGGAGAATATTTTATTTTTATCCCTTTAATTTTTAATATATTGCACAAAAATTGATGTTCAGATGTATTGCTACCTGAGAAATAAGCGCCTGAGTCCCTCATTTCGTTTGGTTGTGGATTTGTATGGCATCCCCAATTCCCCGCCTTTGCTTGTTTACAGGATCAGGTGTGTATTGATTGTGTTAGTTGTCTGGGCTAAGCTTAGGACCTGAGCCAGTTCAGCCCAAGCTTGGCCCATCTTCCTTTGCCCCATTGAACTACCGGTGCTTATATGCTTCAATTCGACCGACGCTGTCACGCTCACGCACTCGCCCAATACAGGGAGGCTGCTGGGACGCGTTGGTACCTCCGCACCCCTTAGGCTTATAGTGATACTCAAACACTATTTGAAGCTTCACTCTCAATGCTGTGGCCACCAATGATGCCAACTTCAAAAGATTCTGAGACGATGCATCAATAGGCTCCGGTGCCCATTCACTAAACTGTTAAGACTCCTTGGCTATCAATTGACCGTTGCTACGTCTCATCATTGTGTGTGCTAGGTAAGGCATGACAGAGAGGCCCCCTTTGCGTTACTGGGCATTGTACCTATGTAGGCGGCCATACTGTTGTTACTGATTGAGTTGACCTAGAGTCCCTTATCAATGTGTAAAGGCGCAAGATCATCTCCATTTGTTTTGAGCATATCCAGCAATGACCCTCAAATTAGATCCTCTACTTCTTGAGCAAGGATATTTGTATTACTAAACAATATATCCCAATTTTAACTCCCTTAGAAGCAATGGGGAAAGTTTCACATGATGGACCATGGTATTTTGAGATGACGATTTCCAACTTCTCTCTTCGAATGAAATTCAAGTCAAGAAGCTTGAAGATAAGGCGCTTGGTAGGAAATGAGTTAGTGAATAGTATCAAGGGGAAGGCAGTGGGTAGCGCCATGGACTGTATAGGTGCAAGGAGGTTTATGGAGGGAAACAATTGATTTGGGTACAATAACCGGGACTATCAGATATTAACTACTAAGAAAAAAATGAGTCCTTATTTGCATTACTTAAAATAAATGTGTTTCACTTTCCAAAAATTAGAGGTAGAACCGTAGAAGGCCACTTCACTTGGACCCATATAGTAGAAATTGTATTAGTGTTTGTTTTAAATAAGAACATATCAACATATATAGCATTTAATTTGTAAACATATGGAAGCTGATACATGACATAACACACATGGATAAACAAAATACTAGTAGTCACTAAATCTATGTTATTCTTCCTTCCCCTGCCCTTGTTCTATATAGCATGGGCTGCAGTAGAGTCAATGTCATCAAGGACTTCATGATGAAATCCCTTATGTTTCAGCATGTCATGTGGAAACACAACAAGATCTACGGTAGAAGCAGTGGTAAGCAAAGTTGCTGGGTCTTCGTTCATCATGACATTCTCCCAAAAATTGATCAACAAGGAATCATCAGCCATGTCAACTTCATCCCAATGTATATTCTTGTTGTCCCCACTTACATTAATAGTAGGAATAACTTCTGCAACTAAGTTTCCATGTTGATGTTGATCATCACTTGCATTGATAGTAGCTTCAGGATCAATGGCATAAGCGGCATTGGCATCACTGTGAAGATGTACGGCATTTCCAATGTGTGCGACCTCTGATTGGATATGATTTAATTCAATGATACTAATAGAAGTGGAAACACTATTATTAACCACTGGTGAAGCAGGTGGGAATTGCAAAGATGTAGGAATATGCGGGTAATGAATTTCTGCACCTCCATCTTGAGAACTAGCACTACTGGGATTATCATAGCCAACACAATAGGAAGAAGTAGAAGCAATTGTGCCAATGCAGCAAGTATTTAGGATATTTGGATCTGCTATTGTAGGTAGCTGTAGGGGAGTAGTCACACCTAAAGTGGCAATGTTGCTGCTACTGTTATTCCTTATGAACCCCATACTAGCCATACATGTCATAGGTGCAACTGTTTCACTAACAATGGGCGCATGAGTGATTGTGGTTGGCAACAAGGGATATGCTTCTTCCGCCGGGATACATGGCAACGTTAAAGGAATGTGACAACCATCTATTGGTGGCAAAGGAGAAGAAATGCTGACACAGGGGAAATATCCTCCAAACTCAGGAATAGGTTGTGGCTTTAGGTGCTGACTAGAAGGGATCAAGTGAGATGTTGATGGCTTGTTTGTGAATTTATGATGGAGTTTCTTAGCAGGCATCAAAAGAGGATCAAAGTGGTGTTTGTGCCGATCAGTGTGTAGAGCATGATTCAGGAAACTATATGACTCCATGGAGGCAACAACCTCAATAATATCAGAGTCTAGTATGATTTTACGTTGATGGGAATTGGCACACATCCAGGCACGAAAAGAAAGTTCTTGCACAAAGATCTCACATGCCTTTGTTAGGAAGGATGGAGTGTCAAATCTCATCATTATTTTGGCCTTCTTCGCACAAACGACCTTCTTCAGACGTCTCATGGGGATCGCGTGCTTGTTAAAGTCCTCAATTGCATCAATTTCTTCTTGTTTCTTCCTCCAAAACTCTTTTGTCATCTGTTGCTTAAACTCTAGCTTGGGCTTTCTTGATGATGTATCAATAAGGTCAATAGCACGATCCATTTCTTTCACCTTGATAGAATGTACCTAGATATAATATATACCCATAGGGTTATCTCTCAATTTTGATTATGTAACAAAAATAATCTATAGATTGAACAAACAACTTATTAGTTATATTCTATAGAACAAGATAAATTTGCAACACAACATACATTCTTTTAAGTAGATGATATAACATACCATGGAACCAAGCTCTACCCAAAATAGTTGTGAGTTAGTAAGATAGATGTTATACCTTAAATCATCAGAATATGGGAAGAACTAGAACTCCAAAAATCTTAACTACGGATAGATGATGATGGACATCTTGTACTTGGGGGAGGAGGTATTTAAAGGAAACCAAGACACCCGCTTTTGCTGGGGTTGTTGCTTGTGGATTGATTTCTTGTAACTTTTTGCCATTCCTTTTTGGCTATACACGGACCTTTTCCACCGTCTTATAGAAAAAGGTTTTAGGCCTCACGTTGTTGTACGATCCATTCCATATATTTTCACGCTTAAAGCAATAAAATTAATTTAGTGCAGCCGCATATTGAAACATGAGTTCACACTTGGAGGGATTCAAGCATTTTTTTTCTTTATGTTCTCTAGCTATAGTCTATTTGTCATTTACCATATCTTTAATTAGGCTTTTCTATCAATGGTTGCTTTGATAAAGATATAGTATTCAACAACTATCTTGTTGTACAAGATATTACTTGTATATTTATGCCTGACAGCTATATAATGATCAGATGGGTGAGAGTACGTTACTAGCTGTATTCATGGTATATATATCTTCACGAGTTTTGTATAAAGGTTGTATCTGATATGTGTGATGTAAAGATGCATTTCAATCATTTGCATTATCCCTTCCACTCGGGCAAGGTGCATAATTGTAGTTTAATGTTTAGTTTTTTTATTTGCCATAACTACATTGGATGTTTGTCTGTGGTGTAAAGGTATGCTTTTCAGTCATATTTCTCTGCGATGTGAAGATGTGTTTTCGAGTCATTTAGTTTATTTATCTTTTCCTAGATCATGCATGGATTGTAAAGGTGTATTTCTAATTCATTTAATCTATCGCTTCAAAGATCATGCATGCGCGCTGTAAAGATGTTTTACGATAATTTCGTTTATCACTTTCCTAGATGATACACTCATTTCTCATACGTCTTCTACACCATTTCCTTTATTCAAGGTGGTTGTAATGATCACGTGATTCCACAACTTATTTTGGCTATGTATTTATGCATAACACTATCCCAGTAACCTGCACACCCAAATATCATTGGCTCGTTTCCTCTTTGATAAGAACACATTAATCATTGGCTCGTTGCCGGTTTGTGTTTAGATTTTAAGAGAAAAAATATTTTTTTAGGAAGTGTGTCTTGTGAGAGAGATAAATAGAAAAGTTGAAAATTTTTTTTTTGAAGAATATGTTCTGTGAAGAAAATGAATAGAAAATAAAAAGTATTTTTAAAACTAAACACAAGTCTGTCCTCCCCCAGGAGTGGCAAAACTGCAGCGCAAAGTCATTCGAAGGTCCACGACTGAGCTGTCATTTTCGCGAATCTGAGGCCAGCTCCAGTGCTGCGTCGACCTCGGCTGAAAAAAAAATCGAATGGAAATATGGTTCGGTTTCTGCAGCGTGGAGGTCGATTCGTGGGCCCTCCTCACAGTAAAAGTATGGCATGCATCCATCCTCTGCGTGTACGAAATGAAGAAAAAAAACTCTCCGCTGGCAGACGTGGGGGATAGGGGCCTCATCCTTTGGCCTGCGCGCGGGGAAGCAACCGCCCATGATTTTTCTTATTCACTCCCACCGGCTCGCATCTAACAAAGTTGGAAGGTCGATTTCTTTCTCTTGACACCCACCGGTCGACGGTTACAGTGTGCAAAGTTCGGTTCCGTGAGCGTACGGTTCGATTTTGCACAACACTGCGGCTGTCCTGAGAGTAACGAATCCTAGATCCCGCGTCGGTCCCCTGTCCCGACTCTCTTCAGCAGTCGAACTGGGCGCGAGCTCGCCGCAGTGGCCGAGCGCGAGCGGAGGAGGCGGCGGCGGCGGCGCATCGTGCAGTGTATTACAGGGGAAGCAAGGTACGCAACGCCCCCCCAGTTCTCCATCTTTTTTCCCCTTTTCCGATTTGGTTTGGGAATGGTTCCATTTCTCCATCAAGCTAGGTGGCGTTGTGTGTGCATTGATAATAACTCAGAAATAGCACTGTGTTTTTATAGTCGACTAAAGGGAGAAACTTTGCAGATTACAAACCACATTCCTGCAAGCTAGCATTGGCCTTCATTGTCAGGAGAGAAAGTTCTCTTAGGCGGATGAACACATTCCCCTCTAGACGCGTTTTCTCAACAGTAAACATAGGCCTTTTGTGTTCTTATCTAGGTCTACTAGGTGTGCCACCTCCAGTGAAGTTCAGACAGAGGCATGGTATCAGGAAAATTTTGAGTCCCATCTGTCATACAAGAAGTTTGCGAAGTAAATTTCAACAGAATCTCTCTTTATAGGGAAATTTTCCCTTTGAGAAAAGCCAAAGTTTCAGACATATGCGTACAATTTTTCCGTCAGGCTCTGTCCTGTCTACGTCTGGTCTAGATTGGTACTGGTTTTTATTTCGAAAAAGTCAACTGTGAAGTTTCTGCGAACATATGAATCTAGTTCAGTCACCATCATCACAACCAACCACTCTAGGAAGTTGCAGTCCAAACATGTTTCATTGCTCCAAGTAGCCCCGCACAAAGGCAAATTGGTGGAGATTCTAATATTCTATCCTTGAATGACCTTCCTTTTGTCTCTAAGGGTGTGTTTAGATTGTAGGAAAAAACACTGTAGCATAAGAAAAACACTGTAGCATTCGCTGGGAAACATGTTTTGTGAGAGAGGAATAGTGAAAAGTTGGAATGAACAGTGAAAAATTGGAATGAATAGTGAATAGTTGGGAATCTGAACATGGCCTAACAATTTCCTCATCAAACTACATAGGTTAGTCTGACCTTCCTTTTGTTTATTCTGCACAGGCAAAACTCTCATATGTTTTTATCTCTCCAGACATCTTTCCTCACATACGCAGAATCTATGGCTGCTGGAGCCGCAATCATGTTCGCCGGCAAGTTGGCCGGGACCGCGGTGGCAAATGCAACCATCTCCTTCTGGATCAACAAAGCTTTCACCTGCCTGACTGACTACTGCAAGGCTGAAGGCTTGGAGGATGTCAGGGGCAGGGTACTGAAGTCAATGAAGAAGGTCCAGGTTGTGTTTGATATCGTCGACCCCGAATACATCAAGAAACAAAGCTCTGCCCTTGATGTGTGGCTGTGGCAGTTCAGAGACGCAGTTGAGGGGGCGGAGGATGTGATAGATGAGCTTAAATACTACGAACTTAGAGAGAAGGCAAAGGATCATAAGGTCAGTGACTGTGGATCCTCTTCTGCTAAACTGAAACATAAGTTTTTGAAATCTGTTAAGCATTTTGATGTAATGGATAAGACTCACCGTGGTATACTCAAGAGGCTGAGGAAAGCTTTGGAGGGACTAGAAAAGGCAGCTACCGAAATTGTGGCTATTCTCACAGTCACACAACATCTGAAGGACATCACTTCTGGTAGCCAGAGGCAGCTGAATTTGATGAACACCGACAATGACACTGGTTCAACATTGGCTGAACCTTACTTTGTTGGACGAGAAAAGGAGAAACAAACAATAGTTCAATGGCTGGCCATCACACCAGTGGAAGCTTCTGAAATAGTGAGGAGTACTCACAGTGTTCCTATTTTTTCGATAGTTGGTCATGGTGGAATGGGAAAGACAACATTAGCTCAACGCGTATGTGAAGAGGAGGAGGTTGTAAACAACTTCAAGGTTATATGGGTTCACGTATCTACTAGATTTAATGCGACATCCGTGACAAGTAAAATCCTGGAATCTGTCACAGGGGTAAAACCTGATGCAGATCATTTAGAGACGCTTCAGCAGAAACTCAAACAGGAACTCAGGTCTGTAAAGTTTTTCCTTGTTTTGGATAATGCCTGGGAAGATAAGAAAAAAAATGAATGGGAGATTATATTTGCTTCCCTGAGGAAAGCATAGAGTGGAAGCAAAATTTTAGTAACAACCAGAATGAAGTCAGTGGCAGATATGGCTGCAAATGCTATGGGGGTTGAAAGGGAGTACCTGGAATTAGAAGGGCTGCAAGAAGATGAAAACCTTAAACTATTCCACCATCATGTGTATTCTGGCAGGGATCCAAAAGATTTTGTAGATTTAAAATTCATAGGTGAAGAACTTGCAAAGCAACTGGGAGGATGTCCCTTGGTAACGAAGGTTGTCAGTGGTTATTTACAGTGTAATATGAGTTTTGAATGCTGGAATAGTTTCTTACATGAAGGTATGGTACACTTTAAAGGAAGTGAAGATGATGTTATGGAAACTCTCAGATTAAGCTACTACTACCTACCTGCAGAGGTTCAGATTTGCTTCCGATATTGCAGCATATTTCCACAGGACTATGAATTTAAAAAGAAAGATTTAGTGCTGATGTAGATGGGCTCAGGATTGATTTCACAAGATGGAAACGAACTGAGAAGGATCGAGGATATTGGTGATAAGATATTGGCTCAGTTAACTAGAAAGTCATTCTTCGAAATGAAATTCAAGGTAGTTCAATATACTCAGGTAAAAGAAGAATATTATATAATGCATGATCTCATGCATGAACTGGCAAAATATGTATCTGCTGGCGAATGCACAACAATAATTGGTCCTTGCTTGCTGGAAACTGAGAAAGATTCTATTCGTCACTTGCGTATTGCTTGCATTGACAAATTATCTACTGAGGAGGCCAAGAAAATCACACGTTTCAAGAATCTACGCACTATTATTATTGATGGTCCTGGTTTGATTGATAAGGATATGTTAGATGTGGTTGAGAATTCTATAGAAAAATCAAAATCATTGCGTTTATTGCGATCAAATTTGGAGAACACATTCCATCTTTCTAGACTCTCTGATCTAAAGCACCTTCGTTATGTCTACCTGCATAGGATATCACTCGAGGGAATGCGTGAGCTTGTTAAACTTTATCACTTACTGCTAGTTGATTGTTTAACTGATTCAAGGGAAGCGGAACCGAGACACGTGATGTATTTTGGGAACATTGATCGTCTGCGATATGTAAATTATGGTGCACGCAGACTTGGTGAGTTTCCAATTGGAAGGCTCACCTCTCTTCAGGAGCTGTGCAACTACCGCATACAAGGAAGTAAAGGTAACAAAATAAGTGCTATCAAGAACTTGAGGACTCTCCGTGAACTACAAGTTTTTGGCCTTGAGAATGTTGAGAGTCTTGAAGAAGCTGATAATGCCAAGTTAAGTGAAAAACAATATCTCAATACTCTATCTCTCATGTGGTCGGCACGTAATAATGCAGAAAACGGGAATGACGACTTGATTCTTGATCACCTTGAGCCACATGCCAACATTAGAACTTGACAATTTCTGGTTATTGTGGCACGAGACTTCCTTTCTGGATCGAGAAACTCCGTGTCAAGAACTTGGTGTCACTTGAGTTAGCGAGATGTATCTATTGGGAACAGCTGCCCTCACTTGGAGAGTTAGAATGCCTTAAGAAACTTTGGTTGGAGTGCCTTCCTAGCCTACAACAGATTGGTCAAACATCTCAGCGGTCCAACAATAGTTGTATTGATTCATACCTTCCTCCACACCTTGACACACTGATAGTAAGACACTGCAAAGAACTGAAGCAGTTACCAATCATACCACCCAGCTTGGTTCACATGAAAATAAGTAAGGTGGGGCTGACCAAATTCCCAAGCATAGGCAACCTACACGGTGAGAGCATTGAAACCAGGCCATCTAAATTGCAGTTTGTCAGTGTTGAAGAATGCGAAAATCTGACCTTACTTGAAGGAAGCCTTCTGTTGCAGATACACTACATCAGAACTATCAATGTACTATGCATCAGCGATTGTAAAAAACTGGAGTCTGCACCCCGGTTTGATGAAATGGGTCACCTTAGAGAGCTCAATATCAGGAACTGTCCGAAGCTGAGGGTTTCAGGTGAAATTGAAGGCATGATTATGTCACCATTACTTAAAAAGCTCACAATCAAGCAATCTGGTGATGTAGGCCATTTGCTGATGAAGTCACTTCATGGCCTCACTAACCTTTCTGAGCTGGAACTAGAAAACTGCCCTGGCCTGCGATCCCTACCTTCAGCTGATGTGTGCAAGACCCTCAAGTCGCTGAAATTCTTGGAGATAATTGGGTGTGAGAATCTTTCTTCGCTTGGTGGACTCAGTTCCCTTCGATCCCTTATTTCTCTGAAGATTAGCTCCTGCAGTAATCTCATAGCCCCACATGAATCTGGCACTGCTGGTGATGCTGCTGCTGATGGTGATATTGGGCGTGCTTGGTTGCCAGCCTTGGCCAGCTACGTCATAGGGTTGTGGCGCCGATTCTGGATGCCACACCCGCCACGCTACAGGGGTTTGGCTGGCGGTGGCTGGGAACCAAGCGTCCTTGTAGCTCAAGAAGAGAATCCGGTGGTGCCCGACAGCAACTTCCAGATCGACTACCTTGAAATCGATCTCCCATATGTATTGAACATCCAACCCCTCAGTAGTCTTTGTCACACCAAAGGATTGGTAATTAGAGGTGGAACACAGATGGAGAGCTTGCCAGAGCAATGGCTTCTGCAGAACCACAATGAACTAGAGTCACTGAAGGTGTTAAGTGCCAATTCCTTGGAGTCTCTGCCTCCACGTATGCGAGACCTGAGATCACTCAACTTCTTGTTGCTATCAGGGGCTGGGAAACTCCGATCACTTCCGGACCTGCCCTCCTCCCTGAAGTGGCTCCATGTCATGGGCTGCTGTCCAGAGTTGGAGGCACAGATTAGAGTGAAGGACAGCCCTGAATGGAACAAGATCTCACACATTCCCAAGGTGCATATAGCCGCTGCCAGGCCCGTCCAGTCTGGTCCTCACATCTTCCATAGTACGTATGCATCTCTCTGATACACTCTACTCACGAATGCTATAAGTTGCTCAAACAAGTTTATCTATAAACCAATTCCATTAAACAGTATTTTTTTTTCATTACAGTTTAGATTGTCTTGTACTCATTCTCCATTGTTCTGTGCTATGATTTGAGAGATTCAAAAGTCCTGCGATAGTGCGATTTACCTTTTATTTGAAAATGTTAACTAAGATCTGTCTCTCTCTCTCCGAAGAATGAACAAATATGTCCAGAAAGTTAACATCATGTGACAATTTTGCATCCCTAGTACCCTTTAAATTGCATGTCAGGATAATCTGTTGTGTGTATAAACTTTCATCCTTATCCCATAAAAAGTAGGTTCTTTGTATAAGGAGAAAATAGGCAATCAAATTTAAATTAGAGAGCACCTGAACCTAGATGGTACAACTGTTCCTCCTAATAATTTCCTAGACTGTAGTGTTTACCTTGAGCGCATCATTTTTCACTGGTTATTTATGCAATTTGTTCAACAATATATTTTTGTATGCAATGTTGCTCAACAATATTAGTATATTATTACTATCTAATGACTGAATACATATAAGCTTTGTTGTAGGTGGCTATTACTTCATGTACGGTAAAGAATGCAGCGAACAGACTATATATAGACGAAATAACCAATAATGATTCAAGCATGAGTTACTGTCGTCAATAGATTTCGTTTTTTTTTTTGCTGTGATAGTTTAAATAATAAGCCATCACTGTATTGGGACATGTATGTTGACTTGTCCAGCTCGTTCGTTGTTGCTTTTTTGTGTGAACAAGTTGTTAAGACATGACCTTATTTGATCTCATCAAGAGGACAGTCATGGTGGAAACCAAAGGACACAATAACAGCAATGGTTATCACAGCAGTCATGGGGGCCTAATAACCTTTGGTAACAGCTATTGTTATAGAGATTTAATGCTGCTTTACACAAGGAATTGATGTATTGCTCTAATGCCTAGAATTAGAGCACCATTGTATGTAATCCACTATATATATATATATATATGTAACCTTGAGATCAATGAGAATTGAGCCATTTCACTATTCTACAGTGTCTCTTTGCTCTACAATTCTCTAGTTACAAGACGTTATCAGCAGCTCTAACCAACTGAGAGCAAGAGAAGGAAGGAGAACAGTACCGGGGTAAGATGGCTCGCTTCGAGATGGTAAAAACAGAACGAGAAAAAAAGAAACGGAAAAGAAATAAAGAAAAGGAATTGGGCGACAGAAAAAAGGAATAGAAAATGTGAGTGAGAGGGGATTGTAGTTGGGATGGTTCAATAAAATATAGTATAGTTGATATAGAGGGAGATATAAAGGAACGATGGCTGATGGAGAAGTTGGCATAAAGGAAAGAATCTCAATGACCAGGACAGAATATTCCTTTTAGAGGGATGAAATAGAGAGATATGAGTGCGGAGAGCCTGAAGGGAAGTCACAAAAAATCTGTAGCAGTGACTTTTGATAGCTTTAATACCGTATGATTGCATATGGATGGATCAGATCTCCTGCTACAGTGAGTTGGTACAGGACCGTTTTCTAAAATGAAATATGTGGAGTAATTTTGCTTGTGGAAAAAGTCAGGACCAATATACATCTAGACACAATAGCCATAACTTCCTGTGTGTTTAGTTTGGGGAGAAAAAAAAATATTTTTTTAAAGCGTGCTATGTGAGGGAAATAAATAGGAAATATGAAAAATAAATTTTCTAGGAAGCGTGTTCTGTGAGGGGAATGAATAGGGAGTAAAAGGTACTTTTTTTTTAACTGACACGGCCTTTGTTTCAGCAAGTCCGGCAAGTTGAACCGCGTAGTGACACGACCGTGTTTAGTTAGGGGTATAAATGTGGTGAAAGTTGACGAAATGTCACATCTATACTTTTAACACTAATTAGGTGTACTAAATATAGACTAATTACATAGATGACTCTACATCGCAAGACGAATCTATTAAACCTAATATGTGCCGTCATTAGCGTATTTTTAATGACGGGTTACTGTAGCGTGACAATGTCTAATGAAGGATTAATTAGGCTTAATAGATTAGTCTCACGATGTAGAGTCCATCTATGCAATTAGTTTTTTTACACCTATGTTTAATACTCCTAATTAGTGTTCAAACATTCGATGCGACAAGTTGGCAAAATAAATTGACGAAAGTTGGCGAACTAAACATGTTGGGACAAGAAGCTGTAGCTTGACCGACACGTAAAGGGGGACAGAGGGAGTAGCCCACAGTCTAGATGAACAGCCTTTAATTGTCAATCTAAATGAACACGAAATACAACATGAAAATGACTCCATTAAATGACGCCTGCAACGCAAGAACTCTTCCTAAACAACACCAATCTTCTTAACATTCATACGCAAGTGGAATAACAACCGAGTCAACCATCGTCTCCCCAGGCGCAGCGAAGCGCGCCTAACTACCTAGTAACTCTATTCTTGTTGGCGACGTCGTCCACTGGCTGTGCCACCAACGCCTGGGCTGGGCCTACTACGTCGTCAGGCTCCACGTCGTCAGCGCGGATGATGACGGAGACTACAGGATCAGCGTCGCTAAGCTCCCCAAGAGCTTCCATCGTGCGTGCATCTCCGTCAATGACGCCACATCGCGGATGGTCCTGGCGACGGCTGAGGCGGGCAGGAGGCCGATCGTGCTCGTGGCGACCGGCGACGTGATATCCGTTTGGGCACAGTCGTCGGAGCTCACAGGGGAGTGGAGGAAGCGGCCGGACATGATCGTGGATTGCGAGGCGATGAATGGGATCTGCACTCTGACGAGTGTAAGGTTTCTGTGTTTCGCCGAGAGGAGCGGCCTTGTGCTCCTCGCCGCGCCTGACTCCAGTGCCTTCTTGCTAGATTTGCAGTCCAAGAAAATCACAAAATACTGCTCCTCAAGCTCAAGTATAATTTCCAAAACAAGTGTACCCTACGAGATGGATCCGTCGTCTTGGGTTCCAACCTTCAGTAAGATTTTCTGATTCGTTTTCCTTTTTCACTTTATTTGAACCATTATTAGTCATGTATGGATAATGTATGGGACTCTAGTCTTCGTTGACACTTGAGAAGATAAATTTTAGTCGTCGATATGTACAAAAACAAGTCTTTCTAAATTAATAAGTGAGATATGGCAGCAAAGTTTATGTTTTTTTGGCGCAGAGGCTTTATTCATTAGAATTAGAGTGTTGATACCATCAATGATGTAAACAATCTCACGGTCCCGCCGGACCTGAAAGCTGCAGGTAGCTAGCCTCAAGATGAATGATGTCATCACAAGCCTCCATTGCAACTAGGCTGTGCAAATGAAGCCTCAGAAAAAAAAAATGATGGTTGATCATGGTGAATTTCAAATATAACACAAGTGTCTTGTGGCAGTTGATGATGTTTGATCATGCAGGCTTCCAGTAGTTGTTTCTTACGTGTCCAAAAATCTAGACATCTCAGGATCATATGTTAGAAAACAAAAATTAAGTAACATAGCCACCAAATTATTGTGCCTTGAACCAGTTTCCCAAAAAAAAGAGAAACTATTACTACAATTTCTTGTACAAAAACTAAACTCAAAATTTCTGACCAGGGTACCACACATACTCTAGAAGGAACCAGGATCATACAGCAAAATAGCGAAAATTGTACCACACAGTAAAAACCTGGACTCCCCTGGTCAACCCAGGAAGTATACCTTTTGCGATTTTTTCTTTGAAATAATATTTTTTAATGGAAAACTGCAGAAATAGTAGCCGAAATCCCAAAGTCCTATTCGACATCCAACTAGTGACTCGTCGGCTCGTGAAGAATTTATAAATGCTGATAAATTCTTCTAATCTTCGTCAAAGCTATAATATTTTTGACTTAATTAAGATAAACTTAGAATTTATTTTTTATGACTATCTGAATTACGTGGTGTTATAAATGTTAGAACGGGATGTGATGATGATGATAATTATTTGATGTTACTAGCAAAACGCGCGTGCAACACGCACGTGATAAAAGTTATTTGTCTTTTTTAGGATTTGAGATATAGGAGCGTGAATCAAAATTTTTGGGACCATAACTTATGATTATCCATCTGGATTGAGTTGTTCGCCCAGGTAAGACGGGAGCTGTTCGCCACGCCGGAGGCGGAGACGACGGCGGCAGAAAGACGACGGGTCGCCGATGTAGCGGCGGAGGTCCTTGCACGTGGCGGCCAAGCGCACCACCGTCGCTGGGTCGCCGGTGGACCCCGCGATCTCCAGCATCACGTCCATCGGGAGCCCGTCCGCCTTCTGTTGTGCCCCGTCGACTAAGCCGTCGGATGACGCCATGGGTCCACTCGCGAGGGGTTGACGTCGATTGAGAAGATCAATATTAGTTTGCATCTGTGTGATCCAACTTTACTACTGTACGTATTAGGGAGCCCAATGACGGATCGAATTAGGTTTTCACGTATACAAATACGAGTCGGAATGGGAATCCTCCTAAACACGCTCGCTCTGAGTTCTATTTTTCCACTTCTCCTGCATAGATCGACGTCCTTCCGTATATCGCACGAGAAATTTTAAATAAACCTCTGTTTCAAAATATAGCTTGTTTACCTTTTTTAGCCCAAGTTTGATGGGTTGCCTTATTAAAAAAAAATCATGCAAACGTAGTCAAATTTAGGCAATTCTTAAAATTCTTTTATTACTACATAAAGCCATAACAAAAATATGATATTGAATAAGACAAATGGTCAAAATTTGAACTACAAAGTCAAACAACTTACATTTTGGAATGAATATAGTACCACACAAAATAATAGTATTTTCAACAGTATTTTTTTAGACTGATCCACTTCTCCTGCATGCATCGATCGATCTCCTTTCCGTAATTGCACGAGAAAGTTTGAATTGTTAACTACTACATGAAATATTTTTAAATGCAGTTAAATAGTATTTAGTGAGACTGATGCAGCTAAAAAATAGTGTGTTTCTAATAGCGGGCCGAGCCTTAAACCACCTGCACAATTTCATTGGATCGGGCTTAAACCACTAGTACAATTTCGTTTCAGGGATGAGGTGAAGAGAAATTCGGATGTGGATGCGAGAAAAAAAAATGCCCAGGCATGATTTAGCACTCCCCAAATTTAAAAAGCCAAATAAAACCACATCTCCATTCCCTCCGTGAGGTTTGATAGAGAATAAGCTGCCTTGGTAAGACACGTTACGTTACAATGAAAAAAAAAACACTTGATGGAAGCTTGATTCCAGCATTTAACAAATAACAATAGGCCAATTAAGTCTGTAATAATCAGAGCAAGGTAAATAAACGTAGCGCAAGTATGTAACAGTTTATGCATTCTACTTTTCACTGGGCAGCTGTGTGCATGTTCCCCCCCTCCCCCCCCCCCAAGTGAGCTCAAGAATGTCACTCGATCCATCTCATACCCATACACTCCTTTCCACGGCCTACCGCCAGTAGTGTTGCTCGCAACCTTGTCGACCTTCCAGGTATCAAGGCTTAAAGTGTAACAGCACTCCTCGACGTCCGGCCCATGCCCATAGCCGCCACTCGTGGCCGTGAAGAAGACGAGGCCGCTCTTTTCACAGAACCACCACAGCCTCATCGAGTGCACAGGTGGTGGTAACTCCGGCATCACCTGCGGCAGCTTCATCGCACCTTGGTAGCACCAGTACTTTCCACGAACAATAGCACTGCTTCCGACGGGGACTATGTCTCGGCCAAAGAGCTCGTCCCGGTTATACACAAATATACTGTCCACGCCGTTCGTCGTGGCCAACCGGAGCTTGCCGTTCGGCGTCGAGCATAGAATGCGCTAGAGACGCCAGTAGCACTTGTTGGTAGACACGCCATGGACGGCCATGGCGTCCACCGTTGGCAGCGTGATGAGGGCGAACCTCAGGCGCGGCCAAAACACGACGCCACGCCGCACGAAGACGGTTACAGGCGCCGCCGTGTAGCCGTCGTCGTCGTGGTCGAAGACGAGGACCACGCGGTAGGAGGAAGCCGAACGCGGCGGCGCCTTGTCCTTGTCCTTGTCCTTGTAGTAGTGGAGGTCGTCGTCGGTGAGCAGCGCGCACACGTAGGCCCATGCGCCGCTGTCGCCGGGCAGGCACGGGAGCACATCGACCTCGCCGCTGGCCGGATTGCACACGCACAGCATCAGCCATCAGGCCGCCATGGCCAGCATTGGTGGTGGGGCGACGGATCTCGATGACGAGGTGTGACATCCCCGATTTTTGAACGGCACGAAGTTTGACCAAAGTCAAAATCGGATCAAAATTCGATATAAATTTAAAGTAAAAATTTCAAATAGATCCAAGAGATCTATGGAGAATGTTTGACACAAAATTGGTATGAAAATGAGTATGGAAATAGCTTAATTAATGGATGAAAGAAAAGAAAAAGTGTTACTATTCACCGTACGAAAACAAGAAATTCAAATTCAGGTTTTTGGCATAATGGACAGTCATCTTCAGAGCTAATTTGAGGGCAAACTGTTCATCAAATGATTGAGGTGTAAACATAAAAGATGTTAAGCAAAGTACACTGAACAACTTTTATGTTTGGGTTAGATCGAGATCGGGTCAGGATCAAGGAGAAAAACGTGGTTAAAAGTCGAATCAGAAAAAGGGCTTGAGAAAATTCAGGGTTAAAGTGGCTGAGATGAAATTTCTCAAATTGAGCTCAAACCGTTGAGAAATTGACAGAGGTCCAAAAATAAGAAATGAAATTCAAGTCAAGGCAAAGAACTTTTGTGTTTCGAGGAATAGCCGGTTCTATTCAAAATTCGGGAGTAATTTGAGTTTGAATTTCTGAACAAGGTTAGGGTTTCAGAGTTCTTATGAACACCTTAACCCGACCGATGATCAAGGCTCGAATTCGAGCGATTGATCGAGAAATTGGGTATGGTGCCAAAATAGAAAATGAAATTGAATATGTCATAGACAAGTTTCATTTGGGGATCGAGGAGAGTTTGAATGGAAATTTGAAAGTAATTTGAGAAATTCGATTTCGGGGTCTGAAAATGGGGAATAAAACCCGCCGACAGTGGGGCTTCGAATCCGTGTTGTACACTGCACGAATCGGCCATGAGTTAAAATGAAGTTGTAGTTCTTGGATTACTCTACAAGTTCTATGTTTGGAGTGGGATGAGTTGAGAAGGATTTTTGGAAGAAATTGGGGCCGCAATCCCTCGGTTCAAGAGCTCGGAAGTTGGCATGGCGACCGACGTCGGTGCGGAGGTCGGTAACTCCGGCCACGTGCCGTTGTGCATGTTTTTCACCGTGTCGTTGGCTGCAGCAGGAGGTGGCGATGTTCTGTGGTGGCTTTCCGTCGATAAATAGCCGCCCAAGGCGTCGCTGCTGCTCCTTTCCCTCTCTTCGCCGTTTCCAGCCACCTCTTGAATCGCCGGCAAGGTTTTCCGTCGCACGCCACCGTCCCTCCTTCTTTCTTCGATTCCTTCCGCACAAGCCTTCCTCTCGGTCTTCTCTACCTCTTCGATCAATCTTCGTTAAGCTTCACCCATCCCAGAACTCAGGCACCGTCGTTTTCCTCTTCTCGGTTCATCGTCACCTGCCGTGGTCGACGACTCTCGTGGGCAGCCCTCCTCCGTCCGTCTCGGTTCGGTATAGTGGGTGAGCTAGCTTCTCCTTGGTTCCCTGGTGCTCATAGGCTAGTTGTTGGGAAGGTTTGCGGCTCGGGTTGGCCGTTTGTGCTGCTCGCCGCCGTGCTCGCCGCCGTGCGCACGTCCGCCATGGCAGGCGCGCGTGAGCAGGCCGCTCGGGGCCGTCGCGGCTCGCGGTTGAGGGTGCGTTAGCTTCGCCTTGTCTCGCTGGTGCTCGTGGACATGTTCTTCGAGGCCGTGTCGCCGCCGTTTAGCCGGCTGGCGTGCGCCGCCGTGTCGCCGCCGCCTGCTCCGTCGGGAGCCTTCGTCTGTGCAGCAATCGAGGGAGAAGAGAGGTGAGGTGGGTGCGCTACGAAGTGAGGGTGCTGTTGGTGCCGTTCCCTTGGCCGGGGAGGCTCGCCGCCGGCGAGTCGTCGCCGGTCAAGGCCGGCGAGCGCGCGGTCAGCGCTCCTCTGTTTTGAACGGAGGAGGGGGACCGCGGGTTAGAAGATAGGAAAGTCCAGGGGGTTTTCTGCAAAAGTGTTTAAGAGTTTTCTAAATAGATTTAAATTTTGGTTTTTCACCTTTTAATTCATAGAAAATCATAGGAAAGTCCAAAAATGATGAAATCAATTTTGTTGAACTTGTTTTAAAATTTGTCATCCATTAAAAATGCTAAGTCAATAAGTGTAGGTAATTAATTTAATTCCTTTATTTAAATTAATTAAATAAATGTTTAATAATTTCTAAAAGGGTTAAAATTCTGAATAATTCTTGTATAATTAGAAATAACTTCTAAAATTGTTTTATGTATTTATTTAAATGTTTTATCCATATAGAAAATGATTTTAAATCATTAAAAATAAACTAAAAATGATTTAAGGCAAGTTTTATTAAAGGAAAAATATAGGTTTATCTTTTAAAAATCTTGGGTAGTTTGTGTTGGCTTGCAACTTTATCGAGAAGGGAAAGTTGCTTAGCTTTTTCATAAAGTGTTGCATCGCATATCGCTAACTTGCATTACGTTTTAGTCTCTCAAGCTTCGGAGTACGAGCTCGTGGGATTCGCGGAGGATCAGCGACAAGTCAAGGAAGTGATCGTCATCGCTCCGGAATCTCGGATCGCGGAAGAATCTAACCTGCTCGTGATTCCAGGCAATCCCCGGATGCATCTTTACCTATTTTATTTCAGAAGATCACGAGTCCAAATATTTGGCCTTTATGTGTGCATTAGGTTAGGAGTTGAATGAAAACTTTCGATGCATGAACTACTCCTTGGTAGAACTACCTTTGCTAGATAGGTAATAAATGGATTAGAAAATATCCACTTAGTTATGCTTTGCAAGGTTATATATATAAAGATGATGATCTAGGTTCTCACTAATCGTAGATGAATCATGTCCAACTTATTATGGAAGGAGAGTGGGCAGTGGTTGATAGAGTGGATTGAGGTAGGCTCGATCCTTAGCTCTGCCTACTAGCTAAAGTCACTAAGGACCGATCCGTTGTTTACCTGTTTGATCAAGTGATTCTACCTGGTTTCTTACTGGGTTATGGGACCAGTAAAGCCAATTAGATTAGCTGGCTCGTTGATTGGAAATATCGCTTACCGATGCTTGCTGGGTCAGAGAAAGGCGGGATCGTCATCTGGAACTCACGGGGTGGTCGCCAGACGTGGGGCCCACGTGGGGATGCGTTCCCGGGTTCGGGTAAGGATATTTCCGGTCTTTGGTCCAACTGATTGAAAGGTTGTTGTGTACAGTAAGATCGACTGTGCGTGGCTGGGGGCTAGGTATCTCCTGCAGGATGTACATGGATCCGGATCAACACAACTCTTGGTTATGAGTGCACTTGATCAGGTGTTAAACATCGTAAAGGAAACAAGTTGAACAAGATCAGTGTGATTCATAAATGCTGGTTGAGCTTAGTACAACCTGTATGCTAAATATTTTATAACCTAGATGAATAAGTAACAATTCAACTGAGCATAAAATACATAAAATATAAGGATCAAGTTTTAGTAATGCTTTTAAGCAAAAGAGTCGAGTCAGCCAAATCCACATAAAGCCTACTCATATTCCTTGAGAGTCTTTTCTTTGGTAAGGCGGGTAAGTCTTGCTGAGTACCTTCGTACTCAGGGAATCTCCCTTTTGTTTTTCAGAAGAAGCTACGGAGGGGATCACCAAGAAGATCCAGAAGACCTAGATCATCGTGGTCCCGGTGATTCTAGGGTTAAGCCGGAGGCTGTAGAGATGTGTGATATAGAACTACCTAGACTGGTTTGTATCAAACTCTTAGTAATGGCTTGACTTGCATTTAAGTTCTCTTCAAAACCTGGCTTGTAATAAGTAAGAATCTTGGTATGTTGTATAAAAATGATAATGTTCGTTGTGTTCTCCTTACCGAAAACGATCCTGATGTATGGTAAAGATATGAGTTAACGTGGTTTATCGAGGAGTCCTTGGGACACTCGACAGATCACCAGTTTAAACTGTTTGAAGTGCGTCCGATGATCGTAACAGGTCATTATGACGCACTTGAGCCAGTTTAAATTGGCGGTTCTGCCACACGAGGCGGCCGTCGCGGCAAGCGACCACACGGGAGGAGGCGTGGAAGATACTGTGCCCCTCGCCGTCGACGAGCCGGTCGAGCGACGGTCGTACCAGACGACGACGACGCGGAGGGCAGCGGCACGAAGCGCGGCGGTGCTTTCTTGTTGGGGTGGTGGAAGAAGCCGAGCGCGAGGCCGCGGGCGTCGTCGGAGCGGTCGCTGCGCGGCGGCGCATGGAGGCAGATGAAGTCGGCGTCCGGTGGCGGCGCACCGGACGAGGTCCACGGTGTCTCCGGCCACGCGTACCGCGTACGTGTGATGATGAGTAGCAGCACCTCGTCGCTTAGGGGTAACCCGTCGCCCTCCTCCTCCTGATCCACACGATCGCCATCAACAGGCATCGTGGTCGACACGGATCAATCTCTACGCCGATGCTATATACGTGCCATATACATATCATACTTCTTTACATAACCTTTCATTACTGCGAAAGTGAAGGCCGTGCAGATCTAATTGAAATTGGACGCGCGGCGCGGGGGATAAAACTCGTAGTTCGAGTCGGGGTCCGAAAGGTTGTCTTGTCGTGCATGGATGCACACACCCGACCTACGGGGCAATAAATCTAGGCGTACAGAGATGCGCACCGCCACCAACTAGCACCAGCACCATGGCGGCGGCAACAACCGGGTCGCCTCCGTGGGAGGACCTCCCGGAGGAGCTGCTGGGCAAGATCGCCGCCCGCCTCCACGCCGCGGCCGACGCCATCCGTTTCCGTGTGCTGGGCGTGGCGCGGCGCGCCTCACAAGCCGCTCCTGCCATGGCTCCTCGCGCCGTCGACGACCGGCGCCAGCAACCACCTATTGGAGGACCAGCGCTGCCGCTGCGTCTTCTCCAAGGAGACCTAGCTACCGCACCCCCGGCATCTGCGTCCGTGACCGGAGGGTCGAGTGCACCAATGGCGTGCCGTCGTGGCTGATCACCGGCAATGGCGAGCGCCACCTCGTCAATCCGCTCACCGCTGACCGTATGGATTTTCCCGACGAGTGTATCACCGACGAGTGGCTGGATCTCCGCCACCGCATCATCTTCGAAGGAGGCGCCGTCCTGCTCTTCTACTTCGATCCCAACCCGCCGCAGCACGATTCATATTTTCTATACCGCCTTAGATTCCGGGCATCCCTGCTGCCCCCAGACGACCATAGATGGCAGCCTATAACCTCTGATCTCGGCTGCACCGACCGCTGCTGCGCCGCCGCCTATCACAAAGGCGGCTTCGTCGTCCGCGTCGATCTGGCAAACTGCCACGTCATCCAGCCCTACTGGGAGCCAAGCGGTTCAGGAGACTACAGCTGGGGAAGGACTAGGGAAGTGCGAGCGGCGTTGCCGGATGTGCCCGCCGGAAAGGTACCCCGGAGCAGCTACCTCGTCGAATATGACGGCGGGCTGCTGCTGGCCAGCGTCCTTCAGAGCTGCACTGGGGGTGGTGGCCTGTCGGTGTCCCTGCACGGGCTGCGTCTGGAGAAGCATGGCGGCCAGGTGGATGATGAGGTGGCGGTGGAGTGGGTGAGGCGAGACGACGACACATCGGACGCCGCTGACATGGACCGGCTCGGCAAGCACGTCCTGTTCCTGGATTTCCCGGCGAAAAGAGCGGTGGCACGGCCTACTTCGTCATCGAAGCCGACGACTTGCCGCCGCCGCCGGAGCAATGCTGCAGGGTGTACAGGTACAGCTTCCACGACGGCGCGGCGACGCTGGTGGACACGCTTCCGCCGGGATGGCACGACGCGGGGTGCATGTGGTTTTTGCCGGGTCCTAAGATACAAGCCCTGTTCTTCCAACAGGGCGAGGAGGAGGGCTCCGAACCCGTCGGCGACCTGCAACCGCAAGGCGGAGACAGTGGCGGCGCTCCGCGGCGGCAGCAGCTGAGGATCTACGCCGGCGACTTGTGCCCGGAGGTGGATAACGCGAGGCTGCGAGAGATGTTCAGCGTGTACGGGAAGGTGGCGACGGCACGAGTCGCGTACGACAAGCGCGGGCGGTCAAGAGGGTTCGGGTTCGTCACCATGGCGACGCAGGAGGGGTTCGACAAGGCCTTGGCAGCTCTCAACCCCGTCAAGGAGGAGCCAGACGACAGCTTCGATTTGTGTCTCGGGCTCCTCATTCTTTTCTTGATTTTCGTAGTCTTATTTTACATCTTCAAGGGCAGCAAGCTTCTTTTTTTTAGCTCTCTTTTCGTAGCAACGCTCCGATGTTTTTATGTAATGTGCACTGGTTGAACCCGTTAAAATTTGTCGTATTTCACGCGCTGTTGTATTCTTTGCCTGATTGTTGTCCAAGTTAATTACTAGGCTTACCGTAGGATTTTGATGGGGAGCTTGCTCTGCTTCTTCTGTCCATCATCAGCATCTTCCTCCACGTACCTAGACGAGTTACACTTTCGACAGTACGTCGCATTCTCGTGTTCTTTCCTAAACAACACGCATCCATTTGGACAGGCATGGATCTGCTCATAGAGCATCTTTGAGTTCGTTGAGGAGTTTAGTTGCCTCGTACATGCTCTCTGGAAGAATCTGACCCTCTGGAAGCAGACTACCGACAACACTCAAGATATTATTGAAGGCCTCCCGCCCAAGGTTATACTGGGACTTTAGCGCCATTAGACGTGCAATGCCATCCAGCTGAGAAACCTTGGTATGCCCGTGTAAGGGTTGTTGAGCCGCGGACAACATGTCGTAGTACGCTTTTGCGGTTACCTCCGGCTCCTCCTCACTAGGTCCTTCATTGAAGTGGGCTTGGTCAAAGTCATTTAACATGTCCCCTACCCCGGCTTCATCATCAAACTCCATGACACGTTGCCTCACCACCTCCTCCCTTCTCCGATCGGTTTCGCCATGGTAGACCCAACGAGTATAGCCGGCAACAAACCCATTCTTGCAGAGATGAGTACTCATATCTTTCTTTGTTTGTCGTTTCTTGTTTTGACAACGACTGCATGGACACCAAGTCGCATTGGCTCCTTTAGCCTTAGCAAATGCTAGTCTAATGAATCTTTGGGTCTTGTCCATCCATTCTTTTGTAAACTGACGCGGACTCGGGCGGCCCGTGTACATACACTCACGGTCAGCCATCCTTTCACATTTCAACGAGGGATATAAATATCTTAAGTATCTACACGCTCCTTATACTTTCTAATAGGCAAAGATAGGTCCTAATCGCACCCGAGGATGCGGCGATGACGTTAGTTTCCATGCTCTACTCCTATCCAAGACAGAATTTTGGCAGCATCTCCCCGTTGTTCTCCAGATACACGTCCTTGAAAGGAGAGTGTGCATCCGAAGAACAACAGGGAGATGTAGCCGAAACTCTGTCCTGGATAGAAGTAGAACATGGAAACTAACGACATCGTCGCATCCTCGGGCTGTCCAATAAACGTGGACAATTCGAAACAGATACAGTTTTACGTATGCAGAGAACTGCATATCTCAAAATGTATCTCTTTCGAACGGGAGACGCCTAACTAGGTTACGTGACCTAAAACATGAAACGAAAAGACAAGTTTGTTTATGTCTCACCTTGCTATCCGGCTAGCGTCGATGACGGTGAGCGTCGAGTCGAGGATGGGCTAGCGTCGGCACGAGGAAGGTGAGCGTCGACTCCTCTCCTGAAAAAGTAACATAACAATGTTAATCAAAAAATTCGGCAGCAATTCCCCTACACGATGAGGTTTCTAAAGCCCCACTATCATCATCACATTCACATTCACATTTTGCCTAATCAAAATAAGTGCAGAGGAGGAAATCGCCAAGGTACCTGCGCTGCGACGTCGGAGCCCTCCTCCTCCTCCTCCGCCGCGTGGGGCCGGCCGGCGCACAGACGGCCGACGACCGGCCCGGGCGGCGCGCACACGGGCGACGGGCTGGGCGGGGATGGACGGCGGCACGTGGGGCCGGCCGGCGCACGGACGACCGACGAGCGGCCCGGGCGGCGCGCGCACGGGCGACGGGCGGGGCGGGGATGGACGGCGGCGCGCGCACGGGCGGCGGCGGCGACCCGAGGCGGCGCGCGCACGGGCGACGGGCGGGGTGGGAATGGACGGCGGCGCGCGCACGGGCGGCGGCGGCGACCCGAGGCGGCGCGCGCACGGGCGACGGGCGGGGTGGGGATGGACGGCGGCGCGCGCACGGGCGGCGGCGGCAACCCGAGGCGGCGCGCGCACGGGCGACGGGCGGGGTGGGGATGGACGGCGGCGCGCGCACGGGCGGCGGCGGCAACCCGAGGCGGCGCGCGCACGGGCGACGGGCGGGGTGGGGATGGACGGCGGCGCGCACACGGGCGGCGGCGGCAACCCGAGGCGGCGCGCGCACGGGCGGCGGCGGCGACCCAAGGCGGCGGCGCACACGGGCGGTGGCGCGGAGAGGGCGGCGCGTGCACGGGCGGCGACGGCGCGCACGGGTGGCGGCGCGGAGAGGGCGGCGCGCGCACGGGCGGCGGCGGCGCGGAGAGGGCAGTGGGCGCGGGGGTGGAGGAGGATGAGTGGAGGTTGACTGGAGAAATAGGGTTATGTAGTCCAGGTTTGTCGTGAGCCTTGATCTGGCTCTTGGCAAAGGCTAGACTTTGCCGAGAGCCAGATCTAGGCTCACAGCAAACATAGCCTTTGCCGAGAGCCAGACCTCGGCTCACGGCAAACCTAGCCTTTGCCGAGAGCCAGATCTAGGCTCACGGCAAAGATTGAATTTTCAGTTAGAAAAAATTCTGAGTAGTTTGCCGTGTGCCCCTTCTCAGGCTCTCGGTGCTCACGGCAAACACATGGTTTTGCCGTGAGCCACGTGGTTCCTCTCGGAAAAGGGTGAATTCAAAAATTTATTTTTATTTTTTTCCCGCTACGCTTCTTTTTTTTAAAGTCTTGCTGACACTAATGTTACTTTATATGAAGAGTTGAATCATGAAGTCGCTTTTTTGCATATTATTTCATTATTTCATGTGGATTTCTATAACTTTTCATTATTTTCATGTGTATATGAAGCATAAATAAATATCAAATTTATCTGAAAAAAATAAAAAAAAATTGACAGAGACTACATTATAGTGTCTATAGCATGACAAACAAAATTGAAGTCAAACTCAAATTTAATCTTCACTTTGAGTTCCAAATCTAGAGATCACTTGAGATATTTACGCAACTTCTACGAAGATGTTCGGTTTTGTGCATCTTCTGACACAAATTTACGTGAAACCTTGTCAAACTTTTCCCACAACCAAGATACACCAAATCACTGGACATCGACAAAAATCATGATTTTTGGACTTTATTTGCTATTTTAAATAATTGCAAAACTATTGATCCATGTGATGATTTCCATGTTTTCATCAAAATATACTCTTATTTTCTTGTTAAGGCCAGAAATTACAATTAACTACATGAATCTCATTAGTTCATACATTTTTTTCTATTTCTCGAATCATTTCTCTATTCAACTTAGAATTATTCCATAAACCCCAAAAAATGAAAGAAAATAATTAAAAATAGAAAACAAAGAGGTAAAATTGTCAAATTCTGACATATAGTACTTTGTCAAGTTTGTGAACTACCAAAAATTGTTTGGGCGCGAAAACTCGAAAGAATTTTAACATCTTTGCCGAGAGCTGCAAGAAGGATCACGGCAAAAGCTGCTTTTGCCGTGAGCCGGAATCACCGCTCTCGGCAAACTCTTTGTTTGCCGTGAGCTCGGTCGCGAGCTCTCGGCAACTGGCTGTTGCCACGCTGCAGTCAGCAGCCGTTGCCACGGCCGGTGCACGTGGCTGTGCCACGTGGCCACCTACGCTGAGTGTCCACCGGAGGCTCTCGGCAAATCTGTGTTTGCCGTGAGTTTCGGGGAGGCTCACGGCAAAGTTGCTGACGGCCGTTAGCCCCCCGTTTGCGGCCGTCATAGGGCGGACGAACGCCTGTGCCACGTGCCTACTTATGCCGATGGCCGCCTGTTTACCGAGAGCACGCCTCTTAGACCTCTCGGCAAAGATTTCTTTTGGCGAGAGCTGTCCTTGTGCCGTGAGCTTCCCGCCGGGGCTTTCGGCAAACATCACTTTTGCCGAGAGTTTTTGTTTTGCCGGTGTTGCCTGGCCTGGCTCTCGGCAAATGGTGTCTTTGCCGTGAGCCCGACGTTGGCTCACGGCAAAGGATCAGGCTCACGGCGACTATGGATTTTCCGGGTGTTTCCTGCATTGCTCCAGGTACTTTAAAGACTTTATAATAAGCACCATGCCTGAAAACTTAATTTGAAAATTGTTATCAGGGCTGGGCTCTCATAAGTTCCGCACAGGCACAAGCACATCATACCCTAATTATTTGATAATTGTTATTAGTGCTGGGCTCTCATAAGTTCCGCACAGGCACAAGCATATCATACCCTATTAATTAGTCTCCCCTGATCGACCTCGTTGATCGATCCACCCATGGCGGGCGACGACGGCGTCGACCAAAGGGCACAGAAGCGGGCGAGGCTGTGCAGGTGCAGCAGCCTACAGCGCAGCACAATCACAACGACGCCGCCGCTTCCGACAGACCTGGTGCTCGAGATCGCGCTGCGCACCGACCCGGCGAACCTGTGCGCTGCGCCGCCACGTGGAAGGACGTCCGCCGCCACGTCGGCGACCCGTCCGTCCTCCGTGGCATCCGCCGCCTCCGCCGCGGCGACCGGTTCGTCCCGTCCCTCCTGCGCGGCCATCTCGCTGACTTGTGGAGCACGAACCTGTACCTGGAACTGGAGGACGACGGCAAGAACTGGCGTACCGTGTCCAGTACGTCCTGCTCGTCGGCGACGGCGACGGTGGCGACAGCACGGTTGGCCGGCCTTTCAATGTCGTCAAGGTGAGCTCGATGCTAGCGAGACACTACACCGACAGCGTGCTGATCCAAACCTTAATTCTCATCGGAGCAAGGGACATGGGGACCCATCATCTCCATGCTGCCCCCTTTCGAAACCAGCTACAGCACCGTGCCTCTACCAAGCAGGCACCTCGTCGTCGGCGACGCCGTCCACTGGCTGTGCCGTAACGACGACGACGACGACTCGTACCACGTCGTCAAGCTCGACGTCGGCGATGATGGCGAGGTGGCGCCGAGGCTGACGTCGATGAAGCTACCACCGAGCTTCCATCGTGAGTGCGAGGACTATCGCCTGGAGCAGCAACAGATCCTCCTGGCGACGGCGTCGCCGGTGGGGAGGCCCATCGTGCTCTTCACCGACCATGCCAGGATATCGACCATGTCGGAGGACGCGGCGAGCTGGACGGACCAGCCACAGGTGGTGGTCGTCGAGTACGAGGCCATCCAGCGGGAGATCGGCGCGCAGGTGAGGCTGGACAGGGTCCGGCTGGAGTGGTTCGCAGAGATGAGCGGCATCGTGCTCGTCACCACGTCGCGTTGTGGCTACTTCTGGCTTGATCTCCGGTCTAGGAAGATCATCAGGCACTTTCCGGGTTCGTTAGCTACAAATAGCTACCCCTACGAGATTGATTTGTCTTCTTGGGTTGCAACTCTAACCTTATGTTCGTCCAAGTTGCATGCAACCCAAGCACAAAATCAATCGACTTCTTAAAAGCAGCTTTGAGAATGGAGAATACCTTCGTATAATCTTATTTGATATATGTAACCACTATTTATTTTAGTGGTATGGTCTTACCCATGCAGAGTGGTAGGGTAGCAGGCTGACCCAAAGTACGAAAATTTAACCCGATCCAAACACGGTGCGCCACGGCCGGCTTCATGGCCCTGCTAGCCCGAAGCCGGTCCGTAGTGGCACGACCCATGTGGCCCATTTAAAACCCTAATTTCTCCAAATCCCTTCCTCTCTTCGAGTCTTCGGGCTTGTTTGGTTTACCGCCAAACACTGACCTAACCAATGTTTTAGTCTGCCCATGCAAATTGGTGTCTGTTTGGTTCTTTGTCTTTAATTGGCATGCCAATTTCAGCCAACAGAATCTAAGTAGCACCGCTAGCAAGATTGTGGGCGAGCAAAAGCCTCGCCAATTATTTGGCTGCCAACACCAGGAGCTGGAAGAAACGTGGCAGCAGGACATTTGCTGCACGGATTCCAATAACAGTAGGTCGGTAACGTTTACATGTTAATATCTTTTAAATAGTTTATCCAATTACAAATCTAATTTAATATTTGTATTCCTGACATTTAAATCTACAAAACAAGATCTAACTCGATTATATTTTAATATAAAATATAATAATGACATGTGGACCCTATTTATCATACTAAGAGATTGGTTAGATTGGGTAAGAATCGGCAAGGCTACAATCGAAACACTATTTTCCCAACGTTTTGGCATTGCCCATGATTTGGTCACAACCAAAATTTAGTAGAGGTAGATGGGGCATAACCCAAACATGCCTTGCGACTCTTCCCCAATCCCCCTCCCACTCGGCCGCCGCACATATCTCTCTCTTGTTGTCATGCTCCCTCCTCCTTCCCCGGCAGCACGTGTCACTCCTCACCCGGGCGCGGCATTCCTCACTTCCTCCCCTGCCCGCTCCTCCCTCCTCTCCTACAGGTCGTCGTCACCTCCCATGAAGCTAAGCGCCCCTCAGCCCCTCCCTCCATGGCTCCATTGGTTGCCACGCGCATCCTCTTCCCCTGCTGGCCATCGTCGCGTGCTCCCCTCCCCTCCTCCTGGCTATCGATGACTCAGACTCTCTGGCCAACTAGCTGTCATGAGCACAGTGAGCACGCAGTGCCATCACGCCGGCACGACACGACGAAGAGGCCTGCGTGTCGTGCTTGGGCCGCGCCTCCGGCACGCAGTGCCGACACGGTACGGCACGAAATCATGTCGTGCCTCGCCGCGCCGCGCCGCGCCGTGCTAGTGCCGTGTCATCCTGTACAGCACTGGACGGCACAGATGGCCATCTATCGGCACCTGCAGTGAAGTGAGGCTCGAAGAGTCCCATCAACTGCCAGGTCTCCATGGTGCTTGTGTTTGCTTTTTTCCCGCAACGGTTCACCGATGCCCAGAGCAATATGTGGGACCAATTAATGCCCAGAACAACGTGTGCTTATCCTCCTTTGTTGGCACACGAATAAATGATATTGTATTGACTGAACGACAGAACGAGGCTGGACACAGGCACGTACTTCTACATTACTCGATGCCTGTTTTTTTAATCAGAGCCTCTACAGTTGCAGTGTGAAAAACGATGCTCCAACCAAGAGAGAAGTGGCTTCGCTGCAGCTGAACTGGTGCTGTTCTGCGCTGCAGCTGCTAGCCGTTGCCTCTGTGGCAACTGTTGCCGCTGCAGCAGCTGCAGCCGTAGAGAAGAACGGAGCACCATTTCTCTGCAACACTGCGGGTGCAGAGGCCTCAATGAGCATATAGAGATGCTGCTTTAATTTTTTTTGGAAAAGTTCACCTGGGTGCAATTAAGGAACTCCTCACCTAGATTTTTTCTTCACCCAAATCCTCTCTTCCTCTCTTTCTTCTCCAACTCCAACGAACTTCCAGTGAGGTTAGGGTTTCATGTTGACGGGAAGCCCTGCCCATCACCATCAGCCTTAGAGGAGGCCCTGGGGCGGTTGGCCTGTCTTGCAGAGGCCGGCGATGGATGGTGGTTGGCCAATAGGGCAGAGCCAGCGCGCGGGCGCGGGGGCGGGGGGGGGGGGGGGGTTAGGTTTACCGAGGTGACCAATAGACACCCGATTTTTAATCAATATCCAAATCAATATTACAAGCACAATCTTTTTAGCTGCATTCAGTCTCACAATTACCTCTTTACTATATACCTAAAAATATTGGGACTTGCTAGCGCCCGGGCGTCCGTCGTCCGGGCGCAGTATCGGACGGTGCAACATTTGCAACATGCACAATGAAACATTGCAACATCCGGATGTCCAGGCGCAGTATTGAACGGTGCAACATTTGCAACATGGACAGTGAAACATTGCAACATCGTCCATATGTTACATGCAACATAAGTAAAAATTGTAACATTCGGTGAGAAACATTGCAACATCTGGTGAAATATTGCAACACCAGTGAAACACTGCAACATCAGGCACATATTTTATACAATATCAATTAAAAAATTACGACATTCAGGTGCTGGAACATGTCGATTCCTGAAACATCCCCATAAAAATATTTGCAACATTAAAAAAAACATTGCAACACTGAAATATTATAAAAATTTTGCAATTTTGCACCGTCCGATTTTTTATTTCCCCTCCGGTCCGTAGCATTTCCCAAAAATATTTTGTGTAGTAGTCATTGCAGCAACTCAAAAGTTGTGGTGCAAATTCCAAACGAGCTGTTTAAACAGAAAGGAGATCGATGCAGCCATGCAGGAGAAGTGGTAAACCAGAATATCTTGAAGTACAAAACCAGGCTGTACATTTAGGAGTATTCCCTTTCCGACTTGTATTTGTATACGTGAAAACCTAATTCGATCTGTCATAGGGCTCTATGTAATAGTAATGTTCGATCATCACCCCGTTGATCTCCTCCCAACTCCATCAACGCCTCGGCGAGTCGACCATGGCCGACGACGTCGACGCGGTACACAACAAGGGTCTCCCGATGGACGTGATACTGGAGATCGCCGGGGGCACCGAACCTGAGACCATCGTGCGCCTGGCCGCCACGTGCAAGGATCTACGGCGCTACATCGGCGACCCCTCGTCGTTCCGCGGCGGCCGTCTCCGGCTCCGGCGCGGCGAACGGCTCGTCCCCTCCCTCCTTGGCGGCCAGCTCGTGGGCAAGTGGGGCAACGACCTCTACATAGAGGACACAGCCAGCAACCTCATCGCCACCGGTTGCTTCCGCCACGACAAGCAACCGTGCGTGCCCGTCCCCATCGCGGCGCGCGACGGTCTCGTCCTCGTCCGCGTGCACCACCCATGGCAGCCGGGCGTGCGAGCCGCCGTGGACCTGCGCGTGTGCTGCCCATCCACTGGCCGTGTCCAATCCCTCCCCATGGGTCCCGAGTTCAAGGGCCAGTTCGTCCTCCTCGTCGGCGACGGTGAGGGCGGCGAGGTTGGCCGGCCATTCAAAGTCCTCAACATGACCTCGGCGGCCGTGGCCCGCCGCCGCCGCCGCTTCTTCCAGTTCCAGATGTTCTCGTCGGCGGCATTGAATCAAAGCAGATGGGGACCCCTCAGCAAAAGGTTCTTGCCCCCTGATCGCCATAGATACCACGACTGCAGCTTGCCACCATTACCAGGCAGACACCTGGTTCTCGGACACGCTATCCACTGGCTGTACCGCGACCGCGACCGCGACACCCGCGGCACGTATTACGTCTTCAAGCTCTACTTCACCGACGTCAACGTCAAGGCAGGGTTGACAGTACGTGGGCCAACGTCGACAATGCTACCGTCGAGCTTCCATTGCGAGTGCGAGTACCCTCGCCCGGGGCCACAGCAGATCCTCCTAGCGGCGGTGGCGGGGAGCCCGGTCGTGCTCGTCGCCAACCATGGCAGGATATCGGCGTGGACGAGGTCGGAGGATGGCAATAGATGGACGGACCAGCCACACGTGGTCATCGATTATGAGGCTATGAAGCGCTTCGGCAACGTCAAGGAGAGTGATGATCTGGGGACGGTTCACTTGGAGTGGTTCGCGGAGAGGAGTGGCGTCGTGCAGGTTACCACCAAGCGTTGCGGCTTCTTCTGGTTTCATCTCCAGTCCAAAAAGATCATTAGGCACTTTCCCGGATCGTTTTATAGCAGAAGCTGCCCCTACGAGATAGATTTGTCGTCTTGGGTTCCAGCTCTAACCTTCTCATGATGGTTAGTTCACTTCGTCCTAGTTGCATGCACCTATATATGGAGAAATAAACAACGCGTGCAAGTACACCATCTCCGAATTCCAATAATGATCATAGAGAAACAGCTTAATGTACTGTTGGACTACCTCAATACCTCTACCTTCTACCTCAAATGACCTCTGTTTTCGAAAGGAGGGAGTACCTATTCGACAGTACGAAGTTACTAATTCCTTTTTGTGTGTTGCATTGCAACCCCTAACCATGAAATCAATCAAATTTTCTAAAGGATTCTTGGGCAAACATCGCGCCAGAAATTAAAAAACAGATTTGATGTTTATTTGAGAATAGAGCTTCGGATTATCATATATGAAATATGTAACCGTATTTATTTCAGTAGTAGTGCAATCACATTGTAACATGCCTTAACAAAGCAGCCTTTTCTCCGACTCCCATGAAAGCGAATTAATAAGTCTAGAATAAAAGAAAATTAAAAAAATATATGTTGGGGTTTCTTCTATTTTTTATTTTTCTATTTATCTGTCAACGGATTTTCCTAAAAAAATCTGTCAAATTTTTTAACGCATTGGATCTTTGCTTTGAGATTTGTTTTTTTTTCAAACCTTTTTTGCTTTGATTTTTATTTCGCTCCTGGTCAAGGTGCTAGAGTTGCATTGCTACTGTCGAGCTGCTGCTGTTATTGGAGTTGATGCTGATTCAAGTGTGCCTTTCTCCGTGTGCGCATTTGTGTGTTTCTTTATTATTTCCTTTGCTAGTTTATAATTAATGGTACATTTGTATACCAGCTTTGGGGGGGGGGGTCCATCTCTCAGTATGTATCTTTTTCTCTGTGTGTTTTTGTCAGCTTTCTATTTTTATTTTTTAGTTTTGTTGTATGTATATATTTCTATGCTAGTCATTCTGACATTCTTTCTTGTTGTATATATATGAGTTGTAGTTGTTGGTGTTGTAGTTGTTGTAGTTGTACTTTTTTTTTTCCATCTTTAGCTTTTCTCTTCTCCTCCCCATCTTTTCTCTCCACCTTTCCACGCGCGCACAGAGAGGGGAGGGGGTTTGGACTTTTCTAGGTAGGGAGACCGTTCTAGATAGGAGGAACTAGATGTGGGCCATCCATTTTAAATCGGATGGTCCACAAATTTGAGTGTGGAGAGACCCCAACACTCAAGTGTGATTTAGTTTTCTTCATAGACAATAGCTTAATATAATCATATTTGATATATGTAACCGTATCGCTATTTGTTTTAGTGATATGCAATTGCGTTGTAACTTGTCTTGACGACGAGGCTATTTATTTCAATTGTAGGGTAACATGGTCTGTTGTGCAATGACCCTCAAATCAGATCCTTTGCTTCTCGAGTAGTGATTGCTTCCTCTATTTTTTGGGTAGTTATTCAAGTTCAACTCCAATACTGGGTTCTAAATCTCACTTTCCCCTTTAATCTAATGCATCATGCCCATTTATCAGCGGGTAGAGTCCCCCTACAGACCCTGAGGGGCAGGCGGGGTGGGGAGATTTATACGCCTCCCTATAATGGGGGGTTCTGTAACATCCCTAGATTTAATTAACCTTAAAATAATGTTTAAAGTTGAGCCAAGGCTAATTCAAAAGTGAGTTTGAAGAAAATGGGGAAAAATGAACCAAATAAGCCAAAAACCATTCAAATGAGCCCATAAGGAAAACTTTGAAAATTTCTAAGAAACTTGAAAAAGTGCAAATATAAAAGTTGTAGAGTAAGTCAAACCAAGCAACTTTCATTTTCAGACCATAGCCTAAAAATGCCTGGAAGCATCTCAAAACTTCAATCCCAATCTTGGAATTTGAAAAATTCAATTCAAATTCAAAAGCTGAAATGGAATCTTAGCCAAAACTCAAGATTTTACCACAGAATATCAAAATCTCCCAAAAGCAAAGTTGTTCTTCATCACAATTCTGAACTTTGCCTCTTTGGACATTTTGGCCAATTTTGCCATTTAGCCCCTCGAATTTCAGAAATTCAGTTCAAAACAGGGATTTACCCCTTTTTGACTTACAGCCAAGATTTCAACTTTTTCTCCAAATTTCCAGTGCAGTGACGTGTCTAACAAAATTCTAAACAACTTTCATGTTGGAAGATTTTCATGTCATGTTCAAATTTTTGAAATTAGAGCCATGCCAACCAATTGACTTTTGCACCGCTCACGGCGCGCTCACGGGATGCTAGCGCGGCGCTCGCGCGTGCCCGAGCTCGCCGCCGGCAGCTCCCGTCGCCGTCCGTCCTCGCCTGCGTCGACAAGCGACATGGCTGGGTGTCCCCCCTCGCCGCGCACGCGCCTGACATGGTCTCACGGTCGGAGGCGCACTGTAGCGCTGACTCCGCGCTCGCCACCGCGTCGCCGCCGCGGACCACCGGTCCTTGCCGTCGCCGCCGTTGCCCGCCGGTCCAAACGGCGACTTTCGCGCCCCGCGTGCTCCTTTTCTACGCGCTGTCGCTTCTCGCCTCGATCACGCGCCTCTGCTGCCCTCAGCACGCCTGCGCGCGCGCGTTGACACCGCGCGCGGCGCCAGCACGGCCGCGGCAGTGCCGCTGTCGCCGCGACAGCTCACTGAGCTGCCCCGGCCTCCATCTCAAGCTTCCCGAGCACCTTCTCACTCCCCTCTCACGCCTACATAAGCCAGCAACAGTTCCCCTCGCTCAACACGCCGGAAAAAACCTCGCCGGAGTCCGCAGCGTCGCCGCCGAGCTCGCTCACGAGCACAGCCCTCCTCGTTGCTTTCCCGGCCAAACCGAGGCTCTCTCGAGCTTCCCCAACCCCCACTGCCGCTCACCGAGCAATCCCCGCACCAAATCCCCCACCAGAGCCCCCGGCGTAGCTCGCCGGAGTTCACAGAGAACTCCGCCGCCGCTCGCGCACGTGCACAGCCCGTTCCCCTCCACCTCCGGCCAAACCAAGGGCACCAACAGCTTCCTCGTGTCACGCTGGTGCTCACCGACCTCTTCACCGAGCTTCTCCGACCCCGACGCCGCCGGTAGCCGCTCGCCGGAGCAAGCCGAGCCGCCACCGCCGTCGCTGACCCTTCTCCCGGCCATCCCCGACCTCGAGACCTAGCTCAAACGAACCGTGGTGAGCCCCTCTTCAATTTCCCCCAATTCCCCGGCCCGGTCTCGCCGCCGTTTGGCCGGCGTAACCACGCCGGCGAGCCCAGGGACGAGATTGTGTCTTCAACCTCTTTCCAGGGGGCCGAGCGCAAAATGCAGGGGTCTGTTTGTAAGAAGTTCAAAAGTTCTAGGGTTCCTCGCGTAAAATAGATTCTTAATTTTTGGATTAATTCGCAGAGATCTTCAAAAATTCGTAGAAAATCGTAGAAAAATCGGAAAAATGTCAAACCAATTTTGTAGTGACCAGTGAATCTAGAAGAACAAATTCCTCCATTGCACCTCACCCAGTTGAGCAGTAGATTTTGAAATATAAATTCATTTAGGTTTGAGCACATTTCATCATAGTTCAAAATCTACACATGCACTGGGCCTGAGCTTGGGATATGTTGTTAGGGTGTTTGTCATTAGCTTAATGCGCAAAGGGTGCACAAAAATTCCCAGTGGATTTAGGGTTATGATTTTCCAAACATATACCCTGCTGTTTTGGCAAATAAATCATAGAAAATAAATTACTCAGTGAAAAATCACATCCTTCACACAGAAATTCAATCAAGACATAAGAAACCTTAGAAAAATGAAAAGGATAATTTTTGGACACTAGAAAATGGCTAAATGATTTTTGGTAGTTTAAATATGGTGAAATTTCACAAAATAACCAAAAATCAAAGTCACTTGCAAACTTGCAGAGATGTCACTCTTGGCATCCTAAGCCACTGTGCCAAGTGGTTTGGATAAAAACCTTGTAATTATTTTGTTATGATTTTAGTTTGAATTTAGGCAAAAAGATGAGAGAAATTGTAATAAATTATAGAAAAATTATTTGGAGCCAAACTTTGGGCTAAGCTTCTGCCTTGGCATGAGTGAGCCTCTGGTCCAATGGCACCTAAAAATAATGTTCCTAAGGTCACCTTTTGAATAATGGAAAAAGGACTTAAATGAAGGAAAAGAGAAGAAAAAGAAAAAGGAAAAGAGAAGAAAAAGAAAAAGGAAAAGAGAAGAAAAAGAAAAGAAAAGAGAAAACCTAAAACTCAAAAATCAAGGTAAAGGTTCAACAGGGAGATGAAATATTCACTTATAACTAATGTTTATCCTTTCCAACTTATCAAACAAGATTAAAATAAACGTGCACTATTTAAATCTCGACACTTAAGCATTCCATGCATTTCGTATAGATTCGGGTCTCGCCGACGGAGTCTACGAGCTAGTCCCCGCTGCCGAGGAGGTCACCCAGGAGTCCGAGGTGAACGTGGTGCACGTGGATCCGAGCCCCGAGCAGGAGTACCGCTTCGAGCCGGAAGGCAAGCCCCGGAGCATAACCCAACTTTACTTACGCGATTTATTGATTATATGTTTGTGCACTTAAGTTTCAAGGAGTTGATTGAAACCCTAGATTGCATAATCATAGTTTCCTTTGATTGAATACTAGTATGTTAGGTTCGTTAGTTGCTATGCTTAAGACCGATAGAAGTCGAGTGTTTTCCGACACTCGCGAGATATAGGAGTTGTATGACTACTCATATCAGAAACAATAGAGATGATGGACGGATGATTGTAGATACCCGTCTATCGATGTTTAAGTGGAAACATGTGGTACTTTTGTGTCAAGCGTTTGAATGTACCACACATATGCACGGTTTATGGGACCGGTAAGTCCCGGTATCCGATTGATGCGAGCAGGTCCGACAGCTCATTTGTCTTGGAAACGTTATCCCATGGGCACATGAGGGTAGTTGCGTGAGTCCCAGTAGTGGTAAACCTTTACCCTGAGGCAGTGGGACTCGGGAGCCACTCGCAGAGAGAGGAGAAAGGATTGGGGTGTGTTGGCATTTCCAACCATTCCGTATGTTTGGGTTTTCCCTGGCCAGGTTGTAAATTCGGTTCGAACTGTCCGCTTCTCGCGGTTAATGAGACTGCTTGACCGATGTATGGCATATTATGAAGTGGAACTTGGAAGGATGAAATCTTTGTATGAAATAATTGTATTGCAAAACTTGATTGTTTAGCTAGGTTCACCTAGAATGGATAGACTAAAGAAACTAAAATTGAAATGAAGAAATTAGAAAAACAGCTTAGTCGCTTTTGGCAAAAGAACCCCACTAGCCAAACAGCCTCTCATCTTAGGAGTCGGTGATGTAGTGATCACCAGTCGGTTAAGTCTTGTTGAGTATAACTAGTATACTCAGCCTTGCCCTCAGGAAGTAGCTGCCTCTATGGCTTGGGCCTCCCAGCTTCCTCCTGATTACAGCATCGAGTGGGAGCCGGCCTCTCCCGAGGACCGTGAGGAGTAGCGTCACGGCTGACTTCATCGTGACGATACTATGGATCGTCGCTAGTATCTCGTTTATTTCCGCTGCATGAACTCGAACTATTTTATTTACTTATCATTTCAATTTGGTTGTAATAACTTTAAGACTTGTTGTAATTTAAATTGTGGAATGATGTGATCTTTGGAAAGCTCGCCTTCGAGTGAGTGTATGGATGGACGATCTTCAGTAGCCGTTGGTCGAGCTTGACTCGACGGTCGAATCCGCACTTGGGAACATTTTAGTGTATTAGCACCAATGGAAGGTGGAATATACTTAAGTGGGCCCATTTCTCGGGTAAGATCGCTACAGCTGGTATCAGAGCCAACGTTCATACACCCCAAGGAAAGCATCAGACCCTAACCAATGTTTTTCTAAATAAAATCTACCAAACCCCGATTCCATTGCGCCTAAGCAAAAGGAATGAACGTATAGGATCGTTAAGGATAAAACTAGAACGTGAAGTCCTTAAGGGTTAAGGGTTGCGCTTGTTAGGTGGCATAGTCTAATTTAGGAGTGATGTTTGCTCTTCCATGAAATCCCATCTTTAAAAAGACTTCCGTCGAAATTCCTCTGACTGCTACGACAGGTTTACGAGTAGGAGTCCGACTAGATCTATAGAGAGAAACGTATCTATGCCTGGCCACCGGCACTAACTCCGAAAGTCAAGTCTGACTTAAAATGTGAGGACGTTTAGGTTTGCATGCATCTCTTAACTAAAAATCAAGAATAAAATAAACTTAAGAAAGTGAAAGTCCAACCAATCAAATCAATGCTTAAATGATCTTAATTAAAAGCTTGAGCACGTTCCTTACCTTCAGTTTTTCCCCAGTTTTTCTTTGGTCTTTTTGACTCTTGGTACTCACCTCTGAATTTTTGTTCAGATGGCCGTTCCCAGTCGCTTTGCTGGCGTGAACGAGAAGGTGGAGTGCCAGGACTGCCTCAGCTGGGAGGGGTTTCCGTCCCTCTTTTGGTCGATTCTGAAGGAGGTTGGCTACCCGTCTCCGCCGGTTTACTTTGGCAGAGAGTACGCGGAGCGTGGTGTGACTCGGTGCAGTGCCCGCCTGGAGGCACCGGTGCACCCCGAGCACCCCGACTGGCCTAGGTTGGGAGTTGTGGTGCATGGCCACCGCTTTCCGGACACTTGGGAGCTGGCCGCTTTCGCAGGACTGAACCAGTTCACTTCACAGCACCCCGACTTGGTGGATAACACTTTGGTTGGTTTCCTGCCCTCAGCCCGCAGGGATGACCCTCAGTGGTTGTCACGTTACTTGGCTTCCCCGCAGTTGTTCCTGGAGTTTCCCCGGAACGCACCGGCTTTCTTTGCTAGCTGGATGAAGGCTAGCATCCGCATGGCAGAGCTGCTCAAGATGTCTCAGGATTCTCTGCTTGACTTTGCCGATGCGATGGTGAGAGTGTCCGCGGATAAGGACATAGCCGGGATCTGCACTTCCTTGGACATGGCTGCTAAGGATACTCAGATTCGGGACTTGCAGGCTCGCGTCGTGGAGCTTACCATGGAGAAGGAGTACTGCGCTCACCAGGTGGAGTTGTTGAGGGATGCACTTGAGGAGGCACAGGAGGAGTTGCACGAGGCTAACGCCAAGATGATTGAGTTGGAGGCTCATATGGAGGTTCCCGGGGAGGATGAGGCAGAGGACGAGGCAGAGGATGATGCCAAGTCCGAGCTGGACGACGAGGAGTTACCCCCAGTTCAGCCACCACTTTCCCCCACCGTGAGCCGTACTTCGGTGAACGACGTGGATGACTTCTAGAGCGTTGAGTTAGAGATTAGGTACTCTTCAACATGGCTTTTCCGTGTCACGTGGAGTTTAGCTAGTTGAAGAATGGATAATCTCTTGTATCTTTGTATCTGTTTCCCTTTGCATTTGATGTAGCATCTTAATTAGAATGTGTTGTCCGCATGTGTTGTAATGGATTCATCGAACCATGTCTTGGATTAATGAAGTTGCTCCTTCTATGAAATTTCGCTTTTATGCCACATTCTTTTGTAAACGTTGAGATTGACTCCTAATCATGCCTGTCATTCCCTTATGAGCAATTGTGATTTGTGTGGTTAACGGAGACTCAATCATGCAGATGGCAGGACCTACGACCAGACTGACTCCGGGTGGTTTCGGGGCAAATCGAGGCTCCACTAGTGCCCAGAACCAGCAGGCCCAGCCAGAGCAGCAGCTACCACCTGCCCCTCCACTGCCAAATTGGCAGCAGATGATGGCTATGCACGCCGAGGTCATGAGGACTATGCAGCAGCAGATACAATTGCAGCAGCAGCAGCTGGCCCAGAACATGAACATCGGTGCAGCAGCAGCAGCCGAGGTCATAGACAATAGCTTAATATAATCATATTTGATATATGTAACCGTATCGCTATTTGTTTTAGTGATATGCAATTGCGTTGTAACTTGTCTTGACGACGAGGCTATTTATTTCAATTGTAGGGTAACATGGTCTGTTGTGCAATGACCCTCAAATCAGATCCTTTGCTTCTCGAGTAGTGATTGCTTCCTCTATTTTTTGGGTAGTTATTCAAGTTCAACTCCAATACTGGGTTCTAAATCTCACTTTCCCCTTTAATCTAATGCATCATGCCCATTTATCAGTGGGTAGAGTCCCCCTACAGACCCTGAGGGGCAGGCGGGGTGGGGAGATTTATACGCCTCCCTATAATGGGGGGTTCTATTAGAGAGCCTGCTGGAGTGATGTTTTTTATTTCATCCTCCAAATCTAGGATATGAGACTATTTAGAAGACTGCTGGAGTTGTTCTCACTAAGTAGTCTTTTTTATTCGATTTTCTAGGACAGGCGATGCCACGGTCCGGCCTTGAAACGAAATTGTTCAAGGGTCGCTCTTAGAAACACACTATTTTTAGATGCATCTATTCTCACAAAATACAGTTTTGACTGCACCTAAGAATATTTTATATAGTAGTTACTCCAACCGTTTCAAATCATAAGTTGTTTGACTTTTTCTACCCCATGTTTGACCACTCGTTATATTCAAAAGATTTGTGGAAACATAATCAAATTGAAGCCATTCTCGAAGAATGTTTAACAAAAAGGCAAGCCATAACCAAATATTTGATATTTTACATTTTTTTTCAATAAGACGAGTCGTCAAAGTTGAGAAAAAAGGCCAAACGACTTAATATTTGAAACGGATTGAGTAAGAGTTAGAATAATTCATAACTTCTCATGCAAATTCCAAACAAGTTAGTTGTTTATACGGAAGGAGATCGATGCTGCAGGACTGAAGTGGAAAGTAGTATAAAATAACTCTTGAACAACAAATAAAACCACCCAATTTTATTACATAATCCGACTCGTATACGGAATACGTGAAAACCTATTTCGATCTGTCATAGGTCCCTCTCTGATAGTGAATAAGTTCCACACAGATGCAAACTAGCTACCGGCCTATTGATCTCCTCCGATCAACCCTTGGCGCGCGCGCGAGTCGACCCATATGGCTGCCGATGGCGACGACGACGTCGACGGGAAACAACAGTACAAGAAGGGGCTGCCGATGGACGTGACGGTAGAGATCGCCGGGTGCACCGACCCAGCGACCATCGTGCGCTTGGCCGCCACGTGCAAGGACCTCCGCCGCTACATCGCCGACCCCTCGTCGTTCCGCGGCCACCGTCGTCGTCTCCGGCTCCGGCGCGGCGAACGGCTAGTCCCCTCCCTCTTAGGCGGCCAGCTCGTGGGCAAGTGGGGCAACGACCTCTACATAGAGGACACGGCCAGCAACCTCATCGCCACCGGGTGCTTCCGCCGCGACATTGAACCGTGCGTGCCCGTCCCCGTCACGGCGCGCCAGGGTCTCGTCCTCGTCCGCGTGTACCACACGTGGGATCCGGACGTGAACGCCACGGTGGACCTGCTCGTGTGCTGCCCGGCGACCGGCCGTGTCCACTCCCTCCCTCCGTGTCCCAGCAAGTTCAAGGGCCAGTTCGTCCTCCTCGTCGGCGGCGGCTACGGCGAGGGCGGCGGCGCCGTCATTGGCCGGCCTTTCAAAGTCCTCAACGTGACCTCGGTGGGGGCGCGGGACTCGGGCATCGCATCCGCCGCCACCGGTTCAAGTACCAGACCTTCTCGTCGGAGCGAGGCACATGGGGACCCCACACCAAGTGTTGGCCACCTCACCGCCACGGATACGACTACGACCGCTGCAGCTTCCCGCCATTGCCAGGCAGGCACCTTGTTGTCGGAGACTCCAAAACGTCTATTGGGTGTACCGCGACCGCTGGCGCAACCTCGACGACCGCGGGCGCGTCGTCGGCTCGTACTACGTCTTCAAGCTCGACGTCGGCGACGGCGAAGCCGAGGCAGGGATGAGTCTCACGTCGACAATGCTGCCGCCGAGCTTCCGTGTTGAGTGCGACCACCCTCGCATTGGGCTGCAGCAGATTCTACTGGCGGCGACGGCGGCGGGGAGGCCCGTCGTGCTCGTCGCCAACCATGGCAGGATATCGGCATGGACGATGTCGGAGGGCGGGAAGGGATGGGCGGACCAGCCACAGGTGGTGATCGAGAACGAGGCTATGAAGCGCTTCGGCAACGTGCAGGAGAGTAGTAGTGATCTGGGGATGGTGCAGCTGGAGTGGTTCGCAGAGAGGAGTGGCGTCGTGCAGGTTACCACCAAGAGTTGCGCCTTCTTCTGGCTTCATCTCCCGTCCAAGAATATCATTAGGCACTTCTTCCCGGGATCGTTATATACCAGAAGCTGCCCCTACGACATGGATTTGTCTTCTTGGGTTCCAACTCTAAGTCTCTAAACCGTGCGAGGTCGCCTATTTCGCTTTGCCATCCATCATCTTCCTCGCCCGAATCCTCCCCCTCCTCTGTTCGTTGCCGTGGAAGATTCGCTTGACAAGTTGAGATAGAGTGAGAGGCCGAGTAAGCAACCCCTCCGATCCGTGCGAGCGCTACGCACCAACCTGGACCGCCGGCGGCCGTCTCCCCGCGCCGCCTGCGCCCACCGCGTAGCGCCGCCGCCACTAGTGCCGATGTCTGCCGGCGCAGGTACTGATGCGCCTTGACGAGCTCCTCCAGGTGCAGCCTGACGTTCTGCCTGTCCAGCCAGAGATACACCTTCGATTCTTGGTCACGTCCCAGCCGCGCTGCGCGACGCCGGTGGCATGGAGAAGAGCCACCTCGCGGGGGAGCACGCGGCGGAGGCTCACGCGAGGAAGGCGACGACGGGCCACCGGTTGGACAGCAGGTTGCTGGGCGGCTGGCGAGATCGAGGGCTTTGAGGAGCTTGCCTTTGGATTGCAGCGAGACGACACCGATGAACCGACTGCAGAAAGCAGTCAAGACGCCCGACTGCAGACGATCTCGTTCCACGAAGAGAACCTGCAGGCTTTGGGTGTGGGATGAATTTAGAACCTTCTGAGTTCTGAGGCCCTAGGAGCTTCGTGGTCGTCCGCCACGGTGATTTCTGGCGCCGCACCACAATGACTTTTCTTTTCTATTCTCGGATTTTTTCATAAATGAAATATTTCTATTTTTAATTTTGCCACGTAACTTTCCAAACATAGAAGATTTTGATACATAACTTATAAAACTTTACCACATAACTTATGCATACAAACTTTGCCCGTATAGTATTTTAACATAACTTTAAGGGTATATACAACTTCGACACATAACTTATGCACATATAATTTATGTATACAAACTTCGTTAGGTACAAAACAAGTTCAGAGCATATACAATTTTGACACATAACTTATGCAACTTGCCACATCACTTATGTTTAAAAACTTTAGCATACAAAAATATTTAAAAAAATAAAATTGACATGTCGTCATTGTACGTGGGACCCGTCCACGTGCACTGCATCCACGATGCGCCTATGCCCCAACCGTGGAGCCTGCCGGGGCATTGGCGGTGAGGGCGACAACCGATTCAATGATTGCCAGGCACCCAGGCCCTAGTAGAGATCCTACAGTAGTTTATTTTAGAAAAAAGTCTATTTTACTCCCCTCACCTATCCACTTTGTCCGCTTAACCCCTTCAACAAAATTTTGGCCCACTTTACTACCCTAAACTATATTTGGTCCAATCTACCCCTAATTATATTTCTCTTTTTTATTTCTCTGTGTATGAGTTAAATTTTGACTTCAAAGTTTGTGAACAGATACAAAACATGATGTTTTATGTTAAAAATTATACTAAGAATTTTTCAGGTTTATTGTCATAGGTTAGGATATTTTAATATGAAATTGATCTCAGATATATAAAACTGTACACAAAGTAATCATGAAAAAAATCTAATATATATTTTTTAATATAGAACACTATGTTATAAGTCAACTGGCAAAATCTGAAATGAAAAATCAACTTGCATGTGAAGAAACAAAAAAGATAATTCTAAGTAAGGGGTAGATTAGGCCAAATAAAATAGTTTAGGGTAGTAAAGTGAACCCAAATTTTGTTGAGGGGGTTAAATGGACAAAGTAAATAGGTGAGGAGAGTAAAATGGACTTTTTCCTTTATTTTTTGACTCTGACCTCTGAATTTAGAGTAAGGGGCTTGTTGAAGCTGCTCTTACTTACAGCAAGGAGGGTCCGGAGTGTAAATATTTGGACAATCACTGTTATTTGGATCATCTGTAATGGTTGTGAAAAATCAGGTTCGAATAAATATAAGGGTTAGAGATTAACTGATTAAGGCAAATATGGAGCAAAAATATGTTTTTTTAACCGAAGTGGAGCAACAATATTTGTATGTCCTATGTTACAAAAGTCAAATAACGATTAGTGAACAATGAATAAATATGAGAGAATTTCCTATCTGACAAAAAATACTACAAAACTAATGCTTCCTTATTTGATGAGACAGAGAGTTTTCAACTTTCTTATTTCACACTTAGTCAAACATTTAGTCCTGTTACTTCACATGAACACTAACCTGTGGATTCTCTCCCCTCTTTTCTTAACTACTAATTCACCTCGGGAACCCCCAGGATTATTTAGTACCGGATGGTGTTACGAGCCGGTCCTAAATGGTTCCGAGGGGGCACTATGCTTACCAACCGGTACTAAATTGACTTTGTACCGGCTAAAAAAACAACCGGTACTAACGTGAAGTGGACGAATGCCCTTTTTTCATGGTTTAGAAGTGCTACCAATATTCAGGCCTAGAACGGAACGAACTCGCGAGTATTTTGTACTTACGAGTGCTGGACCGGCATGAAATACCAACGCCTCCAAGACCTCCTCTGACAAGAAATAGTAAAATGAGGACGCCAAGAAGCAACCGAAACGGGAACCAAACTAACATTGTTGTTGCTAGCTGATTCGATTTGCCCCGCGGCGTGGAGGAGAGACGGCAAAAGTTAGCAGTTCAGCACCGAAAATTTGGGCTCTCAAATCTCAGTGCAAAAGCCTCTACAAATAGGCTTTGACAGAAGTACGTCGGGACCACACGTTTTAACTTGGAATCTGCGTAGGAAAGCTCCCAGAGGCAAGCTTAAGCTCGACGTGTTTGGCACGGTTCACAAGTCACAAGACCCGCCTGTCGCCATCTCACGGAAGAGAGAATTATTCAAGGGGCACGTTCACATTTGAGTTTTACCCCTTATTTCAAATAGGAAAGTCTCATTAGCATTACCTAGACGTATATAAACTTACCATTATGAATACACGCAAACAACACTAGCCATATGAGTCTAAAAGATGATTAATAAAGTCACCATATGTATCTTTGTCGATGGACACATCCTACCATGAAAAGAATAGCGTGAACCTTGCTGTCGACATGCATTACCTACCATAGAAAGAATAGCGTCGGCGGTTAGTTAAATTCTAGTGTAATTAAAAAAACAAACATCCTGCTGAATCGGGGACTCAAACTCAGATGGATAAGTACCACTACAAAATAAATTAGTTCAGCTTGTCTTACACTAGTTTAGTTCGCAGCCATTCGGGGCAAGATTAACTAATAATCACATCCTACCAAATCAGTGACCTAAACAAGAATAGACTACTGCAATTTTACTGGATCATGTGATGCTGATTGACGACGTCGGGGCCACGGGGGTCGTGAAACTAGCCTTCGCTTCTCTCCCCTCATGCCTCAATTTCAATGCAGGAAGTTTCTTATATTCATGCTCGAATAAAAGTGATTCATGTGTTCTTACTATACCTTATACTAACCTATACTACTATTAGAAAAGGACTAATATAAAAACACTCAATGGTTAAGATTAATTTAAAATTTATTGTATACTACCAAAACCATCATCACATATACGAGAGTACTATAGAGGCTATAAAGATATTGTTTTCAATGTAGTCGCTCGAGCAGACAATAGTTGTTGACGGCGGCACTCCACCATGCTCCATGGCCGAACTCCACACAAACGCCGTCCTCAATAGATGCACTGCCACCACATATTGAACCTCTGAAGATCCATAAATGGAACCTCCGTGATCTCCCCATTCCGTGCCCTAACTGAAACTTTCACACTACTACAAAAAATAATTTTAGGCTCAGCGTGCCCTGGATGGGCTCGGTGGGCCTGTGGAACCCATCTAAGGTTTTTTTATTAATGGAGGCGGACACAACCCGCCTTTGAAAATGTCCGATTAACATATTTTTAGAATTTAAAATAAATTATTGATGAATTTTTTAATTAAACAATTATTTTTGAAATTTTGGAAAATCCAAACCACCTTCAAAAGCACCCAAAGGACTAATTTAGCACGATTTGGATAGTTTGATGGTCTTTAGTATCCGATTTTGTGGTTCTGGGATGGAAATCAGACTTCTGTAACAGTTAGAGGGTGAAAAATAGACTTTTCCCTTTTTAGAATGATTGATAAGTACCTGCAAGTACCAAAATGCATGAATCGTGCGTTTGATTTTTTTTGAAAAATATATTAGGTACCTAAAAGTACCAAGGAATACTCAAATTGTGGAACCAAGTATCAAATTAGTTGGGCTGATATGTAATTTCTGAAAAGTCCATCCAAAAGTACCAGCAAAATTTCTACTTGCCAATCATTCTAAAAAACTTATAAAACTTTACGATTTTCTTCTTAATACAATGATACACAGTGTATTCAGGGAAAAAAAATCATATGAAGCTGTGATGCTTGGAGTGTTTGACGGAGCATTTATCTGGTCAAACACTCCAAGTCATGTGTGAGCGGTTCAAATTTATTTCAAAGTCATCCAAGCCATGCATGCGCGGAGGCTTGGAGAGACAGCAATGGGTCATGCTGGCTACTTGTATCTGGTCATGTATGCAGACAGCCTTCGGGCTCTGATACTAGTGGAGGTTTTGATGCACGCAATGACGCAACACGACCACTACCTCTGGCGCATGCTCCACAGCTCCAGCATTTATTTTTTGTAGTGTCAAGCGTTGTAGATTGCATTACTCCATTTGTCTAGAAATATAAGCATTTCCAGTCTAGAATTAAACAAAAGCATTTATTGACTTCTTCTAGCGAGTCTAGAACAAACTAAGCAACGAGGAGAAAGTCCAATGTACCCCTCATTGAACAAGCAGAACCACTTCTAATTGCATTCACAATGTAGCTACATTTTAGGTTTTCTAACATTATTCTAATAGCTGATTCAGATATGCTGCACAATTTACAGCAAGCAGAGCACTCTTGATTGGCTTGACTACACAGAGTTCCACAAGAGTAGCTACTGCTTGAGTGTTTAATTTGAACAAGTGCTTATATTTGTGGAGAAATGAAGACCCACGCTTATATTCGTGGACAGAAAGGTGCAGGCGATATTAGGTCAGTTAGTAGTTCTTGTATAAAGATCAAGATGACTGGATCATATGAATGCTCGCATCATGTGTTGATCAGTCTCGTTTGGTTAATTTTTGTGTTTTCTATAGTACTTATATTGGTCTTTTTTTTGTCAATACTACAAACCCTAAATAAACTTAAGGGATCCATATTGCTTAATTGTTGATGATAATAATCATCTAGTAATAGCACATGTGAACCTTAAAGTGTAAGGGATCCAGTTTTCTAATAATCGAGCCAACCACCATCTTAGCGTAGTATATCATTGTTCAAAGACTGTCCTAACAAAAGGAAAAATATGCCCTATGGCTATCAACAAATGAAGTATCATGCATATATAAACCTTGAAATTAAGGGTCCATATTCTCCAATTGCATGCAACTACCACTTAGCTGTTTATGAATATTAAAATCAACATGGAAATAATTTCCATGACCATCTTAATTCGTAGTATATATATAGTTCACTTTGTATGACTGTTTTTTTAAGAATCAGGAGGGGTTTCTCACTACTGTTTATATATTATATTATACTTAAATAAGGGGTTACAAATACAAAATCATAAAACAAAGAAGGAAACAAAGAAAATAAAAAAGGTTACATCATATGACTCAGCCATGAAGACATGATATCTGGGAGATTATTCTTTGCTTTGAGAATAACTAGAGCAATTTTTTCTTGAAATGGACGCGCCAACCCTGCAAATTTGGTTGGATTCCTCTAAATATCAAATCATTCCTGACCATCCAAATCTCCCAACTCATAATGACAATGACCTCCATAAAGAAAGACACATTGAGCTGTATCTTCATGTCCATGAGAGATTGAAGAGGGTTGTCACGCGATGATACATACAGATGCAGCATTTTCCAACACTACTGCGCAAAAGGGGTAGCCCAAAAAAAAAGATGTTCTCTACTCTCTTCCACTGAATTCATACACAAAACACAGTTGTAGTCATCTAGGACCATATTTCTTCTGTGTAGCAACCCTATTTTACTTAGCCTATCTTTGAGAAGAAGCCAGAAGAATACCTTGTGCTTATTTTGAATACATGACTTCCAGATCCATGAAAAGGATGGATGAGTAGGCATAGTACCGGTAAGATGTTTATAAGTCTTGGATGCAGAAAAAATGTTAGAACACCATATATAAGACCACACATCTTGATCCTCTGTGCTAGTAGAATCTTCAAGTTAACAGATCCTGTAATTGGAGAAATGCTATTTCCATTGCTCCAAATTTTCCATTTGCTTTGCCTCTTGGATGTTAACAGACTTTCTCTTTGCAAAGGAAAAGAGTTATGGATAAGCTTCACTTGGCACGTCCTGCCCATAAATCAGACCATAAGGTACAGGTTCTCCCATTTTGCAATGAAACCATAGATAAACCTTTGAACTGATTCAGAAGCTTCGAAATATCCTGCCACCAAAAGGATTCCCTTTTGATGTGATTTGGCATTTTTTCATTACTGTAATGCTTCTGCCAAACCAAATACACACAAGGTATGTGTCATTTTGCCAGCCGTAATGTGTCCTTGTTTAACTTTTCAAAAAAAAAAAGTGTCCTTGTTTGTTGCGAACAGATGTAGCATAGACAATTTAGAAATGAAATGAGAACGTATATATCAATCATGTCCAGATTGCATTTTATACACAAATTTGATACACAGCGTGGTCTTATATTAACACAAATCAAACAAAGGACAGATCATTAATCAATGAATGGAAGCACAATTTTTTAGATGGGTAGTAACTTTATAGGGATCCTAGTATGGGTGCATAGCAGTGACCCACAATTTTGGTACTTTTGGATAGGTACTACATATTTTTCCTACCGTTGGATTCTATATCTTGGTAGTACCATGGTATTTGCCAATCATTGTAAAAGAGCTCTTATTATTATATAACCTTTGATCAAGCAACATCGAACCTTTGACTTCTTTCTTTTTACAAATTTTTTAATCATTTTCACTCAATTTTCTATCGGTAGTGCTTTAAGCATGTGTTTGGCTTAGAGACGAACTAATGCACGGGAAACTTGATCGTTTGTTGGTCCCACCTGCCATTCTCTCCTATGATATTTTCTCTTTCTTTTTCTATGTCCCTTTTTTCTTTCGCCTCCAGATGAGAGTGACGCAGATATTATTCGACAAGCTATTAACCCTTCATAAGAAAGTGTTCTTTCCAAGTAAAATTGATTCTTGAGTTAACAAAAGAAAGTGACAGTCCAAGGTTGAAAGACGACTCACCGGGTCCACTAGTGAGTCGTTGCTGCTCTTTTTCTTGGCGTTTTTAATGCAGACACAGGCACCACAACTAAAATTGATTCATGACTCACGGAATCCTCGAGTTAACGTTCAAAAGAAAGTGAGATTCCAAGGTTGAAAGATGACTCACCGGTCCACTAGCGAGTCGTTGCTGCTCTCTTTTTATTGGCGTTTTCATCTAGCATAACTGCATAAGCGTGTTTTCTTGCAAAATACATACATAGTACACTACTCACTCCCAAGTCCCAACAAGTATTTGCTCTGTTTGAATGCAAAATATTTTTGGAGTTTTAAGAAAATATCATAGTTTTGTAAAATAGTTTAGTTTTGGAGGGCTATGAAGTGTTTGGATAGAAATTTTTTTATCATTTTAAAAGCCATAGTATTGCTAAAATTGTAGTTTTTTTTAGAGTTTTAAAAATTCTACTCTAGATCTCTTTTTTCTAAACCATGGGTTTGCATGCCTATGAGTTTTAAAACTACAGTTTCTTAATACTGCAACATCTAAACAAGCCCTAAATGCGTAAATCCACAAGTAATGTAATTTTTTCACGTGTAAATATGTGTGCATGGTGTGTAGAGTTCGAACCCACGACTTCCGGCTTCGTGCTAGCCGTCCTTATCATTCCACCTACACATGTGCCTCGTGGCACATCATACCTAGCGCACCCTGAAGTCGTGAAGCTATGGTCTGGCCGTGTGTGGTATGCACACACACCTTTGAAGCAACCATCAACAACCAGCAGATCATTCCACTTACCCATCACTTGCATTGTGGGTTATGACTAGGTAGAAAATACTTTTCGTTTGAAGTAACACATGGAGAGTCATTTACTACCGGGTCATAACACCGACCGATACTAACTGAATTACGATTTCCAATACTAAATAGTTTCCATGGGATTCAAAATTTAGAACTGGTACTAACACGACCGACCGAAGAACGCTCAATTTTCTAGCAGTGCCATGACTTACACAAACCGTCAAGTTAATGTGAAACTGACACTCCACGCTTGAATACTCCCGGTCCACTAGTGTAGTGAGTCATTGCTCCTCAATTTCTTTGGCGTTTTTTAGTGGACCCACACCAAGCTTGAATGACGACTCACCAGTTCTACAGTGAGTCGTTTGCTCCTTGTCAATTTCTTTAGCCGTCGGCCACGAAAGCTGCTGGTCGCTGGCTAATGCTGCTACGAGATATCAGAACTGAAGTGCCATACATTGATATATACATCCATCTATCTAGCATAAGCTTGTGCAAAACACACACACATGGCTCCTCTGGGAACTCTGAGTTCATCGGTGCTCCTAGCCACCATCCTGTATGTCTTGAGCTTCATTATCCCAGCTTCTCCCCTGGATAGTACGCCACCGCATAACAATAAACCTAACACCGATCTAGAAACCCTCCTTTGCCTCAAGATCCATCTCTCTGGCCCGTCCGGGCTTCTGGCCTCATGGAAGAACGATTCCCTCCAATACTGCAGTTGGGCTGGTGTTAGTTGCAACAAGTCTCGTGTTGTTGCACTAGACCTCGAGTCGTTTGAGCTCAGTGGCCAAATACCGGCTTGTATTGCAAACCTCACTTTCCTCGCAAGAATCCACTTCCCAAATAACCAAATCAGTGGTCAGATTCCTCGTGAGCTTGGCCAACTAAACAGGCTCCGGTACCTTAACCTCAGCTCAAACGATCTCAGTGGCTTGATCCCAGAAACATTGTCTTCATGTTCTCTTCTTCAGATCGTTGATCTTGGGAAAAACTCATTGCAAGGCGAGATTCCTCCAAACCTGAGTCAATGTTTAAATCTTCAGAAGCTGATTTTGCGGCAAAATGGTCTTAATGGAGTTATCCCAGAAGGGCTAGGTATGCTCCAGGATCTTTCAGTTTTGCATCTTGCTCAAAATAGCCTGACAGGACAAATCCCATCATCCCTAGCTAATAGTGCATCACTTCAAGTGCTGGACCTGACAAAAAATTATGTTGGTGGGGAAATCCCATATGCTCTGTTAAATAGCAGATCGCTGAAAACACTAGCCCTTCGGTCGAACAACTTTGTTGGGTCGATACCAAATTTTTCGCAGACTGATTCCCCCTTGCAATATCTCATCTTCACGTCAAACAATCTTACCGGCACGATACCTTCCTCTTTAGGGAATTTATCTTCCCTTATTTGGCTCTTGCTTGGAGATAACTATCTGCAAGGCAGCATCCCAACTAGCATAAATAAAATTCCAAACCTACAAACACTAGAACTTACTTACAACTGTTTGTCAGGAACTGTCCCATCCTCCCTTTTCAACATGTCAGCTCTGACATACCTTGGCTTAGGCAGGAACAACCTTGTTGGGGGTATTCCATACAACATTGGTTACACCCTTCCAAGTATTCAAACACTGATTTTTCAAGGAAACCAATTACAAGGTGAAATCCCTGCTTCGCTACTGAATGCAACAAACCTTATTGTGCTTGACCTAAAGTATAATGCATTCCATGGAATTGTTCCTTCTTTGGGTTCGCTTCACAACTTGGTGCAGCTGGATCTAGGTATGAATCAGTTCGAAGCTGGAGATTGGTCTTTCCTTTCCTCGCTAGCAAATTGCACACAGTTGGTCCAGTTATTTTTGTCAGCAAACAAAATCCAAGGAAGACTACCAAGTTCCATTGGTGATCTTCCAAAAAGCTTAGAAGTTTTGCTGCTGTCAGCAAATAATATATCTGGGACGATACCACCAGAGATAGGATACCTCACAAACCTTACAACCCTTTACATGGAGATGAATCAGTTCACCGGAGGCCTCCCAGACACAATCGGGAAACTTTCAAGGTTGTCTGCACTAAGCTTATCTCAAAACCAACTTTCTGGACAAATCCCATTATCAATAGGTAAACTCAGTCAATTAAGCGAGCTCTATTTGCAGGAAAATAATTTGAATGGAGAAATTCCTGGAACTTTAGGGCAATGCAAAGCATTGAATAATCTAAACCTTTCTTGTAACAACTTTAATGGAAGCCTACAGAAGGATCTGTTGTCCTTTAATACCCTTTCTGAAGGTTTTGACCTATCTCACAACCAACTCTCTGGACCAATACCACAAGAGATTGGTGACCTGATAAATGTTGACACCCTCAACATTTCTAATAACCTTCTGTCTGGACAAATTCCTACCACCCTAGGCAAGTGTGTCCACTTGGAATTCCTCCATATGGAGGGGAACCTTCTTGATGGGAGAATTCCTGAATGTTTTACAACATTGAGAGGCATGATCGAGCTAGATCTTTCACGAAATAATCTTTCTGGAGAAATACCTGCACTTTTTGAATCCTTAAGCTCGTTGAACCTTCTCAATTTGTCCTTCAACAATCTCGAGGGGCCAGTACCAACAGGTGGGATATTTCAGAATGAAGGTGATGTGTTAATTCAAGGGAACAAGAAATTATGTACGAGCTCCCCATTGCTATACTATTTGCCACTATGCCAAGCAGAGTCCTACAGACAAAAGCGCACTTCCAATATACTTAAAACAGTAGGGTTCTGTGTTCTTTCTTTGGTTCCAATATCTTGTTTAATGGTCATACTTTTGAGAAAGAGAAAGCAAGGAAAACAAGCAGCTCACCTATCCTTCAAGGAAATGAAGAAGCTAACATATGCTGATTTAGTCATAGCAACAAACCAATTCTCCTTAAGCAACTTGGTTGGTTCAGGGAAATATGGATCAGTGTACAAAGCCTCACTTGAATTTGATGAACAGGCAGTTGCTATCAAAGTTTTCAAACTTGATCAGCCAGGAGCACCAGAAAGCTTCCTTACTGAGTGTGAAGCACTGAGGAATACTCGCCATCGTAATCTTGTGAAGGTGATCACTGCATGCTCTACATATGATCCAGTTGGAAATGAGTTCAAAGCTCTTATTCTTGAATATATGGCTAATGGTAGCCTAGAGAGCTGGCTCCATCCAGAAGTGAACAAATATCACTTGGATAGATCATTGAGTTTGGGCTCCAGAATATTAATAGCGAAGGACATTGCTTCTGCCTTAGATTACCTGCATAACCATTGTAAACCCCCACTGATCCATTGTGATTTGAAGCCCAGCAATGTCCTTCTAGATAATGTCATGGGTACACATGTTGGTGATTTTGGGTTAGCTAAATTTCTTCACAGTCCTAATTCTTCAAATATTAACAGTACTACAAGCTTCATAGGACCAAGAGGATCAATTGGATACATTGCACCAGGTGACAATTGTTTTATTTCTTACTTTACCAACATTTTTACTAGCTCATTTATCTTCAAATGTATCTGTTTTTCCCTTAACTAATTGAAATGCATCTCCTGCTTTTCTTTTACTAATTTCTATGCATAATATTGCAGAGTATGGTTTTGGGAGCAAAATTACAAGAGAGGGTGATGTCTATAGCTACGGAATTATTATTTTAGAACTGCTCACTGGGAAGCGTCCAACAGATGAGATGTTCGATGATGGTTTAAGCCTTCATAAATTTGTTGAAAAGGCAATTCCTGGAAACATTACTGAGATTCTAGACCATAATATCATTCCAAAATTTGAAGACGATGATACATATTGCAATTCAGACCTGGCAATAGTTGGAATGATGAGCTGCATAATGCAGCTTGTTAGACTTGGTCTATCATGCTCTGTGGAGGCACCAAAAGGTCGGCCAACAATGCTGGAAGTTTATGCTGAAGTCGTGGCAATCAATGAAAAATTTTCGCTGCTAAACGATTGAGGAAAAATGGAGCATGGTGGCCTATTCAGAAATCCTTTACTTAATAAACTATCAACCTTGTGATGTTGCCGTCAGTTTTGGCGCACCTAGTATTGTACTGACTTATTGCTCAAAAAAGTATTGTACTGACTTGTATCATCAGCAGGGCTAAGCATATAGTATTATAAGATAAAGTTCAACACAGGGACTCCGGTTTGTTCATTTTGTCCAAATTATTAGTCGTCTTGGTTTTTTATCATATTCATTAAAGATGATATAAATCTAAACAACTATATTCTAGGTTTATAGAAAATGCTATGAATTTAGACACTCAAAATGACAACAAGAATGACTAACATTTTGGAACGAAGGTAGTAGTATTTATTTTTTTCACTCTACTGATCACAAATGACTTTTGCTAAGGTACTCCCAAATGTCTATAAAAAAGAAAGTTTAAGAGCATATTACCTCCTCCTAGGTAATATGTTCAATGTTTATTATTTATATCTTTAAATCTGAGAAAATATCTTCTTATTAGATCTAATTTTATTGAGTTAGATTTAACTTTTTCTTATTTCCCCTGTTGTATCATATATTTAGACTGAACGTCATGGTCTCTACATGTTCGCTTGTACTGGACATTTTTTCTCTTTTTATGACAATAGAACTTTTGAAAGAAAAAAAACGTGACAAGCTAGTGAACTTCATTTTCCTTTTGTATCATGGATTTAGACAAATTATGAATTTTTTCCTTTTTTAACGTGGGAAGGGATTGAACAGTGCTGTGCCATGCTTTCATGCGAACATGAGAAGGGAGATAACGATGGTGTTACAAGGAAAGAGGAGGAAATCAGGAAGCCATTAAGGAAGGCGGTAGATATTGTAAGATTTTTTTCTTTTCTCTCTACATATTAATTACTTAAATGTTTCATTTATTTTAGAATCAATGGCTAAGATTCATTTGAGATATTACCTCTTAGGAGGTGAATGGAGTACTTTAGCATAGCCCATCACAAATATATCCTCGTTAAAATCATAGGCTTTGGTCAGAACAATTGTGAGAGTTTTTGCTGCGTCACGACCATCACAAATCTCATTAATTGGTGACATATACTGTACTTCATAATATCGTCAGAGCATGAGACACATTTTTGACAATTTGCTCATCATCATAAAAGTACGCTTGATTTTTTTTAGAAGAAATATAAGTACGCTTGATGACAATTTCCTTATCGTCCTGATGGATGGGGCCATTGCTACAGCCTAGTCTTGGCCCATAAACTGATTGAAGGATCCCCTGAGCACCTCCCAGTGCTCTCTCTCTCTCTGTTCCGGTTCTCACAGCCGCTCGGCCCGAACCTCTTCACAGACGCATTAGGCATGCTCTGCTCAGTGGCACGCTCCGGAACCCGGCAACCTCCACGGCGGGCACATGCTCCCTATCTGGTTGAAACGGTGGGAGGCAGCGTGGAAGCAGCGTCATCGGCGGCGAGGAGGAGGCTTCCTGACAACTGTGCTTAATTAGAAATGGCACTAGCATCAGCATAGTCTCTGATTATTGGCCTTACAATTATGGGTTAATTAGATATACGCCATTACAAATTTCACGTTTCTGAGTCACGCCACTACTTCTTGCCTAATAGAAGGGAGTCTATTATAATTTTGTAACTATTTGAGATATGTCATTTTCTACGCTTTTGATGTTGTTGGACCCACCTGCAGCCGTATGTGTATTGTTCATATTTTCATATTGACGACACTACCCTTGCCATGTCTCTTTCTCCATCTCATTGACAAACGGGGCCCACGTGCCATCACCTTCCTCCATCCCTTCTTCCCCAATCTCCCTGTTCGCCATGCCCAGGAGGCCGTGCTTCACCTCCACCTTCAGTCATAGTTTGACCTGTCACCTCTCCGGACAGACAGGTTTGCATCCAAAGATCTTTGAATCCAGCATTATTGCTCCTCCAAACATCTCGAACATGGTCAGTAGGCTACGAAGCATGTGCTACTGCGGAGTGCAGAGTGTTGTGTTGTGCTTCTGTATTCAGCCATGTTCAGATTCCCAACTATTCACTATTCATTTCAACTTTTCACTATTCATTCCAACTTTTCACTATTTCCTCCTCACAAAACACGTTTCCCAGCGAATGCTACAGTGTTTTTCTTATGCTACAGTGTTTTTTTCTACAATCTAAACACACCCTCACCCGAAGCGGAAGCGTTCCCAACAGCTCAAGCTGAACGCCTGTTCTATCGCCATCGCCCATCGACTCGTATGCGCGAGGCTCGGCGTTGCTTCCGAGATTTGTCGAGCATCATGGATTCATCCGCCCCATGTCTTGCATCTGGAAAGTTGACTGCCTCTCCATAGAGCATCGCAGTGTCCAATAGCTCGGAATCCAACCATGCGCTCCTCTCGGGCACATACCCGGTTCACTGTCCGCCCGCTGACGACCGCCGTGCTGCCGCAACCGCACGGATCTTGCCGTTCTACACGGCGGTCTCACTCGTTCCTTCGCAAAGCGCTGGCGGCGGAGAGCGTGGGGAGAAGGCGTATGCCGGGGTGGCTACTGGCGAGCTCGCCACCAGTGGCTTACCTAGCTCCGAGGTCGCCTCCATGGCGGAGGAGAGATGAACTGGTGGAAGAAGGGGATAGAGGAAAGGGATGACATGTGGGGTCCGCATGTCAGCGAGATGGAGGTGGAGATATAGGAAGGGCATTTTGGTCTGTATACAAATACGAGTTGTATACATATGCCTGCAGGTGGGTCTAATAGCATCAAAGGCGTAGAAAATGGTATATCTCAAATAGTTGTGAAATTACAATGGTCTCCCTTCTATTAGCCGAGAAGTAGTGGTGTGGTCTAGAAACGTGAAAATTATAATGACGTGTATCCAATTAACCCTACAATTATTGGGCTTACTGAAATTAGTGTAATAGGGTAGCTGGCATGTCACTCTGTCAGAGTCAAGCAGGGCAGGGCTCGGCTAGATGTCCGGCTCATGTTTATCCTCATACAGATGATTTCTGAACCCCAGATTCCGAGTGTGAACAATGGGCCGTGTTTAGTTGTGGTGGGGAAAAGTACTTTTTTTTCTGGGATGCGTGTTATGTGAGGGGGATGAATAGAAAAGGGGAAAAAGGAATTTTTGGAGATGCGTGTTCTGTGAGGGAGATGAATAGGAAGTAAAAAGTACTTTTGGGAACTAAACACGGCACGTCCTAGTACGCTGTTTTTCTTTCTCCACGACATATACAGTACTCCCTCCGTCCAAAATAGATGCCATTCTCGCTTCTCAATAAAAACAGCATCTTTGAGCATTAGCTAAGTATATATAAAATAATATTAATATTTATACTACATCATTAGTACCATTAGATAGATATTTGAATCTAGTTTTTTAACAAATTTATTAGAGATATAAATATTACATATATTTTTCTACAAATTGAGTCAAAGTTGAGAAAATAACACGTGCATGCATCCCATAGCGTCATCCTTTTAGGGACGGAGGGAGTAACTTAGAAATAACCAGGGCCATATATATCACGTACTGTGCTTGACTAAACGTGGAAGAGGGATGGATACCGCACGCAAACGTCCGACTGACTGTCGCATCGGCCAGCCGGGCAAAAGCTAGCTCACAGCACAGGACTAGCACGTGCTTTACTTCTCTGATCCTCTTGATAAAAGGCGCGGTTCAGTTCACCCACATATGTGTAGCTTCAACGCAGTGCCCATCTTCGATCTTGCCGACAATGGCGCGAGGAGGCTCCGTGGCGGTGGCAACGTTCCTCCTGCTGCTGCTACTCATCGTCCCGGCAACACTGGCCGTCACGACAGGGCCGCTTCACGTGGCGACGGCGAGGAGGGCTTTGCGAGGTGAAGGCCCCGGCGACGGCGTCGGCGCCTCTGCTGCTGGCCAACGTCGAGCTCCCTCCACCGATCAACGCTGCTGCTTCTCCGAAGGGGGAGGGGGCACTGAACCTTGTTGTGTCTAGCTTTTACAAACCTACTACTACCACAGTACTGATTACTTGTCTGGGTTGCTGTTGCATTTGCATCTTTCTTTCTTTTGTTTGTTTAAATCATCTCTCCGCGACTAGTACGTGTTGCCTTCCTCGTGTTGCAAAGAACCATCTTGCATTCATATCAATCATGTACTCCTACCAGCAGCCTAAGTAACCACTGCAAGATCTGTTTTGCCTGCTCTTGGGGCTTTTGGCATGACCAAGGTCGTCGGGCTGTGATGTGTGTTCCTAAAGGTCTACTCCCTCCGTCCCGTAATAGATGATATTATGGGATGCGTGCATGTGTTACTTTCTCAACTTTGACTCGATTTGTAGAAAAATATATGCAATATTTATATCTCTAATAAATTTGTTAAAAAACTAGATTCAAATATCTTTCTAATGATACTAATGATGTATTATAAATATTAATATTATTTTATATATAATTAGTTAATGTTGAAAGATGCTGTTTTTCTCGGAAAGCGAGAATGACATCTATCGTAATGAAAAACAGAGCTCCTGCCACCTTGGTTCAAAATACAGGAGCTCCAAAACTATTTTTTGTTTTCCATATTTTTGTGACCCCGGCCCTGCTGTCCATTCCACAAGTGCAAACAAGGAATTAACACCGATCATGTGATTGGACTGTTGTTATAAAACACACTTGGATGCAGACGCTGCATCAGTTTTGAATTTCTTCATCTCTATTCTCTAGTACCTGTTCCGAGGTTGCAGTTCCATACCGATATGTGAAATCATCGTACCAGGCGGCAGGCGCTGCCCTTGATCCGAGGTTGCAGATCGGAGCATGCAACCACGGCCATGGTGCTCCTGCCCCCTGTCTGCTGCCCTCAAATGGGGACAACGGGACAGCAACATCTCGCCGGCGGGGGGCGGATAAGTGGAGGGAGGCGCAGATCATAGAGAATCTGGCGGAGGATCATGATTCACGAGGAGGTGGAGGCTCAGAACTCCGGCGAACCCATTCCGCCGCCAGCCGCGAAAGCCATTGCCAAACCCCATGACAGATCCAAGGAGGAAGAAACAGGCGCGAACGAGGGACCAATTTGCAAACATTCCATCCAAATTGAGGGCTTTAATGTAAACATAATCGCGATTCAATCGGATAGCGATTAATAGTCGCGATCCGTTTTAGGGGGTGTTTTGTAAACAATATACGGGTAATTTACAAAAGCGTCCCCCCTTCCCTCCCGCCGCCGGCGATTGACGGACAGCGTTGATGCCGAACCAGCCGGGCCTCTCGCCTCCCCCTTGCTCCAGATCGTGAAGGAGATGGAGAATACCTTTATCTCCTTATCCCCTCAAGATCCTCGAGCTTTCCCTGGCATCGGCGGAGGGCACCCGCGACGGGGAGGCTACGCTGGACGGACGCCGCCAAGGTCGCCACCGCGAAGCGACGGCCGCGTTGATGAGAGCCGCAATCGAAGTATGTATAATTAGGAAGCCTGTGCCATGGCCACGCCTCACTTCACGGTTGCTCTGCTCGTACCTGTCGGAAATGGCGCATGCCCAAGTACAGTGGCGTGTAGCGAGTTCCCTGAAGCTCTGGTCTAAACCTTGGCGTTATGGTCTTATTGGAGATTTGGAGCAGGCGGAGGTGTCTGCAAAGTACAAGCTGACAATGTTGTATCTGAGTTCAGCAACTGCAAGGTAACAGCTGCAGCGTTTTGGCGATATGGAATCACCGTACCTTCACCGAAGCTCCAAATGGCCGGACAGAGTTTGAAAATTGTCGAAGAGGAACTCCTGAATATTCTCAAGGTAATGATCTATCACCTACGAAAGGAGCTGCAAGCTGAGATATTCTCAAAATAAGCTACAGTACATGGGGATAATTCTATAGGTTAGATATGTTGCTGAAGCTTGATCCTTCTAGTTTCTCTATTCATTGCCGGCTCTGCATCCAGAGCTTTGTTTCAGACTTTCGTACCTGCACAGGCTCAAAACACTTAAAAATATGATATTTTACCACTTCCAATCACTTTCTTTTTTATCCATTACTAGCTGACTAACTTTGCTAGGACAAATTCCTCTATTCCTATTATTCTTCTGTGTGACTATTTGCAACAAATAGAATCAGCAGTCAAGTCCTGTCGCACTCTCTACAGCATTAGAGAATTTGAAAGGGTATGGCACCTGCCATCGACTACCAATTCAGTGATCGAATGCATTCACATGAACTGCCACATATATTCGAGTTAGTGAATTATATAATTTGAAATTGCCAGTATTACTTTAGGTCCCAATCTATTTCATACATGTCAATCTCCATCTCTGCAGCCAGCATATTCGTGGATAAAATTATATGATCTGCTAATCATTCTTCTGAAGACAACAAAGGAAATGTTAACAAAATCTCACTTGAACTCTAGAGGCCTGCAGAATACATGAAGCAATCCTCTAAGTTTTTGGTTCCGTGCACCATCAATCCATTGCCTGAAGTGCTATCTATTTTCCTAAAGAAATGTCAGTGAGAGCTAAACGAAACTACCAAATCATAGACTTGTTCTTTGATTGGGTAGCTTTGGCAAGTTTTTTATTGCTGTATTATTGCCGAGTCACTACTCACTAGTTTATGAAATCACTCTAACAGTGATCGTTTACAAGTTCTACAGTTTTGATTATTTCTTCAGGTAGAAGGATGGCTACAAACCTACAAAAAGACACTTTTTTCCAACCTGTTCTTGTTGTGTTACGTTTTGTTTGGTTTTGATTAGGTCATATTATCTGTTATTTAAAATTTCTTTGTCTCCTTCTGGTTATTCTGGTGGAGTAGGCCATGTTACCAGAACACTGAACTCTTCAAATCTATTTAGGGATTGACCTAGCTCTTATTGGTGAACTACTAGTATACATGGATGCACAATAATCTTGTTTATGTTTTTCTTGTTCACTTGTCACTTCTTTGATCCAGTATTCCATGATTGTTAAATAATACATTGTTGTACTTATGCATAGAATGAACCTTTCTGAAACATTCTTGCAACCAGATTATTGTATTGTATATTGTTTGGAAAAAAAAAACATTAAGGACAACAGCTATTTGTATTCACTTATCTGGAGCCATTTGTAGGTGTAGATAGATGTGTTGCTTACACTGGACTTGTTCTGCTCCAGGGTGGTTGGTCATTCTTTTATTTTGATTTTTGTTTATTCCTTGAGCTGATTTTTAATGGTACGCTTGGATTGATCGCTCAAGAAGACTCAGTGTTGCCGACAGGTGACAGCTACTTACTTCTTTTGGTGGAATCATTTTTTCCCTGAAGACTGAAGTATGCTGCAACAGCCATGGATATTGGCTTGGTCCAAAATTTATTAGGCCTGCACGACCCAGTTTCTCTCCTGTTTGTTAGGGCATGTTTGCAGTTGTAACGTGTTGCGTCATCCACTAAAGATATTCAAATTACCAACATTTAGAGAAATTCTGGCAGACTCCACCAGATTTCTGGTACTGGCTTTGTTTTTGTTGATCTTAGATTGTATTTAAGAATGATTCAATACAAAATTTGCCCAAAGGTTGAATGGAAATTGGATATTTGCTAAGATACTGGAGGAAAGGGGGGAATGAAACCATTTATATGTTACATCCAAAAATGTCAGATCAAATTTAACTTTGCTTTCAAAGAGTCACTACACTCTACTCGCATAAAAACAGTCGCTACACTCGCAATAAGAAGTTTCCTTTTAAGCAAAACGCAATAAGAAGTCAACAACCTCCAAAACACTGATTGAGACTGAAATCGGGATGTTGCAGTCATTTAAGAAGAGAAGGACATAACTGAGCTGCAGGGGCAGTTCATCAGGGCCTTCAAACAGAGTGGGTATATTTACTTGCTGTTGCAGGTGGCTTTCCTTTTCACGGTTTCATTACAAAAAGGTTTATTTAACAGTAATTGATTGAGTTGCATCATATGAAAGGGACATGTGGAATAAGTCCACTGGTTCAAGGAATCCAGGAACGGCTTGTTTTAAAAAGCGTTTTGTGGCAAGCCAAGGTGATCAGTAGATGTCATAAGACCAAGTTAACGTAGACAGTATGTAGTAATTCATATTAACGTCCCAAAACTTGATGTTAACACATTCAGCTGTGTGCACTACATGTCTGAATATGAAGTAAATTCATAAAAGCTCCCTACATTTGTTGAAACAATCATACATCTGTGTCTACATTTAAAAAAAAAAAACCTATCACGCATTCATGCTCCAATGCCTCATTTTCATCATTATATAGTTTTTGACAAGAAAAGCATTCAAATACAGTTGTAAATTTATTCGGCACTGGTGCTCGCATTTTCCTGGATTTATTCCAGGATTTAAACGGCGCTATTCTTTCAGTGGTAGGCGACGTGCCCGCGCCTGTGGTGACTTCGTCAATTTGGAGGATTTGCCGGCCCAGTCTTTCGGAGGTGCTCAGAGGGGTAGGGTTGCGTGCGTATGTTTGTAGGGGCAAGTGTGCGTGCGTGTATGTGAGCGTCTGCGTCTGTACTGTGTGATTCGCGAAAAAAAAATACAGTTGTAAATTGCCCAACGGTCAGGGTCCGGCATTGAGTTTGACAAACATACCATGCATGTCCTTTAATTTTCCCCGTATGCAGATAGTTGACACACGTTGGTTGAATGGAAGAGGTGTATCCTCTATCCACCTAACATGATCCTTTTTCACCGTGAGCAGGAATGGAAATGAAACCTTCCAGGGAGCACAGTAGGAAGCTGTTGCAAACATGTAAGGTAAATTGTTGTTGCTCCTCTTTTCTTAATATGATGATATATTAGCATTTGAAAATCTGAAAAGAAAGACCACGTTGATCATTAGTCATGTCTTGCGATATGCTATGGATGCGCAAAACTATTATCATGCTAAAAGATATGCGGAATGAGATTTTTTTTTTATCAAGAGGATCAGATTTATCGATACATCTTTTGTGTAGACTAACATGCATATAGTATAATTTGAATGATTTTTAGATAAATTACGATTTTTCTATTTAAAAAATCCTAATAAAAATTGGGGGGAGTGGTAGGTAGCAGATAATAGCACAATTATACACACCTCATAGACGACAGGATTTAAAAGAATAAATAAATTTAAAATATGTTTGCGAAGTCACCACCCCAATAGTAGTGATGACAGCAAAATGAACTGAAGATTAGTACAAGTATTAACCAAATGTAAAAAAAATTATAGTACCTGATGATTAATCAATGGGGGTTCTTCTAGAAGAGGCTCCTGGAGTAATTAGGACTGCAGTCTACTGCCAGCAGCCATTATCCATCTCAAAGCGGGCAGCATTTCATGACCGAGACGACGCCCCTGGGCCCACGCACTCACACGCGACGTTCCAGCTCACACGCCAGGTCACCGTAGCAGACGGTCCAGCCCAGTGCTTGCTGCCACCTCAGCTTCAGCGGGGACGCCACGCGGGACAGGCCAGAGCCAGCTAGACGATGACGACCTCTTCCCGCGGGCGGAGACGAAGGCACACGTGGCTGCCGACCTGCTTTGTAGTAGCTTTGCTCTTGGTAGATTTTTAGCGTCGCTGAATTTGAATGTTTCTGCAGGGCGTTTAATTTCGACAGCGCCGCCGGAGTTTGTAGCATTTTCACACCTGATCGATCAACGGCCGGCGTCTATCATATCCTTGCGTGCTTGTAAATGAGGTTTTACTCCTTCTGGCCGGCCGTAATTTGGGTCTAATTACCCACGGTTTTCACACTGATGGTACTTTCGTGTAACGGAGGGTTCAGGGAGTCGCACAGACGCACAGTACCTAAGTACCTAAAAAAAACTAAAGGGTAAAAAAATGATGGAGGGGGTTGAAAACTGAAACCTTGGAATGGGGTTACTTAATTTCAGTAAAATCACATAATCACTTGCATGTAATGATCTGAAAATATTACTTTGACGAGTAGTGTTTCCCGTTCTCTTTTACTAAGCACATTATATTTTTTCTATTAAAATCGATTCTTGATTTAATTTCTACCTTGCTTCGTTTTCTATCATTTCGCGTCCTTCAATATTATTATTTTTTCTCTGTCGAGGATTGATCAAATAGTTCGGGCTGGTTGACCAAAAAAAAAAGCTGTCCTCAACTAGTGCAACAGAGAAACAGTAGTGATGATGGTCAAGCGAAAGTAGAGACCAACTTTACGTATGGTACAAGTACTGAAAACCTTGAGCGGCCCATCCAAACAGAAATTCGATTTTACTGAATTTATTTTGCATGCCGATCCGATGATCTGATCCGTGCAGAGACAGAAAGGCCATTGTTTGACCGGTCAACCCCGTGACCCCTTCTCCCGGTTCCCGCCACCTATATAACGTCAGACGCCCAAGCAAGGCCACGTACCCACACCCGCTTCTCCTTCTTCCTCTTCGTCATCTCCACCTCCCCTTTCCCCCCACAGGAATAGCTAGCTAATCCGAGGACAGGACGACCTAGCGCCGCCGCCGGTTCGGTTCCGTGCCGACGGCGATCGTCCACGTACGTTGACCGCCCGGCGAGCGAGCGAGCGATGCTCCACGGCGTCAGGTTCCTGCTCTCCGCCGCCGCCGCCTTCGCCCGCCTCGCCCACGCCCTCCTCCGTGCCCGGGTGATCCTCTTCTTCATGCCCCTCTGCTCACCGACCACCACCGTGGCGGTGCCCGCGCCCTGGCAGCAGCTGCATCAGCCGCCGGCGAGGTCGTCGACGACCAAGGTGCTGCATCACCCGGTCGTCGACGACGACGGCAATAAGGACCATCTTCCGACGGTTGTTGTTGTTCCGGCGATCAAGCAGCAGCATAAGGAGGGGGAGCGAGGAGGTGCGGAGAAGACGACGGCCAAGGCGGCGGCGCGGGGGAGGCCGCCCAGGCTGGCCATACCGCCGCCGGTGGCCTGCGCTCCAGGCGTCGACCCGTTCGGCGCGGCGGCGGAGCGGGAGACGGACGTGGCGACGGAGGTGGAGGTGCAGGGCGAGGGGTTCTGCCTCGCCAGCAGGAGAGGCGTCAGGCACGCCATGGAGGATGGCTATGGGGTCATCATTGACAATAATAATAGCATTGGAGGAGGACGAGGAGGCTCTCAAAAATTGGTAATTAAACACATTTTATTTATCCATATCCCCTCCAGAGATTAATTTTGCTCTAGTTTCGATACATTGTTAACTGCAAATTTTGATGACTCGATCCATTAGATGATACAGTATGTAGAGAATACTATTTGCAAACGGGTTTAAGAAAGAAAGGGTGGAAAATGTTCTTTAATTAGGCTACAATTTTTGCGATCTCATAATGTGAAACTTAAATCTTCTAGGAAAATATTTAGCAAGGAGTCTAAATGTTTGCAAATGTCAAGTCCTCAATAAAAGATACAAATACGATGCTGGAAAATCAACTGTTCAAAAACTGTGGTTTATCTAGTAAATTTTATGCTTGAAAAAAAAATAGCTCATCATAGAATATCAAGCGATACAAAAACAAACTACATAAAATTATTAAATATATGTCTTTTAGGACAATCACAAGCAAATTAGAACTAATTTGCATTGGTTGTCCTAAATGGCATACACTTAATTATGATATGAGCAGATTAACTAGAATGAACAACTCTACACATATGGCTTTGTGTACACTATGATTACTATCTATGATAACTTATTGCCATTGTCACTTATCTAGTGATCGAATTTTATGCTTGTAAAAACATTATGAGGTAGCAACATATAAATTGCTCACAAAAAAGGTATACAGCTATGAATAATATATATGCCTTGCTTGTGCATGCTATATATATGGTAACATAAGACTGTCACTGTAGTTTAGCTGTTTCAAGATATATAATATGGTCCAGTAGTTTAGCCTAAAGCCATCAATTGCAGTTGAGGAAAATAGACTTGAATTTGTATCCATTTCATGGGATGTGAATTGCTACAGTCTATATGAAATATTTTATTTTCTCCGAGCTCATAATTGTTAAAATGATGACAAGGGAAAGCCGAAGACTACGGTCCTTCACAATTCTCAAGAGAAAGAGAAAACGTAGAGCAAATCTAAGAATTGTATAGATCCTAGGAAACAGGTCACCCCACATGCAACTAATAACGCACCCCGAATTGCTAAGAAACTACGATATACGAAGAAGGGGAACTACTAGTCCATTGCTTAGCTATGAATCTTCCAAAGTAGAGAATGAGTTTTTTTTTAAGAAAAAAGAAATTCCTCCTTAAGGACCTTAGCGCACAGGACTTATTGGTCAAACGGCAGCATTAACGTATGCACCTTGTTCTTTTTTTTAAAAAAAAAAAAAGAAATTTGTCAACATGCAAGATGCCAAGAAAATCAGTATTGTAGCTCGTCATACATATGCAAAATCCAACTTTTGTTTCTTTGTTTCCGGGGGGCACACAGGCCTTCTACGGTGTGTACGACGGGCACGGCGGCCGGGCGGCTGTGGACTTCGTCGCGGACAAGCTCGGCAAGAACGTCGTCGCCGCACTCGCCGCAGCGAGCCGGCGGCAGCAACCGCCGGAGCCACGGAAGACGTCGGTGAGCGAAGAAGATGCGACGGAGGAGCATGACGTGGATGCGGTCGTGGCGGCGATCAGAGCGGCCTACTTGACCACGGACAGCGAGTTTTTGAGCCAGGTAAGCAGGCAGGCAGGCATATCCTTAGCTTAGCTTGCAATGCAAGAGCAGCAAGCAACCACTTTTTCGTTGACCGAGTCTTGGCATCGCACATGCATTATTCACGGTGATGGGTTGGGCTTTGAACGACTCAAACCTTTGTCTACTTTAGTACGTGCGTGCTGTTGTCAGCTGGACGTTGACCCATGGACGTCGACAGCTTTTCATCAAGTAAGATATATATAAATGTTGCCACGTATCAGCGGCTGACCCGATCGTGTTGGCTAATCCGAATTCAAGTGGGGCGTGATGCATGTGATGGATCTGGACAGAAGTGAGGATCGGATTCGGACGGCATGCAATGCATGCATGAGTGCCCGTGCCGTGTGGCTTCTGCTGCTGGGGAGGCATGCATGCATGCCGAGGAGAGGCGGGCTGTCCATGCCGCCGCTGGTAGCCGCCTAGGAGTAGTACAGTACGTTCACATGGACACTGACATTGACTGGCACTAGCTAGGTCATGCATTCACCTCAGCTACATGCGCATTGCCGTGAAGCCTCCCGCGTACGGCACGACGTGTCTGCTTTGCATGTTTCAAACGGGGAATTTCCCGGTTCATGTAGGCTTTGAATTCCCCTATCCGGTCATTAACAATAACATATGACGTTTTGGACAAACTTTTTGGTCCAGAACAGAGTTATCAATTACTGGTTGTACTAGTAATTCCTGCCTGCTTGCAAACGTTAATTAATGCTATTCGATTGTTGTTGTCTCCAAGGTGATTGTATTATATTAAGCTATACTACCTTAAATATTTTCAAATTTACATCGTTTTGGTACATATCTACATAAACAGATAGTACTATGCATCTAGATATAGTGTATATCTAATAATACATACCCCTAATTATTTATCTAAGCATACCAAAACAATTTATAATTTGGAGCGGAACTAGGAATTGTGCCTCAGTTTAATTAGCACGCGGTTTTGCATGCATGAATAGTACTTGCAGACTTGCAGTAACATGCTCGTTTTCCTGTTGTTATTGACACATGCATGTATATAATACGTAGCAGGGCGTACGCGGCGGCGCATGCGCGGCGACGGCGGTGGTGAAGGGCGGGGACTTGTACGTGGCGAACGTGGGCGACTGCCGGGCCGTCCTCGGGAGCCGCGGCGGCGTGGCGACGGCGCTGACGAGCGACCACACCGCCGGGCGCGAGGACGAGAGGCGGCGCATCGAGAGCTCCGGCGGGTACGTCAGCCGCGGCAGCAGCGGGGTGTGGCGCGTGCAGGACTGCCTGGCCGTGTCACGCGCCTTCGGCGACGCGTCCATGAAGCCATGGGTCACCTGCGACCCGGAGGTCACGCGCCGACGCCTCACACCCGACTGCCGCTTCCTCGTCGTCGCTTCCGATGGCCTCTGGAACAAGGTCTCCTGCCAGGAGGCCGTCGACGCCGTCGTCGCTGGGACGACGTCGTCGTCCTCCGTGGGATCGTGCAAGGAGCTGGTCGCACTGGCACGGAGCAGGGGCAGCCGGGACGACATCACCGTCATGGTCGTCGATCTCCAGCGATTCCTTCAGCAATAGCTATATATGGAGAAGAAGCAAGGTGCACACAGCACACGGATGGATCAAGGAAGGAGAATATTCATTGTTCAATTGCGTCTCTCTTTCGAAATATTCTTTTAAAAAAAATCATGATGATTTGAGTACTGTAAATTATTTTTTTAAGAGAGATTATTGTACGTAGTATGATATATATTTAGGGCTGGCTGCCTTCCGAAGAGACTAATAATTTAGATTATGCTCATCGGAAAGTGCAGAAGAAGATTAGCGTACGTATGTGTAGAATAGCAAATGTTGATGAGCTTTTGATAAGATGTTTTTTTTTCTTCTTCTTCTCACTTTGTATATGTATATTCCGTATGACGACATAATTATGAGAGGCAGCATTTTTTGCAAGAATCTTTGACTGTGAGCGTGAGGAACAGGCCCGGTATGGAGCCGTCAGAAAAAAAAACATATAATTTGAAGTATTTTGTGTTGGGCCGTCCGCATTTGCGTGGTCTGGTCCAAAATGTCTAAATTGTACGGGTGGCTCTAAACTGAGGCCCAACTGAACCTCCTCTCATGAAGGCACTTTGGCATTTGTACACCAGGGTTATTTAAGGTAAGTGCGAGTCTCCCGGCTAACATTTTCGATAAGATCTTTGCAATACTAATTCATATGTTCCAAATTGTAAATCGTTTTGTTATATTTACATACATACATACTCCAGTTATTAACCAGATGTTGCACCCAGAGGGGGTGCATCCTTCATAAGCCAGCAGGGCATAGCCCAACAGCATGAATTCAAGAGCCTACGCAAGGATGACAACAAACATAACCATGCATGTGTAATTATTTAATGGGGCGGATTCAAACATATTTTAGCTCTTAACCAGAGGTCCTTTTTTCTCCTTGCAGTGATACCCATATCTTCAGTCATGTCTACTTCATTGGGAAGAATGCCGTCAGGGAGGCTCCAATCAAAATAGAATAGAAGGTTTGCAAGAGCAAGCTCGACATTAGCGAGCCCAAATGACATCCCAGGGCAGATACGCCGTCCAGCTCCAAACGGCGTGAACTCAAAGTCATTCCCTCTAAAGTCTCTCGTGTCACTCTGGAACCTCTCCGGCTTGAACTGCTCTGGTTCTTCCCAGCTCTGTGGGTCCCTTGAGATTGCCCATGCATTCACGAGCACCATAGCACCCTTGGGCACATCATAGCCTAGGACCTTGCATGTTTGTCGACACTCCCTTGGAATCAGCAGCGGACCTGGAGTGTGCAGCCGTAGGGTCTCCTTGATGACCCAATGCAGGTAGGTTAAGTTACTCAATCCCTCCTCTAACACCTTTGATCGGCTCATGAAGGCTCCCCTAACCTCAGCTTGTGCCCTAGACATGACATCAGGGTTCCTCATCAGCTCTGCCATGGCCCATTGCAATGTTGTTGCAGCAGTTTCAGTCCCCGCTGAGAAAAGATCCTGCATGCATGTGTATATGTATATGATTTACAAGTCAAATCATCGAAACTCTGAACTTTTAGTACGTGTATGTGTTTTGGTAGGTATATATATATGTGCAAACAAATTAAAAAGCTGCAAAAACAACTTACAAAAACGACAGCTTTTATCGTGCCCATAGTGAGGAACTGCGACGAGCCTTGGCTCTGAATCCTCAGGAGGACATCTATCAAATCTTCCTGCAACTTGCCCTGATCCTGTGACTTTCTCTCCATATGCTCAGTAATGACAGCATCCAAAAACTGGAATAATCCCTGTCGGTACACCTCCGCCTTGTGAGCCTGCCTCCAGCTTAGAGCTCCGGCGATCCATGACGATGGGAACAAATCAGCAAGGGTGACGCCACTGGCCACCCGAATGGCTTCGTCGACGTAGCGCAAGAAGCCGTCACGGTCGTCGAGGCGCCTCCCCATGATGGCATGCACCGCCGTGTCGGCGACGTACGCCGCCATCATCTCGCTGAGGTTGACAAGCTTATTATTGCCACTACTACTACCACCTGACGGCGATGCCGCCGCCGCGACGGCTCCGACGAGCCGCGCCGCCTCCTCCTCGCGGACAGGCCGGAAGGACCTGACGCGTGCGGCGCTGAGGAGCTCGACGGCGCACAGCTTGCGGAGCCAGCGCCAGTGGTCGCCGTGCGGGGTGAGGGCGATGGCCTGGCCCTGCTTGGTGAGGATCCTGACCGTCGCCGTCTGGGGCCTCGTGGCGAACGCCGCGTCGTGCGTCCTCATCACCTCCCTGGCCGCCTCGCCAGAGGAGACGACGACGACGGGGAGCTCGCCGAACCTGAGGAGCATCAGGTGAGGGCAGCCGTAGCGGCGGGAGAGGCGGCGCAGCGAGCGGTGTGGGAGGTCGCCGAGCAGGTGGTGGAGGCTGCCGATGACAGGGAGCTGCCACGGGCGTGGAGGGAGCCGTAGGCCACCACGGTGGCCGGAGCGTGAGGATGGATTCGAGCAGTAGTAACATTTTGCGAGGGAGTAGAGGAGATGAGCAGCAAGCGGCAGTAGCAGGCAGCTGCAGTAGTAGAGGGACGACGGGATATCCATGATCGATGTTGTGGCTTTTAAGATGTAGTAAGTGTTGTCTCGTGCATTTATAGAGGTCGATTTTACTTTCCTCGAAAAAAAAATTTGATTTTACTTTTCTCAAATACTGGTTCAAATCTGTAGGTAGTCATAGTTTGCATTGAAAACGTTGATAGATCATGATGACACGGTTTCTAAGAAATATATCGAGTATAAAACCAGCAACTTAAGGCAGTTTATTTGTAGCCAAAGAAAGAAGCAAATAAATCAATCCCCTGATAAACCCTACGCACCTTGATATCTATTGATCTTTGCGGATGTCAAGGATACTATTGTTTTTTTTATCTTGCGGGTAAACAAAACTTAGCCCGCCATGAGCATGTTGGTATAAATAATCGGAATTCCAAGTTTCAACTAGAGATGCTTGACAACCTAATAAGCAACTGCCTGCAAGCATATTTAATTTGCAGTGTTTTCCCTTTTACGTTAATTCTCTTTGGCTAGAGTACATTTGTGCCCATCATTGATTTAGCGCGCAGCCCAGCATGCATGCCAAGTAGGAACAGATATATTTCTACGACAGCTAGCTAGATGAACAGTTGGTGAGAAGCAACACTAGAGGCCGACTCGTGAGTTGCAAGCCTTCGTAGAGTTTGCTCTGCATCATTGTCAAGAAGGGCAGAGTTTGTCTCCATCATAAATTATGGAGAAAATTCCTTTATGGAAAAAATTCCTTGCTTCTTACAAATCGATTTCAAAAGTATTTGTTTGTTCCAGCAGTTCTGTACTTCTACAAGAAGCAAAGGTCAGAAATATGCTGAAACAAACGGGGCTGAGTGAATCACCAATCTGTCCGTTGCTCCCATCGTTCAAATGTACCCTTCAATTGTGGTTTGCAAGGTGCTATCTGTCAGTAGGCGTGAGACCAACAGCCAACTGGACCAACACTTTGGCAGACACCACAAACCAGTAACACAGTACTAGAAACATGATGCATACATGACCTAGACATTTCTCCACGTCACCAAAACTTTCCAAATCTGTTGATGTTTCTTATAAGCCCGGGCAACATGCTACTGTTTAGAAAGGAATTTGGGATCCAAATCCTTGGGATTTACTGGCATAAACTTGAACCAAATCCTAAACATTCCTAAAACAATCCCTCCCTTCTAAGCACTCACTAAGATTGACACATGTGTATTGCAAACTCTGCCCCCACTTTTTTTTTCCCTTCACTCATCTGCTTCAGCTTCAGCAGCAGCTATCTCTGAGTCCAAGACACCTATGAACTGCTGGCTCACATGCTTGGCTACTGATATCATATCGAAGATGACACTTGGGTCCAGCCCTGCACCACCCCTCTTGGTTAACCCGCATATTTGGCCATGCCTATTGACTGATACCGACACTGCGGAGCTCATCTGGGATTCTTCCTCTGAGGTAGCGTCAACAATGTAGTGCCGACCCACCTGCCATGAGAAACAAAGGGCATTGATTCATATGTAAAGCATAGTTACTGCAGGAGGGGGAAAAGCAAAAGTCGATTGTGCATTTGTGCTGGTGGTCCTCAAGTGCTTGCTGGACACTGACAATTGTCGGTGGGGTTCAATGTGCCTGGCAGTGTCATTTTTCACATGGCACTGCAGGGACATTCAACTGGTACAGGAATTTGTATGAGCTATCCAAGCTCAATATAAAGAGTGTATCATAGAATTAAAGCTACTCGACTGTTTAAATGATAGGAAGCAGATCAAAATATGAATGCACATGAAACTTTCAAAGTCATCCAGTTACTTTACTTCTAAAGAAAATTAATATGATCATCTTGCAATAACCAATAGGGCGCACATCTACTCAACACCAAAACAATATGAGTTACACCAAAAACATATTACCTTGGTTAATGTAATGATAACAGGCACACCAGATGTGTCGAACTGCAGAAATTCCTCATCACTTACATCAACCTCAGGTTCCTCATCATTGGCAGCACTAAGAGAAACATTAACTTTTGGTATACCTGTATCACTCAAAGCAACCTGCAGGAACACAGAACGTTAGCACCTACAAATGTACAGATTACACCTTTATCATGTCAAACTGTCAACTAATGCACTGGGTATCAGGCAGTACAACAAAGCATAACAAGGAAATATGATCCATCCAACCTTTGCAAAACTAGCTAAAGTTTATGCTTGGTTTTTTGTTCCAATTGTGTTTCACGTTCTATATTCAGGAAAGCACATTATTTTTATTGCACATTTGTGTAAACTTAGTCATGAATTGATCCATGTCAGCAACAAATAACCCAGCAAAATCAGGAGATCACTGGTCATAGTTGAGGCAGAAAGTTGCACTTTTGGATAGCCAAGGGCATAAGATGGAGTTCTATCAAAATCAAAACAGAAATAAAGAATATGAGATGGCACATGGAGGCTACAGGTTGATTCCTTGTGAAAGAAAATATAAAGCACAGCATTCAATATGCTCTTTCACTAGCTGTTTAAAATCTATCCCAAATTATGCATTTAACCTCGTCTCCTGGCCAATAAGCCTGCCAGGCAATTATGTAAAGCTATGCATAACATTTCTTTTATCATGTTAGAGTAATATATCAATGTCACAAAGAAAGTCTAAATAAAATTATGGCATTAGTTCCTCGATTGAACATTCTAAGCTTTTCCATGTCTGATGATTGATAATCGTCTATGAGGAAACTGATATCATTTTTCCACCAATACATTTCCTGGGGCCCACTGACAGTTGCAAAAAATGACAATAGAAACTGCAAGCAACAACCAATACAAATCAAGATTCACCTTTATTGCAGCAGCTAGCGCATCTAGTAAATTACCATCAGAACTGACCACAAGTCCATCAATGTACAGATCCCAGCAGACCTTTCCATCAACAACAATCAGGGATGACAGATCAATGGCAGCACCTGAAATATTATTTGATGCATTATAATCAGTTAAGTGGCAACAAAATGTTATCGGCATGAATTTGAATTGAAACAAAGCTCCATACAATCAAACAGACGGCTTATGAGAATAAATTTCTCATTAAAGGTATCTTGACTATAATAAACTTATAAACAATAGGATCCGGGAAACAGAACAGCAATTGATTAGCATTGCATCTCTAAGTAAAACCTCCCAAAAACCTAGAAATTGAAAGAACAACCAAGGCTATGGCAAGTTAGAAACTACAGCACACTTAACCTCTATATGAAATGTAGGATGACTTACACCTACAATTAAATAGGCATGAAAATGCAATTGATTATGCTGATGTGCAATGCTGTTCCAGTTCGTTTATCTAAGTGAACATGCTTAAAACTGGTACCATAGATCCAAATTATTACTCGGCTAAAAAAAAGATCCAAATTATTACGTACAATTAAATGGTTAGCAAAAACCTAACCCAGTTAAGGTAGATAAAATCAAGTGTACTGTACAACAAATTGTAACAACAAGAATATGGATGCCCTCCATGTTCACACAGTAGTCATAACAGATGATAGAGTAGAAACAATGGATCTTTTTGGACAACAAACTAAAAGAGATCAGGTACATTGAGGCCATGTCAAAAGCTAAGCCAAACACAGGGAGTGCAAGACAGTTAAACATTACCTGCACCACTTTTACCACCCAGCAAGCATCTTTGCAGGGCAACAGCGAGCTCAGTAGACAATTCTTCTGAACCTCTACCCTAGAAAGATCAAAATAGAGCAAATAAGATAAGCATACAAAGTGCAGGGAATCCTCAGCCGATATATACAAGTCAGATGACTATAGAGACTTCAAACAAAACGAATTCTGAAAAGGTACAAAAGTTATACAAAGTGCAGGGAATCCTAAGCCGATATATACAAGTCAGATGACTGTTTTCTGTTTTCCTACTAACTGGAATGAGCACATCCTGAAACGGGACCTATCTACAAAAGCACCCATTACTAACAAAATATCAATTATATATTATTATCAGAAAATAATTTGAGATATGCTTCTTTTAGTCAAAGTCACAACAAGTTCTAGTGCCCTCTTTACTCTACTATTCAACAAGTTTGCCATTTCTTTTATTCAAAGTCACACCAACAGAGTTCAATAAAAAAAACTTCTGCAGCAAAGCTATATGTATTAAAAAAGGTCAAATTTTGAAACAGCTCCATAATCACATTGCCATACATTAGAGATGTGAAAAAAAATGCATCAGACATTCAGACTATTGTTCATTTTCAGTAAGATCCAATCACAAGTTCACAACAAATAGATTACCTCAAATGTAGGCTCAGCGGTAGGACTGCAGTCAACAAAAATGGAAACTTTTCCTTTGTCAGGGTGAAGAATGCTTGGTTTTCCCAATTCAGCCTGTAGATTTTAATTGATCGAAAACACTGAAAGCGAAATAAGCTGGCATTGAGGAAGAGGTAGAAATGCTATAGCAACGACCTTGATATTAACAGATAGAAGTTAGACACCATGTCACCTACTGTAGCTTAACATTTATCATTGTTTGGAACGGCTCAAAATAATTAGCAATGTGATATCAGTGTTAATAACTTTACAATACAACAACAAAGGTATATGATGCCAAATTAATCAATGATTGATAGCCTCGATATCTAGGGAAAGTGAAAGCTACTTGGTGGAAATTTTAAAGCAAAGATCAGTAGATGATTCCTTATAGAGGATTCAGCTTACCATACGAAGAAATCTGTCTAGACTTTTTGAGCAGCAAAGCGTCAATGCCACCGGTCTCCACAGAGAGGGCCCGGAACTGCAGCCGCTTACGACCATCGGTGCGAATGTCCTGCGCAATGCCACCGCGGATGAAGTGCTTCTCCCCTTCCGAGAGCCCCACCATCGTCCTGGACGCAACGGGACATAAACCAACAAAACCTGTCTCAGAGGCGTTTCTTCGAGCACCCTGAGTGCCTGACCGCTGCCACCGAAACAAATGCTAGAAGAGAAGAGAAGGTAGGGCTAGTATGCTGCGAGTGAGGAGACCTGACTGCAGCGTAGAGGAGACCTTCCTAGGCGAGAAGTTCGGCTTCTTGGGCCACCGAAATCGACCGCCCTTGGAATGTCCAGAGGCGGTGACCAGAAAGCGGAGGTGGCAAGCCGAGGGGACACCAACAGTGACAACGGCGCTTGGAGGCGGCGTGTAGTGTGGTGGGCAGACGAAGCGGGGCGATTGGAGGCGGAGTCGGAAGGAGGCCAAGAGGCGGCGGAGCGGGCGAGCGGCGCTGGAGGTTGTGGGAGGCGGCGGCGCGGCAAGGCAACGGGAGGAACACTGGAAGAGGCCTAGAGGAGTGAGGGACCTTGGTTGGGCCGACTAGATATCAGGCTTCTGGGCCACAAGAATGCAGCAATTCGGCCCATAAAGTGGATATTTCATATTCAAACTCAGAAAAAAAAACTTGTGCATTCTGTTGTAAAGATATTCTATTCACCTTTTATAGGTTGCTATTGTTTCTTCTTTGTGAATTTAACAGAGTCCGTTAGGGGTATTATTATCCGCCAAACTTAGAAATAAAAAAAAACATCATCTCTGACTGTCACAAATTATTAGAATGAGAAATCCAATTCTAGCCATGAACTAGGGTCTTTCCCTTCCTCTGGTCTTCCCTCTCCTGTTATTCTTGACCTTTAAGGATCAATATCCATGGCCGTTTACAGCGTCTTTATCCATGGCCTATCATGATTCTAAACTCAAGATCCTTGCAAAGCCCAACATTACTGTTAAACTAGGTTTTGTTCTATTTTGGCAACTAGTACTTGATTATTTTGAAGATCCTCTTAAGACTTTTTAAATCACCAACCATCAACGGATTCCAAAACATCTAGTATTTTAGAAGCATATAATTCATAATTTCATATGCATATATTTGTACTCACAATTTTTTTTTTAAAAAAATCTCATGTAGTTATTAGACGTTATAGTTATTTTCTAACCCAAAAATATAGTGATCAAAGTTGTACATTCGAGACTACAGAAAATCTTTTTTTGTCTGAAGGTAGTACACATATCGTACTAAGTTAACAACCTCACACACCAAACCAATGCACCGGAATCTGATACCTCTAGCTATCCCTTTTTGGATAGTGCCTCCTCCAGCAATTAAGTATCGAAAAAAAAACATTTGGTGCTGGTGCACAACCTAAGATGATAATAAGGGTAAAAGAGACATCCATGCCAACTTCACAAAAGGAATTTGGGATGATCATCACTTCATCAGCATTCACATGCAGCAACACCTTGGGTGGATACAAAGGGGGCTAGGGGGCTCTAGCCCCGCTACCCTCCTAAACCCTATGGATCCCGCTAAGCCCCATGGGGAGATAGCCCTCTCTTTTTCATAGTCTAATGGGGTGTTTGGTTCCCGGCCACAGTTTGCCACGCCAAACGTTAGGCTTGCCACGCAAAATTTGGTAGGTGTTTGGTTTGTTATTTAGTTTAGGCTCGCCACAACTCTCGCCATAACTTTTAGCTTCAGACTTGTGGCGAGGTTTTCCTACGCCACCGCCATGCACGCCACACAACATAGCAAGATGTCTTTTGCTCATCTGCCATGTATCCACAAGATTAATCTTTTATTCGATGATTAGACTACTAGACCGAGGGCCTGCTAGCACTGCACAAGCATTCATTCATTCAGTAATTTTTGTAATAAATTAGTTTTAATAATTGAGGACACGGTTGTTGGATTTTTTAATTTTATCTATAATCAACGCTTCATAAAAAAATTATTTTTCATCATGCTGCAACATATAAATAATGAAGTAATTTGTTTTTATCAAACACTTGTGGCAAGTAACCAAACAGCGGCCACAGGATTTTACCTCAGCTTAGTTATCAACCAAACAGTCTCATTTTGCCACAAAACGTGGCTTGCCACATGTGTGGAAAACACCTAACCTTAGACGTGGCGAAGTGTGGCCGGCAACCAAGCATGCCCTAATTTTGCCACTGTCTATAGTAAAACATAAATTATGAAGCAAACAAACGTTAGTATTGTAAAATTGGGTAAAATGCTCACAATTTCACTGCTGCTAGCAGATACTAGTGTTGTGATGGTCATTCTATATGTCGGACCCATGAATGTCTGCGTAATTTATTTCCGTAATCTTGACAAATTCGATTACCTAAACTCCAACCAATCAATTATCAAATTTTAACATCCACTAGATATGGTCGGACATTTTTTTGTTTCTAGTATGAAAATACTTTATCTTGAGCTCAACCGCTGATAATTGAAGCTGTGAAAAGCGTTGCAGATTTTTTTACAATGGCATGTATCTATTTGTTTTTTTACAAACAAGAAACATGAGATTTTTTTTACAAAAGAAAGCTATTATGCATTGGTAAATTTCTAGAATTACCTCCTCATGCATGAACGCTTTGTCGAGGTTACTGACAATGGGGCTACGGGTACCTTCATAATCTAGGAAGAGAGCAATTTGTCTCTTTTGTATCAAGTTCATGATCTCCTCAAATGAAAGAAAGCTCAAAGACATACATGATGCAATAATAATAGAATAGTTCGCAACTAAAACTGAAAGACATACATCATGCAGTAATAATAAAATGGTTCACAACCATGGAAATAAACTCAATAAACTGCAAACTCATTGTTTTCCCTTTACCAAGGAGGGTAAGGGGGCTCTAGCCCCCATACACACCTAAAACCTTTAGATCTGGTAAGCCCTTGAATAAAGAGGAGAAAAAAAATAGGAGGAAGAAGACAAAGAGTAGAGGAAAGAACAAGGGGGAGATCAACCAATGAAATAGTAGTTTTCATTCGAAACGGATACAACTTGAAACATCCTTAGAATTTATCGGTAAAACCAAAATGTGGGGCCAACACTTACTCACAGGAGCATATGAATATAAGAACCAAAGTGCACATCAGGATCCACCTGAACATTAGAATTTAAAGTAATAACTTGAAAAATGAATTATGAACAAATTGTAGACTTAAATATCACAAACACATCATCAATGAACAAATCAATCAGATTTATTAAGAAAATAGAAGGTCAAGCAACATGCCAGCACACAAGTTCATCATGCACTTGACTTTAACCTCGACGAAAACTCGATGTATCACTTTCGGCTCTAAAACTGCGCAACCCTTTGGAGTAATCCACGTTTCATAGTCTAGTTTCGCCGTGGACACCACACAGAGGGCTACTTGGAAGCATGCCGCTTACGATGATGCAGCAGCTACTAGTAATCTACTGTTTGCCTGGACCTATCAGACAATTATTGGCCAATCAGACTCAGCCAAAGGGAGTAAAAACAATCAGCATCTTTGGAAGAGAGAGAGAATCTTCCGCTGCCGGTACTTGGAATATCTCCTCCGTGCCACATCCAATTGTTCTTGCTCCTGTCGATGTCATTGGCCTTTAGAAATTTGATTAGTCTGTGTGATACTTAATTCTGATCTGGACACCATCAACAATCCTAGTCTCCTCTGCTTATCAGTGTCACTACTCTCTTTTCGGGTAGGAAAGAAACGGAGAGCAGTTTAGTGCTGATGGGTGCGGCTAAGCTCATTCATGGACGATGTTTATTTGTCGATCGTGGCCTCTCTTTCTGCCTAAAGAAATTAGACGTCCCTGTCCCAAATGTTCCAATTTGTAAATTAATAGATAGGTTCCATCTTTTCTCTCCCTTTTCTTTTCTTGAACTGTATGTCTGTATATCCATCCAATCTAAAGTTAATCGATGACATATAAGTACTCTATAAAGAACTGTAACAAAAACCATGATCGTCCATGTGCTTCGCCATCAAATGCACACACACGCCAGCGCATTGTAAACAAATGCACTGCGCTAGTCCGTCGTCGCCACTAATAATCAAAAGCGGGTAAAAAATAATTCAATCACTTGACGCATAGATGGTGCTGAATGGGTTCAAATACCACTCTTTTGCAATTTATTATCTCATAATGAGACACGGCAAGCCATTGTTTAGTGCTTGGTCGAAGCGGAGAAAACAAATAGCAAGATGCCGTGCATTAACTTGTAAACTGATGAAAGGAGATAGTGACTCCACATTCCCCATCCCCAACCGCTAACATGAACACAACTAACCTCAATGTGACAAGCACAACCTCTTCAATGATGAAGGATTAGTCAAGCAGATCAGCCTCAACTAATTTAGTACTAATCGTTCTGCAGCAGCAGAAGAAGCATCTTTTATTTATGCTTAGTCAACTATGCCCAACTGAAACACCGATCCATCCAATAGCGGCAGGCTACAAAGCCACACAAGCCTTTGCGATTGCAAGTGACAAGTAAGCAGAGCATCCAGCTAGGAATTCAACCCTGACCTGCAGTGGGCAAGAAGAACCCAAGAAGCAGAGCTCGTCCTCGCCTCTCCTCCATGGCCACCACCATCACCTACCCCATCCTGCTCCTCCTCCTCCTCCTCGCGGCTGCAGCCATGGCGGCGGACGCCGCCGCCGGCGTCAACGAGACGTCGTCGCCGACGGCGTACGAGATGCTGGAGAAGTACAACTTCCCGCGGGGCATCCTGCCGGCAGGCGTGCAGGGGTACGAGCTCCGCGCCGACGGCTCCTTCGAGGTGTACTTCCCGCGGACCTGCGAGTTCCTGCTGGCGCGGACATGGCTGGTCCGCTACGAGACGAGCGTCTCCGGCAAGGTGGCCGACGGGAAGCTCACGGCGCTGCAGGGGATCAGCGTCAAGGTCGTCTTCTTCTGGGTCGGCGTCGCCGAGGTCGACCGCGCCGGGGAGAACCTCAGCTTCTACATCGGACCCGTCGCCAAGTCCTTCCCGCTTGGGGTCTTCGCCGAGAGCCCCCGCTGCCGCGGCTACGACGCCTCGCCGCCGGCGGTGGCCTCGTCGTGATTATATATTTATATATGTGGAGCTAGCTCGATCGCGCCGGCGATTATATTCTTCTTAAGTAGCGATTGGTAATTTGTATCATATCTGCCTTTTTTTATTATTATACTTGTTATAAGCGATTGAAGTTACGAGCCGGCGATTAGCTTCTTTTTTTTTTTCCTTTTTGATTATATGAACTGGGAAACTGGGAAATGGAGCAGGTTATTATTTGGTAATCTCATTGTCCTTGATGCAGCTTGAGCGATTTCTGAGCGCTCCTCTTGATCTGTGATCTTGTGACCATACCCAGCCACCCAGAGCCATGTTTATAACAGTATTTCTGCGTGTGTTACTGTGGAAGGCGTCGTCATCATCGTCACCTATATATCTACTCAACACCGGCCGCCGTGTGCAGATGCAGCGACCCACGGCTGAGGATGGCCGGCGGCGGCGATGTCGCAGCAGCCTATAGAGGCAAAGGCCGCATCAAAGGGACGGAGCACCATGGCGCGATGGCGACAGTCCACCGGGGGAGGTGGCCTACGGCTCACCGTTGGGCGTTGGTGACCTGGCGTCTCGCCGGCCGGGGCCACTTTCCCGGCCGCTGAACAGTCTCCTCAACACAGTTTATCTCCACGTCACCTTTAGCCGGTCAACGCTCAATACCGACCATGAACTCGAGAGGCTGATGGTCATAGGCCCTTGCGGAGGACAGCAGCTAGCTGATCGATAGCATATCGTACACATTTGTTTAAAGATAGAGCAGGTATGGTTTGTTTAGAGCAGATATATATACATATAGTTTCAATTTAGAGTACCTCGTTAGTTTTACCATACATAGTCTATCATCCACGCAACCTGAAATAAAAACTCTTAACCTCTAAAATCATTTTTTTCTGGCGTACCATCAAAATCCCATAGTCAGCCAGGTTAGCAGGCAGCACAAAGGGTCATGTTTTCAGATTCAGTTACCAATCATACGATTGGGGGCGATTTAAGACGAACAACACCCTGACTTCTTGACAGCAGAGACATCATCCTTGCCTCCAACATTGATGGTTTGTCCTCTTGGTGGAGCAGCAGGGTCATCGCCAATGTCGAGGGCCTTCTTGCTGACGACACGGTAGATCTGAGTTAGGACTTCAGTGAAGGCGCTCTCAACGTTCATCGACTCCAGTGCCGAAGTTTCCATGAAGAAGGTGCTTTCCCTCTCAGCAAAGCCCTTGGCATCCTCCACGGAGACAGCCCTAAGGTGTCGCAGATCAGCCTTGTTGCCCACAAGCATGATGACAATGTTTGCATCGGTGTGATCTCGGAGCTCCTTCAACCACCTCTCTACATTCTCAAAGGTCACGTGGCGTGTCACGTCATACACGACAAGTGCGCCAACAGCCCCTCGATAGTACGCACTTGTAATTGCCCGATACCTACATACATAGAGAGGAGGATAGGACAAACTTTAGCTCCGCTGAAATACTGAAGATGCCATTGATAATGTGGTAGTCACATTTTTTTTTCGCCAATGAATAATACAACTGAGCTGATTATAATCCAAGGGAATTGTCAAATGCATGTGCACAATTTGACTAGAAGCAAATTAAAGAAAGATAATGAAGATGAAAGTACACAAACAAAGGGAGACAATTCTAGAAAGTATTTAGCCTCACACAGCCACTGCAGAATTTACTATTTGAATGAGAGCTGGCCAATTACCACAACAATATTAAATCAATTCAGAGCCAGCCTAGCTAACAAGGTGTGCAACAGAATTTTTTTTATTGTTTATTATGAAGCCACGAGGGTACAGAATGCAGAATCACCAAACATATTAGCAGATATGACAATGACAGGACATCATTAACACCATGATAATGTGTAAACTTTGTGCAGAGCAATGGTAGGAATTAAATTGGAGTACTTATCAGGACGTGGTTTCGCAATAGGAAGGCTGTTTCTTCATAGATGCAGGGAATGCATCATGCATGATCATTGTGGACATTAAAGATCAATGTAAACCCATGACCACACAGGACAAAAGGCGAACCAGATTGCCCACAATCTCCCTCGTTTGTAAGCTGCGCAATCCGAACCAGGACAATGGTGGTGCATCCAACAAAATGAAACTAGTAATTTTGATCCAACACGATGATGCATAGCATAGGGGAAATGAGCCTAGGATTTCACGAGAGAATCCAACAGAAACGGATCGAATTCCTTCAATAAACAGCAGAGAATCGGCAAACGGGCCTCACGGATGGATCAATCGAGAAAGGAGAACTGGCGGTGGATTGGTTGGGGGTACCTCTCCTGCCCGGCGGTGTCCCAGATCTGGGCCTTGACGACCTTGTCGTCGACCCTGATGCTCCTGGTGGCGAACTCGACCCCGATGGTGGACTTGGACTCGAGGCTAAACTCGTTGCGCGTGAACCGCGAGAGCAGGTTGGATTTGCCGACCCCGGAGTCGCCGATGAGCACGACCTTGAAGAGGTAGTCGTAGTCGTCCTCCGCCCTGTACGCCATGGTTGCTCAGCCCCGACAAAGGCAGGCACTTCCCTTGCTTGTTTCCTGAACCGCGCGCGGTTCTTGGGGGCAGGAGGATGGGCAGGCGAAGCCCGCAGCGCTTCTCGGAGCTGCCGCGGGAGGGGGAGGGGAGGGCAAGGTGGGGGGAGGAGGGGAGGCGAGGCGAGGCCGTGGTTGCATGGCGCGTATAAGAGGAGCCAGCGGAGGTGGGAGGTGGGGAGAACGTTGAGGAAGAGGACTGAAAATAGCAAGCGGACGGGCATGCGGACGCCGGACGGCCTCCGCTGGCCGCCTCGCCTCGGTGTCTGCTGCCAGTTTTGCTCCTGGAATGGAATGGAATGGAAGGAAGACAAATTACAAACACGTGCGAGCGACATCTCGTCCACCCCGGCACAGGCAAAATTGGGCTGGCTCTACCAGTTTTTTTTGTTTTTTTTTTGAACGGCACATCTCTGGCTCTACCAGTCAAATGTGACTTTTGTTATGGAATGGAACTTGATGCGGCTCGAGCAAATTCTCATCTGTTGATGCAGCTCGAGCAAATTCTCATATGTGATCGTGTGGTCGGAGCCGTGTACGTTTATAGTAGATTTTTCTGCGTCACTATGTCCGGCTTCCGACTGTTGCTGCTTGCTGGAAGGCGTCGTCATCCTCACCTGTCTTATCAACAACGGCCGCCATACGTGCAGATGCAGCGAGCCACGGCGGAGGATGGCCGCCGGCGACACCACAGCAGCCTACAGAGGCAAAGGCCGCATCAAAGGGACAAAGACGGAGCCACCATGGCGCGGACCACTCCACCGCTGGAGGCCTGGCCTCTCGCCGGAGCCACTCTTCCCGCTGAACGGTCTCCTAAAACTGTCTCCACGTTTGAAAAAAAAAAAAAGTCTCTAAGTCACCTTCGGCCGGACAAAGTCACGTTTGATAATTCGATCGTCTAAATGTTGTAAAAAAGTAGAATTTGTGTTGGATATAGACTCTTCTAGATGGGATTACTATCATGGATAAGCTCCGGTTATGAACAAAGGCAGTTTCTTGCTGATGGAGTGATGGCATGTCATACACATTTGCTCAACAACATTACTCTCTCCGTTCCAGAATATAACAACGTTTAGCTTTTCCCAAAGTCAAACATTAATAACTTTGACCATAAATGACATAAAAAATTATAAAGATTGGAAACATAAAAATTACGTTTATAGATTGGTCACGAAAGCAACATTATAACATGTATCTCTTTTACTTAAAATAAATTATATTTTTAGAAATAGTGTTGGTTAAAGTTAAGAATATTTGACTTTGAAAAAGTTTAAACGTTGTTATATTCTGGAACGGAAGTAGTATATTGTTTGTTTAAATAATATAGATACATATATAGTTTTAAAATACCTCGTAAGTTTTAGCAATTAGTAGCAACACATGCATCCCCCTACTGTAGTTGTGGTTAATTAGTTAATAGACCTGCTGCAAAGTGTCTCCGCTCAGTTCAACTAACATGGGTCCAATCAGATCATCTGTCATCTCAGCAATACTACCAAACAAACGCATCCAACACAGGATGAAATATAAATGCATCCACTTGTCGACAGACATTGCAACTTTGAACACAAGTATCGCCTGGTTTCATTTTTGAAACATAACACATGGAATTTCTTGAGATATGTTTTGAAACATAACAAATGGAATTTCTTGAGATATATATAACTTGTCTATAGAAACCAGCCAGCCTTGTGGCTCCTCCAAAGATGCTATTCACTACGATTATATGTAGCATCCGAGTGCACACAAATTCAAACTAACACAAGCAGCAGTTTCCTCACGAGACACAACCAAGTTCGATGAGAAGGCTGACGTGTAATGTACAAAGAATGGAAAACCAGTTTGGGGGGAAAAAAAACCCACTATCGTGCGCCAAGCAAATACACCAACTAATTGACTACAAGAAATCAGATTGGAGCATTGTCCCAGTTACACTGAAAATACATAATATTTGAACAAGGCATGCATGCATTATTCAGCGCCGTACAGATGAGCCTACAAAGTACAGACTGATCTAAACTTTGCACCAACAATAAATACCACATGTTATCCGACGACTGGTTGATTCTGCTGGCATACTCTTTAACCACTTTACCACTCTTTCAAGGGTATGCATGGTAATTAGTAAGGGTGCCACGGATTCCAGGAGAAAATTATGTGCGCAGCTTTCCAAGTGATCTTGAACACCCAGAGTGGCCATAGAACTATCCAGAATAAGAAAAGTTCAAACATTTGATGTAGATACAACCGGGTCTATCTGACAATTAGAATTTTAAGCGATCACCACAATTCAATCACATAATACTATCACAGTCCATAAAGTCCAGAAATGATTCCATGGAAAATTTGAATATAAAACATGATCACATCCAAACGACCTTTTGAGGCATTGGACGAACCATGGCAATGAAGATGTACAGAATTATTAGGAAAAGGGATGCAGCATTGTACAGAGAAGGTAAGTGACAACATACAATTCCTTTCACTCCAAAGATTTGAGTAGTCGGAATAAACCAGCTGCTTCCCTTATCCGTGAAAATTCAATACAGAATGCTTGTACCTCAATGAAAAGATCTTGAACTGCACTCAAAGAAACATGCATAAAATTATCAGACTCGCCCACTTGAAAAAAAAAAAAAGGGAGAAAATAAGCAATCAACTTTGCGATGACTGATGAGGTACAAACTGCAGCAGACCAGCTATCAACATTCCACTTAACTCCTTTCACAAAGTGGAATTAAAAACATATTGCGTGAAATTTAGGAACATCCTAAACATTAGCACACGGCTATTGTCAAACAGCACCTCCAGATCTAAGAGACCCATATTGTTCAGAATTTTAAGACTAGAATATAGGCATGGGAATACATTCACTCAAAGCAATAAAAACAAAACCAAGAAGTTCATTCAAGATAAAGGTTAAAGGAGTGCTACACTTGCATATGCATAGGTTTCCAAATCATGTAGACAGCGGGGTGTTTTCCAACCATGTAAGCCAACAAGTGGTTTAAGAACATTCACATTTTCTGCGGAGAATGAAAGGCAAGATAAGCAACTAGCCTACAAAAGTGCCCACACAAAAATAGCATACCAGTGGTAACACACTACAATAAAGGTGCACAACCAAATATTGCACATCCAGATAGGGATACAACAGTCATAATCTTCGAAAGCTAATATTTTGGATGCGAATGCAGAATTTCAGAAGCAGTATGCAGATTAAAAAAGGATGGCCAATCATACAAGCGAATAACAATATCCTCACCATTTATAATCTTGTTTCGGATGAGACTCTGCAGGAAAACGCAAACCAGCCTCACCAGTCTGTTTTGCATGTACTTATCCTGCACATAAACAAGAAAAATTAACATAAAATTTACCAAGTATTTCCACGAGAAGTCCCAGATTAGCCGATACAAAAAAAAAAATTGCAAAACACAGTTTAAATGAGTGAATCACAACATTCATAAACCACTGGGTATTTATTTTGCAATCATGTAAAACATGCAAAGGAATTATAATCTTGCACACAACACAGCTGATTCAACAAAGTAAATCATCAAAGCACTGACAATGTTCACAAAATAGCAGCACTGAATCTTATTCCTACTGGCATTGTAAGCATGAACCTGAATTAAGATTTGATACCACACCAAAATGCAGGTCAAAGTCCTTTGTCACCAACTTCAATTAAATGAATCAAAAGAAGAACTTCAATTAAATGAATTGAAAGAAGAACAAACCTTAATTGTTTGACATGATTTGATACAATTTGTGATATACTGATGCACAAACTCTGTTGGAAGTTCAACAGCAGTAGTAAGCCTGTTCACAACTTCCATAGAATGCAGGCTCATCTCCATGTGGACTAGACCATCAAAGTAACTATAAAAAAAACGATTATTAATCAAATAAAGTTCAAGAAGGCAGATCATGATAACTAAACATATGTTGACAGAGGAGATACATACCCTGAAATGTCAGGAGAGTTAATTAGCTTGGAAAGAACCTCTACGGCGATGAGTGGATTGTGCTCAACAAGATCCTGAAACAATACACAAATTCTGACTTCCAAGCCTAAATGACATTAAATGTGTACTCGATTTTTTAAAAAGTGTATTCATACAGGAAGCTTCTGTGGAGTCATCCCGCAGTAATAAACCAGTTTAGGATCCTTTGTCAGTTCTAATATGACTTGCTGCAATAAGCTGTGAACAAATTAGGCATGTAAATTGGAAATATCTTGTGCACCAATGAATGTGTATGAGAAAGGAGGGTGATAAAAGTCTAGGTACAATATGTCACAAAAAAACCTAGGTACAATAAATTTATCCATCACTTAGGCTAATGAAATTTATCCAGTTTAGGATCCTTAGCTAGTTCTAATATGAGTCTATAACTTGGTGCAATAAGCTGTGAAAAAATTAGGCATGTACTATTGGAAATATATTATGCACCAACCAATTTATCCATCGCTGAGGCTAATGAAATTGCATATTTTATAGGGTACAGAGAAATAAAGAAGGAATCATCATCATCATAAGAACTACATATGGTGCATATCAATTTACTAAAACACCCACTATTATATAGAAAAATATATTGGATGTAGCAGTGAACCTCCAGTTGGGAACGTGCAATAAATTTATTCATTACCAAGGCTAATGAAATTACCTATTTTATAGGGGACAAAGAAAAACAAGAAGGAATCCCCATCATAAGAACTACATGTGGTGCATCAGTTTACTAGAACGCCCAGTATTATATAGATAAAATATATTAGAATGTAGCAGTGAACCTCCTGTTGGGCAGGTGCAAGTGGACCTTTTAAGGCTCTTGCAATTAAATCTCGGATAGCAGCCCCTCGACTCGTATCGGCACACATGCTATAATCCCATAATAGCTCATGGTTATTGTCAGGGTTCAGCCATTGTAGCTGCATGTTCAGCACAATTGAAGTAAGATTTAGAAACAAAGCTGGTGTGAATATGCAACTATAGAATTGAGTATTTTACCTCCCCATCTAGTATAGGAAGTCTTGGGGGTGTCGGCCGAATCCACTGAGGGCCCAATCTTCCCCCCGATTTTGCTTGGAGTAAACCAGCAAGAGCAGAACCTCTATCATCAGAAGCAGATTTCTGTTTGTCTCCAGGTAATGATATCGCAGACCTTATAAGATTACAATTCAATAAAGAAAATATAAGAAGAGTAGAGCAAATGAACTCCAAGCACCACAAAGATAAATTTGGGTGAAGGGGTGTATATGAGCCTACATACTCTGATGAATTTGCACAACTTTGAGGCACATCCGGATCTGGTATAGCACTTCTAACAGAAGCAGATTTGAAACTACTAATCTGAGGCTGAGATTGTACACCATTACTGCAATACTGCTTCTCAAGTTGTTCCCGTGGCAACAAAGCCTATGCAGACAGATGAATATATGAAAAAAAAAATGCACGGATGTTGCATTCACTCAATTCCTTAACCAGAACTTCAAAAAAGTTACGAAGGTAAAAGCCTACCTGAGATGCTGAAACAGGCCCATTTAGGTAATCTACAGCTGACTGATTCAGGATCTGAGAAATAAAGACCATCGCCGAAATTAGCTAAACACTCGACTACCCAGTTAACATTCTCAAAATAGATAAATGAAAAGACCACAATGTCCAAGCCGTTGATTGCATCTTATAAATGTTCATAATAGGGATCCTTAATTGGTGCTGTATGCACCAGCCAGTTGCATCCAAAAGCCTAAGCTGAGGGGAAAGACGTGCATTTCACATATACTTCAACACTAATGAACCTTAATCAGTAGATGCATGCCAGCATAGGAAAGGGTAACATGATTTATGGTCCACCAAAGTTTGTATTACTTGTGTAAAGAAGTCAAAGAAAGAGAAAATACCTCATTATTATTGTTTCCACTTGATGAAGTCAACAATAGTTGGACAAAAGCCCGTTCCGATTTCCCTGATGTTTCATCGCAGGCTGCCTGTGGATAATCAACACAAGAAACTAAGACTTTAAGCATGAAAAATATTTAGTCTAATATCCAAAGGGCACTGGAATAGACGGATCGCAAGGGCAATTGAATCATGTTGTTTGGCCTGTACCGCAACCATATGCCAGAATAAGAACAGCCGTTGGCTGATAGGACCAGAGGCAAAGATCATTGTATAGAAAAGTAACAAAACAAATTGCAATGTACAACTTTTTAACATGATTCTGGTTTACAGCACAACAAAAACATTATGCAGTTGAAAGAGGCAAGGGCCCAGCTACAATAAAAAGTATTCAATCAAAGCTGTAAATAGTTTACAGCACAGTGCCAACAGATTAGGAGTACATGATTAATTCGATCAGAAATCTATTAAGAATGTGAAGTAAACATGTTCTTTAGTCTTTACCCAAAAAAAAAAGTGCGCTAGGGAAATGTTGTTGCAATTCAAGAATGCCATGGATACAGCATTGGCTGATCCACAGATTTAAAAATGGTTTGATGTAAAGAAAAAGGTTGCATAAGCTAAACCTTGATCCACATGGCCATTTCCTGAAAGGACAAAGGCCTCACTTGCAAACTCTATTACTGGATAAGTAAATATAGCAAATACTGGCAGCTCAGAGACGTGTTTGGTATTAGTGTTGTAGATGTGTGAATTGGAGAAAAATAAAAATTAAAAAATATCAATACTCCACTCCAGTTTATCATAAAAAATACGGAAAATATTGCACCGTCACACATTTATATGTTTAGCAAGTACGCTGAATACGAAAAAAATTGGGAATTCTTCCAGTATAACCAAATAAAAAATAATTGAAAAAAAAGTTTTACAGCTTACATTTAACAATATAGGAACATATGGATTTACTGTCTGTGGGGAGTAGCTCTGATGAAGAATTGCAAATGCAATTAAACGACCAGTAGGATGGAGCATCTTCTTGTCCTGGTCAAAGGACAACATAATATATTAGATTTGCAGAACTGTGCTTCTGAAAGCGCATATACATCTAAGATCTCAAAATGAACACTTGAACAGAATCAACTCCCCTAACTCCCAAAATGAACGCAAGGTAGGTGAATAATATACCCCTAAAATTTCCAAATGCAGGTCAAATATGCTTATTATTAAGGACTAAGGAGAATGCCTTTGAAAATGCCAACTACAATTGTCACAGCATGATTTGATCAGAAGTCTCGAAGCCATTGTTTCCTATAAGAGTATTTATCATAACTGAGCAGTAGTAGATCAAACTGAAATACTAGCCATGCTCGAACCATGGTTTTGGAAGTACTTACTCCCCCACAAGACTATAAGAGCTAAGTACACAGAGATTCTAGTTTCTAGTGATCTGGTCACATGAACCATTAGCAGCATGGTGGTCCATGGAATGAATAACAAAGGAATGTGGATCTATGAAGCTAGCAGTGCTAACACTCAGGCACAACAGATCTAACTACAAGCTATCCTCATTGCCAACATGGAACTATGGAATAAAATACTTTAAGACAAGTCCTGAATGGCATCCTACAAGCAACATTAACCACAGTGGCTGATGATCGTCAACGATGCTACAGCAGAATGGAGGACTCAATCATTATGAAATTCTCACAAGACACAAATGGAAACAAACCTGATCTAGCTAACAACACGAAGACACACAGAGAAACTCGAAGGCCCTACCTAGCAAAAATCCATAGAAATTGACCTAAATCTATCGGTCCAGCGATACATTCAAGGTCAAAGGATTCAAAATTCAGAACCCATCCCGAGGAAAAACCAAAACCCACGAATATCAGCTCTATCAAAGAAACCGCCAGACCATTGCAAGGCAGAATCCCATTCCGCAAGCGCAATCAGAGGAATGCAGCATCATAATTCGCGGCCGAATCAGAAGCAATTAAAATAGACTCACAGCCACCTCGGCGAACCAAAAACCCACCGAATCTGAGCACCCAACGCAAACGCTAACCCAGCCAGCTCAAACCGGTCCCCGATCCGTTTCCCGCCGCAGAAGCCCCCCCGCCCAATCTGACAAAAGGAAACGAAGCAAGCGAGCGAGCTGGGGGAGGAGCGAAGGAGGGAGACTGGAAGGCACATGGGGTGGGGGCGGAGGAGCGGTGGCTTGCCTCGAGGAGGAAGCAGAGCGCGCCGCCAACGCGGAGGCGGCGCTCCCGGGGGAACCGCGCGAAGAAGTCGGCGACGACGTCGGCGAGCGGGCGGGTCGCGGCGGCGAGCAGGGGGAGGAGGTCGGCCCGCTCTTCGGGCCGCAGCGTGGGGAACGGGGCGCACGCCGACATGGTGGGCGCCGTCGTCGTCGGGGTCGCGGTGGCCGTCGCCGGGAGGGACGGCGGCGAGGATTTTTCTTTTTAGGCTTCGGTTTTATTTTTACTTTTTTGGGGGGCCGGGGTCAGTGGGTGGAGTAGGCGCGGCTCGGGATGTCGATCGGACGGGCGGTTGCATTTCTTTCCTTTCCTTTTCGCCCAGCTCTGCTGGACGCCCTGTACCTGCGGCCCGCTTAGGCTTGGGCTTGGGCTGGGCTCGGGCTCGAGCTCGACCCACTCTTGATACCATATTGAGGATTATTTGAATGTTTTTTTTAGGATTTCAGTTTGATCTACTACCGCTTGGTTGTGATAATGTTGTAAGGAGAAGAACAAGGCAAGAACTGAGCTTTCCCTCTCTTGATCATTCTCTGTTCCTAATTTGCAGGCCTTGTCCGTTTACAATTTAGTCCATAATATACATGATATTTACATATCAACATTCACCAAGCGCAATGCAGCAACGACAACAAGGACAAGAGGAATAACGATCGTTGCTTCGACAAAAGCCAGCGGGATTACTTCAAAAAGCGCAAGCTAGATGATACTGGCGCGGTTGTGGAATGCAACCTGCAAGATCAATTCAAAAATTGTACAATGTAATTTTACATAATTTTTGCTGCTTTTCTCTTTGGGTCTGAGGCCTTGTACAATGTAAATATTCTTTTTTATATAGAATGAAAAATCCAATAGGGGGGCTCTCCTGCTAGTCGCCTCAAAAAAATATCCATTCAAAAAGATCTTGCACAAACAGTGCCCCATGCACCCAAAGACAAAGCATAACATCTTTGAGTGCATCAGCCTCTGCAAGCCCTTGAATGCCCCACCACTCACGAAGGATGGCAAGGGAAGAAAGGATCTGGAGGATCACGATAGCGACAAGGGCCCATAGGGCTTTCAACAATCCGCGAGTGTCGTCAACATCATCTTCATCGACGACTCTAGATTCATCAGCAAGCGTGAGCTTACGCTGGTCTAAATCAAAACACCTTACAGTTGAAGCTATTCTCTTCAAATTATTTTCGGTGAGCATAGGGACTCCTAGCAAGTCCACCAAATTGCCTCTACATAAACGAAGACCAGGGAGGCGAAAGTTTGGTACAACCAAAAGGCAGGGCACCACATTTCAAAGGTGGAGAATACGCAGAGCTTAACTTACTTCCTGAAGATCATATAGATACCAAGACCTCGTTGGTTAGGAGGGTGGCACGGAAATGACAATTGCTTATTTCCCATAGAAATCTTCTCCTAATTTTTTTTTCAATCTTCCTGATAGCCCAAAGGGGCGAGATCCACTACCATTGCAAACCAACCAACAATGAGGTAAGCGCAAATTGAGTCAAAGCTTTTCTACCCGCCGAGTTAGCAAATCAGCCTTCCAATAAAGGAGCCCATCAGCAAATCGACCAATGGTTGGCTGAATTTCTATTGTTGATGATCTTCACAAAGATAGATCAACACCAAGAATAATTGCATGGTAGCTCAAACAATTCCTAGGGAAGATACTCCTGTATATTGCTGATGACTATTTCAGATCACTTGATGGGGAAGATTTTTCTTTCTTGCATATTAGTTATCGTGTAGGATGTGCATAGTTTTCCACATAGTGGGACAAAGGAAAATGACCACACCATCTACATATAAGTAAATCCGGTGTTGTTGAGTTATGAAATAGAGGGGGCTGCAACATGCCATCATCAGATGCCTTCGGTAGCCAAGTGACTAAGAACTTCCATCACAAAACAAGAGCATCATGTACAGAGGATCTCCTTGATGATGACAAGAATGACCTGACCAGGAATACGATTAAGCAGTACTTGTGTTGACACGGAAGCTAATAACCAACTAAGAATATGTCGCACCAAATCGATCCAAAACCTAACTTTTTTCCACACCTCGAGACAAATTAGCCAATAAATTCACTCAAAGGGCTTTGCGATGTCCAACTTGAGGAGAAAACGGGCATGCTCCTGTTGATGGAGAATTCTAGCCTTTATTGCATAAGCATGAAATTATCTTGAATAAACCAACCTTTAACAAAGTCACTTTGATTATGAATCACCGTTTCATGGAGCCGGCCAGGCGGCCAGCGAATCGGTTCACAAGGATCATAATAATAAGTTTTGCAAGGCTATGGATCAAACTCATTCGGTGAAAATCCTTGATATGCAAGGCCTCATCTTTCATCAAGAAAGGAATGTAAATGCTCAGTTGATAAGCTCCATGTGTTCCAAATTTTCTGCTACACAATGCAGAAATTGCAGCCATAATATCAATATTTATGATTAGCCTGCAGGACTTGTTGAAGCACCAAGTAAACTGATACGAATGATTCCGAACCTGCCCATCTTAAAGAGACGATACGAATGATACCAGTGAACGAACGAGTTGCATACTGAGGTATAAAACATTGATTTTTTTTCTCTAATCGACAACCAAGGTGTATGACCGTGTTTGTTTTGCATATATTTATTACTCCTCCATGTTAAAACATGGCTGGATAGTATGACAACATTGACAACGACAGTACTATTTTTTTCCTCTATATTATTCGCATGAATCCTGTTGAACTCGGGGATGGCTTTAAAGCAACTTGATATCGTTATCGTTAGGTATACTGAATGTACGAATCATGAGAAAAACTATCAAGTGGAAAAGCTTTTTGAAAGAGGTCCCCTACCTTTTAACTTGTGCTTTCCTTGGTGATGGAACTTTCTGTCAAGGATGTCAGGTAGCTAATATTTGTATCAAATCTCCTTTATATATGTCTCAACACTGGCAAAAAAGATGGTGCAAATTTGAGGCAAAGGAGATCATGGAATTGCCATAGTGTACCTTCAAGGTCTTTATATCTCTGCAAGTGCTTTGAAGAATCTGCTAGTAGTTGCGATAGAGCTCTTTTACAGCGCACAATACTAGTGTCCAATAGTATATAGTATTGGTTAAGGATAATTTAGTAACTTACCCTACACCTATTTATTTTAATAATTTTAATTGGTAACAATTCTCACTCTCTAATCTGTAATATAATCATATCAATTCAAACTAATGAAAACATAAAAGAATACTAATTAATAACATAATACATAATTTTTTTAATATATTACATTAATATCATTAAATTACTTCATAGATTACCCCTAGCCCACTATACTATCCTTAAATACTACTATATCACTAGGATCATTTTGTATAGTATATAATTAATCTCGACCGTCGGATCTTTATATACTAGTCTTTTTAACCGCTAGTATGGTCATATTGTGCGCTATAAAAGACCTCTTGCGATATTATCGCTTATTACTGATGCAATCCAGGTGTTGTTAAAATTAAAGAGCCAAAGATTAAAGAGTCAAAACGCAAACTCAATGACAATTATAGCATAGTTTAGAGTTCCAGGGAAATATTTCCCAGCATAGTCTCATATAGCTGACCCATCACCATAAACCTTCTCACTAAAGATTGAACAACAGTAGCTTAACGATAGCAGGAAATGCAGAATACATCGGTTTTGCACTAGGACGGCTAGCCGAACTTGTTTGCAATGCCAGTGTCCACGAGCTCACCTACCAAGTGTAACATCTTCTCCATGACCATGAGCAGCTCGGGCCATTCACAGTACAGAGTTTCCTCAATGTCGTCATTGCTGTACTGATGCGGGTGGCTTCTTACATTTCTGTTGAGCCGCAGTAGATCAATCGGAGCCCTCTTGTACTCGTTCTTAACATTGACAACCCACTTGTTGATTTCTGCATTTGATCTGGCAGTGTCCAACCAGTCGTTCTTGTAGGGGAGATTACAGAGTATCCTCTTCTTCTTTGCTTTGTCCGTACGACCAAGATGATTGACAATTCTATCGTGTAGCATCAAGAAGACCTCAGTGCTGCGAACACAAGTAACAAAATGAGACTGTGGCAGCAAATTTAAGACAACAAAGCTGAGTCGAAAAAATACCGGTTTTCCATGGGCAGCAGCGCAACGTGGTTTACAATAAAGAATTCATCTTTCATTGTAAAGGCGCCCTTCCGCAAGAGCGCAAGGAATTCCCTGTAGTCCGGAGGCAAATTGGCGATAACCCCACCCGAGGTTTCAATCAAACTAACCAGGACCTCGAACAGGTGCCTGTAGTCATCTCTCATACGCTCAATGCTGACGAAGCCTTTTGCAGAGAAACTAGCACCCCTGAGCTTGACAGTCCCAGTGCTCCCTATCCAAACGTTGGACAGGTTCAGAGGTGCAGTGAGGTACCTGCCAGCTGAGTGATAGCTCTCCAGTATCAATGCAAGTTTTCTGCTGATCCTAGTCGCTTTGTCGGATAATCTCCAGAATTTCCTTGCCGTTCCTAACACCGGGACCTGGATCAGCATCGGGTTCTCTTTGGCGTAGCTCAACGCGTCTCGCAGCCCCTCGGCAGACGACTCGTCGATGTCCTCCTCGGTGCTATGAACACAGAGAGTAAAAAAGAGTGTGGCAACAGATACAATAAAACTGAACCCAGGAAGGAGAAAGAAGTTTCTAGTGATTATATGACGTCTCACTTGTGCTTATGCTGAGAAGTCACCACTCGGTTGACAAATGCTTCCATGTTTGGACCAGCAGCCTGCCGAAAATACCCAATCGTGCACTCGGTGACGAAAAAGAAAAACATTCAAGTGAAAAAAAAGACTGCACGAACTGATCTAGTCTCCGACGCTCAGTAACAACAGATTAGTCCCGGAGGATCCTCATCGATTTCTTTCGAGGAAGAACAACAATCTCATATCTTGAAAAAAGCATGGGAAGGTCGTCGAAGGCTAAGATTCCTCGTAATACGTTCCTAGCCTAGAATAGATTAAGACATGCGCACACATGGATATCTAAACGATCTGCCAGAGGATGACCTTGCACGCACGGATCTTACTACTCCATAACAAATCATAACCTTATTTGTATCCTGCGAAGGTAAAATTTTACTGTAAATTGCATGTTTGGACCAGCACGGATGTAGATTCTAACCTGCATCACGGCGCCGGCGCAAAGGCCAAGGCCAAGGCTAACGCCCCGACCGAGGGTGTTTCCCATTGAGATCACTATCTAGCTGCTGCTTGGCTTGTTCAGCTACCGAGGTTGAAGGCAGCTGCCAGCCAGAGGTGAGGGAAGAGCGAAGGGAAAGTGGTGGTAGGACTGGAAATGAAAAACAAAGGAGACTTGACTCGAAAGCTACAATCAGGGCGACTGTTTATGATTGACGACCATTCGGAGTGCTTTCTGTCATGCTGGTTTTTGTCTACGTAGGGGTGTTTAGTTAGTAGAGATAGGTGGAAATTTCCTGTAGCGGATATGTACTGTAGTAATAAATAGCGAGGAAATGATGAGATGGATGTGATAGGAGGAATAATGAATATCTAGAATGTAAACAACTCCGTACACGAGAAAAAAATTACCTGTAGATTCTCTAGCCCGACTTTATATGAGATTTTTACAGCAGTTTGGTAAAAAAACAACATTTTAGAACCGACTGGTGGGGTATTTTTTGTTGTCCATTTTAGGGGTTTTTCCCTTTTTAGTAAATGGATAAAAAAAAAGGGGGATTGGCTGCTGGGCGAACTGGGCCGCTACAAGGCCCATCACTGGGCCGAGTAGCCCAGCTCGCCAGCAGCGAAAAAGGGCCAGCGCCAGCCGCCAGCGAAGGGATAGGGTTATCCCTTCGCTGTTCCTCGTCAACGCTCCTCCGAGCGATTCGCTCGCGAGCGAGCGGTTCAGCGGCGGCGCTGGCGGCGGCCAACGGCGCCCGACCTCCACGGGAGCTGGACGTGTGGGAGCGGGGACGCGCCCGAACCTCTCGGGCGCGTGGGCGGCTTGAGTGGCTGCTGCACCTCCTTCTCCGCGCGTTACGCTCGTTCGCTCGCGAAGCGCGCGATGCGGCGGCGGTGCTGGCGGCGCCCAACGGTGCTTGAGCTTCTTGCGGGCGCGTGGATCTGGCTCTACTGGCTGCTGCTCCTCCTCCTCGCCTATATATTTGGGGAAGTTTCTCTCCCTCAAGATACTTGAGTTTTCTCCTCTCTCAAATCCAGTCTACTGTCTCTCTGGTTCCCTTCCTCTGGTGGTCGCCGGAGTTGTTTCGCGAGTTCTCTGGTGAGGAGAATTTGAGCTGCTGCAGTACTGCGCCTGTGTGGTGTCGTGCTGCAGTTCGAGGCTCTGTTCGTCGTCCACCTTGGCCAGGTGCCTGGGTCCTCTGCTGTGCGGCGTTCGTCTTCTTCTCGGGTCGCTGCCTTCGACGTTCCTGTCGGCATCGACAGCGGCTCAGTATCTCCGTCAACCTCCCGCTTCGACGACTCGGATGTGAGCGGCGGAATTGGTTTTCTAGGACAGAACTATTGTTCGCTGAGCTTTGTCTTCCCACGTAGCCTCTCTACGTGCAGTGAGTTTTCGTTGCCTCTCTCTGTTCGTTCGATTTTGATATCGTGCAATCTGCTAGTTCAATCTTGGGTGTGATCGCATGGTTAGACGGATTAAGATATACTCGATGATGATTAGTGGTGATTTGTGAGACTAGTGTGGCTTATCCTTTGGATTCTATACTTGTTTTGTATCTCTGAGATATTATCTGTGACTGAAAATATTGAGTAGCATATTTTGGTGGATCTCTGATTTTGTTCATAACTCTGTGAGTCCACTGCGGATGAGTGTTGGCCGTGTTGCTGAAGCATGCACATTCTGTTTCAGTTCCAGGCATAGACTTGATTCTGGAATTTGCTGCTGTTGAGAATCATTTGTCATTGAATCCTGTTTTGGTTTAAATCAAAGTATAGAATTAAGTTCAATTTGTGTAGGAGTGCCACACTAGTCGAGGATTTGACAACACCTAGTGTTGGAAGGCTTGTAAAAGCAACCCACTATCTGAGAGAAATTTATAAACATATTTCTTATGTTTTGGTCTGTGATTTGTTTTCTTCATCTACTTGAATTGTTTATGGATTTGAGAATGACCATGGATAAAGTAGGCTCATATTTTTATTACTTTGAAATGTACTCATTCATGTATGTAATCTATAAACATGTGTATCATCTGAGGAATGTAATTGTTATTCAAGGAATTGTAAATGTTATTGTTATATGCAATTTATTTATTTTTGAAAGCATGTCACTTATTATTGAAATATTACAATATTTTTGCCCCTTCCAAACCAGAAAAAATATTTAACACCAACTCAAATGCTGAGAATAAATGGAACTGTTCCACTGACAGTGCGAGAGTATCTGTAAAGGCGTGCATAATGATTTTTTTTGTTCTTTTGGTAGTACTTTCTTATGGTAGTACATATGTTTAGAAGAAGTTGCATCAGAGTCACAGCTTGATACCGGTGGTAGAAGGCATCATGGCTGTAATCTAACCGTCCTTTTGGGAATCATGGTAGCACACACAGAAGCGTTTTTTTTTCCGGAAATTTCAGTCTTCACGTCGATGGGCATCGGTGATGATCGAGAATGCATAAATCTTGCCGCACATGGATGAAATTGGAGGTGTTCTCGTGGAATAAATAGGACGTGTGTGATCACGGATTTGATTTCTTGCTATTTGAGGCAAAAGCAAAAGTTGAAGGATTAAATCAACTATTCAGATATTTTTTTTCTCGAATATGCATAAGGGTTGCGTATCTTTGTATTAGAAGATGAAATTAGAGTTTTACAACCCGGACTGTCGCCACGCACCCTACATACATTGGCTGTATTACATGAGTTAAACAACCAAGAAGGAGAGCTACAAAGAGCCTAGAGGGATTACTCGCTAAAAAGACAACCAAGATGCTTGGCTCCAGCTGCCATCCATTCTTCGCCCTCCTTCTTGATCCTTTGGAGCAGCCCCAGCGGTTGCAGCTCCGTAGCACGAAATACGCGGGTGTTTCTTTCCTTCCATAGCTGCCAAGCAATTAGAGCGAAAAGGGTATCGAAGCCTTTCCACTTACGCTCAGGGAGTTGAAGTCTGAGTTGGATCCACCATTCTTGCAACGTTCCTGTGCCTGGGGCGATCACGGTGAATCCCAATCCCTGGAGAATGGCCCACCAAACCTGCTGCGAATAGGAGCAACGGATTATGATATGATCCATTGTCTCCGGTTTCTGGTCGCAGAGCAGACACGCCGTGTGCGATCGCAGCCCGTGCCTAATGCGCCGATCAGCCGTCCAATGTCTCCTTAGAAAGGCCAACCATAAGAAGGTAGATGTAATGGTTAATTGGTTGATAATTCTTTGCATAAAGATTGCAACAAATTGGGAGAAACTTGTTTAATTGTTTCACCGCATAAAGGGATCCCGCAACATAAGGTTGTTCCGGTGGATAGTTGCATTAAGGTGACGTAGTATGGTCCATTTTCCTTCTTTCACCATTCTATGGTTAATATAAATGCATGGGTAATGCTATAATGAACTCATCAATATGCTCTTGAGATGTGCATAAAAGATCGAAATGTGATCAGTAAAGTACGACTCATGGTTCTCCTTTATGCCTTCCTTTTTTTATAGTCCTACTATGTGTACTTGACACTTAATATTGGTAGACATGGCACTAATTATGGTTAGGATTGAAGCTACTTTGGAATTAAAGTCACAAAAATATAGCCAAGGACAAATACCATGATCAAAGTCACACAATGAATTTTATTTACTTTTAACTGTGAAAAACCATAGCACATTTTTCATAACAGATGCTCTCATTCAAACTATGTTCGTCTTTCTATTTTTTAAAAAAGGAGAAACCCATTATCAATTTCCCATTTGATAAAACAACATAGATAAAAATACCTGGCCTTGGTGTTACTAGAATGTACTATGTGGTGCATTTCCTTCCTCTTTATCCCATTAGTGTTTTTCCTTGTTGATGCATTCGAGTTGCTTTAAATATTTTTTTATTTAACAAACCGGCACAATATCAAGAGTTCATATGAGCAATCGGGGTTGGGGTATTGTTCAATGGCCTTTTCTTTTTTATTTCTTCATGATTTCATCGGAAGTCTTTTTGTGCATATTGTGTGCAGTTTATTTTTGTAATATAGCTGTTGTCGATGAAATGGTACCTTATTGTTATCCTGAGCTTTTTTATTAGTAGGCCATCATTTATCAAAATACCAAAATAATTCTTGAGATTTGGATTCATCGTCGAGTACTGACAGTATAGATGAAAGAAACACTAGTCGTGTAATCAAAACGTACAGTCGAAAAGAGGGACCAAAGTACAGTCACATGAATCCATTATTCTTGGCACACAAAAGGAACTATCATGCAAACCTTCTGTCAACACTATCGGCATGTTTCGCAACACGCGCCATCTCCATGAAAAGGGAGAGAGCACAAAACCATAGATTATTGGACAAACTAGAGCATGGCTAGAGCACCTAGCTATGTCCAGTCTCAATGGGATGTATCAGAGTTTTAAAGCATTAAATCATGTGACAGTACGATGAAATGTGCATCGAGACTGAGGGCTCATCAAGCGCTTCATTCAAATCTCCCTACCAAACCGTATCAGATCAAGCCAATCCAAACCATGAATGATCAAAATCCAATTCAATAACTACAGAAGCTGACGTGCGGGCCCATCCCGGGGTTGACGCGTTGACCCCTGCCACCTTCACGAGGAACTAGCGTCGAGGAGGGCGGACCGCTGGCCCCACATCCACATGGCAGCGCCACTCATTGATGGATGGCGCATGATACCGTGGGCCCGCTGCGCAAGCCGGATGCGCTTCCCCCTCGGGACCTCGTCTCTCGACTCTCTTCACCGTACCTGGATGCTACCCTAGGCACTGCGCACTGGGACCAACATTTTGTGGTCTACCGTGGTCAGTGAGTTGGGTCGGACGTTGGAGGCCACAGCGTGCGGCGAGCGAAACGAGCATGCCGTGCAGCCACGGTGCGCGCACCTCGGTTGGTGCAGTTACCGCGCGGCCCCGCCGTCTTCTGGTCTCCGTCCCTTTATATACTCATAGAGGCTGCCCCCCGTTGCGTTCACCGTCACGGCGTCTCGCCTCACTCCCCCACATCTCCAAAGCGTAAAACCCCACTACGCCACAGAGGAGAGAGGGAGAGGGGCGCGCGGTGCGATCGATCGATGTCGGGCTCCGGTGATCGCCGCGGCGGCGGGCCTCCTGGATCCGGTGAGAACTTCCCGCTCCTCCTCCCCTCGCTCCCCGTTGGTCTCTTGATGGGCGGATCGCGCAATGCCGGAACGTTTAGGGGGTGGGGGTAGGGTTTAGGATGGCGGTGTCGGGGAATTTTTGTTCCGAGAATCTGATTCATCTCGTGCGTGGTCGCGTGCGGGTTCGTCTAGGCGATTGATTCGGTGATTGCGTGGTGCGGGGGATTTGCTCGGTCGGGGGTGGATTGCTCGATTTTGTGGGTCTTTTGTTTTGGTGCGATTGGGTTTGAGGACGAGGGGCGAATGCTGCTTCGCGTGGGTGCGGAATCGGATGGTTCGTTTGGGCGATTAGTTCATCCGCTTTCGCGGATCGATGATGTTGCTTAAGTTACTTTTTGATAGCTTGGAGTTTCATCTCTCTGGACCCGGGGATTGCCCTCTATTTTTTTCTCCGCGTTTGTTTTCAGTGTGATTTAGGTGGAGTTTGTGTGCTCCGTGCGAAGAAGAGTTTTGTTGGGCGTATTCCTTTTGTTTTAATTTTTAATCCGTTTCTAGAAATTTTTAAGCGCATATGTTAGGGGCTTTTAGTATAAATGGACCCTTACATTTCTGGGGTGTCTCGTCATCCTATCAAAATGGTGGGGATTATAGAGTTCCATCCGTGCTAGTGTGGATTTTGTTGAAATGTTAGGTGGTTTATTGTCCTAGATGTATGATATTTGGAGGTTCCTTTACTGTGCTGCAGATATGTGATCAGCATGTGCTCTCTTAGTTTCGATTATTTGTGATTGGTCTGTTTTATTTTAACATGTTAGATCATTCTGACTCAATCCACCCGGTCGTGAGTTTGGATTATATTTTGCATAGGGATTCAAGTCGTTGTTAATTTGATAAAAGTTATTATGAGGTTCTTAGTCAATTGGATGTACATTCAGTTATCTGATCTTTAGTTTAGTTGCATAGTTTGTGGTGGTGTTTTATTTTGTTTTTGTCTGTTGCTCCTCCCTGATTTAGTGTTCGACTTTGTTTGCTTCTTCCTGTGCCTGGTAACATACTGAATTACTGATAACTGAAATGAATTGTGTAAAAAGTTTGCTAGTGCGCATTGTTTTGACTTTGCTGATCTAGTCAACTACTGTTATGTTCATTTTAACAACTCTGGAGTGAAGTATTTGACGAAAGAGGTACGATGCAGTTTGTTATGCCTACTTTTGTATTGTTTATATGCGTTTTGTGACTGTTATATGCATGTTTCTTCCAGAGTCAAATACTGTAATATTTTTTGTACAAGATGTAAACACATGAACCGCTAGTGCTCATGCACCAACAGTTAGCAAGTGATATCTTGATGTGTATTGGGCCTGCAATGAAATCTCTTGATAATTAGATCTGCGCGCTTGATTTTGGCTAATGTATTAGCTACTTATTGAACTCTGATAGCTGTGAAATTACCATAATCTACTTCCTGCAGCTCCTCACATCATTTAAGATTGTGTATCATCTTACTATTCGAGAATGGAATGTGCAGTTCATGCCATTATGCATTGATAATTGTCTAGATTAATAATCTAACACTGCATAATCCTTCCATGCATACAGACGCTGGCTGGGAAACAATTGGGAAGAAGTCGAAGAAACCAGGGCCAGCAGCTGGGAGACAGTGGGCACCATGGAGTTCCACAAATGCTGCACCAAATACAGCAAGGCCAGCATGGGGTGGCAATGGCCCTTCACACCCTTCTGGAACCAGTTGGGCTCAATCTTCTGATCGTGGTGCTGCTAACAAAGGCCATCCTAGGCCACCACCACAAACAAGGGCTATAGAAAGAGAACCGCAAGCATCACGCCCTGTTGTTTCTCAACCTCTGCCCAATGGTTGGCAGTGGCAATCCAGGTCTCGCACATCTTGTTCTGAAGGTGAGAAGGATGATGCTCCTCCATCTGGTGGTGACCCTGAGCTAGAGAATGTAGATGGCAACGATACATCAGATGATGATGATTTGAGTGATGATATCAGTGATGACTATGATTCCGACGCAAGTGAAAAAAGTTTTGAAACTCGAAAAATGAACAAGTGGTTCAAGAGTTTCTTTGAAGTCTTGGATACACTGAGTGTGGAACAGATAAATGAACACACTAGGCAATGGCATTGTCCAGCATGCAAAAATGGACCTGGGGCAATTGACTGGTATAAAGGGCTGCAGCCCTTGATGACTCATGCTAGAACAAAGGGTGCTACAAGGGTTAAGCTTCACAGAGAATTGGCAGCATTGCTGGAAGAGGAGCTATCTCGCAGGGGTACATCAGTTGTACCAGCTGGTGAACAGTTCGGGAAATGGAAAGGGCTGCGAGAAAGCACTGAAAGCACTGATTGTGAGATAGTGTGGCCGCCAATGGTTATTGTTATGAACACCTTACTGGAACAAGATGACGATGATAAGGTGACTATTTTTTTGTTGCCTCCAACTGTGTCAGTACATTGTTTGCTTTCTGTATCATTTCATATTATGTCCATGTTCCTTGTCTGCTGAAGGTTATGGTGTTTAATATTCTTGTGAATGCCATCCAATTTTAAATATAGATCTTGTATTTGGGTTCCTGCTATCCCTTGTAAGCATTAATTATATATCTTGTTGGAGCATTTGATCTGACTGTATAAAGGTGCAATATGCTTCCTAGTTCCTACTATGAATACCGTGTTATCTTTCTTTGCCTAGATGTCATATTGATGTCTTGAGCACTCTTAGTTGACCCCATTGATCCTCTTTATTATCTTATATTCTTATACCAGTTAATTGGCATTCTTAAAAGGCAACGTATCCTATGAGAACTCAATTCCTATGAGAACTATGAGAACTCATATCTGGGCCACATGATTTTGATCCAATGGTGATCCAAGGAGAAGGTGGGAGGGGGGATTTGCAAAAGTTAATCATACTTTTGTAAATCCCCCCTCCCACCTCTCCCTACGCGTTCCCCTTGGATCAAGATCATGTGGCTCAGTTTTGAGTTCTCATAGTTCTCATAGAAATTGAGTTCTCATATGATACGTTGCCTTCTTAAAAAGGTCAAAGCATTGTGTCTCAATAATACTTTGAGCTGGTTGTTTTAAAAAATTGACAGCTATTAAATTACATTTGCTGGAGAACCTGCAACAGATATTCTCTTCTATGATTCTATAACTGTTTTTCCACTCATTTTTTTGCACTCAATGTGTGTTTCTGCTGCTTTGGGTTTAGATATAGTTTGAACAACGAGATGTGGATTATCAATTTGTCTTTCTAGGCTTTTATAGAAAATGACCCTTGATATACTCTTCGAGGACTATACAGTTATATTCTGATTTATTTTTGATTTATTTTTATTCTTTGACCTGCTCTAGTGGAAGGGCATGGGGAACCAAGAGCTCCTCGATTATTTTGGTGAATATGCAGCGACTAGAGCACGCCATGCCTATGGTCCAGCTGGGCACCGTGGGATGAGTGTGTTAATATTTGAAGGCTCGGCTGTTGGCTATATGGAGGCGGAACGTCTGCATAGGCACTTTATTACTCAAGGTACAGACAGGAACGCATGGCAGCAACGCAGGGTTCCATTCTTACCTGGTGGGAAGAGACAGCTATATGGATACTTGGCAAACAAAGATGACATGGAGACCTTCAATAAACATTGCCAAGGTACTCTTTCTCATAAAATTAACGCTGTCAATTCTGTATATGCCTATTTACCAATTAAACAACTGGATTTTGTCAAATCTTTCCCTGAATTATTTCTTTATGCCTTAAATAATGATTGTTGTCAACTTGTATGCTTGTGAACTATATTTTTGTTACAGCAATCATAAAGACATGTGAAGTTAGATATTTCTATTCTTCCATGTCATTGACATATTGTTCATGCTTGTTACTTCTAGTGATCATTCTGTTCACCCACTGATTCATTCATGTTTGAACAGAATGCTGTTTATTTCCTTTTGTTCTTGGGTCTTATGTTGGCCTTCCTTATACATACTCTTTAATCAATGTAGGCAAAGTAGGGTTATGGTGGCTGAAGCATAATTTCAGTTTAATTTTATTTGCATTGCTTTATGTTCTGTTTGGAATTAGCCTTTTCAGTACTTCATTTGTAACTCTGGATGCAGTGCCTAGATGAGAATTGAAATGAAGGCTACAAGTTCAATAAGCACTGTAGTCTTTTTGTAACTCATAGATCAAGCCACACTAGTTTTGATGCATCTATGGACATGTTTCTAAGTTAAGTGGGCACGTTTCATCTTCACTATGCTTTCAGGGAAAACCCGTCTGAAGTATGAGATGAGGTCTTACAACGAGATGGTGGTGATGCAAATGAAACAGATGAGCGAAGACAACCAACAACTGAATTATCTGAAGAACAAGGTGGTTAAGACAGAGCAACGCTCTAAAGCAGTGGAAGAAACCTTGGGTGTTGTTACCCAGAGGCTTCGTGAGACTATAGAAGAAGTTATTTTTGTCAAGGATAAAGCCAAAGAGAAGCACTTGGAGTATGAGCAAGAGGTAATAAGGTTACCCAAGTGGATATAGTATTATCTAACAACGGATATCTGTGCATCAAACAGTTTTTTTCAGCTATGACCATGTCAATGACTTGATTAACAAATGATTAGGAATTTGCCGTGAGAGTCGCACTCTCACATTTGCACTCCAAAACTTTTGCCATTAGACTCATGTTACCATGTATCCCATGCTGTTCCATGCTTTACAGATGAAGTACCAGGAGGAATTTTTCCACAACCAAATTGATGGTATTCACAAGATCACAGAGGCTAAAGAAAAAGAGTTTGAGAAGTTGCTGCAGGAGGAGCGCTCAAAGGCTAGGCGCTTTGGTGTGGATTCTGGAACGACTGAAGATTGCAAGCTAAGGTGTGTGACTAATTCACGGATGAATGGTGTTGTGCCATACCTGCAATTGTATTTATGAATATAGTGAAAGATTTATTTTGGGGTGGGAGATGCTACATCTTAATGCATCATTTGTCAAGATTGCTTCTGTTTACCCCTTGAACCATCCCATGCATTTCCAAGCACATACCAATTGCTGTTTTCCATTCTCAACCCGTCCTGTCTTGTTCAGGAAGGAGCAGGTGCAGAAGTTCATCGATGGCCAGGTGAAGGACGTGGCGGAGTTTGAGGCGGAGCGGGACGAGCTGATCAAAGCCCACGAGGAGAAGAAGATGAAGCTCAAGAAAGAGTACATGGAGAAAGAGCTGGAGCTGGAGAAGGAGCTGGACGCTGAGCTTACAAGCCTGATGGAGAAGCACAAGCCAGAAACCTTCCGGGCCTCCAGCTCGTGAAGAGGAAAGCTCCCTCAGCTTACCTTGGGTCCCCTGCTCGGGACAATCTCCTAGATGCTGATGTTCAGTATGCATAAACCAGTATGCCTAGACGTTCCGTAGATGATGCTAAACCATGGTCCGTGTGGTGACCGCGTGCGTGATATGGAGACTTAAACCTGCGCGGCGTTATATGGTCGCCGTAGTACATCTCTATCGTAGTAGTGTGCACATAGCACATCCGGCTTGTTAAGGCTGGGCTTCGCCTATGATGGCAGGCTCTTACTGGAATATGGTATCTAGTACTACCTCCGTTCTCTTTTATTTGACGCTGGATAGTTCAAATTTGAGCTACTGAACGTCAAATATATGAGAACAGAGGGAGTATCTGTTTATCCTCTATAATCCTGTGTTTTACTCCGAATGCAGAGTGATCTCTTGTTAGTTTTATCTTTTGCATTTCCTGGATGATTCTTTAGTTGCAATTTGTCTCTGGTGGTCAGCAGAAACTTGAAAGTTTCACCTGCCTTTTCCCCGCTACAACGCCGCGTCTTATGATCCTTTTTTGAAGAAAGGCCTCAGGAAAAAAAAGAAAAGGCCGTGTTGTAAAGAGGCTGCCAGCCTGCCAAGCGTTCACCCAGCGTGCGTATTCGAAGTGTTATCTGGTGGGCCTCGACTCATCCAGCCCATACTCTAAACCTGTAAAAGCTGGCCCCATTCACATTCTTTATCAAACATGTTTCTCAAGTAGTCCGAGTTCTCCCTCTCAAAAAAAAAAAGAAAAAGGTAGTCGACTTCTATATTATGTCACGCTTCTCCATATCACCCCCCCTCTACAGTCTATTGTAAAAGATTGCACAATTCTCAAAGTTCATATAATACCCTTTTATAAGGGCGTCTCCAATGGTCTATCTATTTGGACTAGCTATTTGGAGGAGAGAGAGGAGGTGCAGTTGCTTGGGAGGAGAGCTCGTGAGAGAGAGCTGTATCGGAAAGCGTGCGAGCTAGCTAGGAAGCAAGAGCTAGTGAGCACTGTATAACAACTGTTCATTGATTAAAAAAAGCAAATAGCTAGTCAAATAGACAGCCATTGGAGAAGCCCTAACCCTTGTAGAAGAGGCATCAACCTGAAAGAAATCGAATACTTTGAGCTATCATTTGAAAGACAACGTGTAAAGCAATTTGGCTTGCTATAAGCCTAATACAATTTAAGGTGGAGGGTAACCTAAACAAAAATAGTGAGCTATTTCCTAAGGCTTGTACATTTCAGGCAATTCACCACTATGTGACTAATGGAGTGGCAATTGAAGGACATCTTAGTTTGAGAGAAACTTGACATGGAATGAAATGTCAAGGATCTCGAATAATTGGAGCAAACACCATCTGTAGGCTTAGATGTTTTCTGCTTACCCTGGGTACCTTGATTTGATTTGTTTGTAGGCTTAGATGTTTCTGCTTACCTTGATTTGATTTGCCATTTCCAGGGAGCTCAGGGATGGGGAGAGCGTTGATGGACTTGCAACTATGATTGGTCACTGGCATAGGTGTTTTCTATTATTATTGTACAATCTCCTAAAGTGATTACGTTATTTACGTACTTATGTCAACATCTTATTCTTTTGATCTAACAGCAATCCTATGATCAAATCCAACTTGCCATTGGGTGGGTGGGTGGGGGTGGGGGGGGGGGGAGGATGCTGTTTGCCAAAACAGCTTTTCAATGCCAATGTGGCAATTCTAAAAAACACTTTAATGTTCGGTTTTTGGTTTGCGGGCTTCTTCAGTGAAGATGTACTAGAATTATAAAATTTTGCTTGATGTTTCGTCTAATGAGCTAAACAATGAAAAAGTGTCTTTATTACATGAAGGTCCAGATCTTTTATAGTTAACTAATAGCTTCCTCAAGTATATGGTAGCAGAATTTCTTAGTTCTACGACAAAGATACTTGCAGCATGCATATGCAAGTTTTGATACACACTGCAATTTACTCTCATTCCAAAGCAAATTATGCTTTATTGATATCAATTTGTCCAAAAGAATTAAGTAACAGGGCAATTGTTACAATTGCAAGCAAGATGTTCTATCATACAAACGCCTATCGGTTCGGGCCCGTTGCACGTTAACTTGATGCAGCACGATGGTGCATGAAAGCAGCTTGATTTATCTCCGTCAGTGCAACAAAAGCATGGTACACATGTTGTCCTCCTTTGAATAGGAGCTCTGTCAAGCAGATAAGGCAGTGGTGCTTGTACTGGGCTGTGTGCCATGAAACCATCATACTCCGCGACACCTGATTCTCAAATATATAAGTTCAGTTATTTACATATCATGTGTGATGTGTCAGTGCAAAAAGTAATGGATGCATACTGATCTCAGTGGATGTATGGATTGAATGATAGGTCAGATGAGCGAAAAAATTGAACCTAGGAGCAAAAGATGAGGCAATCTCAAGTTGGTTCATTATACTAGTAGTGAGCTGAAACCTTGGCTCGGCTTGCTACGAAGTAACAATGAGCCAAGCTAAGCAAGAAAATAAATTACATATCTTCTTTATAGCCCTAGACCAAAATAGCTATTTATAAATTTAGGGGGGGGGCAGTGGGGGACCAAGTCCACCTACCCCCTTCACAAATAATGGACACCCCTTGAGCCCTCCTATTTTGACTTTTGAGAAGAAGAAACAAAGAGAGAGAGAGAGAGAGGAGGAGGTGGAGGAGGAGGAAGAAGAGCCCCTAGATTCATATCCACGTGAACATTATGATTTTTCAAACATGAAGAAGTCTATTTTTGACCATCGAACTATCATCTTGGTTTAATTTTGACCATCCAACTCCAAAACTAAGAATCTTTGGCCATCAAATTATTGAAACTATACATATTTGGCCATTAGGCGGTTTTAACGGGTGGTTTTGCCGCCGTGCACGTCACGTGGCGGTACGACACACGTGTCAAGCCCCCCTCTCTCTTCCCTCACTCTCCCTTCTTTCTCTTATGCCCTGTCTTTTAGTGAGGAAACGACAGTGCTGCCACCCTGCCGGATAGGCAAGCGCAGGCTTCGCTGTGGGCGAGCTTGCTGCGCACGCCTCTAGGTGAGTCCATGGCCCTGCTGCCACTGGGCGCCCCCAGGCAAGCCTACATGCCCTGCCGCCGCCGGCCCCCGAGACAACCCCATAGGCCCCACCACACCCCCCCCCCCAATGATGTCCCTGTGGTGCCATCTCCAGGCAAGGTCGTGTCCCACCGCCGCTGGTTGTCGGTTGCCCCCAGTCGACCCTGCATGCCCCGCCGCGATTCCTCGGCCTCACCAGAGGCGGTTTCGCCCGTGTTAGCAAACCAATTATTAAAACCACCTAATAGTCAAATATGAACGGTTCAATAGTTAGATGGCCAAAGATTCTTGTTTTAGAGTTGGATCACTAAAATCAAACCAAGACGATAGCTTGATGGTAAAAATGTACTGAGTCCTTTTGAAAATATGGGGTTGTAGAGTTTCTACTACCAATATTTCGATGTTTTAGTAATTTGTACTATAAAGATGCGTGATAATTGATGATACAAACCTTCGCTGGAGAGGCTGGTCCCTAGAAGAATTAACATAAGCCCAAGAAACATCTCTGTAGTTTGTGCCATGGGCGCGGGCTGAATAAGAATGACCAATATATTTCCACTTGTATGTTTTATGTTGTAGTGGTGGGAGAAATATATGTACTTGAAGGTAGTGTGAATCATGAATGACATGGATTTATTTATGGTATGAATTAATGCCATTAAATTTGTCTTGATATTATATGATGTAGTTGATTTTTCATTAATACAGAATAGAAAACGCAATATCACTGAATGTGTACCTTAAGGTAGTACATATCATGCATGGATATATTTATTGTATAAAATAGTATAGCTCAATTACCATTAAATGTGTGCTTAAGGTTACCTAATGAAGGACCACGAATTGATTTTTTTTGGAATGGAAAGCATCTGCATCAATTCACTTCTTCTAAGTTAATAGTTGTTGTCTAGCTTAATGGACTATGACACTAGAAAGTAGAAACACTTTTCCATTTTTTTGAGGTGTGGGTCTTATAACATGACAACTATATCCTCTACCTACATGTGACATCTATTTTTCTCATAATAACTCATTATTATTCCTAAAGATCTTGTGTAAAACTATATCTAAATTTGATATTTAGTTCTATCTTGTTTTCATATTTTTGTACAAAAAAAAACTTGCAAATGGTAGCCTCATGAGTGATGGATACATGGCTATCGTGGTACAATGTCTTGGAGCTGATAAGCATGTAACATGCTATCCCGATTTGTCCTCCGCTTGCCGGTTGCGACTGCCTGTTGTGGCGGTGCATATGAGGTAGTGCAATGCATGGGCCTATATTGCTTCACAAACTAGGATCTAGTCCACTTAATCCGTGGGGTGTCTGGAGTCACCGTCACAGTCAAAACCTGAACAGGTGCGGTAACCGAACCACAGCGCTTCTGTTTTCATCCCTAGTTTAAATTAGAGTATGTTCTGTAAGGATCCATATTCTCGCAATCTTCGGTGAATCGGAATCACTTTAAACAACCGTTTAGCTGGCTCGGTAGATTCTGATTCTTGAAGAGGGGGGGGGGGTATTTTTCATGAAAATATATGTAAATAGATAAGATTAAAAAAAACATTGAAACTTTTTTGTGGTTGAAGAACGATTGAAATGCGACCCATTTAACTTGTCGTACTTAAAAAGGATTAAGAAATATACAACGTTTAGAGAAGAGGAATGGCAAGAAATAGGATTAGAAGAAACTGGGTTCTGGATGTTTTGCTCTCCCAGGAGAAAAGAAGAAACGATTCTGCTATATTCTATCTGAATCGCTAGAATCGGAACTGGTCCTCGGTTGCCAAATTTCCTATTTGACACAGCATTTCCGTACGAACGGATGAAAAGACAAATATGCCACCATCCCCAAGCTCGACCTCGTGCTGGCGCTGCTGGACGGTAGGCACCTGTGGGCGCTGCGGCGGGTGGTAGCGGCGGTGCCGCAAGAGCCAGTGCTGTTCGCGGCGAACATCGAGGAGCAATGCCTCGGATGTTTAGTAGTAGATGCAATTTGATTCCGGTGGTCAGTTTTAATCTGAAAAGTTTCATCTGCTTTGACACTGCTACAATACAACGCCGCGTCTGTTTGAAGAAAAGCAGCAGCGTGTTTTTCTCTTGTTAAATAGGGGAAGCCTCAAAAAGAGAAAACAGGACGTATGAGTACAGATGCCTCGAAGAAAAAGGGAAGGCCCTGCTGTCAACAGGCTGGACAGTTGGTCTTTGAACATATTGTAACTTGTAAGCAACCAAGCATTAACATGAGACAGGCAAAGGTTGTCATGTCATGTCTACTCTCAAAACAAAAAGATGCGGGCCAAAGCTGTATCTTCGTTTCTTATCAATAAAATCCTTCTACTTCCAAGAAAGAGTGAAAAAGAAAAATTGACAGAAGGTGATAGATAGCATGACCCCCAAAAATAAACATTGTGTGGTTCCAAAACTGAACTGCTCCTGATTACATTATTAAAACCTAGTAGCTGCCCTAGAGGTAGAACAACTTATCTCATGGAAAATGCTGCCTTCATAAACTATTACTCATAACTCATATACAAGAATTCTGTACAAGTTGGAAAAGCCCTAGTTTGACGAATGTCGTAGCCTCACGAAGGAGCAATGACTCTTGATGATGCAAACATCTAAAACCACAGTATAGCTGTCTTCTTGTACATTGCACCTCATATCTAGTCATCCAGGTAGGTGTCGAACTGCTGGTCACCGTTATCAGCTACTCCTGATCTTCTCCTAAAGAACTGGATCAATGAGACAATTGCTATCAGAGCTATCTCAGTATGGTCTGACGTGCTAGTCCTGATGCTGAGCTTGCCTAGATTTCTACTGTTCATGTTCGCGCCGACTGACATTTTCGATCCGCGGCCCAGTCGAAAGTCTGCATGAAGGTTGCCCCCAACTACAGTTTCTTTTTCAAAGGACAATGCAGTGATCGCGACAGTGATGCTCTCATCCCTCACAGGGTAATCTTTTCCACGTGCTGTTATCTCCACTCCACCGCCATGTGCCACTTGTCCGCAACCAGACATTCTACCAGCATTGGCCACCAGCTGAACTCGTTTCCCAATGCTAACAGAATCTTCTAGCTTGGCTCCACCAAGGTATCTGTTGCTAAATTTAGTAACAGAAATGCCCCCTCCAGTGGTGTTCCAAGGCAAATTACGGAATTTAGCATCCCCATGAAAAGTACAAACCAAATCTCTGCTTGCCGTTTGCATATCCATACCCCCCATCAGGGAGCAGCCTCTCTGATCAGAATAATTTACTGAACATTCTGAATGGATATACATTTCTTCTTTGTCCTTCCTCATCTGACCTGCAATTGCTGCAGAGACATTCTTTTTCAACTCTTGAGAGCCTTCAAAATTGATTGCATCGAACCCAATATCATGGTCCCATCCTTGGGGGTCCAAAACTGGTCTAAACAATTGATCATCTGTTATGATGTGACGGTAGCGATGCACAGGATAATCAGAGTCAAAAGTTAGTGGAATTTCCATATCTGACATGTGCACAACCTCTGGGGACGCACTCTCTTCATAATCATCTGCAACCTCATCATTTTGAGCTTCAGTAAGCTTTTGCCTTCTGATCCCCTCCTTCCACTGTTTCTTTAGGTACAAAGTCTCACGGTAGTCCAGCTCATCAAGATATGCAGACTTTTGTTCATTTGTCAAATTTTCATATTCAGATTTCTTTAGAATGCGGAAGGGTGGTAGTTGATCATACTCATCCTCCTCATCTGACATTTCTGTCAATTCACTGTCAATACCATCTGAACTTGATGAAGAGTGAGGCTTAAGCAGTGAAGAAAGAAGATGGGGCAGTGAAGGCAGCCTGATATTTGTCTGTGACAGTAGGAAGCTATCTTGAAACTTAAGCAAGGAATTTGCTTCTCCCAACAACTTAGTTGCCCCACACAGCAGAAGCAGTTCTGATACCCATACCTGGCCATTTGGTAAAACTCTTTCACCTTTGGTGTTTCGTCTGCACAGATCATGATTGTCTACCAGAACAACAGGATTATCTAGCTGTGTGTTGGAAACAGCTGCTTGGATATGCCGCTGCACCACATTCTTGCAGTAACGAGTATAGGCATCATATTCCAAAGGATAGCCATCTGGCCCTTCAGGAGGAGATGAGGAACAGTGGGTCATAACAAGGACAGTATTGAACCACATTGAAGAACCCAAGATGTCAGTCATAAGCTTCAGAAGCGGGTAATCACTGTATCTGCTGTTAATATGGTCCAGACGCTCAAAGTATAAGACGATATCAGGTGGAAACCGCTTAATGAATCGCTTCACAGAATTCAGAATCTTTCTGTTCCTCCTTTGGCCATGGTAATGAGGCATCAGGCCAGGTGTGTCAATAACCGTGACTCTTATTCCTTTGATTGTTCCTTCGATCTTCTTTATCCTATGAGTAGCAGGAACTAGTGCATCAGTAGGAACCTTTCTTTCATCAAAAATTGAATTGATTGTGGCGCTCTTTCCTACACCAGTCTTTCCCAGAAGAAGAATGCGCAAGGGTAGGTCCAGATCAGGCCCACCCGGTTGTTCCTGCTGTGCTGCTATAACCCTTGCTTTGTTGATAGCGAGGTTGGTTCTCCTGGCATCTGATTCACCAGCTTTAATCAAGTTTGCAAGCTGCAGTCTGTACAGTACCTGTGCAACTACATCAGTACTGGGAGGCACTCCGGTCCTGTGTACTAATCGCAGAAACTTGATCTGAAGAGCCTCAACTTTGATCAGTGGATCTGACTTTTTGTTATCATCATATTGTTGAACGGTGCCAGGATAGATTGCACAAGCATTGGAGTTGGTTGTGACCTCTGACACCCGAGTATCATTGGAAGGAAATCTATTGGCAGACATAGTCTCAACAAACTCATTGCGTGCTGTACCTGAACGATGAAAAAATCAATAAGTAAGCGGCATTCAAATTATTGTGAAAAGGAGTGCAAAAACCTGTAACGTAGAGTTTGAAATAAGAACATATGTGATCAGATTTAAAATATTGAGCAGAAAAGGGCCTTTCTGGATGGTAAAGGTAATCAGGATGTATGCGACAGAAATAAGAATAAATACAGAATGTTTTTATTTTTGTCAAGAGCACAGCTAGGGATGACAGAAAAATATGCCACAGTGCGGAAGCTGAATGAGCAATGCATTCTAACAGTGACAACGGCAAGGCTTATTAATAAAACATGCTAAACGCCTGGCATCAGTAACCAAAATGATGGGCCTAGTACACATGCCGGAACAACTCTCCTCGCAAGGATAATATGTTAGTGCAGACAGAATTAGACACCCCCACAACCCTGTGAATTAGACTAGACACCTGTGATGGAAATGAGTTGAAATAGGCCATCTGGTTAATTTATGCAATTCCATACACATCGTATGATTCAGAGCTAGTAGGTTTAAGGCTAAGAAACATTGAGAATATTCTCCAGGAACAGATTAGACTACATGATGTGCATTTCAGAAACAGGACCACTCGAGGCACGGAACTGCTGTTGGGGATGGAAATTCAAAGTTTTCAACTACCAGCAACGCCGTTGTTGTAACAAATGAACAATAATCACAAGAGAAAGATAGCTCACCATCAGTGTCGCCCTCGGAGGTGCCGCCTTCACCCCCAGAGGAGAGCGCGAACGGCCTGGCAGACAGCAGCGAGGACCCGAGCCGGTACGAGATCCAGTCCCTGAAGTTCATCCTCCTCCTCCTTCACCTGCAACGGGAAGAGAGTCGGAGCCAAATCAGGGACCGAATCTCCTCACCAGGAACAAGCGCGACCAAAACCCAATCTTTCGCCCTCCCCGGTTCCCCGCGCACCCCGGGCCGAGTCACTCAAATAAGAGAAAGGCAAGAAGGAACGTCGCGACGGGCCGGGGCCTGGTCTGCGGAGCCCGATGCTACCTGGTCGGAGAGGCGGCCGGTGACGGCGGCCGAGCGCCGCCGCCGCGCTCTTGGGGGAAGGGGATGCTGGAGCCTAGAGAGATGCGGTGGGTTGTTTCCGGTTATCTCTTTCGTGTGGCTCGGTCGGACGGACCCGACAAGAGCGCTTGTTTTTGTCACATTTTGGTGGGAGACGAGAGCGACCGGGGGAAGGAGTCCATGACGAGTGGGCCCTCATCATATGGAAGTGAAGTAGTACTCTGAATAAGGCGATACAGAAGACCCTGCAGTTATGTGGTGATCGTTTTTTTTTTTTTCTTCTAACAGCCTACATACTCCAAAATATACCACTAGAACAATAAACCCAAGTTTGGAATGGAGAAAAAGTAGTCAACTAGAGATATTATGGAGGATTCAATTCCATCACACGAAATTTTCGTACTGTATAAGAGCTTTTTTAGCACAAATGATCGAATTGAAAATACCACAAGAATAAATTTTCCTATAAGGCTCTTCCATGAGCATTTTGGGCTAATCTTATGTGTTTATTTTCTAGTGAAAAGGAATTATACACAAGGATGGGGCACCGATGGATACATATATCCACGTGTCCGGCCACGCTGTCTAAGTAGTAGGCATGAACAAATCGATTGTGCCCTTGCGCGTTATCGACGACTCGTGAGAGATGGTTTGTAGTACCTCCGAACACCATGATGCTCATACAAGTTGCCCAACAAAAACAAGCAACATGAAGTCTCGAGGGCTCTGACAGCTCCCCAATGAGTAACATAACTGGACTAACATATAAGCAGGGCAACACGAAGTTCTCGTCATTCTAAAGAAGCTCGATCAAAACCGAGATGAACCGGCAGCGTGAAATGAAAGGGAAACCAAGACTAGGCGTGTGAGAATCAGCGGACCGCTGCCGCCGGTGACCATCTCATCTGCCTACCGGTTTCGCTCGCTGCACGTTTTGCTTTGCTCAACCGGCGGCCACGTCCCACAATATCGCTAGCCTGCCGCCCCCCTGGTTTCGTTTTGGCTCGCCAATCACCTATAGAATAGATTCCCGATTTCATCCTCGCCTTTTTCTATAATTACTCCATTTCATGCATAGAAGGCGTACCAGGGGCCGCGATGCAAAAACCAACCGCGCGCGCGCGCGACTACAAAAGCGGCGGCGCGCCACCGCCGCCAAAGGCCAGGAAAAGAATCCCGCTCCGCTTCGTCTCCCCCTCCTCTCCACAATTCCCCGCTCCTCCATTCGGCTGTCGGCTCACCGCTCACGGCACGCGGCGCTCCCCTGCAGGTAACAGCCGCCGCCCCCGCCCCCGCCCCCGCCCGAAGCATTTCGATTTGGTTTTCATTCACAAGCGGAGCGCAGCGCAGGGGCGTTTCGTCGAAAACTTTGTCGGCGCGTGGGGTCGGTCGGTGTCCCTTGCTTCCGTGCGTATGCCTAGTCCGGCCAACTGAATGTCCTGCTTGCTTTTTGCAGTTTGCACTGCAGTAGAGAAAGGGGAAAAAAAAGAATGATGGCATGCGCTTCTCCAAGCATCGGAGTTTCGATCAAGTGTGCACCCAAGGCGTTCTGGAAGAGCTCCGTGCCTGGCGCCCTTAAGTCAGTAGCGTCTTTTCCCGTTTCTCGGACACTGGATGGTCTTTATTCTCCAATCATAGTGAAGAATCATGCCTGTGGTTCAAACACTGCTTTCAAGAGCAGAGGCCTCAACAGAGCACTCTCTTCGACTAATGGCAGCCTCAAGGTTCCTGGTAAGATAATCATTTGCAGCTGTACCGGCTGGTCAAATGGAATGTGATCTGCTTATTTATTGCATCCACAAGAAGAAGAGGGTAAATTTTGTTATATTATTATTTAAGCGTCATGCTTCCTTCTTGTTTTTTTGTCTCTTGGAATTGAAGCACTAAGGACATGATGTCGTGTAAGGAGCAACCTCAAACCTGATGCACTCTGAGATAATCTAGTGTGGTGAACTATTAGAAAACAGTTACCTTTTAGCTGATAGCTATAACAGACCGAGCAAAAGCTTCATTGAATATGATCTGCTCTGTGATACAGAATAGAGGCATTGAATTATTTATGCATGATTTTTTTACAGGATTTTTGCTTTTAATTAAAGTACTACGGACATGGTGCCTTTCTTGGAAAACCTCCAACTCAATGTACTCTGAGATAAGGCAGTGTGATAAACCAATAAAAATAAAGTTTTCCTTTTCTCTGATCACAAGAGCAGATTCAAGAAAAATCTTGTATTAAATTGATCTGTTCTTTTGATCCAGAAGAGAGGGTGACTGTACTGGTCATTGGTGGGGGAGGAAGGGAGCATGCTCTATGTTATGCCCTGGAACGCTCTCCATCCTGTGATGCCGTTTTTTGCGCTCCTGGCAATTCTGGCATTGCTCAATCCGGAGATGCCACATGCATACCAGACCTGGACATAACTAATAGCGAAGCTGTCATCTCATTCTGTAGTAACTGGGGTGTCGGATTAGTTGTAGTTGGACCTGAAGCACCTCTCGTTGCTGGTCTTGCAAATGACCTTGTCAAAGCTGGAATACCTACTTTTGGTCCTTCATCAGAGGCTGCAGCACTGGAAGGATCAAAGGACTTCATGAAGAAGCTGTGTGTTAAGTACAACATTCCCACAGCAAAGGTACTTTCTCTATTAATTTGTGACTTAATTTCTAGATGACTCATTAGTTTGGTGCTATATTTGAAGTATGTCTAGAGATGCCAATATTATTTTCTGTTCAAATTCTACATTTGTCTTAGGAAACATATATTCTTTGTTATCTGATAAGTTCCGAATTATGTGTACCATTTTACCTCTGAGTGTTCTCTCATTTCGCAATTTTCAATCCTTGTTCAGTAAATTTCATCTGTTAACCATCAAGGAGCCCATTTAGCTATTCCAGTTGTTAGTCACTGCTTGTTTACAGTGTAAACTTCATTTGCTAGGGATCAATGGACCTGTTAGCTAGCTCCTTCTGTTAAGCATGTTACAATTCAAACTGAGTACTTGTGTTCTGTATGTGCAGTATCAGACATTCACAAACCCTTCTGATGCTAAGCAATACGTAAAGGATCAAGGAGCCCCTATAGTTGTTAAAGCTGATGGATTAGCTGCTGGGAAGGGCGTAGTAGTTGCTATGACTCTAGATGAGGCGTTTGAAGCCATAGATACTATGCTGGTTGAAGGCTCTTTTGGTTCTGCTGGAAAGCGTGTCATTATTGAAGAGTTTTTAGAGGGAGAAGAAGCTTCTTTCTTTGCATTGGTAGATGGAGAAACTGCTTTGCCTCTTGAATCAGCGCAGGACCATAAAAGAGTTGGTGATGGCGATGTTGGTCCAAATACAGGTGGTATGGGTGCATACTCGCCGGCACCAATAGTGACAGAGGAACTAAAGAAAAAAGTAATGGAAAGTATTATTCTCCCAACTGTCAAAGGTATGGCAGCCGAAGGATGTAAATTTGTTGGTGTGTTATATGCTGGGCTTATGATTGAGAAGAAGTCTGGACTTCCTAAGCTTATTGAATATAACGTGCGATTTGGAGATCCAGAATGCCAGGTTTGTGGTCCTCTGTATAATTACCAGCTCGACTTGGCATACCTATATCTATATGATTTTTTTAACTGAATTTATATATGCTTATCTGTACATCATTGGCATTTGCGTTCATATGCTAGACTACCTGCATTGTTATTTAGTTGTGTAATAAGGTTAGCACAGGAATATTATAAATGTGAAGCTAATATTTGAACCTATATTTCGAAAACAAAATGGCTAAATTGGTCTATTATTGTCACGTACCATTCGGTAGAACACTAGCAGTGCCCATTCGTAAATTTTTTTTGGGAGATACTCATAAAATGTTTATTGTAGTACCGAAATTTCATATGGCAATTTTTTTTATATAAACATATAATTGATGGAAAGCCAAATATCTTTTATGGACTTTTTAACAATTAATAATTCCTATGTTCCAAAAAACTTTAGTATCTACTCGTCTCTACTAATTTATCTTATGTGACTCAGGTTCTGATGATGAGGCTAGAGTCCGACTTGGCACAGGTTCTGCTTGCTGCTTGTCGGGGAGAACTAGGCAAGGTTTCGCTAACCTGGTCGCCTGAGTTGGCAACGGTGGTGGTGATGGCAAGTGAAGGGTATCCTGGGGCTTACAAGAAGGGGACTGTAATTAAAAATCTTGATGAAGCTGAGCAGGTTTCACCCTCCATAAAGATATTCCATGCAGGAACCACCTTTGATACAGATGGAAACTTCGTAGCAGCTGGAGGACGCGTACTTGGGGTTACTGCAAAGGGCAGGGACATTGAGGAAGCAAGGACCAAAGCGTATGATGCGCTCCGCGTTGTTGACTGGCCAGAAGGATTCTACAGACATGACATTGGTTGGAGGGCACTGAAACATCGGCATATGGCTGCACACTGATAAGAAGAGTCTTCTGAATCTCTGTAATAATTACATCAAGCTAGCTTGCATTGCGATGGTAAGGAATAAATAAGAAGTTTGATACTTTTGTGGGGTGCATGAAGATTGAGTATGAAAGTATAGCTGGTGTGGATCAGTTGCTTGACCGAGGAGCAACTGACGTTTGATGACTTAGTTTTGTTGTTGCTTAATTGAGGAACAACTGACGTTTGATGACTTAGATTTGTTTTTGGTAGTTCTGTGTACCATTTCCAGTATTCATGAGTGAGAAAAAAAAATCCTTGTATGCAGCGTTCTCATATGCATTTTTATACTGCAATCTTATGGACAGCACAACATATTCTATCTTTTTTTTTTGCGGGAATATATTCTATCTTATTATGCCTCAATATTGAAATTTTATTTGAGTTTAAACATTGATTAATCATAATTTGCTACAGTTATAAGAGAGCAACATCATTAATCTGGTGCTCATTGGTTCCTCCGGGTCCATTGCATTTTAACTCCATGAAGCACAAATGCACAATGGTCCTCTGCCAGGGGAGGACCGAGAGAGTTGCGGACCCGCACGTCAGGGGGATAGGAGCGACTCAGTAGAAAATTTTGAAGTAGCACAGAGAAGAGATGCAACAAATATGTCATGCATGTATGCACTATATTAAGATACATATTCAGTGATATGCACTTAGTGCGCTTTAATTCTATTCTATCTGTATTCATGAAAAAAAATCCACGTCATGATATTGTGTACATACATAGTATAATCTCAAGAACAAATTTAATGGCATTAATTTATACAACAAATAAATGCATGCCATTTATGATGCGCCCTACCTTCAACTATATATATTTCTCCATTCTCAAACCATTACAATACAGAACATACCAAGTGAAAAATATACAGTGGCCTATCTCATTCAGTAGGCGTCCATGGCAAAAACTACAGAGATGTTTCTCGGGTTTATAATCGTTCTTCTTGGCACCAGTCTGTTGTCCAGCAAAGGTTTGTATTATCTCTTTACTCTACAATAAAGCATTGACACTTTGACAGTATGGCACCATATTTTCAAAACATGATGTTCATGTGTGCATTGTGCGATATCTGTGGTAAATACATAGCCCTTAACTAGGGTAAAGGATAACTACGGAGAGCTGGTGGGAGCTGATAGTTCATTTTATCATGCATGTGGCGTCTGATGGTAGATGCACGTATTAATTTTGTTGTTTGTTTAGAGTTGAAACTCAGGCGAAGGGGAAAATTGGATGACCATAAGTGCTTACTTATATCGATCTAATAGGTAATGTGGAAGAAAAATGATTCCGCAATATTGTATTGCTAACTCAAGTACATGTTGGATGAAGAGACGTGTTTAATTATCTGGTAGGTGGTGGGAATACATTGAGCTATGTTTTCTATTTGTAATGAGAGAAATTTGTAAATATCATGCATGGATGTGGAACAATTTGAATCGATAGCCGTACGTTTACTTCGATCAGATCTATGCATCCATTATTTTTCATTTCACACATGATTTGTAAATAACCGAACCTATATATTTGAGAACCAGGGGTTGCAGAGTATGGTGGCTTCACGGCACGCGTCTCTGTACAATCGCCGCTGCCTTTGCATGGTCCTATTCAACACAGGACAGTATGTGCACCATGCCATTGTTGCCTTAAAGAAGCCTGCGCTAAAGTACCATCGTGCTGCATAAAGTTAACGTGCAATGGGCCCAATATTCCATTAGGCGTTTGTATAATGCAACAGCTCGCTTGCCATTGTAAGAATTGCCCTGTTACTTAATTGGTGTATTTTCTTTTTATCAGGACAAATTGATATCAATAAAGCATAGTTTACTTCAGAATGAAAGCAAATTGCAGTGTGTATACCAAAATTTGCACGCTGCAAGTATCTTTGTCATAGAACTAAAAAAAAATTCTTCTATCATATACGGACATTTCATATTTAGCTATGTCTTGTATGAGATTCTCAAAGAAAAGTATGAGATTCTCAAAGAAAAAACAAAAAAGTCTTGTATGAAATTCGCTGATGGGCCAAGGTGGGCCGTGCGATAGAAAGCTATGTAAACCTCAAGCTGCTCCCGCCTTTCCCTGGCACACGCCGTACACATGTAGGCCCTCGCAGGTCAACGGGCGGAGTAATCAAATGCATCGCGCTCAGACTCGCGAACAAATCTATTGACAATGTACAGTTTAGTTGTTTTCTTACCCTTCGTGTCGTTCGATTTGTGGCGCTGCTTCGCTCCATGGTGGCTACTAGCTAGGATTTTGATATCGGAGACTTTCAGGGTCTGCATAACCCCTAGCCAGCCTCCTATAAGACACCTTGGCGCTGTTTGGTTTTCTGGTTAGGGCCCTTAGCCTGGCTATCTTTGTGCAAAACTACCCCTCTGGCCTGGCTCCGCTGGTACGTAAGAATCGAGCGTACTAGCTAAGCATGGCTTGCACAAGCCCACGCTACTGCGGCTCGTCACCTCTCGTCGCCTTTACCCTCCCTCTCCCGTCGTTTCGATTCGCATGGACCGAAGCTCGTCGGTGGTTCGGCATGGCAGAGCAGCGCGAACACGACCGGTGGCGAGCCTCACTGGCGGAGCTCCGCGGTGAGGCAGCACGACGGAGCTCCCCAGCACGGTAGGCGGCGTGCTCCCACGGCGGTACTCCCCTGCACGGCCGGCGGCGGCCAGCTCCTCGATCTCCGCCACTTGATGCTCCTCGGCGCAGCCCTCGGGAACGCGGGCATGAAGACTCGTCACCGTCGGCCCCGTCCCCGGTGGCATCGGCCACGACCTGTGCGGAAGGACACACGCTGCGAGGTCTAGGAGGAAGGTCAAGCTGCACGGATCTTTCCTTCGTGAATCAAAGCAAGGCTTTTGTTTCTTTTCCTTTGTGATTCGTGGATCTTAAAAAGATTTTCTCATTTGTTCTTCGGATCTGGTGGTTCATTTGTTCCGCGTCTGTGCTTCGGATCTTGGTGGCATCTCTTCCGCATCTGATCCATTCATCTGCACATTAACGATGAAAGAAAGTGGCTCTCCTCTGTTCCATTCATCTCGGATGCCCCCATCGATCTGTTCGTCTCTTTATCTTCTTCCGATTTCTACTGAATCGATTCCGGTAGATTGAAAGGAAATTAGTAGGTACGGTGCCTCAATCCATAATTTGGGTGCGTTGACTTGGGGATGTAAGTGTGTTTTTTTTCCCAGCTGATTTTGGAGCCACGCCGCAAGTGCTCTCTAGGGTGCAGATTTGGGCTAAAACAAATTGAGAGAGATGATATGATGATTCTTGTATTCAGAGATGGATGTAAACTCATCGTAAAGAGGAAGAGGTGAGTACATCCAGTGCAAGCTAGGCAACCAAATATAGATTGTTTCAGTGTCTTAGCTAATGCATGCAACCAAACATGGATGTTTGCATTGTGCTAGCTTGGCTTATGCTGGCCTGGGTTAAATTTCTAGCCAGGCTAGACTAGGCCATGCAACCAAACGCACCCTCTAGCGGTTGATGACTTGCTGTTAGGTAGGGGGTTTCTTTCCCTTTGGGCCTCGTTCGGTTAGGCCCGGAACGGTCTGAAACACGGCCCGTTCCTTGTGGAAAAGTTTAGCGTGGATCAAATCCAAGTCCACACAAAAGAGTCGTTTGGTTGAGGCCGGCCTGGAAGTTTTTTCCGGCCCATCTCGGCCATTCCGCCAACCTTACGTCCTACTCCTCCTAACCCTGTCGAAAAAAACCGAGGCGAGGCGAGGGACGGCGGCGCACCAGGCGAGGCGCTAACGCTGGCGGCGAGCGAGGCGTCGAGACGGCGGCGCGAGGTGACGGCGTCGCGGCGCAGCACATCCCATCCAGCGTCCATCTTCTCCGCCGCCTTCTCACCGGTAAGCGCGGCCCTCTCTTCTTTCCCCTTTCCGGCTCTCCTGTTCTTGAGGTTGCCGATTTGTTCTCTTGATTTCTAGCAGCCGCCGGCTTTTCCACACTGAATTGGTCTCTTGTTCTTGAGGTTGCCTGTGATAATGGCCACAGCTGCATCCTTGCGGCAGTAAAGAATTGGGAGAGGCATTTTCGGTAATTGGGAGCGGCAGCTGCGCCCTTTGCTTCTCTCTTTATGCTACTTGATTTTACTGCAGAAAGGTCTAGATTCAGAGGGAATTAGGGTCCTAGAGTCAACATAATCAGGCCTTTTATGTGCTATGCGTGAGAAAGACTGAAAGAGATGTGCAGTGGAGAATCTAGTTAACTCAGATCATGCTTGTACCTATGACAAGGTTCTGTTCAGAACTTGCATACTGCACATTAAGCACTAGAGGCACTTGTTTCTGATGGTTGAGTAGTAGTAGACATGAGTGTCATCACACTTGCACAAGGACAGGAGCATGATGCTCTGTATAATTCTTAGCTGACAACCACCTATAGTTTGGTGTGAATTATGTTAAGCCGCCAGAGTTTTCTACTGTGTGGCAAGAGATCAGTGTACTGGAGAGTTGAATGTGAAGCAGGATGCTGAAGCATAGCCTTCTTTTTTTTTTTTACTGGCTAGTTTGATTGATCATACTCCCCCCTTTGTCCAAAATGTCATATGTTAAACTAGGTGATGACGAGTGTTCTGGTTTATTTTCCTGCCTAGCTTCGATGGTGGTGTTTTGCTACTTCCATTTGAATGTTTCCACATATTTTTTCAGAATTGTATCCACATTCTCTTTGCTTTGAGCCAAAATCTGAATGTTGGGTTCTACTCCTGATTACAGAAAAAGCAATCCCACTCCATTGTGTTCTAGTCCAGTTGTAGTAGTCGTTAAGTGCAGTAGCACATGAGTGAGCATGTGAGCTTGTTTCTGCCTTCTAGCACCTAAAATTGATGTATATCCTTGCGAATTTATTCATTTACCATTAGTTCATGGTGTGCATACATCATGGCTGCATGTGCATGTTTTCAAATATCACCTCATATATTGAATAATTATTCAAATTTTGCTTTATACAGGTTTCATAAAAGCCCATTGAGGGAGGTGTCTCAGTGACATGGAATTTTACTTCGTGGAAACTATGGAGAAGTTAAAAATGTTACTGGGGTCTCAATTTACTTGCTTTGTATCATGTTGAAAACTACTGATGCCGCGTGTCTTGTATCATTCTGATCATCTGGATGTTGAAATAATGTGTTTCCTCACTTGGTTTCGTTAAATTAAAATAGGTTGTCAGTGGCTCCCAAAAGTATTTCATACAGAAATTTCTTTGTAGAACCTTTGCATGTAAATAAGTATGTCAAGATACATTTGCAGTAACTGGCTGTTTTTTTAGCTTGTGTAGAAATGAGCTTGTGTGTTGGTAACTTTTGGTTGTAGTATAGACATTGGAGATTAAGAAAGTGTCATGTGGTTGAAGAGGAGTGAACTAGCTGATTCGTGAGGATGTGGCAAATAGGCATAGGGATCCATTCCTGTCCAACTTTGAATCCATGTCTAACCGAACAGCAAATAGACACAGCAGGGATTAAAAAAATTAAGGGGGACGATAGCCCCCTCCTTCCCAAGTCGAATGAATTTCGGGATACTTTTCGTTTCCCTATTGCTCTAGTGTGAATCAGGATTTCGTGGTGCAAGGTCAGAGCACTTGTTGACAATTCCCTACTCCGATTTACAAGCTGAGATCAACCGCTCTGTAGTATTTGACCGTTAGCACACTGTAGTTTGCATTCTCGCAGTTACATGCTCGTGGGAGGGCCCCACTGAAGCTGAGATTGAACAATGCAGCGAGAATGGGTTGTCATCACTGAGATTGAACAATGCAGCACAAATGATTCTTCACCACATTTCAGTTTCTTGTTCGGAGTACTAACACACTAAAGGTTGCATTACAGAGTACTACTAGGCATGTCTCTCCCTCTACAATAGCACTGCAGTTCATTAACTGATTAAAGCAACACAAAATAGTAGCACATGCTTGGCAAACAATACATGTCAGAAGAGGAGGTTTTGTAGCCAACTCAGATCATCTGTGGCTTCGCTTGTATGAGCCTGTTCAAGAACGTCCCCACCTCGGATGGGTTCCTCAAGGAGTAGCTGGCACAGGTCTCTCTGTTTGCCTCCGAGACCAGAATTCCAACCCCGCAGGCTTTACCTTGAAGAGCCTGAAATATATAACAAATTAGGGAAATCACGTCGAAAAGTAAAAAGTTCTCGAAGTTGTTTGGAGACATACCCGGAACGCGTCTTCGTCTGTCCTGTCGTCCCCAATGTAGATTGGGAAAACTTTGCTAGGGTCACGGAAGCCTAGGTTCTCAAGAAGGTACACAACGGCGTCCCCCTTGTTCCAGCGGGTTGGTGGACGGACCTCGTAAACCTTGCAGTAGAACAAAGATGTTAATATAGGAATAGTACATTCAGCTGGGAACAAATTGTTGTTTTAGACATCAAACACGCTATCAAAATACAAATTTAATGACTTTTTGTTGTAATTTGTGTGTAACACATAGGATAACTATTTTTTATACAATTACACTGAGATCATTTTTAAATATCCAAATTCACTATATAATTCCCATGTTAACCTACATTTGGCTAATCTATTATGTTTGACTGGATAACTATATCAAACTTACCATGTGCCCTTCGGTCATCTTGAGGCCGTCCCCGCTTGCTTCCAGGACCTCCTCCACAACCTCACGAACACGGGCCTGGTTCTGCAAATAGTAAAAGATACAATATTAATAGTAAAAGGAGTACCTCACTACAATCACCCCAAAATAATAAAGAAGGCAGAGGGACATAGTGACTATGCAGAATAACCCTACCTCTTTGGGGACGTTCCTGTAGTGAACTGAAACGCAGTACTTATTATTTTCAAGTGTTGCGCCGTCTATTCCATCTGTTGCAAGCAACAGAGAGTTGTAGACCTACATTAAAGTATTTGTTAGAAGTTCATTCCAAAGATCATTTTTAGTTTAGATGAGTCTTCTTTTGACGGATATGCACCAACCTTGTTGATTGTGGCGAGGTGCTCCTGTGCAGGCTGGTAAGAGTGACCTTCTTCAACCTACAATAAATTACATGTTCAAATTTTCAATGCATTTAAGGATAAAATAGATAGACCTCAAAACAAAGTGTAGATAGAGCTTACGATCTTGCCGCTGGCGCTGCTACTCTCAGTAGTGGCGGACAATTTAATGTCCAGACCGTGGCTGCCTGCGTAGTTAATGTCTTTAATGCCGACAAAGTTGAACACCTGCAGTGGAAGTTAAATATGAGGTAGGATTAGCAAATCGGATAAACAGAGCATGCCAAGTAAAAATGATTGCTCACCTTTTCAATCGCCCTCCCGCTGACGATGGAGGTCGTGAAAAGTCTGGTGACTTCCTGTAGGGTTCTATGCATCTGTTTCAAATTAAAATCGCATTAGTTGAAAGTGATAGCGTAAATAATATTCAGTTTATCATTTACCTCGTCTGATAGGTACGCCTTGTCTGGATCGTTGACAATCGCCGCTAAAGTTCCGTCGTAGTCCAGAAAAAGTAGGATCTCCTTTGATGTTGCCAAGTGCAAAATGTCCTCGAAACAATCCAACGACTACGGACGCTGTTCAATCTGCAATAAAACAAATTATGTGTCAACTGAATTTGGAGCCCAATCACATTAAAAATATTAGAATTCATATTCACATTTAAACAAAAATATAAATGCTAATATTTTGTTGATATTTGCAATTTTTGTTAAAAGTAGAACATGCTCAGAAAGATCAAATATAATTATGATAAACATTATACCTAATATATTTGTTTTTTTAAAAAATACTCACGTATACCATTATGAAAAATTATCCCCTGATGTTCATCTAAGTTACTCACATATGCCATTATGCAAAATAACCAGAAATTTACATATAAATGAGCATATGCACCTTTATTTAAAATGCCTAAAATAATTCCTAAAGGTGCATAAAATTTAATTACGTGTGAATATCCCAAACAACACAGTAAATTACCTTTTTTGCATTGTACTGAGTTGTTACGATTGGTACCGTTAAAAAAGAATGGCGTTGTATATGTACTAGACCTATCAATTCTCACTTGCATGGTATTTCTCCTACCATGGGGTTGATTCAGTGCCAACTTCTGAAGTCTGAACTAGGGGATATGTTCTCAACAAGTGATAGGAGTGAGAGAGCTTTGACACTGGCTATTCTTTCAGGCAATTGGTTGCTTGATTTATATTTGAGTTTTTAAAAAAGGAGAAAGCCCTCGGTGTATTCAGATTGCTACAGGAAAAGATTCTTTGTGGAATTTGTACTTGTAAAATTTGTCCACCCAAGATCTAAAGCTTTTAGATTGGACAGATAGGAGAAGTGCAACCCGGTGATTGAGCTCTTCTTCAGATGTTGATGGTTCCAAGATTTGTGCAGTTTACAGAACTGACTGCAACTTCGTAGAAACGTTGCTAGTTGCTACGTACAATCCAAACGAATCTGCCCCCAATCTGTTGAGTCATGTGTAGTACCTGGGAATTGGGATACTGCTTCCAAGATGAAAGGTTAGCAAATTTTTTTAGCAAGTGTGCAAGTCTTCACCATCGATTTCAGAGAGATCAATCCCAAGACTATACTCTATAGTTCAGCCTCCGGAGCACACAGGATTCAGTTTTGCAGACAGCGGGTCACCGGCGCTTATCAGCCTCCGGAGCAGCAGGTTAGTCACAGGATTCAGTTTTGCAGACAGCAGCAGGCAGATCACAATGGCTCATCCAGCCCATCTACTCACTTTTTTTATTTGGAAAAAGTCCTTTTGACCTCCCTAGACATTAGGCCGAGTTTAATTTGTCTCCATAGACCGTAAAACCGGGTAACCAGTCTCCCTTAATTTTAGAAAGCGAACGTTTTACCTCCCGGTGCGGTATATAAGCGGTTTTGACTTTTTTCTTTTTTATTTATTTCGGCTGAAATTTTTAAAAATCATAGTAAATCAAAGAAAAATCATAAAATCAAAAATCTAATTTTGTTAGACTCAACATAAGTATATTAACACATAAAATATATAATATGATATACTTTAGTACAAAACTTTTTATTATAGATTTATATCTATTTTTTTTAACTATAGTTAAATAGAATAATTCATAACTGCATTTTGTATGGTCCAATCATGCTGAAATTTTTTTATATCAGCCTAGTTATTATATGCTTCAACTATATTAAAGGTTGGGCTCAAGCCCTCACACCTGCCCACCATGGCGACTACACCAGGCCTCCTCTCCATCCCAGGGAGCGCCCTCGTCTAACCATGCGATAGATTACAGTGGCGCCCAGAAGGTGTTCGATGAAATGATGCCCCAGCAAAAGGTGTCCATGGTGGGCAGGAACATCGTGGTGGAGAGAGGAATTCTGCGGGACTTCTTGCTCATTCGAGGCCACCATATCATGAAGGTGTGGACAAAGCGGCGGCTCAAGTACCGTCATTGGAAGCTTGCCCTTGCTTCCTTAGTTGTGGACGATACAGGGCATGGCGCCTCTGCCACCACAACTGGCGAGCATGTCGCTGTGATAGCCAGGGTATGGAAAATGGTGTGTTTTGTGAGATAGACACTATTTTGGAAATATGCATGAGAGAAACAAGGAGAATTCCTCGGTGCCACTCCAACTTGTGCTAGATGCCTTCCTGCCTGTACAAGCACCTGCAGAAACTTTGTTGGTAACATCAATGCAGCTTCAAGTCGGCATCAAGTTTGTTCATGCAGAGCCCATCAAATGGTTGAAAACAACGAAATCAACTCTTTTCTTGCTGAAGTTGTGGCTTCTCGAGTGCTTCCACTCTGAGGTACCAGGATGATGATGCAGATGCACTCTGGTGATCACAGGGTCTTTAATCAAAGCAAGGGTATGACGAGTGTGGGGTATCCGTCTGTCATTGATAAAATCAGTAATGGGCAAATCACTTCGGTTACCATCTCAAGAGATTGCCACATCATGGTTTTGGGGTCGATATTTGGCATGTGTTTCCAGTCCATACATCTTGTCCAGAGCAAATCACATGGAGAAGAAAATGCTTAACAAGGAAATTAGGAGTTCAGCTCTTGAAGGCTTCCAGTTGCACAAGCTCTGTGACACTTGCTTAAAGGGTGGTCAGCTTCAGTTCATGAGAATCTTGTAAGGGTATTTCTCATCGTAGAACCAGTTCATTCTCAAGACTTGGAGAGCTCACATGGCTAGGAAGAATTAATGCCGAATGGTGTGCATTGTTCTCATACGAAGGACAAGCTTATTGATTGGTTTAGTTGCATTCCATTTCCATCTCATTAGTGCTAATGAGAGCATACAGGTGCAGAAATATGCGGATAAATCATGGGTTCTGTTCTGACTGCATATGAGAACTGAGAGAGTTCCTGGTCTTTCGGTACCACGATGAGGGGCTGCCTATCTACTGTAGACTGTAGTTGGGATAGTGCAGATACGTTTAAATGGACTTACATTCTGATGATATGGTTGCCAAGATGCAGAGTTCAGCATCTATAGTTACCAAGTTGCAGATAAGTTACGCCAAAACTTTACCAAGGACCACATTTTATCATTGTTCATCAACTACAACCTAACAAGGTTATCCTGTCCAGTTCTATAGATGCTTTTGTGGAAAGCTCCACCTGAAGTTAGCAAAGGATTTTAGTGACAATAGCCAGTAGCTGCGATCAAGGACCATAACACCTCCCTAACCACCTAGGCTAAGCAGGCCTCACCTAGGCCTTCAGTCCAACAGGCTGATATACCGGCCCAGCTTAACACCCGCCCCCACCCCCGCCGGTTGAACCAAAGCAAGGAATATATTTTTAATAAAAAAATGAACTTTTACCTGTGTCGATTTTGCTCGGCACTCGACTTCCTTTCCGCGCCCAACGGTATCGGCTGTGTATACCAACAACGGGAAGTACTGTCATGGCTTAGGATAGAATTATATCTCAATGTAAGAATGTGTTGTCATTCCTTGCTTGAAATTAAAACATAACTCACCTCGCACTGTCACTGGTAGATGCTGCTTGCATTTCTTGTTCCAACAGTGCAGCCCAACGATGACCGTTGGTACTAAAATGGTGGTAGCGGCAAGTGCGCCTACAATCCACCAAACAAAGGCAGAAATGTGCTTCTCTGCCTTAGATGACCCTGCATGCATAATATACAGTATATAATTATATTGTACGCTGTAATTATTAAAACTGCAACAACAAAATAATTAAAACTGCAAATTAACGTACCGTCGACTGTATTGTTGCCCAACAGTATCTGTGGCTTTCCTCCGAAGAAGTGCTGTGGGGAGAAGCGGTAGCTGCACCACAGCTTGGCAGCTCTCCCCGCGGTCACGTTAGGAAACATGAGCAAAACCTCGAGCAACTAACTGAGGCACCCGTCGCAGTCTTGAGGTGACATGGTTGGCAAGCACTGGGCGAGTGCGTAGATCTCCACCTCGGCCTCCTCTCCTGCGAACCCTTTCTCGCCAGTCCCAAAGTGTCTTGGAGAAGCTGCAGTCCCTCGGGTCACACTGCTCGCCAGCTCGAGAACGGCAGCGTTGAAGGTAGCATCGTGAATGGTCACCGGAAAGTCGTCCTTCCTGAAGGTAGCGATGTCAACCGAGACGTCCTCCGGCGACGGTTGGAGCCTCTTTGAGTACAAGCCAACCGTGCACCACTCACGGAAGACGAAACCTCCGTCTCTTAAAGCACACACTGTCCTTGCCTCTTCGAATCCTTGGGCGACGCATCTCCTGCAGTTGGAGCTGCTCGAGTCCCCGCGGCACTGTGCGACCGCGTACACTGGTGCTCCTCCTTCCTCCCCGCGGGTCTCGTTGGCGTACAGGAGAGGGGAGGAAGCCGCTTTGGTGGGGATAGCTGCTGCCACAGCCGCCAGGTGGTCGTCGTACTGGCTGCCTGCCGTGTAGTTGCCACCGGCGCAGTAGAGGCCCCAGTAGGTACTGGAGCCCCTGGCCGGGGCAAACTGCAGCAGCAGCAGCCCGACGACAACGCTGACCAGCAGCTTCGCGGCCATCTTGATCACCTGCAGTCAGATATAAATAACATGCATCAGATGCAGGCAGGTGCATCGCAAGTAAGCATTGGAATATGACAGATGTATCACAACTATTCATTGAACCAATTGAACCAACAGAGGAATAGAATGTTCAGCCTTGATGCAACATGCAAAGCAAAAGACTAGCAGTACAGAGCCAGCTCTCTGAAGTAACTTTTGACCCGGGCATGCACAACGAGCTCCTAATCTCATGTATATCTATCTATACAATTCACACACACGAGCTCCTAATCTTCTGAACTATAGTTAACAAAGAACTGTTTGCAGTGATCCGTTTCAGAGAATATATTTATGTGTGTGGAAGCCAACTTATGTTTGAAGTGAAGAAGCATATATATCCATGAGTGGAGGACGATGGATGGATGATGCACTGAGGAATATACTTAAAACGGGCTAATATTGTGCCTGCAATTATTTCTACACAATATTCTAAAATCACAATCCTTATTACTGAGCTAGTAGAACTGATGCCAGCAGCTAGCAGCTAATCCCACGGCCAGATGAATCACATGGATGCAGCACAGTGGAAATTAAAATAGCACGATAGATGGAGGCCGGAAATAAGCAAATACTCACAGTGTTCCTGGACGATAGATGGGGACTGCCACGGCAGCAGCAGCCAAGGCGACAGAGGAGATGGAAGCGTCCAGCAGCTAGCCCGACGGCGCGTCAGCAAATTGAACCAATCCCAGAGCTGCGACAGCCAACCAATCCCAGATCGACTTCCTCTTCCTCCTTCCCGGCCGGTTCCACTGGCCCCTCGTGCTCGTCAGTCGTCGGATTCGTCGTCGGATTCGCCGGCCGCCGCGGCAGGGATGATAGGGGATTGTCGAGCAGCGGCGGCTGTGGCACACGTACAGCTTAAATTAGAGAGGGCATCGGTAATTTCATCCTTCAGCAACGGTATAGAGAGATCATCGGTCTAAATAACCTTAATTCGGTGCTGTGCATTATCACCTATCGCTTCTGAATTGCAAGCTAATAATGTGGGGAGCTCAGCTGTCTGCGTGCCTCCGTCAACGAAAACAAAAAGAGCTAGCAACTGCTACGTGAGTGCGCGCTTACCGGCCGACGCGCAGATCCAGAGGTACGTCCCGTCGTTGGCGGTGGCGGCCGGGGATCGGAGGCAGGGGCGGCGCGGCGCGGCGGGTCGGGGTCGCGACGAGGAAGGGTGGTGTGGTGTGGGCCGCCCGGCTGGCGAGCAAGGATCGACGGGACGGGGCGGCGGCCGGCGGCGAGGAAGGGGCGGTGGCCGGCGGCGAGGAACGGGAGCAGCCAGTCGAGGAGTGTCTGAGGTGAGAGTGGGTGCGGCAGGTACCAGCTGGCTCACTCTCCTCCGCAGAGGGTTTTTGCCCTAATTGGCGAAGCGAAGAAGAAAGGTACCCTTTCCCAAAGCGGGAAAGACAGCACAGCTCACTATCGTCTAGCGGCACACAGCAGCATGTATACTGTGTAGTAGTATTTCAAATTTTTCCCTTTTACCTTTTTTTTTTATAACAATTCTAATCTGACCACCGGCCGTGTCCGTGTGATAAGAACAGCAGTTACCAACGCAAGTTGTAGTATCTACTCTACATCACAAGTTCAGAACAAAATACTTATGCAAATTCAAAGGCCAGTCTGCACAACGACGACATGCATGCATGTGTGGTTTTTTTTTTTTTTTTTTTTTGCGGGTAAAATGCATGTGTGGTTAATTGCGCGCTTCACGTAATCACGCCGATTCATTCGACCCAATACAACTAACACGTACGATTTTCGAACAAATGCATGGTTACCCATCAACTAACGGACGATGGCAACCACTTGGCTAGGTTTTGACTCATCAGAAAGACCAGAACAATTAATGCAGAGCTACTGCACACCTAGTCGGGGGGGGGGGGGGGGGGGGGGGCTAGTAAAACCTTTAGTACATGTCGCCCCGGACCACGTGCACTGTAGTACGTACGTTCAGGTGAGCAGCGGTACAAAGAATATTCAGATCAGATCAGAAGCAACTCGATCGGACCACCCTGCATCAATAACTGTAGCTCGGATTCTGCCGTGTGATATTCACGTGCGAGCAACGCGTGCTGCAGCAACATAATGCAGGCACTCAACAGGGGGAGGAGCGTTGCAAACGCGTCGCGCGTATTTGACTCCACATACATTAGACGACCCGTCAATTTGAAAAAAAAAAGCAAAGAATCATTATTATTGCCATTTGGAAAAAGAAAAAAAGTAGCCCTGGAAGATTTTAGAGATATTCTTTTTTTCGATAACGGAAGCTTTATTAATTGCAAGATAGTTTTATCGAGTTGATACTAAGACCTTGAAACACTCCCGACCTTCGCATATCAAGATGCACATAGCCTTACAAAATAAATATAGTGAAACCAATTCTAGAGTATTCTGTGCTGCTGTAGTAGTGATTAGTGAAGAAGCTAAGCAACAAAGTTGTTGATCGATGATCGTAACATTTTCATTCTTTCAACAAATTAGTTTGGGCTTCCAAACTACTAGGGACAAAACAAGTTGAAATCCAAAATGTAAGCCATCTACTCCTATCTCTATCCGAGCTCGATATGATGATGAAATAAGGCCATTCTCAATTAGTAATTTCATGACATTAAACTTAATCATACATCAGCTGACTTAGCAAGTATTAACAAGGATAGTAGTAGATTCATCAGATGAGAGATGAATTCCATATACCTTAGATTTATCTATTTTTCAGTCTAAATAATTGTATAATAAAATTATCTAACTACTACTAGTCAATAAGGCTATTCCCAATCCATAGTGTCTATAAAGAGTGTCTATGTTGCCATATCATCAAGACACTACCATAGAAACTATACTCCACAACCCATGGTTTCTTGGTGTGGGACCCTAACAAACTCACTCCATATTCTCTTCACCAATCATATTTGTTTTACATTTATTATGAAGACACCATACTCCCTAAATGCATAACTTGGTAGTGTCTATTGCATAGGTTCTCGTGTAGACACTGGGTCTCATGCAAGACCCAGTTTCTTGCTTTTCTCATTCTCTCTCTCATTTATTAGAGTGACACATAAGCAAAATGACATAAGCAAAATGTCCTATGTGGCATTCTAATTAATGCTATGAAAACCATCCTACATGGAGGGTTGGGAATAGCGCACCGTCCACCGTACTACTACCTCTCACCTATCCCGAGTTCCCGACACAATTATTAACAGGCAGCAACCGCCCGTTGCGATAGGCTCGCTCCATCGATCGATCAGGCTGAGATGGTGGTGGGCCCATGCATGCATCCATTTATGGCAAGTATTGTAGGAACTAGGTAGCACCCAGGTCGGCCGGCCAGCCAGGTCAGCGCCACGCTGGGTGTAGTGCAGTGCTGTGCTGTGCAGGCGGCACGTGTCGGCTACCATTACCAAGATGGTTCACCATACAAAAACGACCTAAATACCCTTTATAATATTGCATAAATTAATGTTATGCCTAGACCATTCCGATAGTGCTAAGTTCTTGTAATAAGGGCAAAGAGGAAAGTCACAAAGTCATATAGGTATACTAATACGGATCGTTTCAATGGTGCTTAGGTACTACGACCCAAAGTATCTTCTCATCACTTGTGATGACAAACTAACTTGCGGGAAGAAAATTAAAGAAAGAACGGTAAAGAGTATAATAAATTAAGGGCAAATGAGGTTTTTACATACTGCTTGTGGCATTGCACTTGCACGTGGTATAGCCCAGCCCAGGTCGACTGTCGTCAAGCGCAGCTCAACTGGAAGGGGACCGGGGGAGGCGACGGTGGGCATGCATTCAGTTCAGGGGTTCCTGTAGTGAGTGTCTGCACGTCCTACGGCATACTCTGGCGCTGGATTTGTAGCATGAACCTCACACGTCCAGTACTGTGCTGTGCACAATGCATGTACTACATAGAGCAATATACTGTAGCAGTAGGTCCTCTCCTCGGATACGACGACGACACATGCGCAGGAGGGGCGGGGACGCCTGGTTTTGAGCTAACTACTTCTTCGCTCCCTACTTGCGGAAAACAAAAGGAAATCTGTGTAGTTCTCACGTCCAACGACTCGATCAATCCATCTTAAGTTTAAACAAGTATAAAAATATTATTTGTAATATCAAACACATATAATAAATTTACCATGAAATATATTTTCATATCACATATATTTTTAGTTATAGAAGCTAATAATATTTTCTATAAACATAATAAAATCTAAAGAACTTTAAATTGACTCCAGTACTCTAAGGCCAGTCTCAGTGGGAGTTTCATGGGCAATAAATAGAGTGCCACATAGCCAGTTTTGGTGATGAGTCAGTGAATTAATGAAGAGAGAGGTGAAATGAGTTTCATGGTGATGAAACCCTCCATACACAGTTACCTAGACAGCTTGTGTCTTGCATGTAACATAGGAAACAACAATAGATAAAACTATGCATTGAGAGTGGGGTGTTTCATACCAGTTTCAAACATTTTTTTGATGATGTGGCACTCTAGGTAATCGTGTCCATGAAACTCCCATTGAGATTGGCCTAAACCTATAACTGCATTTATTGTGTGGTGAGTACCTAGTTCATGTGGGAATTGGGATGACAAGATGACAAACAGTAATCAAGGATTCAAGGGCTTCAACTTAAAATATAATAATGCGTTACATTCTAAGTTACTAGAATGGTAACTTTTTTCTTCGAAAGTTGTTACGGTACAATGGTATCGACTAGATTAATGTCAGCTATATACTACTTGCATTGCACATGCATATAACTTCAAACTCTTGTTGTACGATATATATTCCTTGTTTCCTTAATTCTACGCTTTGGATGGTATAAATAATACTTTTTCTACTAATAATTTCAATCTGAAGAAGACAAACCACTAACTAGCAATAAGTTGGTACAGCAAATGAATAGAGTAGAAACGGAATAGTGCTTGCAACTTTGCAAGTGAACCTGACGAGTGACGACAGGTAGCTGCTGCTGCGTGCTGTCTTGCATATAGCTGGCACAAAAGAGGTTTTTTTTTTTTTTTTTTTTTTGAGACAGGCGCTGAGGCGCAAAAGAGTTCATGTCCCACCACCATCGCAGACGAGTGAATCCAATCCAACTACCTAACGTCCTAACCTAACCTACCAGCTAGCGCAGGACCGCGCGCCCCCGGTGGTGACCGTACCGGACTACCGGTTCTTCAGTTGGTCTCTGTTTCGTGAGAGAGGAGCGACACAGTAAAAAAAAAAAGGTGATGCAATCCAGTGGAATTTAAAGAATCAGAAGGATTGCACTGTGAGAATTATGTCGATGTGGAACAAAACTGTGAAGATCAAAACGATATATGACAGGTGCAACCATGATCCATGAACCAAACAAGTGCAGCTTGCTAATGAAACCATGCATGAATCCTGAGCTCTTCTTGATTCTGTGCAGTCGTTATCCAACGAACGCTGAGAGCTAGCCATGTTAATTACTCAGTCTAGCCACACTTTTTTTTTTAATTTTGAAAGTCTAACAAGGTGCCGCCGGGTTTTTTTTTTTTTTTGCATTGCTTGGCTATTTCATTTCTTGTCTCGATCTGCAGTATTTGGCTTATAGTTGGGGTGCCAGGTACCCTGCTCTGTGCTGGTCAAGACAAGAAAACATTTTTTTAAAGGAAGGAAGGAAGCGTTAATAATCATTGCATATGAATCAACCAAAACTTGTCAGGCCCTGACCAAACTCTCTTGCTCTGCCTGCCACCACCGAAAGCTTGTCACACAGCATGTGGTATTGGGGGAGACGGAGCTCATCTTGTAGCACCCGGCCACGCGGACAAGCTGTTCTGTTTCACAAAGAGAGGGATTGGCAGCTGATGGAAATGGATACTCGATCAGGTTTCCTCCAGAGTTGGGAGTGGAAAGCGTAGTAATGATGTCATATTGGCATCTTTGAGAGTGTGGCAAGATGTTGTTGCCTGTGGTTCAAGTTGAGCTGCTTGAAAGCGCCTCCTCACCACACCAGCGGCGACCGCGGTGACCGGGGCATCCGGTGTGCGGGGCCCAGGCGCGGCCGGCGCGCGGCGAGGCAAGGCTGACGGCCCCGGTGCAGTGCCGGGCGTGACGACGGTTCCGCGGCCTGCCCGACCCTCCGCGTGGCGGCCGCGGTGAAAAAAATTCTCCACCAACCGCGGCGTGGCAACACGCGCCAGCTCGAGCGGCGGATGCTGCTTCTGCGGCGGACGGAGATGACCGCCTCCCATGGCTCCAGGACTCCGATCCAGCGCTTCACTGACATTGCCAGCGACGGAGTGCCCCGCCTTGACGCCGCATCCGGCGCGCGAGGAGCTGATCCGCGTGGACCGCGCCGCCTCCATCGCCCTTGGCGGATTGGCCGCCGCTCGCCGGAGCCGCCGGGGACCCTGTTCATCACCACCAGGTAGTGGAGCTCAGCTTACCTGACTCATCCGACGACACGACATATGATGCCTGCTGGCTTTTGCTCACCCAACTAGGAGGGTGGTTTTGGCTCAGCGAAGCGGAGAAGGGCAAAGGCTACGCCGAACGCCGTGGACTTTCTCGCCGTCTGCCCGTGTCGCTCCACGCTGTGTTGCGCGACCTGCAGGTGATTGGCGAAGCACGCTTTCTTTCTGCTGATATTGTAGTGCTCGTTTTAGAATTTACTCCCTTTTGAGTTGAGGGCCAATATGATTATTAGTTCATCATGTTTAGCTCTGATGTTGTGACATTTGAGCTATCTGTGCTTAAACCATGGGGACTGCATGTATACTCTACCTTGACTGCATGTTTCAGCTTGACATGCTCTTACTGAGAATGCCTTTAGCGAACAAGCAGCTTTGATTCACAAATCATAGAACTCCCATGGATTATTGAGGGTAGGATTTGGTCACACGTTTCTTAGCCCCCCCCCCCCCCCCCGTTTTTAAAGTTCATTAAAAGATTTTTTTTTTTTACTCTTACTGCAGCTGAGCTGCGGTGAAAGTTGCAGTCAGCTCCATTGTGCTTTTGGCGTTTATACCTTCGTATAGGTTGGTGATATGCTTGGTTCTCGTGACCCATGTGTGCTCAGATGTTTCCTTGTGGATAGGCACACGGTTCATCAGCTAGGTTGAGGCTGTAAAGCTTTTCATAGCCATGCATTTTCACAGATGAACAAAGTTTATCTCTATGCATATGAGGGGTGGTTTTGACTCATTTGTAGATAGGTGGCAGTTCATGTATTATTTTTTACTGGGTTTCTCCATTGCTACTCATTAATAAGGCAGCAGTAAGCAGTTACCAGGTATTGCTATCCTGAACCAAGCAAGCCCTCATTTGCATACTAATATATGGTACTCTTGCAGCTATGGTTATGCTTTGTCATTTTTGTGAATAAGAACCTGGTCGAACTTATGTAATAGCTGCACATCCTGATTCTGACAAATATGGATCCCATTTTGATGTTTAATAGGCGTGCAGTGAGCAATTATGCATCCTTTCTGTTATTATTGTCGAGTTTAATAATTTGAGCAGCATAATGGTCTATGATTTTACAAGTGTTCTTCTCATGCCTTCCTGCTGTTGATATAGTCGATGACTCTGTTCATGTAGCTTCAGGCTTTTACATCACCATTATCTAATTAGAAACTGCTGTCCTTGTAACTTGTGAGCAGTGAAAGAGTAATATGATGTTTCCTTCTTCGTGTTATCATGATAGGACAAATGCTTCTTTGTGTTAGAGGAAGGAGGGATCTTTTGATGCTCATAATCACTCTTTGCTACAAAGGCAGTTCAGTTGTGGACATGGCCAGAAAGTCTAAATGTTGGTGGATCTGGAAGTGGAACTAGAGTATCTCATTTCCTTCCTACATCGAGGCGAATAGTTGAGTTCTCAAATAGCAGGGTATGATTTGTACAATTTCACATGCATTAATAATTTAATATATCATTTTTGTACCTTTTTACAACAAATTATTGTTATCATAAGAACTGATGATTAAAACTGTTCGTTGGAGACCTTTTTTGTCCATAGTATTGGTGTATTCTGGAAGTATAACAGTGGGAATAGAAACTGACAAGTCCTTGAGTAATGAGTGGTCAGAAAAATCAATATGTTTGGGAGACCAACTGTTCAGTAAATGCATTGGAAAACTTTTCATTGAATGAATGTAAAATCTGGTTGGCCATAGTATACATCCATTTCTTGGAAGCTGTAAATGGTTGAATTTGTTTACTTGGTACAATGATTGGTTCTATATTCTAGACATGATTTTAGAATATGGCTACTTGTTCTTTCTGTTGACTGTACACTTTCCCAATGCAGGGTCAAGGTCCACATTCTCGGATAGTTTATATAGATGGTGCATTTGATCTGTTCCATGCTGGACATGTTGAGGTAAATGCGAATTTCCTTCCATGTGCCGACCCAAACAAAAGGAGGAATAAAGAAAGAGGACAAAACCATACATCAGCTAATAGATAGAAATGCCTGTTTATGCTTGTGTTAGCTTGCCTTTTTCTGTTTCTTCATGAAAGCACACTGATTTGAGTCTTGTCTTTATATTTTCTTCTATGTAAATATTACGAATTGCTTGAGAATTTGGAGACTTTTTCCTTGTGAGCATTCACACGGATCAGCCCATTAGGTATCTTGTGGTATTTATCTGCGCTCGGTACGTATCTTGTTATGGTTTCAGTGTAAATTTTATATGTGACAGTTGCTGAAATTGGAACAAGCAAAATGGAGAGATATATAAATGTCGAGTCGGTAGGCATTATTCCAGCTGCCTTATTTACCTGACACAGACATATATCATCGTTGCTACATATTGCAACAACGGCAGGGATATGTGTTGCATCGACGTGCTGCAATGAGTTTGTATGCAATGCAGCCAGGCTGGAATCTCCCAGCACCAGCACAAATGCACAATCAGGATTATCTCCCACAGCTGTACCATAGAGCTGCCACTAATGCACTGTTTTTTTGCGCAAATGCCAGTAATGTACTAGGTCATAACAAACGGATGTGTTAAACGATCTATATCTCCCTGTATCAATCTTAATCAGGAAGCTTAATTCCATGTTAATCAGAGAAAAAAGAAAATCTGAGTGACACAACAACCAAAAAAGGAAAACAACGCTCTCGAGTGTTACCTTGTCACTCCTCGAAAATTAAAACTAAACATCCATGCACTCGCCTCAAATAAGATATAGGGCTCTCCTATTCGTTCGAAACAGGAAGTGTATGCATAACTAAGGCGTCCATCAACGTACGTACTAAGCAACGCATAGACGACGACACACGCAGCCATGCAGGCGCTAAGCGCTTAGGACTAAAACATTTTCTTTTTTTGGTTTAGAATCACTAGTACATTTACATGAGATCGATCGAGATACACATGGGCTGAGGGGTGGCAGCGGGGCAGCACGTATCGATCAACCAAGCTACTACAAATGTAGCGTAGTAAGCTTGTGTTGGGCCGCAATGTGAGTTTCTCTTCTTTCCATGGAGTTTCTGGGCTAGGGGGCTTAAGCCCCCACTACCCCAACGCTCATAATTTTTTAGTTTTTCTAGTTTTTAATTAAAGTACTTCAGACATGGTGTATTTAAAGTACTACAATTATCTGTAGTAATTCATCCGGTGTCCAGCATGTTGGATCAACATTTGAAGAAATTCTTTCACCTATGCAAGTCATGTGGCAGTATTAGATATGATAAAAAAAATTATTAGAAAGCCGAAAGCCAAAATAAATTGCATGCTTTCGTTGGGTTTTTGACCGAGTTAAGTGCTTCAGTTTCCAGGTCCTTTCTGACCGGTTGCTCCCAAAGCACCTAAATGATGCAAAATATTATCTACGAGGTTATGATTTTATTGCACACATTTTTCATAGTGGAATCAGAACCTAGAAAGCATCTGCATCTATTTTATCATCACTGCTATTGATAAAAAATGTGTTTTTGGGTTGTTCTAGCCAAATTTTTTAAGAAAGATATTCGATGATATGGGTCTTATTCCAATCCATTTGGGGGGGGGGGCGAGCACAATTCATAGGCCTTACAATACTTTTGTTTTCTTTAGTCTCAAATGATATAAACATGGTTTTGTAATCAGAAAAGTAGAACTTGTTGGATATATAAAAAATAAACCACATACACAACAAACAGTAAAAACACACACACGTGTCGCTAGAGAAACAATTAAATTTGCAAATTTTAGTTTGAGTTATTATAACAAATATTAATAGAAAAGTATAAACTACTCATACTACAATTTTAACCATACGAATATATTAAGAAACATATCTAAGTTGAATGTTGAATACATTAAGAAACACCACAGAGTCAGAATTTAACCTTATCTGTAAGGTTATGGTAGTGGATGCTGACACAATATTTGTTGTTTTAGGTAGTTAGAATTTAACCTGTTCGTCTTCTTCCTCTTCTTCTGTCTCAAAAAATGGAGGGGGGCTTAGGGGGTATCCATGGGTTTTGAGGAGATAGGGGGCATGGGCCCCCCTACACCCCATGGATTTGTCCCTGTCTGCCAAGTAATTATCAAGTTTTAAAGAAACATGATATTTTTGCAATAAATATTATTAAATTGGTAAACTTTTAGAATTAACTCCTCAGTCATGAATGCCTTTTCAAGGTCATTGACAATAGGGATGAGGTTACCATCATAATCAAGGAAAGATAAATTCTTTTGTGTTGTGTTGGGTTCATGATCTTCTCAAATTAAACTAAAGCTGGAGGACTTACATCCTATAGTAACAATAGAATGGTTCACTCCCATGGAAATGAACTCAATAAACTGCAAAACATAATATTCATCAGGGGTGGGTATAGAGGGATTCCAGTTTCACCACTAGTAAAATGCAAACCTTTGTTAGAGAAAACTCTGGTCGAATGTAGCCTATTCCTGCTGATGGTTCAACCTTCCATGTTTGCAATCGTACTATTCTATTAGCCTTTGTAAGTGAACTGCTCATGTATCAGAGAGAATGGTCGTGGAAGCCTGGTGTAGTGGTGTAATAGCTTTTGTTTCATATTAACCATATGAAATTGGTTGATCTTTTTCCTCAAAACGGCTTAAAAGCATTGTAATGGTTTTGGCTGCTAGAAGTCTTAATGAAATCAGTTGGGGACGCTCTCCCCAATGTTGACCCTAAAAAACGCTCAGATATCAATATATCAATATTCAGTAGGCCTATTTCTAGCATAGTAGCAATTTGAATAAGCTCAATGATCATCTATCGTGTCTATCCATGTAGAAACCCTCGGAGAGTTCGAACACATGCATAATGGTGAATCCCAACCAACCATTGTCCTCCACTGCGATGAGGATAGCCCATGGTTATAGTGCTCCCATCCTAGGCAGTGGAAAACGTGGAGGTATGACATAACAACGAGAGATAACTTGAGAAACTGAAGAGTTGATGTTGTAGGTGCCCTTCTTTAGGGAACCTCCTTCTGTGTGTGCACCATGAAGCTCTTACATCTTTCTTTCTTTCTTCTTTCTTCTTTCCTTTTTGAGAGCGCATGTGTATCTTGTAGTTGTTCAGTGTTCAGGCATGTTTGGTAAGTTGGACATGGATGCTCAAAATAGGATACCTGGGCCCCATGACTACAAACAGAAACATGGACCGAAACCAATGAAGAAGCTTCATGCAGCACCACCATTTCTCTGCAAAAAGCAGCACCATTTTTTTGCAGCCAATTCAAAAGTTTCAGGCTTTCCCTTGATGAATCATATATTTTATTATATATTGTCCAATGGATCTGTAAAAAACCAGCTCTGGTTCTTCAAGCTGTAAAACATCATATACTCATTTTCTTAAGAGAAAGTGTTTGGATATAAAAGGAAACATATTCATAATTCATACCAGCCTTTGGTTGACGGCCACAGTACAAGTAGGATAAATGCAGGGGCTATCCGCTTACTGAGAAAGCAACAAGCTTGACACCAAAAAACCAAGAGGTCAAAATAAAGATAAGAACCCCTTGAACAAAATGCGGAACCTCTCAAGGTACATAACACTGGCATCAGCAATCTGCTCGAGAGTTGTATCAACATAAAGCTGAACCAATATTCCACTACCACTATTGTTGTCCTTGACCAAGAAGCCTTTACATGTGCACCTTTAGATTGACAAGCACTTGAAGCATTGATCCCTCACCTTGTAGAGGCATTCCGGTGCTGCAGAAATTCATAAATAACATCATATGGTTGGGGGATAGATTTGCCCTCAATGGCATCTATTTTTTAACCAACAACAAGGGACCTGCAATTTGCTGCTAATGACAAACCAAACAAGTAAATAGCACTAATGTATTATTCCAGATCCAGTTGTTAACATTTGACAACCACACCTGTTAACCCCTCCATACAGAAAAAAACTGCCTAGCCTTGTCCAACACATACTGTCATCCATATCCTAATGAATTTACAAATTACAAGGTTAAAGATAGGTGCTATGCTCGTATTCTGAAGTACGACAACTAGAAACCCATGTATGTAATGAGCATTTTCGTTTATCTCCCACTGAAAACATTTGTTTTTCTTGAAAGGATCCTGGGAACCTTTTGACCCAGCAATCCAGCTTAAATTAAATGTCCATAGCATGTGCTACGTGTTTTCTCTCATGCAACAGCACACAGCCGTCTTGAATATTTGAGAAAAACATGTGCAACGAGTGAATACATTCCCAACTATTTCAACCTAAATTCTAAGATTGGTCTATCACAATTCACAAGTAGATAGAAATGTATTTGTAATATAGGTCTGTATCTCATTGCAACATGGCAGATTCATTAGCTGTAACACCCCTGGTGTTAATTAACACTAAAAGGATGTTTAAGTTAAACTAAGGACAATTCAAAAGTGAAATTTAAGAAAATGAGGAAAAGTTATCAAATTTGAGCCAAAAACCATTCAAATGAAGCAATAAGAAAACTTTGAAAAATTCCTAAGAACTTGAAAAAGTGCAAATGTGAAAGTTGGAGCATAAGTCAAACCAAGAAACTTCTCTTTTCAAACCATGGCCTAAAAATGCTTGGAAGCATCTCAAAAATTCAAACCCTAAACTTGGAATTTGAATTTTCCAATTCAAATTCAAAGCTGAAATGGAATCTTAGCCAAATCTCAAGATTTTACCACAGAACATCAAAATCTCCAAAAAGCAAAGTTGTACACCTTCACATTTCAGAACTTTGCCTCTTTTGGCACTTTGGCCAATTTTGCCACCTAGCCCCTCAAATTTCACAAATTCAGTTCAAAACAGGGAATTACCCCCTTTTGAATTACGGCCGAACTTTCAACTCTTTTTCAAAATCTCCAGTGCAGGGGCGTGTCTCATGAAATTCTAAACAACTTTCATGTTGGAAGATTTCCGAGCCACATTCAAAATTTTGGAATTTGAGCCATGCCAATCAGTTGACCTTTTGCCCGGCCGAGGCGCGCTCACGGGTCGCTCACGCCGCGCCCGCGCGTGCCGCGCTCGCCGCCGGCAGCCTCCTGCCGCCGTCCGGCCTCGCCTGAGCCGACCAATGGCACCGTTGCATGTCCCCGCACGCGGTGCACGCTTCTGGCAAGGTCGCATGGCCGGAGACGCACTGTAGCGCTGACTCCCGCGCTCGCCATCGCGTCGCCGCCGCGGACCGCCGGATTTTGCCGTCGCCGCCGTTGCCCATCGGTCCAATGCGCGACTTTTGCGCCCGAGCGTCGCCTTTTCCTTCCCCGCGCTGTCTTCTCGCCTCGCCCACGCGCGCCTGCCGCCTGCAGCACGCCTGCGCGCCGCGCTGACGCCGCGCACGGCGCCAACACGGCCGCGACAAGCCGCTGCCGCCGCGACAGCTCACCGAGCTGCCCCAACCTCTATCCCGTGCTTCCCGAGCATCCCCTTCCTCCCCTCTCACTCCTACTTAAGCCCCCAAACAGTTCCCCTCTCTTCCACGCCGGAAAACGCTCGCCGGAGCAAGCAGAGGCGCCGCCGAGCTCGTTCCCATGGGCAGCCCTCTCCACTGCTCCTCCGGCGGAACCGAGGGCACCAATAGCTTCCTCGTGCCGCGCTGGTGCTCACCGACCTCTTCCCCGACCCTCTCCGACCCCGACGCCGCCGGTCGCCGCTCGCCGGAGCAAGCCGAGCCGCCACCACCGTCGTTGACCTCGATTCCGGCCATCCCCGACCTCGAGACCTAGCTCAAAAGAACCGCGGTGAGCCCCTCTCCGTTTCCCCCTACTTTCCCGGCCCGGTCTCGCCGCCGTTTGGCCGGCGTAACCACGCCGGCGAACTCGAGGGCCTTAGTGTGTCTTCAACCTCTTTCCAGGGGGCCGAGCGTAAAATGCAGGGACTTGTTTGTAAGAGATTCAAAACTTCCAGGGTTCCCCGCGTAAAATAGATTCTATATTTTAGGTTTAATTCGCTGAGATCTTAAAAATTCGTAGAAAATCATAGAAAAATAAGAAAAATGCCAAACCAATTTTGTAGTGACCAGTGAATCTAGAAGGCCAACTTCCTCCTTTGCACCTCACTCAGTGGAGCTGTAGATTTTGAAATATAAATTCATTTCAGTTTGAGCACTTTTCATCATAGTTCAAAATCTACACATGCACTGGAGCCGGTCTTGGGATATGTTGTTAGTGTGCTTATCATTAGCTTAATGCGCAAAGGGTGCACAAAAATTCCCAGTGGATTTAGGGTTATGATTTTCCAAATATATACCCTGCTGTTTTGGCAAAGAAATCACAGAAAATAATTTACTCAGTGAAACATCACCTCCTTCACACAGAAACTTAATCAAGACATTAGAAACCTTAGAAAAATGAAAATGGTAATTTTTGGACACTGGAAAATGGCTAAATGATTTTTGGTAGTTTAAACATGGTGAAATTCCACAAAAATAATCATAAATCAAAACCACCTACAAACTTGCAGAGAGGTCACTCTTGGCACCCTAAGTCACTGTGCCAAGTGGTGTGGACAGAAACCTTGTGATTATTTTTGTAGAAATTTAGTTTGTTTTTAGGAAAAAAGATAAGAACATTTTTTAATAAATTATAGAAAAAACAACTTGAGCCAAATTTTGGCCTAGGCTCCTGCCTTGGCATGAGTAAGCCTCTGGTCAAATGGCACCTAAAAAATAATATTCCTAAGTTCACCTTTTGAATAATAGAAAAAGGACTTAAATAGTGGAAAAGAGAAGAAAAAGAAAAGAAAAGAGAAGAAAAAGAAAAGAAAATAGAAAAACCTAAAACTCTAAAATCAAAGTAAAGGTTCAAAATGAAAAGGGTATATTCACTTTTAATTAATGTTTATCCTTTCCAATTCATTAACCAAGATTTAAATAAACCCTAACTATTTAAATCTCGATACTTAAGCATTCATGCATTCGTGTAGATTCGGGTCTCGCCGACGGAGTCTATGAGCTAGTCCCCGCTGCCGAGGAGATCGCCCAGGAGTCCGAGGTGAACGTGGTGCACGTGGATCCGAGCCCCGAGCAGGAGTACCGCTTCGAGCCGGAAGGCAAGCCCCGGAGCATAACCTAACTTTACTTACGCAAATTATTTGATTATATGTTTGTGCATTTAAGTTTCAAGGAGTTGAATGAAACCCTAGATTGCATGATCATAGGTTCCTTTGATTGAACACTAGTAGGTTAGGTTCGATAGTCGCTATGCTTAAGACCGATAGAAGTCGAGTGTTTCCGACACTCGCGAGATATAGGAGTTGTATGTCTACTCATATCAGAAACACTAGAGATGATGGACGGATGATTGTAGATACCCGTCTATCGATGGTTTAATTGGAAACATGTGGTACTTTTGTGTCAAGCGTTTGAACGTACCACATATATGCACGGACTATGGGACCGGTAAGTCCCGGTATCCGATTGATGCGAGCAGGTCCGACAGCTCTCTGTCTTGGAAACGTTATCCCATGGGCACATGAGGGTAGTTGCGTGAGTCCCAGTAGTGGTAAGCCTTTACCCTGAGGCATTGGGACTCGGGAGCCACTCGCAGAGAGAGGAGAAACGATTGGGGTGTGTTGGCATTTCCAACCATTCCGTATGTGTGGGTTGTCCCTGGCCAGGTAGTAAATTCGGTTCGAACTGTCCGCTTCTCGCGGTTAATGAGACTGCTTGACCGATGTATGACATATTATGAAGTGGAACTTGGAAGGTTGAAATCTTTGTATGGAATAATTGTATTGCAAAACTTGATTGTTTAGTTAGGCTCACCTAGAATGGATAGGTTAAAGGAATTAAAATCAAAATGGATAATCTAGAAATCAGCTTAGTCGCTTTTGGCAAAAGAACCCCATTAGCCAAACAGCCTCTCATCTTAGGAGTCGGTGATGTAGTGATCACCAGTCGGGTAAGTCTTGTTGAGTATAACTAGTATACTCAGCCTTGCTTGTGGCTAAATTTTCAGGACCGTCCCCTCAGGAGGTAGCTGCCTCTATGGCTTGGGCCTCCCAGCTCCCTCCTGGTTACAGCATCGAGTGGGAGCCGACCTCTCCCGAGGATCGTGAGGAGTAGCGTCACGGCTGACTTCATCGTGACGATACTATGGATCGTCGCTAATATCTCGTTTACTTTCCGCTGCATGAACTCAAACTATTTTACTTATCATTTCAATTTGGTTGTAATAACTCTGAACCTTGTTGTAATTTGAATTGTGGAATGATGTGATCTTTGGAACTCACCTTCGAGTGAGCGTATGGACGGACGATCTTCAGTAGCAGTTAGTCGAGCTCGACTCGACGGTCGAATCCGCACTTGGGAACATTTTCGTGTATTAGCACCAATGGAAGGTGGAATATACTTAAGTGGGCCCATTTCTCGGGTAAGATCGCTACGTTAACTCACTGTATTTCAGTCGCCCGAGGTGTCGGCCTCCGTGGCGATCCCGGTCCTGGAGGCTGGAGCTCCTCCGGCCAGCGTAGATTGCCCATCCTTTGGTTACCTTTCAGTCAGCTGAGGTAGGCCCCATTGTGCTTACATCGCCTTCTATGAGGGCTCTCCTCCAAGTCATATACTCATATCTCGATGCTTTGATCTCCCTAAAAGACACGACATACCGAAGGTATATGAAGTTGAAGACCTTCGGCCAGCCAAAGGGAACTGAGAAGCCCCGCCATCGTAGGCACATTACGAAGGTCGACGTGGACATTCAGACCTTCGTTCCAATTCCAAAGGTGATTAATGGCACCGGAACAAGCTCAAGTAATAGTTGATGTTTGAATTTTAACGTCGGGAACATCTAATCAAAGGCTTAACATTGTTGTTGTAAGGATGTGATTTTCGTTCCTCTTCCTAAACACAAAATTTGCTGCAACATGATTTACCGTCCATGATGCGCGGAGGAAGACGACATTGGTTGAAATGGGCCGGAAATGGAGTGAAGAGGCAGGTTGGGTGGGCTACAATCGACTCATTTGCAAAGTGCGTGCGGTGGAAAAATAGGGAAAGAAAATAGATGGGCAATTGGGCAGGCTTGGGTTTCGGCCCAGGTTTCCAGAACATCATCTGTTTGACAACTTTTAGAAAGCATTAAAGGAATTAAGGATAGTAATGATCTGCTAAAAAAAGTATATATATGTAACAAAAGTTCTTAAGCATGGATTCAATGCCATTCAATAATATATTAAGCTAGTTGAGACAGCAAATACCTGCTATGGATGGCATATATATATATATATATGCTAATCTTATGGTATAAATTCCCCACCCCATCAGTCCATTTTTCCACAAACTCACAGGACAGACTATATCTACAGAGAAGTGGCTATTTCGTGCATACATTTCCATGGCAAAAACATTGCAGATGGTTTTTGCACTCATGATCATTTGCCTTCTTTACACCAGCCTGAAAGCTGAAGGTACATATCATTTTGCTAAATTTTGTACATTACACATAGGCACTAGAAGTAGAAGTTATACTGATTAACAGTATTGCTTTTTAGACACATTATCATTGTATCAGAAAAATGTGTAAATGTTATCTGTAAACCCCCTTCGACACACTACTAGAGAAGCGAGCATTCATCCCTGGCACGACTAACGTGGCTTTTGGCCCGGTAGTAAAGGTCGATTCTGTAGCAGTGACATTTCGGCATGATGGTCCATGCTTGTTCTGTGTTCGTAAGAAATGGCATTGTTTATGGATCCAAACCATGACCTTTATATACAGAGCATGATGCAATGTAAAATGAATTAAACTATTTTTTCCATTTTTCCTTTTTTAGAGGCTAGAATACATTTCTATGTTTTTTTTTAAAAAAAATCATCTTTTCATGCAAGCATATGTGGCCACTGGCCAAGCTTGCATTCGGATGATGTATAATATAGATGCTAGTCAGATTTATGTATCCCCAGTACGTATCTTGTGATGATTGAAGTGTAAACTATATATGTGCTAATATGCTATGCATGACAATAGGTGAAATGGGAACAAGCAAAGTCGAGAAATATATCCATGTGGAGTCCACCAAGGCATTATTCCAGCTGGCTTATTTACCTGAGACAAACACATACTCCCTCCGCCCCTTAAAGAATGATGTTTTAGCGTTTAAAATTTTTCTCATAAAGATTGATGTTGTGGCATGCATGTATAACAAATTAGGAATATCTTATGCATGCATGCTTAAAAGGAAACTGATTTACCTCCTAAAATGGCATTTACCAGGGACACATGCGTCTTTTTTTTCTACTCTTAATTTGTCTGAAAAATCCTAAAACATCATTCTTTAAGGGACGGAGGGAGTATCGTCGTTGCTACGTGTGCCCGGATTGCAACAACGGGAACTGCGTTGCATCGACGTGCTGCAATGAGTATGTATGCAATGAGCCAGGGAAACCTCCCAACACCTGCTCAGTCAGGATTATCTCCCACGGCTGTACAGTAGAGAGCTGCCACTAGTTTACTAGCTGATAGCAAACGGGTGTATTAAATAATATATATGTCTCTGTATCAATCTTAATCAGGAAATTTCCATGTTAATGAGAGAAAAAGAAAATTAAACTAGCCATCCATTGACTCACGCAAATACTAATTAGGCAACATAGTTTACCTTGTAGATGTTGGACGTGTCCATCATCAACGTACTAACGCAACACATTTTCTTTTTCAAACTAACACAAGCGCTTAAGGACTAGTTTTACATGAGATCACGGGCTTCCTATCCATCTCGTGGAAGATGGATAAGCCATCCATCTTCAAAGCTCATTTTCATCCAATTAGCTCAGCAGGAGATATAAACATGTTGAACATTTTCTTTAAACACATTCAACACATTCATTAAACATATTCGAGTATTCAAAATTTTCTTCACACCTATTCATCATTTAAGGTTTAAATATTGAAATTAGTTAGACGGAATATTGAAATAGGTAAGGAGAAATGTTGAAATTGCAAACCTAAAGTGTTGACTCTTCTTCTTTGCCCATGGCGTCTTCTTCTCCGGAGATAGCCGCGCGGCGGGCAGCTTGAGCGCCCGTATGAATGGATCCGCGGGCCAACATGGCCAATATGTGGCGGAGTGTATGTGTGGAAAGGGGCACCATCAAGTAGGGTTTTAGCTAGCGGGTAGAGTTTCAGTTTCATGGGCACAGGTGGCACGCATGGGGTGGGGGGAGAGGCATGGAGCCATGGAGGAGATGAACCGAGTGTTATTTTTTTTATACACTCGGCAAAACACCCTTGTTTGTCAAGTGTCATTTTAGTACACTCGGCAAACACCCTTTGATGCGGCCAGGAACCGGCCGAGGCACTTGTTTGCCGAGTGTTAAAAAAAACACTCGGCAAACAGCCTCTTTGCCGAGTGTATTTAATAACACACTTAGCAAAGAGTATTTTTGCCGAGTGTTTTATGTTAGAATTGTTTGCTGAGTGACCGATAAATTGTACTCGGCAGAGCAAGGGGAACTCGGCAAAGTTAAATTTTCCGGTAGTGACTGCCAAACTTGTTGATTCGTATACTCACTGATCTATTAAAAACTATGAATGAGGCTTGTGTTCTCTTGGGGCACGAGCTGCAGCAGAAATCATGCACACGAGCGCACTGTGTGGTCCCACCAGAGTGCAGTGGTTGCTCCTTTTTCTGATCGCGTGATCAAAGAGAGACGACCGTAGTTTGTAGGGGCCGGGATCTTGGAATCGATTGCAGCATATTTCTTTCTGTTTGAGGACGGTGTTGTGCACAGCATGTGTGTGCCCGACACCGATTGCATTGGTGAATCTAGCCTGTAGGGAACATGAGCTAGCTTCATCTTGTCTCTTCAATGATTGGATACCTGTTCCTTCATCACAATCTGCATGAACAAAAGCTGAGATCGATCGGAGTGTTTAGTAGGCATTTCACATGTGAACAATGAACATACGCCTTGGTTCACCGGTGGTGCCTGCACCAACACAGATGTGCGGATGGATTTGCATTGAGAGATCATAAATTAATTATACCCCTCTGGTTTTAGATAATTAGTTTATTTTGAAATTATTAACTTGTCATCAATGTATCTTGAGTCTTAAGATTTTGGCATTCTTATTAGTAACTAAGGCCCACTTTGTACTTCTTTTTCTTTTTGTAATAATCTTAGGTCTACTAAGTCTTTGTTAATGAAACTAATAACTAGTTCGATCGCATCATGTGCCTACTATACTTTTGCTGCGTTGCTTACGTGCATGCCCACTTACGAAACTAATGAACGAGGCGATGCTAGTCGAGACTTTACCAGACGAGCTACACTTTGTATGAGGCGCGTACGCACCATCTTTCGGTACTGTGATGCCTTTACCTTGCAGGCTAGCACTAGGAGAGCCACCCTACGTACCGCTGATGCCTGATGGTACTCACTACACCATCCGAGCATCTCATTCGCGCTGAGTCCCACGACTTGACGCAAGTAGCAGCAGTGACGGCACTATAGCAGGGGCAAGAAAGCCGGCCAACGGAGCATATATGTTGCCAGTCGTCCAGTCTTGCATGCGTTTTAGGGCGTACTAGGCCTCAGTGTCCGGAGCAGGCCGCCGCCCGTCCCCGGCCTCAGCTCTCCAGATCAGGCACTCTGTTTCTTTCTTTGCCGCTGCTCCCAGCTCCGCAGCTCATCTTTGTTTCCCTTCCTAGAGTCTCTGCTAGGCTAGGACCCAGCACATCGCCATGTTCCTCCTGCTGCTGCTGCTTGTGGCGGCGGCGGAGCTCAGCCCCAGCAGCAGCTCCACCACGTCGTACTGGGCCTTCAGCTGCGCCGGGGGCAACTTCACCACCGGCAGCCTCTACGCCAAAAACATAGATGCCGTTGCTGCGCTTCTCCCAGAGCGCACGGCGTCCTCCCCTCTGCTCTTCAACAGCAGCAGCAGCAGCTCTGGTTCCTGTGGCCACGGTGAGGCGGCGACTGTGTACGGCGTCGCGCAGTGCCAGCGGGATTCACGCCGAAAAGATCGCAACAGCTGCGTCACCACAGGCTTGAAGGATGCCCGCCAACCCTGTGGCTTCAGAGAGGGCGCCATCATCTTCCTCGACTTGTGCACTGTCGCCTACTACAACACAAGAATGAGTATGTTTCCCATTGACCCGTCCATCCATGTCACAGCGGCGAGAACCGATGGCGGTGACGTTACTATCCGCAGCAAAGTTCCGCAGCAAAGTTTTTATGGATTCCGTTAGCGAGCTAGCGCAGGCTGTTGTCCACGCAACTGTCACCTCTTTTGGCTACTTTGTCACCGGGCTCAAGGCTGTGGACACAATAGACTACCGGCTCAAACTATACGCAGCCGCGCAATGCTTGCCGTCGTTGGTTCGTCAAGAATGTGATGTGTGTCTTCAAGAACTCGTGCTTGAGCTCAGCACTTTCGCAGATGAGCTCACTGCTGGTAGAAGAGCAATGTTGTGGTGCAGTTAACGATTTGGTCTCAGTCCCTTCTTCAGCGGCCGCCCGATGTTGATTCTTCCGGCAGATAATAACACCTCCGGTGAGCATGAACTTATCGATCGAAGTATATATTAATTTGTTACTTTTTGTTAGTTACACATTTCTTTTGTTACTGAAGAGCAATAGTCGCTATTGTTTGCAGCAGGAGATGTCAAGCCAAATTGTATGAAGCACAATAAACACACAGCTTTATGGATTTCAGTAGCAGCAGCGGTAGGGGCTATAATTCTAGCCCTAATTCAATATTGTCGGAAGAGAAGACTACCCGAGCAAAACCAACCCCCAGGTGATCGAGTTGCTCTAAAATCTGAACAGTATATTACAAATGGACTTATAAAAGTTAACTAACAGTAATTAGCGCAGGCGAACAAGGTAGAGCAACTGAAATGAAGGACAAAGGAGGTGAAGAAGCAGCACATCGTACCGATGCAACACCGGTCAGTCAGTTTTAAATTTTTTTGTTCAGAGAGTAGCTTGGATTTCTCAAAAAGATAAAATCACAAGTATAAGTTTTGTTTGCCTCCAATAAATAACTAATATTGCTCTGACGATTCATTCTTTGATTGGATAGATCATACAACATAGTACTCATCATAACGTAAGTGGTATCTAAACCACAAAAAGTAAAACTGCAACAAATACATCCTGGAGAAGTTCATAAATTTGCAAAACCCATATCTAGAAATTAAAGGTTGATACAAGTGATCTTGATATGTTTGTGTTGATGATTATCCTTCTGTAGACTCGAGATGAATTATGTTTGCAGCATGAGATGTCTGAATAAAGGTGTCATTTGTTCATGTGTTGGAACATGAGATGTTCATCAGAGAACTGGAACATGAGCTTGTAGTTTAATAAAATGGGAGCATCTCATGTTCAGTAGAGAAGTGCAACCATCTCATGTTCAGTAAACTAACAGCTGTCTGAATAAAATGGGCTCAATGTTTCGTGTTGTACAAAAGTTGAATCCATTTTATGATAGAAACATAAATTGGGGTATCCACAAATTATTAGTTGGCCAACAGCGTTAATTGCCACAAGCAAATTACAATCTAAGAGTTTTGTTTCAGTCAGTAACTCAGTATTTCCTTCTATACTGAATTTGTTTCAGTCAATAGTATTGTCTTCTATACTGAATTGTTTTCTTTTCACACATATAGTTGTTCCATAGTTTCTCCCAAGTCACTGCCTCACTGGTTCGTTCCATCAATGTTCGATTCTTCTTGTTGTTAATTTTCTTTTCTTTAATTGAAGTGTACACCATAATGTCTTTTTATGTCTAGTTTAGGAAAACCTTTGGGCAGGTTTGTGGTGTGTTGGGCATATTTAGAAAAACTTCAACTGCTTCAAGTGCTCCTTTTATATGCTGTGAGAACAATTGCAGATTTCCTCTTAAATATGTTGACTGAAATTTTCTTTGAAACAATGTAGGATGGATGATTTCTTTATTGATCTTAAAGATGCTACAAGAATATATCATTCATAGGTTGATGTCTCGACGTCATGGACCAAGCAAGTGAAAGAATGGTGTCTTGCTGCTGTTTTCGTCTTCACCTTTTCCCCTTTTGTTTATCTGCTGTAGTATGGGTTAGTAGCTTGAATTGTTGATCTGTAGCGAGACCCTGATATGTCTGTAATGAAGCTGGTATGCTCATTATCAGTTCTGTGTTGGTTTAGAAGTTGTAATAATTATATGTGAATCTGGATTATAGATGCTCATTATCAGTTCTGTGTTGTTGTTAACTGTGCCTTCTATGTTTTTGCTCACTGAGTAAACTTCTATATTTTGGAGAATGTTTGGATCATATCTAGAATATCTGAAGTTGTAATAATTTCTGCAGTGTACATTTGTGCCTTTTCTACTGCTGGATACCTGTATATGTACAGAAACATTCAGAGTCTGTTCACTCTCAGAGTTTTCTACTGTATATATATCATGTAAGAGTTCAAGGAAGTGTTAGATTACCCGAACTGATTGTAAGAGCAACTGGAATGTAACTAATGTCCAATATATCCAGAAATGTAAGAGAAACTGAAGCTTTTGAGTTTTGACAAATATGCAAACCTCATAGTCAGATTGCAGGTCACACCTAGAAACAGGGACTATCTTGTCCAGATATATGTCTGGGCTAGAAGCAGATCACACCTAGAAGCAGGGATCATTTCTGTTCCCTGAATTTGTTGTCATAAGTCTGTGTTGTTGAATTTTTGTTCAATATTTCTGTGCAAATCTGTCATATATGCACATCATTGTAGTAGCATAAAAAAAGACTTGTGCCTGAGTCGGACTATCCCTGTATATTCCACCCTCCAAGATGTCAGACTATCCCTGTATATTCCTCTCCCTTTTAATTGCATACATTGTTCTTGATCCAATAATGTACTGTTGTGGCTGCAAAAATCCCATGACCTTTCTCCTACTGCATACATCTAGTCTTCATACGTTTTCAAGCATCTCAAGCAAGAGGTGTTGCGTTGCTAAAAAAAAAGCAAGAGGTGTTGCACATCCCACTAGAAAGCATTTGGGTACGCACATATCTCTAGCTAGAAACTTTCCTTCTGTACCTGTACGGCTGTACATACTGCTTGGCTCAGTAGTACCAGAAAACACCAGGTAAGCTGAGCATGCAACATCACTGCACGGTGGCCAAGGGTTAAGCTCAACTTACCTCCCTGACCACATCGAAGCCATCTGTTTCTGGAAATCCACAATTGCAGAAAGTAGTCGTCTACAGCCTCATTGACCTGGAGGAGGCAAAAGTGGCTTATTGAGACATCTAAAGCACCGAATTGCAGACACGCCCAAACACTTGGGTATAAGGACACGGTCATGGCGATGACCAAAGATCAGCTTCGATTTGGAGGCATAGATCCATCTCTAGGCGATCCATCGAACACTTCGCGGGCGTCCTCCTTATGGGTGCTGCCCTTGGCTAAATTCGACTACATGTTGCACCATATGTGTTACCAACAATCTTGCTGGCCATCTCTGTATCCATGTACTCCAAGGATTCGAACATTTCGTAACTTGGGCAGAGGTACACTCATCGGTGTATGTTTCTGAGTACATACAACTGACACGTAAGAGTATAGGCTAGGGCAGTAGAGATCATGTAAATTGAGTGGGTATTTAAGGAAGAGGAATTTTGTCTTGTATGGATAGAGAAGCTAGCCTAGAATGCAGGAGGATCTTGTTTTGGGCAGAGAGGAGGCAAGCAGCAGAACAGAGAGTGAGCTTCTAGTTTCGTTCGATCAGTTTGATCTGAGCTGCTCCGCGTCCCATGTCGTGCGTGGGTCGGGATGTGTTAAGGCCCACGGCCCATGCAGAAGGCGGCCCGGCCCAGGCATGGTGCGCAGTTCATTCTAAAAAAACAATTGTTCTAGACTCAAGCATTAGGGAAATGATAATTTGGGAATGGACATGATGCAATGTGAGGGATAAAATGGTGTATCATGAGTCATGTACTGCCACACAAATGGAAGAAGTATTTAGGATCCAGCTATAAAAATAAAGATGGACTATGTTGTACAACAAACGAAGGGAGTATTTATTGTGAGTGTTAAGCAATTGACAAACTCTATTGCACAGTTAGAATGCAATATATAGAATAAGCGAATTAACCCAAACTATCTCTAATATATGTAGGAGAAATAAATTTGTGCTCCTTTTAAATAGGTACTATTAAGCATAAATTTAATTGTATTGATTGCATTACAGTAATTGATAAATAAATTTGTATTGATTGCACTCCTGCAAAACCTTTTGAGTATATATTGCATCCACATGGTCCTTTTTTTCTCCCATAGACATTACAATACAAAGCATACAAACTCAAAGGTGGCCAATTTCATTCGTCGGCAAGCATCCATGGCAAAAGCTGCTAAGCTGTTTCTTGGTAGTATGATCCTCATTCTCTACACTAGCCTCTCCATCCAAGGTTTGTATTATCATCTCAGTAGCATAAAACAAATATTCATGTATCAAATTAGGAGGATAAACAATATTTTATCACATGAAAATTCATGTTTTCATGTATACATCATGCATATTGTACTGATTTGAATTATCATGATATAAACATATATAGACTTGCATACATGAGATGTACTAAATGTGTCCATTACCTTTGATTTCACACAAGAAATTTACAATTTTACATGTAAAGTAGTCGTGACAAACAGGTGCAGTTGAGTATGGCGATATCACAGAACACATCCCTGTCCAGTTGACGAGGACAATGAGGGCACAGGTCTATTCGGGTCCCACTCAAACAAGGAAATTTTGTGGACCATGCAAATGTTGCCCGGGGAGTGTGAAGACCTGCTATACATCTAATTGCTGTCTTTTGTATACATGCAATGGGGCGCAACCGTTAGGCTCATGTATAGAAACACTCGTATCTTGCAACTGTGACAGTTCTTGCAAGTAACCTACTTTCTTTGAAATAAATAACAGAGAAGTGCGATTTTTTAGCATTTAAATTTTGTGTCACAAAGAGCAAAATAGGTAGAAACCAGCAGTGCAATATACCAAGTGAGATCCTAATAAAGGCGAGGGAGCAGTGGCGAAGCTAGAGTGTCAAGGACCCGAGTGCATACTTCAATATACATGTGTAACAAAAAAAATATCATCCAAACATATACAAAGACAAATAAAATGCTTACCAAAATGAGGAGTCTGGACCATCGTGTACTATTGATAGCTAATATCAATAAATACCAGTATACCACCAAAATATTATATGGTTTGCAAAGCAATGGGCAAAAATATACCATTAAATGGAGTACTTGAGATTACCTACAAAAACGTATTAATTAGATGATCCACTTTATCAAAAAAACAAATCGTATTGACAAATTTAAAAGATAATAAATCAGTATATTACCTCTTTGCATTTGCGATTTCCCATCTTCTGGAAGGGATCCACTACAACTTCATTTGTAACTTTCAACATTTTTTTTTCTTTTTCCACATAGAAAATGAAACGGTTATTCCTGTACTCATCACCCATATGATTACGCAACTGTGTTTTCACAATTTTCACGGATCAAATTGAGCAAGAGTGCAAGACCAATTGTGATACCATTGGATTGGAGTGGAGCAAAAGAGGAGCTGGCTGCTGGGGCTGCCGCTGTGCCGGATGGATGTGCAACTAGGAGCACAGGAGGGCGGAGGGGGCGCGACCAATTGGGCGCCGATTTCGCTGGGGTCGAGTCGGCGACGAGGGATGATGTGAGAGCCGACTTCCTCGCTTTTGCCTAGGAGATGAGTTCTTGCGTTTGGGGCTTTGGGTGAGGGCGACTGCCGACTAGACGGGCGAGGGATCGGCTTCATAGGTATGGATGGTCATATAGCTCGAGAACCATGGGCCAGGCCAAAACACGAGAATTTAGCCCGACATGAGCATGGCCCTCATCATGCCCGTGCCAGCCTGGCCCATCCGTAATGCCAGGCCTAGGCCTCTTCCACGACACAGCATGCCAGCCCAGCAAAACACGAACATTAATGGCCCAAACAAGCATGTCGGTCCAACAAGCCCATGTTATAACCGTAACACCTACCCCAAATTCCCAACTCAACTCCCTCCCCATCCCATCTTCCTGCTAGCCGCCACCGCCGCCCCTGGATCCCTGCTAGCCGCCACCGCCACTGCTGCTAACTCCTAGAGCCGCCTCCCACGGCTGGCCGCCACCGCTAGCTTCCAGATTGCCTCCTCGCCGCGTCCTCATGGCCGCGTCCCAGGTCTTCACCTCTTCCTGGCCGCCTCCTCGCCCCGTCTCCTCCAACCGTCGTGCACAGACGGGCTGGCACGGGCACGCTGGGCCATTGTTATGCCATCGTCCCGGCACGGCACAGCTTAGAGGCCCGTGCCGTGTCGCATTGTGCCATGCCACCGTCCTGCCCGTGTCGTGTCGTGTTGGGGGGCCCATATCGCCATCTATATTTGCAGGCGACGTTTCATTTTCCCAGCGCCTTGCTGTCATGTCACGCGCGACGCACGCACGCACGCACGGTAGTTGGTACCAGTACGAGATAATTTTCACGCTTGTGGTCAGTCTTGGACTTCTCCTGTAAGCGAGGCGTGGGCTATGGGAAGACGACAAGAGGGGGCTAAATTGAGTTCATGGCTACCATCAAAAGTCGCCTCTAACTAACTATATATGTTCAAGCAAGACTTGATAAAAAAATTCTAGTAAAGCCATCAGAGCCTTCCCAATGGCATCAATCACACAACTGATCAGTGACATGTACAGAGTGCCATTGGAACTTGGAAGGGAAAGGAACAGGCACGAACACATCGATCAGCTCCTGCAATCGCCCTCTGCTACCTGCTCCAGTAGTGCTCCGTGAACGCCAACAGCCACCCACCTTTCCTCCTTGGCCGCTTCTGGCAAGGATTTGATAAAAATTCTAGTAGGGGACGGCTTTGCGGCGGCAGAGGTTGGGGGTTTTACATTTTGAAATTGGCGGGTCTGTTCCTGCACGGGTTGAGGAGGCCCATTGCTCAAGCAGAGGATGGGAAGGCCCATCGTGGCTTTCTCTTCTTGTTCTGACTTTATTTCTCAATATCCGAAATCCTCTTCAGCAGTTTTCTTTTTTTTTAAAAAAAAAGGCACTGTCCAGCAAGAGATATATGTGGCGGCCATTTGCATAGTGCTATATTATTGTCCCTTCGCCTGGGCATTTGAGCTGCCTTATGCAACAAAAAGGTAAGGGCGCCTCTGGGGGTGACAACTCAACTCGCAAGCATGTATGTTTGGTAAAGTTTTCATCGATAACTTGCGCTTGCATCGCCTGTACATGAGGCTGTCTTGTAGTCTGGAGCAGTTATCAATGAAAAAAAAATATCACCAATAATTCTCGTATGTATCTTTCTTGTAAAGCGGAAGATAGAACAAGCGGATAATATCCTCATCGTCTTGAAGAAAAAAGAAAGAAAGGTTGTCCTCCTTTACACCTAGCTAGCATGCAATCGCAATGGCTCTGGTTCAGGTAATTTCCAGAGGCCAGTGGGCATCTCACTTAAACGCAAATTATTTGAAAGGTACTTAGACTAGAGCATTTTTTGGGCCGGGCATGACAGAAAAATAGCCTGCATACAAGATCCGTGTTATATCAGGAGGGTAGTATCGCCTCCTCTTGATATTGACAGGAGTGCCTACATGTAGACATTTGCATGCCTCAGTACATGCATGCAACATGCACCATATGCAGTGAATAAAATGTTGAATGTCTCAGTACATGCATGTGACATGCACCATGCAGTGAGCAGCTAGGAGTAGGACTGTAGGACTACCTGAGTCGAATGCCTGGACCGCTTCTTCAGCTTTGTCGCCGGCGTTAGTTTCTCCTAGGCCCATGGCGTCCGCTTCTTCAGCTTGTTCCACGGCAACCGCTTCTCCAGCTTGGTCCACGTCCGCTTCTCTAGCTTCAATCTCTACATCAGTTGCGTGCTCATCATCTTCCTCTGTGTCATTGCCGCCACCATCCTAATCTGTGTCATCACCACTGAGTAAAGCTTGGGAAGAAATACAATGGAAACATGTAGGAACCGAAAAAACGTCTATGATTATCTTCTTCATTGGCAGAATCCCAAACAAAATCATAGCTCAAATCAAGTGCGCCTCCCTCAAATTCCTCAATCTCATCCCAGTTGATGGGCTCGTTCAAATCTAAACAAGGCATTGTGTGTAGAAGCTGAAAGATTAGAGAAAGGTTTGTGTTGTGTGCCGTGCACATGCGCTATGTATTTATAGGAGAACAAACAGGCTGGCAAATAGTGGCGCCACTTGCCAAGAGAAAAAATTTTAGTTAGGCGCCAAGAGAGAAAATTTTGGGCAACGGTGGAGAAATTAGCGCGGGGGAGAAGATTTGCATGTGCATGCGGTGGAGAAATTAGCGCGGTAGAGGATTTGCATGTGTAAGCGGTGGAGAAATTAGCGCCGGAGAGGATTTGCATGTGCATGCGGTGGAGAAAACTGCATGCATGGAAGCCGGAGTGCTCTGCTAGCTTTATGGCTCCTTAACATCTCGTGACGGAGAAGTGTGCGCCGTAATTGCTTGGAGGTTGAACCGAAGAGACTTTCCTGGACACGTGCGCTAATTAAGTTTCTCCTTGGTCTTTGCAATTTTGGAGTTGCGCCTACTACACATGGACGGAGGGAGTAAAACAAAATCAGAGCACCAATATAAATAGTCTCTGAAGCATAACACAAGGTGATAGCTCTGTGAAAATTATATATGCCTGTCATTCTCTATCAAGTGAGATCTTTGATATGCAAAATAGGTACAAAGGGGAGGGCCCACATAATAGAGAAAAAACAAATATTGCACGGGAGGAGCAGAACTTCCTTGAGAGAGAGAGAGAGCTTTTGGTGCAATAATTTGTTTGCTGAAAATCGGTATCCCTCATAAAGAGATGAATCCGAATAAAGGCGACCGAGAGCAGTGCAATATACGCTCCTTTCTTTAAAAGTAGTAATGGTGTTCTCTGTGAGGACATGCACTACTACTCTACTAGGCGCTCGGCATGCACTTCGGCAGCACATCATCAGCATCAGAGCAAAATAAACTGCTTAATAGGAGTATTTTGTATCATGAGATATGATGTAACTTAAGAAGTGTGCTAACTTTCATGGTATTCATTTCTTAAAAAGTCAGCAAGAAATGTTCATGCATGATGCAACTAGTGTACAACACAGTCACTAATGCATTTGTGGTAGTGCCGTGGTGCAAGTTCGTCAAGCAGCTAAATTCTAATCACAATCAAAGAATATTTCCTTGCTTTTGTGGTAGTGCAAGTATTAGTTCTTGGAGACAGAATGGTGCGTGGCAAGTTTTTGGCAAATAGTTTTTTTTCTTGCATTGCTCCATAAACTTGGGTTACATATAATACTTAATTCTACTCCAAAGTCCAAATCAGCAGCAAGAAACTCTACTTGATCGAGCAGATTTGCCGAAAAAGGAAAAATGAAAGGTTAAAAAAAAAAGTTGGCCCTCTGCTGGCAGTTAACAAATCAATTAACAGAGAGTTAATCAATTCATTCATTAATGTCTGCTGTGTATCGATCGATCAGCCGGAGGTCTTGAAGGGCGCGGCTGCCTTGAGGTTGTGTACGATGTCCTGCACGGACCCAATGCTTGCCGCGACGGAGATGAGGAGGCAGACGAAGCTCATGGCCTGCAGCATCCACCACCGGAGCTCGCCGCGCCGGATCTTGAGCCTCGCCACGTGCATGCTGACGGGGAAGTAGACGGAGAGCGGCCAGAATCCCAGCGCGCCGATGAGCCCCAGCACGGCGTTGAAGAATGGCAGCAGCATCGCCACCAGCGTGGTGAACATGATGAGGATGGTGCGCAGCACGAGCTTGAGCGGCGCCACCGCCACGGTCGCCGGCGGCGAGGACGGCGTCGACGACCGGAGGCACGGCACACGCACGTAGTAGGTGGCGTTGATGAACTTGGCGTCCGGCCACCGGCACGCCACGCAGCTCTCAAGCCGCGCGAAGATGGGCTGAGCGAACACCTGCACGCAATTCATTTTCGCAGAGAGGAGCATCAGATTCTGATCGAGCATCAGCTTCCGAACATCGCCGTCGTTCTTGATCGCCGGACATATATATAAGTATATATATTTACATATATATGTATATGTATATATATATGGTGCAGAAATTAAAGTAGAGAGACCTGGTAGGCGCCGATGAGGTGGACGATGACGCAGATGTTGGCGATGTCGACGAGCCAGAAGGGCTCATAAAAGGCGTATCCAGTGAGGATGTTCCCGGGTGCATCGTTGCCAAAGGCAGCATACCCGGTGCACCCAAGCAGGAGGTAGAAGACGGTGGTCATGCCGAGGCCATAGAAGGACGCGCGCTTCATGGTCTTGTTCTCAGCCGGCGGCGAGCGGAGCGTGTCCTGGATCTCGATGAGCACGTCGGCGAAGGTGTAGGAGAAGGCGATGTTGCCGAGCGCGAGGAGGACGTTGAACGCCTTCTCTTTGGGCGCGTCGACGGCGGCGCCGGCGAGCGTGCCGCGGACCTCGCCGTGATGGGACGCCCATTTGGCGGCGCAGAGGCCGAGGCTGATGAAGGAATAGCCGAAGGAGGTGGCCACGGCGACGACGGAGAGCCAGGCGATGTTGTGGAGGCTTGGGAGCTGTGAGAGCAGCAGCTGGAAGAGCCCGAACACCAGCATGTAGGTGCTCCCTGATGGGTTGCAGTCGCTGGCCGCGCTCAAGCCACCCGATCGGTGGAAGCAGTTGACGCGCTTCACCGCGCTGGTCGTCGATCCAAGAAAACATGTAACAAAAATTGTTAATTACTGTCACGGCGTGGGTCTGAGGAAGCAGAGCATTTTACTGTTCGTTGTTCTATTGGACATTGGACGAGTGAACACGCCATGGCACGGCAGGCACTCGATCTGCCGCAACGAACTCGTAGCTAGTGGATGACATGCAAGCTAGGACATGTCATCAGTGGATCACACCGGATACGTGCGACGAGACGATGCATGGTCCGTTGTTCATCATGCGTGCCACATTCGCAAACAATTAACTCGTGACCGATGGGAACGGCCGGTCGTTGCAACGGCTGATCGAACGATCTTTGCGATCCCCTGGTTTTCAGGCGACCAAAATAAAAGCTACTGAAAAGGCCAGCCAGCCATGTATCCCGCCACCTTTCCGCTGTCCCCTAGCTCCGGCGGTAGCATGCGTACGGCAGCAAACTAGCGCCTACCTTGAACAATCTACGAACTTATGGGTCGATCGATCGATAGAGCTACAAATAAATTAAAATGGTGAACGCAAGTACCAGCGAATAGCTCATTACGTACATCATGCTTGCGCTGGCGGTGATGGTGTACCCGACCAGCGTTCCCCAGAGGTTGACGTACTGCGCGGCGCCGCAGAGGAGGACGTTCTTGCGGCCGAGGTAGCAGCGCACGGCGTCGATGTACTCGCGGTTCACGGCGCCGTCGACGGGGTCCGGGTACCTGTAGCAGTCGGCCAGCAGCGCCGACGTGTAGTAGGTGACGCACGAGAACCCCAGCAGAACCAGCGGGCCCACCACCCACCCCAGCTGCGCCACCGTCCACGCCAGCGCTAGCACGCCGGAGCCCACCACCGCCGCCACGATGTGCGACGTCGCCGTCCACACCGTCCCTGCAGTAGCAGTATGTCCACCCATCGATCGTCAGTACTCCTAGCTTCTAATTGCATAGACCATGCAGCAGAATCGATCAAAGGTTGAGATAGATCACGAAGAAATTAAGCTTAATTGATCGATCGATCGTTCTTACCTTGCCTCTCATGATCGTCGCCGGATTCGGCATCGTACACCACCGTTCTCCTCTCCATTTCGTCCTCTCTTAATCTCTCCTGCTCTCAAACCTCTTCAGAAGTTGAGTGTGTGCCGAGGCACAAGTCACCACTCACTAAATATATATAGGCCACCAACAAAGCAGAGAGAACAACAACAGCAGCCCATTGGCCAGCCATGGATCCATCTTTTCGAAAATTTCTTCTGTCACCACACACCACAGACCACAGGTCCATCGAAACAGTAGTGAAAAATGAAAAGATAAAAGCAGCGAATACAACAGCAAAGGTAAAAATTATTTGGGGGTTGCAGTCCGCTTTAATTTTTGTGGATATGGATTGCCTCCTCAATTATGATCGACTTTGTGATTGAGTGAGCAACAGGTCGTCAGCCACAGCTGCGCTGGACAGCATGCAGCTTGCATGACCCGTTTGCATTTTGTCGTCTCTGCTCTGTTTTGCTCTGCATACAACAAGTGTACAACACAACTCCTCCTGGACTGAAACTGAACGTGTGGGGAACTAGTTTCTCCTCTCAGGTTTTTGTGGAACAGTTTGCAATTGCCATTTGCCAAATGTTTCAAGGTCCTTGCATTGGTCTTTATGGTTCTCTTTCTGAAAGAGGATGGATCGATGTAGGTTGATGATCGCCTCGTTGCGTGATTCCTACTATCAGTTTGCAAATTTAGGCATGCTAGGTTTTCGCAACATCATAAAGGCAGTCAATACCTTTAGTAAACAAATGAGTTAGCTCTGATGCTATAAGGCCATTTCCAACCCAAGACACTAGTTATAGTGTCCATAAGATCCACATCAGCAAGAAACTAGCACTAGACACTTACCCTTCCAATGCAAACACCACTAACCAATACTTGAATTTAATGTTGCTCACCTCTCATTATGTCTTGGATAGTGTGTAGAAACCATGTCTCATGCAAGACCCAGTTTCCTCCTCTTTCTTCATTTATTTCTTTGCCACATCATCTTTTATCCTATGTGGCAGCTAATTTAATTTTATGGACACCATCCTAGTCATTGGGTTGGGAATAGCCTTAGGACTAAGAGTTGGAATTGTGAGCGACACATCTTTCTGGCGTGCCCACATCTCTTATGTTAAAAATAGTATTCATTGCCTAGTGTGTACACTGTGAGTCCACACCTAGTCATTAGTTCTGAACTGACATTAGAACAGGTGGGGGAAGTTGGGAACTAGTAATAAGTGCTATGATGATCCTAGTTGCATTCAAAATGAACAATACATGCATTGCAACCATAATCACCAAATGCACCATGCAGAATTTTGTCCTTGAAATAAGGTAAACTTTAGGGAACTCAAATTTAAAATCCAATATAATATATTGTTATTTGATGATTGGATGTGCGGAAAATATATAAGGAAAACGTGATGTCGGTGCCTGATTTGGTCGCACCGGCACCGACGAGTGATTGCGGTGCTAACCACTCGTTTCCCTGATGGCGAGAGTGAGAGACGGAGTTTTATCCTGGTTCCGGCCACTGGGCCGTACGTCCAGCAGTGGTGCAATGCACCGGATTTCGTGTTACTCGTAGTAGGGGTTTACAAGCAAGGTGGGAGAAGGAGATAAGCTCCTAAGTCCCTGGTTATGGTGTGAGTGTCTGTATGAAATGGTTGTGGTTGTGTGCGTGAGACTTGCGATCCCTGCGTGGCCCCCGTTTGTTTTCTGCCCTTTGCATGGGCTTCCCTCCCCCTTTTATAGACCAAGGGGGCGGGGTGCGAGTACATGTATTTGTCGTTGTGTGCACTGTTTGTCCATGCCGCGCAGTACGCAAGCGGGAATCGCGCCTTCCAACTCCGCTGACGGCATGGCAGGGGCTGACGTATCGTCCTTCCTTCTCGTGACAGTTCACGGCGTCGAGGTGGTGTCTTGCGCACGGCTTTCCATGGTCTCCTTCGAGGCTGCCTTCGAGGGTGGCTGCGCGTCCGGCGGGGGGCAAAGTCAAAGGAGTGGTTGGCATAGTGCTGCTGGCAGGGTTAGGTCTGGCGTGCAGCATGGCGCTCAGAGTTCACTATTGCGAGTGGATTTAACCGATGTCTTCTCCGGGGAGTGGGAGATGGCGTGGAGCAGTGATCCCTGCTTTTTGACCGCGTCATGATGACTCTGGTGAATCGCGGCGCGTTGGGCGTTGTTCCCGTTGAGGCGGGTTCGAGCTTGGATGGCAAGCTCGAGCTCACCGACCCTCGAACGAGACGGAAAACACCCCCTCGAGGGTAGGGGTCGTCCTCGAGGCCGCCGAGCTTCGAACGAGACGGAAAACATCCGCTTGAGGGCGGTCGTTTGATGGGCTGTGGTGCCTGGTTGATGTCGTTGTGGGCCTTGATGCCCAGTAGTTTTGGGCCTAGATTGGGGTACCCCTTTTGTAGGTACCCGACACGTGCATACACAAACACTTTTGGATGGAGAGAAAATGGTCACACTTAAAGGAGATCATTTTATCCCTTTTAGAAAGGCTTTCTTGTAATTCCTTCCAGTGTATAAAAATGGGTGGCTCCCAGCGGAAAACAACGTGTAGGTTTGCCTATTGGGTGAACTAGGAGCCAATATGTGATATACAGCGCAAGGATGTAAGAAAAGCATAATTTCTAGTTTGTGAAAGTTTTGAAAACCAAGGATTCCTCATCATTAGCAAGCCTATGAGATGCATGTAAAACAGAAATACATGGGTGCACTTTCCTTTTAATAGTTTTTTTTTTAATTTCCTTTTGTCCACTATATATATGACTGCAGTTATATTTCTACTTAAAGAACAGAAAATATGTTTGCCATGACATGTCTTGAAGACTTAGCTTGTTTCTTGTCTCTGTGTTGGACTAGTTGGTTAACTGCTCTTATATATTACGTTAAAATTGTTCTTACGCACAAATAGAATACAAAACCCATTTCTGCAAGGCAGCACATTATCAAACAACATCATGCGCATGTGTGTTAAGTGGAACCTTAAGTAGCTAGTATGCATTTAAGAGAAATACGATGATTTAGGTTATGTGCTTCTAACAAAAAAAAACACATTTTTTTGTGCAACTACTTCATTAAAGATTGCAAATATTACCTGCTACAACCACATGCATGCTTGAAGATAGCTTATCTTAAGTCTCCCAACTAGCAACTGCATTGATAAATAAGAAAAGTAGGACTAATCTTTCACGACACATCATAATGTACGAACAGGATCTTTGATCATGGAGTATATATCAAAACAACATAACTTAACATATAAAGAGGTGAGATTCCTGCATCACTAACTCTTTGGAGAGACAGACTAGGGAATCTGACATTATATCATAAAATATTATATATAACTGAGAGAATTTCATGTGTCATGTTTGCAAAAAAGAAGCATCTTATTCGTATCAATCTGATGATTCATTCATGAATGATCCAGCTTATGACATGACTAATGTGCGGTCCACTAAGCATGGCACTATATCTGGGAAAGGGGACAGTGATTGGATCATTATATTAGACATCATTTGCAGAACTAGACATCATTGCAGAACGTAATGAAGTCTTTTGTAGCCTGAATTGTTATTAATTTTCTGTGGTACTGAATTAAATATGTTTTTTCTTTTGATGATAAGGTTTATGTATCAATACTCCATCCATAAATGGTAAAATGACCAGGAATTCTCTATATGTGTGTGACATTTTAATTGTCATTAAGAAAACTATACTAGCTAAGGGGGATTTAGCCAAAGGCTTGAACCTCAAGTTGAGGGTTAGGCAACACATTTGTGCAAAAGAATCTACCTTGGCTAAAGAAGTTGACATGACATTTTAGCAATCAGCACCAAAAAGAATAAATTCTTAGGATGAGTGCATAACTGACAAGGAAACCATTTAAGTTAATCCACGTAGATTTGCATAGTTCATCGTACAACCTTATCACTATCTTATAATCAATTTCTCTTGTTTTATGTCCATATATAAGTAAAATGGTTTATTACAGTCTCTGATCCAAAAAAAAAAAATCATTTAGGTATATGAACCAATTTGTAACTCGATGAGAACTTCCACTTAGACCTTCAATATGACTTAGGATTCCACACTTTGGAAAAGAAATAAGGCTAAATACTACTTGGTGTAAATTCGTTTCGTAAGAGCCCACTAACTTATTGTAGTAAAGAATATTTATGGTGACTAGATAAACGACTAATGGTAATTTTTCAGAAAATCCCTGGCTCTCCTAGGAAACAAGTTTTGTTTAATAAACCAAATAAAATGCACATGACCTATAAGAAGTTGTCTAGATAAATTCAAAACCACCACTTCTCCTCCCAAATTATCCATGTAGTTATCACTAGTTTCCTTACCTCAGGTATATGTGGATGGGACAGGTTACGTCATATCACTGCCCCATGATGATAGCCTCACCAAATCAGTGAAGGGTACCAGGAAGAAAGGGAGATGCGAGGCATGGATGGGTGCAGTCCGCGCTGGATACCTATTGGAACAATCAAGCACCCTTTTGTGGCAGGCCCACCACTGCCACATGTTTATTTTTGAGGGACGCCTATTAGTGCTCGACAAACTATCATATACACTCACATCACATCGCTTTACCAAAAACAACATGAACATTTATAGATTTTTAAAAACTAGAGTCGTGGTAGGATTGACACTACTCATCGAGATATATAGTTGAAAATTCAGGATCAACCAGCGGTCTAGTCACTGTTAGAGTGTTAGTTGTTCACCATCTTACTCATGGGAGGAGTTTATTTTTGTATATTTGCAAGAAACTACCATGCATAAACACTTACATCACATCGCTTTACTAAAAAAACAACACAAAAGATTCAGATTATATTAGTATAAACCGGGGTCATAGTGGACGACTTGACACTCGGAATGTGGTCCATTTACATTACTCTTTACATTACATTATTGATGGAAACTCAAGATCAATCAACAGTCTACTCTCTGTTCTTTATCACCTCATTCCTCCTCTTTGATTGCATCTGCAAGACTTTGCAAGAAAAGTCTCTGTTCATCTGCTAGAGAGAGTATCAGACAGGCAGGTGCTTTGGGGCCAGGGTGCAGGGGCCCTTTGGATGCACCAACGGGAGACCCCGGTCGGCCCACTCTGATCTCGTCTGAAGATTCGTGCTTCTTTGTTTTATCCGTATCTCTTTCTCCGTCCTCTCGATTGGACAGCGTCTCTGGTCGCCATTGTTTTACCGGCCACTTGCGTCGGTGAGCACAGGCGTCAAGGCACTCCTCGCTCGGCTTGGCTACTTTTGGTGACGTCGCGAGCTGATTGCCACTGCCATGGATATGGATGCACCCTATTTGCCTATGGCATAGCCCATTCTCTACTCCAAGTGATCCTGTTGGCTTTTGAGGGCATTTTGTGTTTGCAGGGAGGGGGATTGGAATTTGAAACCAGATCATTTGGAATGTACTTCAAATTTGAACGTTCTGTTCATGAGAAATCAACTCGTTGAAAAGTTATAAAATAAGAGGAACAAAAAGTGTGAGGTTAGACTGTGTTTGAAAAAGGATGTTGTGTTTCATGATTCTAACAAGCCCACCTCATCTCTAGCATAATGTTGCCACTGCCATGAACAGAATTTCTAGCTTAAACAAGGTTGCAAGTGATCGAGCTAGCCAATACTATATAGCTTTATTATCTCAAAAGGAATCCCATTATAACTCTCTGCTTCCTGAAAAGCCTTTGTTCAAGGTACACGCCAGTGAGCTGCAACCTCTTGATCACCAATTAGGGCGCCCACAATGCATTCATCCTAACTCGAAAGTACTGTCCTCAACCATCGATACACCTTTCGCTATATATATAATGCATTACTCATTTAAACAATCAGCCCCACGCTCATCAACCGCTGCACCTTTTTTTCCTCGTCGGCAAGTTCCACATGTCTGCTAGCTGCTCTCTTGCTCCACGCCATTCCTTCCCAGTTTCCGTGCTTTTTATGGGCCTTTTTCTCCGGAGCACGCAAAAAGATTTGCATTTTTGTCATTGTATCTTAAACTGTGGTGAATGAAGCATATGCCTATGAAATTTTGTGAATTGTTGGATGATGAGCAGAAACTGAGAAACCTCCCCATCTCACACCCATGAAGCCATGACAGCATCAACAGCTGAACGATATGCATTAGGGGATAATAACGCATTGCATCTAGCAAGTTAGCCCACTCAACCACTGCAAGCACTTCATCCTACTCATTTCTTTCTCAGCGAACACTACCACCTGTTATTGTTCACTAACTGCGGCTCTTCCTCCCTCTGCTAGCCTCTTTCTTTCGTTTTCTTTTTCTTTTTTTCTCCAGAACATGAGTCTTTCTTTTTCTTAAAATGTCTTCCCTTTTATATATTGATGACTCATGCATGAGTCACGCATGGACTCACGGTTCACGCTCGCTCGCTGCATGGCAATGCCTCTCTGAATGTACTTGTAACTGCAGTTTCATAGATTAGATACCGGGTAATACCTATGGGGAATCAGACCAAGCCTAAGTAGCAACTCGTGCACCAAGAAATGGGTGTCGGCTTTTGTAGGGCAATGAACTAACGTGCCAGCTACACGGATCGCAATCTCCTGCCGATACGGAAAGGAACCAGGCGTGCCACGTCTCCCCCAAAGGAAGATCGAGCTCGGTGAAAATGGCGGAAAGCAACCTGATGAGACTCGCGCCGTGCCATGTCTCCCCAAAGCACAGGCTCGGCGAAGATGGCGGCGTCCATCACCGTACACTCCTCATGGATACCTTGACTAGACACCCCTGGGGTCTGTCAGTGTGCACCCTTTTCTGGGCAAACTTCTTTTGATAAGCAGTGTACAGATGACAAGTCCGCAGGCCATAGAGTCTCTACATGATTACATCGGACCAAGCCGAGGAAAGGGATGCACAAAGAAATGAAGTGTGCAATGAAAATGATAGGGTATTTATAAGAAGAAAAAGAGTGCACTGTGGCGATAACATTTGGAATATTGATCAGGGAACAAGGATGTGGATAAAGATAAGTTTATCACACTACCGCAAAGCACAATTCATACGAGCAATTACCTCTTCCCACTTCCCATTCGTCGCCAATTTTACAGATAGAGCATCTGAACTAGGAATCATCAGCATGTGTCGCTATTAGCTAAGTTGCGTTGCGTCTCAGAATGCCCACATGTATGAAACATTTTAAACTTGAGTATTTATACAAAATGTAGACGGCTGATTATCTGAATGCGCAGCACAAACTGACGAGAATAAAGCAGGTCCTTTTCTGATTATGTTGCTTTTGGATTCACGATGACTCAAGAACCTGATCCTGGAGAAAGAAAATGTATAAAATTTCAATACATGCTTAACATAAGGTGCTGTTTAATTTAAGCCACCATTATTAATACTGATACTTTGTAGTGACCCCCAGATAGTCAGGAAGAAACCAAGGAAAAATAAAATTTCAACTCTACCAATTTAGCACCACAAACTGGCCTTGAAAGACCGGATAGTTAAAACTTATTTTACTATTTAGTTAAGAGAAATAAAGTCTACTTTTCAATCGAAATGTGAACTTCAATGCACAATTCAGTCTACTTTGGTGAGTGGCAATATATAATTCCTGATCAAATGGGACAGTACCTCATAAGGTCCTAACGGTGTCTCAAGTAGGCAATCCTTCATCAGGCTAAGCTTATATTTGGAGGCCATGTTTTGGTTGTTTATTGGCCCGGTACAGTGCTATCCTTGGTTTTGGAGATATAAGGTAACTATTCATCAGGCATACCTTAGATAGCCAACAGCTGACAAAACTTGGGAGGCCCATCAACAGGATCCATTTGATAAAATTTGTCCTCAAACGCTCAGGTCGTATTTCACGTTAGCAAGGTACAGACCACAAGAAGGTGCCATAGGAGGCGCAGCAGTCACAGTCTTTGCATTCAAAATTCTCTCAACTGCAACAAAAGGTAATATTCACTTCAATGCACCATCCACGAATCATAAAAAGCAAAAAATGGTACTCAGTGTAAGTTGACGAAAATAAGACCAGACCATCTGCAGTTGTTAGATTGCCCGTCCCAACAGATTTTAGAAGACCGACCATTAACCTGACCTGCATTGTATGTAGGACATCAGAAAACTAGCCAAAAAGCAAAACAGTAATAAAAATAGCAACAAAATGATAGATTCTGCATATTTCAGTCAAGAACTGCGACACTGTGATAATCAAGTAACAACATGGTAACCATGAAGTTATAAAGGGTGTGAGCTGCCAGACCCAATGGTACAAGTTATATCAATCCATCAACCTTTAAAGGTATTCAAAATACAAATATTATGATATAAGCTATTGAGACATGAGACATGCCAACCTTGAGACACAATCTGGTGATTTCCCGGTTACCAGAACATAGCTGAGAGATTACAAGTGACCCATTATCTAATAGACTGATATTTAGTAACTTAGTCCCTGCATCCGACACTGCAGCTCAGCAATACTGAAGGAGGAAAATCAACCTAGCTTTGTACCTCTGTTACCGAATTCTACTCATCATACAATACATCTTGGTACTAATCTACAAGATTAATTCTCTATTAACAGTGGAAATCAAAGAATGAGCTTGCCAAGAGTAACTCATAAATAGATATATTTTAAGGAAAACAAATTTACCTGATGGTAAAGAAAAGAACGTGCTCTTGCAGTAACAACAAAGCAGCGGTGCCTTAATCTTGTTCCAAATTCTTTTCCATTCTCAGGTTCTGATTTTCCACTGCTAGTACAGGAACCATAAGATTGTTTCCCAGAAGATTCCATGGTGGGTATCCTCGAATAAACAAGAGAACCATCTGATGATTCCATCTCTGATCGCTCTATGCTTGAAGGAAAAAACATGAAAGGGAACACTTCTGTAACTGTAAGTTCATCCAGAGTTCTCATTGGTGAGTTTGCCTGCAAGCAGTAGTCAGTAAGCAAAGATCAATGACATGCAAACATTGTTCTAACCAAAGAGTATACATGGGAAAGTAAAATTTTATTCTTTTACACTGTTTAAAAAAGCAGCACCTAGCCTGCCTAATTGCCAGGTACCACCCAGGCACTACCCTGTAGGCTGCCAAGCACCTAATGCTTTTTAAAAGACTTCATTTGTCCTTGCAACAACAAAAAAAGGCAAAACAAATTACGTATTCAAAAAGTAACTTTATTTGTAAAGGAAAACTCAAGAAAAGTGTAGTTTGCAACTTTGCATTATGAAAGGTCCCTTTGCTTTATCAATGTGGTTACAGCTGAAACTGGAAAGGTGAATGGGCACGGGTGTCTCCTAGGTACAAACCTAACACTAAGTCCTCAACAACAACAACAACAACAACAACAACAACAACAACAACAACAACAACAACAACATAGCCTTTAGTCCCAAGCGAGTTGGGGTAGGCTAGAGATGAAACCCAAGAAACAAAGCTCAAGGCTCAGGAACGTTGATAGCTAGTCTCCAAGCGCTCCTATCAAAAGCTACCTCCTTGGAAATATTCCACTCCTTAAGGTCTCTGTTTATCGCTTCGTCCCAAGTCAATCTAGGTCTATCTCTACCTCTCTTTATATTATTGGCCCGCCCTAGGACCCCAATACGCACCGGCGCCTCCAAGGGCCTTCGTTGGACATGTCCAAACCATCTCAGCCGATGTTGGGTCAATTTCTCCTCAATGGGTGCCACCCCGACCTTCTCCCGAATGTCTTCATTCCGAACTCTATCCCTTCTTGTGTACCAGCAAGACCATCGCAACATCCGCATCTCTGCTACACTCAGTTGCTGGACATGTCGCCTTTTAGTAGGCCAACATTCCGCCCCGTACAACATCGCCGGTCGAACCGTCGTCCTATAGAACTTCCCCTTCAGCTTTTGTGGCACCCTCCGATCACAGAGGACGCCAGAGGCTTGACGCCACTTCATCCAGCCTGCTGCGATTCTATGCTTAACATCTTCATCAATGTCGCCATCCTGTTGCAACATCGATCCTAAAAACCGAAAAGTAGCCTTTTGGGGGACCACCTGTCCGTCGAGGTTAACGTCTCCATCCTCGTGCCTAATCCCACTAAAAAGACTAAACATGCATTTGCCTACCACATACTTTCTTTATAAACTCCATACAATTTAAAAAGATAATAGAATGAGTTCACAGTAGGATAATATCACCTGACATCCAGCTGCCCGAAATGAACTGAAATCATGATGTCCAACAAGTATGCTGCAAGCTTTCTGAACAAGAGCCACCATCAGTAAAACCAGCAGCACAATTTTACATAAGCAAACAAATGAAATGTGACTACAGAACTCACCTTCATCGCCTGAATATCCAAATCTTCAGATATGTGCCAGGCAGAGTTTTTCTCGAAGACTGATGTTGACTCAGGTCCAGAAAGCAAGCGATAGTGATATCTTTATGAAAATGAGTAAAGCAGTAGTGTAAGCATTTTCAGCATTTTAGAAGGCTAAACAGGGTTACATATTAGTTTAGCTATTTATATTTTAGTACATAGCATGTAACCACTCTTATAGCTACAACCATTTCCAAATACTGGACATAAGACTGGAATAGGTACAGAAAGCAAGACTTATTCTAAGTGTGTTTATACTGTGCCGTATATTCTGCGACATACGTTCGCTCTAGAGCTTTGTATCTAGCATGAAAATCTGGGGCAACACATCGAACATCAGTCACCATTATGTCACCTTCATTCCTCTGCAAGGACAAAAACGTTGGCCACAGATAAATACAGTTATACAATACAGAAACCTAGTCAAATAAAATTACGTCAGTAAACATATTTAGCTATTTTTAAGAAAATGTAAAGAGATTTATATTTATTCAACTAACACAATACCAACCCAACCAAATGAAAAGGGAAAATATGTAATGAATACTGAAGGTAATGCATATTTAATACATCATGTGCAGCCAAAATTGTGTAATCGACTTCCCTTAAAACAAAGGTGCAATCGTACAACCCAGCTTCTATTGGGGACAAAATCAGCATGATAAATTCCAAAAATAATGGCATAGTCTACTGTGCTGTAAGTACCCTTTAAAATTTTGATATCAGACTCAAGAAGGCATGCTAAACAAATGTGTGCTAAGGACAATAAAATTTGACCCTTGTTTTCTACGAGCATAGCTTCATGAAGTCCAGAACCAACCTGCAGAAAGTGGTTCACAGCACGTTTTACAACTCCAGGCTCATGAGGTGTTAGCTGCAAACACAGAAAAGCTCATCAGCGGAAGAGGTTAAACAATATGCCACTGTTCTAGAAAACATTTTCCAACTCAGATGATAAAGAAAATTTTGTGGGATTTTTTTTTTTTTGGGAAACGACACGTAAAGGTTGTAATGTGACATGACCGCATTTGTTATGGACATTATCAACATGCATCGGTCAAAAATTAAAACACATTTCGGGAGCTAATGGATGCATACAAGGCCTGCGGGGTAATCCCAGTTAAGAACATGCCCCCTATCTCCCGAACTGTAAGGCATGGTCGTGGTTTGACTTGGTATTGTCTTCAAGTTTACATTTTGACTGCTAATTCTTTTAATGTTACATTATTTGTGGCAACAAAAGTTTGATTTCATTAGAAAGCATTTCCAAATACAAATCCAATGTCATCACTTTTGTAGCACAAACTTTTCATACTGTTAAGAGTGAAGACTAATTGTCGGTCCAACGTTACGAAGTTTGAATCTTGAAATGCCTTATATTTTGGGGCAGGTGAAGTAATAAGTTTCTCATACAGACCACTTCACCAGGCTTTCTTTTACTTATCCGCTCCACATCAACATGACAAACATTTGATAAAGCATGAACACCTGCATCCTGAACAAAAAGAAGGGGGTCATCCAACACATAAAAATACATCTACAGAGAAGCATATCAGTATATAACAAATACAAGAAGAAAGTACAGCAGAAAACTATACATCACTAATCAGTAAAATCTATACAGTAATCAAATCATAACACTATATAAGGCACTAAACTACTAAAGAACAGATATATGAAGCCTCATATCGAACTCTTAAGATCAAATTAACTAAATGTACAATCATGGTTGACACCTGGTATGAGAAGTGCCACCTCTTTTCACTTTTTTTCATTGTTTGACACCGGCATAGTCTCCAGTGCCACCTTTGAGCACTTATGTGTTAGCAAAGATTTTTAAATACAATGATGCAAAAAGACATCCGATGATAAATCTACTAGTACTCCCTCCATTTCAAAATATAGCTATGTTAAGAGATTTTCAGACAGATTAAGAAGTATATAAAAAGTCTCATTTGGCCCTGGTGAATCAGGGTGCATGTTAATCCAGCCATGCATCCAGCTGATCACGCACCTGCCTAATCTCGTGTGACCTGCCTAATTAATCCCGCCAGATTGGAGTACGAGAATATGGATGGGGGTATTTTGGTCGTCTCATACATAAAAGCTGCAGTTGAACTTCTTCATGTAGCTATATTTTGACACAAATTTTGAATTTTTAACATAGCTATATTCTGAAACGGTGGAAGTATCATTTTATTGTAACAAATATAAAAAAAATGTATATTTGCTGCCGACAGTGTACACAGACATCTGTTTTGATAACAGGTATAGTAAAACAAGCATTCAAGGACATCTCAGAACAGATGTAGTAGAGCATCATGAGGTCAAAGCAATAAACTCAGACAAGACCATAAAAATCTTTTATATTTACTGCCATCACAAAACAATGTGCACTTGAACAGTTGGGGAAACATAACGTATTGGAGCAAATATAAATAATGAACTAGAAGAAATCAACTTTATTAAAAATTGCATCAAAGAAAGTTTTCATACCGTTCGGCTAGAACAGAATATCGAAACTGGCTGTCCAATGAATCTGTGAAATGCCTCCTGAAATAATAGAAGTAAAAAAGATAAACTGTAACAACATCTAAAATCCACTCTCGAGCTGCCTACTGCTAAACAACCGCTATAGAAATACTGAAGTAGATTGGCATGAGGCTGTGGTTCTGAAATCACACCACAATGTCAGGGCATCAACCATCTGACATCCAGGAATCACCCAAAAACTTTTGCAGCCTCGAAATCAACGACCAATCTATTTAGAACCATCACAATTCATTATGGCCATAAGTAAAGCGGTAATTCCTCCAGTGGCATCCAAACTAGCAGCAATTGTACATCCTATTAGCAAGTCATTTCACACCAGAAATTAACCTTCAAATCTGCAGTACTATCCTATCGACCTCGCAGGGATATCCAAGGAAGCACCTGGGCCTCAGCATTCCAATAAAATAAATTCCAGAATTCGCATTTCCACTACACTAACATCCTCAGTTATCACTCTGATCTCACACCTCATATTAGAAGCAAAGCAAAGGGCCTTACCTCTAGGACGCCGACGACGGTGCGCTGGTTGGGCTGCTGCTGGGAGCCGGAGAAGCGGGTGCCGACGTACTCCACCGCAACCAGGTACCTCTGCGCCCGAGGGTTCCGTGCGCCGGCCATCGCCTCCCCCTCCACTCCCCCCTCCTCGCTCTCCTCAATGGCGCCGTCCGGCGGGTCGGAGGACCGCTGGAGCTTGGCCGGCGGGGTGGAGTCTGAGAGGGAGGAGGTGTCACAGGGGCGCTTGGTGGCGGCGGCGGCGGCGGCGGAGTTGCTGGCGCTCATGGCGATTGCGGCATGTGTGGGACCCACGAGTCAAGGCGAGGGTTTTGGGAGGGGTCTGCGAGTCAAAGGTGATTTTGGAGAAGGGAAAGGGCAAATGCGTCTTTCCTACTCGGGGACACCACCCTAGTCCTGCGACGCCGCCGAACTCTTCCTCGGCTCCGCCCGCGCCGGCAGCGGCTTCGCCTCTTCCCCGCTCTGCTTCCGCCTCAGGTAGGCCTGCTCTTCCCGTTGTTTTGGAGTCTGCTTGTGCGCCTTTTACTTTACCCCGCTTGTTTCATGGCGGCTGATGTGCTGAACAAGGGCATCCGTTCTTGAAATAAGGGAGCGATGGAGCACGGTTCGCTAGACGATTCAAGCGCGTCGACGTTCTCAATCATGGAGGAGGACCACACCCTCGCCAACTCCGTCAGATTTGTTCTCAATCAGGAGTGAGTTGCAGTTTCCCCTTTTTTTTCCCTGTCTTGTTCCAATCGGTAGTTTTAATGGTTTTTAAGAGTTTACGGTAGTTGGCGTTTATCTACTAGGTAGATAGCATCTTAGTGCAGTTACACATAGTCTGGGCTCGATTATTAGAAGACGCAGTGGAAACTGATATTGAATTGGATGGTAAACTAGATAAATTTCATGCAGTGCAATCCTGATGGTAAACTAGAGAAATTGGGATTCGGATAATGGTTGCAATTATGGGGATGGCATGTAGCGAGGAAAAGAAAACTATTCAGAGTTTCAGACCCCTCATTTTCTGTTAGCTCAGCAGTCATCACAAGAACTTCCGTGTTTTCGTTGCAGTTTTTATTTTTGTCAGCTTAATGTGGATGAAACCAACTACAACTTGAACTCGAACATGCATTGCAAGCCTGGAATCAAATTGAAGTGTCCATTTGACATTAATGTGCTTCTATTTTTAAAGCTCTGAGGATAGCAGTCTGCACTCTTGTGCTTTCGTTAAATTTTATGGAAAATATGCAGAGAACGTGGCCTTTTGTTCATCCCAATAATTAAGGTTGTTTGACCTTGCTTTGGTAATTGACCAGCAGAAGGCATCATTGGTCATCATTATGCAATGATGTTGTTTTGAGATGATTACCATGAAGGAGATTATCTTATTGCTTATGGAAATCTGGGGGTGGGTTTCTAAGTGTTATAATGCAACAATTCAGTTTTGCCCTTGATTTTATGACTATCTGGAACTCGTAAGAAATTTTTGGTTGAATTTATCTAGCCATAAAGAATTAGGAGTCTGCAATAGATTATTTATGTGTAGATAATGTGAACTATATATTGGACTTAGCTCAGATGATGAATTTATAGTTGCCATTATTGCTAACTGTATTTTCTATCACTCATATACTTTTGGGCCAAATTTCTCAAGTGCATGCATTCTACAAGTGGAGTGTATAACATTATAGGAATACTTCTCAATACAGTTTTTTTTTCTGCAATGTTACAGCCCAAGGGTTGCATTTTGTGGATACAGTATCCCTCATCCTGCTGAAAACAAAGTTAACATAAGGGTTCAGACTACAGGTAATATACAATGCCGTACAATCAAGATTCCCCTTCCATTTACCCTTCCGTTTAATATTTAGTCCACATTGAGCTGAAGTTATATGTGAATACAGACTTCATTTCTACGTTTCTTGCGTGAAGGTTTAAGAATTTGAAATTATATGCTTTTTGCTTCATTACTCAGGATAATATTGAAATCCGTTCTGTAAAAAATATACGCATATTTGTGGTATTTGGCATCTGGTGAGTAATAATAAATAGTAATAACCGACATTGTTATTGAAATTTCAAGAGGTTATTAGATTCCTGCTGTCTACAATTAAAATATAAAATAGTAATTCTGAATCGTTGCCTTCAGCTAAAAAATTGATCCTTTCCTGATGTATCATGTATGTTGGTGGATATATTGGCAGGAGATCCAGCCAAGGATGTTGTGAAAGATGCGCTGCAGGACCTTATGGTGATGTGCCAGCATATAAGGGGGACATTTGACACTGCAGTGGCCGATTTTCAGGGGAACAAACCAGCAGAAGCCATGGACATTGATTTGAACAAAAAATAGGTTATAGATGATCATTAGAAGGATGGCAGAAATGCACAGATGTTTAGTGTGCGACTGAGTTATGAGCAATTCTAGTTGTATGGGATGTAGCCCTTAAACCTATATATTGTGAAATGTCATTCACATTAGGTTGCATGGCTCCTTAAACCGAATGCGTGGAATGTCGTTCACATTAGGGCACAATGTCACTTCAGGTTTCTTGGTCATGGTTCTATGGCACTTGATCTTGTTTTGAGAAAAGACTATTCCAACGCAATCCATCACCATGCTTTCCTACTTTTGCTGTTCTGGAAGCTTTAGGGATTCTATTTGTGCCAGAGCAGCATCGCATCAGATGTACAGAAAATACTATTCTTCGTAGAAGCATATTCAGCTTGATATTAGCATGTACAACATTGCAAATAGTCGAACCAGAAAGAATAGACATAATAAAAGGCCATGGAAAAATGGTGGCAGTGGTGAATTGTTAGATAGATTCAAAGTATTATCAACCCCATACAGTACAGATGATGATCGAACATAAATACAATAAATTAAAAAGAGCCTACCAATAAATCCCAACACATGTATGGTGCAGGCAGAAACTACGAAGTCAAATGAACATTCAGGATTTCCTGTACTGTCGAACATATTCCACTCAAATAAATGCAAGAACCTGAGTATCCAATACCTTGTTCTGCATATCACAAATGACATGAAACTGAGCTACAACACTTCAACCTCACTAGCTTATTTGAACATGCTGGCACAACAGTTCTCCAGGATGTGGCATTAACCAAAAGAGGACCAGCTCACATTCCATTCATGTGCCAAGCTAACTAATACAAGCACCACATGGTGCCTAAACTCAAGAAGAGAATAAACTAAAAAGGAATGATTTAGAACCTTTGTGTTCTAACTTCAAACTGATACAAGGATCCATGGAAGGCATCAATCTGCATATAGACCCTAAACACCTCCGACTGGTCGAGCATCAACAATGGACAGGAGCTAAGGATGACCGTCAGGTGCACTCTCTGAAAGAACTAAAGATTGGATCCACAGTTATTAACCTTTCCAGTTTTATTCATCATGGGATTCCAAGTTCACTGCCCTGCTCTGCTCAGTCACAAAGAGCGGCGTGACAAAGGCAGCAAGTTGTGAAAATCAGAGAATCAAAAGCCGGGGGGGGGGGGGGGGGGGCTCTTAAATGCGAAGGCCAGAGACAGCATCCCGTGCAGAATTAGGATCGCTGTGTTTCAGAGACAGGTTTGCAAATTGTGAATCAAGGTCTCTGCTGTTACTGCGGCTGTGGGTAGGAGGTTGCTGCTGTGGTACATGCTGCTGTTGTTGCTGGAACAATTGTCTAAGACGACCAATTTCCCGCTCAAACATCTCCTGCTGATCTGCAACATTGGAGAACAAATAGATATATTATTAGTTAACTGTTCCAACAGAACAATTTTTTAATGCTTGGTGAAATTCTTTGCAGTTATACTATATAATTTAGAGGAAATCGTTAGATAATCTCATCAATACGCATCAAGGCAGTAATTTGATAGGGTTTTTTTATCAACACAAAAAAAATTTGTTACCAGCACCATCTGTTAAGAGTTTTGCAAAGCAATGGTGCAAGATGCTGACTTTTGATAGGCCCACATACGATAATTTAACTTGGTCTAAAAAATATACTGTAGTTATATGTTGAGCAGACCCCCTGTATATTTTATCATAGCCTCAGGAAATTAAAAAATATTTGAAATCCTATAATATGAGCATGAAAATGATGAAATAGGAATCCCTGTCAAATAGCCTGTGGGCATTACTGTCAGTACTTAATTTACAACAAAAACATGATTTACACAGGTTCATTTAATATCTAGGTTGATCAAAAAAATCATTCAAATTTCATATCACTAACAAGTAATATCCATCCAAATAAAAATACTTTGATACTATTCACCAAACTGAAAGAGATATAAAAAAAACCTGATTGCCACCCCATGCAAATAAGAGACCTTACTAGAGGTAAAACCAAGAAGACAAGTAGCAAAGAAACCAAGGTACTCACATATGGGGGTGGGGGGTTAGAGGAGGGGAGGAATACTTACAGCGTTTAATAAGATGCTCCTGGGATAGACTCTCAAGCCGCTGCTTCAAAGCTTTATTTTCCAGGTCCAACATGATATTTTGCTGACCGAGAAAATCCATTTCAGCAGTAACTTCGATCCCCTCTGTCTACAAGTACAAAAATTAAAGGATTTCTGGCAACAATTAAGGCCATATTAACTTGTGCAAGATATTGGTTCAGCTTCAGAAAACGTTACCTGCAAGGACTGAACTCTTCTCTCAAGCTCTGCAATATACTGGAGCTTCCGGACACGAGATCTCTGAGCATATTGTCTGCAATTGACAAGAAAATAAAGATGTTAAATAGGTATAGCTCATTCGAGGCCTAACAGCATCTCTCAGCATGAACACTCCACGTGAGCTGCATCTCATTAATCCTTAGGATGGATGTATAAACTCAAGTTTCATATTTTAATGTATGAGATGACGTGCATCTATAATGCATTCAGGGATTTTCTAAATTTTTAAAAGGAAAACATCAACAGACACATGCCACATTTACATTTCCATCTGATAAGAACTTCAATATCTTAGGGAGGTGTTCCATGGCATTTGTTTGGACAAGATCCCTCTAATGTAAGAATAATCACTTTGCTTTGGGATTATCTAGCCCCTAGCACCTTAGGAAACTTCTACTCTGTTTAGGCCACTTAAGTTTGTAGTTGTGGAATTGCCACAGCAAATTCACCAATAAGATGTCCATCCAAATATATAAACAGGATATCCAGCACAAAGCCACAAATACATCAATCCTATCAGGTAGCACTTGCACAGGTTAATCAGCAACATATCATAAATGAAATCAACCTAATATGCAACATAGAGTATAACAGTGTGCCCACCTTTCAGGCTCAAAAAACATAGACAAATTAGAATGCAGGCTTCACTGTAGTTTCCTCAATAAGTAGAGAGAAGCATGCCATCAGCCTTCTCCAATCACACTTATTACCACTAATTGGTGTTTGATGAACAAAAATTCTAGAAAATGAACATAATTGTTCAAATTGACAGCAATGATAAAATAAGCCAAACTCACTGTTTAGCTCGCTTGGTGTCGGCCTCTGACTGCGAGTGCCTCAGGCCCTCCTTTCTCTCTGCTCCAATCCTCTGGTCATGAGCCGAATCACCATGAACTTTCCTCTCCACCCCATTCAGCACATGGCCATGCTCATGATCACCAAACGAGCTCGACGGACCATGGCGCACGCCGTTCTTTTCCCTCCCCGGCATCGGCATGCCACCACCCTGCCGGTACATCTGCTTGGACTCCCACGGCCTGCCCTGAGGCCGCCCAAACGAGCTCGGCTCCGGGAAGAACTCAGGCGCACCGGCCCAAGAAGCCACCTGCCCTCCTCCTCCCCTCATGCCATCGAGCACATTGTCGTACACGCCCGCCGAGGCGCCGCCGCCGCCTTCGAAGAGTGCGAACGAGTCGCTGGACGACCTGCGGTGGCCGGGCCGGCCATGCGCCCGCGCCGGCGTCTCAGGCTCGTCGAGCAGGTCCTCGAGCCACGACGGCTGCTCGTCGGCGAGGAAGCTCTCGGACGACGTGCGCTGGTGGCCGTGGCGGTGGTGCGGCTCCCGCGGCCGCGCGATCGGGCCGAGCTCGGCGTGCGGCGCCGGCGCAGGCGCTACAGGGAACGGGCTCCGCGGCGGCAGCAACGCCTGCTTCGGAAGCCTCCCGCCGTTCGCCATCATGGCGTGTTCACCCAGGCTGCACGGAGAAATTGTCGATAAGAAATGTGAGAAAAATCTCTCAAGATTTGAGAAATCTTAGCACTAAAACAACATCCCCACGGAAAAGATGAAATTCAGACGGGATTCTTGCGGCTGCGGGCACAGATCTCATGTAGAAATCACCGCACACGCCACAAAGTTCGACAAATTACGTTGAATTGGCATCAAGGACGCCATGTCTACGGAGCCAGAAGCATCGAATAGTCGCAAGATTTCCGAGAAATGAAAACGGGAAGAATCAACGGCGGTGAACAGAGAAAACCAAAATATTTCCAAGAAATTAGCGCAAAATGGGACGGAGGAAAGGGAATCCGGTTGGAATTGCACGAATTCCACCGGATCGAGACTGGGCGGTGGTCCTTACAAGAACTGTGACAACAAATTGACCACAAAAAAAATATGGGAAAAAAGCACGTACCAATTCAGCCGCGGCTCCAGCGCGTGGCGCCTTGGATTCCTGCGTCAGAATCCTAATCCTAAATCCGAATCTCGGGCTCTTTCCTGTCCCTGGTGCTAATTTTGGGAGCGATTGGCGAGCACGAGAGGAGAAGAGAAGGTGGGAGAAGCGGATAAATGGCGAGATAGATAGAGAGAGGACGGGAGAGAGAAAAGTCAAATAAGAATGGGTGCTATTTATAACGGCAGAAAAATGAAGGCTTTCGACGGCTGGGATCGGAGGCGATTGTCCAGATCGTGCGATCCTGGCCGTTGAGAGAGAGCGCGATGAGGGTAAATAAATGTCGTGGGTGATAAATGCTTTGGATTCTCGTGGAGTCAAGTCATGTTGGTGGGGAAGAAGGTTAAAAACTCGAGGTATACAGCGCAGATGCATGTTCGAAGATGCATCACGTGGTGCAACTTTTGGTTGGAATAGATTATGGTTTTTATCCAGTAGCAAGATCGTTGGTTTCTGGGTTAAAATATGTGATACAGAACATATCAGGAAAAATGAATACACCGTTTTTACAGTCCTTCCTATTCAACTTGCACCTTAGAAAATAAAAACACCTGCTTTTCTTTTACCCTTGAGACAACACATATCGCAGTATGATATGATATTGCTTAGTTGGTGACACGGTGTGATCAACTTTTTGTTGCTTACAATGCCAAAATTTTTAATACAATGGCATGGTACTAAACTACAACCTCCTTACACTTACAAGCATTAGCAGCTTTGTACTGTACTCATCCCTAGGTTAAGAAAACGACTCTTTTTTTTTTCACAAACCAAACTCAGAAATCAGAATGCACATCGATGGCAGATATCAGAGCCGCAGCCTTCTAGTGCTAGGACAAATGGACAATAGAGTTCCACGAGGATATATATTACGTTTGAATCTGCAAAGATAGAAAAAAAAGAAGAAGATATTTTAACAAAGGGAACGCATAGCGTAGCAATAGCATCTGCAGATGGGTGGTGCATGTGCGAAGCTGTTGTGTTGGGGTGGCAGCAGCAGGAGCGACAAGGTGAGCCCGACGCTGCCGTGTCGACCTGTCTGCTCCTTTCTACAACGGCACAACCACAAGGCAAAGGGCAGGCATGAGGCCTCGGCAACGGCCATCCGGAAACGAGAAGGAAACAGCAGCGCCAGCAACAAAACACAAACAAAAAGATGGACAGCTCGAGATCCAGCTGCCGCCGCCGCCCCACTACTGGGCACCTGCACGTGTGCGCCCACATTTCCTCTTCTTTTTTTTTGCCTTTTTTTGTCTGCTGATTTTCTTGCTGTATTTGTTCGTTTGCTGTGACATTATTGTTCGTTCGGTCTCGTGCTGTCAGCGATGAATGAGCTGCCGAGCGGTGTGAGAGGAGGGGGTCATGCATGAAAGATTGGAAGGTATAGGATGGTTGGGGTGTCTGTTTCGTATAGCTGGATGGGGAGAAAAAAATATTACAAAAATTAAGATACAACATACTACTCGAGTACACCCCCCAGATACAACATACTACTCCTGTACTCCTTAATTTCAAAATCTCTTCACCGTTTTAACAAAATCTCTTTTAAGGAAGTTTGTTAAAACGGTGAAGAGACAAAGTGAACCGATGGATTTGTAAGATAAGATCCATGGTCACCTCTCCATGCCCAAATTAAGCTGGCGTGCTACTACTTCAATTTTGTTTGTTTCCATTCTTTCAATTGTCCATTGGCATCTGATCCAGACCGGCTTTTAGCTTATCGCCATAACAAGTGTGGCAAATCATGAAGGCAATTATAAGGGGTGCAATCTATTAAGCATTTACTTGTCTTGTGCTGAAGGATCCCTAAAAATTGTTTTATTGTCGCCTTGCCATTCACATACTGCTTTAAAATTTTATTTTCTTTCAATTTCCCTCTGCAACCTTCCGTATTCCAACCTAGATTACAGGCATAGGCATGTATCTTAACATGGTGATTCCATTGAGCACGGTATGTGTGCGGGTTGAGAGCTTTAGATTAGGCAATATAGGTGGTTGTGGATTGTGGTGCGGTATTTTGATTGGAGTTCCAAAGCTCAAATGTATGTTTTTCTCTCGATTAATGGGTCCATTTTAAGAAAAAGATTGATCCATAATTATGTTTACAAATAATTCAACAAAATAAGGGTCCAAAGTACATTTTTAATTTTCTTTAACAACTAATTCTTGTATAATGTTGAACCAACTGTTTTAGAATATTGCCCTAGCTGTTGTATCGTTTTAATTTTCGGAGTTTACAGTTTCAACATTATGTAGCATGAAATGTTGAACATTTGTTCAAATTTATTGAAATAGGTTCCATATTTGAAATTTCTTAAAGGCACAAATTGATGAAATAACGAACTATTGGGAGTATTTAAAAGAAAAATGGAATTAAAGGAAGAAACCAGTTAGGGCCTCTCTCACGCGCTGGGCCAAACTGGGCTTTCTGTCCTGCCTTGGGCCTGTTTGACGTAGAAAGAGAAGGAAAGAAAGAAGCTTTATGGGCTCTCGGCCTTGTCTCTCTGTCTCTCTCTCCCTCTCCGGCCGCCTTCTTCCCCGGCGGCAACGACGAGTAACGCCACCGCCTGTTCTTCGTTGCCTCGCTGGGCGCTTCGCAGGCGACGAGCATCCGACAGGGGTAAGCCCGCCGTCATTCACTTATCTTCCCTTCCAGCCCTGCGAAATCGAACTCCCAGACCCCTAGAGTATGCTATTTGTATTCGGATCTGACCATGTCCTATCTGGGTCCGCCCCTGGCGCCTAGGGTTCGGACCCAAGCTGCGGATGTACTGAAACCACCTCAGGCTAATATTGTGGGGGGTATCATGACCTGCGGGGAAGAAATTCAATGGTAAAAATTCCAGCTTTTGTAAAAATTCGGCCGTGTCATCGCTGTTTATTGTAGAGCTGTTTGTTCAAACGAAAGTACTGACTGCAAGCTGTTTCTCTTTGTTGTTATAACCTCCAAAGTCAGTCACGTCAATGTTACTGTTCAAGGACTTCCTATTCATCTCAGAGTTGGAACACTTAAGGCCGACACATACCTTGTGCTAACTGATTGGGTATTATTTTAGGTCTGAATATCTGATACAGTGATGCCCTTTATCTTTAATAATGTGTCATGCAATGTCAGATACACCGCTGTTATTTACTTTATGAGTGCAGTGGCTTTGATGTACCTTTAAATTTAATGATGGATTGATAAAACTATTTTCTTTTGATGTTTGTTTTTTCAGGCCAAGGCACCAAGCATCATGTCAGAAAGAGGTCGACTGCCACGACGTCCCGTCGATGATCGCAGGGGGTACCCTCAAGTCCGTTTAGTTGATCCCAGAGGATATCCTGAAGTGCATGTGGTTGAACGTAGGAGCTACTCTGACATCCGTGGGGTCGATGAACGTAGGAGCTATCCTGACACCCGTCTGGTTGATGACCGTAGGGGCCAGCCAGGTGTTCGTATGATTGATGACCATAGGGGCTATCCTGCCATTCGTGTTGATGACCGAAGGGCCTATCCTGACATCCATGAAGGCCCGCGCATGAGGGGAGCTCCTCACCCTCACCCAGCTGTTCTAGAGGAAGAGCTTGAGTTACAGGAAGTTGAACTCCGGAGGCTTTTGGCAGATAACCGTGCTCTAGGTGAGGAGCGTACAGAGTTAAGCAGGGAATTACAAGCTGGAAAAGATGAGATCCGCCACTTGAACGTGATCATTTCAGATATTACTGCTGAGAAGGAAACTTATATCGGTAAGCTTGTGGACAAGAAGAGGAAGCTTGAAGCCGAACTTAGAGAAAATGAGCATTTGCGTGATGAGATCATGCAGCTTCGTGGTGAAATCGAGAAGCTCATTGCTGCTAGGAAAGAACTCTCTGCAGAGGCTGCATCTCTCATGGAAGATCTGACCAGGGAAAACTCTGTTAAGCACCAGCTACCTATGCTGAAAGCAGAGCTTGATGGTCTCCAACAGGAACTTATTCATGTTAGGTATATTCGCAATGTCTTTTGCATTCCATCTTATTATCAGGCAACCAGTTAGTCATTTGCATATATATGCTTTTAAGGCCATTGGTTTGTCTTCTGCAGGAATGCTTATGAACTAGAGCAAAAAGGGAATCTTGAGTTGGTGGAACAAAGGAAGGCAATGGAGAAGAATATGATTTCTATGGCACACGAGACTGAGCAGATGCGAGCTGAATTAGCTAAATATGAAGTGAGACCATGGGGCGTAGGTACGACACAGGGACTAATTTACTTCACAGTATCGCATTTTTTCATATTGTGCACACAGTCCTTCCCATTGGCAGGAGAATTTAATATTGTAGTAGTCTGTTTATTTGACTTAATTTTTTGTTCATATTTCTGTTTTTCTTTTGACCATTGCCATTACTATGCTGAGGTTTGTTGAAGTAGCACATAAGGTGGTGACTTGTTTTTGTTTATCATGGGCTGCTGGGAATAGGAATTCTATTTTGGAGGCTAGGACTAGGGCTCTTCACTTTTGATGACTTCTTAGTTCGTTCTTGAAAAACTATGTGAGGGATGTTTTACAGATGTGAGGGATGTTTTACAGATTGGTCCAGGTCCCCCTTTGATGTCGCAGTGGCTTTTGAATATGCATCTTTAACAACTATGTTGGTTATTATTATAACTATTTGAAAGCATCCATTTGGAGTTACAACGGCCTGTAAATTATATAAATTCAAAGTGAGACAAAGTATGGGCACAGTGATGCTATGCCACTGTATCAAAAAGCACTGCATGTAGCCCAGACACATTATCAATAAGGCTTCATACCCTTATGGATTTGTAATCTATCACTTTGGAAAATGCTGTGTCAACTAAAACTGGACCAAATATATGGCTGGCGTTTATTAATCTGATTGGAGCTATGCTTTGTAAACTTTGGAATCACATTAGTTAAGTAATAAAGGGTGCATACTGTATACATACTAAATAATACTCTTTGAGGGTTGAAGAATTTAGGTTGGTATTTTTGCACAAAATAATTGCTCAGCTATGTGCTTGTTGAGTTCTGTTGAGTCTTTTTCTCTATGTTGTGAACTATTCATTCTTAATCATACTCTATATTATTGGCCATTCTTTGTGCTGATGTCGAATTAGGCATAACCTTGCGAGATGAGAATCATTAATTGGTAGTATAAGAGTCCAAGCTTTCCATGATTGGCCTCCATAAGGCTTAGTGAACAATTAATGTTGTTTAATGGACCGATAAGAATGGTCAAAATTGATGCATTAGCATGTCACAATCATTGTCTAGAGGCATCACAGCGATTAACACATAAATGGTGATTAGGTATGACTAATCAGGCTTTGCTGTTTGCTTAGGCAAGCTAGAACACTAGGCAAGATGATGCCTAGGTAGGCTAGTTGGTAGCCTTCGGAAACACTTACCCATACTAGGAGTACTTTAAAAATTTTATCATGGATGGTGATTTTTCTCAAAGGAGGCTTCCTGAAGTAGACTTTATCTTGTCAGTATAGTTTATTTTTTGTGCTTATTGTCTTTTTTAATATAAATTCTCATGCTATGAATTTCATGTACCCTTTAAGGTGGGACATATGGGATGCAGATGGGCAGGGGCAGCTCTGAAGTGACCTTCACTAAGGCATATGAAGAAAGTTATAATATCCATGCGGTATGATCTTCTAAAAGATAGCAACATGTTACCATTAAAATCTTCCCCTTATTGGTTTAAGATAGTTCCTCATTTATCTGTAACTTTCTATTATCTTACCAGGGGGTTTCTGAGAAAGGTACTTTGCATCCTCCTGCATCTAGTTCATGGGGGACATATGACAAGAATCGCCCTCAGTACCACTGAAATCACAATGGGAAAAAATAATTACCTTCTAGGTGTTGACCTGTCATGTCGTATGGTTTACAGTACCTGAGCTTTGTACTTGCTTGCTTTACAATTAACACTCGTCTTGTTTGAATGTTTCTAATAATTTAAATTTCTATAGTAGTTTATCAAAAAAAAAATCCAATACTATTCAATTACAGATTATCGCTTACAATATGACTAAATAACTAAAATATTGATATCATGGTCTCCAGCCTTCTGTGACTGTTTGGATCTATGATGAAAATTATTTTAATAGGACTTGGGACATAAATGATATGCATTTGGTGGAATGGTTTAGCTAGCTAGCCTGAAACTAATGCTAACTTCTGAAATGTTGAGCCTGATGTGTTGACAGAATACTTATATCACACAATAGATATCATTGTATGCAAAAAAGTATTGAGGGAGATGATATCTATGGTTCATTATACCTCATTCAGTATTAGTTTTAGACCAATATTGACCTGAATGTGTCATATGGTCCAAGATAGCTATATAGATAAGCAGATACCACAGCCTTGAATTCCAGTTGGATCAGGAGGTTCCGAACTGAGGTGAGAAGGCAGACATGATGTTGAACTTTGAGTCTTAAGCCTTTTGTGGAGAAGTAGGTTGTTTTTTTTTTTTTTTTTGTGAAAAGAGAGTAGTAGGTTGTTTGAAGATCAGAAGGCACATATTACTGATCACTGACGATGGAAGATGCACCAACACCAAGGAGCTTATTCAGATCAGTAATAATTGTGAAAATAACACTGGTGTCTTAGGTTGAACAGTTGTTCAAAAGGATGAAAGGGAGCAAGGTGATGAGTCCTGATGGTATCGTAATCGAGATGTGGAGATACCTTGGTGAATTGCTGCAATATAGCTAAGTAGCTACTAATCTGTTCATCCATAGTTTTTCATCAAACAAAATGCTAGAAGAGTGGAGAAGTATTTAGCACCAATCTTCAACAGTAAGGGAGACATTCAAGCAATGTTAATTACTGAGCAAGGCCAGGAAGCTATGAGCAAGACAAAATGCTAGATGAGCCATTAGAAAAGAATTTTGCATGTCACCATGAACCAATTTGGTTACATGCCTGGAAGGTCGACCATGGAAGCTAGGGAGCAGAAGAAGGATCTGTCATATAATTAAAGAGGGAAGGAAGGGAGGGGCATTAGAAAATAACTTTCTGTGTCACCATGAACCAGTTCGGTTGCATGACTGGAAGGTTGACCATAGAAGCTAGGGAGCAGAAGGATCTGGCATAGAATTAAATTAAATATGGATAAATGGATTGGTGCCAAACACCTTACATTCTGAATGGTATGTTATGTAGAACTGCATGTTGTATGATAAAGATTGTTGATCTGCTAAAAGGCAACACCTTTTTTTTCCGAGAATACACAGGAGAGCTGTGTATCTTTGTATTAAGAAGGAGAAAGAGTTTGTTTTACAACGCGGGCCATGATTGGCGCACACACTTCACCCTGGGTTAAAAGAGAGGACTATACAACACACAGAACAATCTAAAGGGAGCCTCTACGAATTAGACTAAGCTAATTGTGAAGACGATGCTAAAAGGCGACACTAAGTGTTGGAAAAAATGCATTTCTTGCGTTGGATTTGTGGTCATATAAGAAAGTTTTGAGTCTGAAATGAAGATATACATGATAGGCTAGGGGTAGCACCAATTGAAGGAAAGCTTGTTCGGCAAAATTGAGATGGTTTGGACATGTCCAGCAATGACCTCTAGAGGCTCTGGTTATGCACAAACAAAAAAAAAAAAGGATTAAGATCATTATGAAAAATAACTTTCAAAATTAAACTGTAGGGCTGAAACTAGGCTCGAGGTGCTTCATTTAGTCCATAAGGAGCATGACAAAAGTCGACAAACATAGCCAATCGAAGCCTGAACTTGGAGTTGATTCCACATGCAGTTTGTGTAAATTAAAATTGAGACATTCTTCACATCCAGAGATCATCTGCAATGAGGTGCTTGCTTTCTGGATCAGTGCAGCTATAGTTAAAGTTTGCAAGAGCTGTCAACTGTCATTTTTCAGATCCCAAAAAGGCCATATCTATTCCTTGCTGCACCCAGCCATGTCTATGAGCTAAAATTTGTCAGTCAATCTTTGGCTTATCCCCTAGAATTCATGTAGCTATCACGGCATACATATATTTAGTCATTCATTAGACACTGCAACATATGGATCTTCGTTGTGTTGTTGCTGTACTCACGGAGGAACAGTCTTTGATACAGCCAGGAGTACCAGAAGGATTATGATGTTTTTCATGTGATGCAATGCTGAATAGTAGAATCTAGACATTTTGTGGCTGTGGAGGTAGCAAGGCTGTTCAGTGTCAAACACTCATTTTGCCCTGTCCCCAGTTTAGAACTTCATGTAGAAAATGCTGTCTATCATAAGGAAGAAAGGTGCCACAAGCAAAGATCTATCTTTGAGGACATTCTAGTACTTCCACTGCATTTGGAAGAAAGTAGAAGGATTACTTGGTATGAAGTTGGTATAGAAGGATGACTTGGTATGATGCTGGTAGATCTGCCATTGATGTTTTTATGTGATAAGTGGCACATGGACCAAGTTTTACAGTGCAAAAATCTTTTGATAGGTCTTTGACAAGGGAAAAATTCAGTATATTGTTGTGGCAGCAACATATGGAAGTTGAAGTTTGATGCTTTCTTCTGCATGATGCAAGCACATTGCACAGTTGAATACAAACTGGTTAAAGATTCTGGTGCTAAATAAGTCCTATCAGTTTGGGCTATCCCATGTACCAAGATAATGAATGTTATGTTGGTGTTCTGAAATGTGAGTGCTTCTCTAGCTTGTAGAGATCAATCTGTGTTTAATTAAGCAGTGAAGATCATGCAAAAGTCTTTGAGATGCAAGAGACATGCTGGTGATGGCTTACCAAATGATGAGGCAAGTAATTTCTTCGTCCGAGCAGAAGTTGTACTGCATTTTTATCTACGTTTAAGTGGTCATTCCTTGTTCTCCTTAGTTTATTTTGGCAACTTTAATTTAGGATATTTTGAAGTGGTTGTTTCTGTCTACTCCTTAAATGGTCATTTTTGACAATTCTAGGACCCAGAGATTATAATCAGTATCCTCTATAGGTGCAGTTCAATGCTTACAATTCATGTACCATAGAATGGAGTGTGGCTGCAGTGCCATAAGCTCTATGGATCTTATCATGCAAATCAGATGAGCATTATTGGTCCAGAAATGGAGTAGGAAAAAGTTACCTTCATGGTTAAAAGCTGTTTCTCAGACCATTCCATTAGCTTTCAAGAAGCACTGTGGTATTTGCTACTGTTGTGGCAGCTATCATGGAGAGAGCTAACAATGTTGGGTGTACTACCTTGGGAGAAGTTATAGAACGGAATCACATAATAAAAAAATCATTGGGTGTACTACCTTGAGAGAAGTTATAGAACGGAATCACATAATAAAAAATCACCATCTTCCTTGCAAATGTTATTCCGCTACATTTTACTTTCATGAGCTGTATGGACTACAGAGTACCTTATTCTCACTTTATTGAGGTTTAGAGGGTTTTTTTAGAAAGGGACCGGATTTCATTAAAATAGAACCCCCGATATCAACATAAAATACAATTACATTGAAGCACACCACTAAATCTATATCCTTCATCTTCCTTGCACCCGGCAAAGTTCATTGCTTCAGGAAGCACTATCGCCGTGGAACTCTACCAGATCTGACAAGAATTGCAGTTTCCATCAACAGAAGACTCCACAATCATGGAGACTGTAAAAGAGGAGCAATATGCTCAACTGTTGTAGGGAGTAAAGGGCGTCAAAAGCACATTGGCCATATTTTATAAAGGTTGAACCGACCATAAGATCCGACACCGCCATTAGCCATTACCAGCAGCGGCCGGAAGGACAAATCTGCCACCGCTAGTAGTATCACCAACGACTAGACGATGATTCCACCATAGGGGGAGAATAGATCCGATCTCTCTTCAAAGAAGACTAGGTTACATACCTCAATCCCTCAACGAAGGACATGTCGCCACCGGAGAAAACGACGAATTCCCTAGAGGAGGTCCAATAGAGAATAGAAGGCCACATCGAAACCACCGAAGTGACGATCCGAACCCTAGCCCAATTATTTTGGAGGAAAGAAAAATTATTGGAAAGAACTAAGAAAATAGTAGATCTACTAGAGGGCAGACCCCTGTTCCTCATTGCCATTGGCTATGAGGACGGAGGCGGCGAGGACTCGCGTGAGGCGGCCAAGTCGCCCCTCGCGAGCGGAAGAAAAAAATGGCGCTTTCTTGTTGAGCTTTTGAGCTTATGTTGATAAACTATTGAAAAAATACTAACAAAATAGTAGATCCACTAGAGGGCGGACCCCGCTCCTCCATGCCACCGGCTATGAGGCCGGAGGCGGCGAGGACTCGCGCGAGGCGGTTGAGTCGCCCCTCGCAAGCGGAATAAAAATTGGCGCTTTCTTGTTGAGGTTTTGAGCTTATGTTGATAGATAGTAGTAAGCTTGTTTTTTTTAGGGGGGTGGGGGTTGTGGGCATGGAAACAAATATTAAGCCCAGTGTTTTAAAGGCGTCGAGGCGACAAGGCATACCTTGTGCGCCTTAAGCGCTTAGTTACACGTAGGCGATAGGGTGCACCTAGAACGCCGCAATTCGCCTAACCACCTTAAGAACACTGGATTACCCATCTGCCATATGATTTATTTTGAAAGGAAATACCAAAATGCTAACTCGTTTGCTCTAAACATTTTTTGCAAATTGCTTTGATATTCCAATCATCATCCTTCAAGTTGTTAGCTACCTGTAACTTCTGCTGTTCATTCTCTTTTGCTTGTTATATCTCTTGATGCCGTGAAGCACAAGTGTTTGCACTACACCAATCACAGTATAATTTCTTTGGTGCATGCTATTTTATCATTCTGTGTTATGTGATTTTACTATTCCGCAACTGTACATATGATTTTATTTTATTTTTTTTGGAGTCAAATGTCTAATTCTGTTTATTTTGTTTTTGCAGGGTAAAATTCTTAGTTGATCTGGTTATGCTCTGTAAGGACGATACCCTACATCAATATTATGTAGACATGAACCCAAGAGTCAGATGGTTTATCAGTTGGAGATATGAGAAAAATGATCAAGGTATCATATGAAAGCACAGCGTCAAATGCTGCCATACTTGAGGGAACATGAACCTGACACCACACCAAGATAGCACACGAACCCAAGAATCAGATGGTATCTCAGTTGGAGATATGAGAAAAATCCTTAAGGAATCATATGAAGGCACAGCAGCACAGCATCGCAGCATTATTGCAGTCCATTATTTTATTGCATAAGTGGCATTATTTTGTTGCAGTTCCCTCTGGACCATGTGAAAATGATTTCCTCTGTAGGAAAAATGAAAACAGGCTGCTGCAGATGAGAGCTGACAGTTTTGTTCATTGGTGTGTTATGGTCAGGCCTTAAAGTTTCCGTGAACATATTCAGGTTATTCAGCTGCCTGTCCATTTTGCTCTTGGAACAAGTCAGTTCAGTATCTTGACTAGTTATTTATTTTCGATATCTGGATGAACATACCTGTTTATAGAGCGATGGAGTTTGAGATCAGTAGAGCCATGTGAGCTTCTGTATTCTGGAATATAAACAAAGAATACGAGATGCAAGAGCCCTTATCGGTTGAACAGAGTCCATGACCTACAGACGTGATTGAAGCCAGAATGTGGCATTAGGGCGCTGATGCTGTTAGTGTCAGTGTCATGTTTTTCACTGGTTATGACTTCATTCATGGGTGTCATGGCAAAACAGAGTAGCATGCCATTGGAGACCTGCCAATTGAACAAGTTGCCAGCAAGCTGTGTACAGGAAACCAAGGATTTTATCAGCCTTGATACTCAGCATAATCATTTATCGTCTTCTGAATTGCTCCATGCAGTGTTCCCTGATGCGTCACAGTCTGCATTATTTGATTGGTAGTTATCTGGCGTGGGTCCACAGATTCACGTTGACTGCCCTGAACCCAGCATTTTCTGAAGCCAAGTTGACAGTTATGTGGTGTTTGGTCCATTGTTGGAATAAGTATCGGTACTGAGAATTCCAAAACGGTAGTGGCCTTTTGGCTTTTGGGGGCATGTCTGTCTGTTGGCATTGGCCATGCGCAACTGTTTGATATGGACCAACTGAAAGGAAAATGGCCATGTGCTAAGTTAGGGAAGAGCCACTCCCATGCCTTCGAGATATGAGCATGCTGGGAGAGCTCTTCTGGAATGCCTAGTCTGAGAACACCCCCTAGGCGACGCCTTTAAAACACTGCACAAAATCCAACCATCCGTGATCACTCCTGGTTTGTTTGCAAGAAAAGTGCATTAGTTTTTTTTTTTGTTTTTTTGGTTTTCTGCGCACTTTAAGAGCACAGCATTTCGTTTCCATGGTGACGAATCGATGCATCTGGCAGAGCATGTTCTGTCGCTCAGATTTGGTAAGCAGGAACACAGAAATACATGATGAGCAATCTGTTGCAATTTGGCAATAAGATTACGTAGAGCCCTGGATATTGTGAAAAAAAAAATACAGGATTGGAGCGTCCAGCTAATTAAAAATCCTAAATAAACCAAGAATGCATTAAATTTTAAAAAGAACTTTGCAGGTAACAAGAAAAGATGCTTCACGCACGACGGCCCATTTCAGTCAGTTTTAGGCTTATTGCAAGCCCATTAATCTTGTGATCGTGAACAAGAAAAGTCGTGTGCATGTAGAATGGAGTTTTGTAGAAATGTGATCGATCGATCACTACTAAAAGATAACCAAATATTTTACAACTGCCGGCCAGCCAAACATTGGGTGCCATATGTTGACTCTACACTGTTGTGAACGATACCTTCCAAAACACATCGGTGTTTCCTGTATGGTCATCTCTGTCACTCTTGGCTTTCTTGATAGGCCCCCGCCTATAAATTCCCAATGCTACAACACAAGACCAAACACATCTGCTCACCAAAAAATACTGTCAAATACGTTTTTTTTTAAAAAAAAAGAGAGAGAGAAGGAAGATCTAGATCCTGTGGGTAAATCTCTCTCGTCACTACTTATCGTCACATTCTCCCTACTTTCTCCACAAACTGAATCAGATTGTCTTTTTCTTGCAGTAATCCGTTCGTTATCGTCGCTCTCTTGTTCTTCTAGATCATATATATCCAGGCGATGGCAACTAGTGGACCAAGTGCCGGCGGCGGTGCTGCGGCGGCGAAGAATTCATGGCCGGAGCTGGTGGGCCTGCCGTCGGAGGATGCGAAGAAGAAGATCAAGGAGGACAGCCCGGACGCCAACGTGCAGGTCGTCCCAGCTGACGCCTTCGTCACCATGGACTACAACACCGGCCGGGTCAGGGTGTTCGTCGACTCCAACGACAAGGTCGCCAAATCTCCAAGGATCGGCTAGGGCTAGGGGCGCTGATCCCCCCCCCCCCCCCCTGTAATGGACTGCTGTTCCTATCATTAGCACAATAAAAAGCATGTTTATTCATGCTACTGAATTGTGTAATCGAGTCCATGCATGAGTGTACAAATGTTCATCAAGGAAAAACGTGGAGAGAACGAAGAATATAATAACAAGATGATGAGCTCGGCAAAGAAAATGTCCTTTCGAAGCAGAAATAAGAAAGCCGTGCAAAAACAGATCGTTTTCTTTCTCCTTTACCCCAATACCCGTGTGCTAAAACCCCGAAACAAATATTTTTCCAAAAAAGAGTTTGCTTTTCTTCCCATACTACCCCACAATAAAATATATTTATAATCTATGTAGAATATAATTTATTTGTAAGAATTCTTTTTTAAAAAAATTCCCGTTTCAATTAATTTATCAGAATATTTGTTGTTGATGATGCAAAAAGTATGAAGCATGGAAATCAGTTTCTTTTTTGGGGATAGAGCATCTTCAACAGACCCTTTCCCTGATGCAAAAGGGAAAAAGTATGAAGCATGGAAAAACTGTTATTGGAGAATAAAGAGCTCCAGCAGCCCAGCAGTCTCCACTAGATTCCCATGGTTGGCAACTTGGTATAATAATCAACACCCAAGATTTGAAAAAGCTAGTAAAGAATATTTTTAGATGAGCGAAATAATAAATCAGTAAAGCCTATTTGTGAACCTGTGATATACTCCTATGTCAAGAATATTTTTTTTCCAAAAAAGAAAAAAAGTGTTGAGTTTAACTCATCCATCCCCATCCCCACTCCCAACGACATAAACCTCCCCTCCACTGATGGCGTCCGTACAACCATCAGCGGCAGCCCTCGCCCCTCAGCGCCCCTCCACCGCCGCCACCCTTCCCTCCCCCTCCATCTCACCGCGGGTCTTTCCTTTTCCGAGAACCCGGGCGCGGAGACTTGAGGTGGCGGCGCGCGCGATGCCGTGGCCTCACGTGCTGACGGTGGCCGGCTCCGACTCCGGCGCCGGCGCGGGCATCCAGGCCGACATCAAGGCGTGCGCGGCGCTGGGCGCATACTGCTCCTCTGTCATCACCGCAGTCACGGCGCAGAACACCATCGGCGTCCAGGCACGTTTTGCTCCGATCCATCCGCTTCTTGGTTGTTTTTTGCTACTTTGTTTTGTTTCGCTCCGATTCGACCGAGAGAAGGGGATTGGTGAATGATGACCCGATTCTGCTGTACTGTAGGGAGTCCATGCTGTGCCGGAGGATTTCGTTGGGGAGCAGCTCAGGTCGGTTCTCTCGGACATGTCGGTGGACGTGGTGAGCCCTTTTTGGCTTTCAGTGTTCAGTGATGATCCCATGATTCAGAAATGTCATATGTGGGGTTAGTTTTTCCTAAGGTTAACACATAGAATGACTGTTATGTGCATGCTACAGACACAAATTACTATGCTTGGCAGGGTGATGCATGGAAAAAGTTTGAACCTTTCTGTTCAGTATGGAGAAAAAAAATCTGTTACACAATTCAGGTGCTGGGATTAAATTTGCTGAAATTGGATTGTTTCCCAGTGAATGGCAGCTTACATAGGAATACCTATCTTTTCTCTGTTTTTTTTTTCTTTTTGGTGATCAGGGATTCGAACTTTGTAATTGAACTGAATTCCCATTTCATCACCACATTTTATGACATATAGTTACTGATGGCAAGCATGCAGTTTGGTTGACATGTTGATATAGTTATGTTTGCATGCCAAAAGACTCTTCCAAATATCCCTCCTTGTTAAAGCTATGATTTAATCTATTTGATTTACATCCTATATTCTGGATTTGTTAGGTGAAAACGGGGATGCTCCCTTCAGCAGGAATAGTTAAAGTTCTGTGTGAGAGTCTTAGGAAGTTTCCAGTCAAAGGTATGCTGTATTGTTTCATGTGTATGATAAAAATAGAGTAGTATACTATGCCAGCTCAGTTATTTACTTGTTATGACTTATGCTTCTGAAGGCAGCTTTAGTGGTGGATCCGGTCATGGTGTCCACCAGTGGTGATACTCTTTCAGGGCCATCTACTCTCGCTATATATAGGTACAGGACTAATATTTTTTTCTATGTTCTGTGCCCATTTATGAGTTATTGTTTGAATTATTATTGGTGTTACAATATCACAACACTAATGAACATGCTCTTGCAATCGTTTTGAGCAGGGATGAGCTATTTCCTATGGCTGACATAGTCACTCCTAATGTCAAAGAAGCATCAAAGTTACTTGGGGATGTATCATTACAAACAATTTCTGACATGCGCGATGCAGCTGAATCCATTCACAAACTTGGTCCAAAGTGTGTGTTCTATATTTTTGTAATTTTTATCTAATGTGCTCTTACCCTACATGTACAATATCGCATGTAATTTTTATCTAATGTGCTCTCACCAACATTGTTGGGAAATGCTGGCCAGATTTCCCAGTTATCTGAATCTTTTAAGTAAATCATTCAAAGCAAACTGGTTACTATAAGTGCGATAAGCTTTTAATTGCTTGTGCTATTTAATCATTGCTGAATATGCTCTGTTAGAGCTTGAGGAGCTAGCCTACACATGGTTCCGTGTTGATTTATCATACCTGAATATATAAATTTTCTGTTAGTTCCAGCTTCAGAAGCTAATGGTCCCTACCATTTGAAACCATCACAAGTATTTCTGTGACAGACTGTTGCCCTGTCTTGGATAAGTGTTAATCTTGTCACTGAGCCCTATCTGAAAATTTCTTCATTTGATAGCACCGTTAATTGTGTTAGTGTGGTCTTCTTTAGAGATGCATAGGGTGATTGTTGTGTAAAGTACTAAAGTGGCTGATGAATAATTTGCTAACACAAATTTCTGTTTGCAGACATGTGCTTGTGAAAGGTGGGGATATGCCAAATTCATCAGATGCAATTGATGTATTTTTTGATGGTATATTTCAGCAACTGAATAATTATTTTATTTCCTTCCCTCCTCTTTTAGTTGCCTCATACAAGTTCTGACCAATTTCATCAGGTAAGAAGTTCATTGAGCTTCGGGGCCTGCGTATAAAGACCCGTAACACACATGGAACTGGTTGCACTTTAGCTTCATGTGTTGCTGCTGAATTAGCAAAAGGTGCAACAATGCTGCATGCTGTTCAGGTTAGTCATGTAGTATTTTTCAGTTTTTACCCGCTGATACCTGGAAAGCACTTGAAGAAAAAAAGGAGGACAAGGTATCTGTTGACATGTTGAGTATCACTAGCAAAATAGTTCTTTGGCATTAACATGACATAGATGGAAAAAAAATTCAATCATGACTTTAACATATCATTAAGAAACTTCTTTGTTCTCTGAAAGTTAAGAAAAGAACCCAGTATGATTGGTTACTCTCTAGACCAAGATTTGGAAAAAATTATATGACTGGCGGTAATTTGGTAATTTGGGTTGTTTTCTTATGAGAGGTCACGGTGCATATTTACTTATAAGATCTGTGATTTTGGGTCAGAGAGTGCATATACCTACAATTGCTACTGCAATTATCAGATTTGTGGTTGCATATGAAGACTTGGTTGGCTCTGGCTCTATATGTATCTTTTTAGGTGTGATGTTGAAAAAAAAAGTAGGAGAATGTATTTTCTTATCACTTGTGGTCTTGGCAGGTTGCAAAGAAATTTGTGGAGTCTGCTCTTTATCACAGTAAAGATCTTGTTATTGGAAATGGACCTCAAGGCCCTTTTGACCACCTCTTCAGTCTCAAGTCTCCACTATACAAAATGGGATCCCTCCACAAGTTCAATCCAAATGACCTCTTCCTCTACGCAGTGACAGATTCTGGAATGAACAAGAAGTGGGGTCGTTCGATAAAAGATGCTGTCAAAGCTGCCATTGAAGGAGGTGCTACAATTGTCCAACTGAGGCATGTTTCTTTAAAAAAAAATGTGATCAATGTTTGCTTGTGATTGATCCTCTTGATTGTACTTCGCTGACATACTATGAATTCCCATTCAGAGAAAAAGACACTGAGACACGGGAGTTCTTGGAAGCTGCCAAGGCTTGCGTAGAGATCTGCAGGTCCGGTGGAGTGCCACTACTGATCAACGACCGCATAGACGTTGCCCTGGCATGCAATGCAGATGGCGTCCATGTTGGTCAAACAGACATGCCTGCATGGGAGGTGCGGGAGCTTCTAGGTCCAGGAAAAATCATTGGCGTCTCATGTAAAACCCCTGCTCAGGCTGAGCAGGCCTGGAAGGACGGTGCGGACTACATCGGTTGTGGAGGTGTCTTTCCAACTACGACAAAGGCGAACAATCCCACCTTAGGATTTGAGGGGTTGAGGACCGTGTGCTCAACATCAAAGCTGCCTGTGGTGGCCATTGGCGGCATCAATGCCGGAAATGCAGGTTCAGTGATGGAGCTTGGGCTCCCAAATCTGAAAGGTGTGGCTGTGGTCTCTGCTCTATTTGACAGGGAATGTGTCACCACCGAGACAAGAAGCCTCAGGTCCATCCTGATGAACGCTTGCTCCAAATCTTAGGGCAAGTTGACACTTGGCACATGTTCTTGACACATGTTCTTCTCATTTCCCTTTTTAGGCAGGAATTTGGAATAAAGTTTTCAACATTCAAAAGATGTTCCCTTGTTCAATAATTTGGAGAGATTGCCCTCAAGAAAGAACAGTTTGGCAGACATTTCCAAGAAAGGAATAACATGAATTTTTCAGAGGGCAGCATTTGTATTTTGATGCAACGGGAATGATCTTTTATTACCCAGCCCAGCAGTGTGGTAACTAAATATTGTAATTTGAAGTATGACAAGCTAATACTCTTTTTCTATCACTTTGTTTACATTCCATCAAAATCTCTTGACAAAGATGTGCTCCCACTACGCTTGATTTTTTAAATAAACAAAAAAAATCCCGACGTGTCACTGGGCCACTAGTGAAATTTTTAGATCTTAGTCTAGCTGTCTCCATCGCCTTAATTATATGCTCGAAAAGATCTGCAAATTTCTTGCTTTTTCAGCAACACTGACCGACACCACGGTCCATGGATCGATCTAGCAGCCGTCTCCTCCCGGTCCGGCAGGCACGATGAACGACCTCATGACCGACTCCTTCGTCACCGCCGCAGCCAAGGCGCAGCAGGGCGGCGCGCCCTCCTCTTCCGCCGCCGGCGACGACCCGGAGCTCCGCGCGTTCCTGGCCGAGGCGGACGCGGCAAAGTCCGAGATGGCCGCGATGCGTGACGAGCTCTCCCGCCTCCGGATCGCGCACGAGGCGTCCAAGAACGCCGTCGTCGTCGGCTCCGGCGGGGCCACGCAGGCCGCGCTCGTCCGTCTCCTCGGGTCCGCGCGGCGCCTCCGGGCGCGTCTCGCCTCCATGGACCGCCGCGCGCCCGCCCCCGCCGCCCAGGCCGCGGCTGGGCTTCGCGGCCGCGTGCACGATCTGACCGCGGACGTACAAGCCCTCCGGCGGCAGATCTCCGCCGAGCGCCGTGAGGACGCGGCCCGACGGTACCTCGCCGTCGCCGGGGACGCGCCCAGCGAGGAGCAGCTGGACCGCCTCCTCGCCAGCACCGACGACGACTCCGACGCGGCGATGCGGGCGGCGCTGCTGTCAGCCCCGGCGGCGGTGGCGGAGGAGCAGGAGGAGGCGGCGAGGGAGGTGGCGGAGGTGGAGCGCGGCCTCCTTGAGCTGCAGCAGGTGTTCGTTGACATGGCGACGCTGGTGGAGGCCCAGGGCGCGCCGCTGGACAACATCGAGCGGCACGTGGCGGCGGCCGCGGGCGACGTGGGCGCGGCCGAGGCGGAGCTCGGGGAAGCCCGGCGGCTGCAGGCCGCGACGCGGCGAAGGGTCTGCCTGGCCGGCGGCATCGCGGCGTTGCTGCTCGTCGCCGTCGCCATTGCCGTCGTGGTGGCGCTCGTCCTGACGCGCAAGGGCGGCGGCGGGAAGCTTCTTGTGCGGCAGATCGCGGGGGACTTTGGCCGCGCGGTGAAACTGGGATGACGTGATTTCTGGTGTGGGTTTTGGCACTAAAAAAAGGTGTTTTGGCTGATTAGCTTGTGTGAATCTTGTGAGTTGTGTGATTGATGTGAAGATTATTGCGATGCCTGTAATGAATCATGAGCTGAAACAAGTGAACTCTGCATTTTTCAGAAATGAATTTGCGTGAATGGACAGAGTTCCAGTTGCTCAAACTAAGGAGTGGAAAATAAAAGAAAATTAATGGAGATGCGGGGGATCGAACCCCGTGCCTCTCGCATGCAAAGCGAGCGCTCTACCATTTGAGCTACATCCCCGTAGTTGATTTTAAATGTTTTCAAAAATTAATATTTATTTATTTATTTAAATTAGCAATATCAAAACGTTGTAAATACGAGGGTATTTTATTGTGCCATTGCTTATGCATGAAAGTTGGTGGGTCTTACAAATTGTCAAATCAAACCCAACGTTTTGATTTTCCGTCGACAGCATCAGCTATCAGCATCTCGTGTCCCAGCAGAAGTCTTCAACTTAACGGCTCCAAGCCCTTGTCACCTCTGCCTCCTCTCCTCCTGTCTCCTGACCTCTTCACTCCGTTGCCCGCGTTGCTCTGCTCCCTCGCTCGTCCTCAAACCTCAAGCAGTGGCACGACCATCCACGAGCACCAGGCACTACTTAGCTCAGTAGCTTGCCCGCCAGCCATTGCAGGTTCTTGGGCAGCTGCCGCGGCGCTCCATTGGCTCCTGCTCGGCTGCGTCTGCGTGCTGGGGTACCCCGAGTCCGACCTGGTGCGGGGGCTGCCCGGCCAGCCGCCGGTGGCGTTCCGGCAGTTCGCCGGTTACGTGGACGTGGACGAGCGTGCCGGGAGGAACCTCTTCTACTACTTCGCCGAGGCCGACGGCGGCGAAGCCGCGTCCAAGCCCCTCACCCTCTGGCTCAATGGAGGTGCGTCATGCGTATCAGCTCCTTCCATTGCTCGCCTCTCTCCAATCAATGTGGTATCCTACATTCCTATTGTTGCCGTTGAAGGAAGGTTTATCAAGCTTTCACCTTTTACTGAGGTTAACTTCCTGTGGACTGCCTCCCTTCTCGGAGCATGTTAGAACAGAGGAATTTCACAAGTGATTCTCGTTAGTAACTGAACACATTCATGTCTTGCCGAAATGTCCCTTATTTTGTTTCAATTCAATTTCCATTATCTAGAAGTACTACTATACTACAATAGTGTTCTAACCTGTTTCCTGCGAGAGATGGTGCAATCCATGATTAGCGGCACAGCATGCAGGCATGTCGAATAAAAACATGGTAACATCCAAAGGCAGATTGTTAATTGTCGATCAAAAGGCGTGCTGGCCCTTGCCTATATCCTCTGCCCTGCCCACGCTGCTTCCTGGCTGTTTCATTGATCTTTGAACTATTCGGAGTGGATCCATTTTTTTTTTTATGAAAGGAGTGGATCCATCATCCATATTGTCGTCTTCCATGGCAATAAACTACTCCTACATTGTCTTTAACTGCTGAAAGATTCCCCACGTTGGAACAGTTCACTTTTTTTTTACTGCACTGCCTCATCGCCAGTGGTGAAAGGCGAAAAGATAGTGTTAGCCTCCTGATCTGCCAGCCAGGACAGGATAACAAGTTAAGCAGGCTCAAGGCTTGGCAGTTCAGGATTTACTATGATGACGACAGAGTGCCATGTCATTGATGACAACGTTTTTCTTTAGCTTTTTGGCAAGACTTGTTAATTTTGAAACTTTGCACTTAATGATTCAAACCTGGCATGTTGAAAACTGGAAATGATTCAGTAACAGTCAAGGTCAGCAGGGCTCTGGGCTACCAAGAGTAAATAACTGTGATTAGACAACCTTGATCTTTTTGTTTAATCCGTCCGATGCGTATCGATGGCTGAACTCTTTGACTCGCATATTTGTCAGGTCCTGGATGTTCTTCAATTGGAGGTGGGGCTTTCACAGTACTAGGCCCATTTTATCCAAGAGGGGATGGTAGAGGCCTTAGAATAAATGACAAGTCATGGAACAAAGGTTAAAGTTTGTTTCTGGATAATCTGTTCACCTGGTATCAAGTTCGGTGTCAGTGCTGTGTCTTAATGTTCCATCTTAAAGTTTGCAGTATCAAACCTTCTTTTTGTCGAATCTCCCGCTGGTGTCGGATGGTCATACTCAAACACATCATCAGACTACAAAACTGGAGATGAACGCACCGGTATTTTTCCCTATGAACCATTGGTGTACCTTTCTATGCCAAGTGCCCAAGTCTTATGATACATTTTATGGTTCTTGACAAAGAACATGGCCTGCACAAAGAAATTGTTTTAAAAAAATATTTTATGTTCCCCTCGACGAATACTGACATGAATTTGGTTTTCCAAAACAATACAGCTAGTGACATGCACATATTCCTGCTGAAATGGTACGAGAAGTTTCCAGAGTACAAATCAAGAGACCTTTTCCTTACTGGAGAGAGTTATGCAGGTAACAGTACTTATTTTGCTCATTATGTAGTATGGTTAAGTGGTTGTTAACAAAGAACATGGTCTGCAGGGCATTACATACCACAACTGGCCAATGTACTTATCAGTCATAACAGGGAATCAAAGGACTTCAAATTCAATATCAAAGGAGTTGCTGTAAGAACATATGCACATTTAGATTATTATGAATATTACTACTTTACTGAAAAACTATTCATTTCACAATTTTATGTTTGCAATTAGGTTCACATCTTCTGTATATTGGTTTTAACCCTTCAGTGTCACCTGAACAGATTGGAAACCCACTCCTCAAGCTTGACAGGGATGCCGCCTCAATCTATGAGTACTTCTGGTCTCATGGCATGATCTCCGATGAGGTAGGTTCGGCAATCACAAATGCCTGTGATTTTGAGGACTACACCTTTAGCAGCCCTCACAACGAGAGCCAATCGTGCAATGATGCCATTGCCGAGGCAAACAAAGTGGTTGGGGATTATGTCAATAACTATGATGTTCTGCTAGATGTCTGCTACCCATCTATTGTGATGCAGGAGTTGCGACTGCGTAAATATGTATGTTTTCATTCTGATATCGAGGTACGGTACATTTGACTTCAGAAAATTCTTAATGTTGATGTGCAACTATCTCTCTGGTGGGGACAGGTAACTAAAATCAGTGAGGGCATTGATGTCTGCATGTCTTATGAGAGAATCTTCTATTTTAACCTTCCAGAAGTTCAGCAGGCTCTCCATGCCAACAGAACGAAATTGCCATACAAATGGCGCATGTGCAGCCCGTAAGAATATCTTCACTCTGTTTTTTTTATTTCACCTCACATTTTTATTATGTTTGTAAGTACTCTGAAATGTGGCGTGTGATTTCAACAAGGGAAAAGTAACTGCTAATGCTGAGTAACATTCTACCCTGTATTAACCTGAGAAGTTCGCAGATATTTTTTAGCATAACTTGAAAAGTGAAATATTAGAATACAAGTGAGCAAAATCATCTCGTTACACAATTCACAACCACCCTGAATTATGGCAGGGTGCTGAACTATAGCGGCACAGACGGCAACATCAACATCCTTCCATTGTTGCAGAGGATCATTGAGCAGAACATACCTGTATGGGTATTCAGGTGATGTGATACTTCTGTTATACACATGCTATTCAGCATTTCAGCTCAATCAGCAGCTCAAGTGCCTTGCTACGGTACAACTATGCCTTTAGTATTGATTAACAAGATGAATGAACATGTGCAGTGGTGATCAAGACTCTGTGGTGCCCCTCCTCGGCTCGCGAACCCTGGTGCGCGAACTAGCGCATGACATGGGCCTTGGCGTCACTGTCCCTTATCGCGCTTGGTTCCACAAAGATCAGGTACAGTCCAACTCTGAATACTGAAATTTTTTCAATTCCTCGAGTGTGAACATTTGGCAAGATTCATGCTGCTTGGTTTATTACTACAACGGAACCGGTGAATGGTAGTACATCAGTGAATACCAAGTTCTTCATGGTATTTTGGAAGTTGAATCTTCCTAAAAAATAATTGGAAGTCGAGGCAGTCGTTAATGTCCTTTTCTGGCTGAAGGTTGCAGGGTGGGTGACGGAGTACGGGAAGCTGCTGACCATCGCAACGGTCCGTGGCGCAGCTCACATGGTGCCGTTCGCACAGCCGGACCGGGCTCTCGGCCTCTTCCGGTCGTTTGTGAATGGGCAAAGGCTTCCAAACACCACCACTGGATGAATGGTTTCTTTGATTGCTGATCCAGGAATGATTGCTGCTGATGTCTCAAAGGCTGCGAGTTGGTCCCCTGATCTTCAGAAAGGGAATGCACACAAGCCCCATTGTCCCAGAACCGAGAGATGATGTGGGAAAAATGTGTAACTTTTTTTTTTAAAAAAAAATGTAAACGTGTAGCTTTCTTATACTGATCCTGATATGGATAGTATTTGAAACTTTTGTGTTATTTTTTTTACACTGTAATAAAGAACAGAGTGCTCCCACTAAAAATATTCGAAATGCTGCCTCTCTTGTTCGCTGGCAGCTGGAACCTCAAGATTCAGATTCTGGACCATAAAAATATCAGAAAAGAATTAGGGAGAAGGCATCATCAACAAGACTTCCTTAATTCCCTTGAAACGTTCGTAGATAGATGATAGAGTACACATGTGTACTTCTGAGTTTCGGGGAAAAAATAAATAAATTTGGGTCTTGTTCTTTTTTTTTTTAGAACATTTGGTCTTGTTCCTAAACTGCAACGGAACTGAGCAGGCCGAGTCCAGATGGGCCTAGTGTCCCCAAGCACTATTTTCCGGCCCATGTAAATTTTGCTGCGTGCACCTCTACATCCCGCAGTCGGAAGGTTTAGTCCCACATCGGCAGAGCACGAAGCATTGCGGTCCCGCGGGGCGGCTTTAAAAGAGGTCGGGGTGCGGCTGTTGAGAGCCATGATCCTTCAGGCAGTTAAAGGGAAATGAGGAGCGGTATAAACTCGCAAATTATTATGCGAGAGGGGTGCCCGCCCCAACCAAGCCTGTTACGACAACAGGGCATCCCAATGACTTTTACCATCTGATCCCGACTCTAAAACAAATAACAAATATTTCATTAATGTTTTTTGGGTAGTACGAAACAACCTTTTATGTTTGTCACGTCCTACTTATAAACTTTATATTTCTAGTTTTTCTAAGTAATTATATTGCTAGAAGGTATATTTTATTATAAATTTAACATATCAAATTGTATTATAAAAGCTATAAAGATTGTTGATCAGAGATTATTAGTTAAAGTTGTAAAGTTTGACAATGACAGTACCTTCTATGTTCATTTCATCCTTTTTAGTCCTTTACGAAAATGTTTCAAGATCTCTCTCTTTTAGTCCTTTTCGAGAATGTTTCACGATCTCACTTAGAACCAACATTACGGGCTCAGATTTTTTTTTTAAGAAAACGAGTGTTTCTCAGGTTCATATAAATGCATAGAAATGATCGGTGTGCAAGTCTCAAATCAGAATCGTAAATACCAGGATCTATTATTCGATTTTTGATATAGTACATCTTATGGTAAAGGCCCAAAAGCACTGCAGTACCGCACGCAGATGGGCCAAATTTGAGATGGCACAACGGACCCAAAAAAATTCGACAACTTAAAAGAAAAAACAACGGACCCAAAAAATTCGACAAGAAAAAACAACGGACCCAAAAAATTCGACAAGAAAAAACAACGGACCCAAAAAATTCGACAAGAAAAAACAACGGACCCAAAAAATTCGACAACTCAAAAAAAAAAGCGCCGACCGTGGGGATCGAACCCACGACCAAAAACAACGGACCCAAAAAATTCGACAACTCAAAAAAAAAAGCGCCGACCGTGGGGATCGAACCCACGACCACGTGGTTAAAAGCCACGCGCTCTACCACTGAGCTAGGTCGGCTTTGCTATACTATCTTCCCTGACAAACCTGATGACCTGTAGCTTCAGCGCCATGGCTTATATGGCTATCCTGCGTGTAATAACGTTCAATGCAAGGACGTTACTATTTGTGTCTGTATATCGAGACGATCGTAATCTCTCTGTGCTAGCTGGCAATGCATATATAGCTTATATGCTCTTGAGATGATCCCGAATTTTACCGTACGTTTCCCATGATGCACACCAACGGGTTATATACGTTACTAACGAGTGTGTCGTTGCAATATACTACTCTAACAGTCAGCCTCGTAGCGTCGTCGCATGTCGCGCTCATGTGCACCGCCTAGTTAGCAAGGAAAGGATGACATGGCTAATTGCTCGACCTTCTCCACCGCTCACCCTAGACGCCAGCAGCTTCATACTCTGCAATGCCATATGGTCGCCTGGTCCGGCCCTCAATGCATGTGCAGGAGCAGCCCCGGGGCCATGGGTTGGTTCATCACATTCAGCGCCCTCATCGGTGGACAATGTCGTTCGACGATCGATGACATCGAGATGCGTGCTGCGGGTGCTGCCGCCGATGACCTCGTGCTCCAGCCTCCAGTCTGGCGAATGAACGTGCAAGGCTCTTGAGCAAGGATCAGAATCTCAAATGATCTTGTTGCAAGCCAACGAACATCGATCAACAACATGCTGTAGTGTTCTGATAAAACCTAATTAAACACCATCATCTTCATGCAGCTGAGCTGCGCTGGTGCCCTTGGGGACCTTACGACCTCATTAAACACCATCATCTTCATGCATCTGAGCTCCGCTGGTGCCCTTGGGGACCTTTAGCTTCTCGGTGAAATCGAGATGCAAATGTTATAAAAGCTATGACTTTGCTTTATTAAAATACTCTAGGAAAAAATAATTCCAGCTGCATTTACATTCAAAGATTGAAAAATAAAATCATCAAGCATTTTTAGATCGTTGGAATAGACGAGTTTTATGCGCAGAACACCGGTAATGAAAAATTGAGCGCAAGTCTTATCTAAAAAATATTTTTCATTCAGTGCCTTCCTTACGGAATTGTATATATTTCAAAATGTTTTTGTATAAAGGCCGCTTCTACCATTTTCCATCCATGGTAGAGTGTGCTATGGTGTACTATTACTAGCACCGGCTGCGGGGGTGCCGATTTTAATTCCCTATGTGTTTTCAGCGTGCTTGTAAAAAAAATAGTAGAACACGCTTAAGTATTTTTATTCTTGTAGTGCTAGCTGTTTTGTGGCTAAGGTGATCGCCTTGTTCTAGCTGGCAGAGTAATACTGACTAATGAGATCAAATCGATGATTAAGAAAGCAATAAAGATTCAGTGAGTGGCCAACAGTTGCTACCCACGTAATTATGCCCCCTTAAAAATAGTTGCATGCACTATGGTAGTGTGTGGATATAGATTTATTTTTTAGAGTGATATGGTTTTTTAGAGTGATAAATGGACATGCAAGGCTGTTGAGCTAGGCTCAGAATCTCGGATAATCTTCTTGCAAGCTGACAAATCAACCACCTAATTATAACCGATGATTAATAATTCATCCACGCGATGCAAATACAATCATTGTATCTTCAACATAACACCACCTTTGCTACTTGTGAATATATAGAAGTAAAGCAAAGGCCCCTCCCCCCACACCAGCAACAAGCATCCCTAACTCAAACACCACGTACGCACTCACTGTCAATTCGATCTGATCCTGATATATTGGCTGCTGCAGCAGCTGCAAGCTAAGCCATGGCCGCCAGGAAGAGCACCACAACCCTGCTCCTGGTCCTCGTCTGCGTCGTCGTGCAGCTGAGCACCGCTCATGCGTTTTTTGCGGGCGCTAGCGTCTTAACCAGCCTGTTTCGTGGAACGTTGTTCGGGTCAGCTCCCAACAACAAGCCGCGCAAGGTGCTCGGTTCCAACAACTAATATAACTGTTACAGGGAAGCTGCCGATCGATCGAGAATGGAAGGGATCCATGCTCCATGGGACATTATATATATATATATACATATATATATATATACATATACACATATATATATATACATATATATGTATATATATATATATGTGTGTGTTTGTTTGCTCTTAGTTTGTTATTTTATATGTTTCTTTTATTTGAAATTTCTTGGTTATTCGTCCGATCTGTGGGTTCTCATTTGTAATAAAGTTCTGTGCTCCCCTCACCCGGGTGGTCCCTCATGTTTCCATGCGTGTTACAGTGTTCGTGCTTTGCTGTTATTAAGATGTCATCGGCGAGGGCACGTGCTGTATGTTGTATCCACCTTATGCAATGTGTGCAGTGTACTGTTTGTCTCTTTGTTGCCAACAAATAATAATTATTGTTGAGAAAATGTGTTACTTAAGCATTGGGCACATGTATTATATTCACTACTTCTCTCTATGCAATTGAAACTAATTTTATAATATCATCAGTTTGGATGAGGAGGGGAGTAGGGAGCAAAGACACAGTTTGTGAGCACCACCTACACAATTCTACAACATACGTACTCCTGTATATTTTTTTTCGAGAATACGGAGGAGAGCTGCGTATCTTTATATTAAAAAGAAAGTAACACATAGAGGTTATACGCGGGCCTATCACCGGGCACACGCACACGGTTTACATATAACTTAGTGTTAGGACTCTCTTTTAAGAACAACAACCAAAGGATTAATCTAAAACACAAAACTACCAGAAACTAGGCTGACACAAAGGGGCCGACCAGGGAGAGGAGAGGCTAGGCCTACAACCTACAGCTCTCCGCTGCCAATCATGGCAGCCTGCCTGACTGCTGCTAGCAACTCCTCATGAGATACTCCCTCCGTCCCTTAAAGATTGATGTTTTAGGATTCAAAATTTTCCCACAAAGATTGATGTTTTAGGATTAAGACCACAGTATGGCCCACAAAACAACCCATCCCCCCGCGTAATCATCGGCCAGAAAAAAACTTCCTTTCTTTCCCATCTCGCAAACTCACCTCTCGCCTCTTCGCCTTCTCCGCCAGGTGCTATGGCCGGCGGCGGTGGCAGCCACGGCCGTGGAGGTTGCCGTAGCGGGGTGATCCGAAGGCGCAGCGATGGGATTGGCGGTCGCAGGGATCCGATTCAAGGCGCCTTCGCACATCGTCTCGGCGGCGCCTTGGGGACGAATCGCTGGCCCCGCCGCCGCATCGGTCGTGGTGGCTTCCGCGTCAACGCCGAGGGCGAGCTGTTCGTCCCCGACTCCGAGGACGAGGATGATGCTGGAGGTAACATTTTCTCCACCTGTGTCCCTGATTCGGAGGAAGAAGGCGCCAGGGATGACGACCTGTTCGCTGCTTGCGTCCCTGATTCGGAGGATGAAGGTGCCAGAGATGACGACCGCGATGTCGAAGTCAAGGCTGACGGACATGCGGCCCTGGAGATTAAGGATGCAGAGATGGAGATGATAGAAGATGCTGATACAGGCATACGGCAGGCTGCGAATGGGGCTGCGGCCATGGAGGTCGAGGAGATTGCCACTAAGGAACCTGTGGCTGACGGTGCTGGTGGTGAACTTCATCCTCCAGAGGTGGCTGCACGCATTGAGAAGGCCGTCATCGATGTAGACGAGGAATACCGCGACACATTTCTCAGCTTCCTTGAGATTTTGGTGCCTGCTTTCTTCTTACCTTAGTTATTCTTAGTGCTTGTTATCTTAGTACTCGTGTTAGCTTGTGTCAGTACTCTACTCCTTTTTATATACAAATAATGCAATTGGTTTATGAACAATCGATGGTTAATGGACAAAATAATTTATTGAACCACACAGGTAGATTCACTGATGGCAGTACACTGATGACTGATGAGAATACTAGTTCCCTAAGATCTGCATGACATTTTCATATAGCTGCCTCTCACAGCTAAGCCTACTAGGAAGAATGCCTAGTGCCTCTAACTTGTCCTTGCTCATGTGAGGGACCTTATATTTATTGCCTCCACCATTTTTCATTACCTCTATCATACAACCTTGAAGTGTTAAGAAGACGTTTTTCAAAAGCTTTGGGTCATACTGATCGTATTCATTCTGCACATTCACAATTAGCTCATCCAAGTTTTTGGAGACCCTTTTTTCAGCCAAAGCCTGTAGAGAAGCGAAAAATCCAAGGTCCAAGCAATTCATATCAGGAGAATTGGGAGGCTGGTTCATGAGGCGTATGTCAAGCCCTGTTTGGGCCACAACAGCAACAAACTGTGGGTCATTAACTGGCAAATGACTTGGTGCATTGTCTTGTTGTATCCATATAGTGTTAGCTCTACCTTCGTGAGGCCATTTTGCTACAATCGCTAGCAGTACCTTAGTAATATAAAATGACCTTATTGTGTCTCTTTCTACACTGATTGTCTTTGTAATTAGTGTTCCCCTTGGTCTGTTATCACTTTTCCTCTTGGCTGGTTCTTACAAAATAAACACAATTACTACATGCTCAGGTTGAACGAATCAGACCAATGAAATAAGCATAGTTATACAAAGATTTGACATAGTACCTTTTTAACAAAAGGCCATATTCCTATCTTGCCGTCAAAAGTACAGTTACCTACATCATCGAACCAAGGTAAAGTAACTAATGACAGAAACATTATTTTCTGAATGGAATTCTTATTCTGCACAACCCTATGTGGATCTTCCTCCTCTGGAAGCAAGTAAAATTTTTTGTCTTTTCTTGTGGCGTTGAACCACTTCTCATCAGAGTGGATAATGTTCCTCATCTCAATGAACTTGGGATCATTTGGCAGTGTATGTGGATCTAGCATGGAAATGCACCACCTCAATCTTTCTTCTTTGTTTGCTTGTTTCAATAAAGGCTTTGGTGAGTTAGAGTGCCGTCTGATCTGCCCATCCTTGAACCATCGATGCAGAGTGCTTTTATTCACACCTATGGATTCTGACAGAGAACGTATAGTGCTTCTTTTGTGCAGTGGAACGCTAGTAATCTGTGACAAATCTGCTTGCAGTCTTTTCCGGCCACAGTTCTTGGACTTCTTTGAACTAACATCATCTGGTATACCATTTTCTCTACATTTCTTGGCTCTCTTCCAGACACGCTGCACAGCTTGTCTGTTGACCTGGAACTTTTCAGCAACAATGGCTGTGGTATTCCTTTTCATTTTTCCATTACTACTTTTCTCAAGCAGAGCTTTATAAATATTTTGCCTTTGAGATTCAGTCAGACATTTGAACTTACGTGTTTCATTTTCATGTCCATGGTCTTCTTCCTCATAATCTGAATCGTCCAACTGTTCCTGATCGAAGATATGGTCATCTTCGAAATCTTGCACAACATGGTCAACCATCAGTGAGATTATGCGGTCCTAGTAACAGCCTGGAATAAAAACTGAGTACAAGAACTACCTGGATTAATTGTACTAGATCCATTTTGTGTGTGATGGTGTTGGAGTTCTTCCTCACAGCCAGCTTCTACAATTAGTTGAGGAAAAAAATTAACTTCAAGTGTGATCATGCAACACATTGTTAAAAATCGGAGATCTAATGTACTAGTACCATTGTCATACAGGCCATTGTCATTGAATTGAACATTTAAATATTCGACTGACACGCCATAGTCATGCACTTCATTCTCTATGTCTGCAAAATGATCTACCAATTTTTTGTTTCAAAATCTGCACTAATATCAAGGATTTACAATGGAAGAACAATGGTGATGACAAAAATGTAACCTGGATGCATTTCTTCCTCCTCAGGGGGAGAAGAGTTTAGATCTAAAGGTTCGAGATCTTGGTTATTAACCTCATGGACGTGATGCTGTTCCCCTTGGTCGTCAAGTACATCTTCTCGATCTCCCTCTTGTGCTGGCAAGTGATGCTGTTCCCCTTCGTCCTCAAGTATAACTTCTCCATCTCCCTCATCTGGTGGCAAGTTGATATCCAGGACCATGATGAATTCTGTAGGCGTCGAGTGCTCAAGTGACTGCCAGGCGGCTCTTTATAGGAGATGCTACGAAATACTGAGCGCCAAAAATTTGTAACTTTTGGGATTTCGGAAATTTTTAAACCCGCCAGGGAACTGAAATTTTAGACGTGTCGAGGAGATTGTGCTTTCTGTACACAGGTGGATCACTTTGCTTTCTCAGTTCAATTACATGGCGCCAAAAAGAATTCCACGTTCAAAATGAGGACAAAAAATAAATCGTACAAGCGTCCGGAATCCATCCTGCGGCTTGGCCCTGGCGCCAATTAAACGTGCGTAAATTCTGTTGCGGGGACGGAGGGAGTAATCAGCAGATCCCGTAACATGCGCATGCAAGGTTATCATATGCCAATTAATCAGGGGCACATGCGTCTTTTCTACTTATCCTTAATCTGTCTGAAAAATCCTAAAACATCAATCTTTAAGGGACGGAGGGAGTAGTTCCCTGGTTGCCGGGAAATCCCTTAAGGCCGGGAAATTCTTGACGTCCACAATGTCATTGAAGAACCGGTCTAACTCTCGTCGAGCGTCGTCGATGGCATTGTTGTTGTTGGCTCCGGCACCCAGAAGACCTAGCGGCTTCATTGTTAGGATCTCACCTTTCTTTGATGGCCGGACAGTTAGGTTGATCGGCTCTTTGGCCAACCGACTGCTGCGCCGCACGCTCGGTGTCACACATGCTGCGGGGGCAGGCCGAAGACCGATCCTTGCTTATGTCGGGACGTTGCTGGTAAAAGAAGATCGCGAGGCAAGGGAGATCCCCGCCAGGAAGGCCGTCGTTTTCGCCATCGCAGCTGCTGTGGAGGGGCTGGGCGCGCGAGAGTTCGGGTCCGATGCCGGAGCAGGCGTGGAGACATGGGCCGTCGTATTGGTAGTTGGGGATGGACTGGGCCTCGCTGGGATGATGGCACAGGAGGGGTTCTCCACATCGGTCGTGTCGAAGTTCAGCCGCTTGGGGTTAAGCAGGGGGGCCGGGGCTGCCACCGTACTCCTATATATTATGTGCAGTCTCCAAAATAGCATAATTAAGGGTGCGTTGTAACTAAAACGACACGCTAGGTCACGATCCTTTTTCGATGACATGTAAAAGACTCCCTCTTGGAGGATGCCAGGTCGATCTCGTCAAGTTGTCCCAACGAGGAGACATAAATGCTGCTCGTCCCCACTCCCCAACCTCTTGGGTCAACTGAGGGTCCTGTCGCGAGTACCAACGACAAGCCACGCAATGGCATGGAGGTTGTGTTTTGAACTTGACAATACATGTTACTATGATATACATACGCAATCCTATCCGTATGCAGTGCTTCTAGGTAGAATGAAACCGACATGCATCGAGGTTGACAAAGTTACCTTAGGCATAACCTACCATTAAAATAATATCGTTGGCTACAATCATATCTTAAAATTTAAAAAAACGAACACATGTGTAGAGTAAAGGATTCAAACCCGAGTTAACATATTCCACTAAACCCAAGGATTATAGGCCTGGCCCTAGCCCTCTAGATTATGACCCAGATACACGCTTACTGACTTGCTTAATCAGCGCCCTGCTGCGCCCCCCGCGCCGCCGGCCCGATGACGCCGAGCTGCTTCTCAGGATGGGGGAGCTGGCGCACGGCCTCGTGCTCAGGCTGGGCCACCTCGCGGACGTGGTGGTGGCCACCGCGCTACTCGACATGTATGCCAAGTATGGCCGGGTTGCTGACGTGCGCTGGGTGTTTGATGCGGTGTTAGCCTAAACACTAAATGGTGGATGGTCGGTGACCCATCGTTTAGCAAAAAGTCGGTCTACACGGCCGTTTAAACGGCCTTTTAAACGGTTGAAACGGTTTACACGGCTTTACACGGCTAATCGGCCTACACGGCTAATCTTGCCATCGTTTAGCATTTACACGCCGTGTAAACGGCCTAGACGGCCGTGTAGGCGAACACTCGATTGATGCCATGGTTTCCAGGAACGTCGTCTCCTGGAACGCCATCATTGTGTGCTATGGCTGCCATGGTGAAGGCAAGGAGTCCGTGGAAGGAAGCAGTACTGATTCTTTTTCTTTTTTTGAGTAGGAAGGATTGAACGCCGTGCTGCCGTTGTGGCGTCGCCGTCCGGCGCATTGCCCCATGCATGTGCATGTCGCGCTGAGGTGCACGTCGGCGGCGTTCACCCACACGAGCAGGGTGTTCGACTGCAAAAGGAAGAACCTCATCCTCTGCAACGTACGCCATGGTCGCCGCCCACGTTGCCAGCCATGTGCAGAGGGTTCACCTTGAGCGCCCTCCACCAGCTAGCTCGATCTCGGAAGGCGGACAAATAAAAATGCCGACGACAACGTGATAGACGATTTATATGCTGCGGGAGCTGGCACACCAGGCGCTGCCTCGTGCTCAGGCTGATCGCTCGCGGATGTGGTGTTGGCCACGGCGCCAACGAACGTGCAAGCCTGGTACGTTGACCTAATTAAGCAACTTCTTGTAAGCTGGCCAACGAATATCAACGACTTGCTGCTGATTAACAATGCATCCATGCGATGCACAAGCATCGTATGTAATTTTAACAACGCCTTGTGACTTGTCATGATAACGCAAATAAACTCTTATAAATAGCATTGTAGCTCTCTGCCCTCCACTCCACTCAAAAGAAGCATCAGCTACCTACCTCAAATAACACCACGCACGCAACGCATCGTCTGTCATTCTCCGGTTGCTGCTTCTGCTGCCATGGCCAGGAACACCACCACCATCCTTCTTCTGGTTCTCTTCTGCATCGTCCTGAAGCTGATCTCCGCTGATGCTGCCCTTGGGGACTTTATCAATGGCCTCCTGGGAGGGTTAGGGTTAAGCGGCCACGACGACGGGCCCAATGCCTCATCAGTCCGCGGTTCCAACAACTAAACAAGGGTCTGGGCCGGCCCAGAGAGAACTAACCCGATGAGCATCAAGAGTCGTCGTTCCGATCGGCAGCATGATCTCTTTTTCTTTTCGTTTTTAAGTAAAAGTAATCCGCAGCATGTATGGTCCTCCACAAGACATTTGCTCTTTGTTGTTTTGCTTGTTTTTTTTTTTTCATGATTGTTCCTCAGTGAGCTGTGTAATAATAATATGTCTCCTTTATAAGCATGCCCTCTCACCGCTATTTTGTGCTAGTATATTTTAATAAAAACTTAAGAAATGATGACGTTATGAAAATTAATTGTTAACACAGATCATATAACTTAAGATTCAATGTCTTCATACAAATAATTTCAAAGATTCACAGTACATGAGCAAATTCTCTATATGCTATTGGAAAATGTCACTCATCCTTATGTGTCATTGAAAATTAGCATATCCCCTCAGTACCATCGTTTTAATTTTACATCTCATCTATGCCATTGACGTAAAGAAATGCCGATGTGCCAGCCATGTAGAGAGACTGCACAAGCTGCCAGACAATTAAAAATGCCGATCCAGCTCGATCTCGGCAGGAGGACAATTAAAAATGCCGATGACCAACGAATATCAACGACTTGCTGATTATTAGCAGAATGAATCCGCGCAATGCACAAGCTGCCAGACCATCATCGTATGTAATTTTAACAACGCCTTGTGACTTGTCATGATAGCAAACTCTTATAAATAAATATACATAGGTAGCATTGTAGCACTGTGCCCCCTCCAGTCTCCACTCCATGACTCCACGCAAGAAGCATCATCAGCTAGCTCAGATAACACCACACCCACGCATCGTCGTCATCCTCTGGTTGCTGCTGCCATGGCCAGGAACACCACCACCATCCTTCTTCTGGTTCTCTTCTGCATCGTCGTGCAGATGAGCTCCGCTGCTGCCCTTTTTGACGCTCTCGCCGGCGTCGCCGCCGGAGGAGGGATTGGATCAAAGCCCAACAACAAACCACGTAAGGTCATCGCTTCCAACAACTAACGGTAACAGGGAAGCCGATCGATCGAGCATGAAGAGATCCATGGTCCAAGCTAGGGACACTGTATTTGTTTGTTCTTGTTATTTTATCTGTTTCTTTGATTTCAAATTTCTTTGTTGTTTCCTCGGATCCGAGGGTTCTCATTTGTAATATGTAATGTGCCTTCTCACCCCTCATGTTTCCATGCACGCTACCGGGTACTCCTTGGGTTCGTGCTTTGCTGTTAAGATGTCATCAGTGAGCGAGGGCACTGAATGTATATTATATCCACCTCCTTAATGCATTTTTTAATGAGGTTTGTTACAGTGCTTGAAAATAATAACAACCGTTCATTATTCTCGATCTAATGGTTAAAAGTTAAAAGGAACCTATTACGAGGAACCAAAGTGGTGGGCCAGGAACTAAATTTAGTGGGCCAGGAACTATTTATAAAATTAATTAAAAGGGTATACCAGTATTTTCACTAATCATTTTTGATGCAGTAGGAAACATTTCGTCTTTTTAAGGTTACCGAACTGTACGGCGCTGGCGGCCCAGCCCCAGCCGGCGTTCGGCTCTAGACGACTAGACCTCCAGTCGACGCGCTCCGCCGGCGCAAGTAGTTAGCGATGGCCCTGAACTCCTCGACCAACGACTGCTCTGAGTCCGCCTCCCCGACACTGACGAACTGGAAAGGGTCGTTGGGCGGTTGGGCCATCGACGCGGCTGGGATCGCGGTCCTCGCCGTCGGCGGCGAAGTTGCTTCACACGGAGCCCTCGTCGATGTAGACATGTAGTGCGCCTAGAGGAAGAGCCCGGAGTAGGTGCAAATGGTGTCGCCGGTGGCGTGGTCCAGCACTCCAGCATCACCTCCGTGGTGCTGTAGCCTGTAGCAATCCTGGCAGTAGAGGAGCTCAACAGGCATTTGCCGCTGCATCCTGCTTAATGCAAAGGAGCTCCGGGAGCACCCTGCAACACCCACCTGAACGGCCAGGTAAGCATAGGGACGATCTCGCCGCCGGCGCGCTCTCCACGGTGGCTCTCCCTAACAGCCTCGATGCCGGCGTCGCTGAGGCGCTCGTCATCATCACCCACCGTGAGGTCATCAAGATCGGTGCTCGGTGGTGAATACAGAAAGCGGAGAATGAAAGGGGCAGGTGGAGGAAGAAGGTAGCGATTTTTTAAAGGAAATAAAAGACTAAACTATCCTTTTTATAATAAATAATCCTTTCAAAAGTAACTAGTGGTTCCTTTCGAGCACCGTAACAAACCTCTTTTTTAGAGAAAAGCTAAACATCACTTGAGTGATTTGGAGGCCTTCCTCACTCAGATTTTGTAACCACTAGATTAAAAGAGTGGATGGCTCAGATTTGCTCCTTTCTCTTCACCTTATCATCTACCTTCCTAATCTTCTCCAACTCCGGCGAGACTCCGGTGAGGTTAGGGTTCCGGGGTTGCTAGGGGCCATCCTCATCCCCGGGCTTAGAGGAGGGTTCGGGGGCGGCCGGCCGGCCCGGCGGTGGCCGGCGGGCGAGACGGCGGCGAGGGCGGCGGTGGTGGCGCCGCCGCCCGGGCTGTGGAGGATGGCAGTTGGGCCGGCGCTGGCGGCGGGGGCGTGCAACGACGACGGCGGCGGTGGGCGGGCGGGCGGGGTCGTGCGGCGGGGGTTCGGGATGGTGCGGCGGCCGGCACCGGCGGGCTAGGGCCTCGCCGGAGCTCCGCGCCAGCAGCGGCCGGCGCGGAGCTCCGGTGAGGCCCTAGCCCGCCGGTGCCGGAGGGGAGGCGGCGGCTGAGGCGGGGGCAGGAGAGGGGCGGCGGCAGGTGGGGAGGAAGAGAGGAGAGAGAGAAAGAGAGGAGGTGGGATTAGGGTTGGAGGATGGAATAGATCTGAGCCATAGGATTTTAGATCCAATGGTCAAAAATTTGAGTGAGGAAGGGACACCTTTCACTCAGGTGGGAGGTAGACACTCCCTTAATATATGGCAAAAGCTTTGCCCAAATTTTATTAGAATGATAAAAGAAAAAACAACATGCAAAAGCAACTCACAACTGAAAAGTGCCAAGGAGGTGCCCAACCGAAATAACTAGAAAAGCAAACAGAAGCAGTCTACCCCTGCACGAGAATGAAAAACAGAAGACAAAAGAACGAGGAGGGCAACTGATAGATGTACGCCTTCCTTGATAAGCATTTCTGTTGAAAAGTTCTATTCCGTTCTTTCCAAATATTCCACCAGAAATCCATCGAAGAACTTTCGGTTTTGCATCTCTATCCATTTCCTGGCCCTCTTCCACCAATTATGAATGGAGGAAGTTGCATTCATCACAGGAATGTGATGTAGGTCAAACCATGCAATCAGGCGGTTCCACACAACAACAGTGTATGTGCAGTCTTTGCATAGGTGCTTTGGCGTCTCTGGTTCCCTATTGCATAGATTGCAGATCGGATCATTAGGCCAACCCCTTTTTGCCAAATTATCTATCGTTAAGGTTTCCATGTATAGTAGAATCCATGCAAAGATCTTGCATTTAGGCTCTAGCTTTGCCTTCCATGCATATCGGGGTGATGTTGAATTCCTTTGTTCGGCCTTGGAACTGGATGAGGTATGCACTTTTTGTTGAGTACTCTCCATTTCTGTCCATCACCACTTGATATCATCCTCGGCGTCGAGGTTACGGTTAGGAATGAAAGTGGGAAGGGAAAATACCGTCCCGATCGATATCGTTTCCGTATTATGGCATCGTTTCCCGACCGTTCCCATTTTAGAAAAAACATAAAAGTTATCATTTTTAAATAATTTTATAGTTGTATTTTATCGTTTTTATTTCTATTAGCTTCATAAATATGGGAAAATCCTGACCCGACCGGTTTTTGTTTCCATGTTTCAATACCGTTCCCCAGCCGTTCCTGATCGTTTTCATCCCTAGTTACAGTGCTGCATATGAATTTGTTCCCAGAGGTTTCCGTGTTCCCTAATTTCATCATCATTTGCAAGTGGCAAGTGGGAATATTAGGTCTAACCAATGGTTATCTTGGAGAGCTTTATGTTCTGTTAGGCTTTTCTGCCTAGACTTCTGGTACAGTAGTGGTGCCAAGTTCTTTGGTGCTGCCCCATTGATTCAAGAGGAGTGCCAAAAGTTTGTTTTCTTGCCGTTGCCCAGTCACTATATATGCATGTGTGCAGTGTTTGTCTCTTTGTTAATTACCACAAATAATGCCCACTTCGTCCTGCAATTGGGCAAGCACAAAGGCAGTATCGAGGTCGACAGGGCGTTGAACCAGAACAGCAACACGTAAATCCTCTCTTAACCCATCAATGAATCTCATAGTAAAATACATGGTATTAGAAGTAGACTCATATGCAAGCAATTGGTCAACCAGAGCTGCAAAGCGCTCAATGTAGTCCTCAACACTACCAGATTGCCTAATGGTCAAAAACTGACGCACCAACGGTTCATAGTGCTCACGACCAAACCGGTCCATCACCAAGTCAGAAAACTATTCCCAGGAACATGATTTTAATTTAGGCTCAACCGATGGCAACCATCGGGAGGCAGGAGGAACAATGTGCATAGAGGCCATCTTAACCCACAAGGGAGATGGAATATTGTAAAATTCCATGAAATCGGCACTCCTGGTCAACCACAGCTTGGGGCTATCACCATCAAAACTAGAGAAATTCAACTTAGGCAACCGACTAAAATTCAATTCCGCATCGCCACCATGACCAGGATGAGCAGAGTACCGATGATACCGAACATTCATAGGAGAAGGGGTAGAATCTGGGAAATTGGACGTACCCTTGACCGGGGAGTGAACTACGGCCGTGACTCGACCGAAATCACTCTCCCGGGGTGCTGGATCGATGTGGTGCCCATGGGGCGAGTCGGCTCCGCCAGCGGAAGATGGGCGCCAGGCAGCCGAAGGAAGCTTCTCGAGGATGGGCGGGGCATGCTCCATGACAGAGCGCTCCTAATGCTTGCTGAGTTTACCCACCTCCAGTCGCATTTTGTCCACCGATGTCTCGATGACCGGTCTCCAATCGTCGAAGGAGGTCGCCGTGCGTTCGAGGGCCGCGACCCGCGCATCATGCGGGATGGACAGGTCTGAGAGCTTCCGCTCCCACCGGTCGTCACCTTCAGCCCAGCGCGCCTCCCACTTCGCGTCCTGGTCGGCGAAGCGCTTTGACAGCTTGGAGATCTCTTCGAGGACAAGCTTAGTATCAGGGTTCATCGCTGCTTGACGCTGCTGAAGTCCGGTAAAGTGGTGGTGGGTAGGTGGAAGATCCAGGTTGCCAAATCAGCCACAAATCAATCGAGCAGGAAGGGAATTACGAGATCCGAATACACCCGCGAAGCAGGAAATTCAGAGAGCTCAACCGGATCCGGGGCCGATCGATCGATGGGATCAGATACTCGGCAACAGGATAAAGAACCAGAATCGATCTAGACTGATACCAATTGTTAGCACGAAGTGGATACGCAGCAGAGATCAGGAAGAAGAAGGAAACGAAAAAGCAGGGGAAGGAGCAGGTGGAGGGCAGAGGAAAGATTAGCTGAGAAGCAATGTTTTGTCTACAATATTCGATAACCTCTCCCTCACGACCAGCTCTCCTAAAGTAGCAAGAATACAAGGCCAACGGCCCATTCACGCATACAAGCGGGTCTCCCACTCCGGCCCAAAGAACTTTGGGTTTGCTTTCCTGTGTCTCGACGACGTTGCTGGACCAATAGCTCCAAGTATACATGGCCAAACGGGCGTGCCGGCACGGCACAACACTAGCACTACGCGGCACGGCACTACGCGGCACTAGCACTACACGGCACTAGTGCCAGCCGTGCCGTGCCTCGTAGGGCCGTCGTGCCGAGGACGAGGCACTAGCAAGGCCCTAAGAGGGATTCATCGTGCCGTGCCGTGCCGACGGCACTATGAGGCACTATCGTGCTAAAGAAGAGGATGGATCGAATCAAGATGCAAATGTCAAAGAAAACATCATACAAATCACCAAATCGATTACAAATCCAACAAAAACACCATCTCGGCGGTGGACGGCATGCATGGATGCCATGTGCGGCGGCGCCATGCCCAGCTCCCGGCGGCGGCGGCGCCATGCCTTGCTCCCGGCGCGGCGACACCAGGCGGACGCGGCAAGAGCAACGGTGCGGCGTGACATCCGTGGACGGCGCGGTGGATGGCGAGCTGCCGGTGGCGGCCACCTATGGCCAAGGCGGAGGGGTGAGTGAGGCGTGGCGGCAGGAGGGAGGGGGCAATGGCTGCCGGCTTGCGGCGGGAGCGGAGGAGCGGCGTAAACAGGGGGTGCGGGCGGCGGCTAGCAGGGAGGAATAGGGAAAGGGAGTGGAAGGGGATTAGGGTTTGTAGGTTTATATATGTGATGTTGTTAAACGGGCCATTATCGGGCCGAAGTCGTGCCAAGGCCGTGCCGACCCATTTTCGTGCCGTGCCCGTGCTAGTGCTGCAGGCCGAGAAGACGGCCCAGGCACGGCACTGGGCCAGGCACTAGCACGGCACTGGCACTATTGCCATCGGGCCGGACCGTGCTAGGGCCGCGCCTTTTAGGGCCGTGCTAGTGCCGGCCCAACGGGCCTGGCCCGTTTGGCCACCTATAGCTCCAAGTGACTGAGACTCATCAGGATCAGGTAAAGAGATGCTAACAATTGGGCACATGTATTATTGAGCAAATGTGTTACACTACACCACCTCGTTACCTCCTTACGCACCTCGTGCCGTGCCGCGGCGTCGCCGACTCGCCGTATGGTCCGGTAATGGAGCGCATTCGCCGTCGCATGGCGCGCTCATGTGCACGGCGTTCATGGTCACCACCGCCTAGTTAGCAAAGGATGAGGATGAGGCCTCCATCCTTGCAGTGAAATATGCCACGCGGGCGCGGCGTCCTCGCGCCGCTGTGCCGCGCCGCCTCCACCTCCGCCCGCCGCCGCCACCCCCACCACCACCAGCGCGCCTCACCGCTGGCCCTCCACCCTCTCCTCCTCAAGTCCGGGCGCGCCGCGCGTCCCCACGTCGCCACGCGCCTCGCCGTCGCGTACGCCGACTCCGGCCGCATCACCCACGCGCGCAGGGTGTTCGACGATACGCCGCACAAGGACCTCATCCTCTGCAACGCCATGGTCGCCTGCTACGCGGCCCACGGGCTCGCGCTGCAGGCGTGGTTCCTCATCGCCTCCATGCGGAGGAGCGGGCGACCCGACCTCGCCGGAGATGGGTTCACCTTCAGCGCCCTGCTGCGCCCCCCGCGCCACCGGCCCGATGACGCCGAGCTGCTGCTCAGGATGGGGGGGCTGGCGCACGGCCTCGTGCTCAGACTGGGCCACCTCGCTGACGTGGTGGTGGCCACGGCGCTGCTCGACATGTACGCCAAGTATGGCCTGGTTGCTGACGCGCGCCGGGTGTTCGACAACATGGTAGTCAGGAACGTCGTCTCCTGGAACGCCATCATTGTCTGCTACGGCTGCCATGGTGAAGGCAAGAATGCCGTGGAGCTCTTCCGGCTGATGCTGATGGATGGGTGCTGCTGCCCGGATGAGAGAACGCTTGCTAGTGTGCTCAGCTCCTCCGCCAACATGGCAGCAGCGAATGAGGCCACACAAGTCCATGCGTGTGCTCAAAAAAGGGGTCTGCAAGGATTTCTGCAGGTGGCCAACGCTCTTATTGTGGCGTATGGTAAGAATGGTTTTGTCCGAGAGGTGACACAAATATTTGCAATGACAGGCAATCCAGATATAATCACGTGGTCTTCCATGGTTTCTTCTTATGCTTACCTCGGACATGCCAATGATGCCATTCTTGTGTTTGAGAGAATGCTCCAACAAGGTGTGCAGCCTGATGGCGTTGCTTTCCTTGGAGTTCTTTCTGCCTGCAGTCATGCTGGGCTCATTGAAGATGGCTTACAATATTTCCTTATGATGACGAGGGGCTACCGTATTTATCCGAGTCCTCAGCACCTGGCTTGTCTGGTTGATCTCTTGGGGAGAGCTGGCAGAATTGAAGATGCTTACGACGTTGTAGTCAAACTTTCCTGTGAAAGCAACGCTGATATTATTGGAGCTTTCCTTGGTGCTTGCAAGATGCGGGGCAATATCGAGTTGGCAAAGTGGGCCACTGATAAGCTTCTCTGCCTGGAGCCAAGTGAGGCAGTAAATTATCTGCTTATGTCCAACGCATTTGCTGCTGCAGGAGATTGGAATGAGCTTGCAAAAGTAAGAAGTGTGATGAGGAACAGGTGTGCCAACAAGGTGCCTGGCTGTAGCTGGATAGAAATAGGTGGAACAGTTCGGACATTTGTCTCCAATGATATGGTGCTCCATCAATCAATTGAAATGCAACAAATGATGGAACTTACTATTTCAGAAGTGCAAATAGAGTGCAATGAGGACACAGTTTGCAAGGATACAATTTTAATTTGACAATAGAAGTGTCATTTTTACAGATATTTAATTTATTAATCTGGGTCAACTTGGCATCTGCAATAGTCTCAGAGCTTCTCAGTTTCTAGCATAATCTCCAGGTATTTATAGTTTTCATTATTTGGTTCTTTAATACTGAGAAGTTGGCTAAAGCTTTGTAGTCCTGCTGTTGTTGTATGACTAATTGTGCCACATGATCTTTATTTGGCTTAGCAGCTTATATGTGGTACTCAACTACTCATCAAGTTTTACGCTAATCATGCATTAAGACATGGAAGAGAGTAGATATCCCATCTTGTTTACCAGAACTAACTTCTCCTTAGGTTCATTCAATCTTTTTAATATTGTGCGTGCACTGACTTTGTGGAACCATGGGACTATAAGAAAGTAGTATGAGGTCTATTTCTTCTCTCTGCATGAATTGAATGCTTCTTTCCCTTTTTTATAGCTTTCTTGACTTCAGTATTCAATGTTTTTGCCTTCAGGTGTGCTAGATGACTGATGTTGGAGTTAACCGCAGGGTTGAATACACAGGCCACATGACGCTACAGGTTCTGTATTTGAATATGTTCATAATGTAAGTTCTGAAGCTACCCATGAATTGCATTGCTAGTTGAACATGGTTTCCTTTTCTGATAGAAGTCCTTAGTGTGCTGTGCCAAGGATATTGCGATCAAGACTTATACCCAATGAACTTATGAACAAAGACGACTCTGAATGGAACTTCCTTTGGAACTACCACACTCCATCATCTCTAGGTTGTGGAATTGTACATGCTGGAATCATATGTGAGTTGTACTTATTTTCATTCAGGTGGAAACTTGGCTAGTAACACCTCATTCAAACAATCGAAGATGATTTATATATGAGAAAAGAGGTGCTTTATTTGTAAAGAGATCTTGAATGATGTGATAAACATCATAGCATCAGAACTGCTTTGAGAAGCCATTTCCAGATCAGAACATTGTCAGTAAATGAATTTGGCTGATACAGTTCTTTTTTTTCGAACCATTCGGGGGGGAAGATCCCCACCTACTTTCCATATATCAAAATGATGTTACACTGACAAAACGTGGCATCCCACGTTGAGAGTACATGAGGAGAAGGGAAATTACAGAATTAGAAGAGAAAAATTACAGATTTTAAATACATCCTGCAATGTATTCCCGCCATACATCCCATTCTTCCGCATAGCGTTTGTACCGACACCTCCAGAAATCCATGTCTTGAGATGTACGTCTCAAGACATCAACACGAGACATAGCATGCTTGTCGAAGATAGCCGCATTCCTAACTTTCCAAATGTGCCACAAAATTAGGAGGACAACATCCATATGTGTGGAGGATGGGAGGCTGAGGCTCGTTCCCACAAGCCAGGGATAAGTGCAGATCTCCATTCCTGGAAGGATTCCCAACCGTCGCCACACTTCCCTGGCCCGGAGACAAGAGACAAAGATGTGGCCAATGTCTTCCATCTCAGTGGGGCAGTGCTCACAATGTGCCTCTTCCAGTTTGCGGATGTTTCTCTGATACAAGAGCGCCCGACAATTAATGCGCCCATGGTGTAGAAGCCAGGCGAAGAAATGAACTTTGGAAGGGAGGTGGGTTCTCCAGATTTTAGCAGCGTCCGGGTCTGCAATGTGATCTGGATTAGGTTCCTGGGCAACTTCTTGGAAGGCAAAGTGCTTGTTTGGTTGAGAAAACATCATTCCGGTATCAGGGAGATCAGTCAGAACAACAGACGAAGGCAGTCATGAAAGATGCAAGCTTCCTCTGTGGCATGATTAGTGAGTCACGACTGCAAGAGGCTAGCAAGAGGGTTGCTCAGAGCTGTGAGGACTGAGACCTGAGGCTCTGTGCAGTGAGAGTATAGAGCTGGAAAAGTGCTAGCCAATGTTGTGTTGAAAAGCCACCTGTCATGCCAAAAGGAGGTCGTACTCCCGCTACCAATCCTGACCATGGTGAGATCACGGTAGCGAGGGAGTTCTTTCGCCACCAGGCATGCCAGATAGGAATCTTGCTCAATGTTACCCAGCTCCCCTGGGTGTTGGCTGAGGAACCAGGACTTCCAGGGAACTGTAGCTGGTTCATGAAGCTTGTGCACGAATTTTAGAAGGAGGTTTTGATTTTGAGTGGCCAGTGGCCGGATGCCAAGGCCTCCCATTGCTTTTGCTTGAGTTACTCGTTCCCATGCGAGCAGGCATTGGGAACCATGGCACTTGTCTTCTCCGTCCAGAGGAAAGCACACTGTCTCGCTTCCAGTGCATCAATCACGGTTTTGGGGATGAGAGTGGAAGACATGAAGTAGATGGACAGGGATCCGACGACAGAGTTCACTAGAGTTAAACGCCCACCTGTGCTGAGAAGCCTAGCCTTCCAACCAGCGAGATAGTGGTCAAACTTAGCCACTAGAGGTTGGAAATCGCTTATACAAAGCTTGTGTGGAGAGAGGGGGAGCCCAAGATACGTTTGCGGGAAATGAGAAACTTGGTAGCCAAGGATGCTGGCCATTTCAGATGCAGCTTCAGGGGGTATGTGCATGGGCACAAATGTGGACTTGTGAAAATTAATGGTCAACCCTGTTGCAAGAGAGAATTTATCTAGAATAGATTTGAGAGTTCTCATGGATGAGGCATCTCCACGCATTAGAATAAGAGTGTCATCCGCGTATTGGAGTACCGGATAAGCCATCCTTGGATCAATTGGATGAGAAAGGAGACCATCTCTGGAGGCTTGCTGAATTAGACGTTGGAGAACATCTGCGACGATGATGAAAAGGTATGGTGAAATGGGGTCACCTTGACGCAAGCCTCGCTTGCAACTAAGCCATCGGCCTGGAACACCGTTGAGCATCACGGAGGTTTTTCCACTTGAGAGCACATTAGACACCCACATACGCCATCGTTCATCAAAGCCACGAGCTGCAAGAATTCTGTCCAGACTGTCCCAAGAAACTGAATCGAAGGCTTTTTTGAAGTCTAACTTGAGGACCGCCGTAGGAACCTTGCGTTTGTAGCAGCAGCTAAGCAGGTCGGCTGCGTACACAAAGTTTTCAGAGATGTTTCGCCCGTGAACAAACCCGCTTTGGTCATCATCAATTATAGTAGGGATTTGTTTTTTCAAGCGATTTGCCATCACTTTGGTGAACATTTTCATAGGGCAATTCTGCAAGGAGATTGGCCTATAGTTGTCCGGTTTGCTTGCATCGTCGTTTTTGGGCAGAAGAATTAGGTGTGCACGGTTTAGCCCATCAAGGTCAAGAGTGCCAGCGAAAAATTCAGCAAATAGCCCATCGACGTGAGTTTTTAGCTTGGGCCAAAATGCCTTGTAGAAAGAGGGGCGAAACCGTCTGGCCCTGGGCTTGCATTCATGTCCATGGCAAACAATGCTTCCGAAATTTCATCCGAGCAGAAGGGGGCTGAGAGCTCATCGGCGGCGACACAAAAGTTGGGATAGAGATCACCAAGGTCAAAAGTCCACTTGGTGATGGGGGGAGAGCCTAGCAAGGATTTGTAAAATTCGTAGAGAATGGTGCTTTTGGCTTCATGTGAGGTGTGACTGATGCCCTCAATATCAAGCTTCTGAATTGTGTTTTTCCTCCGTCGCCCACTGGCTGCAGCGTGGAAAAACCTTGAGTTCTCGTCCCACTCCACAGCCATGCGAGTGTTGAATCGTTGGCGCCACTAAGCAAGCTTGTCTGACTTAATTTCATGAAGCCCTTCACATGCCAAGCGGCGTAGCGTTGCCTCCGGCCTAGTGAGGCTCCTGAGTTCCTCTAGCCAGTCAAGGGCGTCAAGAAGAGCCTTGGTGTCGTGCTCCCTTTGATCCAGAGGACGAATACGCTGTGCCCAAGAGCGACAAGCCTTTCTGCAGGCCTTCAGCCTGGCCACAAAGGACTTGCTTAGGTGACCGCTGTAGGGAGAGTCGATTACAGCGTTGAGTTGGTCCCTAAAGGTCTTGTAGTGGATCCACGAATTTTCAAACCAAAAAGACGCGCATTTAAGGATGGAGTTTGAGGCGCTGAGCAAGAGAGGAACGTGATCTGATGTTGCTCTGGTTAGGGATGTCAAGCATGTGTTTGGGAAAAAGGCATCCCAATCTAGGTTTATGAAGCAACGATCAAGGCGAACGAGGGTGGGGTTATCACGTTTATTGCTCCAGGTGAAGGCCCTGTCTACAAGGGGGATCTCAAGCAGCGCTAGCGTGTTGATCGTATCGTTGAATAGATGCGCCTCACTGTGGTTAAAAGGCCCTTTGTTCTTGTCCGTGGGCGACCTCGTGAGGTTAAAATCTCCAATGATCATCCATGGTCCACTAGTCATGGCAGCAATCGTTTCCAGCTCTGCCAGGAAGCGAATCTTTTCTGATCGTGCAGTAGGCGCATAGACATTCGTAATAGTTAGGGAGGCGCCATCTGAAAGAAGTGTGAGCACGATAGTAAGGGAGAATTCCCGTTCATCAGTAGAATACAGGGAGAAGACCCTAGCATCCCACGCCGTGAGAATGCCACCCGCAGCACCATCAGACTGTCGGGTGGCAAAACAGGTGAGACGGGAAGGAAGAAACATCTTCCTTTTGCACGGAGGAACCTCTGTTAGTTTGGTCTCTTGCAGAGCAACAAGAGAAGGATGTTGAGTGATGAGCTCTGAAAGCACGTCTTCGTATCGTTTGGATTGTCCTAAACCCCGAACATTCCAGGAAAGAAAAGAGAGGTTGTGAGTTAACATAAGAAAAGAAAGATCACCCAACGCTCCCTGCCATCAAATGGCAAGACCCAGCAATGCAAGCAGGGGTGGGGCGACTGCTTTGCGTGACGACTATCACACCGCAAAGCACGTCGACGATGCCGCCACGTGCGGCTAATCAGTTGGCTGATACAGTTCTTGGCCATAGGAGTTAGAATTGGTGAAGTTTCATCGCCCAGTGCCCATTTACAGATATTGACAAGCATCATCATGCTTCAAATGTGGCCCCAATGGAACATTCGGTGCATATACATCAAGTACTTGTTTTCTTTTAAAATGCAACTGTTCATGCTGAGTCTTTACGAACCATAGACGGACTACCAGAGTCCAATGAATCTTTTTTTTTTTTAGGAACGTCCTATGATTCTTAGATCTTACTGTTCCATGCCTTACTCAAGTTTGACTCATCTGATTCTCCAGAAGACATGGCTGCTCTCTTATGCGTTCCAGCTAGGGCGGGCTGTTGCAGGGTAAAAAAGTCCTTTGGTGGACAAAGACACTCACTATGCTTTCCCTCTTTGGTTATGTAGACTAATCCTCTTATCTACTCGTGCACAAGAGGACAAAATTTGCGCTCTGAAATTTAAAGAATATGGTTGGTAAGAAAATAAATTCTAAAGTGCAGATAAGACTATAAGAGGGTGCAGTAAGACTAACCACAGCAGTCTCGATGCCAAGAAACACTTTTCCACTGACACGTACCCTGCTGCAGTCAAAACCAAAACACCCACAGCAATAGCATCAGTGCCAATTAAAAGCGGGCCCCATAATCAGACCAACCTGGCCTACATCGCTGTGCCTTGGCGTGAGAAGGATTTTTTTCAGCATCGAGGCAGCTAGTTTCCTCGGTGCCGTATTTTTTGGATTGAAGCATCTGTACACTGGTTTCCTCGATGCCTGATCGTTCTCTCTCCTGGTTGGGGCATCAGCACAGCCCACCGCTGTGGCCAGTCTAAGTGACAGCCATGCATAGGTTAAAAGTTTTGTATAAACTATAGGGTTATTTGTAAGAATGTTGCTCTTGAATGTTTTAGTTTTATTTTAATTTTGAAAAGAATCTGGTTATTATTATGAATTTGAACAACTTTCTAGGATTTGTAACAAGACCCTGCCATAGAAACTAGGACCCAAAGAATAGTATAGGATATGCCTGCTTTCTAAACTGGGAAATAGGGAAGTTTTCAGGATAATCTAAGAAAATAAAATGAATAAAAACTGAAAAGCGTTTTCCAACTGTCTACGTCTACTGTTTTCTTGTGCAGAAAAATCCAATGAGGAAAAACTATGGTGACCTATTGAGGCTCCTTGCTCGCCAAGGTAACTACTACTGCCGCTACAGCTAATCTTGTCAACATGTTGGACTTATCCTCGAAATCTCCACGAAGCATGCGTCAAAAGGACTTTGCCCCTCTCCTATACATACAAACACTTCACAGCCAACAATGACAACAGTTCAACACAGCACAGGAACAACCACAGCTAGGAGATACAAAGCAAAAGATTAAGTGCTCAAGAAGTGAAAGGAGGGATCCATATATCAATTTATAAGTTCAAGGATCAAGATGGTGCTGGGTTTGGATTGCTTTGGTTTAATGGCGAGGAAGGTGTCGAAGTCATCTGGACAGAAAGAAGCTGGAGATGCGATGAAGCAGAAGGATGCGGCAGAAGAAGCATCCCCAAAGGCAGAGGAGAAGAAGGGGGATAAAGCTGTGGAACAGAAGAGCAAGGAGGACACAAGGGCTCCCCTTGTAGTGCCTCACTTTCCTCAGCGTTCTACGCCTGGTTTGCTTTAGTGTTGACTTCAGTCTTTGGTTCTCTCTCAGTGTTCTTGCTGAAGCTCAATAGTCAATTAGAGTGGAAACACGTATAATGAGGTCCAGGGGTGCAAATTAGTGACCCTTAGGGCACCTCCAACCTTCTTTAGTTCGAATATCGATACTAGGTTTCCAAAATTTTGAAAAACTAGTATGAATATTTCAACTAAAGAGGTTGGAGATGCCCTAAGGTTCACCAATTTGCACCCCTAATGAGATCCAAGGGCAAATATTGGGCGTAATGTGATAATAATAACCAGTATGCTGGGTTGTCTACTTGATGATGGATCATATTGTGCTCAAACTTGAGTTGATTAGTGTCCATAGTAGGTCAGTAAGAAGTCATGTTTAGCTCTGTTTCTCAGAATCAGTGAATTATTCAAATCTGAGAACAAGAAGATTGAAGTATAGCTGGTATATGTCAGTACAATTATTTCGGTTAATTATATCTTTCAGAGATATTTGGTTCGTACCACTCCTCAGTAATTCAGAGATTTATGATGGAAAGCTGTAGGCATAATATCCTGATGTCAGTACATAGTATTTGCAGGACTCATACTTGTAAGTCGTAACTGATTTCAACACCGTACACATTCCTATTATTCTCACACCTGGTCCAAACCTCTCTATCAATGCATCAAAAGTATATAAGGACACATAGTGCCATATACGGACACACAGTGCCTTGCATTTACGAGAGTTATTACGTAGAACAGTTGGTACTCCAGTCTCTAGAGCAACCGTGATCATCCATCATTTGGTTATGTCCTCTAGCAGCAGGCCAACAGTTTATATGGGCGGTCTAATCTGGATATAAACCCTCTAGCAAGCAATTTAATGTATAATATTACGTTTTATTTTTATAAAATAATAATAAATACACACCAGATTTGGGAAACAAATATAGAAAAGTTCAAGAATTTATAAATTTGAGAAACAATATATGAAAAAGGAAAAAGTTTATATCACCCCCAACTTATTGAGGTTGGACTACATAACCCCCCAACCTATGAAACGGTCTATATCACCCCCTGAACTTCTCAAAACCGATCAAATTACCCCCTAAACCAATTTTGAAAAGGCATAGTCAATCACAAAAAATTATAAAATAGAAAATCAAATTATGTTGGACTCCAAATGAGTAGATATACACACTGAACAAATAATATTGTATGCTTTACTATATTTTTTCACTATAGCTTTAGATCTATGCTTTTCTCCATAGTTGTAAAAAAATGTATTAAAGCATACCATATTATATGTTCAGTGTGTATATCTACTTGTTTGGAGTCCAACACAATTTGAATTTCCATTTTATGATTTTTTTGTGATTTACTATGATTTTTCAAAATTGGTTTAGGGGGTAATTTGATCGGTTTTGAGAAGTTCAGGGGGTGATATAGACCGTTTCATAGGTTGGGGGGTTATGTAGTCCAACCTCAATAGGCTGGGGGTGATATAAACTTTTTCCTATGAAAAATAAATCGAAGATTTCCCTCTTGAAAAGATGAAAAGAAGTCATATATATCAAGCTATGGTTGAAAGCTTCAAACTAAAGTTTTTAATGGACACATCTAACTCGTGGGGGGAAAAAAATAAATTGAGCTGGGTACTATTCAAGAATATGGTGCAAAAGTTTATGTAGGGACGGAGAACTAAAAACAAAACCCATATACTACGTAGAGATACAAATTAACTTTGAGGCAGAGAACCATAGAAAAGAAATTAGAGATTCAAATTGAAGGGGATTTTTCCCCTTTTCTATGAAAGACATACACTTGTACCTATAAATACATGGTGTCACCGAAATATTGTTTATTTTAAAAAAAACACTAAAACAGGCCGTGCCATAATACACAGCTAACGGACGGAGCAGCAAAAGCTTGTTCCAGCAGGCCCAGATTCATCCCCTGCACTGAAATCTCCGGTGAACGATGGGATGGGAGTTCGAGACAAAAGCCGCACACTTGCACTAGCAGACGACGGTGGCGTTTTTTTTTTCTTTTTTTTCTTTTTTTTTTTTTTTTGCAGTCACGGGGGGTAAAATAGAGCTCCCGAAAGCGACGGTACACACTGTCCGAAACCAGCCGCCACTTGAGTTTGAGTAGATAACATGAGCCCGTGGGTTTACTTTAGCGCGTCTCTCTCTTCCCGATCTGTACATTGCTCGAGCCCTGCCCACAGAACACCGTGCTGGAAAGCTGCTGACGGCGAACAAGCCAAACTGCTCGGTTTCAAAGGGCAATTTGTGCACAAACAGCAACGACAACTCTGTCCAAGACCATATGGCCTCGAACTGTACTGCAAAAGCTATATATGATCTGCAATCAGCTTGGAAAAGGCTTGATCGTTGTGAAGTCCCAATCACCAGATGGTAGAAATTGCAAAAAGGGAGGTGGACGAAGACTGCAGCAAAAAAAGAGCAGTTATTATGGCGTCCATGACCATGAGCAGCCAGCCAAATCATACAGTGCACATCAATGGCGAGCTGAAGCCCCTGGCTGGTTTTAATTTGGTTTTGGGCTTGCAACTTTTCTGTAACGGCAAAGGAGGAGTACCATCAAGTTCGTTGCTCCAGATCGATTAACCGAGCCTCCAAATCTTTTGTGTAGCTCCTTAATTGCTTGAATAAGATGGATCAGCATTTCCGAGACCGCTCGCTCGTTTGGTAGCGATGATAAGATCCTGTAAGCAATGAATGCACACACTTGTTCCATGTCACTGTCCGACTCCGACTGACTGCATCGATAAGCTCTGAATCTGAATCCGCCACAGGATTGGCGTATAAAGACATTCCCCGAGACAAACACACCCCGTGGCCATTCGCCGAATCGGGCACTAGAAGTGGGACTCTTTCCCGTCTCCCCCTCGAGTCCGTGACCTGTTCGTTCGTTCGTTCGTGTGAGCCGGCCGGCAGATCATCTTCTTGCATTGGAGTCGTCGTCGTATTTCGTCATCAATAATGGCGAGCCGAGGCATGACGGCATCCCCAGCTGCGGCGGCGGTAGCGATGGCGGCGTTCGCGCTGTCGCTTGGGATCATTTGTGGTGTCGCCCGCGGCCAGCTCGAGGTGGGATTCTACTCCGACTCGTGCCCGGACGCCGAGGACACGGTCACCGCCGTCGTCCAGGACGCCGCCGCAAACGACCCCACCATCCTCCCCGCTCTGCTCCGCCTCCAGTTCCACGACTGCTTCGTCAAGGTACATGTCGTTGCTTGTAATTATATATATACTCGTGCTACCTCTCTCACCGGTTGCGAGCGAATGAATGAACGGCATTGATATATGCAGGGGTGCGACGCGTCGGTGCTGATCAGGAGCGAGAGCAACGACGCGGAGGAGAACAACAGCAAGAACCAGGGGCTGCGTGGGCAGGACGTGGTGGACGCCGCCAAGGCGCAGCTCGAGGACCAGTGCCCCGGCGTCGTCTCCTGCGCCGACATCATCGCCCTCGCCGCGCGCGACGCCGTCGCCATGGTATGCATGCTACTCAATACTCACTCACTGTATGCGTGTACTAAATTACTAGTACTACTTTAATTAGCAACAGTTAAGCTGACGCTGTTCACTCACTGCATTATTATTGATTCCGCACAAACGAACAGACTGGCGGGCCGTCGTTCGACGTGCCCACGGGTCGGCGCGACGGCCTCACGTCCAACCTCCGCGACGCCGACGTGCTCCCCGACGCCGCCGACTCCATCAACGTCCTCCGCTCAAGCTTCGCCGCCGCCGGTCTCACTGACCGCGACCTCGTCCTCCTCACAGGTACGGTACTATACTGACACTGGAAGAACGTGCACGGACGTCGATGCACTGACACTGACACTGGGTGTGCAATGCAGCGGCGCACACGGTGGGCACGACGGCGTGTTTCTTCGTGAAGGACAGGCTGTACAACTACCCTCTGGGGGGAGGCAACAAGACGGGGTCGGACCCGTCGATCCCGGCGGCGTTCGTGGCGGAGCTCAAGGCGCGGTGCCCGCCGGGAGACCTCAACACGCGGCTGCCGCTGGACAGAGGAAGCGGGAGCGACTTCGACGACTCCATCCTCCGGAACATCCGGTCGGGGCTCGCCGTCATCGCCTCCGACGCCGCGCTGGAGAAGAGCAACGCCACACGCGCGCTCGTCGACGCCTACCTGCAGGGCCCCGCCGCGGCGGGGAGCTTCCGGCGGGACTTCGCGGCCGCCATGGTGAGGATGGGAAGCATCGGGGTTATCACCGGTGAGGACGCCGGTGAGGTCAGGGACGTCTGCTCCGCCTTCAACACCAACTGATCAGCATCGTATTCTTATCAGTTGGCGCGGCGCGGCGGCCGGCGGCGGCGTGACATAGAGCGAGAGAATGGATTATTTGTGTGTACAATTCATTTCTTGATTGATGGGTCGATTGTTTTTTCGAAATTTTAACCAGAGAGAAATTCTGCTTGAGAAAGAGTGCAGATTGAGGGATTGTGCGGTGGAATTGATGGACAACTTTTGCTAGTTGTAGCAATGCGATGAAATGCAAGTACTGAATGGTGCATGTGACGATTTTTATTAGCAGCAGTGCTGTGCGTGCACGGGTGTCCTCCAAAGATGATAAATTGATCGTTTGGTTCAGGACCAACAAAACCGCGTCTAGTCAGTAGATTCTGCTGGAGACAAATATTTGGTGGTTCTGTTTGTAAGCGAATCTGGAGAACCAAACGAATTTTCACCTGATTATTCTATCCCAACAGATTAGCACGCAGTGAAATTTGCTGTCTTGTCTCTGGTGCTGTTAGAAAAGAAAATTATTTTCTATGGCTCGAATATCTTGAAGACATTTAAGGGATCCTCAGAACACATGGAGTTATTTTTCTGGCTCTTTCTCCATTCCATGCAAGTCAAGAAGCTAAGAAGCTCTCTAGCCATGCCTCTGTACATTCCTAAAATCCTTCCCATAAACCTCTGTTTCTACCGGTTGTACTCGCAAAAACTAGCTAGAAAAGAAAAATGAAAAGGTCGTAGTATCTTTAGTAAAGTGGGCTTGGTAATGCCACACCCACGGCATGGGTCATATCGATGATGGGCTTATTTCCTTAGCTGCAAAACCAAATGGGCCTTTGGCGAGCATTGTCCCCTGGACTAGACCCACCCATTTCGGATCACACCTTCCTTTATAATTTATTTTTTCTCAAAAAAATTCCTTTATAGGAGTAATTTATCTTTTTATGTCCTTGAAGTACCCGGCGCAGTTGAATTTACCCCCTCGTGACTACGTGGCGTCATACAGGGCGATCGACATGGCGCCACATCACCCAAAACTACCGTCGGAACTCGGAACCGTGGAAAAATAATTGGTTTTTAGAGTTGGAAATCTTGGAAGGGTCTGGTGTTTTTTAGCTCGGAGTGGGACCTCGGTTCATAGTTCAAAGGGGTAAATATGACTTTTTTTTCTTGAGGAGGAAGTTCGACCTGTGTGAAAGAGTCCCATTCTTGACTTTTACAGCTCGTGAATGAGAACAATTAGTTAGTAATAGATTGCTTATGATCCCGCTTGGCGTTTGCAGCCCATGGAGCAGCGGCGAAACACGGAAACAGAGCAACCATCCCTTCAGCTGACCTCTGTGTTGTTGCTCAATCACTATGCACTCGCTGTTCTTCCGATCCCAGCACATGCCAAGAATTCACGGTCTCCGAGGGGGATTTAGAAAACTTGACATTTCTCTTTACATCCGTGGACCTGTGGTCGCAAGTAAACGTATTTTTTTGGGAGATTTTATTTTATGTCTTCTACCACATGGGATGACAAGAAAGCTGTCCTGTAGAAATGTCATGAATTAATTATGGATCGTCATGCATGTGTCTAGCTAGCTGCTGATATCCATTGGTCTTAACACGCCCTTTGATCAAATATCGTGTGACCCATATTAAAATTTTTATCCATAGGATATATTGCCCTCCTCTTCACTACTAGAAATACTTGTTCCTTAGTTTTCTATTTTCGCCCTCTTTGATCCCAATTTCACTTCCTCCGCTGATCTCTGTACTATCACTCTGCAGCCCCCCCCCCCCCCCCCCCCCCCGACCTGCCCAAGACAATTCATGGCTTCTGGATAACGAAGGCTTTCGACACTTCTAAGTTCCTGTCTTGACTTGTTCAGTCAGAAGTGGGTTTTTTTTTTCTATTTTTCTGCTGCACGTGACAGAAGGAAAATTAACCAGCGCACTAGTTTCTTGAATTCTGGGATCATGCATGCATGCATTCATGTAAAATGAACTTACCCACCAAAACATGCATGGGCCAGTGATTTCCATGGACCGACCCTAGAGGAATGCCCTCTATCGTCGGCACTCTGCTCTTGCATGCACCGCCTAGTCAGCTGTAAGTGCATTTTTCTATTTTATTTCTACCACACGCGTGACAGGCTGACAGCATGTGCAGGAAGGTTAATCAGCGAGCATCAGTGTCTTGAATTCCGGATAGATATAGATCATGCAGCCAGCCAAGCAATACGCTGATCTACTTCCCCAATTGTCATACCTAGTACGATGAGTGCTGCTGATATTGACCAGGCCAGCAGAGACCGGTGAAAATATGACCATGCATGGATGTCCAACCGCGTTCAGCGTTTAATTTCCAGGGCCTGCTAAAAAAACGTTTAATTTCCAGGGCTCTACTGCATCACTCCATGCATGGTCTACTTGGTTAATGGCTGGTTAGGACGGTGGTTTACTTCAAACCCACTGACCATTACAGATCGATCTGCGTCGCCGGCGCCGTAAGTTGGGAGTTGAAACCAGCGGCGGCGGCGGCGGCGACGGTGAGGTGAGGTGAGAAAAAAAAAAGCTCCGACTTCTGAGCACTTTGGACTTTTGGAGGCCGAGCTCCCGGCCCCACCTCCGTTCAGTCCATACAGGCTTCAATGCACGCATGCATCATCCGGCCGGATCAAGGAGAGGTGATACACGGATCGATCAAGGTCTACTACCGTTTGCCCCATGCCAATCGCCAAGTTTCTCAGATCATGCATGACCCAGGACCTGTCGCTGGCACACGTCGTAGTCAATGCCAAGAACGACCTATTGGTTTAGAGGTCAAAAGGGACGCACACGCAAGCAAGCAAGGATTATTTCTCGCGACTTTGAAAACGTGTGGCTGCATAGGCGTCCAGATGAAGAACATGTCAAAATGAAAGAATACTACAATATAGGAAAATGGCACGGCGACGATTAGTATGCACAAGCATGCTTTGCGAGGCCGGACGGATGGAAAGTGCAGATCAGCTTGTTGATCGAACCGGCCGTGCACATTTGGGACACGTTCAATTCAACTGTTTTAATTTGTATGCAGATCGAGTACGTGCAGATCGACTCGATCGAACCATGCATCATACAGCTTTATTCGGTCGGACACTAGACTAGAACAATGAAGTTATGAAGCGGTCGGTCCCTGCCGTTTGGTACTATTTTGAAACGGTTCTAAGTAGCTAGTTGGCCGGCGATGGCGTGCACTTCAGCGTCTGGTAGAAAAATGAGCTGCCGGAGTATCAGGCATGGAGACCAAAGTGTGCCACTTCTCTGAAAAATGTAAGCTAGGAACTGAACAACGACGGCACTTTTATTTTGCCAAAAAAGAACAGCGATAACGCACAAAAGAGAAAGGTCATCTTAATATTTTTGAGGAAAAATGATTACCTCAATATGCGCAGAATTAAAGCAATGTGGTCTAGCAAATAAAAGTACATAAAAATTCCAAAAGTAAATTGTTTACCAAAACCATGGTATTTTTTTTAAAAAAAACTTGTTACTATATAATTTATCCCAAATTTGCCATCACCTAGGTTACTTAAGGCAAGTTCAGTTTCTGCGGACAGCCAATCCGACTCGCTGGCTGAAGCTAGAAATACTTGCTTGCGAACAAGTCGTCAAAGAAGCCGAACATGTTTTTAGTGACATGTGGAAGCAATATCCCACTACAAAATGTTAAGAGATCATAAGTCATAACAAAGCTTAACAAGGATAGTGGACTTTATAGCATTGCACTCTGCTTTCAAATAAATTAGGGATTTTTCAAAAGGAAATTCTGCATCGCAAACTTTTAGGGAGTTCCTGCATTTTTATTGGCTTTTCGATTCCCCCTGACATTCGGTCGGCAAAAAACGAGTTCCACCTGAAACAGCGTGGACCGTTCTATTGTTTTTTGTTTGGTCAAACTATATATGTTTGGTCAAAACTTACACCTCTTCTCCCAAGTACCACACGAAAACCGTTGTTTCATGAGGAGTACAAATGACAGATTCACAGGAAATACCATTCTCAAAAGAAATGAGTCACATGTTGCCTAAAAAAAAAAAGAAATCAATCACATGTTATAAATGTAGACGTCTTGCGTGCATTTCATTTCGTCTCTCCACTCTCCTTAGGAACGATCACCATACTCTCATCTTCTTTTCTTTTCTTTTTTTTTGGCACAAGAATGAAAATGTGGCTAAAACCTGGATTTGAAAAAGTGGCAACACGGGATCCTTATGACTCTGATTTTTCTTCTCCTTTTTTTGTTGCTATTTGAAATAGCACAGTATTTACACGTCATAGTGTGACAAAATATGAACCAGCCCATGGGGTTCGCGGTCTGTAACGTACTCCTACTTCAATTCGGCCGGCCCATGCATCATGTGCATTAACACAATCTCATGCAAAACATTTAACTTAACCGATTTTGAAGGGAAAAAACACTACAAATGTTTCGGCCTAGTCCTCCAATCTGAAAACCTGATGCAGCAGTCAATGAGCAATGAATGCCCACTGAAACGCAGGAACGATCGATGGAGCGAGCAAGAATTTGGTCACCACAAGCAAAGCATTCGCATTGACCCGGCATTAAACTAATCCAACCACCACTTCCTGTTTCTCTCGTCTTTCCTCCGTGTTTTTCAACGCTCTTGAGCTCACGCGCAGCGAAGTGCAACAACGCAGTGTCTATAAATACCTGCTGCCTCCTTGCGAATCTTCATTCAAGCCAAACCACAAACGACGTACGCATACACATACTACACACACAGCTTCAAGCCATTGGCATTTCTTTCAGTTCATCATCATCTCAGCATTACCATCTCCCTTGACGTTGCTATACAAAGCTAGCTATAACATACACGGTTGCTGCTGAGGGCATAATGCCATCTGTGCAAGTTCAAGCTGAGCACGGGGCCATGGCGGCCACGGCCTCGATGAAGGCGGCGGAGGCCGCCCAGGGCATGGCCACACTCCTGAACCTTCTCCGTGCCAGCGCGTTGGAAGAGAAGAGCGCCGTCTCCTCCGCCGGAACTGGAGAAGACAAGGTGGAGTGGCTCCGGTCGCAGCTCATCGGCAAAGACGTCGAGTTCGACACGCCGTTCGGCCGCCGCGTTCTCACGTACGCCGACCAGACGGCGTCCGGCCGCAGCCTCCGTTACATCGAGGACTACCTCGTCAACGAGGTCCTCCCCTTCTACGGTGAGCAGCACACATGGCGCCGGCCATTCTTCCTCACAAGGCTACACCACCATTTCATTTTTTTATGACACGTGTCCATCCATACCCGCTGACATGTGTTGAATTAAATGACTTGTGTACGTACGTGGCAGGGAACACGCACACGGAGGACAGCCATGTCGGGAACAAGACGACGCGGCTGGTGCACAAGGCGTCACGCTACGTGAAGCGATGCATGGGCGCCGGCGCCGGAGACGCGCTGCTCTTCTGCGGCTCAGGGACGACGGCGGCCATTAAACGACTGCAGGAGGTGCTCGGCATCGCCGTGGCGTCCGTCGAGCTCCTCGGCCGCCTCGCCGCGCAGCTGCGGACGGAGGAGCGGTGGGTGGTGTTCGTGGGGCCATACGAGCACCACTCCAACCTGCTCTCATGGCGGCGGAGCCTCGCCGACGTCGTCGAGATCGGCGTCGACGCCGACGGGCTCGTCGACGTCGCCGCGCTCTGACCTCGCCGGAGTTCGCGAACCGGCCCATGCTAGGATCTTTCTCGGCGTGCAGCAACGTCACCGGCGTCATGACGGACACGCGCCAGCTCGCGCGTGTCCTGCACGAGCATGGCGCGTTCGCGTGCTTCGACTTCGCCGCAAGGTGAGCTAGAAGAAGACGACCCGGCCGGCCCGCAGAATAATACTAACAAAATAACAAATTATAGAAAGCAATGCGTCATTGTACAATTGGTACTTGCTTTGACATTCATGAGAGCGACAGAATGTCACTCTCGACTTCGTTGAATTTTATAGCATGCATGAAAATGATGGATTTGACATTCTAAGATTGGGCAGATTTGTGCTCATTTAAAACTTTCTTTTATGGTTAAGTACGTGTTGCAAAATCATAAAGACTGCATATATAGTTGTTCGAGATTTTTTTGTTTATACTAATTACAAATTCAGAGAAAACGTAAACTACAAATCAGTAGTGTCTTAGATTTAGGTTTATTAATTTTTATTCGTACCAGACACGTAAACTTTAATTTCTCAAGAGACTATCTTGTATATACTTTAAAAAAGAATATCTTGTATATATTTGACGTATCATGCAGCGAGTATTTTATATCTGCAATGCATTGAATATGAGTAGAGATGACAGCACACGAACTGCCAGTCTGATCGACGGAAGTAAATATTTCACGTTATTACGTATGAACTTGCTGACTTGCTATGTACTGTTTTCATGTTTCCGTGTTGAAGTCGGATACTCAGATGATGAATTTCTAGCGGCATTTCTATTTTTTGTTGCCAAGTAAGAAATTACGTGCAAGAGAATTAATTTTGACTCAAAAAACTGACTTTGACTCGAGGACCAGCATACTTCAATTATACATCCTATCCTAGAAACTATGTTATTTTTAACAATATCAGAAATCCATCCTAGAAACTCTTCATACTTCACTTATACATAATCAGAATTTCATAAGCATCAATTCAGCCTATGTTTGGCAGTTTGTCACATCATTTCTGCTTCCCCATGAACACATCATCAATTCTAACACAGCTTTTTTCCCTTATTATGCAGTGGACCATACGTGAAGATTGACATGAAATCTGGTGAACTCGACGGCTATGATGCAGTCTTCTTGAGCCCACACAAATTTGTTGGTGGACCAGGCACTCCAGGCATCCTCCTGATGAACAAAGCATTGTACCGGCTCAACTCCCAGCCTCCATCAACTTGCGGCGGTGGCACCGTGGCCTATGTGAACGGTTTCAATGAGAACGTGAGCATAAATGACTTAATTCCAGCGATATGATGGCAATACTAATTGTGCCAAGGCTACATGTATGCTCACACTCTGAATATGTATGTTTACAAACTATATATTGTTTTGTTATATGCAGGATACAGTGTACTATGACGACATCGAGGAGCGGGAGGATGCTGGCACGCCACAAATCATCCAAAAGATTCGTGCATCGCTCGCTTTTTGGGTCAAGGAGTACATTGGGTATGACATGATGAGCCTCCGAGAGAGGGTCTACTCCGAGACGGCAATGAAAAGGCTTGTCAGCAACCCAAATGTAAGGGTGCTAGGCAATACAACCGTAGAACGCCTACCAATCTTCTCCTTCCTAATCTACCCTCCGGTGTCCAATTCGGGTGATGTGAAACACAAGCGCCTCCCTCTCCATGGACGTTTTGTCACAAGGCTTCTTAACGATCTTTTCGGCATCCAAGCAAGGGGAGGCTGCGCCTGTGCAGGCCCCTATGGCCACACATTGCTCGAAATAGATAATGATCTCTCCCTTCGCATCCGGTCCATGATTCTTGAGGTATGATCGAATTGTGTGCTAGTCTTAAAGCATCCTGCTAATAAGTTGTGAAGTAATACTGTTTACTAATGTCACTGTCACCTATCACATTATTCAGGGTTACAGTGGACTGAAGCCAGGATGGACTAGGTTGAGTTTTTCTTATTATCTGTCCAAGGAGGAGTTCAAGTTCATCCTCGCTGCCATTGAGTTCATCGCGTCTTATGGCCACCGGTTCCTCTCACTATACAAATTCAACTGGATCACCGGTGACTGGACATTTCGTAAGCAGGCAATCAAGTACCAAATCATGAAGGAGGAGCTGGATCTTACCAGTGGTATTGAACCCCTGGCTGAAAATGCCCAGGCAAAGGTCACAAACAAATTGGAGAAACATGGGGTTAGTGGGAAGAAGTTTGAGAGCTACTTAGAGAGTGCCAAGATGATTGCACTCTCCTTACCAGATTCCAGTCATCAAGTTGTTAGTGTTCCAAAACGAGTTGACCTCGACTTGGTTCTTTTTCATATATAGAAAACTTTCTAGATTTATTAGGTAGGAAATGGATCCTAAATCTTGGTTGAGCCATCGTGGTGCTATTTTCCATACAAATTTCAAGTGGTTTTGTGGAAGTAATGCCTGTTCCACTAACTGTATATAATCACTAATCTAGGAGAAGAGAAATATAATGTGTCTTCTGTTTATCTAATTGTAAATGTTATGCTGTATTTAATCTATGTGGGATGTCAAGTGTTGAAATGAAACATCAGTCTATGTAACAGTCGAAGGCAATTGAAATCCAGGTCCACATTTTAATGGTATCTTCTGTTGTTTATACAAATATAACGATCTGTATTTGAATTAATTTAAGAATCATCCAAAATTATTTGGACTTCAGAGCCTACCAAGTAACTTCTCTCCTTCACTTCTAACACTCATGTTTGTGGTATAAGCATAATTTGACTAGACATCCTCACGGAACATTTGTGCGCCTGCGGCCTTGTCAACTAGGTGGCGCCACATTAATGGCGAAAATCACATCAGGCTTTAGGCATCAAGAGAGTCTTGAGAGTCCTAGTAGTTGCCTTTGTGTTTGTCCGAACTATGTTTGAACTTTCTCTCTCTTTTAAAAAATGTGCTATGCACGTTTAAAAAAACATCAGCGGCCTGTCACCGGCTCGCTAGCAGCTGCGGTGTCCCGGTTTTTTTTTTCTAAAAACACTTAAAGTATAATGATACAACTTGTATTTTACCGCATACTACATATACAGCTCACGTATACTACTCAGACTGCAAGTCAACTTTTTCATGGTACAGAAGGTACCGAAAAAACATCCATTTCTATGTGGATCAACGACTAGATAAAACAGTCATTTCAACACCATGATACATTGAGGACACCGTAGGATGTAATGGTTTTATATGTGAGAAAAGTGGGGCAGACCCCTACCCCTATCTTGAATTACGTTTAGTTATGTAACTATCTAGCCTAAGAATTGCAGAAAATGGTTTCTAATGACCAGTAATGCAAGGACTCATTAGTTGAAGGGACGTAGGATGACTTTGTGAAGGGTGTGAATGCATTGGTTAGCGAGATTTTTATTTCATTTCTACCATATTTAAATATGGAATTACGCCATGGAATTGCTTTGACCCATGGAATTGCTTTGACCTGTGGAATGCAGTTCAATTCCAGACCATTAAAAATTGAGCTCTTTTACAATGATTAGCAAGTACCAGCTGGTACTACTAGGTACTTGCAGGTACTTTAAGTATTTTTCCTGGTACTAACGGGCACTTTTAACTAGAATTTTGAAAAAAAATATTAAATAGCTGGGCCCATTTTTCTGGTACTTGGTTCCATAATTTTGGTACTTTTGAATAGGTACTTTTAGGTACTAGACATATTTCTCACCCTTTGACTCTATATCCTGGTAGTACCATGGTACTTGCCAATCATTGTAAAAGAGCTCATAAAAATTAACTGATCTCCAAGTTGTGTACTTCATGAGATGTAGCCATGTTAGAAGAAACGCAATACGGAGTACATTATTTCCATGAGCCAGGGGTCGGGCACAACTACATTGTGCCATCTGTGTATAACCTCAGCAAAAGACAATAGAAGTTTGTGTGGTTTGCTAAGAGCATATGTTCTGGCCTTTTCAAAGCGGATCATCGTCCGACATGGAGGAGCAATGGATCGGTGCAATCAATAAAGGTCTCCGAATCATTTAGGAGAGAGAGATGAACCGGATCAACATTTTGAATCGATTCATTGGGAATAAAAAATAGCATCCCCCAAATGTCATACACTGTTTTTGCTTGTACTGCTGCTACTGTGTTGGCAGAACGAGTCGATTCTATCTACTCACGAATCGATTCAAGTGAACAGTCTCTTTTGCAGAACGAGTCGATTCACCGCTGGAGATGGCCTAAGAATTTGGTCAGGAACATCTGCATATTCTATTTTCTGCTGCACGTGGTAGCACCGTAGCAGGAACGTTAATCAGCGGCATGAGTATCTTGAATTCTAGATCAGGCAGCTAGCTACCCTAATCATGGATATGATGAGCTAGTACGTGCTGAATTTGACTGATGTATTCCAAACGGTTAGTTAGAACGTTGGTTAGCATGCAGAAACTAGCAGCGGGCAAGACCGTGGGAGAGTCTATGATTGACCGTCTCGCTGACCTCTCCCAGTTTGCCTTGGCCCAGCTTGGACGTGATCAATAATGCGTGCGCGTGCACCGCTCCACTACTCTTTTATTTTGTCAACTCGAAACCTAATTGGTTCTAGATACTAACATCACTGCTATATGTTGTCTTCATTATTTGTCAGCGTAAAAATCATCATTTTTTTGTAAAAAAAAGAAAGTGTATGCGTGGATGTGCACAATGCTGTAGAAAAGTAGAGACCAGTGCATATAGTAGTCGTTCCGTCAGGAACGTAGTATAATGAAATAAACCTCCGTTCAATATGCCTCAATGTAGAATTATCAGGTCGTTGCATGTGTGTTGATCCCGGGAAGAATTAATCTAGACTTAAGAGCACCCATTTTCTCCGGACCTTACGAACGTTCCTTGGCTGTAATACACTTTCATCAAATTTGCTCTCATGCATTACATAATGTAGATCAATGGGTGCTCTTGACTTTTTGTCTAAGTAAAAACAAGAACTTCCCATTTCTGTAAAAAAGCTACATGAATTTTATGCCTTCTAACTTTATTTATGCTAGAATAAGAACAAGAACGAATGAACGATATATGACTTTTGTCCAATTTATGTAAGGAGGTCCTAGCTATACAAAGACCGGACAAAGACCATACGAATGATGCTATTATGATATATATAGCAGTTTTCACTTTTTTTATATTGAGATAGTTTATCATCAACATATTAATTGACTATTATATATCGTGCCTCCAGGCCAGGATCTTTAATGTTCCATTATATAAAAAAAGTATCGTGCCTCCTAGCCAGGTATGGACTGGGAACCAAGTTTCATGACTTCAGTGTAGAATCAGGTCGGTGCTTGTATTGATCCGTCCCATCGAATTGAACGTCAAAAGGCACGCAACACGTAACTTCTCATTTTCTCAAGGACTCTGAGGGCTGAACATACCAAATAATGAACAGTAGTCGAGTACATACGGCGACTGGAATGCAGCTGGTTGCAGACTTGATCCGACTGAGGCAGAGACCATGTCGCTTTGCCTTTGGCACAAGTTCAATTCAACTGGGGAAGAATAAAACATATCAAACTTTGGGTAAGGACCATCAATCGGAAGGCCAGAGAGTTTGGATAAAAAGACTTATTGGCCACAATTTGAAGGAGGTGTACGCTGTTTATATTGCACCAATATATATTCCTTGATTATATTGCATCAGTATAGATTCCCTGGCCCTTTTACTTTTGCCATCCTTTTCTTACACTTCCAAACTCCCAATTTTTCATCCTCATGCATCTCTACGGAATGAGGGTCCTTCCAGGGCGGTCACTCGACAGTTCTATCGTGTGCATCCTGCTGAGGCATGTCTTGCATCGTTTATGTTGCAGCGGATTGCACATGAGGTGCTTGTCTAGTGGCATGTGAAACATCAGCGGTCTGTCCCTGTTAAGGGCACCCTAATTTTGACACAAATTTAGAGTTTGGAAAATTTGTGTTCAAAAGGGAAATGAATAGAGATTTGCATGCATCTTTTAATACTGATGAGAAGTTTGAAACAAATCACATAAAATGTATGATTGAAGGTAAATAATCACATATGACATGCATGTACGTATATGAAATACGTTTTTATCAGACTTCCACGCATGACGTATCCAAAACCGTAAAAGGAAAATGACATCAGTTGAATTCCTTACCACAAAAATGAATTTGACTAGAAATACAGGATTTGACAAATGGCCAACGCGGGATCTATCCTTGGCCGTACTCTGAATTTTTTTTCTTATTTTGCAAGTTGAATTCGTATACTGTTATTTGCGGGTAGGTGGCATGCATGACAGCATGAGTGTGAACTACGGAGTATATCAGGTTTGTGCTGTGAACGTACAACTGTTGGTCGTCCATGAAATTACTTGGGTCATGCAAACTTTGAATGATTTGAGAAAAAAAAAAGGATGGAATGACATGTGTTTCATCCAAGTCTAATCTGATGCAAGTAGGTCTGGAATAAGTAACTACCAGTGGATCTCCACTGAAATGAAATTAATGAAGGAGCTAGCATTTGGTCACCACAAGCAAGCGATGGCCTTGACCCGTCATGCATTAAACCATATTCATCGATCAACTACGTGTTCCTTTGTTCCTCGTCATTCTCATTTCCTGTTCCTAAAAATCCTAATTTTCTTACTCATGCTTGCTCATGTTTTTCAACTCATGATGCAGACATGCAATGGCATCCCCAATGGCTATTATAAAAACGTATGCCCATGCAAGGCCTTCAACCCAGACACACGACACACACAAGTAACAAACAAACTGACAAGCCGCTGTCAGTGCCATTAACCATTGTGTTCAGATCAGTTCTCCACAACGCACTGCCATTGCCATTCTCTAGCTACGTTGGCAGGAGAGAGAGCCGCTAGCCTTAGCGTTTCCGACCGAGGAGGACATAATGCCTGCTGTGCAAGCAGTTACCGTGCCCATGGCGAAGGCATCGGCAGCGGAGGAGGACACCAAGGGCATGGCCACCCTGCTCAGCCTTCTCCGTGCCACCACCTTGGAGGAGAGCGCCGCTGCCGCCGTCACGGCCGCCGGAGACGAGGAAGAGAAGGTGGAATGGCTCCGGTCGCAGCTCATCGGTAAAGACGTCGAGTTCGACACGCCGTTCGGCCGCCGTGTTCTCACGTACGCCGATCAGACGGCTTCCGGCCGGAGCCTTCGGTACATCGAGGACTACCTCATCAATGAGGTCCTCCCCTTCTACGGTGAGCAGCACACATGCTGCCATTCTTGCTCGCAAGGCTACACCACTATGTTTTTTTTCCTGGCATGTGATCGATCGTCCATACAGGCTGACATGTGTTACATGACTTGTGTACGCGCAGGGAACACGCACACGGAGGACAGCCACGTGGGGAGCAAGACGACGCGGCTGGTGCACAAGGCGTCGCGCTACGTGAAGCGCTGCATGGGCGCCGGCGCAAGCGACGCGCTGCTCTTCTGCGGTGCCGGCACGACGGCGGCCATCAAGCGCCTGCAGGAGGTGATGGGCGTGGCGTCGCCATCGGCGGAGCTTCGCGAGCGCCTCGCCGCGCAGCTACGGACGGAGGAGAGGTGGGTGGTGTTCGTGGGGCCATACGAGCACCACTCCAACCTGCTCTCATGGCGGCGGAGCATCGCCGATGTCGTCGAGATCGGCGTCGACGCCGACGGGCTCGTCGACGTCGCCGCGCTCCGCCGCGCTCTGACCTCGCCGGAGTTCGCGAACCGACCCATGCTGGGATCCTTCTCGGCGTGCAGCAACGTCACCGGCGTCATGACGGACACGCGCCAGCTCGCGCGCGTTCTCCACGAGCATGGCGCCTTCGCCTGCTTCGACTTCGCCGCCAGGTGAGGAACCATCAGATAGGAGTACGAAACAATCACTCAATTTCCTAATGGAAGTGACAGAACATTATTCTCATTTTTTGAGCGGCATAAAGTGAAAAAAAAATACACCTTTTATGCTAATGCACAATTGTATTGAACACGTACGTATCACACTAATTTTATTATGGGAAAATAAGTTGTCATAAGCTACAGTGAACGTTGACATTTTACGAAAGATTTCAAGAGGTATTTAGCATTTTATAATTTGCTTGCTGGTCGCATGTCTGACAAGTAAACATTAATGTCCCATCAGAACATCTTGAATATATGTGACATATCTAGTTATCTACTCTTCCCATTGAATATGACAGCATATATACACATGTTGACTTGTGTATCTCGTTTCCGTGTTGAACTAAGCTGAAGTACTTGGAGCTCTATTTTCCAAACGACAACTATTTTGGCAAGTAAAAAAACTGACTTTGACTAGATGACCAACATTATAAGTACTCTGAAATTTCTAATTTTCAACTTCTTCAGAACTCTGGTTTTGAAAAGAAATTTTATCATAACTGTGATCTTATTATATGAAACCATTCCAAATATATCTTTCGCAGTGGCCCGTATGTCAAAATTGACATGAAATCTGGCGAAATGGACGGCTATGATGCAGTGTTCTTGAGCCCCCACAAGTTCGTCGGTGGGCCCGGCACACCAGGCATCCTTCTGATGAACAAAGCACTGTACCGGCTCAGCTCTCAGCCTCCTTCAACCTGCGGCGGTGGCACCGTTGCCTACGTCAACGGTTTCAGTGAAAAGGTGAGCACCCCAATCAATGGCGACGAAGTTCATGTATCTCCTCAAACTTAATTTGTCAAACATTTTTTTTACGGGTATTAATTTTCCAAACATTGTTACATGATGTGTAGGATACAATATACTACGATGATATCGAGGAGCGTGAGGATGCTGGTACGCCATCAATCCTCCAAAAGATCCGAGCATCGCTAGCATTTTGGGTCAAGGAGTACATTGGGTACGACACGATTAGCCTTCGAGAGCGAGTGTACTCTGAGATGGCCATGGAAAGGCTTGTCAGCAACCCAAATGTAAGGGTGCTAGGCAATACAACCGTAGAACGCCTACCAATCTTCTCCTTCCTAATCTACCCTCCATTGTCAAACTCGAAGTTTGAGGCTGATCTGAGGCGAGAGCGTCTCCCACTCCATGGACGTTTTGTCACAAGGCTTCTTAACGATCTTTTCGGCATCCAAGCAAGGGGAGGATGTGCTTGTGCAGGGCCCTATGGCCACACATTGCTCCAAATCGAGAATGAGCACTCCCTTCGCATCCGATCGGCCATTCTTGAGGTAGAATTGCATTGTACCAGGATTAATAAGCACTAGTTAATTACCCAGTAATACTATTGTCCTAGTGTTAGAGATAATTTTACCATTTTTTCAGGGGTACAGTGGACTGAAGCCAGGATGGACTAGGCTGAGTTTTTCTTACTACCTGTCCAAGGAGGAGTTCAAATTCATACTTGCCGCCATTGAGTTCATTGCCTCATATGGGCACCGCTTCCTTTCTCTGTACAAGTTCGACTGGATCACCGGTGACTGGACATTCCGGAAGCAGGCAATCAAGTACCGCATCATGATGGAGGAGCTGGCTCTTCCAACTGCTCTTGGTCTCCTTGGTGGGCATGGCGAGTCAAAGCTTGCAGATAAATTGGAGAAGAAATATGGGGAATATCACAGGTTTGAGAGCTACTTGGAGAGTGCCAAGAAAATTGCGCTATCCTTACCAGCGATCAGTCATCAGGCTGTCACCATTCCAACAGGAGTAGACCCTGACTTGGTTCTTTTTCATATATAGTAAACTTTTGTTATAGTAACGAATAACATCTTGGCAGAGTATCTGAGCTCTCAAGAGCATATACAGTTTTATTGAGATCATAGTTTTGTAATCACATGAAAAGATGGTAGCATGAAGCTTGTGAAACTACGTTCTTAATTTTGGAGCTGTATAAACAGTTTCACTACATTCTATAGGTGATCATTAGCCGTTTTGGACATACTCGATAAATTAGCAAAGGATAACCAATTTAGTTCAAAATTTGACAAGCAGACTAAACAATGCCTTTTAAGTGTTAATCTATAAACATCAATTCCCATAACCCTGTGTGGAATTTTAATTACAGCTGTGCAAACAATTCTTTACTCGACTTCGGTACAGTCAAATGAATCTGAGACCTGAAACAAGGTCAACCAATGCACCAAATTGAAATGATGCACTAATGTTCATGAATGTACAGATGACATGAAAGCTAGGGTGTCTGACACCAGCCGACTGACCCAGGGGGTCGGGCCAATACAGAGATATCTGTTTGTGTCTGCACAATTGCCCTGACGAATCTCATCTTGTTGGTCACTCTTCCTGCCAGTTCATCCATGAGGAACAGGCATGCACTGAAGAGGACGTAATACCTTGAGACGCTTGCAAGGCCCAATTTCGAGGACATGATGATCTGTCTCGGGGATCTGGTTTCATGTGCTTGGCCAACATCTCACTGACAAAAAGGCGGCAAGTGGGGCATCTTTCAAACAAGTAAATGGTTGATGAGCTACGAATTTTCAGGAAAGACAGTCTGGATGAACTTCAAGAAACGCTCTGAATAGAACTGAGGGTCCACGGCTGAGATTGAGACCGAGTCATACTGCATGGACTTGACAGCATGCTCTATTTTCTTCGTCATGTTGTACTCTTGCAATATGTCAATGATGCCTAGGTAGAGGACGACATCATACACCTCTCGAAATGGTTTGCTTTCCTCTTCCTTGGGGATTTGCTCTGCCCTTGCAGGCATGTTAACTCCTAGCTGGATCTGAAGCCTGAAAAACATAAGAAATAGCTGTCGTAATTCTCCCCTATTGAAGCTATGAGCATATTTCCGCAAGTCCCTAGAATATTTGAATTATTCGCAGAAACGGCTATCTTACCTGGCTGTACCAGGCAGTAGGAGATCTACTTCCCCAAATCCAGCAGCTGATGCACGCAAACGGCTGCCTCTTATGTGAGGACCAACAACAACACTGTTATCGCCACTGCTTTGAACCAAGACTAACCCTTCTGGGTAGTTCAAAGCATCATCTTCCTGAGCATCTGCACAGACCATTATTGACCAAGAACATTAGCGCACCAATCTTGATAAGAACAGAACATGGAATTGCATGTGATGAACATGGAATTGCAGACCAATAGCAGCTACCAAACAAATTTGTGCAGCTCACCAAATATATCTTGAAGATAACTTGAGGCTGCCTAACTCAAAACATGATGAGAAAATTAAGAATGCTAAGGGCTACACACAGGATTTCCAGGTAAATCTGGATGTTGGGATACATATTGCAACATTCAAGTTCCTTCTAAACAAAAAAAACAATTACAAAGTGGTCAAGAGATTGATAACTAGACTCCAGACGGGACAAATAATAGTTATACTCACACGTCGAAAACCAATCCATGTATCTTTTCCTTACACTCATGGAGATGTGGAACAGATACTGTAGGGAGCAATTTATGGAAGGTGGGTGGGTGTATCCTTACCTTCTTCCGAAACAACAGTCAATCTATCTGCCGCCATGCTCCGGCGATAGGATGCTCGTGTCCGCAAGTGCTGGGGTGCTCTATAATGGACACCAAGCAATAGGCTGTAATCCATTATCCGCTGGGTTCTCAAAAATTCGCTGTCTGTTTCAATCTGCCTGAAGAAAAATCAACAGTTTAATTTGAGATATGTCTACTGCAATTACATAACAGAACACATGAGGATAATTTCTAGATAAACTATGCTCACTTAAGGAGAGCCTCACGCCAAGAAGGTTCAAGATAAAATGAATAGTTCAGATCCAAATCCTTAAGTGTTGTGTTCTCATCAATTTCGATTTTATCAGTAGAGCGCCCTAAAGATGAGCCTTTCAGGTCAAATCTCCGGTGAATTCTCAATTCAGTGCAAAACATGTTCCCCATTACAACAAACCGGAACTGCAATTTGCAAATATTAAAGAATGATTATTACATTGAAAAAGAAGGGGGAAAACTTATCTAAAGAAACATTAGAAGAAATTGGTGTGATGCCAATCATTACCTTCTGACCACTAGAAGGTTTCACCCTGTGGAGGCCAAAAAACTTAGTTATGAGGGTGTTCTCATAGGTACGGACATGATTATAATAGTTTGGAAGCATTCGTAAAAGAACCTACAGGATAATATGAAAAGTTCAATTTCCACTTCCTAGGCAAATGGCCACACAATATATGCATGAACTATCCAAACAATCATGACAGCTAAGAAATACAATCTCTGTTCTAAAAAGAATATGAACCTGCACTTCAGATTTTCGGAGAGTCTTAATCATGAATCTATCATCTTGTGACAAGAAAAAGACACTTCCACTCTTTCCAGGAGAAGATAGTTCCCTGAGAGCAGAATTCCCGCATATGGAGATCATATAGTCTGCAGCATCAATCTTGAACATCTCTCTCAAATTCCTACAAAAGTGGATTGGCATCGTGTTTTAAAAGTATGAGTCTGGGACACAAATAAGATATAAGTCAGGAGAAACAACATAAAAATATGTCAACAAGAGGTCCTAATGAATAAAATTGTGGTAGCTAAGTATGCAAAACCTAAACATCACTAAAATCTGCAGCTGATAAGTACATAATCATTTTTCAGACACACGTAGTAGCATAAATGTCAGTAAACAAACCTGAAAACCATGGGACAGTAGTCCTTCCATTTAAAATCTTCTGCTGAATGTGACGGAGTAAGCCGAGATCCTTGTTTTGGAAAGTTCATCCAAAAACTTGCTTTTGGTCCAAAATCTGAAGCACGTACTTCACGTTTTTGAATTGGTGTAATCTTTCCAACTGTGTACCTAAGTATAACAAAATTAAAAAACATTGCCTGTTTCAAAATATACTTAAAAAAGATCTGCAAATATCATTCTCTGAAATCAGCTACAAATGTATCTTGCAGCATTGCAGGAGCTAGAAATTTCTAACAGAAACGAAAGCACATGTTGCAAGTTAGGGGCTGGTAATCACTACTTGCAGGTGTTAACACATGATACACCACATTTTTTTCAGAAGCTAAATGGTACCAAGCATGTCCTTTTTTGAACACAGCATCATTAGTTCCATGAGCCAGGTAACTAGGAATGTGACACTGCTATTCCATCATTTTCACCATATAGTCACAAGAATATTATTATATAAACAAGAAGATCAAGCAGCAGAGAGTAGCTAGGTCAGTAATAGCTAAATAAATTATAGAAAAGGGCATACCCAGTGGCCAGTGCTGAAAGGTCCCGCAAAAGGTGAGTTTGGGGAAGGGAATTTCTAGAAACCTTAGTCTTACAAAATTTGCAAAGGGGCTGATTCGAACCGAGGACCTCCAGCACTGTGCCAGGTCAGCCCTTCTAATAGCTGAACAAACAATGAACAAAAGAAAAAAAAAATGCAAATTTGCAAACTAAAAACAGGATTTCAGGAGGTGCTACCTGATTCCAAGCTGCAGACTGAGCATTAAATCATAGCTTCTGTGTCCCTTAATTATTGCCTCTCCAGGCTTTTTTGGGTCCCTCACTATTTTCTTTTGGCGGCGTTTTGCCTTCTTTGAGGAGTCTGAAAAGCTCCTGTCAAGTACCACCTCACTGATTAGAACACCTTGCATGTACTCCCTTTCCAGTATAGGCAAACGAGAATCACTCAGGTTTTCCAAGCTTTCTAGACCAGAACTTTCACTTGATTCGTGGCCAATGAATTTTTCAATAGCCACCTCAAGACTCCACCGTCTTTCCAAAGACACATTTTTCGAAGGAGGCTGCTCAGTTGAATTCCTTTTGTTCGAAACATCTGAAGATTGCCGAGACATGCCAACCTTCATGTTCCCCATGTCAACCGAGGCAGAGTGAAGTATGCGTGAATTATGATTTTGCCTTCTAATATCAGGCAGTACACCTCGGTTTCTTAGATTATTGATATATAACTCATCATTAACAGGAACCCTGCAACCTTTCGGATAAAATGTACCTTTCCCATCCTTCAGTCCTCTCGTCCAAGTTCCAACATAATAGCCGCATTCATTCCATGTATAGATTCCATACCCGTGCATCATGCCATCTAACCAGTTACCTTCATATGAGTCCCCATTTTTCCACGTAAGAGTCCCTTTCCCTGACATCTTGCCATTTTTCATATTGCCAATATAAGTGCACTCATTTGCCCATGTGTACTTGCCATGACCTTGTATTTCTCCCTGAATCCATGAACCTTCAAAAATGTCCCCATTTGGATATGACTGAAAGCCAAGTCCATGCTTACGGTTCAACTTCCATCGTCCCCTGTAGATGATGTTATCCGGTCCAGTATAGGTGCCTTCACCATATATGTAGCCACCAGAATACTCGCCCTCATAGGTAGCTCCAGATGGCCACCACGTCTTCCCCTGCCCGTGTCTCATCCCTTTCCTCCACTCACCGTCATAGATGCAACCATCCGACCAGAGGTACCGGCCTGAACCCTCTGGTGTGTTCCCCAATAATGTACCGGAATAAACATCTCCATTAGAAAACCTGATCTCTCCAACTCTGAAGCCAGGATTGGCACCAGCAGCAATTGCATCTTGGCCATTTCTCAAACTTGTGGACAACTCCTTTGAAATGTTGCAACTAGAGTCTCGGAATAGTTCAACCCTTGCAGAATGGGAGATCCCTTCTAGCTCATTTGGAAGAGCCACAGGGGCTGTCATGCATAAACCCAAGGACTGATCCACAACAATTAGGAAGTTAATATCCAAAGCAGTACCTGCGAAAGATTGGATGAGATACATAAGCCATACTGTTTACAAGAGGCACTGAAACCAACCAGGTTACGAACATTCCATTTATAGCAACTATTTACACAAATCAGTGACTTTTCTTTCACTTGTCGGCTTGTCGCCGACAAATGCATGATTAAGGGGGGAACAAATTTGGACTACATATTCTCCATTCCATTTCCACAGGAACTATGTGCTAGCAAGTGGAGTTGAAAACATGGTTTTCTATTCGAAATTCCATCTCCAGGCTGCCATTTACAACTGGGTAACCTATCGGTGTATTCTACTGTTCTTTCAGTAGGGAAGATTGCGCACTATAGCCTCCCTGCGCACTATCTTCTAACAGTATAAAGGAAAATAGTATTTAAGCATTTCAACCAAGGATAAATTGCAATCAGGAATTGACAGGTATACGTATCAAATCCATCACATATGAACTGAATAACACGCTCAAAAAGACTTTACTAACGCCTGCTGCCTGCAGATGCAAGATTTGGGCCAACGGCATGCACAGTCCAGGTTCAATGAACCCAGAGTCCCGGACTGGCTCTGCCACCGCCGATCTCCGCCGGCGATGGCGCCATCGGCCACGCCACCACAAGCCGCCCTCCAGCTCGCCATTCGCTGACTGAGGAAGCCGCTCGCCCCCGCCGTCGCCCTGTCATCCGCCGGTCCGCCGGCGGCGCCCAAGCCGCCTCGCCACGGCACCCTCGATCCGCCACCGCCTCCAGGGCTCCTCCAAGCCCGCCAGCCATGGAGCTCTCCCCCGACAGCCCCCAAACCGAAACCCTAATCCCAACCCAGCCACCACCATGATTCAATCCGAGAGAGGGAGGATCGGAGTAGGAGCAGGAGGACCCACCTCGTCGCTGGCCGTCTACCACTAGTTCACCAGAGCTGGACGACGAGCACGAATCGGAGGAGAAGATGAGAGGAAGAGGCTGAGCTCAGACGGAGAAGGCTGTGGCTGACTGGTTGGCTGTGGAGTGTGGAGAGGAGGAGTCCGGCAGGGTTGACTTTGCGGTTGAACGGTTGGATTTGCCTCGTAAATGCCGCTAGCTTAGAACCTCGTTCTCCGTATATTTATAAAGAACACACGATACAACAAGAGCAATGATGAATATAGATTTTCTTCTCCCCTTTGAAGAGAAAAAGACGTCATAAAAAAATCATAACTACGGGCTTTTATAAACACGACATAAATAGAGTACTAAGAGAAATTACGTGACCTCATAGATATAGTCTATAATCTACACATCGTGAAGGAACATTGAACCTAGCTAAAATTGCATCGATAAAAGAAGTATTGGTCCCAAATGAAAAGAAAGACGTCTTGGTCACTTGATCGCCGTATGTAAAATGATCTTGTGATTCTACCCCGGCCAAGAGTGCTTGCTCTAACATTATATGTTCGAGTATTATATTTGCCAATGGTAAGTTAATGCCTCGCTAAAAATAGTTGTCCATTTTGACCATCGTATTAGTGCTTTTAGTAGCAAGGTGCTCTATAGTGGCATACTGCCATGCCACAAACACTAGCATGTATGGTCCCCTTGACATGACCAAGAGAGAAAAAAGTCCTTTTTTCCGCTAGAAAAGATAAAAACGTTGTATTAGACTCGATATCTAATCGAATACTAGAAACAACAGTAACATAATAACAATTATATGGGCCCTATCATAAATTCATAATCGTATATGTAACGACCTAAGAAATGGTCATCTGATAAATGCATTGGGATTGTTATAATCGAAGATACATCGAAGTTTTGTTTTATTTTTCTTTGAGACAGAGTTGAACGAGTAAACTTCCAGTAGACCGATAGCATGTGTGTGATTGCTATTGCATCGTTTGGCATCGGATGCGATGAGCTATTTTATTCGTTGTTTTTTTTTTTGTCGGCAGAGTCGTTGCGGATTCACTTTCGGCTCGAAAAAAGAAATGGCTAGCAGCCAGCATATGTTCTACCGTCCATGCTCCTAGAAAAAGTTTGGCGGCACATCCGATCTGTTTCAGAATCATATCATATCCCTGGAGCTGGAGGAAACGAAACGTACGTACGTCATCGATCTGGGGCAGCAGCAGGTAGTGATGACAGATCTGGGTTGGATCGGACACGGTCGCAATCGTTGAGCTTTTCCTGATCAGATAATATCTTTCCCTGGGCAGGCAAGTGTGTGACCAGAACAGCTAGATTACTCTTTGTTGTAGATTTAATTTGTGGGTGAAAATTAAGCCACCAGTTTGATGTTGGTGAGCATCAAAGCTTACGTGTGCCAGTAAGAGTTTATTGGTATGCTCAAGCAAATAAAGTCACGTTACCTAACTCACCAACTCTTGCCAGTCACTGCCATTTGGCGACAACGTACGAGCACGGTGCTGGTTGTGCCACACTGCACATGGCACAGCCAAACGAATTCGAAAGAAACTCTTGAAATGAATCTGGTCGTACACATGTTGATGTAGACTACTATTTAAGTAGTAACTGGTTCTTATGCGTAAATGGATGTAGCCACGTTAGCAAACGTCGTCAGGGACGACCACTTCTTGTTGTGTTGTCTACTAGTATTTTTTTTTTTAATGTCAATACAATGAAATGGTAGCTTTGCATGAGTTAACGATAGGTGCTACTCGTTAGTCCTGATGGAAAGTTCTAGAAGTTCCGTATTTTTCCCCTGCTGCTGTGAGCCTGTGACCAGCAGCTAGTCCCAGCGGTTGCTATTGTACATTGAGCCTAGCTTGCAGAGTTGCAGACATATATTCTCCCATTTCCAAATTCCAACACGCTAATTGACAAAATCATAGGTGCCACAGGAGATTACTTGGGCACACATGTTTCACCCTGCACCACAAGAATTGAGGAATTACCGAAGTTCACCTTGAACACACATGTTTCAGTTTCACATATGTTTCATTTTCATTTTCAGTTTCACCTTGTCTTTTCCAAGTGGCATGATCTTTAACTTTTACTTTCAAGTTAGAAAATAAAAAAATCGTCTTTTCAATCTAAATTGTCTGTTCTGAATATGCGACCATAGTGGTGAATATGCGACATCACGATTTTCACGAGAGGAGGAAAAAAAATTGCACATCTCGTGCTCTTCTAAAGTTTTATTTGTTTTTGCCCTCAAATTTTTATGTATATAATTTTTTGAAAAATGCACTTTTTTATTATTTTTTGCCTCAGGTTATATCCAGAATAAAGTGACAAAGTGAAGAGAGACACTCAAACAATCTAGGTGAGGAGTTTCTCATCCTGTCCACTCATGCCTTGTGGTCCAAAAAAGCCTACGGAGCATGCCAACTGAACACAAAGGAAATCGCTCTAGGCGACACCAGAAGCTTAGGCCATCCTCCAAGAACAAGCAGAGACGCGGACCAGGGAAGAATCACATAGGCCTCTCTCTCACTCACACACACACATCCTGCAGAGATGAACAGCACGACATTGTTGTTCTCGCCGAACTCCTCCCTGTTAATCACCAAACCTTCTTCTGGCCTCACCAAGCGCAGGGCGGCTGTGAGGTGCAGCAACGAGCCCGACCTGTCAGTCTCCCATGAAGTGGAGGGGGTAGAAATGGTAGGGAGGAGGCGTGCATTGGTTTCTGCAGCCGCTGCTGCCTGTGGAGCTTCAGTGCTTGGGTTTGCAGGCCATGGCATGGCGGCCACTCAAGGACTGCTGGCAGGGAGGATCCCCGGCTTGTCAGACCCTGATGAGAATGGTAAATTCTTCTTTCTTGTTTCATTTGTGATTGATCTTAGTTGATTTATTCTTGGGTTTATAGTAATAGTTCAGAATTTAGAGATTGTACAAGCAAATGATCTGAAAGTGCTTCAGAAGCCACCTTCTGTGACATCTGAATGCCAACACAGTAGTACTGTGTGATTCTTCCACTGGAGAAACTACAACAAAAGTTCAGACAGAAATACTGTTAATTTTTTTTTTATCATGACGCTGATTGTTCAGACAGGCTGGAGAACATACCGTAGGCCAGATGACAAGTCCGGTGGTCACGGAGTAGGCTGGAGCCCCATCATCCCCTACAGCTTCAAAGTTCCTGATGGCTGGGACGAGGTAAGACCTGAAGCTACTGACAGAACTCCAGTTTCACTAATAGCAGGCACAGCGCCACTTACATTCTGATTTCTGATGTGAAACTTGTGCTGTGTTACCATGGCTCCAATCCAGGTCCCTGTGTCAATTGCTGATCTTGGTGGCACGGAGATCGACCTGCGCTTTGCAAACCCAAAGGAAGGTCGGTTGTTCGTCGTCGTCGCCCCTGTTCGCAGGTTTTCAGGTGAGGATCATATCTTCCTATCCGCCTGAGTTCTGAGAAGGTGATGCACTGCAAGATCTGGATTAAAAACATCTGATAACTGGTACTTCTACGCCCACAGATATTATTGATGATGATGCAACCATCGAGAAGATCGGCAACCCGGAGAAGGTGATCACCGCCTTTGGGCCAGAGGTGATCGGAGAGAATGTGGAAGGGAAGGTCTTGTCCTCAGCAACATCAGAACACTCAGGAAGAACTTACTACCAGTTTGAGCTGGAGCCACCGCATGTGTTCATTACAGCCACTGCGGCTGGGAACAGGCTCTACCTCTTCAGCGTAACCGCAAACGGTAGAACCTTTATTCTTAAATAATCTCAGCAACATATGATGTTTCATTGGAACTTCTTGATCCTGAACAAACAGCTCTGAGTTTTTGTAGGTCTGCAATGGAAGAGGCATTACAAGGATCTGAAACAAATAGCAGAATCATTTCGTGTCGTGTAGAGTTTCTTCCACGGCTTATTTGTATACAACACTGCGTTTTGTTTTGTTTTTTTTTTTTGAGTGGAAAGAAGGCCTATATTAATATGTAGTTGAGTACATACTCAAGTTACAGGCACTCTGTAAACCAGAGAGATTACAACTAAGTGTACTCAACATATAACTCCAAAACTCAATTCCAAACCTATGTGACGGTTCATACGGATGACTGCACAGATTAAAGGACATGAGGGATGCTATTACGTAGAGAGGATAAGTGAACATCAGCTTTGATGACCACTTAACATTAGAAAGCTGAAGCAATTCGGCTGTATGTGTAAACTTGCTCTTTAAAGGCTAAATGCTTGTAATAGCTACAAAAAATTCAGATGTTGCCTCGAGGGCTACAGATCCTTGCAAATGATGCTTTTCGTGTGTCATCATTCGAAAACTTTCATGGCTACAACCTAAACATCAAATCTCTCAGCATTTCTCAGCACTGTGGCAACAAACCCAATAACCCATTTATGTACAGTTGTTTTGTTACAGTGGCCAGTCCTCCATCTGGGCCAACAAGGTCACTGGATGATGATTTGGAAGGAAGGGAACCTTCACTGACTTGCGTCAGAGAGTATCCGTGTAGTTTGAAAGCGTCAGAACAGCTCCAATGACCAAAGAGAGGGGCTAGTGCACTTCCAATTCGCGGGAGTGGTGCCATCATCATACAAAGCTGCAATTAAGAAAAGACATCAGCACATCCCAAAAGATTCTTTGAGGTGCCAAGGTTTGGACAATAGACTTCAATCACTAGGATTGTAACTCAAAGCCAAGAAACAGAATCATATACTGCATAATGAATGACAGATGCATACCTATACACCATCAGCACATTAATACTTCCCAGTCAGACAGATGCACTCAGGAAATGGGTTTTCGTAAAAAGATTCCTCGGTCCTAAGCCGTGATCTACCCTTGCTTCCTGGCAAGGAGCCATATCTTTTCCTTGGAGCCCCTTGTCTGCAAACAGAGAAATGCATGCTTAATGCGTTTTTTAATTGCAGAAAAGTGCATTAAGTGTACATATGACTATTTGGACTACAAATAAATAAAAACCTGTATCTATGCATGTCAGTCACAAGGGAGGATAGCTTTGAATCATCCATGAGTTCCCCTTTCTCCAGTGAATCAAAGAGTTCCACCAATCCTCTCCTGCAGATTAAATAGATTAATGTTGAAAAAGAACTAAACAAACACTTAGATACATGGTGAAGATTGATATTTGATAGGGCAGAATATCAAGAAAAAAGTGAAAGCAAAAGGACATAATACAACCAAAAGACCTAGACTACAACTTCATAAATATGTGCAGATGTGTACAGACAAAAATAAGGAATATGAATATTTTCAATATGACAATATCATTGCACTTGTTTACATGAAAGACTTGTTTTGGAAGGAAATCAGAAATTAGGCAAAGTCAGAAATCAGGAAAATAGCAGGATTGGATAAAGAGAACTGGCTTTCATACTTTCAAAGGGGGAAACAACTTTACCTATCAGGAGTGATAGTTTTACGATGCCCCAGAAATCGACGATGGCCTTCTACAGCTTTTGCCATATTGCCAGAGTGTGATGGAACAAACACGTCACTTTCAACTGAAATAATGTAATCTAGTGCTGCAACTTGAGAAGCATGATTATTGAATTTCTCAAGCTCTTCTTTTGTCGCTAGGGTCTCCTGTAAACATATAAGTTAGTAGCGTAGCTAGGAAGCAGCTGATCTAATCGACAAAACAGCCGAAGTGTAACTACCTTGCTAACCAAATTTGGGAAGTATGATCTCAATTTTGATACATACTTATCACCACCATATATTTCACCAGCTGCAAGATATATCCATGTGGATTCAGGATAGCCCATAGCACGCAGAAAAATGCCCACCTCATTTGGAGTCAGTGGACAGTTGCCTTCAGACCTCTGTTCAGTTGAGTTTATGTCCTTCAATTTCCAGTGGCTTGTTCTCTCTCTATTTCAAAGAGAAAGCAAATTAATGCAACCAGCATGTAGAAATAGAATTGTATGGATGTGCTTCGGTTGTGCATACCTCATAATTCTCAACTCGTTTGCTTCTGAATCACTCAGACCATAAGTGCACCCTGTAAATGCTAGCATATCCTTTTCATATCGTAGATGAAGAGCAATAAATTTTCCGCGAGACCTTAGACGATCCACCAGCTTCTGTTGTGTAAGTGTTACGTTGGCTCAGAACCTAGTTTAGAGACTGCCATAAATCTCCAACTGCAAATTGAAGATTGTAGATTCTGAGTTAAAGAAATGTACAACTTATTAAGAGTTATTCATGCCTTTCCTAGATCCTCAATTGGATCTGAAAAACGCAGTGCTTGGTAAAGACAGCGGCATCTCAATCTCTGGATATCAATTGGAAGACCATTGTTAGCAAGTCGTGAGTCAGATTTCGGGATGTGAACAACCTGCAAGACATAGTGATGTGAGATCATATAATGAGTTTCAGACACAGATCCAGGTAAACATAATACTTTTACATTAACACATATGATAGCTGATGCTTAGTTTGCAGAAGCAAAAGAACAATGCTAAGAAATAAAAAACATTGTTGCCAATTGTCCAGTTGCTGGCATGAGCAGATTGGAGCCAAAGACTACACTGCATACCAGATTCAGCTGCTAGCTAGCTTATTTCAACTGACAATTAATTATAGGAATGGCTAGTAGCTAACTTGTGGCAAGACAGATCATATCTTTACCCCTAGTGCAATGAGTAGCCACACTATCGCACTAAAATCACTAACTCGTTCCCTCCATATGCATATGATTCGTCGATTCCAATAACCCTTTCCTTTACTCTACATCCCTACTCCCTCAAAATAACCCTAGACAAGCAACCTATGTCACCATCTATTTGGCAAGTAATCCTCTGATGGTTCAGTTCAACTTTATGATAATGCTCAAAACAATCTATATAAAGTCTATCACGGATTACCATATCAAGGACAGCTACTCCGTGCATTATATCGGTAGCATAGAATATTCTAATAATCACATCACCATGAGAATGTATGATGCAATACTGCATACAGACAATCTCCATGAAATGTTATTTCTCTCCCAACATACAGGCAATGATCGTAACAAAAGCTAATACCGTAGCATTCTCAACTCATTGCCCATGAACAAATGCTACATAACAGATCATATCAGTTCAACATACTATAATAAGAGAGAAAGGTAGTTTTTATAGTTTAATTGAACAGAAAGCTAATTGTTTATCTCAAAGCAAAAGAAATAGTTTTGATGCACAAGTGATGAGATAATCAACTGAAAATTTAACTGAAGAATTACCTTCTGGTTCTTCCAGAGTTCCTTCATTTCCTCATAATAACTTGCACTAGACCATGAGGTAAAGTGTTTCCGGGCTCTTGGAGCAGATTGCAAGCTTTCAGGCAAGTCAGCCACGATGTGGACATCTCCTTCCAGAGCTTTAATAAAACGAGGCTGATCAAATATGTCTTTGAACGTACTGTACATAGAGGTACAAGTTGTTAAGCAATAAAAACCGGGAGGGGGGAGTGGATGTGTAATCAGACAGAACATGTGACACACCTGGTATCTTGCCAGAAGGATCGCTTATCTAACTGAGGGATGACAAGAGTTGCGTTCACCAAACGGGCAACTGCAACCATATCACAGATCTGTAGAGGGAAAATTACACTCCAATTAAATACAGGAAACCATATTTTCACAGAATTACATATAGAAATTATGAATGACATAATAATAACTATGTGACAAACATAACAGCACGGATTAATCAGAAGACACCAGGAAAAAAACCATGGAGCAAATTATTTGAACAAGACAACTATATAATTGTAGATGTGAAAGCATAATAGCATAAGATAGACAAAGATGGAGCTCAAAGCTAAATTTTGGTGCACTGGACTTACTCCAGTTCGCATTTGGTTCAGTCCTCCATTACTTCCGACAGTCATATAGCGATCTGCCTTGTCTGGAACTGATAACATAAAGGCATTGTAAGCGCCTTTAACAGAATAATCACAATGAAAAAACATTATGTCAATATACCACATCAAACCTTCATTTTTCATTTACTAACTCACAGGTAGATTGTAAAAACACTAAAACCAACACAGAACTATAAACATTCCGAAAAATGAGAAAAAGATCAAATCAGGAGCATGAAGCATATACATGAAGTTGTCGTCAACACAAGGAGTTGGCCTCTTCACTAAATTGTAGCTTAAAATCAACTGGAGCTATGAACTAAATCATTTGATGTCACAGACACCTAGAGAACATTTCATCTTAGTAAAAGGAAAAAGGAGCCATCACTAGTTCAAATTTATTTTTAAAAATAAGAAACGGAAGCGCAGAATGAAAGAAAACTTACCCTTATATCTAGAGGTCGGTTTGATACAAGCATCATAACCGTAGCCATTAGATGTCCACAGTTGCTCACTTGACACCTGAAGGTCAATTATTGTCAGTCCAGCGACAATTGGGCTTGTAAGAGAACTGCTAGCACTACCCTCCATGAATCAATCTACTAATATCAGTTTCTGTTTTGCACGGATGACAAGCATGCGTACAAACTCTAGGCGTATAACAATAAAAAACAAATAAGAATCTATTCATAGTCTGCGAGTCTTATATTGCATGTGTTGGGCTGTTGGCACATACAAAATAGTAATAACATAAAAAATATTATTATGGAACACATTATTGATCCGGTATCTAACTTGATAAAAAAAAATGTCAAAACCAAGCATAAAACTTTGCGAGCATGCCCTTCTTAAGTTTCTCAACATTAACATTTCTAAATTTATGCTTTCCCTAGCTACAAAATTTAGCTTTCCCTTAGCAACAAAATCTAGAATTGGCCTATTACTACCTCAAGATGCTGTGGATGTGCAATCTTGGCCTGCCCCCCCATTCCTACTACAACGAGTTTTATAATGGTATTGATTTCAGGAACAGTTTGCTCTTTAAGATTGGTATTTGTTAAGTGTACCTTAACTAACAAGCTTCTTATCTGGAGTTTAGGAGATATTTTGTAGATTCCATTTGTGAGATGTAATGTTGGTTCGGAACTGCTGATCACCACTATGGTGAGCAGGTTTGTTGTGACCATATAGCATGGAAAGAAAAATAGATGTAAGGATACTATGCAACATGGACAGGGGTTCATCCCTGGAATTCCAAATAAAAAAGAACAATTTGGCCTGCAGCTAGAATTAGTTTCAGGAAGATCCGTAGCTATGTTGCATCGCACAGTCAGATGTTCTATCAACAACAAGGGGAAATTTGGGCTAGAGACAAGTCCGCAGATCAAAAGAAATGAGATTAACTTGAGTACCAACATAAGCACAAACAAAGCAAATTCGGGGCATCCAGCAACCGCATTGCGCCAGGGACTAACGCCTAACGCACCAACCCGTGCTAGCAGTAATAACGAAACCGGGAAATGAAGGGATCACGAAACGGGCCTGTCGAGGTGCGTCCGGCCGGGGGAAGTCGACCCGCGCGACCTGGCGCAGGGCGGAGAGGAGGAGGAGCGCGGCGAAGGCGAGGAGCAGGCAGGCGCAGCGCGAGATCGGCGAGCGCAGGAGCCGCCGGTGCCGGATGCGGGGGTGGAGGAGCGGCGGCTCCCCGCGGGGGTTCGCCATGGCCGGCCGCCAGCGAGCGAGCGAGCGAGGAGGATGCAATGCAAGATGAGTTCGGCTGGGCCCAGCCCAGTGGCAAACCATGACCTTGTGACTTTTTACTGGGCTAACGAGTTGGGCTTAGATTTCCATTTGTCCTTTCTTTTTTGACGTGGGCGTAGCAGCTCTTTCTTGAGACAGATTAATGGGCTTAACCTGAACGAGATTGAGCCCATCATTTAATTTCACAGCGAAATAAATTTGATTTTTACAGCGATTAGATCTTATACTCCATACACTGTGAAATAAAATAAAAATATTTAAATATTACAAATTCAGGGAGGACATATGTTTTTTTTCCTCTTTTGAATCTCCGGATGGATCACTTTGTCCAGAAGTGCTGCTACAATTAGAATATCAAACAAATTAATCTACCATATACAAATTCAATAAAATGTTCATTTTACGGCGATTAATTAGGTGAATCGATCGAGACTCTCCTTGACTTGGAATTTCAATTTGCAGGTGACGTTGGTTACTGCTTAGCCTATACACCAGTAGCTAGTCAATGGAAGCTTCGGGCTCAGTGGAAGCGCCGGCTCGATGAATTAGCCTCGTCAATCGTCATCTTAATTAGTCTGCTACGCCATCCGATCTGCAGCTCCCTGGGAGGTGATTAGCTAACCTCCGAGTATACAGGTACAGTACAGTCTAGTACTTGCTGATGATGAGGTCACCTCCTACGCCATGGCTGACGCTCGCTGGTGTGTGCCGACGACGCCGCCATTTTTTTTTATTTCCACGCCTCCGATCAACGAGTTCAGCATCATGCATGTGTCGTGTTTGGATCTCACCAAACAGCTAATACTAGCTTAGCCCTGTCGATCGACAGGCATCTGTGTCCAATATAAAATCTGACGATCTGTTTGTCAAATTTTTTGAAGAGAACCCACGTGATAAAAAAAAATTGCACCTAAGACGACTCTCTAAGCAGCCACAGTTTTTTTTTTTAATTAGAGGATAAGCAGCCACAGTCGCATCAAACTTATTTGCACCGGAGAAATTAAAATTCATTTTGGTACATGCATGCATGGCTACCTGTTTATTTGAGGCATTAATTCAGCTGAAACTCTTTGTGGTGTGAAAAAAAACCTACTGTTTATGTCTGTACGTATATACACATGCAGATTCGCTTTCGCTCTGGCATTCAGTTCTAGTACTTCTACAATAGGAATAATGTTGTCCGACCATTATTCCTATATGCTCTGAGATTTCTAAAAATGTTCTGAAATTTTCAGAAAGAGATAAATTAGAGCAGGAATTATTACCCCCCACAAAATCTGCATCTTTCGGAACAATTCTCATGGAATATCCTTCGTGGTTTTTTGGCCGCACACATACCAGCAACCCGCTGAAAGCAAAGGACATTGGAACTTTTGAAAGGTGGTCGAAAGGCACTTTCATGTTTCCTTCACTGACAACGACTTGAGTATACTAGGACAATTTTGTCGTCCACTTAAAATCAATAAATCATCGACCCTCATTTGGCTGAACGTTAAGTACTTTTTTTTCTTTTGACAAAACAAAAAACATTGCAAGAAACTCTAGCAGCCATGTGTACATACTTGGACTAGAAAATCGGGCTACGCTTTTTCCTGATGGCTGGCGATGAATTTCCCCCACGATTGTGGTCGAGTTCAGGGTACGGCTGGTAGTAGCAGACTAGCAGCATACGCAGCCATAGGCCATGATCCCATCATGTGGGGCGGCGCGCGCCTACTGGAATTTAGGTTCAGACAAATTGTGGTCACTGTTGGTCCCGGGCTCCCGGCAGCAATTTGTCCAAGATTTGCAGGGCCCTGTATAATACTGCACATAAAAATAATCGATCTTCGAGTCTAACGATCAAATGTCATATCCAAATGAGATACGTATCTCTATCCGCTGAGATTTTCAGTATGCATTATTGATGGGATATATTAGCATATACTCTCTCAGTCCCAGAATTATAGTCGTTTTAGGTGTTCGTGCCAGACTTTGACTAGATTTATATAAAATACGTTCAACATTTAAATTTTTAAATATTTTTTTATAGAAAACTAGATCTAAATATCTATCTAATGGTATCGATATTGTATCATAAAATTTAATATATATTGTTATATAATTAGCCGTAGTATTTTCTCTGAAAGTGAGAAAGACTATAATTTTGGGACGGAGGAAGTACACGGTGAAGATGAACAAATGCTCTCTTTTTTTTGCTCGTTATCATGCCACTGTTTTTACTTATATGCTATAGTAGATAAATCAAAATGAGATTGCGGATGGGGTGATTTTAAGCTATCCATCTCAGCGCTAGGAATCTTCTCATCAGAGATCCTGGCCTGCCGTCCATTTTTGTTAAGGCTTTCCAACGACCCACACCTGCTAGGAAGCTTCTCAGAATCTCCGCCGAATGGAGGGAAGGATCTTTGACAAACTAAAGAAAAAAAATCGATCTGGTCCGATGAACGGAACTTTTTTTTCCATGTCAGAAGAGCGGTACAATAGAAGAACTAGAAAAAAAAATCAAATGTTACTAGGGAAGAAAAAAAGGAGTGGAGTTTGATGTGGCTATGCATGGAAGCAGATGGATCGGAACAAAATAAAAATAAATAAAATCGAGCGATGGCGACAGATGTGCCCTCCAGCTCCAATAAGGAAGCTAGCGTCGTCCCGAGTCACGCCCATGCATCGATCGCTAGGCCACTTGTGGCAGAAAAGTGTAAATGGACGTTTGCAGCTAACACTGTTGCTGCGTGGCCATGGATGGCCTGGAACTGGATCATGATCATGATCAAATCGCTTCTGCAACACGCTTAATTAGCCAATAATAAGATGATGCATAATTATATACGACTTGAGAAATTCTAGGTCATCCTAGTAGATAGATAAATTTATACAGGATCGATCGGAAGGCCGTGAAGGATTCCAAGCAAGCTACAGTAAGCAGATCCTTTTGATTGTCCTACGTACACCCCCACCCACATGGCTTCTGCACAGCCGCATTATTGATGTTAATTAAACACGGACTGTGCATGCGCTGGGGACAGCTTAATTGCCGATAAATTACTATTTACTATACTACACCGTCTCAGAAAATAGCTACACCGATTTTTCATAAGTCAAATATTTTAATCTTTAAATTTGTTAACGTGCTACTGCCTACTAGTTCCAATTTCCAGTCCAAATGTGGCAAGCGTCCACTCGCATTTTTTTTGGGTGATATGCACGGCCCCATATCATGCACGTATGCGCAGCCGATCAAGGAGAGAGAGAGAGAGAGAGATTAGAGAAGCTACAAATTTCCGGACAAGTACACTGGTGGCCCGTACATAGCGACACTATGCCTAGCTGGCTACCTGCAGGCGAGCATGTCATTTTGGCCGTCGACGTGGTCACGTACCAGTACAACCAGAGCTGTGTGGATCAAATTAAACCAACGGGGGGTCGAGGAAAAATGATAGAATTAAAGAGAGCGGCCAAGTGCATTGCATGGCAGCCACTCGAAAAGCACGGGGCCTGAGATGTCACCACGTTTGGTCCGCGCTGAGCTTTCGTTTCTGCGTGGTTCACACTGCAGCTGCATCGTACTTAGTACGTATCTAACCCCACGGGGCCCTGCTGTCCGATCGATCGCCGTCATGCAACCTCAACTTATAGACGGGAGTCAGCATATAAACAAAACTGATTGTGTACTATACAAATCTATTAAACTTAATTAGTTTATGATTTGACAGCATAATGCTACGGTAACATATGAAAATGATGAATTAATTAGATTTAATAGATTCGTCTTGTGAATTAGGCTCCGCCTGTGTAATTAGTTTTAAAATTACTCTATATCTAGCACTTTTAAATTAACATTCAAAGATTTCGATATGACAAAGACTAAGTGTCTCCTTATTCTCTGTTGTCTCCTCTGCAGTACTAGTACGCTTCCTTCTTCCTTTACCGCCTCATAAATATCCACTATACATTCTCTCCTTAGTAAAACTATCGCCACTCGCTGCTGGTGTATTCATCATTCTTAACCATCCGTGTTCGAGCTATCGTGTAACTAGAATTGGAAAACTAAAAAAATAACAGGTGAATCACGAATCTCGTCAAAGATTTAATAAGCCGTCATAATATGATTAAACTTTGTAAGTGTAAACTGAATATGCATGTTTGGATGGCGAACAACATTTTCACAGCATTACGCTCTGGCACAGAAGCGAAGGACCTAGTTTGTGGCCAAAGTTGCTTATAAGTTTAAGCTCTAGGACAGGTGACAGGATCAGCCTAGAGCCCACTGAAAAAAGATGGTATATAGACAAAAAAAAAAGGTAATGATGACATTATTTCATTAGTCAATGAGTCTTATTATGCTTATTTTCCATTAAGTTTATGGTGGATTGACTCTGGTGCCACTGTTCATGTCACAAATTCCTCACAGGGGTTGAGTGGCGCGCGGACTATAAGAAAGGGGGACCGAAGGCTTAAGGTCGCCAATGGAGTTGAAGCTGAAGTCGAAGCCATTGGCACACTTAGTCTAGAACTTTATACTGGCTTCATGCTTCAATTGAATAATGTCCTTTATGTTCCATCTCTCACGAGAAACTTAATTTCTGTTTCGAGATTAGACAATGATGGTTATGCGTGTCTTTTTTAGAACAAGTGTGTAATAAGTTTAGATGGTGATATTATTTGTTATGCACCTTTACATAATCAGCTTTACTTGTTGTCTTTGAATAATGATTGCTCTGTGATGAATGTTGATCATGCCAACAATAAGCGCAAGAGAGGTAATGAGACCTCGTCGAAATTGTGGCACTCACGTTTAGGCCACATTTCGAAGGGGAGAATGGAACGTCTCATTAGAGAAGAGATACTTCCTATCTTAGACTTCTCTGATTTAGAACAATGTGTTGATTGCATTAAGAGAAAATTTGCAAAAAGAATTAAAAAGGATGGAGCTAAGCGCAGTTCAGGAATATTAGAATTAATTCACACTGACATCTGCGGTCCATTTAATGTAAGATCGGTGGATGGTTTCAGTTCCTTTATCACATTCACTGATGATTTCTCTCGTTATGGATACATCTACCCTATAAGAGAAAAATCTGAAGCACTTAATAAGTTTAAGATCTTTAAAGCTGAAGTAGAAAATCAGCATAATGTTAAGATCAAAGTGGTAAGATCAGATAGAGGTGGAGAATATTACGGGAGACATGCAACATATGGGCAAATCCCTGGCCCCTTTGCTAAGTTTCTTCAAGAAAATAGAATAGCTGCTCAGTATTCAACTCCTGGTGAACCTCAGCAAAATGGTGTAGCTGAGAGAAGAAATCGTACCCTCATGAACATGGCACGGTCTATGCTAAGTAATTCTACACTACCAGTGAGTTTGTGGATGGAAGCACTAAAGACTGTTTTGCACATTAATAACCGTGTTCCTAGCAAGTCGGTCCCTAAGACACCCTATGAGCTCTGGACTGGCAGGAAACCCAACATAAATTATTTGCATGTATGGGGGTGTGCAGCTGAAGCGAAGCTATTCAATCCATTACTTGGAAAATTAGATCCTAAGACAGAAAGCTGTTATTTCATTGGATACCCAGAAAAATCAAAGGGGTGTCGTTTTTATTGTCCTAAGCGTACCACTAAGTTTGTAGAGACAAGGCATGCTGTCTTCCTAGAGGAAAATGGATGCGCTGAGGTTAGAACAATTGATCTTCAGGAAATGCGGACTCATGATTCATTGCCGACAACTCAGGATCAATATGAGACTATTCCTCACATCACAGTTACATCTTGGGTAGCTAATCCTCCAAGAGAAATTAGGGAGGAAGCACCACCATAATTGAGCATGAAAATGCACCGGTAACCGATGAGCATCAAAATGAGATTGTGGAAGATCCTGCTGAGCAAGCACAGGATCAAGATGCTGACGGGACACAAGAGTTTCAGCAAGAGAAATTAGTTGAACCTGTTCCAATAGCAGAACCACAACCCTTTAGAAGATCCACAAGAGAAAGGAAATCTATCGCATCCGATGACTTCGTGTACATAAGTGAAGAAGGTCATGATATTGGAAAGGTAGATGATCCAAAATCCTATAAGGAAGCCATGATAAGTGAGAACTCACATAAGTGGTGTGAGGCCATGGAAGAGGAAATGAGGTCTATGAGTGCCAATAAGGTATGGGACTTAGTAGATACCTCCCGCAGGAGCCGAAAGGGTAGGCTGCAAATGGGTCTTTAAGACTAAATATGACTCTAAAGGGAAAACCGGAAGGTTCAAGGTAAGACTTGTGGCTAAGGGTTACACACAAAAGGAAGGAATTAATTACAATGAGACCTTCTCTCCTGTCTCGAAGAAAGATTCATTTAGAATCGTTATGGCATTGGTGGCTCATTATGATCTTGAGCTACATCAGATGGACGTAAAGACTGCGTTCCTTATTGGTGACTTGCATGAGGATATGTACATGGTGCAGCCGGAAGGTTTCATCGTGGAAGGCAAGGAACAAATGGGATGCAAACTAAAGAAATCCATTTATGGGTTGAAACAAGCGTCCAGACAATGGTACCTCAAGTTTGACGGAGTAATTAAGAAATATGGCTTCGTCAATAATAGAAAGGACAATTGTATATATGTTAAGATCAAGGGGAGCTCTTTTATCATCCTAGTACTTTACGTGGATGACATCCTATTAGCCAGTCGCGACAAGAATTTGTTGCATGAGACAAAGGGTTATCTCTCATCGAATTTTGATATGAAGGACGTAGGTGATGCCTCTTATGTTCTTGGCATTGAGATTCACCGTGATAGGTCAAAAGGTGCTTTAGGACTCTCTCAAAGAGCTTATATAGAGGAAGTCCTTAAAAGGTTTAATATGCACCAATGTTCAGGCACTGCTGCCCCAGTGGTTAAGGGCGATAAGTTTGGGAAATTTCAAAGTCCCAGGAATCAATTAGAAGTTGATCAAATGAGGAAGATTCCTTATGCTTCAGTTTTCGGAAGCATTTCATATGCACAAACGTGTACACGCCCTGACCTAGCATTCATTACCGGGATGCTTGGTAGATATCAGAAAAATCCAGGAATTGAACACTGGAAAGGTGGTAAGAAGGCTATGCGTTACATGCAGAGCACTAAGAACTATATGCTCACATATAAGAGAACTGAGAATCTAGAAGTCATTGGATACTCAGATGCCGATGATGCGGGTTGTGTTGATGATAAGAAGTCGACATCAGGATATATCTTCACACTCGCTAATGGGGCAATATCTTGGAGAAGCTGCAAACAAAAGATTACGGCAGCATCCACGATGCAAGCTGAGTTTATGGCATGTTACGAGACCGTGGGGCAAGCTTTATGGCTTAAAGAATTCATCCCGGGATTAAGAGTGGTAGACAGCATAAGTAAGCCACTAAAACTATATTGAGACAATAAGTCTGCTGTCCTCTATGCTAATAACAACAAGTCAAGTAACGCTACCAAATTCATTGAGCTTAAGTATCTTGTTGTGAACGATAGAGTCGAAGATCACACTATTGAGTTAGAGCATATAAGCACTAAGAACATGCTCGCGGATCCATGGACGAAAGGCTTACCTACCAATATATTTAAAGAACATGTTGCCGGCATGGGATTATTGGAAAGCCTGTGATCTTTGAGAATAGGGTCATAAGTCAACCACTCCCATTATGATAAGTGGTTTTAAACATTGTGGGTACTTGTGTTGCATTGGATCTTTATCGTCATTGTAACACATTAAGAAAATGACATAAGTAATAGGCCTTTAGACCAAATGGGAGAATGTTGGAGATAAAGTTAAGAAGTGGTCAAAAACCCATTAGTGAGGGGTTTGATGGGATTAGCGGGAAAGCCCGTGGGCCACTAGCGCCTTGATCAGAGGCGCAACCAACCCATGGTTGCGGCCCCAGATCGCCCAGCACAAGATAAAAGGGGACGCCAGGCAAGGTTTTAAGTTATCCCAGTGATACTAAACCCTAAGAGCGTCCCCACATCCGCCACTCCGATCCGACGGCGCTGGAGCCATCTGAAGGCCGTCGCCACCTCACCGCCGTCCCAGGATAGTGCCGGTGGAGACCAGAAGGACGGCGGGGTCTCCGACATTCTACACCAAGCTCGGGAACGACTACACCAAGTCCATCACCTGCCACTACAATGGCCGGATCGTCCCCGTGCATCGCTGCTGGTTAATGTTCTAACCTACTGTGTAGTGTTTATGTTATAGTTGCAAGATCCTATCATGCTTATGCCTGAGTTATGCTTTAAGTTCCTACATTTGGGTGGAAGCATTGAGGACCCTTAGAGGAAGAAGCGCCATTATTTTTCTTTAGCTTCTGATATGGCTTCTGATTCTTCTTAGGATGCTTAGAGTGCATGACCTTCTTAGCATTTCCCTTGTGTACCTCTTGCCTAATGAGGTTGGCATAGTCAGGAGTCTGTGACCTCAGGCTTTCCTCCTCCTGAGAGCACTTAGAAATGAGCGTGGCAATGTTCCATTTTGCATCAGAACCATGGTAGTTTATCTTAAATGGCTCAAACACAGAGGGAAGTGAGAGGAACACATAATGCAACAGAGTCATATCATCAAGTGGACAACCCAGGTCCTTAAGCTTATCCCTGGAGTTAATCATACCCATGATGTGCTCTCTCACACTGCCATTCCCATCATACTTAGTGCTCATTAGCTTGAAGAGATGGATGCTAGCATTGGCCTTGTCAGACCCCTGAAAGTACTCCTCAATCTTGTCCATAAGCTTTTGCACTTGTAGGCTCCTTAGGAAGTTCTCCCCTCATGGAAGGGGTTATGGTCATCTCCATAATCATCAGAGCCACCCTGTCAGAGCGCTCCCAACGCTCCTTCTCTTTCTCATAAATTGCAGTGCGCGCCGCAAGGGTAGGATCATTATCCCCTTCGGCGACTGGAGCAACGGGAGTTGGCTCTCTTAGAGAGTGGTCCTTATCCTGAATCCCCAATATCAGCCTGATGTTTTCCTTCCATGTGGTGAAGTTGTTCCCTCCCAGCTTCTCAACACCTTGGATGTAGCTTATGATGCTGGAGGGAGTGGGATCTGAGTAAAACAACATCAGGATAGATTTAATCAGTAATGACAACAAATATATGATTAACACAATTTTGCATCACCATTGGGCAGAGACAAAATTAAATAACATTAATAACTTTTGCATCACCGTTGGGCAGAAACAAAAGAATCTTAATACTTAGTGTTAAACAAATTTGCATCACCGTTGGGCAGAAACAAAAATGCAAACATTAAATTAATTAAAACTTAAACAATTTTACATCACCGTTGGACAGAAGTAAAATAATCATGAATTTAGAACTCACTTATATCACATGACTATAAATTGTGAACTTAAACTTAAATTTGCATAAAGAATTCCTAATTAAAATATCTCATTGGTTCAATTTTAATAAGGAACTCATATGCGCAGCGGAAACAAAAAAAATTTAACTCAGAGGTATACTCAATCATAACTTAAATACATGGAGAATACTTAGAAATATACTAAAATAAAGGAAATATCACTCATAATTCATTCTGGGCTGAATCTGAACTCATTCCCATCCGGCCCAGCAGAATACTATCTCAGCCCGCGCTAAAACCAGCCCACCTCCAGCCCATCAACTCAGCGGCTCAGCGGTTGTGTGGGCGGCTTAGCTCATCCCGTGATTCGGCTTAGCGCGCTGACTCGGCTCGAGCTTTGGTTAATGGCGCGCGGCTCGGCTCATGCGCTCGCGGGCTGCAGTTCCTCATGGGCCGGAGGCCCACAAACCGACGACTGGGCCACCGAATCGGCCCTGCGCGCGACGCGCATCATCCCCGCCCGCAGTGATCTCAGCCGTTGGATGGAACCCTAGGAGATCCGATGGTTCAGCGCGAGTTTCGTGAGTATATAATCCTGATGCACCGGTTCAAACCCTAAACCTAATTCATTCTCTCGTCTCCCCTTCTTCCTCTGCACCCCAGCCGCCGGCTTGCTCCTCACTGAGCGTCGCCGCCCTTCTCAAGGCGCACCGCCGCCTTCTGCTCATGGCGCAAGGCCGCTCGGCGCCTTCATGCTCATGGCGACGTCCTGCCCCCGCGCGGTTCCGCTCACCGGAGGCGCGTGCGACCGAGTCGCGCGCGGCTCCGTCGAGGGGTTCCGTTCGGGTGCATTCATGGGTTTGCCGGCGGCGCCGAGTCCTCATGTGCGTGACTGTGCTCATGTGCGCACGCCTAGGTGAGTTCTGGTGTGTGCTAGGGTTTGGATGTGCTCATGGATTTGAGGATTCTTATGGGTGTGCAAAACTGGATCTGAGATTTGCGTATTCTCCTTTCTTTTGGTGCTTATTTGTGACTAAGGATGCACTAAACGACGACTTGAATGGGGTTTTGCGTCGATGTGTATGCGGTTTTCATAGATCCGCAAACAATGATCTTAGATCTGCATTTCCAATCATATCTTTATACTAGTTTGTCTAATTTGCACACCAACCGACGACTTTTGACTTGATTTGCGTCGATGTGGTGCTCGGATGGGTAGAAATGGGGAGAAACCGAAAACCCTAACTTAGATCTAAAATCAAACTCACTGAAAATATGCTTAGATCTAACCATGTGTACTCATTATTCAAGAATAGATGCAAAAGGCGACTGATACCAAATGTAGGAACTTAAAACATAACTCAGGCATAAACATGATAGGATCTTGCAACTATAACATAAACACTACACAGTAGGTTAGAACATCAACCAGCAGCGATGCACGGGGACGATCCGGCCATTGTAGTGGCCGGTGATGGACTTGGTGTAGTCGTTCCCGAGCTTGGTGTAGAACGTCGGAGATCCCGCCGTCCTTCTGGTCTCCACCGGCACTGTCCTGGGACGGCGGTGAGGTGACGACGGCCTTCAGATGGCTCCAGCACCGCCGGATCGGAGTGGTGGATGTAGGGACGCTCTTAGGGTTTAGTGTCACTGGGATAACTCAAAACCTTGCCTGTCGTCCCCTTTTATCTTGCGCTGGGCGATCTGGGGCCGCAACCATGGGTTGGTTGCGCCTCCGATCAAGGCGCTAGTGGCCCACGGGCTTTCCCGCTAATCCCGTCAAACCACTCGCTAATGGGCTTTTGACCACTTTTTAACTTTATCTCCAACAAAGTAATGATGCCGTTTACACTTTGTGGTGGAACCTATCCACTTGATCTGAGTATTAAACAGACATAGTGGCGATTCTAGGGGGTGCAGGGTGGGCTCCAGCCCCTCTACCTCCCCAAAATCCATGGAGCCCCCCAAGCCCCTCCTACATTTTTGAGAAGGAAGTAGAAGGAGAAAGGGATGGGAAGAAGGAAGAAAGGGAGAAGTGCCCCCGCTTGATTTGATTTCTAGATTCGCTATTGAACAGACACTGGATGAAGGTATAATAATGATATAGGAGATTAACACGATCTTTTGTAGATCAATCTTGCAAGCAGAAACACCATTTAGGAATTAGGAACGTTTGAGTTAGGGTCACGGATGACATATGGACGAAAGAAAGCGTAACCAGTGTCATGCAAAATTTTAAACGCTAAATAGCCGGTCATCATATCATGCAGCCTAATTAGCGAGCTATGACGGCCACCTCGAGCAGCCTAGATGACAGTTCGGACAGGCCGAACGGACGGTTAAGCAGAGCCGATCAGCTATACAGCGTTCGTTAAACGGGCTAAACGACCATGTGAACAACGAGTGTCGAGTGTTAACATGCTGAACCTGCATGCGTTAGTTTGTTGCTCAATCCAAGTATGGTTTCTCTACCGTTGCGAATGAAGGTCCAAATTGTATTCCAACTACCGACCCCTCGGCCAGAAAGCGCACACCCTATTGCAGATCGGCAATCCGAAACGTGACGCCACACGGAAAAGAAAAACCCAAAATAGAAAAAAAAAAAAGAGCCGAGTCCGATCCGGCGCGAGGGATGGAGCGTGTCCGTGTAGGTCCAGTCGAGCCGAGCAAGATCCACCACACAAAAGCCACGCCACAAATCCGCCACCACCACCCCTATTTAATGCCACCCCGGCGAGAGCCTCAGCCTCTCGACCTCCCAAACCCAACCCCACCACCACCCGACCCAGCGCACCTCACGCAGCGCCGCCGCCGCCGCTCGCCGGAGAAGAGCAACAGGACAGGAGGCCTCGAGAGCCTCCAGAGCGAGCCGCCGCGACCTCCCGCCCCGATACCCTCCAGGCCGTGGCCCCCCTCCCCCCTCTGTGGTGGCCGAGTTGTAGTCATCACGGCTAGCGTTGCAGCCCTCCGGCGCGGCCCCGCAGCTGCGCAGGTGGAGCCCACGGGCACCATCGCATCCGTCATCGCCACAAGCCCCGCCCCGCACGGCGGCCGCGGGGCGTTGCCCTCGGCCGGAGGGAGCCCGTCCGATCTCCTCTTCCTCGCCGGCGGCGGTCGCGACCTACGCCTCTGAGCCCTCCGCTTTTTCCCTCCCCTTTCTTCTTCTTCTTCTAATAACTGACGACAACAAACCAACTGCTGACCCCCCGCGCCCGAGAGCGAGCAACCCCGCCCGCATCCATGGAGATGAAGCTCACCATCCGGAGGGTGCCCACCGTCGTCTCCAACTACCAGGACGACGCCGACAAGCCGCGCCCCGGCTGCGGCCGGAACTGCCTCGGCCACTGCTGCCTGCCTGGTGAGCCACCACCTACCCGCCCCCAGCTTTTTTTTCCCTCTCGATTTCTTTCTTGACAGCCAATCCCTCCCCCACACGTCGTTTTCCGGATTCGTTCATACAATCCGGCGTTTTTTTATTATTAAAAAAAATCTACCACGGCGGTTTGTTTTGCGCCTGATTCGTTCATACAATCCGGGAACTTTGCATAGTAAAGATCTCCTTTTTGTTGTCCTCCACAAAAGTTGGGGCATTTGCAGCAATATTCAACAAAGCTCATTCTTTTCTTGTTTATTAAAGAAAACCAAAATCTTTGCTATTTTTTTAGCTCTCCGTCTGGTAAAAAAATTCTAACCATCGCTTGTTTCGGCTTCAACAACTGGCATTAGGTTGGGTCAAATAAGGATATAAAAAAACCATTTCGGGCCACTAGATATTTTCTTTCCCCCAAAAAAAAATCTCAGCAGGAAAACCCATGTCATCAAACCGCATGCCAAACAGAGAGCCTTTTGTATTTATGCTAATTTTTTAAGCTTGTTTTTTTTAGAGCACTGGAAAATATAGCTTTTTAAACTCATTAGAAACCTCACTGAGACATACTCCTGGCAAGTTAGGATGGACTTTTCTTGGATTAACATTTGCATACCTTTCTTTGAACAGTTTCCAAACTTCCCCTCTACGCGTTTAAGGCGAATCCGGGAAAGAGTTCGCAGGAGGATGCTGCTTCAGCTATGTCCTTTGTCAATATTCTCCTTACTCAGGTAAATGAAATCTTGGTTTTGGTCACACGACATTAGTGAGCTGTAATAGGGAGTTTTAGGATTTAGATATTTTAGGAATGGTTTTGTTCCACATGTTGTGAGGCATGAAATTCTCTAACAAGTTAGAAAATTTTGCTTCGAGAACAGTGTCAAATATGGTTCATTCTTGAAGTACAGTGCGTATTGAGGTATCAATTTGGATGTGTCCGTGCAATTTTAAATATCAGAATGAGACAATATACCTACTATGGGACTAGAACTTGTCGAATATGATACGACACATTTGAATCTAAATGTCTACCACTAGTTCTGACAGCTTTACAGTTTCTTCTGCTAGACATTCTAAACGTGCAGAAGGTGCTGTAGTGTGAACGCTCACTGAAGTATGTTGTGAATTCCTCTTCCAAGGTTTAAATTCTGAGGTCTGTATTTTGCTTTGTATCCTAACAGTGGGAGGACAGGATGGCCCGAGGCTTATTCCGCTATGACGTCACTGCTTGTGAGACCAAGGTCATACCTGGCAACCTTGGCTTCGTTGCACAACTCAATGAAGGGCGCCACCTTAAGAAGCGCCCTACTGAGTTCCGTGTGGATCGTGTGCTTCAGCCATTTGACCCTGCCAAGTTTAACTTCACCAAAGTTGGCCAGGAAGAGGTGCTCTTCCAATTTGAGAATGGTGCTGGCGATGACAGCTACTTCCTGAATAGTGCTCCAATCACTGCTGTTGATCGTGCACCAAATGTTGTTGCTATCAATGTAAATCTCTCAGCCACACTGATAGTCCCACTTCCATTCCATCTTGAATATTATATGCCAATGACTGTTTGCAATGGTTTACAGGTGAGTCCAATCGAATATGGACACGTGCTTCTCATTCCCCGTGTTCTGGACCGCCTGCCTCAGAGGATCGATCCAGAGAGCTTCTTGCTTGCGCTGCAGATGGCAGCTGAGGCAGCTAGCCCATACTTCAGGCTTGGTTACAATAGTTTGGGTGCCTTTGCTACCATCAATCACCTCCACTTTCAGGTAATGAACCTTTCATGGTATCTAAATTTACTTCTCACCACGAAATGATAGCCAAATATCCAGTACTGTTGCAGATAGTAGTGTTGTCTTAATGTCATGTGCACTTGTATTCTTTTGATAAAATCTTCAAACACCCACAATTTCAGGATATCTGTTTTAACTGTTGAGTGATAGTGAACTTTGTGCATTGGAAATGGCATATGCATTTTGATCTGAACGATTAGCTAAAAAATTGGCTTGTTGTGCAGATGGTAACTTATTTGAAAAATAATACTGTACCTTCTCTTAACAGGCATATTACTTGTCAGTGCCTTTCCCTGTTGAGAAGGCAGCTACGCACCATATCCCTCTTTCTGAGGACACAATGAAGAGTGGGGTGACTGTGTCCAAGCTGATAGATTATCCTGTGAGAGGCCTGGTATTTGAGGGAGGGAACACGCTGAATGACCTAGCAAATGTGGTTTCCAGTGCTTGCATTTGGCTGCAGGACAACAATGCCCCGTACAATGTGCTCATTTCAGACTGTGGCAAGCGGGTCTTCCTCTTCCCCCAGGTAAACATCATTATATGCTTTTATACTTTTCTAAACTATGTGCTCAGGTCAGTTATGTATTTGCAATAGCAAAATCGTTTTCCCTGTAGCTGTAAGATTCATATCAATTGACACTGCTAGGTAATTTGCAATATAGCAAGCAAATCTTGTAAACATTTGGGTTATTTAAATTAGGGAAACAGAGGATAGAACGTGCTACATGAGCCGTAGTTCTGTCTACATTGCTTGAGATATGTTTGCATTGTCTTAACAGAAACTCTGCATCTGTTTCGATAATGCAGTGCTATGCTGAGAAGCAGGCTCTGGGTGAAGTGAGCCAGGAGCTGCTGGACACCCAGGTGAATCCAGCTGTGTGGGAGATCAGTGGCCATATTGTGCTCAAGCGTAGGAACGATTACGAGGAAGCATCTGAAACCTCTGCATGGAAGCTCCTCGCAGAGGTCTCCCTGTCAGAAGAACGCTTCGAGGAAGTGAAGGCCTACATCTTCACTGCTGCTGGTCTGGTTCAGGCCGATGAGGAGGAGGAAGCCAGCGAGGGCGAGGAAGCAACCTACGCCCCTGTTCCTGCCCACCCTCTCCCTGTCTCCGAAGGCTGCCTCGTCCTCCAGTGAGAACGTGCTGCGAGGGCTATCATCGTAATAAGCGTTTATCATCGTTGTCTCTGGTCGCCTATAGCCATGCCATAATAAGATCCCTGTTATGGAACTGCTGCCTGGTTTGGTCTTGTGGGTGTGAGCCCTGTGCTTCGCCGCCCCTGGCTCTTGTTTATGTATGCTATGTTGCTCTCTGAGGTGACTCTGGTGATTCAGTGCTCTGCAATATTAAGCGGAGGCTATGTGTATTATTATTTGGATTGTTTAGAATTAAAATGAAATGCCAAAGACATTATTACTATTATGTGCCCTTTCTGATTCTACCTTGTGGTTCGTTTTGTTATGTGATGCCTTTGCGTCTGTAAAACAAGAGAGAACTGAGTACTGCTTTGTCCTTTGTAAAGCAAACAGAATTGGTGTGTCGACAGACTTGGAGGGAAATGAGCTTCTAGAAATAATCCCATGAACATACCCTAATAACTTACCAAATATACGGATTCTGTAACAATGACATGAACTGATTCTCGATGGTACTGAACTTCAAACATGTTTATGAGATTGCAAATGCATTAAGTTGCATTGCTTGCCATCTGATTTTTCACTGGCTTGTAGTTCAGCTGTTCAGCAACAATCTACAGAGTCGAGCAGTTTGTATAAAAAATCGTAGGAAAAAAATTCAATCCACAATTTTACCACCTCGTGTAGAAATACTAGAAACATTTTAAAACAAAATTTAACCTTAGTCCCCATAACTCCTTCAACAAAACTTTTATAACAGAGTGGACGACCATGCTACAGGTGTCGAAAAAATAATATACTGTAACAAGTAAAAAAAGAAGTGTCATGAGTATGAACAATGTTGTATTAGTATCCTAGCTGGGCGGATCTCCAATGCACACGCAATTTCGTTATTCGAGTCGACGACATGAAGCGATCGCTGTTCGGATTACAAACTAAACATTATTCATTCTAATTTTTCACTATTCATTTCAACTTTTCCTCCTCACAGAACACGTTTCCTGAGACTTAGCTGTAGTGTTTTACTGCAGCTACAATGTTTTTTACTCCAATCTAAACACAACCGTTATGTTTTACTGTAGAGGCATATCAACGGATCGACGTTAGTTACCTGGCCAGTCATGGTCGGGCAATATTTTTTTTTTTGTATCGGCAAAGACCAATCATGTATTCTTTCAACTTGTTAATTTCTTCATATGTCATCCTCCCATGTCGACTTGTCAAGGTATAGTTTCATTTCCGAAGACATAATATTAGAATTATTGGGCCGGCGTGGAAGGGCACACATGGGCTCCCCTCCTCTTCAAAAGTTGTGGGCTAAGCCGCTCAACCTAACTACTGACAGTTAATCTGGAAAAAAGTCCATTAAAATCTCTATTACTAACCATTAGGATATATGAATATAGAGAGTCTCCTGAAGTTGCTCTATCTGAATTTTGCAGGACATTGATCGATAATGTAACACTTTTATTATTTCTGTTTTCCTTAATACTAAAACCTTATACAATTGCATGTGTTAAAGAATATATGGGCCACAAGAGTTGACTTTGGTATGCCCTCGAGATAAAATGAAGCAAAGACTCCAGATCTGGTCGCTCATTGCAATTAATATAGTCTCCAGCTCCGATCCAATCCATGCTCTTCCGCTGTTCCGCCCCAGCTCCAACCATGGCCATGGAGGTCCTCGCATGTGTTGGTTTTGATTACAAAGTCTGCTAATTCCTTGTGCAAGTTTGTCTGGATTGTCAATTAGATTTCATCGCTAGAGCCTAGAGCTAGAGACATCTTCTGGGCTTCTGCGGACCTTCATTTCCAGTACTGTAAGTCGTTTTTGGATTTCTGATTCTGTTTTTTTTTAATCGAAATCCTTTCTCGAAAACTGGATTATGGCTGTCTATAGTGCACCTTGATTACTCTGCTTCCCAAGTTCACATTTAGTTTCCTCGTAGTTAAAATGTCTTAAGTTACTGTCTTCCCATTGGAGCGGCGGAGCCTACCAAAATCTCATTGGTGCATGTTTCCCCACTTTTTTCAGGTGACAAATCCAAGCCGTTGGATCTAAATCAGAGCACCCCTGTTCATCTTTAAGCTCAAGCTCGCTTCTGTCACGCGTTGCCGTTGTTGGGATTGGGAGAGCACCGCTCGCCCCCGCGCCGCCGGCCTGGACGGCCTCACGACCACCCAGTCCGGTCCCACTGCCCACTTCGCGCTAATCCGGCTTCGTCGAGACGTTCCCGTGCCTCCTCCCGCTCAGGCCCTGGCCTGATGGGAGCCGAATTTCCAGGCACCTGAATACCTGACAAGGCAAGGTACGGTAATATAATAGATACGTCACTATGCACTGCAAATGTCTCACCAGCCTACAGCTATTTTTCTCCAGGGATCTTTTTTTGTGCTTGCAAACTCATTATATTATTTCCGTTCGTGATGTTTGATTTCTGTTAAAATTTTGCTTCGGAATTTCACTGCAAATTAAAGCAGTATATCTGGGAGTTTAGGCTTCAGTTAGGCCTCAATTTCGAAAGCATGGACATCTCGTTACTACATAATCTAGCTTAATTTCTGAGCAAAATTTGAATCCTGTAGACCACCTAGAGGCCTACAAGGCTGGTACGCATCTGAATTCTCGACTTTATATGTTTGATAGCTCCATCTTTCTTGTGATAAATTTCGTGAATCCAGACAAATTAATATTTATATTGCTGGTCAATCCTGTTTCCTGAATCCAACCGTTTGATTTTAGCACAGTGGACCTGTCATTTCAGTGCCTTCTGATACCCCCTTAGGTACAGCAAGAAAGAAGCTCATTGTTAGGGTTCAGTATTTAGATTGTCAGTATATATTTTTTATTTTGCTTTTATGATACATTCGTTTCGGTTTGGCCCATCAACATCAATGGGTGGAGTATATTGGTAGATGCTAAGGAACACATGCTATCATGCTATTTACAGATGCTACGTTTCTGATATTGGCAAATTCACTGTAGCATTTTGATTCGCAAACAAAGGTCCTGATTCAGTTCCCTCAGATGTAATCAGTCTTGCGGCTACTGTCATGGAGTTTTTGCCTCTAGTTAATGCAAGTTGCATCCTAGGTAAAAATATAAAAGCACATTGATGACTATTTCAAAAATATCTTATCAGATCATGGCAGGATGTCCAATCTGAAGTAGCTGCATCATGGAAGATTTACCAAACCAATAATTTTCTTATTTATCGATTCTTGTATGAGGATTTTAACAGTGCATGGAAAGGTACTAGGAAGTATCAAATTTTAACATGGATTTGTTAGGTATCTCAGTTACCAAAATTTGTAGTCTCCCAAGTTTTTCTTCAGATAAAGATCTCCCAAAGTTATAATGGTGGCACCTATCCTATGGTGATAAAATAATAATTCTTGTTTAGTCCATGCTCGATATATTTTTCCCTTCCTGTATTTTCTATTATACAAGGAGTTGTATGCACATCTCTCTATATGTAACACCTGTAACATGTATGAATATGAAGCTAAAACTCTGAGGATCTAAGAAGAATAGGTAAGGATTAGGTTGTCCTCGTGCATTGCACCAAGCCTCTTTGTTGCTTTTTCGTTCCTCAGTGTCTCTTCTATCATGGAACCGTCTTGTCTAACTGGATCGTAGCAGATTGGTCTTTTCACATCCAGGCCATAATTTATTTGTTTCGTTTTTTGTTATGCAGTTTGGCCCAAGGTCTAGGCTCTAGATTATATCATCAGCTACATATCCAAACCATTTTCCGTATTTGCATTGCGGCGGAGCTATAACAACGCTATAGCGCTTATCAACAACTGCAGCTATAACGACATCGTACTAAATAGCGGGCTATAGCGGAGCTATAGAGACTGAGAAGAGCTCTCCATTAAATGGCGTAGCCCGCTATTTCTTACATTGTTATCAAACCATTGACATTGCAGTAACTTTTTATTTCTTTTGAAGGAACTTCTATATATAAGTGCAAATGGAAGGTGGTCACAGTCATCTTCTGGAGAGCATGCTATGTGATGAAAATGCAGAGCCAACAGACATGCCAATATCGCTTCTTAAATCCATCACAAATAATTTCAATGATGCCCAGGTTATTGGTCGTGGTGGGTTTGCAGTCGTTTACAAGGTAACACTAGTAGTTCTGAACTTCCCCAAAACTTAGCTGCAGTTGACTTTAAAACCCATTGTTCAGTCTTACAGATCCATGTTGGCTGCAGGGAGTGCTTGAAAATGGAAAGGTCGTTGCTGTCAAGAAGCAGTCCAATTTGAGTATGGATGAGAAGGAATACATTCAAGAAGTTCGTTGTCTACTGAGGGTGAAGCACAAAAATATTATTCGATTTCTAGGATACTGTGCTGATACACAAGGGAAAATGTGGGACCACGGGGGAAAGCTTGTCATGGCAGATGTACGAGAGAGGTTACTCTGCTTTGAATATGTACCTAATGGGACACTGAAAGACTATATCACTGGTATGATCTTATGGTTTTTCCTAATGTTTCTTTCCATTTTTATTACTTGTGTTGAATATGATCTGGTCCAATAATTTTCACATATGTAACAGAAATACACTTATCACATGCTTTTGTGTCTCCTAGACTCCTACATAGCTACAGTTTAAGGATTAAGGACTTTAACCTTGTTCTTATTATGTCACCTTTGCAGATGCATCTTGTGGACTAGAATGGAGAAAGCGCTATCAGATAATCAAGGGAATTTGTGAAGCCTTGCATTACCTTCATGAAATGCGCATAGTACATTTAGATCTCAAACCTTCCAATATATTGCTGGATGATAACATGGTACCAAAAATTGCTGATTTTGGTATTTCAAGGTGCTTTGATCAAGAGCAAAGCTGGGTTATTGCAACACAAGTAGTTGGAACACTGTAAGCTATCTCCTCTAGCATGCTATTTGTCTTGATCGGTTAAGAATTATGTTCAATCAAATATTCCCGTTAATTAACAAAAATATATTAATTCCCATGCAGGGGATATTTGGCTCCAGAATGCGATACTCGAATGATCACATACAAATTAGATATGTATAGCCTTGGTGTTATAATCAAAGAGATACTGACAGGCCGAAAGGCATATTCATCAGTTGAGAATGTAAGAATGATTCTGTTTAACCATACCACGATTCATTCTAATATGCACATATAAGTTGTACAGAAGCGAAAAAATGTCCATGCCATTAGACAAAATTTTCTTTTAAGCTACTCCCTCCGTCCCAAATTTTAGGTCATGTCACATCTGACTTTTGTTTGTGTCATATGTCCATATGATTAGTACAGATTATCAATCTGCTATTTGAAACTATGTTATTCTTCTTCTTATATCCACATAATATAATCCATTAAAATTTCATAGGTACTCGAAAGCTGGAGGAATAGGTTGAAAACATCATCAGCACTAGACACAGTTTTGGGACAGATAAGAGTTTGCTTTGAGATAAGCACGGACTGCATAGAGCACAACCCAGAAAAGAGACCAAATACAAAGCGTATAATAGAATTGCTTAAGCAAACAGAATGTATGGATGAGTTTAATGAAACTGATGTGCAGGTATGGTTTACTCTTATTGTTTCCCTGGTTATGTGATCAGCTTTTTTTCAGGTTAATTATTGTGACCAGCTTATAAGTGGAGAATATTCTAAAAACAAACTTAGTTGTGCACGGTCGCACAGAGGCTGGAGACTATTCTTTTTTTTTTTTTAAAAAAAAATATGGTTTGCTCATGCACTCACCATATAACATATACATGCTCACTAAGCCCATTTTCTGAGAACTTCTGTCCATTTTTTTTTTCATTTTTGATCGCTCGAGTTCGTGACATGTTTAAGATTTCCAAGTCATGGAGTATTAATTTTTCAATACCGTTTCATGTGTGAGTGAGCTGGTGGCTCTAAAATTGAAAGAAGCAAACCAAATTTCATTTATAATCTATAGGACACTCCTCTCCATGATGATATTTGTAAATTTTTTTCCATACATATGAGTCACTGTTCAAGTTGAAATTTCTTTTCATGGCAGACAATTCCACAGCGGGTATTATATATAATATTTTCTGGCACTCTTTGGGCTGCACCTGGCTTAATTTGCCCCTGGCCTACACTACACATAGACAACCTAGTGAAATGCACAATTGCGTAATGCAACATACCAATATGAACTTCTATGGAACTCCTTAGAAAATAGCGTTTTCGAGCACATGCCTCTGAAATTCATGTGGAAGTTTATTTTCACAGCGGTTGTCTTTAGATGCCCGCCTATGAAAATCAAGTCCTACAATTTTTGCACAAACACGAGTGTGTGGTATATAGTATTTGAGCTGGCCACTTGTATCCCTGTGTTCTAGTTATGGTTAATTCTGTAGCATGCCTCTACAAATTGGTTGTAATTAATTTAACTGTTTTGAGACCATATTCCTAACACCTATTCTCCATGTTGCAATGTATTTTGTAGTCTTTTTGGAGCAAATCTTTTAATATTGCTACCACCTCATGTAAAATATGATGGGACATGCATGATACAGGTGCCAGCATTTAACGACGACGAGAAGCCTCCAAGTTTCAGTGCAAGTACAGTCCATCACCCCTATTTTTCTAATAATAATATTCTATACACGCAGAAAATGGATGAGCCATCATCATTTCCTTTTCATGGGTTCAGGTGCAGGTACCAAGGGTCATGTGACGATGGAGTCGGTGAAGTACTTGAAGGAGGATGCCGCGCTGACGGCGGACACGGTGAGGGCGATGATCGAGATCAAAGCCACATCGTCCGCCACCTTACTAAGCAAGCGACTGGACCTGGTTGCCGTGCTGGACGTGAGCGGCGGCATGGAGGGGAGAAAGATGGAGAGCATAAAGAAGGCCGCCAAGTTCGTGATCATGAAGCTCACCCCCGAAGACCGCCTCTCCATCGTCACCTTCTCCGACGACGGCGCCACCAGGCTCAACCCGCTGCGCTTAATTACGGGGGCTGCCCAGAAAGAGCTCTGTGCCCTCGTGGACGGCCTGCAGGCCGCCACCGGCGGTGGTGGGACCAACATCAGAGCAGGCCTCAAGACCGGGCTGGCCGTGATCGCCGACCGCGTCAACACCAGGGCCCGCGTCCCCAACATCTTCCTCATGTCCGGCGGTTACCAAAGCTCCGCCAGCGGCGACGCCAGGCACCTCGACCCTGGCAAGGCGGCCACCATCTACACGTTTGGCTTTGGCAGCGATACGGACCACAGGCTGATGGCCGACATCGCCGCGAAAACACCGGGCGGGTGCTTCACCTCCTTGCCGGACGGGTCCAACTTGAGCGTGCCCTTCGCGCAGCTGCTCCCCGGCCTCCTTACCGTGGTCGCGCAGGAGGTGAGGCTCATCATCACGCCCAACACGGCGGACGGCGACGTGGACGCCGTACACGTGCAGGGCCCCACCGGCGTCGGCTACACGCAGTCCACCGACGCCGCTACCGGCGCGATCACCGTCAACTTGGACACCCTCAACGCCGGAGAGAGGCGCAGGGTCGTCGTCGAATTCTTGCTCAAGGACGTGAGCGCCGCCGCCAGCGAGGCGTACGAGGCGGTCTTGGGCGATATCCAGCTCATCTTCAATGCCCGGGGGAAGTGGCTAGTCCGCCAGACACCGGAGGAGATCCAGATAATGCGCACCCCGACGCCATCGCAGGCCAGCGACGACGAACATGACGTCCGTCGATGAGCGAAAATCCGAACTTGTGTTAATAGTCTGCGTAACCGTATTTGTCATGTGATTCAACGTGGCAGGGCTAAAATCCGAAAAAGAGCAAAAACCCACGCGCAGAAATCGAACCCAGAGTCAATACATTCACCCGTAGATTTTCTCATTCCAGAATCCACAGAATCCAGATCCCAACGCTCCCGACGTCCACAACGGCGACCAACAGAACTGTTTACTTTCATCATAGTCCAAGTTGGTGTTTATTTCACTCTCGATTTACCAATCCTGCATCTCGCACGATTCAATTTCTAGGTTTGCAACGCCATCCATGGTACCCCATTCGAAATGTGCCGGTGACATGGCTGTAGGATCTGGAGCTTCTATACCTGCTGCGCTCGTTGAAGCTCCTGACCATCTGACCGTGAGGGCCATGACAGTGCTGCTGTACCGGTGGAGTTGAGGACCAATAGAGATTTACAACAAACACTCTATCTCCCACCAAGACTTTCCAGGTTCTTCCGATTTCTTATTTTATCCCCTAGGCATGACATGGCCAATCATAAATGTAATACTTTTAATCTGTGCCCTTGCTCCATCGACCGTTTTCCTTAATAAAACCTTTTTATACAATTTCAGGTGTTAAAGAATACTACACATGAACCACAAGGGTTGACTTTTGTAAGCCCAGGAGGTGACATGAAGCAGACTTCAGATCTGGTCTTAGCTCATTGCAATGGAGTCTCCAGTTCCGATCCCCCAGCTCCAACCATGGCTGTCAAGGTCCCCGCATGTGTTGGTATTGATTACAATTCTGCCAATTTCTCGTGCAAGTCATTTTTGGTTGGCCTGCTCCAGTCTGTTGATGTCTTTTTCCTGATCTTGAGCAGCTCTGGATCGTGCCTAAGATTTCATTGCTAGATGCTAGACGTCTTCTGGGCCTCTGCGGATCTTCATTTTCCAGCACTGTAAGTCGTTTTTATATTTCTTATTCTGTTTTTATCGAAATCTCTTCTCGCAAACTGGGATTATGCAGATTAATATCCTTACTCCAGGGTTTGCGGCGTTATAGTTTTCCGACGGCTATAACAACATTGTACTAAATAGCGGGCTATAGTGGCTGAGAAGAGCTCTTCACTAAATGTCGTAGCCCGCTATCTCTAACATTGTTATCAAACCATTGTCATTGCAGTAACTTTTTACTTCTTTTGAAGGAAACTTTTGTGTATAATTGCAAATGGAAGGTGATCACAGTCTCCTGGAGAGCATGCTATGTCATGAAAATGCAGAGCCAGCAGACATGCCAATATCACTTCTTAAATCCATCACAAATAATTTCTCTGATGCTCAGCAAATTGGTCGTGGTGGGTTTGCAGTCGTTTACAAGGTAACACCAGTAGTTCTGAACTTCTCCAAATCTTAGCTGTTATTGACTTTAAAACCCATTGTTCAGTCTCACAGATCATGTCGACTGCAGGGACTGCTTAAACATGGAGAGGTCGTTGCTGTCAAGAAGCTGTCCAATTCGATTGGTATGGATGAGAAGGAATACGTTCAAGAAGTTCGTTGTCTAATGAGGGTCAAGCATAGAAATATCATACGATTTCTAGGATACTGTGCTGATACACAAGGGAAAATGATGGACTATGAGGGAAAGTTTGTCATGGCAGATGTACGAGAGAGGTTACTCTGCTTTGAATATGTACCTGCGACACTGAAAGACTATATCACAGGTATGATCATACAGTTTTGCCTTGTGTTGAATATTATTTGGTCCAATAATTTCCACATATGTAACAGAAATACACTTAATCAAATGCTTGTGTGTCTCCTAGACTCCTACGTAGCTACTCTGTATAGTTTATGAGTTTAAAGATTATGGACTTCAACCTGCTTGCTCCCTTTTTCTTATGTCATATTTTCAGATGCGTCTAGTGGACTAGAATGGAGAAAGCGCTATCAGATAATCAGGGGAATTTGTGAAGGCCTGCATTACCTTCATGAAATGCGCATAGTCCATTTAGATCTCAAACCTTCCAATATATTATTGGATGATAACCTGGTACCAAAAATTGCTGATTTTGGTATTTCAAGGTGCTTTGATCAAGGGAAAAGCTGGGTTACTGTGACAACGCTAGCTGGAACACCGTAAGCTATCTGCCTCTAACATGCTATTTGTTTTGATCAGTTAAGAATTATGTTCAATCAAATTTTCCCGTTAATTAACAGCGCTACATTAATTCTCATGCAGGGGATATTTGGCTCCAGAATCATATAATATTCAAAAGATCACATTCAAATTAGATATGTATAGCCTTGGTGTTATAATCATAGAGATACTGACAGGCCAAAAGGGATATTCCTCAGTTGAGGATGTAAGAATGATTCATTTTAACCATTTCATGATTTTTTGACACTAGTTAAAAGATTATGGTTCATCCCTAAAAACAAATCTGAATTGCACATCCAATTTGTACAAAGTGAAAATTGTACATACCATTAAACAAAATTTTCTTGTAAGCTATATGTTAAGAGTGAAAGGGGCATAGAAAGAATATATTAGCCTAATAAAGTTCAGAGAGCCTGAGTAGAAAGGATTTTTTTGGAACAAACCAAAAGGTATAAATAAGATATTTTCTGAACTTTAGGCGTTGTTCCCCACAATTTCGGGCCTGTCTCTATAATTTTGCTCTTCTCCAGGGTCCGGTAGACAAATACTTGGGTTGATCACTTGCTTGTAAAGTGTTCCCTATAATACATCTACGTCTTTTCGCCTGCTTGCATTTTTCTTAAAAAGGTAAAACCTAGTTTTTTAGGGTGTAATGTTGACTAATAATTCAGTGATGAGGTAGCATGCTAAAGAGTTACAGAGCGAAGTTTAGAAACACCATCAAGGCTTGAGTTTTGCAGTTTCAAAAGTGAACTTATTTGCTTTCATTTTTTCAGGGCATCATGGAAAGTGTATGAATATTTATTCAATAAATCCTACCACCTCGTAAAATGTAATTAATCAAAGAATGAGCAAAATTATGTTATGTCCTAAGGAGTGACAAAATCGCTTGGCCTTTTAAAATCTTAGCATAAATTATCCCGGCCCTTCAATTCCGAACGGTTGATATTCTCTGTAGTAAAATATCTCCTAAGACAAGTACATGGCACTCTTGGCAGGAATTATATTGTTTACGTAGCATAACATCTCACAAGAATTAGGGACAATGATTTTCTGTTAATTGTTTTCAGAACTGTTGTGCGTGGTTTAGTAACATGGTGATATCTTATCGACTTTTATTTGTTCGTGTCACAACACATGTCCATGTGTGATTACTATACAATCTCCTGTTTGAAAAATATTTTATTCTTCTTATATTCATGTAATCCATTAAAATTTCATAGGTACTCAAAAGCTGGAGAAATAGGTTGAAGACATCATCAGCAATAGACACAGTTTTGGGACAGATAAGAGTTTGCTTTGAGATAAGCATAAAATGCATGGACATGGACCCGGAAAAGAGACCAACTACGCAGCATATAATAGAATTGCTTAACCAAACAGAGTGCATGGACGAGGATAATGAAAATGACGTGCAGGTATGGTTTACTCTTATTGTTTCCCCGGTATCAGCATATAAGTGGAGAATAGTATAAAAACTTGGTTGTGTGCGGTCGTAGAGGCCAGAGACCATTTATTTCTTTTCTTCTTGTTCTAAAAAATATGGTTTACTCACTATGCCCATTTCCTGAGAACTTATGTCGATCACATTTTTCATTTCTGATCGCTCAAGTCTGTGGATAAGGTTAAGTCAATAATCTTTCAACATGCTTAAAATGCCCCAGTCGTGTGAGTATTAATTTTGCAATATCCATTGATGTGTTGGTGGGCTAGTGGCTCCAAAATTGAAGGAAGCAAACTAAATTTCAACATGCTTATTCTTTCATCGATTATCTGTAATCAGCTTATAAGCCTATGATTTGGACCATATCATTAGGCATACATCTCGTTAGTCCAAATGATTCTGTTGCCACTTAATCACTAAGGTCACAATTAATATCGCTAAAATCATAATTATGTATGTCCACCATATTTCTTACAATTATATATCCCCATGTGGTAATGTATTTCGTAGTCGTTTTAGATCAAATTAATATTGCTATCAACTCATGTACAATATGGGACATGACACAGGTGCCAAATGTCAAGCTGGAGTTAGAGAGTGGTGGAGTGAAAAATAGCAAACAAGGCTTAACAACGGCATTTAAGGACGATGAGAGGCCTCCAACTTCCAGTGCAAGCTTCAGTCCGTCACCACCCCTATTCTAATATTCTATACATGCAGAAAACAATCGGGTGGATATAATAAAGATGCATGATGGTTGATCGAATAATCATTTGCTTTTCATGTGGGCTCGGGTGCAGGGGACGTGGATGGTCTGCTGACGATCAAGCACGTCGAGTACTTCAAGGAGGTTGCAGCGCTGATGGCGGACACAGTGGCTGCGGAGGTGGAGATCAACGCCACATCCTCCACCGCCGTCAGGGAGGGTCTGGACCTGGTTGCCGTGCTCGATGTTAGTGGCAGGATGGAGGGGCAGAAGATGAACAGCATGAAGAAGGCCATGCTGTTCGTGATCATGAACCTCACCCCCATGGACCGCCTCTCTATCGTCAACTTCTCCGACACCGCCACCAGGCTCAGCCCTCTGCGCTCCATGACGGCTGCTGCACAGAACGACCTCAAGGCTCTCGTCGACGGCCTGCTGCAGGGTGGTGGTAGTGGTGGGTCGAACATCAAAGCAGGCCTGGAGACCGGCCTGGCTGTGATCGCCGACCGCGTCAACGTCGAGGCCCGTGTCGCCTCCATCTTCCTCGTGTCCGACGGGCACCAAACCTCCGGCGACGCCAGGCAGGTTGACCCTGGCAAGGTTGCCACCATCTACACGTTTGGTTTCGGCAAAGGCACCGACAACGAGCAGCTGATGACCGACATCGCCGAGAAAACACCGCGTGGGACCTTCAGCTCTGTGCCCGAGGAGGGGCCCCAGGTGACCCTGCCCTTCTCAGAGCTGCTTGACGACCTCCACACCGTGGTTGCGCAGAACGTGCAGCTGACCATCACGCCCATGACATGGGACGGCCACCTGGACACCATAGTGGTGGCTCCCGCTGGCGCCGGTTACATGCAGGCGACCGACGCCGCCACAGGTGATATCACCGTCGACTTTGGCATCCTCTTCGCCGGAGAATGGCGCCGGGTCTTCGTCACCCTCACGCTCAAGGGCGTGACCACCATCGTCAGCGGGGACGAGCATGACACGCCCTTGGCTGACATCGAGCTCCGCTTCACCGCACAGGTGAATCCGGGAGACAGCATTTACCCGGGTCCGGGTAGGATCGAGATACTGCGAACCTGGTTCCCATCTCAGGCCCCTGATGTGAGCACCAAGTTGCGGCAGGTGAAGGCCGAGACCATCAGGCGGCGGCATGCCGAGGCTATCAGGAAGGCGAGGTTGCTTGCGGACAATGGCCAGCTCGACGACGCACGGTACAAGCTGGTGGACGCACAGAGGGCGCTGGAGGAGGACAATGTGCTTGACAACGGTGAGAATAAGCTGGTGAAGTTGCTCCAAGTTGAGCTGGTGAAGCTAGTGAAGCTTATGGAGACCAAGGACCTCTACGAGGCGGAAGGCCGCGCCTACGCCCTCGCCTTCGAAACCATCCATGCCCGCAGGCCTCCCCGATGAAGATCGATGGCATCAGCCTCTTCGCCGCACCGAAGATACGAAGCAGGGGATCGTTGCCAACCCGCTCACTAACGTTACTGATCAAGGCGCTGCAGACCATCGAGAAGATCCTCGACCCAAGAACATAACCTATAGTGAGTCATCGTGAAGCTCGATCGTATCGATCTTTATTTCCTCTTCTGTCTTTTGCCTTTTTTGTTCATGATTTATTTATCTGCCACACGTTCGTTTCCCAAAAGCACGATTCAATTCCAGAGTGCACACCACTCGCTTCGATTTCCATCAGTGTACCTTGCTACACTCAGTGCCTTGTGTATCTTTTTCTAAGCTGTATGTATTGTAACAGGTATTTCTGAATTGAATTGGTAATAAAAAAACGTTATTACTGCGCTCTCTCTCTCTCTCTAAATTTTCAACCATTTCAAATTTTCTGTAGGGTCAAACAATTTGCAAGATGTCACCTTGCAAATCACCCCTCGCATCTCCTCTGAGCGCATTCTTGGTCAACATAGTGTGGCACGGACTGAAGTTTGCATAATTTTCACGAATAGATTGGTTTCCACCTAATATGTTGCCTCGTAGATTATAGGATTCGGTGTACTCCCTCCGTCTAGAAATGATAATCGTATTTTGGCTAGCCAAAAGTCAAACTTTACAAACTTTGACCAATAATTAGTTAAATTATAAGCAAAATTAGAATATAAATTTTGCATCAATATATTTGTACTCGAAGATATTTGAGGTGGCATTGAGTCTTTTGCAATTGACATTATATTATAAGAAAAATTATACGCTGAAATACGACTATCATTTTGTGATGGATGGGGTAATAAACTTACAAATATGTAAATTGTCCAAATTGAACATAGTATAGGGACAAAATTGAATACCATATATAACCATGCCAGTTAATGTCAACAAACGGAAGGGTCAGAATTGCATTCATAATTTCCATTTATTGATGCAGTAGATTTTGTCGTTGCTGCAAGGGAAGACGAAATGGGAATACATAATCCTCGCAGAACACATTACACATGCTGAAAACCTCGAGCGACCGCACTGTTCGTCAAAACTCAATGTGTCAGAAAAGAAAGGTCCGTTTTCAATTGTAGATGGCTCCATACCTGACAATTGGGCCCATACCAAAAATATTTTTTATTCGTCTTAAAAAATATAATTGCACGGTGACGTTTCGTTGAGACAAAACTTAAACAGAACAAACGGATGTCAAAACTGCACTCCTAGCTCCTAAGGCTACACAGAATCTATTTCTTGATGCAGCAGATTTTATCCGTTGCCAGAAGGGAATACGAAATGGAAATACAGAGTCCTAGGAGTACACATTACAAATGCTAAAAATTACGGAAAAGAAATGTCAACGCGATGATCCAGCTAGCAACCGCTGTACGTAGATGTGCTGATGTTCTGTAAAATGAAGCCAGGGCCGGCGCCATGCATGTCCAGTTGTAGAAAGCCGCCGCGATGGAAGACAAGCACCTCTCTCCTCGCTGTGGCCGTGGCTGGTCGTTTTCTGTAAGCTCATGCATATTGTCTTACGTCGCCGCGAAGCCATGCATATTCAACGTACTGATGAAGGAAGGGATAAAACTGAAGACCATATATAAACAATTCAAGTTAAACACAACAAACGGAAGGGTCAAAATTGCACTCCTTAATTTCCATTTTTAGACGCTGCGTATTTTGTCCGTTGCGGTGTACAGAATCCTCGGACAACACATTACACAATGCTGGAAACCGAGCGATCGCACTACTCGTCAAAGCACACACGCACGTGCCAAAAAGAAATATGGCAACGTGATGATCTAGCACTGACTCGCTCTAGATATGCTCATGTCCTACCTATAAATCAAGCCACGGCCGGCTCCGCGTCCAGTACTAGAAAGCCGCCACAATGGAAGACGTCAATCAGCTCCGCCTCGCCATGGCCGTGCTGATGCTCGTCGTCATCATCTTCGTCGTCTGTAGGCTCAAGTTGTCTTCCATCGCCACGAAGCCGAAGCTGAACCTGCCACCTGGTCCATGGACGCTGCCGCTGATCGGCAGCCTCCACCACGTCGTCTTCGGCAACGGCACCCCGCTGCTGTTCCGTGTTCTACGCAGGCTCGCGCAGAAGCACGGCGCCCTCATGACGATCCGCCTCGGCGAGGTTCTGGCGGTGGTGGCGTCATCGACCGAGGCGGCGCAGGCGATCCTGAAGACGCACGACGCCGCGTTCGCGGACAGGTTCACGCCCACGACCTTCGCCGCCGCCGAGTACGACGGCGCCGCCGACATCATCCTCTCCCCCTACGGCGAGCGGTGGCGCCGCCTCCGCAAGGTGGTCGTCCAGGAGATGCTCACCGCCGCGAGGGTCAGGTCGTTCACGCGCGTCCGCGAGGAGGAGGTGGCAAGGTTCGTGAAAGAGGTCGCCGTGTCCGCCGCCGCCGGTGACGAGGTGGATTTCTCCATGGGCGTCTCCAAGCTCGTCAACGACGCCTTCGTGAGGGAGTGTGTTGGGAGTAGGTGTGAGTACCAGGACGAGTACCTCGACGCCATCCACACGGCCATCCGGCTCTCGTCGGGGGTCACCCTCGCCGACCTCTTCCCGTCGTGGAGAATCGTGCAGATGCTCGCCACCGCGCCGCGCAAGGTCCTCGCGTGTCGCCGGAGGATCGACCGCATCCTCGAGAAGATCATCCACGAGGCCAAGGAAGCCATGGACGACATGAAGGACGCAGCTCACGACAGCTTTGTTGCTGTCCTGCTCAGGCTCCAGAAGGAGGGCACCATGCCCGTCGAGCTCACCAACGACACTATCATGGCTCTCATGTTTGTAAGTCGATCGCCGTCTCTCATCAAGCTCATCACCATCTATCATGAATTGCTCGAGGAAGCTGACATGTGACAATGATGTTTCTGTTCTGCTAGGACATGTTTGTTGCGGGCAGCGACACGTCGTCGACGACGCTGAACTGGGCCATGACGGAGCTGATCCGTTCCCCGGCGGCCATGGCCAAGGCGCAGGCCGAGGTACGAGAGGCCTTGAAAGGGAAGACAAGCGTCACCGAGGAAGACATCGCCGGGCTCAGCTACCTCAAGCTAGTGTTCAAAGAAACCCTACGGCTGCATCCCACGTCACCGCTCCTGATCCCACGTAGATGCCGGGAGACGTGCCAGGTCATGGGCTACGACATCCCCAAGGGCACGGCCGTGTTCGTCAACGTGTGGGCCATTGGTAGGGACCCCATGTACTGGGACGACGATGCCGAGGAGTTTAGGCCGGAGCGGTTTGAGACTAATGGCATAGATTTCCGAGGGACCAACTTTGAGTTCCTGCCGTTTGGCGCTGGCCGTCGTATGTGCCCTGGCATCAACCTTGGGCTGGCCAACATCGAGCTTGCACTGGCGAGCCTTCTATACCACTTTGATTGGAAGCTCCCTAAGGGGATGGAGCCTGAGGATGTCGACGTATGGGAGGCTGTAGGAGTGGTTGCAAGCAAGAAAACCAGCCTCGTGTTGCACCCCATTACTGTCATTCCTCCAGCTGATAATGCGTAAATAATTATATAGATACATGGCAACGTATCCTATGAGAATTCAATTCCTACGAGAACTAATCTAGGCTACATAATCTTGATCCAAGTGTGATCGAAGGGGAAGATGGGAGGGGGATTTGCAAAAGTTAGTCATAACTTTTGCAAATCCCCCCTCCCACCTCTCCCTACACGCTCCTCCTGGACCAAGATCATGTGGCTCAGATTTGAGTTCCTATAATTCTCATAGGAATTGGGTTCTCGTGGAATACGTTGCCTAGATGCATATGCTTTAATGATTAGTCCGATTGTAAAAAAAACAGTGGTAGACTTGTATTACATGTACCCAATCTATGTAATATAAGTTTTATGTAATAAAACCATAAATGTTGTGTTGATTTATAAAAGTTCAGTTGTTGGCCTCGAGTTATCACCACAACTTGATAATGGCCCTGTTTGTTACTGCTTTTCTTTTTTTTAAGGGGACTACGGCGGGCAAGATACCAGCGTGAACTTCATTAAAAGGTGCGGTAAACCACAAATTACAACAACAACTGCATCTCAACACAAGACAAAAAGATTACATGATGAGCTGCGAGCACAACATGACGAACACAATAGAAAGAAAGAGAAACTCCCAAATTAGGGGCAAAGATCGCGATTTGTAAGGACGAAAGCAAACCACACTTCGTCACAAAGTATCGAGACCTAGCAACATACTTGAAGCTCATAATGGAACTGTTTCTCGACCAGCTTCTACTTGAACCTCATAATGTGCCAAACGTTAAGCTTTTCCCACAAGCTCCCTTTCATATGCAACCCGGGGCTGATCGAGCGACTTCCCCGCATTCCCCTCCCTCTATGTCCCCTTCTTCTCTCCTCATGCTCGTGCTTTCCCATCCCCATCAGCGGCCGCGCCTCCACCGCCCCTGTGCTGGCCTCACCTCCCTCTCCGACCATGCCTCCTTATTCCCCCACCGCCGGCCATCCATCCATCCTCGTTTCTCCTTCTTCCCCCTCTTTATGTCCAATGTCTCCACTACCCTACACGACCGGTTGTCGCTGCCACATTCCCACGACTCTACCCCGTTGAACGCCACTACTTAGTAGCCTCCTTCGCCACCGGTCTGCCCCCTGTCGCCTCCTTGCTAGTTACCTCCCTCCTCATCGGTGTCACCCTGCCGACCACCATGTTGTTGCCTCCTCTGCTCCTCGGCTCTGCCCCATCGCCTCCTCACATCTCTCCAATACATCCTTGTTGCTCCTCCTTAGCCGACAGCTCATCGATTCCCCTCGGTACCTTGGCTCATCCCCCGTCGGCACCTCGATGGCAGCGGTGCGCTGGTACGCGGTGGTGCACCGCACACAGGGGAAACATCGACACACGTGGGGTGTGGTAGCCTGCGAGGGGGCGGCCGCAACACCAACAAGCATGCCTTCTGGGCTGGCCCGACATGTCGTTCTTTACAGGCTAACCCGTCATGAAATGGGACCATGGCCCGTGGTTGGGCCGTTGGTCAGCACGATGGTGTGCACGGCCCGACCCAGTACGAGCACGACACAGAGATTTTCAGGCCACGCTGGGCCTGGGCCAGGATCGAACCACCCATTTGGACATCTCTTGGATGGGTCATCTACCTCTAGGCTTCAAATATAGGTCATCCATAGAAAGATATACTCTCCCTCCTTATATGAAAAGGAAGTCATGTAGAACATTGACACGGTGTTCCAAACATAGTTTTGACTAATATTTTTTTGCTATAAAATATTCCTAAAATATATTTAAAAATACTTATATGAAACTACATTTCAATACGAATCTAGTCATATCATTTTCACATTTCTAAACTTAACATATAAAAAATATTTGCAGTTAAAGTTCAAAAAGTTTGACTCAAGATAATTTTAAAACGATTTTTTCTTTTTCCTATACAGAGGGGGTACAGAGAGACTTATGTGCAACATTTATGTGACTACCATGCAGGCATGCACCTACCGGAAGGATGCATGGATTGATTGATGTTCTATTAGCAGCCCTCATTTTTAATTGTGTGATAAGCACACGGATCTACATCCAAACTCACTAATAATAACTACCCAGATGGAAATGGAAATACTGAATGCAACTGCCAACTGCATCAAATGATCCATACTTACAGTAGTCGTGTAAGGCGGCTAGCCGCCTCTACAGTCTCAGCTAACTATCGATGATGATGACCCATGGATGCATCATATGTGACCCTCCAACTACTTACTGCCGGTCTCTTAACTCCCAACCGTCCATGGAGATGGTCAGGCCATGGGTGCCCCATGTAACTGCTCCTCGTCAGTCATCACTCGTAGTACACGACATGCGCTCCATACGTATCATATGAAAGCATGGCTAATAGAACATGCATACTTTATTATTACTCATATCTACTTAACAAGTGGTTTTGCAATTTTGATGGCACAAGAAGAAATTATACCAAATAAAATCTCACCATTAGCTTTGGGCTGATGTCAGCCCATTGTCATCCCTCTGTCCTCCCCCTCTTGCCGGCAATGGATTGAGAAATAATCCATCCTTGGGTAGATTTTAGCGGATGGACCTGGCTGAAATCAGCCCAAAAGAGATTGACATATTTTGTTTTGTTTCTATTTAAAATTGTTATTATTTTTTTTATATTAAAAACATTAAACTATACTTCTTGATTTACAAAAAAAAAACACGTGTATTTTAACACATGGAGAATTCAATAAAATTACGGCAATCATTTTAATTAAATTCAACACTTGTTTTGCCACAAGAACAACCACTGTATGGAAGAGCCCTTGAATTATTGCAAAGGATGATAGACTTGCCACAAGAACAACCAGGCCACTGTTGTCGTAAAATATGTAGAATTGATCATCATCCATGAACTTGTGCATGAAACAGAAGCAAATTATCAAATGGTACACGGAGACTACTAGTGGAGGTATGGCAATTATGGTAGTAGGGGAAAATGAAAAATCCTGTATTTGATTCAAGAAATGAGCCAGTAATGACCGGACCAGTATCCCAATTGTAACTCTACATCTTGGATCCGAATTGTCTCATCCAGCGATGAACAAAACACTATATGACCATATATATACCCATATGTAGGTGTTGCGCTATATATATAGGCTATACAAGTATATACATATACACCTATATATCAGTTGATATTTCGGAAGCGATTGAGCTGCTGCTAATTATTTAATAAATTACTTAAATCTAAGAAGAAGAGTGCTAAGAGAGCGTGATGAAGTCGTGGAGTGAGCCGACGAGGCTGGGCGGCCAGTGCTTGGTGTCCCTGACGTAGGCGAGGTCCGTGTAGTGCGGGTCCAGCAGCGTGGCGATGGCGAACTGGTTCTCCGCCAGCAGCGCCGCGTGCTTGTCCGCGTACAGCGCCGCCGCAAGCGCCGCGTGGATCTCTGCAACCAATGCAAATATCATATCGATCGATCAGTTCAGTTGCTCGATCCGACGATAAGTTAAGCATGGCGGCCATGGCTGCATGCATGTAGGAGACTGTGTGTGATGGAATAATAATCGACCTGGATATCCCTTGAGGGCGATGGAGACGTCCTCCATCTCGGCGATGGACTCGTCACGGTCGCCGATCTCGTAGAGCACGAGCGCCCTCCCGACCCGCGCGTACTCGGACAGCGCCAGGTCAGCGTACTCCCTCACCACGCGCGTGAACGACGCCAGCGCCTCCGGGAACTCGCCGCGCGCCTGCAGCTCCCGCCCAAGCTCCAGAAGCCTCACGGCCTCACCGACGCGCCGCGACACCGCCGCGCTCGCCGCCTTGTCGGCCTCCGTCACCACCGGCCCGTCGTACCCCACCAAGGCCGCCGTCCCTACTTGTTCTCCTCCTCCTCCTCTGTCTCCGGCCGCCGCCCGCGCGCCGGCGCCGGTGCTGATGCTACTTCCGGCCGCCGCGAGGAGCAGGCCGGAGGACACCATGAGCACCTGTCGCCTCGTCGTCCTTCTTGTCGATGGCGATGGGGGTGGTGGTGCCGGAAGCGGCGGCGGGACCACCGCTCCGGCGGCGACCGGCGGCGAGGGAGGAGGCTGCATGGGGAGGGTGGTGTGGTGGCCTACTGGCGTGGCGCTCACATGCCGACGTGTCGTCGTGTGCAGACAGAGGTGAGGGAGCGAGGGTGAGATAAGGTTTCAGAGGCCAGACAGCTAGCTAGCTGCTCAAAAAATGTGAGTCGGACTCGGAAAGCGCGACAGGCAATGCAAGTAGGTTGGTGAAAAGAATGGTCAGGAATGATCATGAAATGAACGGTTCGGACAAGAGACACCACGACAGACAACGGTTTCAGGCAGGCACGAGATTGATGGACGATGAGCCAACAAGTAACTTATTAGATTAGTTTTTGCTGAGACTACACCTCAACAATGAATCACGTTGGAAAGCACCTTGTTGTAGGCTGTATCCAGGCTCATCATTTGTGTTCAAGATAGAATCAAGGTATATGCCTTCAAAAGGTAAAATTGATTATCTACAAATGCTAAAACGGACGGACGACCCTTTATTATTTGAACACACAAAGGGTGACAAAAAAGGAGAGCGAGGCTTCTGAAACTGAAAGGTATTCGTGTACTCAACAATCCAGACAAGAAATGTGAGTAAACAATAAACACTCTCATGCACAGCGCATTTGGCAAGTCATATACACCTGTCCATAACTAGATAAAGATACAATATAATCCTTGCAAATCTGGCATGCAAATCTAGAGCATGATGCGTCATACTCCACTCCATGTGGATCAGAAAATGTGATCAGACTGGATAACCATTCTTCTATCTCTTTTCCGAGTTTCAGGTTTTGTTTCGTACAAGAGTATGCGATCAGATTTCAGTTGCCAACTTTTTATATTTTCCTAATTATGAGCTCCTGAAATTAAACAAGCAAAGCTTCGTTTCCTGTACTCAACAGAAAGCATTGTCTCGGGTTGCAAACCATACACAAAGAGACACTAATAAAACATGTAGTATGCCCTTACAAGTTATACTGAGCGTTATACATATGAGATCTCAAATTCAATAAGTAAAGCTTCCTTTTTCTTTTTACTCAACAGAAACATGCAGAGCAAACATTGTGCTTGCTGGCGAAGCAGTGCATGTTGACAAAAGAATGGAAAATTTACACGTTAATCTAAATGCTGTCATGAAACATGCAGAGCAAACATTGTGATCATATCTAACGTGAGAAATTTAACAGTATGTGTAAAGTGATATCAGTTTCCAACTTTATTACTCTGCAATGTCCGACAAGTTTGGTAGTCTTTTCTAGAATGACAGCACAGATCGATTTGGCATCTTGATCCCTTCCTCCTTAGTTTGTTTGATATACATCCAACAAAAAGCAACAGTTTCAAAGTTAACCCATCTTTCCTGGAGCAAACTTGTGTACAAGATGCAGACACTAATATAGGATAGCTATCCTTTCGGTGCATATATTATTGGACTTCCGTACTATTAGTTTCTGATTTAACTAGAAACATAAATTCACATAATCAATATATAAAGGAAGAAAATCATAGGAAAATAATAAAATAATTATTACCAAGTTTGTTTTGAAAACACAATACTTTTATGATCAGAATGACATTAGTATACATGCACATTATGTCATGCTTATAATTTTTAAATAGAATATATATAGGTTCATAACTTCCGAATATTCATCATTGTTATTAATACATATGAATCTTTATGTAAATTTCACAAGAAAAGATTAGAAGTATTTTTGAATGAATGCCAAAGTAGTTAATTTGATAATGAAGTCAAACCTGTTATATGATTATCATGCCTCCTAGCCATTGCACCCTTCCCAGTGGTGTGTAGTGGCACAAGGTAGGATTCAAATGGTAATATTGATTATGATACCTATTTCTCGAAAGATGTGAGCTATGGAGTGGGTATGTAGAACTATAGATAGAGATGATATCATAAGTTCAAGAGAAAGGGGGAAGGAGTACGCCGCAGTGCACTTGCTTGCGCGACCCAACATTTATATACACAAGCGGTTAGTTGTGGGGATTGTCGCCATACGCATTGTTTACTTCAAATGGACACATGTGGTGTACCGGAACGGACCATTTGACTTGGCCCAAGTAAGTACCTATCCAAGGCCCATGAGAATTGGGGATGTGCTAAATGAAAAACGAATCTCAGCGAGTGAATCCAAAGTGTGTGGGCAAAAAGAAGCATATCATTTCGGTTACAATGCGGGAGATTTCAAATATTAAAACATGCCACAGTGTGGTTCTCTAGTAACAAGTGCAAACTCTAACTGTTTCATTTAAAGAATCTAATGTGTTTTGAAAAATTCTAAATGTGAAGGGATATTATCAAACGTTATGAGATTTATAATATTTTAGCATCGTTGCTTCCAAGCAAAAATTACACACATTGCACTTTTGAATTATCATATTATTATAGAAATTATTCCATCTTTTATCTTATTCGAATATTTATCGAATATTCCATGTATGAGAATTAATAACCTCATATAAAATTTTAAGAATGAATTGACGATACCATATATATTCACACCAAATGTGGAGTAGTCTTTAATAACGTTCACACTGCTAATTGTATTATAATTATTATGTAGCAAGGGACAGATATACATTGCCCACAACCCAGCAGTTACTACTATAAATAGATTCAAACAGCCCCCACACAACTCATCATCAGCAAACCAAGATCCCCTCCTTATCCACAAGAAATAAAACCAAGATCCCCTCCAGAACAACACTGCTTTAATTTTGCATATCTTCCCCCAGTTCAAAAATTCTCAATGGAGAAGGTACAAGTTTTGATCGTAGGTGCAGGCCCAGCGGGTCTTGCTGTAGCAGCATGCCTCAGCCAGTTCTCCATCCCCTATTGCATCGTTGAACGTGAGGACTGCAGCGCTTCACTTTGGCGCAAACGCACATATGATCGTCTCAGCCTCCATCTTGCCAAAGAGTTCTCTGAGCTTCCTCACATGTCATATCCAAGTGACACCCCTACATACATCGCCAAGGAAGAGTTTGTGAGGTATGTTGATGCCTATGTCGATCACTTCAACATATTCCCCAAGTATAGCACTTCAGTTGAATCTTGCAAGTATGATGAAGTGAACAATTATTGGGATGTCATGGCACATGACAAAGTACATGGCCTAGTGATCGAGTATACAACAAGGTTCTTGGTTGTAGCAACAGGAGAGAATAGTGAGGGAATCATTCCAGAGATCCCTGGGCTACAGGATTTCCCTGGTGAAGTCATACATTCATCAAGTTACAAGTCATGGAATACCTATGCTGGAAATGACGTGTTAGTGGTTGGATGCGGAAACTCCGGCATGGAGATTGCCTATGACCTTGCCAGCCATGGAGTGGAGACCTCCATTGTTATCCGTAGTCCGGTATGAAGTACTACACTAATTTCCAAATTTGCTGATTTTATTTTCTTATTGTGTTCAGGATATAAATCATGCATGCATGGTATAATTTTATTGATTATTCTCTTAATTTCATTATGCAAATACAGGTGCAGTTTATGACCAAGTGGTTAATGAACTTTGGGATGAAATTAATAAAATGGCGCCTTCCCGTGAAATTTGTGGATTTCATTCTTGTGACTTCTGCAAACATTCTATATGGTGACCTATCCAAATATGGGATTGTCAGGCCCAATATGGGACCATTTCTTCTCAAGGCAAAGACTGGAAGGACACCACTCATAGATGTTGGTACAATTGAGTTAATAAAGAAAGGTGTTATCAAGGTAAGTGCATTTTAATGTATATATAATAGTACACTTTTTTTAAAAAGTATTATTATAGACTTGATAAAAGAATTATGTACAATGCAGGTACTTAGTCATTCAATATCTTGCATAAGAGGACATTTTGTAGAATTTGAGGATGGAGAAAAGTGCTCCTATGATTCTATTGTATTGGCCACAGGCTACAAAAGCACTGCAAACAGGTGGCTTAAGGTATGCACGTATATCAGAAGCAATCATTGATGGAAATAAATTACTTTTACCTTTTCTGAATACTTCAAGGGTGGCAGTGTCAATAAAAGCAGAGTAATATACAAATTACATTTTTTTTGTAGTGCTTACAAAGAGGGCAGTTAGTAAATGAGTAAAATACAAGCCACCACTTGTGGAAAAGCTACGTCTTTTTTTGTTTGCTAGCTTAATAAAAAAACTTAAGTGCTGAATTCTGTTAACAAATGTGCGTTCAATATAATTGTCTTGGAAAAATAGTGGTGCCATGTTTCTTACAAAAGTTTTATGTGGTTATCGAAATGCAGAATGGTGAGGGCTTGCTGAATGACAAAGGCATGCCCAGGAGGGAGTTTCCCAATCACTGGAAAGGTGAAAGAGGCCTCTACTGTGTTGGGCTGGGAATGAAAGGGCTGACTGGTATTTGCCATGATGCAAAGTGTGTTGCTGCAGACATCAAGTCCGTTTTAGATTCAGTGGGGCCATTTTAACTAGCTACCTTGGCATCAAGATACCTGCAGGATCGAGAACGGCTGCAGTGTTGGCTGGCGATTTAATTTTCCTTGCATCCAGTGTGGTCTTTGGGTAAAAGTTTGTTATCTTGTTAACTCCATGTCTGTTGTTGTTCTACATTCATGAGTGTATGCTGTGTGTGCGTTTGTTCCTTGATTGGAGCTATATGCCTATATATGTGTGTATGTGTGTTGTTGTCTAGCTACATGTCTGGTCTTGGTGAATGGTGATGGTGTGTAATGAGTTCAATGCTATGTGTTATGATAATAAATTATACTACTATATAATTGGTGTTGGTAATGTATTAGGTCATTTGTTGCTCACTATCATATAAAAGAATTGAAATGCTGCCGGAGATTACTGTGCAGTTGCAGTATAAGTGTGTGAGCGTGACACGACATGACTTCGGGCCAATATGACTCCCATGTTGCTCATCACCTTTTGGCCGTGTTGCTGCATGCATGTTGTCGCCAGCCTTGTGCGCGCGAGGCCCCAAAATAGTACAGACGTTGCCGTTGCGCGCGAGGCATCAACGTGCATGTGCCTGGTTTCCAGATTCCCATCCGATCGACCCCCGAAAACGGACGAGTCTCCTGCATTACAGCAGAGAGTCTGACATGTGGGCCCATAGCCATCGGGCCCACATGTCATGCACACAATTTCTCTGCAGAGGAACTACTTCCAAAAAAGCATAGCTGGACTGGAACCTATTGACAGATTTTTTTATTTTTGGTAAAACCTGTGGTCCAAGACTCCAAGTAGGACCAAACTTTTTTCTTTTTGGTAAAACCTACAGTCCAAGACTCCAAGAAGGACCAAGAAGTGCAGGATTTCCAACGAGATGAAGAAGACATCACTCAATTTATTAGGAAGCGAACCAACCGAAAATATTAGCTGAAGGATGGCCTTTCTGAAGTGATAAAAGTCGAGTCCTTCAAGGTACGGCTACATCATTGTAACTCATACCCTAAAGAACCAGATCAACAAAATTAGGTTCATTGTAGTAGGTACCTCCCCATTTTTACTTAACCACCAGAACTGGACTAACATTATTCCCAAGCACCATAAAACTTCTGTGAACATGCAGCATATCAGGATGCAACGATCCATGGTAGATGATGTAACTCTTTATTTGTGGATATACTTGGAAACCATGGTTTATAGAGCAAGCGGCCCTGATAAAAACTAGACATATGTGCAGCTTATCAGGACCACAAACTGGACATTTCAGCAAGCATCTGCGATCTATCCTCTAGAAGCTTGGACGCAAGTTAGCACACGCTCACTATATACCTTACACAAGTAATCGTGCAGCATACAGAACTGAGAACCGAAACACATGCATGGTAGATCTGGACTGGTTGGTTCATAGCAAATAATTGTGCGAGTAGAAAGTGAAGTGAAACAGAAAACGTGCCATGCATTCATCTCATTCAGAGCATGCATGTACGTCCTGCACTACAAGATGGACCCTTTAATCTTGAACACGCTATTTTTGTTTTCCAAGCTACTAGTACTGCTTATTGCCATTGAGACAACAAGAAGTTACCCCTTACATTTTTCTCTGGCCGAACCGGCGTTCTCTGCTCTGGAAGGCCTTGAGCGCCTGGATGTATTCGTCCTCCCCGAAATCAGGCCACAAGGTGTCGGTGAAGTAGAGCTCGCTATACGCCGACTGCCAGAGCAAGAAGTTGCTGAGCCTGAGCTCGCCGCTTGTCCTGATGAGCAGGTCGGGGCAGGCGAACTCTCCCAGAACGTTGGTGGCGAGGTGGCCGGCGAGCATGGACTCGTCGATGTCTTCCGGCCGGAGCTGGTTGTCCTGCACCTTGGTGGCGAGCTCCCGGCAAGCTTGCACGATGTCCCATCGCCCGCTGTAGCAGGTGGCCAAAATAAACTTGTAGCGCGAGTGGTTCCTGGTCATCTCCTGAGCTTGCCGAGCAGCGTCCTGTACGGAGGGCGGCAGTCTTGAGGGATCACCAGTGACATACACACGAACTCCATTCCTGTAATATTAAGCAACAAACAAAGTGTAAGCCAGCTGCGCGCAGTAGTTTTGAAACGACGTCCCAAATTTGCATGCCATGCACCTCATGAACACGTCCATGTTATCACGGAGCAACCGATCGATCAACTCCATGACGCAGTCGACCTCCTCCTGCATGCATGCAGATTCAAAGCAAGAAATAAAAAAATTAAATGCAACAAGAAGAGTATGTCTTGCCTGGGAGCGCCTGAAGTTCTCTAGCGAGAAGGCGAAGGCCGTGATGGCGCGGATGCCCCAAGCGGCCGAGAGCTCGAGGATCTTCCGGAGCGCCTGGCCACCGGCTTCGTGGCCCTCCGGCGTGGTCAGGCCCCGCGCCTGCGCCCACCGCCTGTTGCCGTCCATCACAAACGCCACATGCTGCGGCATCAGCTCCAAGCGCAGCCCGTTCTTCACAAGCTCCTCGGCCTGGAGCAGATCATCGCTGCCATGGTCAGCCATGCGACCTAGCTAGGCAGCCATGCCAACATTCACATTCACCCGCTAGTTATATCTAGCCATCTAGGTGAGGTGAGTGAATGTTGGCATGTTGCCGGTTTAATTTCGGGTGACGACCAGTGAGGGAACACATAGCCGTGGCATCCATCATGACATTGACAGTCAAGATCCACAACAAAACAAAGATGATGGGCCGGGGTAACTGACACACTTCTTTAAAACTGCAGATCGGGTCCCCTAGCTACTTACTCCACTCCTTTAATAATAATAATTATTATTATAAGAGATAATAAAAACAAGAACAACAACAACAATCAAGATGAGCCGTCGAATTCAAATTTAAGTTGTTTGACTTTTTAACCATGTTCAATCATTCATCTTATCAAAAAGTTATGTAAAATATTATTTTTTTTGTTATGTCTTACTTTTTAATATAAGTTCCTCAATACTGACTTTTACATAGATTTTTTAATATGAGCTGTCAAATCTGACGTAAAAGAGTAAAAAAACCATAATTTGGAAACTCCCTTCATTGCAAATAATAATTTGTTTGATGATTTACTTCAAGTTTGACCACTCGTCTTATTCAAAAAAATTATGCAAAATATTGTATTTTTTGTTTTGGCTTGCTTTATTAATAAAAGGTTTTTAAAATGACTTGAATTGACTATGTTTGTCCAAATTTTTTAAATAAAATGAGCGGTCAAACAAGTCAAACAAATCATAATTTGAAATGGAGGAAATATTATATTACACGGAATATTCCACAAACAAAAAAAATCGTATACTCAAAGTTGGAACACCGTGTCTTGCCTAGTCTTAGAATCCACTAAAAATTCGAAATTTCCAAATTCATAACGGATCAAGCCTCTGCCAGGTTTCAATATTCTCCTCCCAACCCAATAAAAAAATGGAAATCTCAAATCCAAAAAGGACCAAACAAATGGAGTATTTCCAACGAGATGAAGGACGGCCTTGCTGAAATGATAAAAATCACACGTGCCCCAAGGTACAGCTACGTCGTTATAACTCATGCCCTAAAGAACCTTATAAAGAAAATTAGGTTCGTTGTAATAGCTAGGTATACTCTCCATTTTTAACCACTAGAACTGGACTAACATTATTACCAAGAACCATGCATAAAATTCCTGCAAACATGCAGCATATCAGGATGCAACGATTCATGCTAGATGTAACCCTTTATTTGTCGAAATACTTTCAGACGACGGTTTAGTGCAAGCGCTCCTGATAAAAAAAAAAAACCCCACAAATATGTGCAGCTTATCGTCAGGACCACAAACGTTCTGGACATTTCAGCAAGCATATGATACCTGAAGCTTGGATGCAAGTTAAGAATGCCCATGATATATCTTACCTAAATCATCATGCAGCATACAGAACTGAGAACCGAAACATGTTAGATCTGGACCGGCTGGTACATAGATACAAATAATTGCGCAAGCAGTAAATGAAGTTTAAAGGAGTACACAGCTGGATTAGTTGTTAGGCCAGTCTCAATGCATAGTTTCATCACACAGTTACCAAGACTGCCACGTCATATTTATTATGGGATGAAACTCCCTCTCTCAGTGCATAGTTTCATGGCACAATTTCATATACGAGCTGCAACATTTAATTCTAGCATGGTGTATGGCCAAATGTGCCTAGGATGAAACAAAATAGCCCTCAATGCAAGTTTCACGTCTTGGTAACTGCACATGGTGAGTGTCATGGTGATGACACTCCCTTCTTCTCTTTCCTCATAATTACCCTGCCACATAAGTAATTTTGCTGATGTGTCATGCAATTTAATACCCATAAAACCCCACTGAGACTAGTCTTACTAGCTAGATCCGTTATTCTTGAACACGTACGCCCTTACATTTTTTTATTACTTATCCAAGCAAAACTTAGAGCATCTCCAACAGTGTCTAAGAAAAATAGTCCCAAAACATTAGTTTGCCAAACTCGCTAAAAATTATTGGGAGCGAAAAAAACCTTCTTCTCCAAGAGTTCCTAATAATTAGTCCTAAAATAGTTAAATTTCAGGATTGGGAGTGCAAATCAATAGAGCAAAAAATAGCTTAGAGTCAATTGTTTTTGGGAGTTTGAAAAAAGAGTGAAATGCACGGGTGGTCCCTAAACTTGTGTGGATGTGTCATTTAGGTCCCCGAACTCTCAAAACGTGTTTTTAGATCCCTAAACTTGTATGAGTATGTCATCCAGGTCCCTGAACTCTCATAGCGTCTTATCGGATGCCTAAACTCGTATGAGTGTGTCATCTAGGTCCATCAACTTGTGTAGTGTGTCATATAGGTCCAAACAGGCTCCAAACCCGTTTTGTGTGATGAAATGGCATGCCGCATGCCACCTACACGTACTTATGGTAAGTAAAAGAAATAAAAAAACAAAAAATAATTGTGGGGCTCAATGTTAGGCACATGGATAATTTTTTTAAAAAAAAAGAAATTCAATTCTCCCTCTCTCTTCTGGACTTCACCTCGATGTGGTGGCCTAGCATGCTACCGATGAATTTGGGGCCGAGGGTGGCAGCACGGCGGAGAGGGAGGGTTGGGGGGAGGATGAGGAGATTAAAGCATGTTAACAAAAAAATTGGTCAATGTGACTGATATATCGGTCTCATAATTATTATTTTTAATTTTTTAAGACCGTTTGGATCTATATGACACACTACATAAGTTGATGGGCCTAGATGATACACCCATACAAGTTTAGGGACCCAATAAGGCGCTATGAGAGTTCGAGGATCTAGATGACACACCAATACAAGTTTAGGGACCTGAAAACGCATTTTGAGAGTTCGGGGACCTAGATGACACACTCACATAAGTTTAGGGACCGTATGTGCACTTCACTCTTGAAAAAAAATAGCCACCATTTTAGACCACTGTTGGAGCAAGATTTTTTCCACTTATTCCCAAAACAAGATTTCAGCAACCTATTTTGGGCACTATTGGAGATGCTGTTACTTGCCATTGAGACAACAACAATGTACCCCTTACATTTTCCTTTGGCCAAACCGGCGGTCTCTGCTCTGGAAGGCCTTGAGCGCCTTGATGTACTCATCCTCCCCGAAATCAGGCCACATGGTGCTGGTGAAGTAGAGCTCGCTGTAGGCGCACTGCCAGAGCAAGAAGTTGCTGAGCCTGAGCTCGCCGCTTGTCCTGATGAGCAGGTCGGGGCAGGCGAACTCTCCCAGAACGTTGGTGGCGAGGTGGCCGGCGAGCATGGACTCGTCGATGTCTTCCGGCCGGAGCTGGTTGTCCTGCACCTTGGTGGCGAGCTCCCGGCAAGCTTGCACGATGTCCCATCGCCCGCTGTAGCAGGTCGCTAGTATAAAATGGTAACGCGAGTGGTTCCTGGTCATCTCCTCAGCTTCCCGGGCAGCGTCCTGTAGAGAGGCCGGCCGTCTCGAGGTGTCGCCCGTGACATGCACACGAACTTGTTCACTCATGAACAAGTCCATGTTATCACGGATGAGCCGCTCGATCAGCTCCATCACGTAGTCGACCTCCGCCTGCGCCAGATTGTTCGTCGTTCATAGAGGGATATATAAGCAGTAAAGAAGCAAATACTTAACCGTACATGTGAGTATGTAATAATAAGCGCAAGATCTAGCTTAAAGCTTAAATAGTAGTATAGCCTAGCTAGCTGCTTGCCTGGGGGCGCCTGAAGTTCTCTTGCGAGAAGGCGAAGACGGTGAGGGCGCGGATGCCCCAGGCGGCTGAGAGCTCGATGATCTTGCCCAGCGCCTGGCCACCGGCCTCGTGACCCTCCGCCGTCGTGAGGCCCCGCGCCTGCGCCCACCGCCTGTTGCCGTCCATCACGATGGCCACATGCTGCGGCATCAGCTCCGCGCGCAGCCCGCTCCGGACAAGCGCCTCCTCATCAGGCACACAACAATTCTGCTGCTTCTCAGCCATGTATGCGAGGCAGCGATGCTGGTACGGTGGCTAGTCCCGTTGTTCCGCGAGAGGCGAGGCCACAGTACGCACCAGGCCGGCCAGGGAACATATAGCCGGTCGTGCCCGTTAGATATGTATATATGTGGAGAAATGCTCCGGTAGACCTTTTCAAAAAAAAAATTGCACAAATCCCAAAGCTGCTTTGATCCACATTATTTTGTAGTTTACCCATTGATACCTACCAGATCCAACCCTGACCTAACTGATCGACTCCTTGTTTCACGGGTTGCCGCCGTTCGTGGCGCTATCGCCGCTGCAGGCTAAAGACGAAGGAGGCTGCTCCTTCGCACGACGGTGCCGCCGCTGCATGACTGGGCTTGCCGCCGCCATAAAACAAAGCAGGGCATTCAAACTGGGGGATGGATTGGGCTGGATTGCTGACTGGGCATATCCAAATGAAATTAATTATGATTTATAATTACTTAAGTTTGCTTTTAGAAAAAGGTCTACTGGAGCAGAACTCTGATCCCTCCTCCTCTTTGTTTTTGCTGCTAGATAAATATTGCTACTTCCCTTTCCTTTCACCATGCATATTGATTATGACAAGTACCCTTTTGTGATTTACTTTTTATTCTCCAAATAGGTGCTCACGTAGACTCATGCACACCCACCCATGTCACTATATGCACGCAAATACTACCTGCTGCCATGAGCACCTTCAAGCGATTCAACTGGAGAATCTCGATTGACGACGTCATCATAAACCTCCTACTGCCCATGCACGTCATCTAATACTGAAATGAGATGTTAAATTTTTTACAAAGTTTATTGCAGGTGAAAGAAGACTAGAACAAATTTGGATCTGTTTACATTCACAGCACAGGTAGTAAGTACTAGGTTAGCTAGTGTTCCCATTTAAAATTAACAGTTTGCTAGCTAGTTGTTTCTAACTAACACAGCCCGGCTCATTCGTAATTTATCTTGGTCTAAACAACGACGCCAGCTGCAGGTCAAACACCAAGTTATTTACTGTATCTATAGGGGTTAAAAAAAGTCATGAGACAGCGATGAATATCATGAATCCAACTGGACAAAAAGGTTAATTCAGACTTGCTCGTGCCCCTATGTCAATCAATAAAGATGGAATCGGAATCTCGACCAAAACAAAAGGTGTGTATAAAGTACAGCTTAAGCTGTAGATCTTGTCCCCCCTAATAATGACAATTGATATGAAGGATGAAGACAAAGGAATCTTCGTTCCTATCTTGGCTATTAGCCCATTATTGTACCTGCTCTTAGACGCCTTATGAGAACTTCAAATAGATTCTCAAATCCCTAGGCGAGAGACGATTGATCGGCTTGATTGCAGCGGTTTACTTTTGTCCATTATTATACCTGCTCTTAAGCATCTGCTCTCTCTCTCCCTTGCTTCATCAAGAGCCGACCACATCACTTTTGCACTCTTCAATAAATATGAGATGGCTAAGAACCAACCTATTTTGTACTGTTTTGACACTGTTCATTGATTAAACAACTTAATTAAGAGCTAGCAAAAGAACCAACCATTGGAGAATGCGTGCCGAGCGGAGGAGACGTGGAGTCACCGAGTCGCACGCCGAGCGGGTGATTGTACCAGCAAAACCTGTAGGAAGTTGGGCCAACTATTGAGCCTAATGTGTAAACCATATAAAATTACGGGCCTCTTGAATTTGGGAGCCTGGGCGCCCATGCTGCCCTATACTGGGGCCCGGGCCTCCACTCACGACAAGCTATGCATGCAGGGTAGAGAACCAGAGATGCTGGTTGTGGACATCGGCAACAACACTGAAGTTTCGGGGCTCTTGTGCACATAGCTGGCTCCATGAGCTGAGTGGCTGGCTGATTCTTCCCCAACAAGTGAAAGTCTTGCAGGACAGAAGACGCCGCCACCTAGCCTCCACCACCGCTCCCCGCTGGTTCCCTCCCTTCCCCTTTGTCAATTCACCGAAGGCCGAAGGTAGTGGGGACCTATCTCTCCACTAGTTTTTTCTATTAGTTCGAATTTTATTTATGGTCAGGGTTTCTTCATGCCAAGTATCTTGATATTGGAGATTTATTTCCTCCTCTTTATTTCTGGTGACGGCAATGAGGAAAAGTGCATTTGGTGTGACTCCAGATTATAGCAACAACTACGGCATCAACAACTTTATTGCCATGAAGACATGGAAAATTAGGTTTCCAGATAACGACATCGAGGCGGGGATGATGTTGTCGAAGTGGAATAATTTTCTCAGATCTGATCTGACCATGATGAAGGACCAGTGAGAATAAATCTGCCGCTCAACCGATTATTGTCGGTATTGAGTTGGGAAGATCTTGCTCAATTCGGTGGCAAAAGAAAGACACGAGAAAGACGATGAAGCTTACGCTCAACTCTGGCGGTAGGAATGTTGCCATCACTTTTTGGGCACGTGTTCTCAACAGTTCTGTTTATTGAGCGTCTGCCTGTACGGTCGTTCATAAGATTTTTTATATAGGTTTGGGATTGAGATTTGGAGCTACATAATGCATGAGCACCATGTAGCTCATAATGCTTGTAACGTGAAAATATACTCACCTACTCCCTCCATCCAAAAAGAATGATGTTTTTTTACTTTCAGACGTCATGTTTGATCATTCGTTTTATTTAAAGAAAATTATGCAAATTCATTTATTTATAACTTGTTTTTATCATTAATTGTAATTTCATCATCACATGTTTGTTTTAGTATTTATTCAATTTTTTAATAAGATGGATAGTCAAATGTGATGTCTCAAAGTAAAAAACGTCATTCTTTTTGGGATAAATGTAGTAAAATTTAATACAATTCTTCTTTCGACTAAAAAAAGAGTTGAGCAGCTGAGCACGCCAAATAAGTTTGTTGCTGCCAGTGAAGGCTACATTAGGCAAGGACAAACAATCCATAGGCAAAACTGCAAATCACTCTCCTCCCCTCTCCACTTAAACTAAAAAGGAAGGCTCCAAATCCAATTGGAAAAAAAGTGCGTAACAGCTTATGATTAGGGCTCGACGTCGTCTAACCAGGCCAGCTCGGCTCGGCCTGGCTCGTTATTATACAAAAAACAAAAGAAAACAAGGTCGTCTCGGCTCGTTAATGGATTAGCTCGTGAGGCTCCCAGGCCAGATGTCATTTTTGTATACCACTTTAGCATATATAGAACACGTACAAAGACATATAGCAACCATACTGTTCTAAAGTTCCAAAATTCAATGTGCGGAACATATAGTCGTTGTTCGCCCGTATATCAGTACGGCAACATATATATTTAAAAAAAAACAGAGGGCACAGTCAAGTCCCTATATTTTGCATCCTGACTCGATTAGCTCGCGAGCTGACTCATCAATGAAACTAGCAAAAATAGTTACTCAACTTGTTAAAACTCTGGCGAGCCGAGCCAGCTCGCGAGTTTCTACCTTGCGTCTAGCCCTACCTGTGATGATCGATAAGCGGCAAGGGGAGCGGGACTGTGTCTGTGCGATGGCATACGGCTGTGGTAGACTACGATGCATGGAGAAGCAAATTATATGATCGACAAACGAGCCCCACATAGGAGCACCCCGTCCATATTTTTCAAACCAAACATAAAAACGAGAAAACGATATATAATAGTATAATAGATCCCTACAATGAGGGTTGAAACCAATGCATCCCATTCTACCTCTTTCGCGCCCTAATCAAGCGCACCTAGATCTTATTCCTACATCTTTTATTTGGTTTCATTCATGTTTCCTTACGACTTTTGAAATAATCAACCCCTTACATTTGAACAAAAAGCTTATTACCCGCGCGCGATTGAGCTTTGAACGGTTTATTAATCATACCATCTTCACGCCGTGTGGGAAGATGATTTCCTTTGGCCAAACCGGCGTTCTCTGCTCTGGAAGGCCTTGAGCGCCTTGATGTACTGATCCTCCCCAAAATGAGGCCACAAAGTGTCAGTGAAGTAGAGCTCGCTGTAGGCTGACTGCCAGAGCAAGAAGTTACTGAGCCTGAGCTCGCCGCTTGTCCTGATGAGCAGGTCCCGGCAGGCCAGTTGATCTCCGAGGACGTTGGTGGCAAGGTGGCCGGCGAGCATGGACTCGTCGATGTCCTCCGGCCGGAGCAGCTTGTCTTGAGCCTTGGCGGCGAGCTCCCCGCAAGCCTGCACGATGTCCCACCGCCCGCTGTAGCAGATGGCCAGGATAAGATGGTAGCGTGAGTGGCTCCTGGTCATCTCCTCGGCTTCCCGTGCAGCGTCCTGTAGAGAGGCCGGCCGTCTCGAGGGGTCACCCACCACATGCACCTGAATTTCTTCCCTGAACGCAACCAAGAATTAATGAATCGATCGAATACAAATAAAATCAGCTGCAGCGCAGCAGCTCGATCATTGTTTTTTTTTCTTTTGATCGATACCTGCAGCTGGCAGCTCTTATGTATGTATGTTCGTACGTACGTAGTGCATGTGCTCACCTCATGAACAGGTCCATGTTATCACGGATGAGCCGCTCGATCAACTCCATGATGTAGTCGACCTCCGCCTGCAGGTTAATTATTATTCAAAGAGAGATCGAGGAATTAATTAAGCAGTAAGTACATACAGTAAGGTCGACGACTACGAGTGGCTACTTGCCTGGGGGCGTCTGAAGTTCTCTTGCGAGAAGCCGAAGACGGTGAGCGCGTGGATGCCCCAGGCGCATGAGAGCTCAACTATCTTGCTCAGGGCCACACCACCGGCCTCGTTGCGCAGGGCCGGTCTTCAGTTTTCGGGGGCCAGGGCGACAATTACGTTTGGAGCCCCTTAATTTATTTTTATAGAAATTTATGATACAATGCATTTGTTCTATGCTTAAAAGTCCAAACAATAGTATACATACTGCTATATCTAACCAACTCTCTATTAGTTTTTTTTAAAAAAAAATGGCAGTAGAAAATTTATTTACATCTAATTTGTGTACAAGAAATAGGAAAGAATGAAAGAATATACTATAAAGAGCTAAATGTTAATCTTATTATTTGGAGACTAATCTTTTTCCTTAGTCGTGGATGGTGACCGTCCGGTGGAGATAAAGTATCAAATAAGTGATCTGATGGTTCCTTGGACTTTAAGCATACATATAGATCATATGGAGTATATGGTTTGGGGGCCCTTAGTATTTAGGAGCCCTGGACGGGTACCCCGGGTCCTAACACTACAGGGCCGGCCCTGTCGTGGCCCTCCGGCGTCGTGAGGCCCCGCGCCTCCGCCCACCGCCTGTTGCCGTCCAGCACCAGCGCCACATGCTGCGGCATCAGCTCCGCGCGCAGCCCGCTCCGGACAAGGGCCTCGAGCACAAGAACATCGACGTTGTCAGCCATAATGCCAAGCTCCGTCTCCGTGAGAGGTGGGGATCGAGTGGATGTCGATCGATGCCCGGCCAGGGCCAGCAACAACTTGACTTCAGATCATGGGGTCTGACGTGGGTTTCGAAGCATCTCTAGATTGGTGCTCTATTGTATTCGTTCGTACAGCCCGAGATGTATACCACCAATCAGCTACAGGTGAAACTGATAGTAACTGCCAAATCATCAAAGTAAGAAACCAACAAGCAAAAATATCTATCTCAATATGCCTCCAATTCCATTTTTGCTCAATATGTGTTGCTCAGGACCAGTTTGCTCAAGTGTTTGTAGCTAGGGGCATAAGCCATAGACATAATAAGCACAGATGAGCCAATCCATTCATGGAGTGAATAATTTTACCAAAAGAAACTTCTCTATACACCCAAAAAAATAGTATGTTTATGCATTCACATCAATTTCAGTTCCATCATATATGCATGCTTTGTTACATTCAGAGAAGTATGGAGTTCATTTTGTTTTTTTAGCAGAAGAGCTTCCATTTCACATTTTAACTGAAAACAGGAAAACACGGCCTTAGTGACTTGATTTTTATGAAAATTTTCTGTCTATGGTAAATAAGCTGTAAAGTTTTCAGAACCTATGCTGGATAAGATTTCAGAAAGTAACCATCAATCACGGATTAACCTCATTTGAACAAGCAGTGATCCAGAAAGAATAAGTTTATGGCCTTCAGGCCTTGCACATATCACTAAAAAAACAGCAACCTGAATACGGAGTTCTTCAGTTTCGTCGTTGTTTCGTTGGTGCACACCAATGTTTATGGCTCAAATCAACGAGCCTCTCCCCGGTTTCTAGATTCCCACTCCAAAAACATAGCTTGAGTGGAACCTAATTGACAGACATTTTTTTTTTGTAAAACCTTAGGTCCAAGAAGGACAAAACAAGTGCGGGATTTCCAACGAGATGAAGCAGACATTACTCAATTTATTGGGAAGTAAACCAACACACAATATTAGCTGAAGGATGGTCATTCTGAAGTGATAAAAGTCGCACCTCACAGGTGCTCCAAGATACAGCTATGTCATTATAACTCATACCCTAAAGAACCTGAACAACAAAATCAAGCACTTGGCAAAGACACAAAAACACTCGGTAAAACCACGTCTTTGCCAAGCACCACCTGTAAAAACACTCCGCAAATTAATGAGTGTTTTTTTCCTGGCACTTGGCAAAGTTCCTATTTGCCGAGTGCTATATTTCTGACACTCGGCAAAACCCCTGTTTGCGGAATGTTTTTTTCTCGTGTGTTTTATTTGGGGTAAAATGTTTTTTTGTCGAGTGTTTTTATTTTTTGCTGACCCTCGGCACATGCCTGTTTGACTGTTTGTCGAGTGCCCGATGGAATGCCAAACTTTGGGACACTCAGCGAGTTTCCAGTAGTGGTTCATTGTAATAGGTACCTCTCCATTTTGAACCACGTACTAACATTATTCCGAAGCACCATAAAATTTCTGCAAAAATGCAGCATATCAGGATGCAACGATCCATGGTAGATGTAACCCTTTATTTGTGGAAATACTTTGAGAACATTGTTTAGTGCAGGCGGCCCTAATAAACAACCAAAAATATGTGCAGCTTATCAGGACCACAAACAGGACATTTCAGCAAGCGTCTACGATCTATCGCCAGAAGCTTGGACGCAAGTCAACACACGCCCATTATATATCTTGCACAAATCATCATGCATTCATGCCACATATAGAACTGAGAACCGAAACATGTTAGATCTGGACCGGCTATTACATGACACAAATGATTGTGCAAGCATAAAATGGAGTGAAAAAAAAATGTGCCATTCATCATGTTCAGAGCATATGCATGTCCAGTGGCGGACGCAGGATTTCAATATTGGGTGTACATTGATAATTGAAAATTTGCCTCACACAAAGAAGTAATAAAAAACCATGAAACCAAACGGTGGACGAGGCTGAAGAAAATTACAGTTTCATTAACCGAAGAGGCTTTTGAAAACTATTGGATTACGTTATCAAGGATATGTAGAAAAAAAATCCTGCTAAAAATTCTTCAGATGGCTTTTGCTAAGGTACTCCCAAATACCTATAAAAGGAAAGTTTAAGTTTAAGAACATATTACCTCCTCCTAGGTAATAGGTTTAACTTTATTATTTATATTTTTATATCTGAGAAAATATCTTCTTATTAGATCTAATTTGATCGAGTTAGATTTAACTTTCCTTTTCCCGTTTGTATCATAGATTTAGACTGAACACATTTTTTCTTTTCTTATATCGTGTTCACGTGACAAGGGAACTTTTGGAAACAAAAAGTGTCATCAACTTTACAGTTGTTCAAAATTTATAAAATACAAGTTGAAATAATATATTTTATTATATAATTCGAGGCAGGTACACGTGTCATCAACTTTTATAGTTGTTCAAAACACTGCCAACCGTGGCAGAGCTTCCACCAAGACCAAGGTGTAACATTTTTTTATCCATTCTTACCCAATATTTCGTACCCACTCACTCTGGGCAGCTGAAATTGCATGTTTCATTTCCTCCATGCGACCGTGGAACGGGTAGGCCGCTGCCGTGCCTGCGTGCAGCCGTGCCTAAATGGAAGGAATAGAACAGTGGCGTGACCAAGTGGAGAAAATTATGGAGACCAGTTAAGGAAGGCGTAGATATTGTAGGATCTTTTTTTCTTTTCTCTCTCTATATTAATTAGTAAATGTTTCATTTATTTTAAAAATCAGTGGATGAGATTCATTTGAGATCTTACCTCTTAGGAAGTGAATGGAGTACTTTAGCATAGCCCTGTTCAGATATTCTCTTATGCCTAAATCGTTTACTTGGTTTCCTGTGTGGTTACTTTTCAGACAGTTTTATTTACATTGGAATAAAATGTTTATCTGCTACTTCTTGTGTTCCAAATTTCAGGTCGTTTTGGCATATTTAGATGCATAATAGTAGTATATATGTACTTAGATATACTCTGACACGTATAAAAACTATTATGTATTTAAATAGGCCAAAAATATCTATAATTTGGAACAGACCGAGCATACTATCTTTACTCGGCGCGGGGTGATTTCCTTTGGCCAAACCGGCGTTCTCTGCTCTGGAATGCCTTGAGCGCCTGGATGTAGTCATCCTCCCCAAAATCAGGCCACAAGGTGCTAGTGAAGTAGAGCTCGGTGTAAGCCGACTGCCAGAACAAGAAGTTGCTGAGCCTGAGCTCGCCGCTTGTCCTGATGAGCAGGTCGGGGCAGGCGAACTCTCCCAGAACATTGGTGGCGAGGTGGCCGGCGATCATGGACTCGTCGATATCCTCCGGCCGGAGCTGGTTGTCTTGAGCCTTGGCGGCGAGCTCCCGGCAAGCCTGCACGATGTCCCATTGGCCACTGTAGCAGGTCGCTAGGATGAGATGGTGCCGAGAGTTGTTCCTGGTCATCTCCTCAACCTCCCGGACAGCTCCCTGCAGAGAGGCCGGCCGCCTTGACGTATCTCCCATGATATGAACCTGAATTTCTTCCCTGTCGTGTACTCGGCAAATCAAAGGTTATATATTACGGCGATCGTTAGATCCATCTGTCGTTAACTAGTGATGGATCGATATATGTCGTCTGTAGTGATGACTGCTGCGTACGTACGTACACCATGTGCACTAGTACAAACTGGTGCTCACTCACCTCATGAAAAAGTCCATGTTGTCTCGGATCATGAGCTCGATCAAGAACATCAGGAAGTCGACCTCCACCTGCAGATTCGATCATCGATCAGATTAAAATGAAAAGCGTCAAAAAAAGATTATATCACCAACTGCCCGGCCAGGCCTTGCTTGCATTGCTTGCCTCGGGGCGTTTGAAGTTCTCCTGAGAGAAGGCGAACATTGTGGTCGCGCACATGCCCCAGGCGGCGGAGAGATGAACTATCTTCTTGAGCGCCTGAGCACCTGCCTCGTGGCCCTCCGGCGTGGTCAGGCCACGCGCCTGCGCCCACCGCCTGTTGCCGTCCATCACGATCGCCACATGCTTCGGCATCAACTCCGGGCGCAGCCCGCTCTGGAGTCTGGACAAGCACCTCTGGCAGATCGTTATGCTTGTCAGCCATGCGATCGATGCCGTGCTCTGCTCCGTGAGAGGTTTGGGTGTCGAGATGGGGAAATCACCCATGAGTATATAGCCGTGCGTGAGGTGAGATCTTTTGGTTTTGTTTTATCGTGACGAACATTTTTTATAATAATACAAGATAAATGAGTGCCTGAAGAAAGAGTGGTGTACCGGGCCGAAATCGGCAATAATCCTAGAACCTCCGTGCCGCGCGACTCTGCATCCGTGCTGCCGCCGCCTCCCTCTGCTCGGCTGCTCCCACCCCACCGTCGCCGTGGCCTCCCTGCCGCAGATCATCGCCGTGGCCTCCTCGCCAGTCGTCGCTGCCGGATCCGTAGCAGAGGAAAGTAGTACGGCGAACGTATGCTGCAGGTTGCAACAATTACCGGCGCGTACAGAAACACAAGAACAGCGGCGGCGGCGGCGGCGGCGTACACCATGTTCTCTCTCGCTCGCTCATCACGTCGTGGGTGGTACGGCGGCGCAGCAAATGAATTTTTACAGGCTGGAAAGTGAAATGCAGCAATGGAGCGCCTTCAAAACGCACCCGCGCGACCTCTGCTCAGCTCAGCCCAGCTGCTGCCTCTCTACCTCGCTATTACTACCGTGACGCCTCCTGGCTGGCATTTTTACGGACACCCAGGCAGCAACAGCAACGCAAAGCCCCTCCTCGGCTAGTTGGGTGAAACGAAGCGACAGCAGAGTAGGAGTTCGCCGTGGTACTGGAAGAAATCAAAGCCCTACCCTAAAGCTTGACAACGCCGAGCGCGTTGGCATGGTCACAAGAAGGACACCCTTCAATTCCTGCAAGGACTGGTCGATAGATGATGAGCTAGCGGCACTACTACATAGCAAATGATACAGAGACGTTTGAGATTTTTTTTTTTGGAAACCACCATTTTTTAACAGACACAATTAGTTGCAGCTGAGCTTGCTGCGTCGCAGATGAGATGATTGGTGGTGCTATTAGTATCCTGCTGCCTGCCTATATGTACAATTGTTATCTCTACCATACAAAAGTTTTGCATCTAGGTCCAATCCAACAAACTAAATAGGGAAATTCTAGGAAAGAAAAATGCATACTGTAGTGTAAGAAGTAATGCGGGATGTAAGGGGTATGTCCATAGGAAATAAATTTCATGGACAATGCGATTAGATGGGTATTCAGGATTCACCTCTCACACAAAGGGACAATATATATTTGCCCTCATCTTCTCTCTTTCCTTTCTCCAAAGGCCATGACCATCCACGAACTACATCTGTCGTACTAAAATATATATATAAAAAGAAACAAACATGTACCTCTAACCAAACACAACAATATAATCATCCAATCTCTAAAATCAGAAATGTAGCAATCTCATTTGTACAGTGTTTCCTAGTCAAACGCATCTTATATATTCTCTTATTACTATATCGTTTACTTTCATGGTTTCTTGTTTCGTTACTTTTGAAGTAGTTATTTTCTCCCTCCGTTCCAAAATGTAGGCCGTTTGACTTTTTTTCAGCTCCAATTTGACAGCTTGTCTTATTCAATTATTTTTTTTGCAAAATATCATATTTTTTTGTTATGGCTAGCTTTTGTAATAAATGAATTTCAATAATAACCTAAATTTGACTATATTTTGCATAAATTTTTAAATAAGACGAGCGGTTAAACTTGGGGCTAAAAAAGTCAAATGACCTACATTTTGGAACAGATGGAGTACATTGGAATAAAATGTTCATATGCCACTTCTTTCGTTCTGAATTTTAGGTCATTTTGGCATATTTAAATACATAGTTAGTAGTATGTACTTAGATATATATGATGTCTTATATGTATAAAAACTATGTATTTAAATAGGCCAAAATGATGTACAATTTGGAACCGACCGAGCATTTAACATACGGTTTGATCATACTATCTTTACTCGGCGTGGGGTGATTTCCTTTGGCCAAACCGGCGTTCGCTGCTCTGGAATGACTTGAGCGCCTGGATGTAGTCATCCTCCCCGAAATCAGGCCACAAGGTGTCAGTGAAGTAGAGCTCGCTGTAGGCTGACTGCCAGAGCAAGAAGTTGCTGAGCCTGAGCTCGCCGCTTGTCCTGATGAGCAGGTCGGGACAGGCCAGTTGATCTCCGAGGACGTTGGTGGCGAGGTGGCCGGAGAGCATGGACTCGTCGATATCCTCCGGCCGGAGCAGGTTGTCTTGAGCCTTGGCGGCGAGCTCCCGGCAAGCCTGCAAGATGTCCCATCGCCCGCTGTAGCAGGTCGCTAGGATGAGTTGGTGCCGCGAGTTGTTCCCAAGGTTGTTAGTATCGGGATATCGTTTTTCGTTTGACAGTATCGGATCGTAGGATCGTATCGTAGTATCGGGATTCTATCAAATTGTACAAAATATATATTTTATACAAAAATTGTAATATATTATGCATAATGAAGTCTAAAATATTGAGTTTCGTCAATTTAATTATCCTTTTGCACATTTCCTTGGTCTAAATAACATTATTTTCAATGCAACTTAGTTTAAATAATATTTATTGTAACTAAATCATTTTAAAAATTAGTTATACCACTAATTGTTAGTATCATAGGATCGTAGTATCGGGATACTATGAAATTTTAGGTAGGATTGTGTGTAGCCTCAAAGTAGTATCGGGATACTATGAAAATTAAGATACTAGGTAGTATCGGTATCGTTTTGGTCCGGTAGGATCGTAGTATCGTAAGATACTATGATACGTATCGGGATACTGACAACCTTGGTTGTTCCTGATCATCTCCTCAGCCTCCCGAACAGCTCCCTGCAGAGAGGCCGGCCGCCTTGAGGTATCTCCCATGATATGAACCTGAATTCCTTCCCTGTACGCGGCAAACCAAAGGTTATATACTAGTGAACTAGCGATAGATGATACATATATGTGGTCTGTGGTGATGGTACCACATACCACCACTATTAATACGTACGTACACCATGTGCACTAGTGCTGGTGCTCACCTCATGAACATGTTATCTCGGATCATGAACTCGATCAAGTACATCAGGAAGTCGACCTCCACCTGCAGATTCGATCATCGATCAGATTTAGGAGAAAAGCGATAAAAAATTAAAAAAAAAACCGTACCGTACGTGTAGCAAGCATGTCTGTCGGCCTTGCTTGCCTGGGGGCGTTTGAAGTTCTCCTGAGAAAAGGCGAACATGGTGGTCGCGCGGATGCCCCAGGCGACCGAGAGCTCAATAATCTTCTTGAGCGCCTGAGCACCGGCCTCGTGGCCCTCCGGCGTGGTCAGGCCCCGCGCCTCCGCCCACCGCCTGTTGCCGTCCATCACGATCGCCACATGCTTCGGCATCAACTCCGGGCGCAGCCCGCTCTGAACAAGCACCTCTGGCAGATCGCTATGCTTGTCAGCCATGGGATCGATGAGGTTGGGTGTCGCGAGATAGATATATATATATATATATATATATATATATATATATATATATATATATATATATATATATATATATATATATATATATATATATATATATATATATATATATATATTGTTGGTGTGTGTATGCAATATATATAAGTATAGGGTGTATAACGTAAAAGTGCAGAGAAATAAGAAAAGTCACCAGGAGAGAAATCATCTCCTGAGAAGTTTCCCAAATGTTTTACATGGTATCAGGGCTGGTGGCGATGGTGGCAGCCTCGTCGGCGTGACGGCCGCCGGCGAGCCGGAGCTGGAGAAGGGGACGGCGGAGCTGCGTTGCGGGTGCTCGGCCGGCGAGAAGGAGTTGGAGGAGAGCGCCACAGAGCTGTGTGGCGAGCTCGTGAAACCCTAGGCGGCACGGAACAGAGGAGGAGGAGCAGTGGCGCAGGCGGCGCACGCCAGCAGTGGCGGAGGCGGTTGGGACAGCGGCGGCGCGTGGCTTGTGCTCGGCGCGGCTGTTGCGGCGAGCAGTGCAGCGGAGGCCCGGCGAAGGAGCAGCAGCAGCGTGAGCACCGTGTGGGTGTTGCTGGTGGCCTAGTGCTGCTGCTTTTTGGTGAAGAGAAGGGAGCATCGTGCCCGGCGGAGGAGGAGGAGCAGCGTGAGCACCGTGTGGGTGTTGCTGATGGCCTGGTGGTGCTGCTTTTTGGTGGAGAAGTGAGCATCGTGTGGGAGCTGCTGGTGGCTTGGAGCTGCTGCCTTTTTTGGCAGAGAGAAGGGGGTGCTTGCTGATTCAGAAGAAGGAAGCGGTGGATCTGTGTTGCAAGCAGGGGAATTAGTGATTTGTGAAGGAGCAAAGAGAGTGTTGCAGCAAAGAAGCAAAGTGTTCCAAAGCCACTAAACTATGGCAGAGACTCAAGGGATTGAACAGGTGTTAGGGAAATTAGTGGAGCTACTCAATGCAAGGAAGGATGATGTCTCGTCCTCAAGTAAAGAGATTGATATGGTGCAAAAATTGGAGTTAATGCCACTTGATATCAAACTGGAAGGTATGAAAAATTATTTGGCTTGGTCTAGTAAAGCGTTGTTACTGTTGCAATCAAAGAAGCTTGAGGGCTTCATCAATGGGGAGATAACTGAACCCAAAGATAAATTGAGCAGTGAGTGGAAAAATTGGAATGCCACTAATGCTTTAGTGGTTACTTGGTTATTCAATTCTATGACCTCAACAATTATTGGCTCCATTGACACTATTACCTTTGCCTCAGAGATATGGAAGGCTCTTGCAAGCATGTATTCAGGTGTTGGGAATGTGATGTTGTTAGCAGAAACAGACGATAAAATACATTATCTGAAACAGGGGAGCGAACTTTGATGGATTATGTTGCAGAATTGAAGCAACTGTGGGATGACTTAGATCACTATGATCCTATTAAATTACCTCACCCTGAATGTGTGGCTTGGGTGAATAAGCGGATAGAGAAGAAACGGGTTCTTCAATTTTTAAGGGGTCTAAATTCAGAATTTGAAGCAATACGTGCTGCATTATTCCATCAAGCTAATCTTCCTAGTCTTGAAGAAGCAATTGCTACTATGGCACAGGAGGAGACAAGACTCAAGATGATAAAGGGTAACACCTTAAATTCACCAAGTCCAGCTTATGTGGCAGCAGGGTCCCAAGAGACCAGATTTTGCTATAATTGTGGTGAAAGGGGTCATTTGATTCGTGATTGCTCTCAGCCACTCAAACCAAATCGTGGTAGAGGTCGAGGCAGAGGTATGCCAAGAGGTGGTACTAGCCGAGGGGGTACTAGCCGTGGTGGAAGAGTAAGCTTTAGAGCTAATCATGCAGTGTCAGATGGATGTGTTGCAGAATCATATATAGTTTCACCAAATGAGCTAGATGAATTTAGAAAGTGGAAGGAAACTGAAAAGAGTTCTCAATTGAACAATCAAGAAACAACATCCTCGAGTGACACCATTGCTGATGTGGTTCACTCAGACTCAGGTACATTTGACCAAAATCATATATCTAGTTGGATATTAGATTCAGGTGCATCCAGGCATGTCACGGGTAAAGTAAATGAATTTACATCATATACGCCATACTCACATTCTTATAAGGGGACAATTAAAACTGCGGATGGAACCCCTCGTCCGATTAGAGGTGTTGGGGCAGTTCAATGCACACCATCTATTACCTTATCATCAGTGTTATATGTTCCATCCTTTCCTGTAAATCTTATTTCAATAAGTTCGTTAATTGATCAAATGGATTGTCGGGTACTTCTTGATCGTGAAAATTGTTTAATTCAGAAAAGGAGGACTGGAAGAAATCTTGGAGTTGGAACTTGGCATGATGGGCTCTGGTATCTTGATAGAAGCAAAACAAGAAAAGAAGTTTATTTTGCTCTATCAGCTAGTGAAGATGAAGCTCAGGTGATGTTGTTGCATTGTCGTCTGGGGCATATATCTTTTGATATCATAAGCAAAATGTTCCCTCATGAAATGTCTAAGGTGAATAAGAGTAATTTAATGTGTGATGCTTGTGAGTACGGGAAGCACACTAGAAGCTCCTATGTGAGCAGGGGTTTAAGAAGTTTATCACCTTTTGTATTAATCCATTCAGATGTGTGGACTTCCCCGGTCACTGCTATAAGTGGAGCAAAATATTTTGTAACCTTTATTGACTGTTACTCTCGTATGACATGGGTATATTTAATGAAATATAAAAGTGAAGTACTTGAATGTTTTAAGGCTTTCTATGCTTATGTAAAAAATCAGTTTGGTACTTCGATTCAAATTATCGAAGTGATAATGGAACTGAATATGTGAATAAGGAACTTCAGAGTTTCCTTTCAGGAGAAGGGATTCTACACCAGACTTCATGTCCCGATACCCCACAACAAAATGGAGTGGCTGAAAGAAAGAATAGACATCTTCTTGAGGTAACTCGTTCACTTATGCATACAATGAATGTGCCTAAGTTTTTTTTGGAGTGAGGCTGTCTTGACCGTTGTTCACTTGATAAACCGTATGCCATCAAGGGTCCTTGGCATGAAATCCCCTTGTGAGATATTATTTGGGAAAAATGAGTTCTTGGTTCCACCCAAGGTCTTTGGATGCACATGCTTTGTTAGAGATCATAGACCTGGGGTTGGAAAGCTGGATTCTCATGCTATCAAGTGTATTTTTGTGGGGTACTCATCTGGACAAAAAGGGTATAAGTGTTGGAGCCCATCTGAGTGTCGTATGTTTGTAAGTATGGATGTGACCTTTAGGGAATCAGTTCCTTTCTATGGGGAGAAAACTGATTTAAGTTCCCTGTTCATTGATTTAGACCCTCCAAATGAGTCAGAAGATAGTGAGCAAATGGAGTCTAGAGTTGAGACACAAGCAAATGAGAAGAGAGCTATAGTTGGTCTAATCCCAAACCCAATCAATGCAAATGACATTATTCAGGAAGGGAGAGTACAACAACCTCCTATAGAGAGGAATCTACAAGTATATACAAGAAGAAGGAGAGAAAATCTCACACAATCTACCACTATGGTTGATGAAGTTCAAAGTGACCAAGCTCATTCAGGTGAAAATGAGAATGACCAGTCTGCGTCAGGGGGAGATACAATGGATCGCTCGAATGACTTGCCTATTGCTTTAAGAAGAGAACCACGGAGCACTGCAGGTAAAGCTCCAGTGAGATATGGCTTCGAAGATAATTGTGAAAATGGTCAAAATAATGAAGTAAGTAATTGTGTGTCATATGGGTCCTTACCATCTGATTACTGGGCATTTGTGACAACTCTACAATCCATACAAATTCCAAAAAAACTGGAAGGAAGCAAAGCAAGATCCAAGATGGAAAGAGGCAATGCTTGAAGAGTTGGTAGCACTTGAAAACAATGATACATGGGAGCTCGTACCTTCCCCTCCTGGGAAGAGGGTAGTTGGTTGTAAATGGGTATATACTATGAAACAAAACCTTGAAGGAAAGGTGGAGAGATATAAGGCAAGGCTGGTAGCAAAAGGGTACAGCCAGACTTATGGAATTGATTATGATGAGACATTTGCACCAGTTGCAAAGATGGGCACCGTGAGGACCTTGATTTCCTGTGCTGCTAACCTTGATTGGCCAATATATCAATTAGATGTTAAAAATGCATTCCTTCATGGTGATCTTAAAGAGGAGGTTCATATGGCAATCCCACCTGGATTTAGTACTACTGAAACTGAAGGCAAGGTACTAAGATTGAGAAAGTCTTTATATGGACTAAAACAATCGCCAAGAGCATGGTTTGACAGGTTCAAACGTGCAATGCTTGCTATGGGATATAAGCAATGTAATGGAGATCACACTCTGTTTTATCTATGTTCTAAAAACCACATAACTATCCTAGCTGTCTATGTTGATGATATTATTATCACTGGAGATGATACTTTGGAGGTGGTACGATTGAAGGAGAATTTGAGAAGGGAGTTTGAAATTAAAGATTTAGGACAGCTTCGATACTTTCTGGGGATTGAAGTAGTAAGATCTCCTGGAGGGATTGTGCTCTCACAACGGAAGTATGCTCTGGATCTACTAGATGAGACAGGTATGCTTGGTTGTCGTTCTACCACTACACCAATAGCAAAACCACAAATTGGGTGCTGAATCTGGACATCCTGTAGATAAGGAGAGATATCAAAGGCTTGTGGGGCGCCTCATTTATCTATGCCATACAAGACCCGATATAACTTATGATGTGAGTGTAGTAAGCAGATACATGCATGATCCAAGAAGTGATCATATGGATGCAGTCTATAGAATCTTGAGATACATAAAGAAGAATCCAGGGAAAGGTTTGCTGTTCAAGAAAAATGGACATCTAAATGTAGAGGGTTATTGTGATGCAGACTGGGCAAATTGTCCTGATGATAGAAGATCAACTTCAGGCTATTGTGTATTTATTGGTGGCAACTTGGTAATTTGGAGAAGTAAGAAGCAGCCTGTGGTGTCACGCTCTACTGCAGAAGCTGAGTATAGGGCTATGTCTCAGAGTGTTAGTGAATTATTGTGGATAAAAAATCTTCTAACTGAGTTAAAACTCCAGGAGACCAGTACTATGAAGCTTTGGAGTGATAACAAATCAGCTATTAACATTGCCAACAACCCAGTTCAACATGATCGTACCAAGCATGTGGAGATCGACCGCTTCTTTATTAGAGAAAGGATTGATGATGGAACTTTAAGTTTAGGGTTTGTAACTTCTGAGGAACAAATTGCCGACTGTCTGACAAAAGGGTTGAGTGTTAAAAGGTGTATATCTTCATGTGACAAGATGGGCATGATAGATATATACGGCCCATCTTGAGGGGGAGTGTTGGTGTGTGTATGTAATATATAAGTATAGGGTGTATAACGCAAAAGTGCAGAGAAATAAGAAAAGTCACCAGGAGAGAAATCATCTCCCGAGAAGTTTCCCAAATGTTCTACATATATATACACACATATATATATATACATATACATATATATACATATATATATATACATATATATATACATATATATATATACATATATAGGGAAAATTCTTTCTACTCCCAAGTGTAGCTACTCCCACGTCTATATCTCACACATTAGAGAGTATCTTTTCATACTTAAGGTTTCTAAAAAAAGTATGTATACATACTTGATTTTTCAAAATGATAACCTTGAAAATTTCTGAGTGGAACTCATATTTTTTTTTGCACCTTGTGATATGTTACATTTTCTGTATAGAAAAATAAGTATGTCCATATACTTCATATATAAAAAAATTATTTTCACATAGCACTTTTAAAAATCAAGTATGTGTATATACTTTTTTTAGAAACCTCAAGTATGAAATAATACCTTCTGATTTGTGAGATACACATATGGGAGTAGCTACACCTGGGAGTAGAAAAACCTCATCCTACATATATATATATATATATATATATATATATATATATATATATATATATATAGGGCAGTGCTAAATGGTACCCTGGGTACCAAATAATTATTTGGTACCCGACCCCCTCCCACGTATGCCGCGCGCCCTCCGCCTCCGGTTCCTTACGCGCTTTTTTCTTCCCAGGCGTGTGCCACGATGGGGTCCAAGCGCAGGTGGGTTTTTATTTTTGATTCTGTTTTTTTGCGGTTACCTCCAGCGTGCCACGATGGGGTCCAAGCACAGCTGGTTTTTTATTTTTCTTTCTGTTCTTTTGCGCCAGCTCAGTGGGTTCTCGGTTTTTCTTTCTTACAATTTTGTAGAAGATTCCATGCTGTTTAATTGCTTATTTCTGCTGGAGGCATCCGACCTGTTGCTTTTTTTTCTTACTTGTTTTATTGTGCCAGCTCGCTGGGGTTTTGTGTTTTTCTTTCTTATGTTTCAAAGAACAGAACTCGAAAAGATACATACCAAGGACAAGCCCTCATATTATATTCATATTTAATAGCACAGATTACATAAAGTTCCAAGCTAGACCAGGTAATAAAAAATAATAGCTACCAGTCTTCCATATATTCTGCTACTCAGTTTTTTCTTTAGAGTATGATAGCCTTCACAATCAACCATCTTTCAGAGTTTTCAACTCCAACGCATATCTGTCGTGAAAGCAAGTATGAAAGGCTTGTCAAAGAACCGAATATCAAAGGACATTACTTTTGTCCGAAAACATGAAGCAAAGGAAAAACAATTGTAAGAAAGGTACCAAATGCAAATGTCTAAAAATGATGTTGTAAAAAAGGTATCATATGCAGATGGCTGGAAAAGAATATGGACACCACGTAGAAATTTTAGATAGCAAAATCTGAGAGCTAAGTAATGTCTAAAAATTCTGGTAGAGCAACGCTATTCCAAAAATCTTAAGTGGGATAACATTATCACTATATTACTTAGTTTTAGGCTAAGATATTATCCATATAAATTTGTACTTTATGATGCCTGACAGAGCTAGAAGAATTGCTTCCATCATGAACAATGGCACTGCAAACTCCTAACAACCCCTATACTAATCGGTAATTCAATCTGAGGATCTTTTAGGCATTTTTAAAGAAGTATATGTGATGCATCTCTGATTTTTTTATAAAATTTAACAGCTGCTCCCTGAAGCTAAAGCTTAATGCACTCAGAATTTCCGAAATTCTGGGTGCTTATGATTTTCATGTTAACAGCAGCAGCAGCCACCTGCAAGAACAAAGGAAAACCCAACTAAAGGTAACCAAGCGAGGAAAGAAGGTTAGTGAGTAGTCACTAGCAAACCCTGATGTATCGCTCCACTGTGTGGCTATAACGAACTGCAGATGGAGCAGGTAAGTAAAGACTGCTATGCTTTTTCCTACAAACAAAAATATATTTAATATAAACCAACAAAAAGTTGATTCAATTAAACAAGTTAAGCATGCCTGTGTAAGTAAAGGTTAACAACTCATAAACATCTGAAACTGAAACTGATAAGTAAGGAGAGGAGAGAGCTCCCCTCTCCTGCCTGAAACTAAGCTTCCAAAGGAGCATCATGAACATCTGAAGTTCTGGACAGGGCATAGCAGTATCTGCTCCTTGTGACCTCAGACTACACAAAAGTGATGGAGATAAACTGCGAACACAATCATGTATTGAACGAATATGGTATTTTGAAAAAAATAAAAACCAAATGTGCAAATGCCTCACATAGAAAATGATTGAGTATACTAATGCACTCAAATCTGATAGAGGCAGATCCAAAACGAGGATAAGTCTGGCCTAGTTGCTTTCTCCTATGTTTTAAGTTGCACTATACGTCTATACCTCAATTGCAGTAGGACACAATAAAAAGATAAGGATATAATGTAACAAATGGTAATGTAACCTTTCATTTGCCCATCTAGCTAGTCAAATAATTAGAAAACTCTAAGGAAAAATATCCTTTGAGTAATCACTACAGCTAGCCCTACCTCAAGCACGCAACTTTGCCAGATAAACAGTACACATGCACAATTATAGCTCAGTAATAATGGGCCTCGGGCCACCTGTTTTTAGTCAATCAATATTGTTTTCAGTTAGTCAATCAATATTAGTAGGCACTAGGCAGTAGTAATTTTCTTCCCTGAGGTAATAGGAACGGGGCAACAAGAATACACCCCCTCCATTGAAGCCTACTTTATAGACAACAGTTAGTCTTTCTATTCTACTTAGCTCAATTTCATCAAACAGGTATTGATTTTAGCCCTATCATCTGGAGCCCAATACACGCTTTGGCATCAATCCATGCTGTAACTTCTCAAGGCACCAACACAAATCGAAAATGCAGAGTATGATTCCGACCAAATGAACTCTCCACTCATGACAGTAACAATCATCACAAGTCATCGTGGGAGGGGCAATCGGATACAGTTGAGAAAAGAGGGGACCTGATTAAGCCAGAGGACATCGCTGAAGACTCGTCCAAAAAAAGTCGTCCGCTCCAAAGAGTACCTGCGAGCTACTGAGTAGAAGATTCTGATGTGGAGAGGGGGCTAGCGTGCACGGACTTGACCTCCCCCTCCAGCTGCGGCATGATGGGGCCAGATCCGAGGGGAGTGGAGGCTCAGCGAAGGCTAGTCCAGCTCCATGCTTGCGGCGCCGCTCCAATCTTCGTGGCTGCAATCTTCCGATCCACCGGAATAGCAGATGCTCCGGTACAGATCCGCGAACTCAGCACCGATTATGATCCTCACATTCTGGATCTGCAGGGCACCAGTCAGTAGAGCTGCCATGGAGCCAAGAAGGGAAAGGACTCTGATGGTACCTCACGCGGGGGGATTAATGGAGAGTCATCCGAAGAAATCCACAGCATCGAGGGGCGATTGCACTGCTGCGGCCGCCGGACCAGGGTGCAGCAAACAAAAACGAGAGCATCTCTATCAATGGCGAGGAGGAGAAGAGGAGCCCGGCTGGGATGTCGTTCTGCAGCTCGCCCGGGCCGGACGGGAAGGGGAATCGCCGCATCGCCAGCGGATCGCCGGAGGTAGGATGAGCGTCGCGAGAAATTGGAAACTGATTCGCCCACGATCTATAGAAAAAAGTGACAGAGGGAAGGGAACAACCGAAGGATAAAAACAAACTGGAAGAAAAATAAAACCAGAAACCGACTAGTCGGTTGGAACGGTTGGGGAGGAGAGATGCGCTCGCCGCGGGTCTAGGGTGGGGACTCGGATGGGCTCGGGTACCGAATTGTTATTCGGTACCCAGGGTAGTATATAGAGTAACTATATATATATATATATAATACATATATATATAATGTGTATATATATATATGTGTGTATATATATATATATGTGTGTGTGTATATATATATATATATATATAAGCCGTGCATGTGTGAAATCCCTTCCCCTCTTTGTGTTGCTGCAAGAGAGTATTGCTAGCGCTGCCCTTTTTTTTCTTTTATCATGATGATTGATGTACATTTTAATAATAATACAAGATAAATGAGTGCCTAAAGAGTGGTGTGCCGCACAGAAATCGGCCATGAATAATCTTTAGGCTCTTGAAAATCACGAAATAAAACCTGGCATCAACATTGCACCCCCTACTCCAATACTCTCTCATGGCTGACCAGGCTACATATGATTGGTTACAAGAATATCTCAGAGTAAATTCGAACATGGGTTATGTGCCACTTAAAGTCTTAAACAATCTCGGTTAAGCTGGCATCGTTTTTCCAATATATTGACAACGATACCAGCATGTCGTCGAACAGGTTGCTCTCTAGCAGGTTAAGATAATGAAGTGTGCTACTGCTCGTAAAGAATTTGGAAGTAATTAATAATCTGAGGGATAGAATGAACCTTCCTCCTCGCTTTTCAATTGTTCCTAAAAACTGGTAGAAATACTTATTATATTCTTGAACGCGGAGAGTAGTATAATCCCAGTGGATGTTCCATTTTGTTGTTTCCAAGAGTTCCACATCAACAAAGACAAATGAAACTCCCCCCCCCCCCCCCACAATGCATTGCTTCATATTTGCTATTTCATAGGCTCTCATTGCATATAATTCAGAGACTCATCAAGAGTTAGTAAACATGCGAACATAGTTTCATGCATCTAGATGAAACTTATTTCATCACTCTTCTCATTAGTCCATTGCTTCATTTAATGTGCATGGAACTCTTATGAAACCTAGAATATATTGCCTTATTTAAAAATTATGGCTCCCCGTACGGTTGGAGCTGAACAAAGAACAATCCAGAGTAAAATGTTTGTTTCCCCATCAATGATAATCGAGATATGGGATCTCGACCCACTATAAAGAAAGGATCACTAACACAGCACACTTTGAGCTGTTAGAGTAAATAATTCAGATTAGCTAGCTATTGATCGACCCAATGACAATTGAGATGATCGTTGACAAAGAGGATGGGCATCGACACCCGTAAGTATATACTTAAAAGTGCACGCGATCGACACTGCAGACAAAATAAAGAACACATACATTTAAATTTCCTGAAATAAATCCAGCTCATTATCTAAAAGTATATACATGTCCAGCAGATGGGGAAGGCTCCAGGATTAGCGACTCTCGTGTCAACAACTGTCAACCAAAGTTAATACTACCATGCGATTTTCATACAGATATAGCGATATACAGGAGTTTGCTGACGGCCGGCAAATTGACGACACACACTGCCGCCACTACCAGCAAAATTGTAGTGGGTTGGGCCGCGCAGCCGGCCCGTTTGATTTCATAGCCGAACGGCCTTGCTATGGAAATGGTGTTCTTAACGCGTGTTGCAATTAAACTTGCAATTGCAAGGGTACGGAAGATCTAATAAGGGCTGACGAAATGATGATCGAGGAGGTAAGGTAACAACCAAGAACAAAAGATTACAACTTCACCCTCCCCAATGCAATAGGTTCGATCATGATCAGACGGACGAGACGATACAAATAATACAATGACGGTAGATTATTACACCTCCAGATTTAATTTCCCTGCAGTTTGGGCATTCCATCTAGGTAGAAACGTTACACCGACCAACAAGATAGTCAAGCTAGCGCTTCACCACTTCCAGAAGACGTTGGAGCCGCACTTGAACTTCTCCTTCCCCTCGCACTCGATCTCGAGGTCGTCGCTGATGAACGGCACTTTCTGCAGGAATATAATAACACAAGTGATGCTTAGTACAGACGACGACACAGGTCAGGATCAAAAAGAATTCAGGTCGATCATCAGGCGACAGGTCAGGATCAGTATTGTCTGATGAGCGAGAAAAATATATATATTTATAACCTTCTGCTTGGCCAGGTCCTGGCAGCCGGTGAAGTTGTAGGGGAACTGGCAGCTGCCGAACTCCACGGTGTAGGCGCGGGCAAAGTTGGCGCCGCTCGTGGCCAGCCTCTTCTTGTCGTTCAGTTCCTGATCGATCCATCATCACAGACCAAAAATCTTGTCTTCAGCTTTATTTCACTTTGATTCAGACCAAAAATCTTGTCAGAAACTAATTTATATATGTATATATATAAACTGATCGACCTTGTTGGCCTTGCTCTTCTCGAGGTACTCGTCGATGATCCCGGCCTTGGCCGATCCGGCGGTGGCGGTGGCGGCGAAGACGGCGGCCAGGCCGAGGAGAGCGGCGCGACGGCCCTCGGCCTTGGCCGCGACGACCTGCACCCGCTTCGCCGGCGACGAGGCCTGAGGCACCGCCGCGGCGGGCTTGAGCCCGACGACGCTGGAGTTCACGCCGGCCATGGCCTGCTTGTTGGCTCGGTGTGGCTTTGTGTGTGTGTTTGGTTGATTCGAATCGATTGGCAGTGGCAGCAACGAGTGTGGGGGTGGCGATGGTTTTTGTTTTTGATCGTGGCTGCCTCTGGCTGTGCGTGGAGGGAAACTCTGGGTGCCGGGGTTGTGGTGGGCGTGTGGATAGGGTGAGGCTGCTGCGCCCCCATTGGCTGGCCTTGGCACACGTGGCGCACATTATCCAAATGGCCATGGGTCCCGGGTGACACGTGGCAGGTGCCCCTTGGGTCTGCAGATCTTGAGGGTGGTATTGCTTGCCGAGGTGGCACCATGGGAGAAACGCATGCACTGATGCACATGACCTTCAAGAGATGCCGCACCTTTCAGATGCCCGTGTCACTGTGTCGGCTAATATCTGAAACCACGGCTTCGGTAAATAGTGCATGGCCGTCCATTCTCCAATCATTTTTTTGTTTTGTTATTCTGGTTGGTTTCTAAACACATTTGGATGTATTGTTAATTTGTTATTGCAATTGAGGTTGTTGGCATGAACCTTTAACCTGCCAGAATCTTGATGAACGTACAAGAAAAGAATACGGGCAGCATACTGGAATTGTTTACACCAGTACCAGTTATTGGCTATAAATTGGGCACCTGTCCATTCAGCTGCCAACTTAACAGACTTGTTTATTTCAGGGATATCTTACTGTATTGTTTTGGTCGTCATCGTCGCCATGGTTGCCATCTTTGCTCATGTAATCATGCCATGACGCTGGTGGTCCGGTGCAGCCGCCACTTCTCTTGATGAAGAGAACGCGAGGGTTGTGTGAACGTTGCAGTTCCTGATGATGACACACACAACGTTCCGGAGCTGCTGAGGCTGGACGACCCAGAAACGGGCATGGAGACAGTGAGCCAGCGGTTTTCGCCTATATTTGGTTTTCAGGCACAGCTGCTTCAGAGGTCATCATTGTTAGAATATGACCATTTTGGGATACATTTACTATCAACATTTAGACCAGGCACAAGGAAGTGGTAACAGAATTATCTAGAAAGGTGCTTCCATAATACATACAAATATATTATCACAGAAAATTGATCCTACGTTTTCTTCACATATTCAGGAGAAAAGGAATGTAAACGTTACAATTTTCTTCCTACTATGCTCTTTAGCTTGCTACATTTTTCGTAACTGTAAACGGACGTTTATAGATTCATAAATTGCAGAACTTGATTTGATATTGCAATACAGTTTCCTACATTCCACCGTATATTCATTGAAATGGGATGCGACCAATATGTTGTAAACGGTACGTTTATAGATTCATAAATTGCAGAACTTGATTTGACATTGCAATACAGTTTCCTATATTCCACCGTATAATCATTGAACTGGGATGCTACCAACATGCTGACATGTTCAATAGCTTGCCACCGATAGATTTGGTTCTGAACTTCCGATGACACATTACTATGCCCTACCCTGAAATCTACAACTTATAATCCTAACCTGACAAAAAAAGAAGCATGGATTTTTCTTTCAAAATTCAATCCACAAATCTACGTTAACCAGTCCAGAAGTTTTCACGTCAGCAGGTCAGCATGCATGTCTGACACCCTTCTTTCATGGCTGAAGTCACGTCCATATAATAACATTAATTCAAAGACGCCTGTCAACAGAATAATTCAGAATCGTGCATTGCTCTGCTCCCAGAAAAAACAGTGGGAAAAGGAGGCAGAAAGATCCTTACAATTAATGTTTAACACAGCAGAAGCATAGAGCAACTTCTGCTTGGGCTTGCAAATCTCCCAAAGCTTGAACAATACTTTCTCTGCTTTCTGTTGTTGTTTCTTCATGGTGAAGCATTTTACGCAATCTGCATGCAGTAGCACAGTTTTGGCATTACATATACACTTTTGAAAGGTTATAGAAAGCAACATTTTTGGAGCTATAATATTAGAACTATATTCGAATAACTAAGATTCATCCAACTAGGTTCGGCAATGCACCACGAAACAAGGCGGAGAACACAAACGGTCTCTTAAGGCAACAGAGTGATTTCATAACTCATTAAGCAACTGAAATACAACAGCTTTGCAGACAAAGTCCACACCAGAGCATAGGAAACACAGGACAGAAAATTTGTAACTTCAGAAGTAATAGCTTCATTAGCTTGTCCATTTACTTGCTGGAAAGGGAAAAGGCACATGTATTGCCAATTTGACATGAGTTACTTTACCTTTGCACCAGAGGTGTATCACCATGCCCGGTGCATATAATAAGCATAGAATTATCAGGTAGGGCACCATATAACTCCCTTATCTTTTTATCCAATTCACACAAAATTTCCTTTAATTCCGGACAAATTTGACGTCTTGCTTTTTTGGAAGCAGTTTTTGCATCACATGTTTTTAATGCAATAGCCTCTGCGACACATGATTTCACCTTTTCCGGATCTTGAGCTCTTATGCTAAAGTAGGACATCAATCCTGAGAATTGAGTCCAAATGAAGCTGACTTTATCATTCTTCACCTGCAGTAGGATTGCAACTTATGAAAACCAGTAAGCATTTGGTGAAGAATGTCTACACCTAGAAATGCATTGCACCAACCTCCTTCATTGATCTGGAGAGGGCGTCATCATCCGAAAAAACAGCAATTGAATTGCAAGAAGTATCTGAATATCGCTCCAGAAGAGACACGTCATCAATAAGGGAGCTCTTTTTCCCACTCTCGTGCAGTATAGATGTCAACTTCCGTCTTGACAATGATGGTTGGGAGCCAAAATCAGGACCTGGTTAACTAGTTATTAGAAGGCAACAACAAACAGATATGACTATGACATGTTGTCTCCCTGCTTGCATTAGCAATTTACAGAAATGGGAGTTTAACTGAACAATAAAATTGCTGAAATGGACTTTTTTTAGTTCTTACCATATTTGATTTTCAAAATAGCAAGTTCTAGAGCGGCTTTTGCATCTTCCACACTATCATGCCCAGATCCTGTGTTCTGAATTTCGCGGCCAAGAAACTTTTTTGTCAAGACACGCAAAGCAATCTTACAGCGAGCGCCTCGATTATACTTGTACAAAACAGCTGTATCAATTATTAAACCATGGGATATCCGCAATGCCGTAAGGTCATTTTCCAAAGAATGCCCAACAAGAATGGTTTCTTTATAGACAAGCCCAACAAACTCTTCCTGGGAAGAAATAAAATAGTGTAAGCTTCATGTCATCCTATTATGAATACGAAAAGATCATTAAAAAGACCTAAGAACTGACCTGAATATCCTGTAGGGTTGTGGACACGTCAGCCAACATCTCAGCAGTGATTCCACTGAACCTGTTCTATTAAAAAACAATTACATCATCTAATGGACACCTAAAATCCATTCAGTTTTAGTATATATCATTTGTAGTATCTTTACAGGAACAGCATAAATAAAAGCATGTGCTAGAACCATGAAATTGATATTGCAAAAAACCAGTTCATTAATATTCAAAATACAACGGATAGGTATCAAATATTTATATGACACGTATATTTTATGACAGCAAGTTATAAAATAACAAATAAGTTTGTCAAGAAAAAGTTAGCATAAAAACACAATATAGTGCCTGCTAACCATAAAGGGGAGATAAAAGCATCATAATATACCTTGTATTGTAATCAACTATTGGATTCGCAGGCTTAACTAGTCTATCTAGCACCACCTGAAAAGATTATAACGAAGTCAGAACTGATAGAGCAGCAAAGAAAATTTTCCTCATACTATTGGGCATGAATCCCTTTAACATGTGAGGAAGCGCAGTTGGTCACAATTAAGCACTATGGAAACATTTTTTTTTAGCGTGCAATAACTAAGCTAAGGAAAGCAAAGTTCGTACCTCTCCTTTAATATCAACTATTGTCACTCTTGTAAGTTCAAATCCTGCTCCCGTCACACACTGCAAAGGAAACGAGCAATCACTACATACTAATAAATTCAAAGAATCCTAGAAATATGTATATAAAAAATAAAATCATGACTTATAACAATAATAGCAGTGATTGGTCAACATAGTGAAATTTAACAATTCGATGCACTATCTTTTGAACAAGACAAAGGCCTCAAAATATACATCAGTGAACAGTTATCCAAAGTAGGAGTCACGTTACCATCTCACAATCAAGTGCAAGAATTTTATGTGGTGGAGAACCTGAAGGAGCTGAAACAGTAGGGACAAAACCTAAAATGGCAATGATAAACAGATGTTATTTGAATAATAGGCAGTAAAGTCTACGATGAGGGGCCAAGAATAGAAGGTAACCTGACACATTGAAAGAGTAGCCATTTTCTTCTAAGTCTTTCTCCGAAAGTGTGTAATATGTAACAGGAAATGGTATGTCCTTGAGATCATCCAGACTTGATATTTTTTCTGAGGCCAAAAGGAAAATGTTAACCAGTTGCAAAAAATATAAAATTTCAATCTAGGTCCAAAAGTTCCCATTTTCCCATGGAGAAAGTTATATATACTCTAATGTCGATCACCATACATATATACCAAATAAATAGAACAAGTCAGTAAAGAAAAGAAAAGCATTTTCAGCTTAGAGAAGCAGATGATGAGTGGTCAGCGAATAACCGAATATATGGTTGATTGGCTATACTCTGAGATTTTTTTGAAAGATTACTATACTCTGAGATGAGTTAGGGAAATACTGCTATAGTCATGAAAATTGAAATCCTAATGCAAGATGAGTTAGGGAAATACTGCTATAGTCATGTTAATTTGTGATGAAAAGCACAATTAACATTTAAAAAGGGTAGAAAGAAAACAAATCATGTCTCTACTGTCAAATTAACAAGAACTTGTGAACATGAAAAGGCGACACAAAATTCAAATCAGTAAGATTCTTCAATTAGAAAGTCTTTGTAATGAAGCTCAAATCTTCCAGCGCCTATCGCAGTAATAACACACGAAGACCAACACTTGATCAAATGAAGCATAGCACAGTTCAACATAATGAACCACAACGACGACAGAACGCTAAGGGAAGTCAAGAAGACCCCATACCTTCTCCGTCTGGCTTAGATGATTGATTTGATGTTTTTACATCACGCTTTCTCTTTACTCTGCAGGTTAGGAGTGCATCAATAGTGTGCCTCTCATCCGGTATACAGCTGCTAGAACAGCATTTGATTAGCAATAAATAGTACAGTGCATCCATATAAAAGAAACATCAGGTTTATAATAACTGTCGACAATAACACAAAATGCACATACCTTGAAGCTAGAACCGGTTTTGGATTACCACATAATTCTTTCAGAGAAGAAAGAAGTCGGATCTGCGACATATATAAGGCTGCATCTAGGCCAGGAACATATAGTAGGACAACTTTCGGTATAAGAGGCTTGTTCTGAAAACCAACAATAGAAATATTATAGTGTGTTAAAGAGAGCTAGTATTTTGGGAGGTGCCAAAAAACCTACAAACAATAGACCAAGAAATTAGACACAGTGAAAACCTATTGTTCTCGGAAGCAGCAGCAACAACAACAACAACATAGCCTTTAGTCCCAAGCGAGTTGGGGTAGGCTAGAGATGAAACCCAAGAAACAAAGCTCAAGGCTCAGGAACGTTGATAGCTAGTCTCCAAGCGCTCCTATCGAAAGCTACCTCTTTGGAAATATTCCACTCCTTAAGGTCTCTGTTTATCGCTTTGTCCCAAGTCAATCTAGGTCTACCTCTACCTCTCTTTATATTATTGGCCCGCCCTAGGACCCCAATACGCACCGGCGCCTCCGAGGGCCTTCGTTGGACATGTCCAAACCATCTCAGCCGATGTTGGGTCAATTTCTCCTCAATGGGTGCCACCCCGACCTTCTCCCGAATGTCTTCATTCCGAACTCTATCCCTTCTTGTGTAGCCGCAAGACCATCGCAACATCCGCATCTCTGCTACACTCAGTTGCTGGACATGTCGCCTTTTAGTAGGCCAACATTCCGCCCCGTACAACATCGCCGGTCGAACCGCCGTCCTATAGAACTTCCCCTTCAGCTTTTGTGGCACCCTCCGATCACAGAGGACGCCAGAGGCTTGACGCCACTTCATCCAGCCTGCTGCGATTCTATGCTTAACATCTTCATCAATGTCGCCATCCTGTTGCAACATCGATCCTAAATACCGAAAAGTAGCCTTTTGGGGGACCACCTGTCCGTCGAGGTTAACGTCTCCATCCTCGTGCCTAGTCCCACTAAAATTGCACATCATGTACTCAGTCTTGGTCCTGCTAAGTATGAACCCCTTCGACTCTAATGTGCGTCTCCATAGCTCTAGCTTCTCATTAACACCTTCCCTACTCTCATCGACTAGCACCACATCATCAGCAAAGAGCATGCACCAAGGGATATCCCCTTGTATATCTCTAGTGACCTCATCCATCACCAAAGCGAACAGATAAGGGCTCAATGTTGACCCTTGATGTAGGCCTATCCTAATAGGGAAGTCAGTGGTGTCGCCATCGCAAGTCCGGACACATGTCATAGCATCCTTGTACATATCCTTAATGAGGGTAATGTACTTCGTTGGGACTTTGTGCTTCTCTAAGGCCCACCACATGACATTTCTCGGTACTTTGTCATACGCCTTCTCGAGGTCAATAAAGACCATATGCAGGTCCTTCTTCTGCTCCCTATATCTCCCCATCAACTGTCGGATTAAGAAAATCGCCTCCATAGTTGATCTTCCAGGCATGAACCCAAACTGATTTTGGGTCACACTCGTCGCTCCTCTTAGACGGTGCTCAATAACCCTCTCCCAGAGCTTCATGGTATGGCTCATCAGCTTAATGCCACGGTAGTTAGTACAGCTTTGAACATCTCCCTTGTTCTTAAAGATCGGTATTAATATACTTCTCCTCCATTCTGCAGGCATCTTGTTAGACCGAAAGATGAGGTTAAAAAGCTTAGTTAACCATATCGTCGCTCTATCACCTAGGCATCTCCACACCTCAATGGGGATACCATCAGGGCCCATCGCTTTACCGCCCTTCATCCTCTTCAAAGCCTCTCCGATCTCTGCCTCCTGGATTCTTCTCACAAAGCATCTGTTAATATCATCAAATGAGTCATCTAGCTCAAGGGCAGGACCCTCAATCTCCCCATTAAACAACTTGTCAAAGTACTCTCGCCATCTGTCCTTGATCTCCTCATCCTTCACCAGAAGTTGATCTGTCTCATCCTTGATGCATTTGATTTGGTTGATATCCCTTGTCTTCCTCTCGCGAATCCTAGCCATCCTATAAATGTCCCTCTCTCCTTCCTTCGTGCCTAGCCGCTGATATAGGTCATCATAAGCCTTACCCTTTGCTACACTCACAGCTTGCTTTGCAGCCTTCTTCGCTACCTTATAGCCCTCGATGTTAGCTACACTCCTATCAAGGTGGAGGCGCTTGAACCACTCCTTCTTCTCCTTAATAGCCCTCTGCACCTCCTCGTTCCACCACCAGGTGTCTTTCCCTTCCTGTTTGCCTCCCCTACTCACACCAAGGACTTCTGCGGCCACCGTCCGGACACATGTTGCCATCTTTAGCCACATGTCGTCTGCATCTTCTCCTTCGTCCCAGGGCCCCTCCTCTACCATCCTCCCCTTAAAAGTTTGCGCCGCTTCTCCTCTAAGCTTCCACCACTTCGTTCTTGCCATCTTGGCACGTTTGTCCTGATGGACACGTACCCGCAAACGGAAGTCCGCCACCACAAGCTTGTGTTGAGGGACAACACACTCCCCAGGTATCACCTTACAATCTAGGCAATCACGTCTATCGTCCCTCCTCGCAAGGATAAAGTCGATCTGGCTCGAGTGTTGTCCACTATGAAAGGTCACTAGATGGGATTCCCTCTTTCTAAAAAAGGTATTCGCTATCAACAAGTCGTAGGCCAGCGCAAAATTCAAAACATCCTCTCCCTCCTGGCTCCTGCAACCATACCCGAAGCCCCCGTGCACTCGCTCAAACCCCACGTTAGTTGCCCCCACATGTCCGTTGAGGTCTCCTCCTATGAAGAGCTTCTCGCTGATAGGCACGGTGCTAACCATACCATCCAGATCTTCCCAGAACTGCCTCTTCACACTCTCACTGAGGCCTACCTGAGGGGCATAGGCACTAATCACATTCAGAGTCGAGTCTCCAACTACCAACCGAACTAGGATAATCCGGTCGCCTCTCCTCCTAACCTCTACAACTCCGTCCTTAAAGCTTCTATCGATCATGATACCTACGCCGTTCCTACCCGATGTTGCCCCCGTGTACCAAAGCTTGAAGCCAGTGTCGTCCACCTCCTTCGCCTTCTGGCCCTTCCATTTAGTCTCCTGAACGCATAGAATATTTACACGCCTCCTAATAGCCGCATCAACTACCTCTCGTAGCTTACCCGTTAGGGACCCTACGTTCCAACTACCTATCCGAAGCACAGAGAAAAAATATATCAGTTAGAAAAAAAAAACAGTTAATATTCATTGAATGTATGATGAAGATAACATCAAGAAAAGACCCAAGTTCTAAATATTGCAAACTAAGGTAACATGTCCTACCTCAAAAAAGTAAGGCGTGTTGAAACAGCATAATCAGAAGAACAAGTACCTTAACAAACACCCAAGAAGGAAGCATGCCGTCACCAATAACCCAAGTTACTAGACCCTGAACATCCTGCACTACAACGAAATGACTCTTTAAGAAAAACAAGAACAGTTTTCACAAGTTGAAATCTCATTGAGTTTCTGCTACGAATGAACCTGCAGATTTAATTTAGAGTTTAAAGCAGCCTCCTTAAAAACAACATCAGGCTTGGCCTGCACAGGATAAACAAGACGAAGCGGTATGAGTTGGAAGTACAAAACTTCAATGAGGATTTAAAAATATATAGTAGAAATGTCTATTAGCAAACTAAGCAAGGCAGCAGCACAAGAATTATTACCAACAAGCAGCCCACTACCATCCAACTTTCCAACCAAAGGAAGATTTGAGAGTATATATATTAATAAAGGAGCCAGCATGTCAGCACCAAATAATCAATTACTATGCCATGTAGATAGCTCCACTACAGACAAGTGATCTCGGATCCAACTTAGAAAACCCCTAATTTGATGGGCAAGCACTGAACACGATACATAATTTTACTAAGTGCCGCATCACTTTACAATTTTAAAAATATGGATCCTACTCTACTACCTAGCAAGCATTTAGGGCTCGTAACTTCCAAGTTCCTAATTAAAATTTCTACAAGATATGGAAGTTTCAAGATGAGTTCTAGAGAATGTTCAGCCAGAACCAATGGAAAAATCCAGACACTCATCGTAGTCTTCTAACCTATCAACATTTTTTCACGCCCATCCATTTGTACAAATTGTTTTCAAACAACAGCGCAAACTTCAACAGACCATATAAAGCCCCAGAACAGTGCAGCATTTACACAAAATTCCACTCGCTATAAATCCACCATAAACTCGACAAACATCGAGTTCAATCACAATATCATGAATAATGATACAATGCCATATCCCCTGTCAGAACTGAAGAATTACAATTAATCAAAATAATACACTGTAGCTGAAACTCCCGCTGCAGCGCCCAACTTTTCCATGCAGCGAGGATTAAAAAAAAAGTAATCTTTTCCGCTTACAAAGCAATAGAGGATGAAAAAATGTGATATTTCCCAACAATGAACTAATTCAGCTCTACTTTAGCACGAATTCCCAATTCACATCACATGGAAACCCTAGCATTCCGAAGTGTAGAGAGAAGCAAAAGAGAACGTACGTTGCGTCCGTATACGTCGAAGTACGCGGAGGCGTTGCCGCCGTTGCCGGAGGGGGTCGACATGGTAGCCGCCGCCGACGAGGACGTGGAGGTCCTAGGGCTTTGCCGCTCTGGAAACCTGCTGCAGGGAAGTCCTCGGAAGAAGAAGAGGCCCGCTCCCACCACCCAACGACACGGTGTGGCCTTCTTCGAAATCGCCTTCGTCTGGGCTACTGTTGGGCTGCGACCTTGCCGGCCCCCATTAGGTTGTTGGGCTGCAAAGTTCCTGCTAGGCCTCATTGCATTGGACTGGACTGGAAGAAGATGGGCTGGAAAGCTTCTTGGCGCGACAAGAGAAGAGACGCGACGACGAGGGACGACGACGCAGGGGCGCTTCTTCTGAGCCCCTCGTCGGAGAGCGCCACTGGATGTGCCGGGCACCTGACCAGACGCCGCCGCCTCCGGGGAAACCTGACAGCACTGGAGAGAAGATGACGACGTGGTCGATCGACGGTGGCCGGCGCCGGCGGCGAGGAGGTTTTGGCGGCGGCAACGCTAGCTGTTGGGATGAGGAAAGATGGGCAGCGAGGAGCTTGCAAGAAGAAAGGGGGCAGCGATGGTGAGAACCCATCGAGAGGGCTAGGGTATACTTCTGTTTAAAAAAATTAGTGACAAATTGAGGCTACTTAATACGAAGAATCTGTGAATAAAAAAAGTTGCTTGAGATTCTTTACAGAATATTAAAATTCTAAACACAAACAAAGACTCCCGTTATCACCTTCTGTGATTACATTTTTCCTATGGTCCATAGCATGTGTCCCACTCACGTCATGTCATTATACGTTTGTTATGAAATTTTTTTTGGCTAATTCGTGAAAGTGCATTATGCTATTATGTTAGGTAGGATTATTTATTTATTTTCACATATCTATGTCACTGAATTTGTACTCCCTCCAGTTCAGTATTAGAAGTCGTTTAGGACAGCGACACGGTCACCAAACACAACTTTGACTTCTCTTTTCTATAAAAATATTTCTTAAAAAGTTATATATGTATATTTTTATGAAAGTGATATTCAAGACCAATCTATTTATATGATTTTCACATTTCCAAACTCAACAACTTAACTATTATTTATGATTTATATTCCTAATGTTTGACTAAAACCTTGTCCAAAACGACTTCTAATACTAAACCGGAGGGAGGGAGTACATAAGGAATGGCGTGCCTTACTAATCAAACTATATTGTTACTGTACTAACTAAAAAAAACCATGGCTATAATTAAGAATGTACAAGAAGATGTACTACAGATCTTGCTGCTAAGGCATAGAACTAGCACAATTGTAGAGCCAGAGCCAAGAGTTGTATCATGTTATCTAATTACTACCCCCTCCATCCCGTTATGTATGTCGCTCGGAAACCGCAATCGTCTCACAGTCACGATTCCCTAGCGACACATATAGCGGGACAGAGTAGTAGGTTAACTATGATATCTTTTCCCCAGATCTCTTACCATGTTAGAGGTGGCCCAAGGCAGACAGCAGAGCAGAGAAATGGTGCCACACAAGAAAAAAGACAGGGCAACGAACGCAGGAGCCGGCAAAAAAACACCTCATCCACATGCGGCGCCTGAGGCCCTGCCCACCTCACAATGCCGATGCCGCTCCAGCCATGCGTGCTCCCAGATATCCGATCCATCCATCCAATTTGATTGGCAAACAAATCCTATCTCCTACTCCGGCCCTTCACTCACCTGCTGCTAGTCACCACATTCCCCCCTCCTGCGTGTGCTGCCAGACAAGAATGGCCCTGGAGACGTGCTTCAGAGCGTGGGCGCTGCAAGCCCCTGCCGGCGGCAAGGACAGGCTCCTCCTCGTCGGCAGCAGCAGCAGTAGCTTCACGCCTTCCAAGCGTGCCGCGGTGGCGCCGCCGCTGTCCGTCGGCCGCGTCGCCACGCGGCGGCCGCGGCACGTCTGCCAGTCCAAGAACGCCGTCGACGAAGGTATGTATTTATGTTCCAGTTGCCTTTGATGGCTTGCCTGCTCTCAGCAATCAAGGCCGCAAATAAACTAAATTGACCGAGTGGTGGCGAACAATGGCAGTGGTGGTGGCGGATGACAAGAACTGGGACGGGATGGTGATCGCGTGCGAGACGCCGGTGCTGGTGGAGTTCTGGGCGCCGTGGTGCGGGCCGTGCCGGATGATCGCGCCGGTGATCGAGGAGCTGGCCAAGGACTACGCAGGCAAGATCAAGTGCTGCAAGGTGAACACGGACGACTGCCCCAACGTAGCCTCCACCTACGGCATCCGCAGCATCCCCACGGTGCTCATCTTCAAGGGCGGCGAGAAGAAGGAGAGCGTCATCGGCGCCGTGCCCAAGACCACGCTCACCACCATCATCGACAAGTACATCGGCGCCTCCTCCTAATAAATACCTTTGGCTCCATCCTAAATAATCCACATACGCCCATCCATGTATCGATCACCCTGTTCATCTTGCATACGGAATCACGGATGATGATGACGATGCTGCCTTGAGTTGATTCAGGCACCCGTATGTCGAATCCAAGTCCATTAATTAGTTTATGTGCATGATTTTACTTTATATTAATTAATCAATTCATGCGTGTATATACTATTTATTATTACATATATACTTCTTCCGCCCCCATGATACACTCCTTCGACGCGGAGACCATGAAACATTATCTAGTCCTATTTATTTTCTAACAACCAATACGACCAACAAAAACAAAGAGAAGAAAATGAATTTGCTCGTTTACACCCAATTTCTGCTCTGTATTTGGAACATCAAAAATATGTCTTACATATTGAGACGGAGAGTGTACTGGGACAGAACGGAGGCAGTTACGTCTATTTTGACAAGAGCAGAATGCCGTCAAACTAACAAGGTTCGTATGCAGGCACGTTGTCACACAAGAAAAATACTTCAAAACACAACACAGCTACGAACCAGCATTCTGGTTCTATGGCGCTAAGAACAGTCAGCGAATAATGGCATGCTCACAGCAGCAACAGGCCAATCTGATGGTCTAATAAAACATGATAACGAAACAATTAATAACTGAGCGCTCAAAAACTCTCCATCCACATACCGTCAGAAAAATTTCCTGATGCTTTCCACTAGTAAATAACTGATTATACATAGTACAGCATAGCTACGATGAGATTCTTGGCCATCAATGGCGGTACACATGCTTTCACAGCTTCAGGAGAGCCATGGTACGGTACAGAGTACAGGCTGGAAGAGAAAACTCGTGTCATCCAACCCGAAAAAACAGGGGGAAGACGCTCTCATCTTCCACCCAGTTTGGAAACTCCCTCGACAGGGAGCAAGTGAAGGCAGGCTCTAACTTTTACCGTAGGATCCCCTAGGTGTACATGATATTCCACGGGCGAATACAAAGGAACACAGCCATGCAGACAGTTGTTGTAACATGTACCGATCATCGCTCATGTTTCCTTTTGCTAACATGTAGCATGCACCTGTCAGTAAAGCGCCCGCCACTTCCGAGGGCGGGCGGGTTATGGCAATGTATGTTTTGTGTTGTCAGTGACGAACCCAGTGAGGATAACTGTATCATATCAGATGGGAGCCCCTTTCTAACTCCAGCTCACTCTATTGAGATGACTTCCAGTCATACTGAAGGTTATTGAAGCTGTTTGCAGCTCTAAGGCCTCCAAGTAACTGGTTTCCTATATCACGCTGTTGCTGCTGGTGGCTCATCTGAGTCAGGTCATGTGCACTGTGGTTCATCCCGGTCCTTCCATTCATCGCCATTGCGTTATTCCCCATTGCTGTTCTCACTGATTGACCGATGCTCATGCCTCCCATAGCCCCAAATCCCATTCCATTGATTCCAGAGTTATTTGTCATGGGGTTCCCAATTAATGAGTTAACCCCATTAAGACCAGGTGTAATTGTGTTTGCTCTCTTCATATCATTTCCTACTGGCCCAACACCGTTCATTTGAGATTGCAGCATCATCTCTTGCAATATCCTCTGGACCGAGCTTTGCGAGTCATTTGGTTCAGGTTCCTGAGATTGACTTGTAGGTGTTTGCATAGGAGGTAGGTTCGATGACATGGTTGGTGAGTTCATCTGGCTTGAGTGCTGAGGAGCAGGCATCATGCTGCCATTTGATGCTGAGGGCGCTGGTGAAGGAAAAGATGCTTGTGGATTTGACTGCATGGAGTTTGTTGAGTTTGCCCTAGCAACCGAAGCATTGTTTCCACCATTATACATACCATTGCCACTGCTTGTTGGATTGTCTTGTCTACAATTTATTGAGCCTTGAAGGAGACCAACAACCGATGAAGAAGTTGGTGCCGAAGTAGATGGTGCACAATTGAGTGAATTGTTTGATGTGGCATCACCATTGCCAGAGGTAGAAACCGGCACTCCTCCAGTTGTAGGAGCAGAGTTTTGACCACTCTGGTTTGAATTCTGAGGAACAGGCTGTTGCTCCTCAGGTTGCTGCGGTGCTTGAAGGGAACTAGTAGCTGGAGCCCCCCTTCTGGGGAACTTATGCAAGCTATCTGGAAAAAAAAAAGACCATGATGGTGTGTGTTAAGAACCAGCAAAAGAAACGAGCAGTAACATCATTCTTCATGTGACAATATATGGGCTGCAAAACGCGGAAACTGTTCTAAATGTGATTGAATCAAAGTCAAAGGTAAAACAGATAATCCCTGATGAAACTTACTAAACCCTGGCAGAGCAACTAGAGGCTGCAAACTACTACTAGTATAAATGGCATTCTTTCTTTCTGCTAAAAAAATGCCATTCTTTCTTCATATTGAAGCAAATTATGTCATAAAGCAAGAACATATTAGCCACGAGGGCAGGAGACAAGAAAATAATGCCCCACCTATTGGACCAGACCCAGTCTGCCTGCTGTAATCAATCAAATCTTTCATACAATTGACGACCTCTGCAATCTGAGTATCATAATTTAGAAAAAAGAAAAGATTGGTCAGAATATAACTTCACTTAAATAGGAAGATGTAGAGTTGTGGACATAATGAAGGTCAGTAGCTAAATTTACGTGGCAATGTATCGTGAGGAGTTGTGGACACAGCTTGCAAGATAGTAGGGCATAATTATGAACTGAAACAAATGAAATGCCTGACAACTCATGAAATAGTCTGTACCTGGAGGCAGCGGACATATCTTTTCGTGTATCCTAAATCATTGACCAATGGCACTTCCAGTGCCTTAGCCAACTGCCGAGCACATGCGACAAACCTAGTTCAACATTTTAGAGTATTAGAATAATTTATGGTAAGGAATAAAATAATGGCACACACATACCAAAATAAGCAGAAACCATAATGAGGGAAAAGTAAAAGCAGTTTCCTTGATTTAGGGAGCAACATGGCATCAAACATTGGTGTTTTGTTGTCATAATAGATAGCCGGAGCAACTAATGTCTGTTAATATTTAAGCCGACCATACAACCTATAGGAACCTGACTTGCATGGCAAGAAATCATTGCATGTCATATTGTTCCTATAGGCTGTACCACCCTGGGCTCCAGAGCAGCTACAGCCCAACATCCATGCAGGATACCCCATTATTTGTGGTGCTCATTAATATTCTTGGTTCATTACAAATAACATAACAGTCCACTAAAGATAATATTAACTGAACAAGTCAGTGGCAATTAACAATGAGGTCATATAACAAAGGGTGATGCATATTGGTTTCATGAAGCACCACTTAAAGCATAAAATGTTGGCTACATAGATAGAAATATAGTTGAAAAGCTAGGTAGGTCGCGACACCATAGAAAATATGGGAGTGTTCAATGCCGTGTACAATCGTTGTGTTAAAATCAAACGTTGAATACAACAGATTTAGTGAGTTGTTCATTGCAGTATTGTGGTGCCCCTGATTCCACTAAGATTGTGTCAGAATTTCTTACTTGAGTTTGTAATATATTAGTGCTGACTATTTGCTCATGGCAATGACATGCTTGCTACACAAGCAGCTTCCAAAGCGCGGTATGCATATGACCATGGTCATGCAAGTTTAGCTTACAAAGCCCCTTGAAATTACCCATTTCGTGCACAATGCATTGGAACTTGAAATACCATACACACATGCACTAATTGTCCATTCATATGATACGAACGTTGTTACATGTAAATCATAATTCAAACAGGGCTCCAATTTCTTGTTAAGAAAATATAGCAAACAGAAAATAACCAGTTCGGTTACGAGATTGCAACCTATGGTCAATGAATTCAAAGGTTCAAACACTGGCAACACGCCAACACCAATGTTTGAATGTACGAGGCAAAAAATTTCAAAGATGAACAAACCATGTGCCACAAGTTTGGATAGCTAAGATCAGCACAACATCGTTGGGAGGTCAGATTATTAAGCTCAGAACAGAAGCTTAACTACAATTGAATTAGAAAAGAGAACTGAATTCAATGTTCAAAAGCATAAGCACATCAAAAAGGTGTCCTTACGAGTTACAGTTGTTCTGCATGTCCTGACTTGAGAGTGACGCAGAATTTTGAACGGATGACTGATACTTTTGAACTACAGCACCAAGTTGACTGACCTAAATAAAAGCACAATGTGGATGAAGTTAAGTCCTCCATTGTAAAAATTCAATATGCAGCAAAAACAAATTATAAGTTCCATTATGTTTGGGAAAATGATACCTGTGGTATGATTGATCTTCTAGGAATAAGTTCCTCATGACGCCTGGCACAAAATTCCCACGATGCAATCTAAGGAGAGTACAATGCACACAGCAATTAGCCAATATGATTAAATCTATCCACAGTGCAACAAACTACTCCCACCCATCATCTTAGGCTTTTTCTTCTTTATCCACAAATTTAGTTTCTTCTATGTTTGGGGATGGCTTTGCTAGTCAGCCTTCCCTTTAAACACATTCTTGACTTCCACAAGCCAGATGAAAGGCTACCTTAGAGATTTCCTCTGAATTACAGATGTGTAAATGCATTTTCAAAGCAAATGCAGGCATGCAATGGCAGCATAAAAGTTGCATAAAGTGATAAATTTCAGCAATGACATCAAATTATATACATCTCTGTTAAATTAGATGATAAGGCAAAAAATGCACTGTATTCGAAGAAATTATTAGGCTGCAGTGGTAAATTGAATGAGAATATAATTTATTTCACCCTAGAACGCCAAATTATTTCTGTGAGGGAATGCTATTACAAAAAAACAAGAGAATATTACCTTGAGGTCTTGGTTGAATACTATTCTTAAATGCCCCTCACGAACTACACGCAATTGCTCAAAGACACTCTCCTGGATTGCTTTGGTATAATCCAAAACAATCTGTCCAGATGAATTCTGGGACTCCCGTGGCATGTCAACATACAGAAGCTCCTCAAGTGTACCACTGGCATATTTGATTTGACACAGCCGTGGCAAGACCTCAACCGTAGTTTCTATAAGAGGTAGGAGCCATCAAACAGTAGTGATGAATATCCACACAGAAACAGAAATAATTTGGAGGACAAAATTTAAACCACAATTATACCCACCAAAGCCTCGTCCTGGTTTTCTATTGCATATCTCACAATGCCAAACATCCTACAACATAAAAGGCATTATAGAGAGCTTAGAATAAGAATCCAGCAGACCAAACTGTACTGTTCTATACAAATCCCACTTTAAATATTTAAAACAATAGGCTATATGCTTCATATAGCAATCATAACAAAAGCACATCATCAAGTATCGAAGAACCACTGGCGAGTATTTATTGTCAGTGTAAAATCATACCTGAGGGAAAACTCCAGTAGTTTGGCGACCATTTCCGTAGAGAGAAACACACCACCTCTTCTTGGCACTTGGGGCAAAGTATTCATTGACAAAGTTTCTCCAGTATTCAATGTTATTGTCCTGTAACATATTTTGAATCATAAGTACCCATCTAGGTTGATCAGTTTGGAGAAAATGACGAATGCTCACCTGTGGCCTGTTTTGCTGGTGATACATGTAATGTGTCAATCTCTTTGCACAGGTTCCTGGTTCATAAGCTGCTTTCCCTGTTCTCATATTTAGACTTTGCTGACGAAGCAACTGCTGATGTTGCTGTTGCTGCTGCTGCTGTTGCTGTTGCTGTTGCAATTGGTTTCTCTGCAAAGGCAAGTTCTTGAGAATCTGCTGCTGTTGTTGTTGCTGCTGCTGCTGAAGATGCAGGTACCGCTGCTGCTGTTGCAAGAGGCTCAACTGAGCAGCAGCAGCCTGAGGGTTCTGCTTAGACAGCTGCAACATATGTTGCTGCTGCTGCAGGAACACTGATGGGTCTGAGCTCTGGTGCTCCATCTTGACAGCACCCAAGGTCCTCAACGCCTGCAGCTGCGGCTCGAGCTTTACGCCGGCACTGGAACTGCGCAGCATCTGTGCTGGACCGTTCTGGTCAGGCTGCCCCATCTGCTGCTCCAGCTTGACCCCGCCCAAGACGCCTCCATTCTCCATCTTCACCGCAGGCTGCTGCTGCTGCTGTTGTGTTTGCGGCAGCATATGCTGCTGCTGCTGGTTGTGGTTGTAGGGCATGGACAGTTGCTGGTGGTGCTGGTGCTGTTGCTGATTCTGTGAATCTTGTGGTGCATCCAGCTGCTGCGGTTGGTGCTGCTGCTGTTGGTGTTGCTGTAAGCCGTCGCCGCCAAGCTGATTGCCCATACTTCCTTGGGAGGAGGATGGGAACGCCATGGAGTCCTGGGCTCCGGGGGCAACCAAATCTCCAACGCCATCAAGGCCGCCACCTCGCTGCTGGTGCTGCAGTTGCTGGTGCTGGTGCTGCTGCTGCAGGCCGCCCATGGGAAGGCCGCCAGGCATTGGGCCAGTCCCCCCATTCCCAAACGACTGCTGGCGGCTGAGCAGCGAGGCGACATTGGACGCGCCGGCCAGCAGCCCACCTGGTGCGGCGCCTCCGTACTGCGTGCGCGGCGAGACGAGGGACGAGAAGGGCGAGTGGGACGGGAGCACCCCGGCGGCGCCCATCCCCATCCCCGGCTGGCCCCCTGCGCCTGCGCCGAGGAGGGCGGAGCTCGAACGCAGCAGCGAGGCGCCGACGAGTCCCTGCTGCCCCCCCTGGCCCATCGGGTTGGGCTGCCCCGACGGCAGCATCCTCCGAGAATCCAGGCCGGCGGTGAACGAACGCGCACGCGCCTTGGGTAGGCTACTCAGCGCTCGAGATCCGGGGCGCGCTGGAGGAGCATCCGCTGCGGCGCCAGGCGCAGGAGCAAATCTACCGGCGCCGGTGCCAGTTGGCGAGCGAGGCCGGGGCAGCAGCAGGAGGAGGACAACCCACTAAGTGTTGGAATCCACTGCAACCGAGCAAGCGAGCGAGAGAGCGCGTGGTAGCAGCAGCGCAGATTGAAACGCCTCCGCGGAAGCAGACGGGAGACCAAGGAAGCGCAGATTGCCCAGCAGCGACGAGCCCCGGACTCCCCGGCTGTCCCGGGGCGAGGCACCACGAGGCCGGAATTCCGGCGTCGATCCGCGGCGATACGGCGGGGTGTCGCCGATCCGGGGGCCCTCCGCGGTGGCGCGCGACGCGGCCCGGCTCCGGCGCCGAGGTGGCGCTGCTGCTGCTGCTGCTGGGGCTGCCGCGGTCCCTCCCTCCCCACGAGGCGGCTGGGCTGGGCTGGGCTGGGCTCGTCGGGACCGAAGGTGCTTGCTGCGCTAGGGAGGGGAGCAGAGCAGCGGGAAGCGGAAGCGGAAGCGGAAGCGGCGGAAGGGGAAGAGAGGAAGGCGGTAGAAAATCCAGCGACTCGACTCGGCTCGTCCCTTCCCCCCTTGCGGACGTCAAAACCTCTCCACAAAACTGCATTGGATTCCGCCGAGGTCCGCCCGCGACCCCCCACCCCGGCCCGCTGCCCCGTGGGGCCCGGTACAAGTGGGACTCGTCGGGTGCGGTGTCGCTCGGACGTGGGAGGGGTAGGCAAGTGAGGAAGTCAAAAGGACGGTCGGACGCGGTGCGGCGCGCGTGGCGGCCACTGGCCGGTGGGGTCTGGTGCCTGGTGGGCCATTGCGGTCAGTGGCTTGGGTGGCGGGGCGAGAGATCTGGGTGGCGCGGCGCATGACGGCATGGTGGTGTGTGCTCGCTGCTGCTGACGAGGCAGCTCTGCGGTGTGCAGAGAGAGAGAGAGAGCCGGTGGTGAATGATGGGAGGGAGCCGTCACGTCCGTCCCGCCCACGACTCGTCCAGTCGACCAGTCCAGTGGAGTCGAGGCTCGCCGTGTCGCTTGCTGCCTTGCTCCTGCTCTACCACTGGTACTACTGCTAGTACTACGCTAGTACAGCAGCAGATCCAGCACTCGACATTTTTGGAGCACCGTTGGCAACCCAACCATATACTTTAATGTGTAATTTAACTCTCTCATGCGCGCGGCAACAGGACATCATCACCTCACAGCGGATCAAATGATACTACTACTCAAGAAGAAGAAGAAGAAGAATAGAAACATTCGCACGAGCAGAGGAAAGCGTTGGGCAGGTGATGAGATGACATGGAGTCATGGACAGCTTGAGACGAGGGGCCAGGACCTGATCAGGGACGGCGGGCCCGGCAGCAGCCCTCTCCGGCCAGAATTCTGTCACGTAGGATTAAGATAATTCCCTCCCATCGGCAGCCACCAGATCAGCAAATCCTCTCTAGACTACGGCCCGCCTGTGTCCTCCTCTCCTCTCGTTAACACACTTGACGTCGCAGATAGCTTCTTCCACCGTTGACACACCTGGCCTTTTTTTTTTCTGGCGGAGGTTGATGATGCACAAGCCAAGTGTAGCACGACCGGCGCTGCGAGCTCTATCTACTACTCCTACACGTTCAAGGAAACATCTGTGACAAATACGAACAGAGACAGCTTCATGAGTAGTACAGTCCCGAGCACAAACATCTGTACAAAACACCAGCCACTCGATCGGGTGACCAGTGACCACAGGAGTACCAAGGCTACGAGCGCCAGCCACCGGCAGGCACGTGTCCAGTCCAGTGGTTGGATGCTTGGCTTTTTGGGCGATGACGTTCCAACCGATCGCCATAACAAACTCCTGGCCCACTGGAACTCCTCGACGGTATGCCATGGCATGTCCACCTGGCCCAACCTTAAAGAATCCTCACTCAAACCATGAAAAAAAAACAGAGAAAGAAAGACCCAGCCGCCAAGCAAATTCCATCCAGGTTTATGTGTGTGTGCAATACTGCAATGTACACCACATCAGGAAATGAGGTCCTGAGGAACCAGGCTGGCTAGTTAGCAATTAGTATCCCTTTCCAAAAATAAAATATTACACAACTGGCATGTGGCCCACTGGAATACTGGATCATGTGCCCCTTGCCAAATGCCAACTGAGCATGCCATCCCAGCAGCCATGGATATACTACTCGACAAGGTGCGTATAAACGGGCAAAACAAACACATGTAGTAGACTCGAGCAACAGTACATGCTGTCATGGTACCAGATGACACTATCCAGTCCAGGAAGCAACCCAAGCAGTCATTGACATTTATACACGGTACTACGGTAGTGATGCTATATACATATGAATGTATGATGTTTCAGAAGCGAAATGGAACAGCCAGAGAAGGCAGGCAGGCCATCCCAAGACACAAAAGGCTCCATCTCTCCTGCAAGCCTGCATGTAGAGGGCACCTTGTCCTTTCTCCAAGCTGCAACCGGGCACCAATGGACCACTACTCCTGATGATCACATTGAATCTTGCTATTAAACAAATTGCACGAACACTACTCTTCCACTGCAGCTTCCCAACCGTCCCAGCAGATATATGTATATACCTTACCTTCAGCACCACATGGCGAGACTAAAAGAATGTTTTCCTTACATCTTCTGGACAGCTAAAAGAATTCGCAGGTACAGATCAGCCAGCCTTCGTCAGGGGAAACCTGGCACATCGGCTATACCATATATCACGCGGCGTAAACAAAGCACATACCCATGCACACATTCAGGTGATGGTGTTGGAAGACTGAAACCCACTTATCAGCTACTGCTACCTATGGATCTTACAAATGACCGCCGCCACCAGACCTGGAAGGCCCTCATCAGGTTCGGGCACTCCCGCCCTTGCCCACTGAAAGCCTCGAACCACTCCATGAACAGCACCTGCTGCTGCACCAATGTGAGCGTCAACAGAGCTTGCCCGATTCCTTCCTCCAGGGTTGTCACATTGAGTCCCTTCGGATACTTCCTGAGCCAACCGAAATCTACCAGCATTGGCCTGAACCAGGCCTGAAAGAAGCTGAACCGTTTATCCCTGGTACAATGGAGCTTCCCACTCCCCATGGCGATGAAAATCGTCGCTGAGATCCGGCTGAGCTCATGACGTACCATCGGTGACACCCGCTCGTGCATGCTACTGAGGGTCTTTTCGTTGGCCCATAAATCAGCAAATTCCTCCCCCATCTGCCTGTCTATTAGAATCTGCAGCAACCAGTTGGTGTCGTCAACCAGCTTGTAGATTCTCTCGAGTGGTCCTTTTCCAACTGACGAAATGGAGGTTTCATCAGCAAGGGCCAAATCCGAAGATTCTTCAAATAATCCCACCAGAGAATTCAGGCAAGAATGGCAGATACAGTAAATGCTCGTCTTGTCCAGCTCTTTATCGCCCTTTATGTAGACAGAGGACTTTGACAACATACCATTCACTAGATTCCGCAGCTCTTTCCGAGCATTATTGTTGGTCCCCTTTGTGATGGAATCGATTAGTTCAACTACCAATTCTGCAGACGAGGTGGGTCTTTGCGGCTGTAGCCTTGCCAGAAGATTTCTGAAAGCTGCCCCGTACGAAGGATACTGAGAAAGCAATTTCTTGATTATGTCCTCTTCAGATTCATTCCATGGAACAGCCTCAAGATATTTTAGACAGTTGTTGACTCCTCTGTCAAACATAAGTGACAATGATACCTGAGAAATATGTTTAGGAATTAAGTAAAATATGTTACAGGAAACTAATTCACATTTTCAGATACACATTAAGAAACATAAAAAGTGGTAATATACGGAAAATAATAGCATAAACTGCTCTGTATAAAAGTGCACAGAATCTGCACTGACTTCCGTTTGCATGCCAAATATTTCTAAAATGGTAGTCAACAGAATATATGGACGTATTTCAGAATACAAAAATGGATCTATTAGCATCATGGCCGGTGTTGCAATCCAACAGCATAATATGTAAGTTTTCGGTACTTATACTGGAAATCTTGCCATACACGTACATTAGTGAAGATCTCAAGCATGAGACATAGATTCCGTTGGTTACACTGAGCACTGAATTCTACAATCTTTTAGGAATAGTATCTTCCAATAGACAACTGTATTTGAATTGGTGAAACGACCAAACTAAAGGAAATTGGTGTACAAATCAGTGAACAAATGGATGGGGTTCCCCTGAACGGGAGGAAGTCAATCTCTAACAAGAAATTCAAGATTGGTTCTCTTGTTCTCAGGGATACATGGTATAAGATATTGATTATCAGATCAGATGGTTGTCTTAGAACGAAGCAGAAATTTCGATTGCATTCTTACCAATTCAATCAATACAAGCACATTTTATATTAAAATAAAGACAGGAACGAAAGACCGTGGAAATTTGGTCGATGCAGCAGGCTACAAAAACTTAAATTAGCACCAAATTTAGGAATTTGCTTCACTTATCTAGTCACCTAAGTTTATGAATGTAAACTCAAGTACAACTGTACAAGTGGAAGCAAGGATGTAGTTTCTCGAAATGGCAACAACTAAAAATTCTCTGCAAGTCATCTTCTTTACACAGCCACAATTAACTGAGGGTCAGACATTTTGAACCAACACAGTAAATCACCAACAACCAAATTAACTGCTAGCTAATGAGCATAATTAATAGCTTTAATTCATCAAATAAGAAGAACATTTCTCTCGGTTGGTCTGTCTTTATTAACATGAATGAAAGGGAGATTATAGATGTAAAGAACAAGTGCAGGGTGATAAATCTACAAAAAAAAATCGACCTTTAAAATTTTAAAAGCGGTAACACGAAAGAAAAGGAAATATTGCCCAAAACAAGGGCAAGAAAACAGACTGCATGTTTTGTGAAAATGAAAAAAAAAATGTTATAACAATACAGAACGGCGGAGGAACTTAAATGGCTGATTTAATGTTTATAAATTGTAGGTGTTCTACTGGGGGAAGTGAGGGGTGTGTTAGTGTACTCATTTAGACAATAAGAAATCTCAGCAAAATATGATGTAATGATGACCCAACAACATTGTCCCATGACCAAATTTTGCAAACACCATGAATGGTGTTCCCTGCTGGTTGTTCAAGGATATCAAACCAGTATTTCTCTACTATGCCAATTTGACCAACCAATCAGGCAATAATCAAACCTCTCTACATTAGTATTTAATAGATTGTATCTAAAAACAGGTCAATGTTAAAATTAGCGCTCTGCAGTCTGCACTACTCAATATTAACACCGCAGTAAAAGTTGTCATCTTTTGGAAGATGCAAATTTCACGAACAAAACAGCTAAAGAGTAATTTCTTTGCGCACAAAACAACAAATAGGGGCAAATTGATATCAGGGAGCTCACCTCGAGAATGCCGATGGCTCGCGCGACACCACCACAAGCGAGCCGCCTCATCACAGCGGTCTCGTCTTCGTCTTCCAACATCATCTCCACCGCCTCCCTGAAGGATTCCACCTCGACATTTCCTTCCACTGCCACCTCGCCGCCTCGTCCCCCAATAACGGTCCTCACCACCTTGCTCTGTCTGCGCACCCTCTCCACCTCGTCCACCTCCAAGACCACGCCTTTCTCCACCAGGCTCATCACAAGGGTCGCCCTCGGTTCCTCCACCGCCGCTGCCGACGGGGACGGCGGAGGCGGAGGCAGGGCGGGCGGTGGGCACTCGGTGACGGACGACAGCCTCGCGGAAACACACGAACCCGCGGCGGCAGCGAAGGATGGGTCATAGATGGGGGAGACGCGCCCCGGGGAGCGGATGCGTCGGGAGAGCGGCGGCGCGAGCTGGTGCGGCGGCTTGGCTCGCCGCGGCGCGGGGAGGGGGCTCCGGCTGGCGGCCGCGGAGGCTGCGGTGGTGGGGTCGAGGCCGAACGAGCAACACCAGGGCTGGCGCGGCGGGGGCGCCTTGCGGCGGCTCCGACGGCGGTGCGCGGCTGCCGCCGTCGACGCGCTCGTCGTCGTCGGCATCGGGTTGGCGTATCGGTCGGAGGAAGCGGAGGGGGAGCACGTTATGTAGGTGAGACGAGTCTGTTTATGTCGCAGTATTTGCTAGGTGGCATCACAAGTGTACCCTCAAGGTTGGGTATATTTAGGTGACGATGAGGATGGTTGTGATTGTTCCTAGTAAATTGGTACTCTTATATAGGACGTCAAGATATCTACTATTCCTCCCATCACATACATCACATTATTTTCCATATTTCCTCACTATTCATTGCTACAGTGCATATATGCTACAGTAAATCTTCAACTATCTCCACCAACTAAACACCCCTATATTGGGATTGTACTACATTCTTGTGTTCGATACATGTTGTCAAAGTAATAATGAAAAAGCCTTTTTAAACAAGGTATTTTGTGATGACAAAGTGTTGGCCACAAAGATGAACTGAAAAAAAAAGGTCTAGTTTCTCATTGATTAAACATTGGGAAAAAATACCACTCATTTTATTTCAATAATCTTAAATTAGATTTATTTGATTTTTATGTAATATTAGCTTATATGCATCTTGAGACTTTGACATATGTACAATGTTGCATTCGAAGCATAATAGATTATGCACAATTACATTAATGTTAGCTCGTCTACCATTAATAAAGTATCATGTTGTTGATTCCAAGTAATGTACACATTTTTAAACGTAGATCACATGTACATACACAACCGAATATATGATGACATGCTTAGTCTAGTGCTCTTGTAGTTACTTAGATTGAACATAGACGGATTCATTTACCAGTTGATTGGAGTGTGATGTTCATAAGGATAAGGAAATAAGTCACCTCATAAATAAAGAAGATGCATATTAACCAGCTGAATCTTTCAACTTAGATACCATCATTGAATAACAATTGATGAGTTTTAGGCAACACACATACATTGTCATGGTAAAGCTAAGTGGTTTGCTAATAAATTGATATTTTTACTTAGGTCAACTGATAAACGAAGAATATTCATATTAACCAACTGACTCTTACAACTTAGATACCATCATTGAATAATAATTGATGAGTTTTAGGCAATACACATGCACTGTCATAGTAAAACTCAAAGCTCCTTGTTGTTAAATTATTGTTTTTATGTTGCATTGGTACTTAGTACTCACAATGCATGCTTCTTCACATTGTTTGAATTGCCACCTACTCTACATCTTTTATGAGACCAAAGGGTCTATTATAGTAAGATTGCAAGCAATGTTGGATTAAAATCATATAGGTAGCATGTGCATATGAGGTGGAGTCAGTCTATTTGCCTGCAAAGCAATACAGAGATCTTACGTATGATAAGCATTTGTTGTTGTGGATGGTTGATTCTACTCAGAACTGAATTGAACACTATTCTTCTCACTTGCATCTTGGTGCAAGAACGAACGAAGATGGCCAGGGTAGAGTATGAGCGTGACAAATCCGCGAGGTATAGATACCGTGTGAGTGGAGCAATTCTGGGGCGTGGCGTGCCGATAATAAAGATGGCGTGTACAGGAAAAGCGGGAAGCAAAGTTGCCGTTCGCAGCTTTTGTGCGCAACGACGGCATCATTTGATTCATTTCATCACATTTTATTTTGCTCGATCTCTCCGGCTCCCCCCCCCCCCCCCCCCCCTCATCTCCTTCGCTTTCCTTGGTTTAAGCGGCAAAAGCCTGAGCTTTTTCGTGTAATCTTTCTCCTCCCAGGGGCCATGGGCAGCAGCAGGGCCATGGCTAAGCTAGTAGTAGTCTCATCACCACTCAAAGTTTCCTACCGTTGCCGCCTGCACACGCTCATCATGCACGCCTCATCAGCTCTGCTTTTCGTGTAAACATATAATAATAGTGTCGCCTCTGGCTTTCACGAAAGAAGCTCACGCTTGACATTTTGGTACTCCCAGTTTGCTCCTCTTGTATGTACGTGCAAAATTCTTGCATTTTCTGTGAAAAAAAGTGTCTGACTAACCACGTTTAATTTGGTGCTTGCATTGGTTTACCGTGGAAGATTTCTCAGGGTTCGATTTCGATGACATGATCACATTGCTATAAATCTACAGGTTGCTGAGGCTTAACTCTTTGTGATTACCAGGAGCTAAATAAATAAAAGGGGAAAAAAAAAACAAGAATTGCAGCTAGCTCTAGGATAGGTGTGGCTTCAAGGAAAGAAGGAAGCAAGCGAGGGCTGGCGGCAGGTGGAACAGTAGCGAGCACGTCTAGCTAGTAACTTATTATTAGGTGCCCGTGAGCGGGGCACACCGCCGCGATCACCGGCGGGCGTAGCTGCATCGGCCGGCCAACGCCACCACCAGCCTGACCGGATTGCCCCCAACAGCCGTAACCAAAACATTCCACACAGCCCTATCATCGCCTGGATGCCATGCGATGGATCGTGCCACATCACCATTGTTCAATCGGCAATGCAGGTAGAGGGTAGTTAAAATAATGTCACGCGCCCAGCCCATTCTGACCCAACCTCTGTCCTTTAGACCCCGTGTTCTCAATAAGCACTAAACTAACCCCTAGTGGCCATACGCGATACGTGTCGATATGGATATGAATATACGATGGTGTTGCAGACAGGACATGAGAGACGGTCAACCAAACAGTGGTTAGAGCGAGCGAGCTACTTGGTTCGCCACCTGCAACAATGAAAACTCCCGTTTCGTTTGGTATGGTTTCGTTGGTTGGGACTCGATCAAGCGAGATCGCTTAATTGTGTATTGGGGCCCTGATATATGGTTTGAATTTGGCAACAGCAAGCTTCCACTTCCATCCAACGACCGGCCGGGTAATAATCATGACATGCTATGCTAGTTAATTTCATAGTTTGTTGTCAATCAAAGCCCAAGTTTGTCTGGCAGACATATCATGCTGCATTCAATTGGATGCTGCTTGTTGGTTTCTTGACGGCAGATTAAAACTGTCCAAGTAGGGAGGGTTTTTAAAAACAGATTTGTGATGGTCGCAACGTAGCCACTGGACGAAAGGGATGATGAAAGATTTGCTTCCAAGAATCAGCTCAGATTAATAAAATCTCTTCTATGAATGAATAAATGAAGGAATGAAATTAATTAAACGTGCATATATACCAAAGTAATGCAACCACCCCGCGGCATTCCATGCATATCGTTCGACAGGCTACTGATATGAGCAAATGAACATGATGTCCCCGGCCGGTGTTGAGCGTAAACAATTTGAGGGCATATCCATGCATGCATTATGGATAATTGGATATGTTAGCTAGTTATTAGTTCCAGCAAACCAAATTGGTGGTTAGCTAGCCACCTGCTATTAATAAACTAATTAAGGGTTGGTTGATGCAGGTTTTAGCAACCGCAACCACCGTGTGCTTACATTAGTGTGGCACAACCACATGTGTTGGTTACTACTCCCTCTCCATTCCAAAACGTAGGTTGTTTGACTTCTTTCGTCTCAAGTTTGACCACTCGCAATATTCAGAATTATGAAAATTATCAAATTTAGGTTATTTTTTTAAAAAAATTATTACTAAAGCCAGTCATAATAAAAAAAATAACATTTTGCAATTGTTTTTGAATAAGACAACCAGTTAAAATTGGTGTAAAAAAATCAAACAACTTACATTTTGAAATAGAGGGAGTACCGGATTTGGGGGTTGTGCAGCAAATAAAAGGGATGAGTCTACTGCGGTACTATAGAGACATTGTGTCCACTTCATCACGCACTCTAACGCCATGCCAATTTTAATATACTATAACCCCCATTAATTCTAAAAAACCCATTAATGGCCTCAAATCCTTTATTTGAGAAATGTCTCAATATCCTCCACTCCATCAATAATCCTCTTCCTTGCTTCCCAAAAAAAAACTTCTTCATTCCTATCTTACCGCGCTGGCGTTTACACCTGTCCTGCCGTCGTTGTACACTTCTACCACCGACCAACGTCGTCGGCCTAAGGCCAGTCTCAGTGGGAGGGTTATGAAGGAGGGTCATGGCATTAAATATTATGCCGCATCAGCAGATTTGCTTACATGGCATGTGTCTCCAAGTTTGCAGTCTTGATAATTGTGTGATGACCCTCCCACTGAGACTGGCCTAATCCCTGTCCCTTGTGTGCATACCAATAATAACAATAATACAACTGTGCATGACTAATTGACAATACATACATGCACCTCTCGGATAGTGCTCATGCCCACGGCCATAACGACACGATTTTATGAACAAATATACAGTAGAAAATACTACGTGCGGTACAGTGCTACGCTTGGATGGTGGCAGTGTGGACGTGTGGCACCAAACACTCCGATGTGCGCAAATTCATGTGTATAGGCAATGGTACACTCTGATGTGCGCAAATTCGAGTTGCCTGCTCTATGATTGTACCTGTGCCTCGCCTAAGTGACATGACAGCGGTAGCCGGCAGGCACCAAGCTCCTGAAGTCCTGATTCAGGAATGCCGACATGGCGCACGCGGCACGCTCCATTGCTGGAGCTCGCCATGCGTGACTATCCGGTGTGAGCTCTGTCGCAGGGAGTGCCAGTTCCGGCGGGGGCAGAGCCGCGGAGGACGTCGCCGGCACCGATCCAGTAAGGAGGGCTTTTGCAAAGTTCTTGCTCGCGGACCGGGCCTGCGCCGTGGCTCGCCGGAGCGCCGCCTCACGGCGGTCATCCTTGGGGTACCTCTTTCCTTCCCCGTCGAGTGCCTCGCTGAAGCCCCCCAACTTGCACGGATAACAGGGTTTCAGGTCTTGTTTGGGCTGACAGAAAACACCGCATCTTGCTCGCCGGAGCGCCGCGTACGGCGGCGGCGTGCTCCGGCCGTACGTTGGTCCGCCAGTTGACGCTGTCGCTGCCGGCTACTCCTGCAGTGTGCGGTGTCAGGGGCACTTTCAGGACCGTCACAAGTTCAGAACAAGAAGCTGAAACGAGGAAGCAGAGACCTAAGCACTTGAGATAAAATCTTTGCAAGAGATGGCTCCTAACATTTGAGTAGGTAGTTGAACAAGACAAGGAAAATGTTAGAATTGCACCTGATTTATCACTCCTGCAGGATGAAGACATGAAGGCATACAGAAGCAGAGTCGTTCTCCCTTCTCTGCGATCCGATGGTTCGTTCCTGGGTTGGGTTGGGTACCTCTTCTTCCTCCTCCATGTGTTTCCCCAGCTTGAGCGCGGCGCACGCGCCTGTCAGTGTCCGTTGCTTGCTACTGTAGTTTGCGCGCGGCACACGGTCCGGTAGACGCAGGTGCTCTCCTGCAGAGTGCGGTTTCAGGCAGGCAGACGCAGAACGGGAAGCTGTAAAGAAGAAGAGAGCAGCAGAGCCGATTTCCATCAGGGCAGTCACCCAGGAAAAAAAAAAAAGTATTGTCACAGCAACTGCAGGCTGCAGCACGAGAAGCGCTCGGGAGTCTGGGGCCGTGTTTGGTTGTGGTGGAGAAAAAATACTTTTTTTTTCTGAGATGCGTGTTATGTGAGGGGGATGAATAGGAAAGGAGAAAAAAGAATTTTTAGGAATGCGTGTTCTGTGAGGGGGATGAATAGGGATACTTTTGAACTAAACACGGCATGGGTGTTTCTGAACATGGGCTGAAATTCGCTCGGGCCCACTCAATATAACAACATCGGTCATTTGGCATGATAAGATCCCCCTAAAAATTTTTTGCCATGATAACATTCCCCCCCCCCCCCCACCCCCACCAAAAAAAAAAGGTAGAAATGCCACCCGCAAGCAATAACCCCCAGCCACTCGATACAGCATGTATCTCCCCATCACCACCGTAGTGACCATACCTATTCTGACTGGAATTATTGGCGAGATAGCAAAAACGCAGGATCAATCAAATTGCATCAAGTCAGCAAGGCTGGCCCGAACTCAACAGCATTAACTGTGCAGGCCTGATCCCATCACCATCGGCAGGCCGTGTTCCGCTGGACACTGGGACCGGCTCAGGCATGGCGCCAATGCTGCACTGGCCTGCTAGATCTCTGGACGTGCCGCTAGGCGCGGGCTGTGCTGTGCAAACGCGTCGAGCTCGGGCGGTGAGCTCATCAAGGATGGAAGTGGAAGACGCCGAAATGATCACGGGACCAAGAGATCACCAGGCCGCACCAGTGATGCACTGTTTTTGGTTACCATCCGCTAATCCTTTTTTTTAAAAGAAAAAGACGGTAGTGCATGTGATAATATATATTTTCAATACAAGGTTTGTTTTGGGGTTTCTTTAATTTGAGAATTTGTGCTCGTACGTCCAACCATATGCAAAGCCATGACTTGTTTCATGATCCATAGCTAAGTTGTAGTCTTTAGGCCATCTCTTGTGATGAATCGGTTCATGTTGTAAAAAAGGACATGCGTGTAATCATTCACTTGAATCGATTCCTGAACAGAGCAGCCTATTAGCCCCATACTTGACTATAAGTCTTAAAGACGAGCTTGCTATGACAATGCAAAACACTGCATGACAAGTGAGGTTTGTTTTTTTCTATTCCGAATGATTCGACTCTAGTTTTTGATCTTGTCCTTCTATTTCATCGGTGATTGATCCATGTGCGGATGTGCCAAGGACTATAATCCGCTTTTAGTTCACCACTAAAGATGGCCTCAAGGCTTTGTTAGGTTCGTGTTCGTATCATATTGGAGAGGATTGAGAGGAATGGGAGAAGATTGAGGGGATTTTGATTTGTTAAGGATTTTATCCCTCCCAACCCTTTCTAATTCTCTTAAATATGATGTAAACCGAGCAAGGCTTAGACGGATATAGCCGAATAAACGACAACACAAAATATGGCTGCCGACCTGCCGTTCGCTCATGCCATGTTGTTGAGGCTCCCTAGGAGGACAAAGGCTTTACAAACACACGTAAGCACAAACAAACGTCGTTGCTCCTAGTATTTATTCGTATTTGACTAGGTAGATGAGCTCCGACCTACCTATTCATTCGCAAATGGATAGAGAGACCAATGATGTCATTGTGTTAACAATGTGGGCTTCTTTTTCTTCTGAAATTCAATTTACTACTAATATGATCGATTTCTTGTACCTCCTTTGCAAAAGCTACGTGTTGGGAGGAAAATTTCTTTAGGCTGCCCGAAAATGAGAGCCCATGTATGAAGAAGATTGGAGCTTTAAGTTGGTCTAAAGTTGCGGTTAGGTCGCCATTTGCGTCGAACCGGCGACAGCCAGCTGAGTGGTTGGTTCTTCGTTAAAACCGAAGAACGCCGGATTCGAATCTGGGTACTAGTGCTAGTGCTATTGATGAACAAAGGGACGGCCACTGTGTTGGTTTGCCTCCACCCCTCCTCTGTTTTGGCCTCTCTTTCCTCGCGGCGGCTGCGTCTGGAGTGAGCGCAGCGCAGGCTCCCTTCGCCAGGTCTCCGCCGCCGACGAGCACTACGCCTGCCCCGCTCCCCTTCCCTTCGCGCCGTGCGAGACCGCACCCCGAGACCGTGACCTGAGCTGTCCGTGTTCGGATACGATCCGGTCAAAAGGATATAGTCCGTACGTGTTAGGTGTTACCTACTACTGATTTCGAGCTCTTGCCAAAAATTGCCGGGGTGCATCTGTGTCCCGTACTGGATCCGCCCAGTGGTACTGCGGTTGCTGACTCGCTAGTTGGTTGTGTTTGGCAGTTCGGACCGGCGGCGCGCGCGGCCATGGCTTCCGACGGCATCGCCCCCAGAGGTAAAATTGTATCTTCACTCGTTCTGTTTGAATGGATTCCAAAGCCGCCGCCGCCGCCTTCCTTGAGGGATTGTGGGAAGATGAGATCTTGGGCAATGAGCTCGCCATCGTATTGTAGTTCCGGCGATCTGGCATGTTGGGAGCCGGCCTTCAGCTATTTCCAGCCAAAAATTTGGTTTATTCATGTACAGCCTTGCAACTTGCAAGGCAGGAATTGGTTGCGTTCCATGTAATTCTAGTGCCTGTCTGCGGCCATGGGGAGTTTTAGATGCAGCTCCGTGCTCCTGCAATCATCCTCGTCTTCCCGTATCCATCTCACTTGTTAACATCTGTTGCATTAAAAAGTTTGCTTGATATTAAAAAGTTTCTAGTTTCACTTCAAAATACATCTACGTTGGCATAAAAAAAGTGCTATGCAATTATTTGTTAACATTAGTAGTGCTGTATTTGCATTCCACGTTTGTTTGCACTGGACCCTTATAATAGGAGGCATAAACATGGTTTACTCATTATTGTAGATATAGTGAGAGGGGGGGTGTATTCAAGATGGATTTGCTCTGTTCTGCAGTCAATAGCTTTTTTTTCCTTGGTCACAGATGTATGTGTTGTCGGGGTTGCACGCACCCCTATGGGTGGTTTCCTTGGCGCCTTGTCTTCCTTACCGGCAACAAAACTTGGTTCTATAGCAATTCAAGGTGAGATCCGAAACTTCTCTGCATTAGATCTTAGGCCCTGATCATGGTAAACCCCCCCACAAGCACTGACATGAGCATTGGTTGGGGGCCAATAGCTGCTCTGAAAAGAGCAAATGTGGATCCGGCCCTTGTGCAGGAGGTCTACTTTGGAAACGTCTTGAGTGCGAATTTGGGACAAGCTCCTGCAAGGCAAGCTGCTCTGGGCGCAGGGATACCAAACACTGTTGTCTGCACCACTGTTAACAAAGTATGCGCATCTGGCATGAAAGGTATGAACCTATTTCATTTGGCCATGCTTGTATACTCTGCTCACAGTTTACACAAGTGAGACATTTTATCTGACCACTGACCATGCTCTTGCTTTTCTTTCCTCTCTGCAGCTACTATGTTTGCAGCACAGTCCATTCAACTGGGTATCAATGACATTGTTGTGGCAGGTGGCATGGAAAGCATGTCCAATGCCCCAAAATACATTGCTGAGGCTAGGTATGCAAACTACTGTTTTGGTACACCCAGTGTGTAGACAACGCATAAGCTTAAGCTATTTGGTGGATACATGCATGTTTACTTGTTTGCATCACAATAATTTGTCAATGCCCATTCACTATTCACAGCAGTAACCTGTTTTGTTTTAAATTATACTGTGTTCTTGGTTAAAATGGATTTCAACTTCTGTAATCTGATAAACTTGCTTGTTACAAATGCAGGAAAGGGTCTCGTTTCGGACATGACACACTGGTCGATGGCATGCTTAAGGATGGCCTTTGGGATGTGTACGGTGATTGTGCCATGGGAATGTGTGCTGAGCTTTGTGCTGACAATCATGCCCTCACTAGAGAAGATCAGGTATTAGACATGTTTTCCAATACATAAAGTGGTGGTATTCAAATAGTAAATGCTGTGAATTACAATTTTATTTCTGTATTTGTCAACACATAAAGTGGTAGTATTCGATAGTGCTCAATATGGCAGTTCCTTTCAGAGTGCTACTTGATTCTTTGTTCATTACCATCAGTTTAAATATCTTCTTCTTTTGTAATCTTGGTTATCATCCTGAGTAATCTGGTACAGCATCTGTGTTCCCAGTACCTTATGATGAACTAATAATTTGGACCCTTTTAGGAGTAATGGCCATTCTATTAGGATTTTCGCACTATTGCTGATTGCTAGAGTGTGCTTATGTTATGCTCTCGATCTGTAAATGATCCTTTCATTTGCTTGCTTCCAAAGATGAAAGTAGATGTGCCACACTAAAATGAGTACTATTTGTATTCTTGTTCAAGCAATATATACGTTAATCTCTTTAGAAGCTCACACAATGTTACACTTTTATACCTCAAATACTTTCCTGTATCAGTTACGTCGGAATCTTCTTTTATCTGATGCAATGTATTTTCTTCTACATTGCAATAAATAATGTTTTCCCTTTCTCGTGAATTTAGTTTTATTTTTTCATACATAGGATGCTTTTGCTATCCAAAGCAATGAGCGTGGAATTGCTGCTCGTGACAGTGGTGCTTTTGCATGGGAGATTGTTCCGGTGATTTTCTTACTCTTTCTTGAAACTAGACATTATATGCTTTGTTAGTTTTCTTATGCTCAATGTTTTATCAACCAGATTGAAGTTCCTGTTGGGAGGGGAAAACCGCCAGTACTTATTGAGAAAGATGAAAGCCTGGACAAGGTAAATTTTCTCATGTAGCAAAGTAGTCATGAACAAAATAAATTTGTAGTTGGTTATGAATGTGGCATGTATTTTTATCCTTATTCTTGCTTCCTACAAGGACAACAGTCTACAGACCTCCTTACACAAAGAGCTTTGCAAACAGTTACTGTAAGGTCAGCGCACAACAGTTCACTTATGTCTTGTGTTATTTCTTTGTTTCTTAGTTTGACCCAGTAAAACTGAAGAAACTCCGCCCAAGTTTCAAGGAGAATGGTGGTACTGTTACAGCTGGAAATGCTTCTAGCATAAGGTATAGCTGCTTGGTGTTTATTTTGTTTATGAACCTTATAGTTTTTCTGCAATGTATTGTTTTGTGACATGTCTTAGAAACGAAACATTTTATTGTTAACAATTGGATTCCTTTATTATATTATGCATGCATTTTATTCCGTTTTGTTGTTGTCATGTTCATGCCATATTTGGCTTTTGTTTGTTCTTACAAACTGCTTCTCCTATTTGTGATTGTCTGATTTCTATGCTCTGCTTTTTCTCAATTAAATTGTAACTTCTGTCTTTATGATTGTAACATAAATTGCTTTAAATGATTCATCATATGAGAAAGTAAAAATGTCTTTGTAATGCCGTATTCCCGTTCAATCAAGGAAAGTTAGGCTACCTGTATAACTTCTTGGTTGTCTTGGACACCCTTTCATCCCACTTTGCACTGTCTTTTTTCCGTTGACTGGTACCGTCAAGTGTGCTGCCTTTCGTTTGCTTGTGTAGGGTTCTGCAGTTAGCCATAACTAATTTGTATGTCATGGACCAGTGATGGAGCTGCTGCTTTAGTTTTGGTGAGTGGGCAGAAGGCTCAAGAGCTTGGCTTGCAAGTCCTTGCAAGGATCAAAGGATATGCAGATGCAGCACAAGTAAGCCATAGTAACAGTTCTCTCACTTGAGCAGAGTGCACTTCTAGATATATTATTATTGTGATCTAAATATCGACCGATATAGAAAGTTATCTCCCCTGGAACAGTTTTATGTTACAATTTTAGATATCAAATTTTACCAACTCCCTGATATTTGCATGCTGGAATACTAACTTGTTAACCTTAAATGTTTATACAGGCTCCAGAGCTTTTTACAACCACCCCAGCACTTGCTATACCAAAGGCTATCACAAGCGCTGGATTGGAGTCATCTAGCGTTGATTTTTATGAGATTAACGAAGCCTTTGCGGTACATATTGAGAGTTTCTTTTACTGCTTACTTCATTTTTTTTGGGGTAGTAATATCTAATTTTACTTCTCAATACAGGCTGTTGCACTTGCAAATCAAAAGCTTCTCGGGATTCCTTCAGTAAGTGCCACCTATATAACTATCATTCTTTTATTTAAACCATCATATTTTCAGATAATACACCCTGGTCTTTCGTATTTATTATGTAGCAGCAACGTTAAGTAGTATATAATAATATGTAATGAATTAACAACAAATGTGCTTGCAGGAAAAGATTAATGTTCATGGAGGAGCTGTATCTTTAGGTCATCCCCTAGGGTGCAGTGGTGCTCGTATTTTGGTCACCCTCCTTGGCGTAAGTTTTCTCTTAACATGCTATTTTTTCTGGTCGTCCGAGTTACAATCCATTTTGTTTAAAGATATTCATTGTTTTTCTAATAGAGAACTAGAAGCTGATCTGTCAGTAAAAAAAAAAAATTTCCGTGTAACACTTGACCATGAAGGGTAAATCATATCTACCATTGGGTTCTGTTAGTGATTTTTCAAAGTGCAATTATCTTCAATTAGGAACCTAGATAAAACCTGCATATCCAAATTTCACATTCTAACTTCTCTCACAAATTATATCAATTACCCTTGTTTCACTTCCTTTTGGTGATCAGTTTTTCTTTCTTTTCTAGAAGAAAAATATTGGGTATCTTTAGTCATACCATGTTGGAAATCATCTCGTTGCTCATGGTCGTTGATTCTTTTTAACAGGTTCTTAGGGAGAAGGGTGGCAAGATCGGGGTTGCTGGTGTCTGCAATGGTGGAGGTGGAGCGTCAGCACTTGTTCTTGAGCTAGCATAAGAAATACTGACCTTGTAAGACTCACCGAATCTATCTCAATTGCATTCATTTTTTACATGATGAAATATAAAAATGGCAGAGGCCATGATAGGTGCTACTGTCTGTATAATTCACAATTGATTCTGATTGAGTAATCATTCTATTCTATTTTATAATAGTTGTGTCATTTCGCTAACCATAACAACTTGGCATTGTAGGTGCAACCATTCCAGTAGTTAGCACCAGCTTCCTGAGGCGATCTTGTCCGGTTAAAGTTGATGTTTATTTTGTGTTGTAGCTTGATGAACATTCTTAGCGTATTTCAGCAATAAAGTGTGTTGTGCTACTGTTAGTATCCGCAAGGCTGCAATAAGAGGAATGGAGTAGCCTCTTTGTACGATTCTCATATGGAAAAGGCACATAATAGGATATACATATGTTTTAAAATGTTTGTGTAAAATTTATTCAGCAATAAAATGTGTTGTATCATTTTTTCCTAAAAAGCCAATGATTACTCGCACAAGTTTTCTTTTGAGGATTTGTTTTGCATAAATAAATGATAAATTGCTCCAACAGAATGAAGTACACGGCGGCCTTAACTACAACACATTCAACAATCAAAAAAAAAAAAAACCCAAGCTGTCGGCCTTTAATGCTCTGATAAATAGCGTATGTGTGCACGTCTCGATCCCAGTCGTAGGTAAGCAACTGCTGGTCGTACTTATCAATAATAGCACTATCATGCAGTTAAGCAATCATGGGTTGCACAAACAGGAGATACTACGACGCGGCAGCGCCACGTGTGTATAAAGCCTTGATCTTGATGGAACTTGGTTTGTTTTGCAAAAAAAATTATAAGCAATGGTTAGCTCAGCGTGGAGAACCGGACAGGCCAGCTAACAACCCGGATCAATCATGCATATATTACCATTGGATAACAACATCACACAAGAATAAACAACATTTCGCTCCTCCGGGCATTAAGCAACAGAGCAATGTGTACCCGCAAAAAAAAAAGCAACAGAGCAATGTGAGCTGAGAACTCTACACGTACGCATGCATGGTGACCCTACTCCTTTGGAGACGATGGTGGTGGTGGTGGAAGTGTGACCAACCTCACCAAAACTCCCAATTAATTATTAGTCAACTCGATCACATTATAATATATTCAGGTGATGGCACTTCCATATACTTTTTCTGAGCCACAGTGGGTGTGTTCGGCGGAGATTTTCAGCGGCTGCAGCTGCAGCTGTACAGCCCAGCCCAGCCCAGCTGAACGTTGGTTTTCCTCCTCCACAGTTGTTGGCTGCAACAGGTGTTGTAGAGGCTGTTGCAGCTGCAGCCACAGCCAGCTGCAGCAAGCACTGCCGAACGCACCCAGTAGTATCGAAGACTCTCACATCTACAATATTTTGAAATAAACATACACGACCTTTATATCGGAATATTTGTAAATCCTTATTGACCTTATTGGTTACGGCATTTGGCTATTCCTTTTAATTTTAAACAAATGACCTAGGTATTTTTTGCGGGTTAAATGACCTAAGTAATATTGATTTTGTTTGCAATTTAGTTACCATGGATAAACATGGAGATAGTGGAACTGCTCGGTAGCACTTCCTGTGGCTGCGCTGCGGCTGCAGCCTGCAACTGCTGCACATACGCTGCAGCAGACAAAAGCAAGGCCTCGCCGAACGGTTGGAGCTACGTCGCTGGCATGTTCGTGTGGAGTGTGTAGAGCAGAGGGGACGAAGTTTAGCAAGCGACAGACATGTTTAGCCCGGCCAGCACCGAATCGAGGCGAAAGCGATGAGGACGATGGGTGGGAGATCCGAGGCGGGTCGACGTGGCGGGAACACGGTCTCCGAGCCTCCGGCGTGATGGTGCCGTGGTGGGCGGACGTGGATGTCCTCCCCGTCACCAGCTCGATCGATGGTGTCCCCACCACACCACATGATGCAAATGTATGTGCAAGCGCACCGGCCGGGTGCACACGTAGTACGCATATTGCATGACCCACAAAAGATCTGCCGATAGGTTTTGCTACCTCGGTCCCTCTGGTTTCTCGATATCACACAAAGGGAGTACTGCGTGTACGTGTACGTTTACGTTGCGCCATGCACGGTAGTAGCATGCGTCGTGTCGTGTCGCGTGTGCATGCATGATCAACGGTCGTACGGTGCAGCGCAAGTCCGTCTTGACCTCGTCCGCCTCGATCTTTTTTTTTTGAGAGAGTAATCCGCCTCGATCTTCCCTGTGACCAAAAGTGAGTTGCTCACGACTGCGGCGAGCGTTTTTATCGTAGTATATAGTACTTGCATGCCGCAGCTAGCATGCACGTAGCAGCATGCGATATGCTCCGAGATGTTTGGCGAAAGAGCCATGCACGCACACGCACATGCATGCATCCGTGTCTATCCACTGCGCCGAGGTAGCTAGCCACGTGCGCACGCGATCATCCGCGGGGCCCGCCGGGGATCGCCCCCGCAGCGCCGCGCCGCGTGGCCGCCGGCGCACCCACTCCGGCGCCGCCGCGTGTCCGTCGGGTCGCCCGTACGGCGGTGACACGTCGCCGGTCTTCCCCCACTGCCGGGGCCAGGTATATATACACCCCAGGCTGTGGCTTCCCACGGCTCCACCATTGATCGCGGTTCCTCGCGAGCAGAGCAGTAGCAGATCAAATCAACTCGAAGCTTGCCGACGTATTATACTTACGCCTGGGAGGGGTATTTGTCTTCGGTATTTATACAGTCGTCGAGTATTTATACCGATCGAGAATAAAGGAGAAGGAATAATTCAACTCATCATCGATGGCGCCGGCGGCGGAGACGACGACGAGCCGGAGCAAGGTGGAGGCGGCGGGGCGGCTGTCGTCCATGGAGTGCGAGCCCAAGACACTGACGCTCGACCAGATCAAGTTCGCAAGGGTAAGCACTACACTCAAATATTTAAAAAGCAGTACTATGTTTAATCTAAATAATGGTACTATGTTGCAAATAATATAAACATTTTCAAATAATCGATCAAAGTGTCATTGTTGCTGAAAAACATACTACTGTAATATGCGATTAGGCAGGTCCTTTCCTCGTGTGTAGGTACCGTTTCGCGTTACTCTTTGTTCTACAGTGACTCGCGTATAGCACCTTTCTCTGTGCACGAATACAGATATACAATGAACTAAAAAAATAGCTCCAAAGTTCGTTCAAAAAATTAGCTCCAAAGAGGCCCGATTTATTTCTCTCACTGACTGCAGCATTTCCAAATCTTCAACTCGTGTGTTAATTTGCTTAAAAATGTATACATAGTCAAAATTCTTTAAAATATTTCAAAAGCAAAGAAAATGAAGCACATGACTAATTGCGTCGGCGAGTGTACCATGTGCATTATTGCCAGTGCTACGTGTCCACAAGGGGTCTCCGTCACGCAAGGCGAACGTGTACCCTCGGTGCCCGACTGGCCACGTTAACGGGCGTGACGGAGACGTCGTCCATGCTACAACACATCGCGCACGGACAGGGACTATTCGCATATGTACGTACTCGCGGGCGAGTCCATTTGCCCACACGCGTGTGTGTACATGTACACGTACCCATCAGGTGGTGGTACGGTAGGTATATAACCTGTGGCCGTGTGACGTCTCTGCAGACGTGATGTACACGTACGCATGCCGTACGTCAACACGTGTCAGCAAATCTTGCACTATGTACAGTAGTAGGTCTGAATGGAAGTGGAACAAAATCAGAATGATTTATTCAGAAAGATGGACAGTGATTTTGACATTATTGTTTTCTTCTACGCTTCCTAATGACTAATATATATTTGTGTTGCAGGAGGCGGCTCTGTATGTGATGAACACCAAGACGGAGGAGGAGGCGATCCGGATCTTCACGGAGGGCCTCAAGCCCGTGCAGATGACGACCGTCGTCAGGAAGTCCAACTCCTTCGACTCCTCTTCAGACGACGAGGTCGAGCTCGGCGGCTCCTCCTACTCCGCCAAGCAGCAGGGCTGCTGCCGCGGCAGCAGCAAAGGCGGCGGCGGCCACCGTGGCTGTTGCTGCCGCCGGCGCTCCCGTTCCATCGAGAGGGACGTCGCTACGGCGCCCTTCTAGTTCTTGCACGACGCTGCGTGCGTGTGTGTGTGTATTAGCATAGAGAGACGAGTCTTTTGGTTTTTTTTTTGTTTCCTGTTTGCTTTTTGGCGGGCTGGCTTGGTTTGTTTGTTTAGAGGACGGAGCCGGCGTTTAGCAACCAGAGCGCAGCAAGTTTTGAAGGCGCAAAGGCTTTAGCTAAAGCCTAAAAGAGATGTCACAATCGAGCTAGCTTTCCTGTAAATATCAGAAGCTAGCATTGTAAATTACAGTTTTTTTTAACCCCTTAACGCAAATCCAGGAATCACCAACTAAATGGACTAATCTGAGTTTCAAAGAGAGAAAATGGAGTAAAGAGAAGGGGTCCAGGAATTACCAACTAGGTATATCCACTTTCATCTAATGCTCCAAAGAAATGAACGACTTCTTGACTTTGATGCTCCTTCTGCTTCTACCCAATTAAATTGAGGCCTTTTACAGCGTATAATACTAGTGTATACTAGTGTTGAAAAATGACTAGTACGTAAATATCATACGGTTGAGAATTTTTGTATACTATACAAAATGGTCCTAGTGATACGAGTGGTATAAAGGAGTAGTATAGGTGGTATAAGGGTAACAGAGGAAATAAATTTTAATGGCATTAGTGTAATATATATAAAACTTTAAACAATATTTTCACAAACATTATTAATTCGCTTGATAACTATTCATGTTTATTTGTTGTGTAGATATTCTGTCATCCGGACCTTCCTTCTGTTCTTTGTTCTTGTTCTGCCGATGCAGTTACTCCGGTGAAGTTCCTGGATCCAGGGGGGCACGCGCGCCGTCGGATCCGTGGGAGGTGTGCGCCCTGCGGCGGCATGGGATGGCTACGGGTGTCACCGATGGATCTGCGGGGCGGCGAACCAGCGGCGGCGGATCCAGCGGGCTGTCGGCGGCACGCGGTGGGCGCGCTAGGTGCGCCTGGTCCCGGCGGGGCATCTTTGCCACTGGCGGCATCATTGCGGGTCGACGAGATCGCCGCCGGCCTGGCCGAGAGCAAGGTCACGTTCCTGTTGGTGCTCCGCGACGCAGACACGCGCCCCCGCGTGCGAGGCAGGCCTCCTCGTCCCCTGGACGGACGAGCTGAGGGTGTTGTGCCATCCTTCGGTCGGGGGATTCTTCACCCACTGCGGCATGAACTCGACGCTTGAGGCGGTGTACGCCGGTGTGCCCGTTGCGTTCGACCAGCCGACCAACAGCCCGCGCCCGGCACCATCGCCGAGGTGTGGAAGAACGGGCTCGACGGAAGGAGCGGACAAGGAGGAGAGCTGAGATGCTCAGGGATGCGGCTCGTGCTGCGTCAGGGTACCGGATCCTCTTGGAAAGATATCACATCCTCCATCCATTTCGCTTCACGTTGAGATCTCTGAATCCTAGACAATGTAACTTCTGCAATAGAGACTCGATTTTTCTTTTGTCCAATTGAAGTGCCACGGTTAGCATTCAGCGAATTAGTGAGAACTCTGAATGTGCAGAATAATTAGTTCAGTTAAGCAAGAATAAACACGTTGCTTCATCCAGTTGGCAGCAGCTCTTAGGAAGTGTCCAAACTTCAAAGCACCAGAGTTCAGCATATCTAAAACCATTATACACGTAGCATTTTAGGATTCATGTTGCGCTCTGTTAAATCAATCCAGATAATTATGAAGTGCGATAGTTGAGAACCGTGATACTGTCACGGCCATTTCGCTGTTGATATTTTCAATTCAGAACATCTAAAAATGAAATGGCAGAAAATGAGATGAACAGCTGAATGTGTCTCACACTGAAAACGAGAGGATACTATGAGCCGTTCATGTAATTATGAATACTTATTACAACAATGTAATACTTCTGAGGACAGAGCATAACATTCTCAAACTTTCTTGATTGAAAGCCAACTCAAACGAATCCTAAATGTCAGAACAGCCTTCCATTAGAACCAACACAGGCAAGAAACTAGATATGCCCCGGACAAGCTGCAGGCGGGTGCAGAGATACACACACAAACTGCTTCGATCCATATTTCTTGTGGATGGTCTCAGCTTGCCTTCAGGAGCAGCAGCATGGGAGCTGATCAGGATCTTTGAGCATTCCCTGAAGATAATCACACACAAAAAAAAAAAATTAGCCAACGCATTCCCCATAAGCTGGGGTTCTTGAATGCCAGTGTGGTGCTTCAGGGTGTCTGTCCAGAGAGGACTCTTCCTCAATGTGCAACGAGCAGCATACACTACAAAGCAGCAACCATGGAAGCTCACCGAAGAAGAGAATCATATGCTCCAGCTGCATCAACATGAACAGAAGTTTGAGCACCAAACAGTTGCTTGGATCACCTGATTTGAAACTACTGAAGGAAAACCAAAGCAGTACAATCGTTACCTTCTTACCATCACTTCCTGCAGCCTTCGCAAACCTCAACAGGAAGTGATAGGAGGTGGGAAGAGTGAGGTTCCACTCCATGTTGTTCAGAATATCTTTCTCCATTATGAGAATCTGTATCCGGCTGAATGTATCATCTGATAAGGAGATGAAATCGTTTACCTGCAACACAAGAATTCAGCTTCCAAAGATCTAGAATAAAAGACTACCAAAAGAGTTTTTCCTTACCTCTGGTAAATGATGAACTAAATAGTGATTTGTTTGCTCTCTTTGATTTCGAATCATATATACTCCCATATGTTCTTGTACCCGTGAAGAACAAAGTTGCTCAATGTACAGATCTTAACAAAGTTGTCTGATTTACAACGCTGTTATATTCTGCAATTTCTTCCAGACTGACGTATTGTTCTGCTTCCATTACGGTTTACTGCAATAAAGTAAATTACAAATTACCACTTCCATTTCATAATACAATATGTAATAAAGAAAATCAGTTCTGGAGCACCTCAACCTGATATGTTAAATACAGAGAATGGGCGTAAAACAAAATTGTAATCATGAACACCATTTGACAAAGGCTATACAACAGACCAAAATGTCCAGCTTCCATCCAATTTTTTATAGTGACAAATCAACTTGATATGATAAATAAGACTACCCCAAATGTGGCTTGGAAAAATTACTAATCTCTGCAACCTAGATTGTGCTAACTAATTCAATTAAACAAACAAATCGACGACCATAGAGTGCGATATGTGAAGGACCATGAAAACATTTCGAATTTCCTGATCTATAACTGCAGAGAGTGCCATTGTTGGGTTGTTGGCATAGATGTTGTGTTGCAAATAGCAGCCAAACAGAGATCATCCATTTTTTGGACACGAAGGCTGCATTCCTGCATTTCACATCTAGCTCATGCTCACGTGCATAATATTCCAATGTTTATCAAATGAGCGAAAACAAATGGTAAAAGATGAACTAAATACAGCTTTATTTGCTCTCTTTGCTTTCGGATCAAATATAATCTATCATGTCTTGTGTCCGTGAAGAACAAAGTTGCTCAATGTACAGATCTTAAATAATGTGGGTAGGCAAATAAAGTTGTATGATTCTGTAAACAAAATCAGCAAGCTAGGTTGGCATACCTTCCTCAGTGACGAGGGGGAACTCCGTGGCGTTCAGGCCTTGGGTCAAGAACCAGTGCAGCTGGATCAGCACACAGCCGCAATGCGGGGCTTGCTGCCAAGCTCACGGTCGCCGCAACGGCCGGACTACAGACATGATGGCAGAGCACGACCGCCGTCGAGGAGACACCATGAGCCGCGGTGGAGGAAAGCAGGGGCGCCGCAAGGGAGTTGCCGCGTCGCCGGGTGCAGATTCCGTCACGCCGCCGTGGGAGAGATGCAGCTGGAGATGTCGCTGCAGGCGCCGCTAGGTGGAACGCTGTGCCGCTTTGTGGAGATGCCGCCACGCTGCCGCGGGCGCCGCCGTGGGGGAGATGGCCGTGGGGGAGACGGAGATATCGGGGAGATGCGGTGGAAGGGATGGGGGAGCGAATCGGTATGAAATTAGGACCGTAAATTACTCGTTTACCCTTTATCAATGGATGGTTAGATTTAATTTATACTGCGTACACACTAGTATTGTGCGCTGTAAAAGAGCTTATTAAATTCCGATCATATGTTGCTTAGATAATCAATTCATTTATTTTTCAAAATACCAAACTACACTTAGAAAACAAGACCATATGCATCTTTCTTGTGTGGGTGTCCAACGTGTCGTGCATCGGTTTTTGCAGCTGGCTGCACCGATTTTTTTCCCCTCGAGTGAGTGAGTACCTTTGGTTATTGCAGATTGACGACGGTGGAATGGTGGATCGAGTTTATTTGCAGAAAAGCAAAAATTATGACTGAAACAACCAAAAAACAGTACTGTGTCATCACAAAGCTAGCAGTAATCAATGATGGATGCAGAGTGGATCGATCGATCTAGTGAGCGTCTTCCTCCTCGCAGTGCTTGGTGTACTTGGCGGCGTCAAGCAGGCCGTCCGCGTCCGCCGGGCTGCTCGGCTTCACCTTGATCATCCACCCGTCCTCGTAAGGGCTCGTGTTGATCTGCCATTGCAACGAGATCGATCGAGTTCAGTTTGTCAACTAGCTAGAGATATATCAGATCAATTGCTGATCGAGGCGATAGATAAGATCGAGCAGTATAGTGGCAGTATATTGTTGGGGTCGTACCAGGCCGGGAGTCTCCGACAGCTTGGAGTTGATCTCGACGACCTCGCCGGAGATGGGGGAGTTGACGTCGCTGGTGGCCTTCACACTCTCCACGTTGCCGAAGGATCCTCCTGCGGAGACCTGCGCGCCGGTCTCCGGCAGCTCCACGAACACCACCTCTCCGAGGTGGTCCTGCATCCATCGACCAAATTAAACACAAGTGGTTTACGTTAAAAACACTATCACCCCTGTGCGTCTGCTGAACAAATCTCCAGCAGCGCCCTTTTTCTGGTTTTTGTCATCACATCCTTAGACAACAATGTTGGTGGTGGGAAAATGATTGTGTGGGAGAATGATTTGTGAGAGCTCAACTGTTGGATGGCATGGCTATCCAAAAACGTTGCAATCTGTCGTCTTTTACAATGCATGAGACGTGGGAGTCTCCTCTGAAACTTTAAAAAAACTTAAATTGCAGGTTGTACTATAACGATGCGTCGATTCGGTGTATACATCCAAACCGCCAAGTTGGCTTATCCTCCCTCCCGCCCTCTGTCTCTAACACTGAAACCATTTCGATTTCAACCAAACGATATATTTCTGAAAATTGTGTCGGTATGTAAAATTAAGCATGTATACGATATATATGCTAATTTTGTTAGGTTCTATAATACACTACTTTTATTGTTAAAAGAATAATACACTACTTTTTCGTTTGAGATGCTTCTGGAGTTAAGTAACCTCACCTGAGCGTGGTCCGTGATGCCAACCGTGGCGACGCCGTCCTCATGGAGCTTGACCCACTCATGAGACTGAGTGTACTTCAACCCATCAGGAACTGCACAACACACACCAGACATGACCCTGTGTTAATTTTCCAAGGTCCACGAGTAGAAATCTCCTGCTGATTGCTGAATGTGGTGTGGTTTGTGGTTATAGTGCTGCAGCATTCTCAAATACCAACAACTCTTCATCAGACCAAGTTGCTGCTCTGTCTTTTCCATTGTTGTGACAGAGAAAGAACACATGCTTTGCTTTCCCCTTGCCCCTGCTCTGAAACAAAATGTCGCCTGTACGGGACCGCCGAACCTAACCCGTCCATAACTCCAATATACTACGGACAAAAGAATTAAAAGACAAACCAGGCCATGACACAGTGCAAGAATGCAGAGGAGCAACAAGCAGACATTCCTGGAGAATACCAAATCTTGTTTCTTTTTTTCTGAAATACTAAAAGGGACAGCTAGCGTATGTGCGATCCTACGTACTACTCCTACTTGATGACTGACGTAGAGAGCTGCCATAATATTGAATACTACCTGCGGAGAAGAATCTGGAGATGGAGAAGGCCGGGGCGGCAGCCCTTGGTCCCGTGCCTGAAGAAAGCTTGAGCGCATTGGCGGCTGATTTAACCCACAGCCTGAGAGCCATCACTGCCAATGCGAATTGAATGCGAGTGTGTCTTCTTCCTCCTCCGCCCTCTATCTCTTCCTAGGATAGGAAGCTGGCAGCTTAGTGATGGAAGTGAACGAAGGGCACTGAGAACAGGATAGGGGGGCTTTTTTGTTGTTCGGCTCAGGAAGAAAGGTGCGCATGGATAGGATTTGTATGGTTCCGGGATGTGCATGCCCTAATCTATCCTATTGACCAGACCCGTTAATTCCTCCCAACTTAATAAAAAAGCGAGGGTTAGGTGTTTGATATATATGTGACATCAGAAAGTAGATGATGCACGTTTGAAAAAAGAAACAAGAAAGTTGATGGACGAATGTGCCATGTGTCCCCATTCCAAAATACTCCAAGCAGTGTCATTGTCCCAAACCAATCAGAGTGGATGTAGTAATGCATCCAATTGTTTTTTTAATAAGAAGGCTTTCAATTGTAGTTCTATTTATATATTTATTTTTTTAAAAAAATATTAGAATAAATCAACAATTTATGTGAATATCCGGGGGTTGAGTTTAGCTTAATATGGTAGTTCCTAATGGGATGAGAATATTGAAACAATGTAAAGCCGTATGTTCTAATAGTTCATGAAATTGATATCGAGACATTCCAATAACACTTTATTGGGAGAATTTCCCCCGTTTTAAAAAATCTACATTAAAAAAATTTGCCCTCCCTTTTGAGGGAAAACGTTTTTTTTACTAAGGGAAAAATGTTAGCCAATCCACGGAGGTTGCTGAAAATAGAAAACTATTGCACCCGTTTGATTTTCAGCATTGATGTACAAAACCAGAAATCTTTCATCCTCAAACTGCGAAAACCGTTTTACCCTTCTCTGGTTTTGAAGGCGGTATGTGCAAGAAAAGTTTTTTTTACACCCTTAAACTACGACGTTTTTTCAATTTGCAACCTCAAAAAAAATAGCTTACTGCGTGTGTGCAAGTAGATGTGCCTATAGTCGTATCAATATTTGTTTAAAATAAATTGCCAAAACACGTCGGATTCAAAAAAAATATTCCGTGGGAAGGTTTTAGATTTTGAAATGTGTAGTACTTTTTTCTTTTGAAGTGTATCTTATGCTAAAATATAAAAAATTGTGTAAAGAAATTAAAAATAAGCTTTCAGTTTTAAAATTTGTTATGTACAAAAGATTCTGAAATGTTGAGCAAAATTTTTTGAAAAGTTTTTAATTTAATAATGTTTAGATGTTAGGTTGAATGGACAAATTGGAAAAGAGATTTGGATTTTAAGTATGCTATGTAGCAAGCTTATTGATTTTGAAATTTTAGTGGGTCCAAACACCGCAAGCTTTCTAAGGGAGGTTGAAAATTGAACAAACAATATAGTTAAAGGGTGTAAAATTGACTTTTCTTGCATAAACCGCCTTCAAAACTAGAGAAGGTTGAAAACAAATGGTTTTAATAGTTTGGGGTTGAAAGATTTCTGGTTTCGTACATTAAGATTGAAAACCGGACACGCAATAGTTGAAGGTTGTAAAAATGATTTTTTTTTTCCAAATAGAAATGTAGTGGTGTCGTGTGCACCGTTCGATCAGGCCCGCCCATGATGGCAAATAGGCCGAATCTCGGTGGGCCATGTTGGGCTGGATTAGTTGGTCTTCTTTTCTCTGCTAACTAACCTCTGCTCCAACAACCCAACCAACCATGGGTGCGCGCGTGGGCCTCGTCGTCCCTCACGCCCTCCTCGCCGCCTCCTCCGCCGCTGCCTCCCGAGCTCTCGCCCCTTCCCGTGCCCGCCTCCCTTATCCTCCTCCCTTCCCGGCCTCCTCCTCCTTCTCCACCGCCGCCTCCCCGTCGCGCCTCCTGTCCCGCCCGCGCCGCGGTTTCCAGCGTCTCCCGCCGGTCCGCGCCATGGCGTCCGGGAACCCCTACGCCGCCGAGCTCGCCGCCGCCAAGAAGGCCGTCACCCTCGCCGCCCGCCTCTGCAAGGTAACCCGCCTCGTCCCCTTCTCTCCGCCCTCGTGCGGACTGCGGAGCGAGCGGCCCTCAGCTCCTCACTTTTCAGGAGGTTCAAAAGCGTTGGTGCCTCACTGAGTCGCTGGTTCCTTATTAACACGGTCCAGCCGCGGGTGACGTGTAAATGTAATCCCTTGCTTAGATTTATTTTAAAAAATCAACGAGAACACCGAATTACATGGACCACTCTTAGTCCCTGGGTTTTCCGCCCAGGGCCCAGGAATGGGGAAGATGCGAGCATCGCAGCGTTGGTTACAGGTCAAGATCATATGATCTAGGGAGCACAATGCATTTCAAAGCATACCAGCTGTCGCAAAGCATTCATTTTTATCAATTTATCGTGCATTCGGATAGGATGGTCTTGGATCTGGTAAAAAAATGGCCTTCGAATAGGATGATTGAGTTTTGTACTCGATTGTTGTCCGTACTTATGCTGCTGTTTCGATTTATTGCTGTTGCTTTGTGTTCCCTCCCCAGACAGTGCAGCAGGACATTGTGCATTCGGGCATTCAGTCTAAGGCGGACAAAAGCCCTGTCACGGTGGCCGATTATGGTACATGCTCATCCTGCAAATGTATAACTGCAAGTGCCTGAATTTTCTGTTTAGTAATTAAGTCTTGATGCTATTGAGTTGCATGTGCAAGACTCCAAAACTTAAAGCCAATCCACTCCAAAAGCAGAAAACTTGAAGGAACAAGGAAGGACAATAACAGATAATTCACTTATACTTCAATATATGGCAGTACTAAAGTCAACTTTGGAGTTCGTTGAAATACCTTTTTAATATTTGTAGAGACGTTCAAAATGAGAAATGGTTTGGGGCTGAAACCTGTTGTTTTCCAAACTTGCTGTTTACTTGTTACTTCTCATTTCACTTGTAGGATCTCAAATATTGGTCAGTCTTGTCTTGAAGATGGAAGTGTCATCTGGCCCGTTTTCACTGGTGGCTGAGGAGGTAGCTATAATCTTTTCTTGTACCTGTTTCCTTGTAGAATTCATCAATATGTTTTGTAATTAACTGGCACCAAATACTTACATTAGGACTCAGAGGAATTGAGGAAAGATGGCGCTGGAGAAATTTTGGAAGAAATTACTGATCTTGTGAATGAAACCCTCGTTGATGATGGTTCATATAATATTTCATTTACCAAGGAAGGTATCCTCTCAGCGATTGACGATGGAAAGTCTGAGGGAGGCCCATCTGGACGACATTGGGTCCTAGATCCAATCGATGGTACTAAAGGGTGAGTTCATAAGCTTAAACCAACAGGTTGCATATCCTAGTACTGCAATAAAATTGACAGATTCCTTCCACCATTCATTGAGACCTAGTACCAGAACCGTGAAGGCTGTGGAGCCAGAAAAGTTATACCTAGTTGAAGCACCAATCTACCATGGAATTTAAATGAACTAGTGAGCACACTATGTGTGGTTATTGTCCCAAAGAAATGGGTAGTTGCCTAACCACATTGAATACCTGTGGCTTGTATTGTTTTCAGTCATTCATTCTCCCCTTTTTCTTTCCCTATTTGTACCACCTTTTGCTACTACTATTTCCCTACCATGCTAGTAAATGCCCTTTTCTCATCTGAATTTTCTTTATTGTAATTTGACCAGTTTCTTAAGGGGTGATCAATATGCGATTGCTCTTGCCCTGCTTGATGAAGGTAAAGTTGTTTTGGGTGTATTGGCTTGTCCAAATCTTCCTTTGTCATCAATAAGCAACACCAATGGTAGCTCTTCGGGTGATCAAGTCGGTGCCCTTTTTTCTGCTACAATTGGTTGTGGGACTGAAGTAGAGTCTCTGTATGGTTCTCCGGCACAAAAGGTTATAGCTCTTTCGTTCGATATGATGATTTTAACCTAGTTTCTCCTCTCTGAGTCTTATATTTTTCTTTTTCTTTTTGTCACTTTAGGTTACTGTTTGCTCCATTGACAATCCGGTCGATGCCTCATTCTTCGAATCCTATGAAAGTGCACACTCCATGCATGATTTGACTAGCTCCATCGCAGAGGTTAGACCAGAACAATCATTAGCTTAGTTCAGGTCCACAGGAGTACATAGCTAATCAGGTGTTTGGATGCTCTCAGAAACTTGGTGTCCTAGCTCCTCCTGTCAGAATTGACAGCCAAGCGAAGTATGGTGCTCTGGCCAGAGGAGATGGTGCCATTTACTTGCGTTTTCCACACAAAGGTTACAAAGAAAAGATCTGGGACCATGCGGCTGGCTCAATTGTTGTGACAGGTTAATTTAATGTTCTCATTCTTTTCCGAAACAACTAACCCAAGATTTAGATTTAGTCACGAGTTCTGTTATTGTTGGCTTTTGCAGAAGCTGGAGGTATAGTTACAGATGCCGCTGGAAACGACTTGGATTTCTCGAAGGGGAGATTTCTCGAACTCGACACAGGCATCATCGCGACGAACAAGCAGTTGATGCCATCCCTCCTGAAGGCCGTCCAACAGTCTATTGAGGAGAAGAAGCAGGCCACATCCCTCTTGTAGCAGTTATAGTGAATCAACAAAAAAAGTTAGTTGCAGTACCTGTTTCATGTTCATGCTGTATCATACATGTGTCCAGCCTTTTGTTGTGACATTACAGTTTCTTGTTGTACCACATCTGATCAGGCTCTAGCCTCTTGGCAATCAGATAACCAGTCTTTTTTAACGCTAAATAATGGGAGATTTCGTTTGGTTTGGTTCAATATGCGAAAAATTCATGTTGCTGCGTAGCATGCACATCCACTGCGTGCTGTGGGTTTGCGATCATTATTCATAAATTCTCCCAGCCATTTCTGACGAAGAAGGGAACTGTGAGAGAAGGATGAAGACCATGCTTTCTAATTTCTATGGTTCTTTGACTGACCACCCTGATACACGTAACACGTACACGCTTGGTTGGTGCCATTCAGAAATCAGAATAGAGAAGAAAGGCGTACGGCCCGCAGTAGCTTCGTGCTTGTTCCACTGTGACTTTCACTCGCCTCGCCGAGCCCACTACGCCCGCTTCCCGGCTCCATGTCGCAGCTCCCGGAGGTCGCCGCCAACCCGTACGGCGCCGAGCTCGCCGCCGCCAAGAAGGCCGTCGCCCTCGCCGCGCGCCTCTGCCAGGTCGATTGGTCTTGATCCCACATCCCGTGCTCTATTTTCTGCTGCGCCCTTTCGGGATCCGCTCGACTGGAGTTGGATGGCACTTTGCTAGGACAGATCGCCACCAATTAGACGTGTTTAGATTTTAGTTCGATGATGAACGGGATGCAGTTAGTTTGTGAATTTCTAAAGCGATGGATCTTGCATTGGGGAAAAGACATGCCTTCAGTATGTCTTTACCTTGTTGGAAAGATGAATGTGTTAGGAAGGATATAGGAGAGATGCTCAGAAGTGCATGCTGCCTCATTGGGCATTGATTATGGCCCTAGGCTCTTGGCTCTGGTAGTTGGATATGCATATGAGTATGTGACATTGAGAAGGCAATCTCTAATTCAAAGTGTGAACTCTGGAACAATTAGGTATTCACTCGTTTCCAGAATTGTTGGATGTTCCATTGGGGAAAAGATGGCAAGCTTTTAGGCCTAACTCTGTGTTTGTTGGGCATGGCAAAATTTCATTAGGGACAGGGAAGATACGTATTGTAGATGGCCGATACCTCGCAGGCCGTTCCTTGCTTATCTTAGTTGTGCTGATCAAATTGTGGTTTCATCTTGAAATCTTTGACTCAAACAATCAACTGTGGTTTCTTTGGACGCTTGGATTGGATGCTAGCAGATTACACTGCATTTACTTATTTTATCTTGCCCTGTGTTTCCTACTGTTTCTTCAGAGGGTGCAGCGGGGCATCTTGCAGTCTGACGTCCAATCAAAGGCAGACAGGACTCCTGTGACAGTTGCGGATTATGGTACAGGCCAACACTTGTATTTTTTTTTTTTTTAAATTTATAGAAGAATGTGGAGAACATGTTATTGATGTGTTGTTCTTTATCAGTTCTAGTTAATATATGGAGCTCTTTGGAGAAAAAAAAAATAAACATATGGACCTTTTAGTTCTTCTGGACTTTTGGTTTTAGTGCTTATTTTGGTTTCATTTTCAGGATCACAAGTATTGATAAGTCTGGTCCTGAAGAAGGAATTACCTTCTCAATCCTTTTCAATGGTAGCTGAAGAGGTGACCCCCATATACTTCCTGTACACAGGTTACACTAGTATTTTCCTGTAATTGATTGGCGAAATGTATTTTTGCAGGATTCAAAAGACCTGAGAAAGGATGATGCTCAGGAAATCCTTGAACACATTACCAGCCTTGTAAATGAAACCATTGTAAATGATGGTTCATATAACATGTCGTTATCTAAGGAAGATGTGCTCGCTGCAATTGATGGTGGAAATTCTGAGGGAGGTCCATCTGGGCGACATTGGATATTGGACCCAATAGATGGCACTAAAGGGTGAGTTTCATGACTTACACCTTTCACTCTTAGCTTATCCAGTACGTAAGTAATCAGGTTGAGCAAAAGTAGGTCTTTTTTTTTCGATAAAGTGAGCAAAAGTAGGTCTGCCAAATTATATTGCCATACTTGAGTGAAGTCCGTTACCATCGATGTACAATACATCTGAGTGGAGTAAACTAACACTGTTGGAAGTCATGACACCAGTTACACATTGAAATAGAGCTCTACATGGGAGAACATAGTGACATTCCATTATTTTTTCTGTAAACTAGATACACCGGATTCTCATATTGATTTATGAAATAACGATTTTTATATCATTTCAACTATTCTTTGTATATACAAAATGCATCAGCTTCACAAAGCTGAAGTTTTTATTAGCTCCTAGGTTTGCCTCTCCATACACATATATGAAATGAGTTTTATCTTTATTAAATGGTTTTGAAGATGTCAGAGTCATTTCAATGTTTTTTGTACCACTTAACAAAAAGCTCAATGCCCTTAAATCCATATCATGAAAACTTGATGCAGGTTCATAAGGGGGGATCAGTATGCCATTGCACTAGGATTACTTGATGAGGGAAGAGTTGTTTTGGGTGTGTTGGGATGTCCAAATCTCCCATTAAAATCAACAAACATGCACAATGGCAGTTCTTCTGGGGATCAAGTGGGTTCCTTCTTTTTTGCTACAATTGGCTGTGGGGCAAGAGTCGAGGCCTTAGAGGGATCTGAGCCACAAAAGGTAATTAGCGCTTTGGATTTGCTTCATGAATCATAACAACTTCAGCTTTTCTTGAGTTCTTATTTAACCTTTTTTCTAACTTACATTTTAGATTAGTATGTGCTCTATCAAGAATCCAGCCGACGCCTCATTCTTTGAATCCTTTGAAGCATCACACTCCAAGCGTGATTTAACTAGTTCCATCGCGGAGGTCAGTTCTTGATTATTTTTATTTTCTTTGCCCAGAGATCTCAATAATTAGATAAGTGGTGAATCCTTTTTTTTATGTTATTAGAAACTTGGTGTCCAAGCTCCTGCTGTTAGAATGGATAGCCAAGCAAAATATGGTGCTCTAGCACGTGGTGATGGTGCCATTTATCTGCGCATTCCGCATAAAGGTTACATAGAAACAGTTTGGGATAATGCAGCTGGATCAATTGTTGTCACAGGTATGATACGTAACTCTATTCTGAGAAACAATTAATTGCACAGCTGAAAGATCTATTTGCTAATTGACCCCTATTTGAGTAACTGGTGTTTACAGAAGCTGGTGGCATGGTAAAAGATGCATCTGGAAACGATTTGGATTTTTCCAAAGGTAGATATCTTGATCGTGACAGAGGCATTATTGCAACAAATAAATATTTAATGCCAATGGTTCTAAAGGCAGTTCAAGAGGCTATTAAGGAGGAACAGTAGGCTGCTGTGCTCATGTGGGGTCTAAAAATTCTTCGAAAAATTCCTATTTGTATGACTATACCAGTTTTACACATTCTCTTGTACAAAAGAAGTACAAAAAACCCTGATGTACCATACATTATTATGTCATTCTAATCATATGGCAATTATTTGTCCTTAACCTCAATAAATGGGTACGAATTTATTAACCACAATAAACAGGTATCAATTTATCGAATTGGGCTTACTATTTTTCATGTACATATTTTATCTTTCTAGAGAAATATTAGTTGCAATTGGTATTTCTGAGTTCATTGTCTTTGGTTTAGTAAATACTCGAATGGGGTCCTTCTCCATTCAACAGTATAAAAGAAAGGGTGAATATGTTTGGTACATAGATGGGGAAATATCATAACTGTATCAGGGACAACACTAGCATATAATATGAGAGATTGAAGTTCTAGTCAAATATATTCTACAGAATACCATTGTGTGTTTGGTAATAAAAAAATTACTAAACCAACATATGATGAACTAAGTGGCTTTTTATTAATATTAATATTAATTAATTAAGAAGAATATAGGCACCCAAATTTGGCCGACTAGGACTTGAACTTGGGTGGTCCAGACACATATCCACACCCTCAACCAACTCTGCTAGGCTCAGCTTCCTCAATGTGCGTTTACTGTTTAGTAGCATGTAGTTTTCACTTTAGGGTGCGTTTAGTTCCCAAATAATTCCCTAAAAAAACACTATTCATTCAATTTTTCTCTATTCATCTTATCCCTCATACTCACATAACACTAATCATCTACAGTATTTTTTGGTGAACAATATATTTTCGGGAAATCTTTCCCCAATCTAAACACACCCTTAGATCAACTGCTCTGGATATGAGGCCTTATAAAATATGAATTTCGGATCAGACGTCGTCTGATATTCGTTTGTACTCCAACCAAAGATTCTCGAGACGTAATGGTCGATGAACCCTGTTTCTGGCCCAGGTTTGAATCTTGGTGCCAAGTTCTTTAAGACAAACATCAAAGGGACGTCTCTCCCTTTGGGTTTTTTTTATTTGTACTCCAATGATCCAATCTTGGTTCTTCCCCTGGATTCTGCCTGTTTTGCTGTACAATCTTTTCTATTTCAGACTCTGTCGAGTATGGATTCTTGTGAGTAGATGCCAAATTCTGGAGGGCATCTGAGTGATAATAGTATCTATCGGAAAGTGGGAATCGTTTGACGTGATCTTTCTCTTAGTTATATTTTGTAGTCAGTTTTAGTAGTCATTAAGGTAGCCGTACATGTATTGAAATATCTCGGTATAGCTCTATTCCACAGAAATACTGGTAATAGTACAATGCATCTGTGAGCTTGCTGTACGCATCTGCCAGGTTGAATTATTTTTATAGAGCCTGTTGAAGCAGCAGTTTACTGGCTGAATCGCTGTATTATTTATAATGCTATGTGGATCTGAATCATCTATACTTACACAACGACGCTGCTCATCTAAGGCCAGGAAAACTAAACAGGTACATCAGTTGGGTAGTCTGAAGGGTGCTTCATGATTGTATCCCGCAGCAATTGCTCTTGTTCTCGCAAGTTGGAAGGAATCTGATCATAAACATCAGTGAAAAGCTCAGTAACTGGTGGTTTCGGCATTCTTTCCGCAACCTGAATGGCTTGAAGAAGCTGCACACAAGTTAACAGACAGTTTCAGATGTCATCTATGATGTATCACAGTGCGCTAGAAAGATGAATTTTTTGCAGCAACAGTATTACCTCTTTTCTCACTCTGTTCCTAAGTTCAGATTCTTCAGAATCAGACCACCAGTCATTCCCCTGAACCCATTTTCTGTACCTCGAAATTGGATCCCTCGCTGTTCGCCAATGCTCGATCTCATCAACTGGCCTGTACTTGGTTGAATCGTCAGATGTGGAGTGATGGCCAACTCTATAAGTCAGTGCCTGAAAGTTCACTAGTTAATACTCAGAACGATCATATGGGGTTTTGTTGTTTCAGATAATGCAACTTGATTTGAACTATTGTGCACCTCAACTAAAATCGGCCTCCCTTCGGTTATAGCCATTTCCCGGGCAGCATGAACCGCGCTGTACACAGCAAGAGCATCATTGCCATCTACTCTGATACCACGGATCCCATAAGCCTGGCCACGGACAACCACTCCATCACCTGCAAGAACACTTGATTAATGTGTCATTTGCATCAATCCCTTGTAAATGGCATGGTTCATTACTATGAATCTTTTCATACTTCTGAATTGTTCAGTAGTTGGGGTGCTGATTGCCCAGCCATTGTTGCGGCAGAAGAAGATCACCGGTGCTTCCATAACAGCTGCAAAGTTGAGTGCCGCATGGAAGTCTCCCTGAACACTTTTATCTGTCAGGAAGGCTGGCTAAAATGGTACTGTCAAGCAACTGAGTATGTGCTGGCTGGTGCATTTTCGTCTACCTCACTTGTGCCGCCATCACCAAAGTATGTGATGGCACATGCGTCCTTTTTGTCCATCTTCAGAGAGTAGGCAGCTCCAACAGCTTGAGGGAGCTGTGTTCTGACAAATAAAGAAGGAATATAAGAATTCAGTCCTTCACTTGCCAGAATTGTGAGACATTAAGATATATTCCTACTTCAGACTTACGCAATAGGCGATGAGACCGTAAAATAGTTGAGACGGTTTGATCCATAGTGAATCGGCATTTGCCTCCCTTTGCCATAGTCCATATTGTTCCCAAAGCATTGGTTTGCAAACTCTTGCAGCGTGAAACCGCGCCACAGAAGAACACCCGGCTCCCTGTACTACATTTTGGCTCCACAGGTTCAATCCAGCCAAAGGAAAAGACAGTGAATAAATCACCTGTATCAGTATTATCACTTGTATCATATTGGAGTGGTTAATGTTGTACCTGAGGTAGAACAATGTCATCAGCACTAAGTGCAGCTGCAGATGCTATGTTGATTGCTTCCTCACCATTGGAAGTGAGATAAAACGAGATTCTACCCTGCCTCTGAGCCTCATAGAAGATGTTGTCCATGATCTGGAGGGTGACCATCTCGCTGTACATTTTCAGAGCCACCTCCTTACTGACCTGACAAGTGTGAGTAACATTGATGTTCAGAACAAAATTCTATCTCGCAGCATGTCTCAATAGGATTTCTGAAAACGGTACAGTGAGCAGTGTACCTCTTGGAATCTACTACCAGATATAGTTCTGCCGTCATCGTCAAGAACACGATAACAGCTTATCCTTTCCCCATGTGACTCCGGAAGGAAGTTCATTTCAGCAACCAATGAAACCTTCCCTCCAGGAAAGTCAAGTGCCTGTCAAAATGAACGATGCTAATTAAGTAAGCATCACAGGTTCGGAACGATTTATTTCAACATCAGTGACAGAAACCTAGTAGTTCCATTGGACTGAAAAGCATACAGCATTAGTCTACCATTGACCTTGGAGGGGACGGACAAATTTACCCGCGTTGAATACAGTTGACCACCGTGAAAACAAGCGGCGATTTGACATCAATATTTAATTGTTTCGGAAAAGGAAAGTAAAGTTAGTGTAAACTGACATTAGTAGATTATGGTTGCAAGCACACGTACCGAACGTACGCCATCAGCTTATCAGATACAGTCAACCACACCAATCAAACCCATTGACCAAAAGAACCTATCATCCTTATCAGCTTACTTTATTACTGCTTGTTGTCAATTCTATACACATTTGTGCTCCACAACTTCAGCCTCCAAATTTCACATGCCATACGCGTGGTCGTGGAAAGAGCTGGTGGAGATTGAATCGACAAGTCGATCAATCGACGTGTCTGAATTGTGGACTGCAGTAGAAGAACGTGATGAACACAAATGAATCGGAAGAAATGGTTAAGAAACATGGGAATGGGACGCACTGGGCTGGCTACAGACAAATGACACAAAACAAGTAGCAGGAGAAGATGGGGGTAAAAAGATGCCTTTGCCATCGTTTTATGTACCAAACCTTATAAAAAAAAAATCATATTTTAAGGCGTGTCATCTAGTACGGTATCCACGATGGTCCTTGTAGATCATGGATGCAAATTTGGTTGATGAAGAAAGGAGTGAACACCACAAAAAGGGATAGCTCACTCAAGGCACGGGAATTGCAGACGGAATTGTTGGTGCCAATCTATTCTATGAGCCGAGACAGACGGAATTGCAGGTTAGAATAATACAGAGATCAAGAAGCATGTCAGACGCTAGATAGTGCATGCCGGGACCGGCGAGGGGCCCACCTGATCGCCGCCGGCGAACCCGTTCTCCGGCTCCTCCTCGTCAGAGGCGGCGGCGGCGCTGCTCTCCCCGGCGAAGCTCCGGACGGAGCAGAATCCCCGGCGGAAGGCTCTCTCCGCCGCCGGCAGTGGTGGCGACCCAAGAACCGGCGGCTGCGCCGCTGGGCCCAGGAGCCACGGGCTGGCCGGTTCGCCGCCGTGGCGCGAAGGACGACGAAGCGGTGGGTGCCTCCTCGCTGCGCGGCGCGCCAGCTGGGACGACGCCCTCGCCAGCCACAGCGCCGCCATGTCAGACACTGGCGGGAGTCTTCCCCCGTGCGTGTGCTCTCAGCTCAGGTCTCCTCAGCCTCAGCGGCCAAGCTGGACTAAATGCTAGCTCTCGATCGAATGCTAGCAGTCACAAGCTGTATGTATTTAAAGGTGTCCGTGTTGGAGTTGGCTAGCAGAGGTAGACGACATGCGGAAGCAAGCGAACAATGGAGGATGAGAGAGAGTGTGCACTGAGGTGGAAAGATAAGTGTGCGGGGAAGAGAGCGCGGCGGGGTGGAGGGGACGGGGAGGAGGAGCAGACGAGACGGGCACGGCTCGCTGGGAGGGGAGAGCGACGACGAACAGGTGGGGCTCACATGTCGGCGAGGGCGAAGGCGACGCTGCAGCGTGGGGCCAGGGGGAGATGCCGAGATGGGCGGGAGCGGTGGTGACGGAGAGCGACGTCGCGAGGAGGCTTTGCATCTCATCTCATCCCCCGGTAGGTTGGAGCTGAGGCGGGAGACATGGACTGGTCACTCACTGCTGACAAGGCAGTGATCATGTACCATGTGATGTGCCGTCGATACTAGGACGATGTACCGGCGTGAGGTGATTGCGAGAGAAAGCAAAGGGGAGAAAAAGGACAGGAAGAAAATTAGTATTTTTCTAACAATGGCGAAAATTAATCTACTTATTCTTTTTTCTAGCAAACCAAAGATATCCTTGGTTCCGTGAAGCATTTTTTTTCAAAAAAAAACTTTTTTTATAACAGTTTCTTAGTGCGTGCTTGTACACTTAGCCCAAGTCAGGGATGAAAACGATCGGGAAACGCGGAAACAGTGTCGGTTGGGATGTGATTTCCTCATATTTATGAAACTAATAGAAATAAAAACGGTAAAATACGGATATAAAATTATTCAAAAATAACAACTTTTATGTTTTTATAAAAACAGGAACGGTGGGGAACAATGTCATAGTACGGAAACGGTATCGGTCGGGACTGGATTTTTCTATCCCGCATTCATCCCTCCCTACTGGAAGTTTCTGAGACTGGCGTGTGGGGCTAAGACGATGACAGGACTGGGCCAGCACCAGCATAATGCAAAGTCGGGCCGATGAGTAGTGTAGGACAAAGCAACACATGCTCACGAGTCACGTGTCGCGCATTGCTCACTCTTTTATCTCCAAACCAAGGGGGCAAAGACGGATAGAGACGAGACTGGTGATTGGTGAAGTGGGGGTGGGTCATGAAAACTCCACGCGAATCATGCGGGCACAAATGGTCTGTCCACCCTACGCATTCCAAAAGCATGCAACATGTAGTTTTCTTCATTTTTTGCTAATTAAGTACGATGCAAACAAAATAAAAGGTGCAACTTGTTTTTGCTAATTAAGTACGATGCAAACAAAATAAAGGTGCAACTTGGAACATCAAGTGAGTTAGTTGTTGTCCGGTATAGCGGCCATCTAATTCTAATACCTGTAAAATGCCAAGAAACTTCGAATGCTGCTCAGCGATCTGGCACAGGATTTCAATGCTGCAAGACATTGATCGATCTGCGTCCTAGGATTTCAACTCAAACATGTTTAATCCATTCTGGTTTCAGAGCATCCTGTACATCGCCGGCCGTCATTGTGCACGACAGAACGAGCAATGGAAGGCTCTGCAATTCGAATACTTTTAACTGATAACAGTTCAGTGGTTCACAGATGGATACCCAGTCAACTGGGCCCAGCAAAAATGACAAGCCTCCCTCCTGCATCTAACAGTGAGGCCTCAATATATCACACCACCCATCAGTCCGCAGTGGAAGTGTTAGGCTCCCCAGCTGCCGATCTGACGTAGCCCAAATCTTTCAGCTTCTCCACCAGCTTCCTCTCCGCAGCGGCCTGAGATCCATGAACCAGTGAGCGTCAGATACACGACTTCAGAAAAATTGTTACAGAGTTGAGAGGGCATGTGAGTACCTCGAGCATGGGGCTGTCTTTTGGGATGTTGCATGCCAGGACTATGTTCAGACCAGTCTTCAGCACTGAAACATGAGTGTATGTAAAGCTTGCTGTTGTTAATAAGCTACCATGGATGTTGACATTTTGGCACTTGATTAACTGCTCGTTCAAACAGTACCTAGACGGCGGGCCATGCCTGATCCAGTATTGTCAGATGTTCCTCCTAGTACAGAGGTGACACTCACTCTGTTATCCTGCAAGGGCCACCAGAAGGCAACATATCGAAAGTGACAACAAACATGACAAAATCTCCGTTTTCATAGGCAAAACTGCCAAAAAAAAGAAGAAGACAAAAAATGAAATAACTGAACAAGTGAACATCATTTTCTAGGAATGAACCGCTTACCGGCCTAGTGGTTGCAGCAGCATACAGATGGCCAAACTTTGCTGTGTTGCATCCAACCCACACATAGATCTGCATCAAAATGAATACAAATGAGAAATCGCAAATACGATCACCAAAATGATTCAGTGCTAACCGCAACATGATATGCTGGTAACTTTGTTTACTTAATGAGAGTACATAGTCATCCGATAGAGCACAGAGATAAGCAACACTGATGTATATTATAAGAAGTAGCATTGCAATTTTTTTACTATAATAAGGAAGTTGTGATACATCAGGAGTTCACACAACTTTCAGTGATACTTCGATTGGAGCCAAGAAATCTTGTTTACCTGTTTAGAGAGCCTAACTATCTGAAAATGAAGTGTGACATCATGAAGGTCCTCTGTGAAACAAGAGACTTGCACGCCCCCTTGGGTTGATGCATCGCCTGAAGAATTAGTTGTACCTTCCGTCTGGGTTGGCGAACCCACCACCAAATCTGAAAAGCTTGTCCTCAGCTCATCTGAAGACATCATGCGCCTCTAAACCCTGAAATGAGATAAAACTACTTACTTATTCAGACAGGTAGATAGCATGCCCTAAAGGGACATTCTTCTACACAATTGAAATTTTTCAAAGTGAAATAATATCCATTAGCATGCTGGTGACAACAGCCAAGGACCAAAGTTGATTGATATGAAGATTTTCAGCCATCTGATCTGGGTAAATCAGTTTCTTTATGAGGTAGGGCAAGATTTTAGAGCATGGGAAGCTCATGGGTGACAGATGCAGGACAGTTGAAATTGTTTGCAATAGCCAAAGCACAAGAAAGGTCCCCCAGAGCACAAACCACATTGCTGCCAGCCAGAATTCCATGCTCCTCCGGCAAAATTAGATCCATACTATTGAAATAACCCATCTTTGCATTTTATCACCATCAAAAGATTCAACCTTAGATATATAGCATAAAAAAACATACTTCTTAGCAGCTCACCACTTCTGTGAACTAGACGTTTAGTCTGACCATTGTACCCTTTGCTAACAAAGGGATTGGAGGAGCATCAGTATAGCTGCTCCAGCTGACATTCAGCGGCATTTGACTGACAACTCGGATCAATCCGGCAGCAGCAATGGCAAACACGAGGAAGGGGTAACAAATGTAAGTAACAATTCGATGAGAATTTCAGGCCCTAATCCACCCTTCGCAAAGGATGTGTTCGCCCCCTCCCCTCTCCCGAGCCATAAAACTAGGGTACAAATCGCAAGGAATTGGGGAGATTCAGCAGAGGGGGAGAGTTTATTATCCTTCTTGAATCTCAGCAGCATCCATTAGCCTCAATCCCCGGGCCGATTGGTGGGCTGGGCACTACGAGAGCTCAAAGAACCCTAGGGTCTACCCATGAAAGCACGAGAGGAAGAAGCGGAAGATGGGGATACATACTGTTGAGGCGAGGGAGGAGCAGACAGCCCGTCGCCGTCTGGAAGCCGCCGCCGGCGAGACGCGCCGTCGTTCGCCTCTGCTCCTTTGCCGCGGAGCTTTTTTTACACGTCGCTCCTCGCTCGGTGTTGACGGCGGCGACCGGCGAGCAAGAGAGACAGAGAGAGACGGGTTGGGCCCTTCGTACTGGGCCAGAGTTGGGCTAGGAGGCCTGCGGCTGCTGGTTGGGCCCTCTTGGATGAATCATTTACGGGGAGTATCTGCGTGCGAGTCTTCATGCTAAAAAAACAAAACAAAAACTATGCGCGAGTCTTGTGTTCAGGAGGGCCAACCAGGAGAACAGAGGACCAGAATGCAATCTTTTGCTTTTTGTTCCAATCAGCAAAACTTTGAATGAAATACTATCATGGTTTCTAAAAAGAGAGAAGGAATTCACCCATCTCTCCTCATCTGCATGCATATTGAAGTCAAGGCATGGCATGCATTTATGCCTTCTTCTCCAACAAGGCACTATTTCCTAGCTCTTAAATTATTTAATCGATAAACAGTGTCAGGGATGATTCAGGGAGGATCTCGGCAGCGGATCCAGGGAGGACCCTGTGACCCGACGTGGAGCCAAGGAGCGCGTGGATCCCGACATGGACCCGGCGTCGCGTGGTCCTCCTCTGCGGCTCGGAGCAACGCTGCCTCGACGCGCCGCCATCCCATCCAGCCACTTCGCCGGATCTACGTCGCCGGCGTCTTTGCCGTCGGATCTGGGTTCGAAGCGGAGGTGGCCGGCAAACTCTAGGGCCAACCGGATGCGGAGGTGTCCGTTTTTATAGTTGTGGGTTGAAAACCAAATTTTTAGAACAGTTGAAAAAGGTAAAAAACGGACTTTTCTGTATAAATTGTAGTTTAAAACGAAGGAAGCGTGCAGGGTATTTGGCGCAACAAATAGCGGGCGAGTCAGCGACTGTGCTCCACCTCCAGAGGTCGTGGCGCCGGCGCGCCCGTGATCCAGCAGCTACTAACGCATCCGCCAATTATTGGCCGCGACGCCATGGCGTGCGCAGTTGCTGCCTGCCCGTGGGACCCCGGATATTGATCATGTGTAGTTGCAGTTTATGAGACTGCGACTTATCTTGGCCACTCAATCAATCTAGCAATGGCCGCATTTGAGCCCAGGCCCCATGGAATCAATGCGAGCTAGCGCTCTCATGCATCAGTACAATGCATAGGTGTCGCGCGATCAGCGGATCCGTGGCGAGATTCAAAACCACAAGAAAAACGGAGCGGTACATTGCAACGCTCCCTGTCCTTGTCGCGGGTCACCACCGATCGCTTTGATCCCCCCGGAGGAACACGACGTCAGCGCCGCTCCAACTCCAAAGGACGGACGGCCGGCCGCGTCAGTCTGCGGATGTCTCGTGCCTTGTCGCAGCCAAATTCATGCTCCACCCCACCGGTGACGGTGAGCGAGGTAATAACGTCGTCAATATAAAACTAGTAGAAATGACCCTGAATTGTTACTACTGCAATAGGAATAAATCATCGTGAATGATAGATAGATAGATAATTGATTGTGTGAAGAACAACACATGATTAGCTTATACGCATCATAACTCACACTTAGAAACTAGACATGATTGTAGTTAAAACCGGTAAATGTACATTGGGACGAATCTAATGTAGGCCCCAAAGTCTAGTCCCACTAAATGTTCTAGGGGCAATCAAAATGGTAGTTGAAATAGGAATAAATAAACATTGAGTAAATCTACAAAAAAGTAAGTCAGATGACTATATTGCCAACCTTCATTTTTAAAACCTACTCCCTCCGTCCCAAAGTAAGTCTCAAAATAAGTGTCTTTCTCACTTTCCGAGAAAACTCATCGATCAATTATATAAAAATATATATTAAAAATTATAATACAATATAAATATCATTAGTTAGATATTTTCATCTAGTTTTTTTATAGAAAATACGTGCAACATTTAAATATTTTCTATAAATCTAGTCAAACTCACGGCACAGACACCCAAAACGTCACTTTTTTTGGGACGGAGTAGTATACTCTACCAACATACTCCCTCTGTTCCAGAATAAAATATCGGATATGGACATATTGCCGTATACCCCCTCCCTGTCTGTATGAAGCGTGATCTCCGGCAAGCCGATGTAGTTAGCTACGAGTAGGTTCATTGATCTTACATTACATGTACGTGCACGGTGTACGTAGCTCCATGCAAGCGGGAATAGCAACTCCACATGCATGTAGTTATGGCTACATACCTACATTGCTACTACAATAGCTTATATATATATCTTGGCAATCTATTACATCACGCTTGAAAATACAACCAATAATGCAAAGCTCCTTGCTACAATATGTTTTCTTGGGGAAAGGAATTCAACAGTATTACGTAGAAAGGAATGTTTACCGAAGCGTGCGTGAATAACAACCAAAGATGATGCTGAAGCCACCTACACGTGGTGGAGTAGACTGGAGGAATAGCTATACAGCAGCTAGATCCCGTACGTACGTACTGAGTACGACAGTACGTACGCTTCATGGTGCCGGGCCCACAGCTTACTTTGCGTACAGGAGCTTCTCGAATTGCTCCAGGATTGCAGCCTCGACGCACACCACCACCTGCACGCCGCCGGCGCCGCCGCCGCCGTCGTTCATGAGGTAGACGAAGCCCGAGCGCTCCGACTCGGCTCGCACCATCAGCTCCGGCCTCCCCCACCCGTAGTCGGCGTCGTACACCGGCATCCCGAGCCAGCTGATGATCCTCAGCTCCGTCTCCGGCAGGTCGCCGGGGATCGGCCGCCCGGCGTCTTCCTTCTTCACCTCCGCCGCCGCGAGCTCGAAGTAGTCGATGGCCGACTGGACCACCTCGTCGTCCATCCGGCGTACGGCGCTCCTGATCCGTCCGGCGGTGTCGCCCAGCCCCTCGGAGGTGACGTCACCCACCGCGCCGGACGTCCCCACCCAGATCACCGCGTTCCCGAAGTACCCTCCCGGCACCGGCGGCCTCATGCGCCGCCGGACGCTCGCCGGAAGGGTGAGCCGTGTCGTGGCGTTCGCCGGAAGTCCCCTCGCCGCGCACACGCACCGCCACACGTGCGCGCTCAGCGCGGCGAACGTGCTCACCCTCACACCTCCGCCGCCGCCGCACGCGCGCTTGAGAGCGGCCACGTGGCCGTCGGAGACGGTGAAGACCTTGCTGGCCACGGGGCCCGAGATCTTCTGCGTCAGTGTAAGCTTGGGGCAGAACACGGCGAAGGCGTCCGGGATGACCATCGGCGGCGACCTCGCGCGGAGGAGGCTGCGGTCGTGGCACGGGAGCTCCACCACCGTGTCAGTGTCGTCGCCGGCGAGCCCGCGGCGGCAGAGGGAGGACCACGCGTGGAAGAAATGGAACGCGCTGATGGCGTCGGCGGCGGCGTGGTGCAGCGCCGTGCCGAAGGCTACGGCGCCGCACTTGAGGAAGGTGACCTGTACGGCGAGCAAGATGGAGGACGGCTCGACGCGGGGGACGAACAGCTTCCTCAGCTCCGGCGACGGGGTGAGGTCGCCGAGGTCGCCGATGGTGAGGTCGGAGCGCGCCACGACGAGGAGCGCGCCCTCGCCGTTGCAGTCGATGACGAACCGACCGTCGGCATCATCATCGACGGCGAGGCGCCCGGCGAGCGGGTAGAAGGCCACCAATGCTCTGGCCAGTGACTCCTTGAGCCGCGCCGCGTCGAAGAAGTTGTCGCCGGCGGCGGCGGCGGCGCGGCGGTAGAAGTAGACGGTCGGGGTGTGGCCACGGTTGACCAGCAGGAGGTCGAGGGCGGAGAGCCAGAGTTGGTGCCTCGGCGTCGCCTGGCTTGGGGTTACAATGCTGCTCTCCACCACCTGCACCTCAGAATCTATCGCCATGGCCGGTGCCGTTAGCTTCTTGAGTGAGTCTTGATAGATGCAGCTTTTTTCTCTCTCACTCCTCACATGCACGCCAGGAATCCAGGATACGCACCGTCGTCTCGTCTCTTATATACAGCAAAGTTGTTGGAGATGCAAGATTGGTTCGCTGCTATGCAGCGGCAGCCGATATAAGCACAACCGAACGTGCGTGGATTTTTACAATAACTGAGAACAACGAGGGCCGTCCATCTCTGATGACCTTTTCAAAGCGGTGCATGCACTCTGCTGGGCAAAGGACGATCCGATTTATTACCACTCACGGATAGTGACATTGCACAGGAAGATGAATCAATTGTGACATTGCATAGTTCAAGAAAGCCAATTATGCATGCAAAAAAGAATAAGGTACGTGTTCCTAATTTCTAGGCTTCGGTGCAAGTGGCTTTTGTGGAAAGATAACATACCCATACCTTTTCTTTAATGAATATGGACCCAGTGAGATTGGAAACTACTCACTTCATCCAAAAATAAGTGAGGTTGGGAACTACTCCCACCATAAAAAAAATAAGTATCATTTTAGGTGTTCGTGCCGCGAGTTTAATGAAATTTATAGAAAATACGTATAATATTTAAATCTTCAAATATTATTTTATAAAAAAACTAGATGTAAATACATTAGGGGTAGTAAATATATTTAAAAAAACAAGTGGTGTTTTTTAATATATTAAAATTTATGATACTTGTTCTTCAAATATATTAAAATTCCTGTGCAACAAGTTTAATTAACAAGCTTATGGTGCACAAGCTGTTGTTTTTTAATATATTAAAATTTATGATACAATATAAATTTTAATATATTTTTATATATAATTGAAAAACAAGTGTTGTGTTTGGGATGAAGGGACTATTATAAGAGAGCAAGAGTCTTTATTTTACGTCATGCCTGCTGCCTGGTTTTTATGGCATCCCTCGGTTCACTATTGCACATAGAGTAAAATCCATGGTGGTCCTCAAACTTGTCTTAATATGTTATCTATGTTCCTAAACTCTTAAAATGCCTTTTCAGATCCCCAAACTTGTCACTGGGTGTCATCTGGATCCCAAACTCTCAAAACACATTTTCTAACGCCGATTGTGTATATGTTGTTTGATGCTTGATTGAGAGGAAACCGAAGGAACTTTGATAGTTTAAGTACTCGAATGAAACATTGGGACAAGTATGGGGATATACAAATATATTTTGAGATTTTGTGAGCTTAGATGGCATCACAATACAAATTTAGAGATCTGAAAGTATATTTTGAGAGTTAGAGACCTAGACGACATCTCCTCACACGCTAAGGATCGCCCGTGCTGCCTCAATATAGATGGGACCCCCGTGCTGTCGGGTGGGCCGCCTGACCAACACCACCGGCGGTGCTCCTCCTACCTACTCACTCCAGGTTTGGCGACGTCGTCAGTCGCCTCGCCGCAGGACAGCCACAGGAGCACTCGCGTCTCCACCGTCGACGACTGCAACCGGACGAATGAATTGGTTCGGCCCTGTCCTGAGCCGGTGATGTTCTCTGTTCTGTTCGTGCACCATCGCCCTCATTCTAGTCGTCGCCGTTAAGTTGCGCTTCTGTTCTGTTCGTGCACCATCGCCCTCATTCTAGTCATCGTCATTGCTTTGGTCAGAGCTGAGAGGTATAGGAGATGAACTAACTAATAACCATCAGCCCTTAAATCTTAAATACGTACGTACTATACGTGATGTAGATTGGATGCATTTATTAGATGCCTCTTCGCATGGACGTGGCTCAGCGTACAACACAGGCTAATCTTACGTGATGCGCGTGTTCTGTGGCTCTGTGCTCATGCATGGTTGGCATTTCACCATCCATTATTGCAGGGCTAGATGTGGCACCTGTGGTGATCTGAGGTGTCAGGACTCGAGACATGATATATAAGTATATAACATGTATGTTTGTCATATGTGCCCAACTGGCCAACTGCCCAATATATACAAGTGGTTTACTATATTATACTCTTGAATGTGATGGTCACTGTACCTCATGTTTCACAAGAGCTTATAAAACCAAGTAGAAATGACCAGATCGAGTTCAAAATATGCACACTACTACTAGACTAGTGGAATCAACGCCACATGTTCGTGCACTTCAGTCATGAGCACAGCTGCAACCATCACCAGGTCGAACTTTGACGCTAGCCTATAGCGAGTGGATGGCCTTGGACTTGTCAATCGCCTCCTTGATCTTCCTAGTCGGCTCTTCCAAAAACATCGCCGGATCGTCGAACTGCGCTGCTAGGCTGGGCTCATCTAGGAACGCACGGAACGTGTCTGCGACGGAGCTGGAGAGCGACTGCAGGTTGTACCCTCCTTCCAGGAAGAAGATGCAGCGGCCGCCGCAGAGTTCCTTCGCTAGCCGCTTTATGTTCGATGCCAACATGTGGAATGTGCCTGTTGTAAACTGCAGGCCGGCAAGGGGGTCCAGTGCATGTGCGTCGTACCTGAAAAAAAGACATGAATGAGTTCTGTTCAGCATAGAGAAAATAAAGATCAAGGCGAGGTATACTTGTACGGTGAAGATAATGCCAGTTTTAAGGTTCAGAATGGTTTGATCTTACTTATGGAACAAGGATCTCACCCGGCTGAAACAAGGATTATATCAGGCTTGAATCGCTGGGCGGATGGAGCAATGACCTCATCAAAAGCGCACCTCATTGCGTAATCACCTGCTCCACCAGGAAGTGGCAGGTTGAGCGTTGTGCCTTCACCATCACCCTGACCGACTTGGTCGATCTTACCAGTCCCAGGATAGCTTCCAAACTACATGAATCAAACACAGAAAATAAAGGTTTGTTCCATGGTAAAGTTCAGCAAATAGTTATGCAAATAAAAGCTGCAGAAAACAGGGGCAAGAGACCTGGTGGGTTGAGAGGAAGAAGATGTCTGGATCATCATAAAATGCATCAGATGTCCCATTTCCGTGGTGGACGTCAAAATCTATTATCATCACCCTCTTTAGTCCATGTTGATGCTGAGCGTACCGAGCTGCCACCGCAATGTTCCCAAACACACAAAAGCCCATGGGACCTTGAGGAACAGCATGATGTCCTGGTGGCCTTACTAATGCAAAGCCAAGGGGTGGATTAGGACCTAACTTTGATGCTGCAACCTAGGAAAAACATGCAACAATTCTCGGGAAACCAGTACTACAATGGAAAATTTACTGAATCATAAAGTAACAAACATTTTGAAACAATCAGTAAAGTCACAGCCACGTGCATTCCTCAGAATGCAGAACAGTAGAGTCAACAGAGAGAAGTTACTTACCACTGCATCAACCAATGTGATTCCGGCACCAGCTGACAGAAGTGATTCTCGGAAAGTCTGCATCAGGAAAATGGAACAACTAAAAACAGGTTATATCTAAAATTTTGATGATCCTAGTAGCATGCACAAGAGTAGGTTAAAAGTAAACTATGGAACCATCGATGACTACGATCTCAAAATTAATACCACATAAAAACCATTTTCGTTAAGATGAAATCAATATTGTCGTAATGTATACGTGCGACAGTACAGTAGTGAGATAGCACAGGGTGCATATATTTAGCTTCAAAAGAAAGTAAAAATAAGAATGGACATGCATAGAGCATTACAGTCTCTGTAGCGTAAGTTGGTCCAGTTCCTTCAATCAGTATCAGACCTTCTTCTGAAGCTGTACTCATAGCCTGCACCCATGAACTCTCCAAACAAATCATTCTACCACATATTATGTAAGTAGCAATCTTATCCTAAATCATACTAATATATTTTTCATCGGTAGAGAAAAGCAACCTCCAATTCTCCTATCATGTTACAATGTAATGAAGTGCTGCTTCATGACAAGTTACCTTTTCGAGCCCAGTGATGTAAGATTTTGAATGAACTCCTGCAACGTCATCCAGAGAAGCAGGGTTGAAATTTTGAATTTCAAGAACCTGCGAACCACGATGCTGAAAGCAAAACACATAAGATGCAATGTAACTTAAGCATATTCATACTTTCCCAGCGAAATGCAAAGTAGATGATATAAAGAAGAACAACGGAAAAAATGTTGAGAGTTTAATTGAAGAACAAAAGGTTAACTGTTGAAAAATAGTGAGATATGACTTATGAGTATTAAGATAATGCCCTCAATAGTTGATTACCAGGACAATATATTATGCGCATTATCTAGGGTCGTTTTGCACATTACAAATGAAGAGAATGTTTGTTCTGCCCATTTATAAGATTTAGTCTTTTAGCATGATTTTCAGCTTAATGTAACTTAAAAGAAAATTAATGTAATATATAGTAAGAAAAAGTTCCAAAAGTCGTGAATATTCAGACTAGTATTGCAGATATACCTTGGGACTAAGCTCCAATTTCTCGAGAGCTTCAACTATTGCAGGCACTCTTTTGTTAGATTCTGGATGCGCTTCCTGAAAACCAAAAGAAATGGAAAAGAATTATGATACAATTTACTAAACATTAATTCAGTGTATCATTTTTTTCAAGAAATTTGTTGAATCGGAACATAAAGAACGTTATATGATTTTCATAAATGGGCTAGAAATATTGCATGTTGTTCAGCAGTTCAGTATTTAAATTATCAACCATAACAGGAATGTAAATTCATCAACTCAGTATTGAAGCCCCCTCCCTCCCCCAAAGAAAAAAGAGAATTGAAAGCCAGTCTTCAAATAGAATTTGAAAAACAGAATGAAATATTAATGAGTATCAGTTAAGAGGTTATTCATGACAATAAGTAACACAGCATGAATTTGACTTCTGCTGTGAAATATAATCTAAAAATTGCTTACTTTGTTATGACCCAAGGCAGGAGAGGTGCAATAGAGAATGCGAGCATCGAGAAGTGAATTATCAGGTAATGCTAATTTTTGAAGAGGATTGTCTTTCTCTGATACAGAAGCTCCCTCATAATTTGCTGAGCACTGTGCCCTCCAACTCCTTATTTGTTTTCGTTCTCTTGCCGATGTTTGTAAGATACTCCTCCAGATCAAGGGATGATGAATTCCAAAGGCACAGCAATGTCTGAGTAAAGGCAACATCCTCCCTGGGAAAAAAAGGGACAAACTTCCCATGTATATGTTATACTGATCATTACTATTCGTACATGGACAGCAAATAGAACAGTCAAATCAATAATCAAAGCATCAACTGCCAAGTGCATACTACAGATTATCATTCTGATACAAGAAAAGGGCTATTGACGGCCATTATATCATGTGAAACAATAGAATAAAGACATATTCCAAATGATAAGTCAAACGTTGGGCATGAACAGACGCACAAATGAAATTACCACTTAGTACTCATACCCTGAATCATCTTTACCAGCACGGTGTCGGCAAAAGCTAACTTTCAAAAGAAATCAGGGTGTTTCACAATATTTTCTTCCATCTTATCATGTTTTTTACGCAGAAACGAATAACTGAGAATTTAGTCACAGACCAATCCGTTCGAGCATAATTATAACATGGTTACATCATGGAGCCAACGTGAAAAGCGATTAAGGCATATAAGTTTAGCATTTCATTTCATCCGGCAAAGCCAAGAAAAGCACCTCTGCTTCATCCCTGAACTTCCGGGCTAACCAGCATGTCATCATGTGATAGGGAAAAAAACTCCTATCTAGCTACGTTTATTCTGCTTGACTGCTTCACATGAGCAATCCCACGAGCAGATGGTAGGCATGGCACGCATTCACTGCAGTGGTACAAGAAAGACGAACCAGGAAGAGTCAACAAAGCAGAGGTTCACCTACCTCCAAGAATCGGAATGGATGGCACCCACAGCTGCTCCATCACCCGCAGGAAAAATCTTTGCGCCCGCGTCCTCCTTCTCCGGCGATTGCTCGCCCCTCCCCTTGGGTGGCAGGCGGCGGCCGTCGAGTCGAGTGGAGGAGAGAGACTGGGCATCACCGCGGCCGACCAAGCCAAAACTGACGCGGGCCGCCACGAGCTCAGGTTGCGCGCTAGTAGATGATGGGCCGGCCCGCAGTTACACACGAGCCCAAACGGCCCAGATGCTGCGGGCCTTCTGGAAAGCATCTTCTTAAGCTAGCACGGCACAGCCGCACAGGAGATCTGTCCGTGCGTGTTCAGAACTCCGTGGAACCCAGAAGTCAGAAGGGAACGCCGTTTTGGTCCTTTTGGCGGCGGCGGGAGGAGGAGGAGGAAGGCGAGGGAGGGGATGGCGCAGCCGAGCAAGGAGCCGTGCAAGAAGGAGGCGTGCGACATCCAGGCCTGCCTCTCCAAGAACATGTTCGACTCCAAGAAGTAGGCACCCCTTCCCCCAATCCCAACAATCTGATCGCTTCGTGAGCCCACGGATAGTTCTCGATTTAGTTCACAAGAATTTGTGACAGCGTGTGTTGTTCATGTATTAAGAGGAACGAGGAGACCTAGAGAGCAATTGGCTTAGGGGGGGTTAGGACTTGAGCCACGGAGAACTCGTTCTGTGGTGGACTTCGTAAATTTGCCTTGTACTAATCAGGCTAGGGATCGATACTGACAACGTTATTGTTAGCAGCTAGACTTTCTGGGGGTAGTTTCTGATTGATGGCCGTAGACAGTTGGGCACTGGGCAGCAAGATATTTGCTGGCTTCAGATGTTTGCTCCCTTGCTGAAGCATGAGTTCATCTTGCTGGCTTTAGATGTTTGCTCGCATGCTTAAGCATGATTTGGGATCTTTTGTCCTGTTTTATTTGGTTCTAGGGAAAACGGTGGTGTCTGGATTCTAAAGTTGCTAACGTGATCTTCTTTTTTTGTTCTGACAATGTGCTATGTTTATCTGTGAGATTGGCCCTTGGTTGTCTCACTAAGACACTAACATTTTCTTAAGGAATTTTTAGCATCAAGCTGTTGTGGAGGAACTTCTGCACTAGGATGGATTGTAAATTGATGCTATTCTGAGTCATTTTGACAGGCTTATGCCTCCCCTTGTATCATTGTATATGCCAAATGCCAGATCATTTGTTTCCTTGGTTTTTCTTGTGTAAGTTTAGATTTTGACCTAGGTTTCTTTCATAATTTTCTTGGAGTATACCTTGAATCCTGGATGCTGCATCAGAAAATTTTTAGAATATACATGTGTTCTCCACATCTCCAGAGATTAGTATATTTAATCCTTCTTTTAGGCTGATGAATAAGCCCCATTGATTTCCATTACAAGGAATATGGTTCATGATGACCATAACCCTTGATTACTGATATGAGGATGACTTTTTTTATGGTTACTTGGTTACTCAGTATATTTTAGAGTTTAGATTCTATGATTCTCAACAATAAATCACTTTAAATTGAGGTGTTTAGGCACAACGGAGATTTGGCTTGTATAAACCTTAGGATCTGAATCAGCATTGAGGTGTTTGAGTAATGATGAGTGACTTCTTATAACGCTAAATGCAATATGCATAATTTTTTTTTTCTCAGCACTACAAGAAAAGTGGTTTTGAAATACTTTTGTTTTTAGATAGTGTCAAGTTTTTGCACACAAGCACACATTTAGTAACTAGTGATACATACCATGTACACATAGTTTGTGAGTCATTTTCAATATAAAAAAGTAAGGATGTATAAGATCTTGTTTGTTTATAGTCATGTGTCCTTACGTTGATGCTTGTTTTGTTTCTTCAGGTGTGTGAGAGTTATTCAGTTACTTCAGTCATGTTGTGAGCAGTGCGAGTACAAATCAACACACTGTGGTTCAGTATCCGGATTACTTAAGAACATTTCAAAGCAATGAAACAATACCGCCTTGTTTTCTCGCAGCCATTGAATAAAGGTATGTTTCAAAACATTTAAGAATTATATGGTTACTGAAGTTTGTTTCTTTTAAATTTGAAGTCTGATTCTTGTGTTAAGGTTTCTATCAATTAATATTATGCAAATAACAGCATAATAGATTACAATGAACTTGAGTTATGCTATTAATAATCATACTTTATCTTGATCCTGAGAACACCCCTTTTTGTCATCACATGTTTTGTGTATGGTCAATATATTAATGTCATAACATGAGGTCCAAGCATTGTAGACGTTTTCTTAGCTGAGATTCTACCTGTCATTCTGCATGGTCAGATCTGGCAAGAAGAATCATGTGGCACCTGTTCTTAGATAACTGAATGCCAGCTTGACCATATGCTGCCATGTGGGACCAAAGATAGCGGTAGCTAGGCAAATCCCACTTTCTTTGTTCTACACATGAAAGAGAGCGAGGGAAAGTGCTCTCTCTATGAGATCTGAATGTGGAGAAGTTTTTTTTTCTTTACTTTTGTTTCGCTGCAGTTGAATTTGAGACACAATTGACAGAAAATTTTTCTTTAACAGATTTATTAGGTTAGCTGTGGAGTTCAGGGGGCATCAATCTCGCTTATGATCAATGTATTGTATACTATGGCAGTTAGCATTGTCTTCTGGTACTATTTACCTAAGCCTGCCTTATTAAGTTTCAGTTTCGATGCTATTATAATAACGAGTCACATGCATTGCTAGTTGACTGGGTAAATTTAATAATGTTTCTTATTCCCACAGGATGGCTCATTGGGGTTATCAGTAATGCGGCATCCTCAACCTGCAGAAATGATGCCCTGGTTGCTGAGTGGTTTGGTACGGAGTTGAACAGCGGATAGATGTTTCTTTATGATCCAGTCTGATGCTTGTGTACATGTAGTATCCTTCTTATTTCTTGTGCTCCTCTACAAATTGTAGCCCCATGTTCCCACCTTCAACAGCTTAATAAGTTGTCCCTATGTGCTATACTGCATAATTATCCATAGGGAGATATTTTAGTGACCCCAAAGTTCTGTATGCCATTTGAAATGTTCACTCTGCCATGTTTTGTGGCAAGAAAATCAATTCCGGACAGATACGCTTTGGATGTAAGATATGGAACTCTTTGAGGTCATTTGATTTCAGTATTGCACCGGCACTGCTCTGCATTTGTGGCCAGTGCCAGGTTGATGAGAATACCAGAACCCCTGTTGAAGCAATTCAGTGTTGTGCTGCAGTGCCACGTACATGAGTTATCTACCGTCTGTAGCCAACAAACCTTTTGCTTGTGGATTGGAACTATACAATTTTGTGATGCAATACCTACCAAGCGAGTGTGTAGATTGGTATGGGATGCGATGACTTCAAGCTGACACGCACTATACATTCTCTACAACTAATTCTTGTTGTCTACTTGGGACCAACCGGTTTGTTGGTGTGTCCACTCCACATGGGCCGTTCCTTAACATGTTGCTCACAAGCATTATGTATGCGTGAGAGGGACCGATAATATTCGCTTCTTTCCTTTTTGTAATGACAGGATTGTGGTCATCAAAGCCGCCTTTATTTCTTTATGACGGATTAGCGACGTCTAAACGCCTGAAAGCAGATGCACGAAAGGATGTGATTAGGAGTGCATTTTGAATCTGCAAAATGTGGGTTCTCCTTTTTTGTCATTTTCACTACTGTAGCCGAGTCAGATAGTCTTGATTTCCGGTCAGCAAAGTTAAACTTTGGATTTAGTGATGTGATTGGCGAGCCTAATTTGAGGTTTCCTTTTGCACAGGTCACTTGGACAATCCTTCCATGACTTCAGTTTAGGTGTTGAATTTTGAAACATTGGGCTCAACTTCACATAATAATGCCAAATAGGATAAGATAAACAAATGATAGTGCACTTTTATTTTTTAAAAAAGGTATCAACCGAAATATTCTTTTATTGTTCCTAAATTCCAAATGGCACAAAAACCGTGGAAGTTCAGCCAGGAGAGAATTTAACAAAAGTGCAAAAATAAGCCTGATTGTACAACATTGTTCGATGCAGGATTCTGCTAGCTGCCCTGATTTCAGCAATTTCTAGCAGCTACTCAAAATTAAGCCAAACCCAAGGCACAACCAAGGTCTAGCACGATGAGACTCTGAACAGCCAGCCACACACAAACCGGAGGAACTAACAGAGAAACATTCATCAGCGGCTGAACAAACAAAGAGTTCTTGTCCTCTGCTAGCGAGAGAAACATGTATTGATCGAGTGATCACCTCTGTATATACACCTGAACCAGATACATCATCACCAATGATTCAAGACTCGAATTTTCTGTTGCATCAGATCGGCGGCGTCTTCCTCGAAGGTGCTGCGCCGGACTTGTGCGCCAGGAACAGCTTCTTGAGTAGCCTCAGCATCATGAGCAGGCCCATCCTCCGCCTCCGGATGACGGCGTGCTTCCGCGTCTCGGCTGCTCCTTCGAATCCGTCGCCGGCGAACCAGGGCTCCTTCCTCGCCGCCCACGACGGCGTCCCCTTGGTCAGCGGGCACGGCTGCGCGGCCCGGGCGAGCTCCTCATTGAAATCCTCCCACAGCATGTCCATCTTGTCCTCCACGGCGAACCTCGCCGAGCCGTGGTGGTGGCCGCCGTCGTAGCCTCCCAGTTGGTGGTTGTAGTGGTCGCTGCCGGCGGCCTGCTGCTCCACGGCCGAGAAGCTCCTCCGGTGATCGTGCTCGTGCACGGCCGTGTCGACACCACCGCCGGGGACGACGAGCCACGGCGATGGGGAAGCGAAGTGAGGGAAAGGGACCTTCTTGGTGGCGTTGCACTGCTCGAACGGAATGCTGGGGAATGTGAAGTCTTCCATCGATGCTGTTGGATTGCTGCTACACTTCCCTCTCAAGCTCTGAGCCTCTGACTCTAGGGAAGCCTAATCCTTTGAGGGAGATGTATATGTGGAGAGGTCATGGAGGAAGGAGGATTGGAGGTTGCAACTTCTTTATCTACCACCTGTGGACATTCCCAGAGATGGAAAGAACTAGAGGCAGAGAAATAGGGAGGGAGAGGAAGAGATATAGATTGTTTATGGTCTGAATATGAAGTTGAAGTGATGGTTGGCAAATGTGGGTATTATAACATGGTGATAGCGGTTGGTAAGATGCTTGGCCGCTGAGATTGCTGTGTCAAGTAATGCCAATCAGACAAGCACTAGGAGCAAAATTCAGGGCCCTACCTGTTTGATGCTTCATGATTACAAGGTCATTATATACAAATATGCTAGAGTTTAGGCGCAAAAGATATTCACTGAATGGGCCCTAAGAATGTTCAGACATAAACTTTACTTAGCCTGGACATTAGCTGCAACTGCTGGCGTTGAGCAAATATTTGAAAATAACAGATAAAATTAGTGCAAGCTTGCTGCAACTGATGGTACTGAGCAAATATCTGAAAATAACAAATGAAATTAGTGTAAGCTGCAACTGCTGGAGCTGGGCAAATATTTAAAAATATCAAATAAAATTAGTGTAAGCTGCAACTGCTGAACTAACATATAATTCAGGAATATATGTGGCGAGATTGCACTTTGTTTGTGATATCCTCAATCGTGATGTTTATCAGTTGTTGCTGGAGGATCTGTTTGTTTTACCAGTTGCAATTTTTTATTTGCACATGATGTCGTTGGAACTGTGATGAGTGGCTCATTCGAATGGTTTTGGAGGGAGGAATAGAAGGCTAAAGGTCAGCGCTCGCCGCTCACTTTACTGACAAAGGGTAAAGATGGCTGCAGTGGCCGCGTCAGCTTCCGAGCTGGCACCAATTTGAACGTTAGGAGGCGACACCTGCGAGACAAGCAAGTATGTCATCTACGGCTCGCAACTCACAGGCGGCATCTCATCTACGGCTCTCGTCTTCTCTAAGCACCGTGGAAGTCGATGGCTCGATTGATGCCACCGCTGCCGCCTCGGGCTCTCTCGCTTCCTCCCTCCTTCTCGCTCGAGCGCCTAGCTGCGGGGCCTTGGGTTGCTCTCTCCGGTGGGGCGTAAAGCGGAGGAGATCTGTGCTCTGAGGAGGGCTCGGGGTGATCGGATTCGGACCCGCCATGGCCGGCGACCCGGAGCTCCGTGTTATTTTCCGTAAACCACCCTCCCTCGTTATCCGGTATCTTTTCAAAATGCCCCCTAAAACAGATCGCGACTATTGTTCGCGATCCAAAGTTTTACAGTTAGCCTCCTAAAACGACGGATCGCGACTATTGTTCGCGAGCCAAAGTTTTACGGTTAACCCTCTAAAATGGATCGCGACTGATGATCGCGATCCAAATATTTACAATAACCCCCCTAACCTTCCCCGGTGGCCCGCTCCCTCCAGTCTCTTCTCGTTCCCCTCCGGCGACGGCGGCGGCGGCTCGCATGGGGACTTTCCCGCTTGCGCTACTCCTCTGGATCTACCCTCAACCTCGTGCAATGCCGGATCTCTTCTCCCCTTCTGCCGCATCCTATTCTTGCTCGCCTTCCACTCCTAGCCGAACCGGGCGACACCTCACCTCGTCTCCGTCGCCCTCCTACCGCGGGGCGCGCTTCGCCGGCGCCATTGTCCTCTTGCCCTGTGACTCGTGGAGGAAGATGTCTAGGGCTGACGCGTCGACCGCGCAGACCCCAAGGTGCTCAGGATGTCGCCTCCGCTGGAACACACGCGGCGGTGGGTGCGTCCCCGGGCCCAACGGTGTCCGGTCCGCCGGAGGCGGAGTCTAAGGCTTGATTGGTTGGAAGTGCGACATGCCCGATTTGCTTTGCAATTCGTTGCGGTCAGTTGGGGATTACTCTGCATTGGCAGTTTGGCACCGGATGGGGAGGCAGATACTATGATTTGGGGATTACTCTGCATCCACGATCTCACGAGTTCTGCTGCGCCATTGATAACTTACTATTTGGGGATGCAAGATGATCCGACCGCAAGCTAGAGGGTGAAGGCGAAGCTTACCTTACTTTCATATTCACCCCGGCTGCCGTGCTGTGCGGGCTCGCCATCACCATCTCGGGTAAGTAAAAGCCAAGACTCGATGCTTATACAAGTCACTCTAGGTATTTTGCAGTCACTAGACGATTTTCCACCCAGTGATTAGTAGAGTGTATTTGTCTTTGTGTCACTCTCACATTAGAAGAAAATAGATGACACAGTGCGTAGGTCAAGTCAACCCTGGATCCAACCCAATTACCCGAATGAGGGGGCAGGGTAGAAAATGAACAGAACTTTCTTTCTACTTCGACCGACAATGATGTTTTGAATATTTAGTTAGGTACAATTGAAGCTGCATGATTAGATTTGCTATCAAAGGTATTTTGAGAATCATGAATATTTGAAACATTGTGTTACGCTACTAATAACAGCGAGCTTATAAGAATCGACACCCTATGTGCGCTCACCCTCTTTCAAGGACCCTGAAGAATAAAACCCAAGGCAGCCATTTGCAAACATACCAACTGACCAAAAGTACCCAAAACTTGAGGACAAACAAGTATCCTCCGATTTTCTTTTCTCAATGCAGTGAAGATCAGCATGAGTTAAGGGGGAGAGAGTGAGGTAAATTGGAGGCCAAGATACAATAAGGTTCAACTAGATGGCCATGGTGTACAGGAGGTGCTGTCCCCGTGCCCTCAACATCTTCTTTCTGCTAGTACCACTCTTCTCCTTGTTTCACAATGAGTCGGTGCACGCGCCTATGGCTGCCGCCGCTGATGCCCCATCTTCCCCTGAACTGGACAAGGTGCAGAAATCCATCATGACAAATCTCTCGAGCATCGTGGGTACCAACAGTTGGAACACCACCACACCTGTGTGCAACTGGACTGGAGTTGCCTGTTCGCGTTCTGGGTCCGGTTCTTCCTTGGTGGTGACCAACATCACATTGTGCAACTACGGCATGTCCAACAGCTCCATCTTTGCGTCCATATGCAGTATTGACACCTTGCAGTCCCTTGACCTCTCAAGAAATTTCTTTACCGATTTGGGCGACCTCACTTCTTGCCACATGAAGGAAGGATTGCGGTCACTCAATCTGAGCAGCAACAGGTTATCTCAACCTCTCAGCGATTTGTCGCAGTTCCTACAGTTGGAAGTTCTTGATTTGTCCATTAATAGTTTTACCTGTGGAAATCTGAACACATACTTGAGTTCTTTTCCCAACTTGAGGAGCTTGAATCTTAGTTTCAATATTTTTAATGGTGATGTTCCTACCAGTATGGTCGGCTCTTTAGCCGAGTTGGTACTGTCTGGTAATCACTTGAGCGGTTCAATTCCTCAGAGTGTGTTCAGTTATAAAAATCTTACTCTGCTAGATCTGAGCCAGAATAATCTAGTGGTACTATCCCAGATAAGTTCAATAATCTCTCCAAGCTCGAGAGTTTACTCCTTTCAGGCAATAACCTGACTGGGCAACTACCAGTGAGTCTGTTGCATGTGACGACACTGTCTCGGTTCGCAGCTAACCAGAACAGCTTCACCGGTCCAATTCCGAGCAATATTACCAATCATGTCAGGATATTGGATTTAAGTTATAACTGTCTGAGCGGGAAGATTGCTCCTGATTTCCTCTCGCATCCAGGGCTGCAGACTGTTGATCTTACCAGCAACATGCTTGAAGGAGCTATTCCCCGCAACCTGTCTCAAAGCCTCTATCGATTGAGGCTTGGTGAAAACAGGCTTAGTGGGAACATCTCAGACTCCATTTGTGATGGCAAGGGCTTGACTTATCTTGAGTTGGACAACAATCATTTGACCGGAAATATACCTTCAGAGCTTGGTAAATGCAAGAACCTATCCTTGTTGAATCTGGCATCAAATAATTTGCAGGGTACAGTGCCTGATGCTATCAGCAGCCTTGACAAGCTGGTAGTTCTAGAACTTCAAGACAACTCTCTCAGCGGGCCTATCCCACATACATTCTCTGGTTTAAGAAGCCTGAGCACATTGAATCTTAGTCACAATTCATTCATTGGACAGATACCAAGCGGAATTTTCCAAATACAAAGCCTTTTCTCCTTGGATTTGCAAGCCAACAAAGTCAGTGGTGACATTCCAGTTTCAATCAGTTCATCCAAATCTCTAATTGAGCTCAATCTGGCTAATAATGCTCTGACTGGTACCATCCCAACAATGCCTACCACCTTAAGTGCTTTTGTTAATCTTAGTCACAACTGTCTAAGTGGGTCTATTCCTTCAAGCCTTAGCTATTTAAGCGAATTAGAGATTCTTGATCTGTCATACAACAACCTGTCTGGTGAGGTGCCATCTTCACTAGGGAGCCTGCAAAGCTGGACACAACTGGTGCTTTCTTATAATGATCTTTCCGGGTCTATTCCTAGTTTCCGCCAAACTGTGGAAATTGGTACTGTTGGGAATCCTGGTCTTGTAAATGGTACAGGAAACAATAATTGCACTCCTACTACTGATCAGAAAAAAAGGCACACTGCTGTCATCCTCATATTCACCATTGGCGGTCCTCTAGTTGGATTATGCTTGCTTCCTGTCATTGCTACTATGTCATTATCAAAGAGAATTTATCGTGTTGGAGATGGGGCTCAAACCATCAATGGCCGCGTCGTTATGAACAACAACCAAACCTCTGCAACTGAGTTCACGAATGCAAGGCCAGATAACTGGCAGATCACAACTTTTCAAGCTCTGAACTTCGAGCATGGCGGACATACACCATGGGCTTACGGAGAAGAACCTCGTTGGCAGCGGTGGCTCAGGGCACGTGTACCGCGTCACATACATCAACCGTTACAACAGCCACACCGAGGTGGTGGCTGTGAAGCAGATAGGATGCGTTGGGTCTCTGGACGAGCTCTGGACGAGAAGCTCAAGCGTGAGTTTGAGTCTGAGGCTAGCATCCTATGCAACATCAGGCACAACAACATTGTCAGGCTTTTGTGCTGTCTCTCAAGCGCAGAGTCGAAGCTCCTTGTGTATGATTACATGGATAACGGCAGCCTGGACGCTTGGCTCCATGGGGACGTCCACTGTGCAGGGCACTCTATGGCGAGGGCGCGGCCTGTGCTGCGCGTGCCCTTGGACTGGCCGACGAGGCTCATAGTGGCAGTTGGGGCTGCACAGGGGCTGTGCTACATGCATCACGACTGCTCACCACCCATTGTTCACCGGGACGTCAAGACGAGCAATATCTTACTGGACTCGGAGTTCCGGGCTAAGGTTGCAGACTTCGGGCTGGCTAGGATGTTGGTGCAGGCAGGGGAGCCCAACACGATGTCTGCAGTGGCCGGATCGTTTGGCTACATGGCTCCCGGTATGGTTTCTCCCTTTTGTTACCGGATTCAATACAGTAACTGAGATAGCAGCTACTGTGGATATCACAGTATTGCCAGACCTTATATGACAATTTCATGTTTATGTGCAGAGTATGCTTACACGAGGAGGGTGAACGAGAAGGTGGATGTCTATAGCTTTGGTGTCGTCCTCTTGGAGCTCACGACCGGCAGGAAGGCCAACGATGGCGGCGAGCTTGGTTGCCTGGCAGAATGGGCTCGGCACCACAACCAATCAGGGGCGAGCATCCTCGATGCTACAGACAAGAGCATCAGATATGCAGGGTTACCCCAGCGAGATTGAGACCGTGTTCAGGCTGGGCGTGCAATGCACCGGCACCTTGCCACTGACACGGCCGACTATGAAGGATGTGCTGCAGATTTTGCTCAAGTGCAGCGAGCAGACCCTCCGGAAAAGCAGAATGGAGTTTAGCATGGAGTATTAAGCAGCTCCATCCTTGCTTCCATAGGTTTGTGCAATTGGTGGAAAACAGCATTGCAGCGGCGAAGAAAATAAAGAAGTATCATTGGAGAGAGGAGAGTAGACTTAAATTGTATTTTGCCTGAACACTAGGGATAAAACCTGACGTTCCATATCGGCATATTGCTTGATCTGCCACTATACAGGCTGACAGTAGCACATTCATGGAATCTTTGAATTGTGTTATTTTCCATTTGTGTTTGCATGGAGAAAATTTTCCTGGGAACAGTCCACAAGTCATGGACACGGTTCCTTAATTCCCATGTATGAAGAACTAATGAAATTAAACCTGTATTATTGATTATTGTATTGAGATATAAATACATGATGGGATAATCAGTGGAAAACTAATACAAATTGGAAGAATGAAGATGTAATGACAGGGACCACGAGGTGGCGATGTCTGAATCTATTATCTCAGGGATAAACATGTATTACAACAGAAATGACGCATACATACATAAGGGATAGAAATCTGATCCAGTGGCACACGCGCACACACACAGACAGAGTTCGTGATTTTGTATTAACTTAAGAAGTTCAAGTATTTCTAGTGTACAATTAACCCTAATAATGATATATGTTGCTGATCTCTCATCAGCTGCGTTTACTTGCAGCAATGTGAAAATGGTGGATGCGGTATCGGAGACGGAGGTGTGCTCGGCTGCCTCGAACCTGCACGAAGACGCATCACAAACACACGCAAGCCAGCTTATTAGTTCTCACGTTTTAGCTCTAGTGCGCAGCTTGTCAAGTGAGAAGAATTGATTACCTGCTTGCACAGGCTCAACATGCACGGTGAGAATGGCGATGAGCGCCGCCGCCAAGATCGTCAAGCACAGAGCCAGCAAGGACGGAGGCGCCTTCTTCATTCTCTTTTCTCTTTGTGTTTGCTGCTCTCTTCTAGTTTTTTTAATTTGTAGTTTTTCTAAGTTGTAGTTTGCTCTCGGCTGCTGATGAGCCCCAGTGAGCCATATAAGCTGCATATAGGACGGACGACTGGTTCTGCTGTTAGGCCGGCGATGCTTGTTCGTTGTCGGTAAGTGACAGCAACTGTCAACTAGTCAGACGCGTGCCGTGTGCGAGCCGCTGTACGCGCGCTTATGGACCGCAGAAACTATACCATGATCTATGATTTTTCCTGGTGCAGATAAGAACTTGAGAATTGTGTTCAGATTCGAAGTAAAAAGTATTTTTTTTCTAGATGAATAGTGCACTGGGGAGCGTGTTCTATGAGTGGGATGAATAGAAAAAACTTGTTGGAGAAGTACTTTTTTTCTGAATCTGAACACAGCAAATGTATGCATGGTTTCAAACGTTCAACGCGTGACAAGAAATAACAAAATAACAAGTACATGGTCAAACCGAGTGATGAGCATCGACCCCACACGACGGTTCACGAGACAAAATAATAAATGGGCCAAAACTTACTGCAAAGCCTACAGGGCGTGAATGGTTCGTCCAAAGCTTATTTGAAATCAGAGATCAACAACTTATTACCCACTCCGATCGGTTCAAAACAGCTCTCACTTGAAAAATAATTTTAAATTTGACTAAATTTATATAAAAGAGTACTGACTAATTTTAAAACAGCTCCATTCTTGCTGCCATAGCGAGGCAGCTTTAAACGGCCAAGAAATAAGTATCATTGAAGTGAAGAGTGTGACTTCAATTGTATTATTTTTCCGACATAATGAAGGGGCACTACAGATTCATTTAAGAAGAAAGCATGCCAAGATTACATAGATCGCTTCAATTGTATGCTCTCTGCCTCTCTCCTGAACATAGTCATCACGCTCACTCAGCTGTAATCAGGACGGAGGATATGACCTCAGAGTGAATTACTGGTGATCATCAATAGTCCAACCTTTGGATTGTTTGTGAGTTGTATCTCCGTTCTCCTTGTTGTATCGTAGGTGATCCTGGTGTGCTCTGTTTCCCATCTCAACTTTGTATCCCTAGGCTATATGCCTGAACTATGTAGTGGTGTCGATCGCCCTCACATTACCGGCTCTGTCCGCATTAGAAAATTATTCAACTGAGGACTCTCATCCCCTCATCCCTGATGACTTCTAAAAAAGTCTACTAACTTGTAAAAAAAGAAAAGGCAAAAAAACCAACCATCAATCTACCACGGGCCCATGTTACAGCCAGTTTACATTAATCGATCATGACATAATTGGACTACTGATAATAAAGAGCGCACTTTTCACATTGAATATTGCTTTTTTTTTCACCAAATAGCTGCAACACCCCAGGTTTTCACCATTCTAGCATGCTACTAAACCACACTAAACACTGATCAATGCAAAGAGGTAAAGATATTGACAACATTTCCCATAACATAGGAGTATCGCGGAAGCAACAAATAAATGGATGCAAACAGATAAAAGCACACTAGCATGAATAAAAGATCCTAGCATGATATTCAAATGACCAAAGGAAAGGTTAACAAATCTTAGGCAACATTAAGCATCAAACAAACTCTCGTAGAGAAGGACTTAATTTTACAGCACGACACTAAAAAGTTGATCTAAGAGAAGCTTGTGACGTGCTGCTACTTCCCACCCCCTCAAGCAAAGCACCCATCCATCAAAGTACCCAAGGTGATAAGAAGGGTGTGAGATATAAAATCTTAGCAAGTAGTCGGCTTTAACAAGCTATTTATGCTACAAATTCATTAGATAATGATTTAATTACTATAAGCAAGCAAAGCCTCTCCATGAAAACTAATAATGTCAACTCCAACAACCTCACAAATAATAAAGAAATCCATCGCCAAACCTTGGAGAAGATTCAATTTTCACGACCATTGTCAAATAAATGCCATAGACAACCAATAGCACCATAAATGCAAGTGCAATGCAAATGTCATGTTTCTTGCCTTTATACTCAACAAATTATGAAGCTACATTGTTATGTCCAATAAACGATGTTGTACCGGTACAGTCACGGCTATCAAGCGCTGACAAACTCCATATGCCTTGCATTGTGATGCAATGGAATACAACGCCAAATAGATCGGACAAAGAGGGTATACACTCCATATATGTAGCCTCGTAACAGAAAAGTTGCTCCTCATTTAACAACATAAGCCTCATCGTATTTATTTTAACAAGAGCCATTACCAAGTTATAAAATAAAGAATAGGGGATATGTAATAACAATAGCAAGACGTTCATAAACTTATATTAGAATAGATCTTATTTGACAAGTTATCCTTCTGAAGTTTTAAGGTGGCGGTAGGAGCTTCTAGCAACCATCGTACGTTACTTGCCTCTGTATGAAGGAGACAGACGCTCTAGCCATGATCCGGAATGTTACCACCTGTTTTGACAGAGTAAAGTCAGAGCATATCCTCAAACAACCATGTGTATACAGCAAGAAAAGCACTCATACAATGCAACCCGACAAAAAACGACAACGGTGAACTAAGCCTAGGCTAACTGCAGCAAAGCTGCTTCACTTTTTTTTATCTTTAAAAGTACAAAAGATACAGTGGCCCACAAATACACATTAAAAGCTTAAAGGAAAAAATATTACAATTTTGTTCGGATTCTCTATCTTTAACATGATCTCAAAAGGGATAAACAACACTTGAATATGAAGTGCAGAATCTATCTAAAATTTTGGGCAACAGCATACACAAATCCATATCTCCAAAACCATATATTCAAAAAAAAATCTCAAAATTTTCCAGGAGATATTCCTATGGACAACCTATAACTTTGATATTATGGTTTTCCTCAAATTTGAACATTAAGATCATCTAATACATATTTGAACATATGCTTTCAAATATATTAAGAACATTCAGAAACAACACTCAAACACTATTCAATGACTGAAAGTTACTCCACTATAAAATGTGAAACTTTGACAACGGTTAGATCTCGCATTCCTCTACAACTTACTTAATATGTATTATTAGAGGAAAAATCTTTTTGGTCGCCAAACCCACACGGACAGCAGCACTACCCGAGCTACGGGACAACGGAATTTAGATCGACCTTCAATCCTTGTTTCTCCACACAAATCCACTAATCCCCAGATTGGAATTGGGGGGGGGGATCTACTCCAAAGAAGCACCTCATCTTATCCTGTCTTCCTCCACAGTCCATTTTCTCCTTTTTTTTCTTGTTTATTGCTGTTGTGGAGGAGATCCTAGAGAGAAGAAGGTACTGTGGAGAGGGAGAGAGCACACAAGGAGAAAGCTTGAAATGAGAGAAGTGCCTGGGTTGGGGAGAGGGCGTCCTCCAAGGGTTTTAGTGGGATAGCAACTTGGGCCAAGTGGGCTGGTTTGGATGGCCCTTGGTCAATAATTTCGCTTGGTCCTCTCCCTAAGATTTTTCCTTTTCTTCTTTAAAATATTTTGGTATCACAATAGTATAAAAAAGAGAAGTAGTCCATTCCAACTAGGCAGGTGGCCCGCGCAAATAGCGCGGGTAGCTAGTTTTTTATTAGTTTTTTTTCTTTCCAACACACTACATTTTCTTCATCAAGTTTGACTACATCATCATCGATTGTTCTACGACCCACATGCACAACTTATAGTTCTATCAGCGACCTCCACCATCAGCGGCAGAACTTCGTGATGTTTTTTTTTTCGAAAACGCAGGAGAATTGTGCATCATTTCATTAAGAAGAAGAAAGTTGCATAGAGAGACACAAACACACCCACAAACCCACTCTTTCTACATTACATTCGCACCACGGAAGCTATTGTGAGCGACCAAAAATAATTAAACCCCTCTAAGGTCCTAATGTCGTCGCTGCTTCAGGAGGCGTGAAAGCTCCCGAGCACCGGCCAGACCCCATAGCTGCTCCTTCTCCTTAATGAAAGCCAAGTTTCTGGACACGCTTGGTGAAGTTCCGTTAAAGACACAGTCGTTACGTTGTTTCTAGATCATCCAGGCCCCTAGGATTATGAGTGAGTTTAGCCCTTTTTTTGAAGATCGATGGCCCCTAGGATTTGTGTATTACTATTTTTAATTGTCATATTGTATATCATACCGTGAATTCATGGTTGTTAAAAACTAACTATATAAGTAATTTTCATGCATGTTGTGGTGTGGTTATTTTGATTAATTATATTTGATATATAATTAACTATTTACCTTTTAAATAATTTAAAATATATTTTGAATAGGCTCAAAAATCGATTTTTGAATCATGTTAAATTATATTTGATGTAGACTCTCTCTTTTTACCTATTTCACATCCCAAATTACTCATAAATAAATTATTATTTTCTTATTTGATTTTAGTTATGAATTAATCATTTCCGACATTGACTATAGTTTTCTTAAATCAATTATTTTTCAAGTCCTAGTTTTACTTCTTATCAACTTTAATCGATACAGACTCTCCAAATTAATATGGCCCATTAGCTATTCATAAAATCCAAGAGCCATTATTTAACATTTTAAATTTTTATATATTCTAATTAGTTGCATTAGGCCTGGATTCTTTTATGTAGCCTATTTGTTAGGCGTATTGGACTTAGTATGTTTGGCCAGTCTATCACTAACCGTATTGGAGATGTACTCTTCAAATTACTCTCTACTTCTAGATCATCATAAAATTGAATGGTCTAAACCCTTTTTATATTAACATTGGAGGTTTTTTTTTGCCCTCTCGACAAATTAATTGAACATGGAGCGTTATATCTTCATAAAACCGAATGGTAAAAAACTCTTCTATTTTTCCTAGATTAACATGGGAATTCTTGGCATTCTCGGCAACATGGTGTTTTTTTTTATATAATAAATAGCTAGACACTGTCACTGAAGTGCACCTTCTTTCTTCCCTACTAAACCTGAGCTTTGTTTACCTTTTGATCCATTGTTTTGCTTCTTAATCTATGCTGCGGTTTATTTTTTTCCCCCCCCCCTTCATATCCCACGTCGTAGTCACCTTGGTATTTTGATTGCTTTTGGACAGCTCAAGGTTGGATATGATATTTATGCTACGGAAGGGTAGAGTTGTATTCAATTTACACTTCTGTTATTTAACTCAATAATTATTTATTTGTTTTTCAATTTTGTAGCTATGTAGTCATATTTAACATGGATTCTTTGACTACTATAGACCGTTAGATCTTCATAAAATCCAACGGTCCAAATCCTTGTCCTTTTTCCGATTAACGTGGGAATTTTTTGGCCCTCTCGGCGAACGTGGTGGCTCCTTTTTTTTTCTTCCAGTAATAATATAGTAGATGTATGTACTGCCGGCCCCATCTGTTTCACCTACTCCCTCCGTCCCATAATATTTGCACTTCTAGAGTTCAAAATTTGTCCCAAAATAATTGCACTCTTTCTCTCTTCCTGAGGTGCAATGATTGCAACATGATAGGGGTAGTACTATTTAGTGGGACCCACATATGTTTACGTGGGACCCGCGCTATGTTTAGGCGGGACCCACGTGGGACCCACGCGATGTTTAGGCGGGACCCACATGGGACCCACATATTGTTTAGGTGGGACCCACATGAGACCAATGTATTGTTTGGATAAGGGGCAATTTCATAATTTCACGTTAGCATTGGTTTGCGTGCCTGATCCTAGAAGTGCAAATATTTTGGGACGGAGGGAGTACCAGGACCGCAGCAAAACCAGCTCGGGTGCAGATGTCCAGTTGGAGAAGGAGGTGCGCTGGGCTGCCTAGTGCCTAGACCCTGCACGCAGGTCGGCAGGTTGCATTGCATCCATGAAGAATTAACACATGCAAGTACTCCCTCGGTCCTAGATTTAGTGCATTTATAGGGTTTGAAATTTGTCTCAGATTAAAAGCCCAAGATCCAATTATCGGTGACCTAAACTGCAAAAGCCTGCCATGCTCCAGGTCCAAACAAAAAATCTACTGGTTGAAAGGTGCCAGAGCCTGCAACGGAGGGAGTACGTGGAGCTCACTGGTTGGAAACAAACTGACGCATGTGGGCCCTATTTGTTGAAAAATACCACCCGATCGATTCAGCATCCTTCGTTGCAGATTTTTCTAGTTTGTTCTCCTCTAGTACTTTCATTTCTTCTGCACTTTTCTGCTCTGTTCATAGGGGTATAAATGTCATTTGACATGCACAGTAATCTGTTCATTCAAATCCTACAAATGCACTAAATCTGGGACGGAGGGAGTATATGCCAGTAGATCAGTTTGTGTACGTAAATGCAGCAAAGTACCTACCTGCTTGTGCAGGCTCAACATGCAGGGTGAGAATGATGATGAGCACCGCTGCCAAGATCGCCAAGCACAGAGCCTGAAAGGAGGGAGGCGCCTTCATTTTTCCTTTTTCTTCCTGCTCTGAGGCCTGAGCTCAGATAGCTCTACGTGTTCCTCTGCCTGCTGTCTCAAGCTAGTCTCCCATGGTGCCTCCCTGAATTTGCAGCTATATATAGCCTCGACTGGTCATGTACGTACACAAGCTCTGAAGCAATGTTACTTTTTATCCTTGCATTTTATTGTCTGAAACTTAAATACTACCTATATATTGTTTATTGGCAGATTCTGATGCAGCTGCTTTGATGACATGCATTGAGGATGAGGAAGAACAGATGGCACGTGCTTCAACTTTTAACATGATCCTTTGATTACTTGCAATGGGCTTGAACATACTACTTATTAGTGCTTATTGGTTACTGCTTGTCACTCCTTTTCTTGAAGGAGAAAAATGAATCTACTATCATAGACTAAGATGAATGCTGAGTACAAGAGCAAGAGATGATGAGATGGCTGAAGCAACCAAGATCAGGACAAGTCAAGCTCCTGTGCCCTGCAGCCCTGCTCGACTCTTGAAGTGATGATTGCTCAAGTCTCCTTGTTGCCTACTTGCCTTGTTGGCTGCTACCTGTTGCCTGTTGCTACTTAGGACATGTTTAGATTGCAGATTTTTACTATTCCTCCCATCACATCCATCACATCATTTCCCATCCTTTCCTCACTATTCATTGCTACAGTACATATCTGCTACAGTAAATCTCCCACAATCTCCACCAACTAAACACCCCCTTATCTAGACTAAGCTGTTGCTATAAGCTATATTCGAACAATATTTGTAATAGCTAGTAATTTGCTACTTCGTACTCGGTACTTGATTGCATGGATGGTTAATGGCTTAATGTCATAGTGGTTATCGTTATGTACTTGTTTCTCATGCATGCCGGCCTGAGATGTACAGAATGAGGTGTTTTTTTCCACATTATACAGTAGTCCCCACGGGCCCCAACGGGGAAGAGGGACCGGGGGATTTTTACCTCGTTAAGGCTGACGGGGACAGAGCGGACACTGTATATCAGGGATCCCCCCCGGGCCCCGTTCCTCCCATTGCCACCCTGACTGATGCTAAAGGGCTTAGTAACAGCTCTGAAGCTTGCTTTCAGTGTCACTCTGTTTTTATTTTACTCTGAATAAATGAATGCAATAAATACTTTTATTTTGTTTGGTGAGCGGGGAAACTCCGAAATTGCATTCAGCTTTTTTGGTGATAGGTGTGGTGGATAATCCTGCCGAAACGATTCTATGAAAATCAATGAAGTCTCCGTTCAAAGTCTCCTCATCAATTGTGTGGACTGCTTGAGAAAATGACATCAACAACTAGCATAACCACATCACCTTCCTTTTCCTTTTTTATCTACAAATTCTGCATTGGCTGTTAGCTAGCTTTTACTAGTAATTTTTTTAATGAACGGCACACAGCTAACAACCAGTGGGTTAGATTGGGACATCGACACCGTAATACTATGTCCAGTCAGATTGGGACATAGACTCAGACCTCAACAAACCGCCCATTCAGATGAAACATTCTCACCCATGTAATTGTCGAAACCTGCAAAATGCGACCCTGCATCGATAGGTAACCAACAGAAGCAGACCGCACCACACCAAGAAAACAAACGTTTTGTGGGACCCCCCGGTCATAGTTTTGCTGCAACACCACGCACCAGCTAACAGGATAATACTACTGGATCCGGACCTCATCCAGGCTGTCTCGTAGTCGCCACCGCGAAAACACAACGAGCGGGGGCCTCGCCACGTCGCCATTGGACTCCACCTCACTCTCGTCACCTTGGGAAAACACCACACAAGGGGGCCTCTCCACGCCCGCCTCAATCTCCACATCATGGATCTGTTTCATAAGTGGTCATTAGGGTGGTGAGCGAAGTTGCCCCTCCTCCGTGGATCTCCATCAATACACCGAATCGTCGCCACTTGTCAACCTTACTTCCTTGCTTCACCTACGCACAGAATCTCCGTTGTCATGGCAGCAAAGTGAAGAAGTTACTTGCGCCATCTTCCGAGGATGTGTTAGTAAATGAATCACAGGAAGTCATGCGGCACCCTATAGGAATGTGATTGTGCCTTTTTTTTTTAACTTCTTAATGAGTTGCTTGATACTAGGATTCTGATAAATCTGTCATGATTTCATTTTCAGAAATCAAACAAACTCTTTGTTAGTTTGGGGCTACTGCTAAAAAACTAGACTCAACCGGGTGAAGAGCCTCGGGTTTTTTCATTAAGGAAGATCTTCTTCGAGTTTAGAAAAATCTCCGAACCCTGGCTACGCCGGTGAGGTTATTTTTCTTCTTCTAAAACCAACCAATGAATCCACTTTCGCGAGAAATTAAACATGGATTGGTGCGATCATACCACCAGTCACTAACCACTAGGTTAGAGTACGTTAGGTTGAGACTTGTGCTCAATTTTTAGGATGTTGGTGCGGGTAGGGGAGCCCAACACGATGTCTCCAGTGGCCGGATGGTTTGGCTACATGGCTCCCTGTAAGGTCCCCCTTTCTTCATACCTCATTGTGCCAGATTGACAGGTTCGATAACAGTAACTGGGATGTAGGTACTGTGGATATCATAGTATTGCCGAACCTTATATTACAATTTTCATATTTATGTGAAGAGTACGCTTACAAGTTACACGACCGGGTGAATGCTGTTGGAGCTCACAACCGGCAGGACGGCCCAACGATAGCAGCGAGCTTGGTTGAGGCAGAATGGGCTCGGCACCACTACCAATCAGGGGAGAGCGTCCTCGATGCTACAGACAAGAGCATAAGATATGCGACAGACAAGAGCATAAGATATCCACAGTACCCCGGCGAGATTGAGACCATGTGTTCAGGCTGGGCGTGCAATGCACCGGCTCCTTGCCACTGATACGGCCGACTATGAAGGATGTGCTGCAGATTTTGCTCAAGTGCAGCAAGCAGACGCTCCGGAAAAGCAGAATGGAGTTTAGCATGGAGTATTAAGCAGCTCTATCCATGCTTCCATAGGTTTGTGCAGTCGTCGGAAAACAGCATTGGGATCGTCAACTTTCGCTAACTTATTTTGTCAACTTGTCACATCGAACGTTTGGACACTATCTATGAGTATTAAACATGGAGCTATTTTACAATGCTTGGCAGGTACCAGTAGATACCAAGAGGTACTATTTGTTCAATTAATAGTAGCAGTTGATCTTGCTATGTATTTGGATAAGTATTTATTTTTTAGGGAAAAAAGGAAGGATAAGTTTGTAACTAGGATCTCACGATCGAGTGTGCCTGGCCACGACCGTTCGTTCCCTTCGGATCGAGACCTCCGCCTCGTAACTTCGCCTCGTATGGCGACTCCGCATCCGTGCCGCCTCCGCCGCCTCCCTCTGCTCCCACCCCGGCTGCCGTGGCCTCCTCGTTCTCTCCCACCGGTCGCCGTCGTCGCAGCTTGTCGCCGTGGCCTCCTCGCCGGTCGCCCCCGCGGCAGCTCGTCGTCGTGGCCTCCTCGCCGGTCTCCGTCGCCACAGCTCGTCCCCGTGTCCTCCTCGCCGGTCGCCATCGCCGCAGCTCGTCGCCGTAGCATCCTCGCCAGTTGCCCCTGCCGCAGCTCGTCGTTGTGGCCTCCTCGCCGGTCGCCCTGCCGCAGCTAGTTGCTGATTGTATATCTTCACGACCTTCTTCCTTCTCCGATCGTCTCCAGGGACGACGATGATCTTGTGATTTGTGAATGATTTCAAATTGAAGCATTACAATTCTGGTTAGCATTGGCACTTATAGACAGAAAGGATATTTGCGATGGCAATCATCTAATCCGTGAGACATTGTTATTTGTTAACTGCTATGATCAGATCGAATAAAAATCTGGCAACATTTTTCATACCACGGTTGTCTGATGATGTAATAAGTTGTAGACTGTACTTAAGGTGGCTTGGCTTCTGATGATGTGCACTGCTGAAACGTAACATAAAGTCGATGAATTCTTATATGGTGCTTCTGCGCAAAAAGAAAGACGCAGTGACAATAGGTGACTACCGACCTATCAGCCTCATACATAGTTTCTCCAAATTATTCACGAAAGTGCCTGCTGGTCGTTTATCACCACACATGTCGGATTTGGTGAGACACAATCAAAGTGCATTTATCCGGGGACGCCTGCTGCACGATAACTTCAAGGCGGTTCAGCTAACGGTGAAACGGTTACACCATAGAAAGAAACCATGTGCCCTTCTGAAGGTGGACATCGCAAAGGCTTTTGACACTATCAATTGGTGTTTCCTACTATCCATGTTGCAGCACCTGGGTTTTTCTAGACGTTGGATCAATTGGATCAGTCTCCTTCTATCTACTGCCAGCACAAAGATTGTACTAAACGGGAAGCCGGGCCAACGGATATGCCATGCACGTGGGCTGCGTCAGGGAGACCCTTTGTCACCTCTTCTATTTGTGATAACGATGGAAGCGCTAAATGCATTGTTCCGGAAGGCTGAAAGGGAAAATATGATGATGGACCTCGGAGAACCGTGTATCAAAGAGCGAATGTTTCTCTACGCAGATGACGTGGTTATGTTTCTTTACCCGGATCAGCAAGAGTTAGTCACTGTTAGCACCATACTGGACATCTTTGCGGGTGCTTCGGGCTTGCACACAAACAAAGAAAAATGTTTGATCTCGCCAATTCAATGTGGCTTAGAGGAAACGGTCACGTTACTGCGATTTCTGCCGGGTCGTCTGGAGCCATTGCCGTGCACTTACTTGGGCATCCCCTTATCTATTTACAAGCTACGTAAGGCTGAGCTACAACCTCTAGTGGACAAGGTGGCAAATGCACTCCCTACCTGGAAGGCCGGCTTGCTCAACCGTGCGGGCCGCACAACTTTAACCAAGGTCAAATTGTCTGCCATTCCCGTTCACACGGCAATTGTAGTGGCGTTGTCACCTTGGGCGATCGGTTGTATTGACAAGAGACGCCGAGCTTTTCTATGGAGGGGCACTGAAATGGTTTCTGGGGGCCACTGCTTGCTGGCGTGGCCTAAGTGCTGTCGACCGATCCACCTCGGGGGTCTTGGTCTTCCAAACCTCCAGGTGGCAGGTTCTGCATTGCGCATGCGTTGGCTCTGGTTTCGCAGGGTAGACAGCAACAGACCTTGGACACTCCTCCCGGATCATTGTGAACCTGCCGTCCAAGAAATGTTCCAAGCGTCAATTACTGTAGAGGTTGGCAATGATGAATCTACCTTGTTCTGGACGGATAGGTGGCTGGAGGGTTGTTCCATTGCTCAACTAGCCCCGTGTTTAATTCGTGCAGTCGGTCCACGGGTGCAGAAATGTCGCACGGTCAGGGAGGCTTTCCAGAATAGAAGATGGGTGAGAGATATCGTTGGGGCAATCACTGTGCAGGTGATCCTGGAATACTTGGACATTTGGCAGCGACTGCAATCCCTGAGTTTGCAGGATGATGTCTCTGATAAGTTTATTTGGAAATGGTCGCCAAACAGCCAGTTCTCCACTTCCTCTGCATATGAGGCCTTCTTCCACGGGCAATATGCCATTCATGGAGCACAGACCTTACAGAAGTCACGAGCCCCGGCGAAGTGCAAGTTTTTTGTTTGGCTAGTGATTCATGACCGGTGTTGGACAGCGGATCGGCAAAAAAGACACAATCTGCAAGATGATGATGTCTGCGCCTTATGCGGCCAGGAGTGTGAGACAATCACACACCTGCTGATGGGTTGCGTCTTCTCTTGGGAAGTATGGTTCCGCCTACTACGGCTGGTTCGCTGGGAGGATTTGACACCCACACCTGAGGAGCTTTCGATGGCAGATTGGTGGATGTCGAAAAGGAAAATGGTATACAAATCAGCGAGAAAAGCTTTTGATTCCACAGTCATCCTTACCTCATGGATGTTATGGAAAGAACGTAATAATCGAACTTTCAACAACTCAGTCGCTAAGCCACCTGCTCAGATGGTCTAGGATATTCTCGCGGAGGTTTCGCTTTGGGTACAGGCAGGCTTTGTTGTGTTGTCAGATGAAACGAACCGGGTTTTCAATGACGAAAACCCGACTCTTTGTACCCTCGTGATAGTCCCTGGATCAGTAGCTATCACGTACAGAACTCATTCCAGTGAAATATCATTTCTATACAACAATTACAGAGTACAATATTTAATAATTACATCCGATACAACTCGGGATACAACTTTAGTACAAGCCCCTTTGGGCTAAACAAGAAGAAATCCTACGTAGCGGAAGCTAGGGCTTTAAGTCTGCATCTTCAATCTTCACCACAGGCGTCCTTGAGCGTAGCACACGACCCTATCTCCAAAGCAAGCTCGAGATCGAACTTGAGCTCCTACCATGATCCTGAAATCTCACAACTGTCCCAAGGAATGGGACAGGTCCATGTCACCATCCGTTGCAAGCTTTAAGTGGCCTAATTCTAAGGGGAAAGAAAACAACAATGGAAAGGGTATATTTTTCCTAAGCAGCAGCAGCATATGTAACTCCAATCCCATATCCTACTTTTACCACAACTCGGGCCGTCCTGGCTCACCAGGTCCCGTCACAACACAACACCTCCACTCTCGGGCGATGCGCGGGCTACCTTCCCCGGCATCTCAAGAGGTACGAACGGATCACAAGGGAAGCGGAGCTCGACCTCCCTCTCCCCGCCTGCACCAACGACCTCACACACTCACCTATAGGGGGAGAGAAAGCAGATCCCAAAACAATGGACGACTGGCTCATTAACACTGCGCTTTCCGCGACCGAGGTCACGGCTATACGTATAGATCATAAGACTCTGCAGAGCTTGTACGCCTGTACCCAACTCGGACTGCAAGCTGACCGTCGCCAACTTGAGACACAGCCCACAACTAATAACTCCTAACCGGAAACGGCACCCTCCTGTTTCCCTCGGGTCTGAATGCTTCGGCACGCTAACCTTGGCCCCAAGAGCTGTGAAGACGTCCCCACGATGGCCGGTCGGGGGATAGCTCGTCGATCGGGGGGTGTAAGGACGCATCCAGTCCCCCCTGACACAAATACCACACTGTGGTCGACCAACAGTCCGGATGCCGCTCCGAGAAAGGCTAGCTGGTACTCCTCCCACAAAAGCAAGCTAGTGCGTACGGTACAGTGATCACAAGATCGGTCAACAAGGTTTAAGGTGCCGGTACGGGTGTCATCGTCCCAAAGGCGTATCCACCGCAGTGGTCCGCAGCCGTTACCATCGCAGGTTACCGCCATACTCCTAGCTCCCAATCACAATCTCAAGTCACAAACGTGCCCGCCACAGGCACAACACATGGCTTACTCAGAAGCTCGCCCCTGGCTCCCCGAAAGCCTAAGTCGGGTTGTTATAAATACCCGCACCGACAAGGACCTACTAAGGTCAAAATCACCATACTCTTCCCAGTTTTTCCACACACCCCACACAGAGAAAATCTACCAATCCCACACATAGCATGCACAGCAATAGCAATATCTCAAGTATATAGTATATAGTAGGTGGTAGGTCATCAAGGGGTAAAGGCAATAAAGGGCTATGCATGGCTAATCATCATATAATCATCGCGTGCAAGGACTAGCAGACTAACAGCATATGCCTAATGGGCATTCAAAAGATGGGATGGGCGTGAACCTGGAGCACGTTCGTGTCGTCGACGTAGTCGTTCTTCTCGTAGTTGTCGCGATCGTTGAAGTAGTCCGGTCTTCCGCGAACTCCTAATGAGCGGATAAAATAAATAACGACATCTAATAGCAAATAAATCGGAATACGAGGAAATAAAGATCCAAATAACTCCCAAATCCTATACTATTGGGTTGGTCCAGATTTTAGGAAAATTATGAAATAGGTTTCACTTCCTATAAGCTAAGATCAATTTATTATTTACTTTCAAAGATCAAAATCATTTTGATTCGGTTCCAAGTGAGAAACAAAAGAGCACATGTTAGTGGGTCCCACAAACGATAGCAAGTGGGTCCTAGTCAGCTTCAGCCCGGCTTGTTAGAGGTGGTCTCAGGTTGCTGGGTTTAGGCAACAAGCAAGGCAAGGTCCGCGATGTTCCAAATGCCTGAGACTGGGCTAGCATGTACATGGGTCATCCACACAACAGATTCAACAAGCATGGTGGATGCACATGCATGTGCACAGGCAAGCAAACTCGTTGCTGCGTGTCCAAGGCAAGGCATGCTGGGCAGCCATGCATGGTTGGTTATGGGTTCCTAGAGAAGGGCAGCAGGACGGTTAATGCTCTGACAGCCTGGAAGGCGAGGGCGCATGCACGGGCAAACGACATCCCGTAGCCATGGCACGGATGCGGCACACGCGCGGGAGCTCGGCATCCCGAGCTCGCGGTGACGCAGCTAGAGCGAGGCAAGGGCAGTATGGCAAGGAACGGCGGCAGCTCAGCAAGGTCACGTCGGGAACGCAAAACTTCGAACAGGTTACGGGCATGGTGGGTTCGCCTTGGCTCTGATCAAGGCTCAGGTCTGGGTTCCAAAGTGCAGGAGGCTAGGAATGGGAACGTGCACGTGCACGGGTACATGTCAAAGTGGCGGCCGTGCTCGTTGGCGCGTGGTGGCAAGCACGCGGTGCAGCGGTGTTCCGCGCCCGCGGCGCTCGTGAGACAGCACGTGTGCGAGCTCGTGGCTTGCCACGGTCGCAACACGGCCACGCTGGCTCGCGGCATCCCGGCAACCCGAGTCCACAGCGACGGCGTGACTGCAACCTAGGCAAGCTCCCTGCAAACGTGCAACGGCGGCTCGAGCCTCGCGAGCGTGACGGCCGTGGCGAGGCTTGCCTCGTGGCCGCACGGCGCTCGTGGCCGTGGCTGTGTGTGCTAGCGTGTGCAAGAGGCAAGGCAAGGTTGCTGTTGTTTGTGCAAGCAAGCGTAGGATGTCAAGCAAGGCAACAGGGAGGACGGATTGGTGTGTGGTATGCACGGTAAGCAGCAACAGCAAGGGACGCAGATCAATGATCAGATAGAGCGAGGTGCCTATGTATTTACGTTGGCTAAGCAGGATGAAGCAGCTGAGCAGCACATCTGTACAAGCAGCTGGACGAACAGAGAGGCACGGTTGAGATGGACAGGTCGTTTGGGCATTCCGTCGAACAGGTCATGGGCAAGGCAAAGGGCGATCGTGGTTGGTTCAGGTTAAAGGTTGGGCTCACGGGAAAGCTCGACGGCGGGGTTCCTGCAGAAGAGCGGCACAGCACGAAGGCCGGCTTCACAGAGGGCTTGGGTGCTAGCATTGGCTTCTACAGATGGTTCATCGGCCACAAGCCGGACAGCAAAACAGGGAGAGATCAGAGAGGATTTGGGGATAGCTCACCATGGGTTCGCGGATGGCAAGGTCGCAGCAGAGGAGAGGTAAGACCGGGGCGATGTGGAGGACAGCGGGCTCGGCTTGGGCTTGTCGGTGTCGTCGATGTTTAGCTCATGGTTCGGCTTGGGCGATTCGTCGAACAGTTAGCAGGCGTCGCTCTCGTGGTCGTCGTTGGTGCAGCAGCTCACGGTCCAGCAGCTCCTCAGCGTGGTGGCAGCTCTCCTTCTTGGCGTTGTCGTCCTCCTCGTGTTCAGAGCCGTCGGCATCGATGGCGTGGCAGCGGCCTCCTCTTCGGACAGTGGCATCCCTAGCTTGGCGTCGTGGCCCCTCGCGGCGGCGGCGTTCGGCTCACGGTTGGCGTCGACGTCGTGGCGCAGGAGCTCGGCGTGGCCCTCAGCGAGGGTGCATCGTGTGCGGGCGTGGCTGCGGCGACGCGGGTAGCAGGTTCTGGTGTGGTTCGTGCTCTCCGTTCGGCTTGGGCATATCATCGAACAGCTTGCGGGCGACCTCCATGGCAGCAGGCTCGGGGAGGACGTGCTTGCGGTGCTCTTCCCCAGCAGGGTGTCGGCGACGTGGTCGACGTCGTGGTGGTCGCGGCGCAGCAGCTCAGCGAGGTCGGCATCGGCGTTGGGGTTCCGGTTGGCGTCGACGTTCGTCCCGTGCTCATGCTCCTGCGGCTTGGCGTCGAGGAAGCAGACAGGCTCGCGGTCGGCGTCGGCTTGGCGCCCCACTGGTGCTCGGCGTGGCGAGGCCGCCTCCGGGCCCTCTTCCTTGCAGCGATTCCCGGCGGTGTGGTTGACATCATGGCTCAAGGTGGACGCTCGGCTTGACGGCGACGCAGCGAGACTTGGCGAAGAGCGCCTCCTCCTCCGTAGCTTGTCGTCGCCATCGAAACTCGGCGACGTGCTCTTCCTCGGCGCCTCGGTCTCCTGTCTCGGCGTCGTCCTCGTCTTCGGCAGCTCGGCCTCCTCGCTCGTGGCCGGCGGCGTCGTGGATGAAGCAGGCTGCGTCGATGCAGAAGAAGGCCCGGCTCGGCTTGACATGGTGGTGCAGCGCGGCGAGGTCGACGAGCTCGTAGGTGGAATCGTGGCGCAGGGGGCGGCGCAAGGGACATGGCAAAAGCAGAGGCGGTTTGGGGGAAGGGGAAAATCCCCAATCTGAGTAGCTGTGATTCAAATTGGAGGGGGACAGAGAGATATAGGCAAGGGAAACGAGCTGGAGAGGCCAGGACTGACTGACTGGTGGGCCACGGTGTGCAGCGAGAGGAACGAGCGAGCGGCTGCTGGGCTGGCCTGGACTTCTCGTGCGGGAGATAGAAAAGAAGAAAGGGCCAGTGCTGGACTTAGGCTGGATGGGCCATGCAACGTTCATGAGCATGGTTGGGCTGGTTTCACGTGAGAAGGAGATTAGCAAGGGAGTTAGCAAACAAGAGTGGTTAGCGGTTTGGTTAGGTGCTGTGAGCTGGGTGATTAGCAGGTGGGTAGGCATGTTTGGCCCTCTCGTGCTGGGCTAGCACGTTGGTTAGACGGATGATGGTCAGCAGGTTTAGTTAGCGGGCTGGTTGGGCTAACAAGGTCATTAGCAAGCCAGTTAGAGGTTAGTTAGGTTAGCAAGCATTTGATTTAAATTTGAGTGTGAGCTCGAATTTAAATCACACACAAAGATCTAAATGGAAAATCCAAATGAAACTCCAATAATCTCACACTAGCATACAATTGACCTTAGCAAATTAAAATAATATTAATTACTTCTAGGAATTTTAGGAAAGAAAAGAGAGCACATTTATTAGTTTCAAATTAAGTTTTACACAGTCCTACAAAAGTTTTTGAAAATTCACATTTTCAAACATCCAAAATTCAGGGATGTTACATCAGATTTCTGTCAAGCTTTAGGTGTAAGGTCGCGAAATCAAGTGGGTAATATGTAATCTGTTTGTGTAAGACCTTCGCTTGCGACCGCCCATTATGTGGCAACAGCAAGCATGTTGTAATTTTGCTTCTTTCTCTTAATTAAAAACGTGCTCAGGCACGGTCGCGAAAATAAAGGCGACGGATTTCTTGTATTTTTTTCCTTTTTCTTTGATAACCATTCATCAACATTTGTCGGCAAAAGATTATACTTATTAACTTTTCTTTGATAACCATTCACCAGTAACGTAGTTCACTAAAAGTAGAATTTTCTTTTGGGTTCACACAAAGGGTTGACGAAAAGGTGACGTCGAAAAATGCTTCAGCAAATGGTTGAACATCCGCTGCTCTCTATGTATGCTGATCTACTGAACTCTGCGTACGATGCTCTCTCTATGTACCGATGCTGAACGATTGAACATCCGATAATCTGTCTCATGTTCGGAACCCGGATGAGGACCGGAGCTACGTGCAGGACGTGGAGACGGCCGCCCCGTTCACGCACCACCAGAAGACGGTGGTCGTCGACGACGGCGGTAGGCGGCAGCAGCCCCAACGCGGCGCCTTGGCTCGTGAGCTTCGTCGGCGGCATCGACGACATGTGCGACGGGAGGTAGGACACGCAGGAGCACCCGCTGTTCGCCGCGCTGCCACGCTGGACACCACGCACATAAACGACTGGCCACCAGCCAAGCATCCCCGGCGCGTCCATCAAGAAGGGCGGCTCTGGAGAGCCCTGGCATGACGTCCACTACCGCGTCGAGGGCCCCGCGGCCTGAGACGTGCTCGAGAACTTCGAGCAGTGGTGGCGGAAGCAGGCCGGCGATGACCTACGACCCCGAGTCATGGTACGTGCAGGTGTTCCGGTCGTACGGCGGCGAGGTTTAATTCGGGAGGAAAGGGGTATTCTATCCATCCATATAATACTTTCTCTATTAAAATTATCAATTTACCCTTTTCATTAATACGAATAATTTTTTTGTCCAACACTTATTTTTCTTTAACGCCTCTCATCTGGATACAGTCTGTTCGTACACGTGTACACACCACACCCTACACACATACAAACAACCTACAACTACACTCAGAACCGAACCATGTCCTTCTTGGAATCACGGAATCCGGTGACTCCGTAGACGACGGGCGCACAGTTCCTTTGTGGCTCCACGTGGGAGGGCTGCACAGACAACATTATTTTGGGAGCAAGCTCCGGTGAGACACCAGCGCTGATTCCAGGAATCGAACGCTGGTAGGCAGCGTGCACACCGGCATCGCTAGCCAACTGAGCTACGGCTCGTTCTCGTCCAACACTTGATTGGGGGAGAGAGAGAGGGATGACCTTCCGTGGACTCAGCTAGCTAGCGCGGCTGCTGTCCATCAGCTCGGCTGCACCCTGAGATATCTGCCACCCAAACGCCGGGGCCGGAGAGCCGGCGGTGCCGTTGCGGTCACTCCAATGAATGACTCATGGGCAAAACGGATCGGAAGATGCTACGACGAGGGGATCGGATCGCTACCTCCTGGACAGCGTGGGCCCGGTTTCGTGTGGGTATGGGTAGGACCGGGCACAAACCTAGCCACAACAAAAATAGTTAAAATAAACCACCTACTTGCTTTAAGAGTTGTGCTGTTTCTAAATTAGGGACCTCGGAGCACAACTCATTAAACATAGGTGTGTAAAAAAACTAATTATATACATAGACTCCACATCATGAAACGAATCTATTAAGCCTAATTAATTCGTCATTAGACACCGCCATGCTACAGTAATCCATCATTAAAAATGCGCTAATGACGGCACATATTAGGCTTAATAGATTCTTCTTGCGATGTAGAGTCCATCTGTGTAATTAGTTTTATAATTAGTCTATATTTAGTACTTCTAATTAGTGTCAAAAGGATGGATGTGACATTCCGCCAACTTTACACCCCCAACTAAACAGGGCCAGAAAGTGTATCGTTGAAGATAAGAGTAGTCTCAGTGGAGGTTTCATGGACACAGTTACCTAGACTGAAAACTAGGTAACTGTGCCATAGTCTCACATCCCATGAAACTCCCCCCTCTTAATCACCCTGCCATATCAGCAGAATTGTTGATATTCCCCCCTCTTAATCACCCTGCCATATCAGCAGAATTGTTGATATGGTAGCGAATTTAATGACCATGAAACTTTCATGAAACCCCACTAAGACTGACCTAGGACCCTGTTTAAATGGATTATTGAGAGATACTTTTGTCCTCTCCTAAAACTCTAAGACCCCGATTGACATTGCACCCAATGTTTCAGACTGGCCTGCGCAAAAACCAAACGGTGGAGGTCGCTCTGACTAATCGGAATTGGATGCGAGGATTGCATCCTATGAATACTGATAGTGCCCTTTCGTCAATTTGTTGTGCTTTGGCGGGAGCTACGGCACATAACCCTGAACGCTGAGGAAGATGCAGTCTACTGGAAAATCACGGCTGCAGGGCTTATGAATGCAGTTCCTGGGGACAATATATTACAGAAATGAGTTGGAATCGATTTGGAGAGCAAAGGTTTAGAACAAATGCAAACTCTTCGATCTAGTTATTGCTGTAATGTAAGCTACCAACTAATGATCGGATTATCGCTTGGGGGGGGGGGGGTTATGGAAAACCCAGTTTCGTTGGGGTTTTTATGAACACAGATATTTAGACTGGAAACTAATTGTGCCATAGGAGTTTCATGGGGATGAAACTTCTTTCACATCCCATGAAACTCCCTCTTAGTTACCCTGTCATGTCTGCAAAACTACTGATGTAACAGTAAATTTAATAACCATAAAACTCCCATCGAATCTCTATTGACACTTGACTTGCGCACCCCACCAACACACACGATTCGGTAATCAGTGGAAACCTAAGAAAATTTGGAAGAATGAAGAGGCGTAATTAATAACATGGACGGTGAGGTGGCGATGTCTGAATCTATTATTACTCCCTCTGGTTCCACATTAGGAGTCGTTTATGACATGATTTAGCATACCAAGATGTTATTAATGATTGTAGAGTTTTCCATGTTTGTCCTTATTAAATAGGGACACGGGTACTTCTAAACACCAAAAGAACTTAGCTCAACCTGCTAGCCAGTAGAAAACCCCCTTCTTTTTTCTTGTCCAAATTGAAGGGGAGCTCAAGGGAGTACCCACTGCATTTGAGGAGGTAGGGGGGGTTTGAGAACCCCCCCTCCTCTACTATCGTTCCTGGGTTCATTATGCATCGGAGGCGAAGGTGCGCTCGGCGGCCTCGACCCTGCACGAAGACGTACGCATCAGAAACACATGCTAGCCAGCTTTAGTTCTCACGTTTCGCCCTAGTAAGTACGCAGCTTGTTGTCAAGTGACGAGAATGGATCGAGCCTAGCTTAGCTAGACTTACCTGCTTCCGCAGGCTCAACGTGCACGGCGAGAATGGTGATGAGCGCCGCCGCCAAGATCGTCAAGCACAGAGCCAGCAAGGACCGAGGCGCCTTCATTCTCTTCTCTCTTTTGGTGTGTCTCTACTATCTTTATGATCGCCCTCTTTTAGTTTGTATAATCCGTAGTTTGCTCTCGGCTGTTGATGAGCCAAGCTGCATATTTATAGCAAGACCCACGAGTAATCCTGCATGTAACTAAGGGTGTATTTAGATTGGGAAGATTCCAAAAAAAAAACACCGTAGACTAAAAAACACGGTAGAATAGCGTTCTGTGAGTGGAGGGATGTAATGAATAAAAAAAATTTAGATAAATAGTATTTTTTTAGAGAAGTTGGTGAATCTGAACGGATCTAAGTCGACTTGTTTGCTGTTTGGCCGGTAACGAAGGCAGCGTGCTTGTTTGTTGGCTCACCGAGTGACAGCAACCGTCAACGATGACTTGTGCCGTATGCGAGCCGCTGTGCGCGCGTTTATGGACCGCAGAGACTGTAGGGCCAGTGCAGTGTGTTCCGGGACCAGGGTGAAACCAAAATTGGAACCCATCTAGTTCACAAACATCCAATACTTGATTTCGATGCATTATAAAAAAATAATATGTAAATACGCTGGTGTATCAGTATAAAAAAAATAGGAAAAATGTATCCCTCACTTGAGTAAAAATACGGTGGTGTATCAGTATATCAAAAAAATAGGAAAAAGTCATGCCTCACTTCAGTGGTTTGGAGGCCTCCTCACTCGAAAAATAGAAAAAAAGTTATACCTCACTTGACTATAGGGTCGGCCCCGGATGACCTAAACAGAGAACTTAAGAAGAATTGCATGCATGCAGAAGTTAAAGTAAACGGTGTGCATCGTGTGTCCCACACAAATTCGCGAGAAAAGAACAAATGGCCCGAAACTTACTGCAAAGCCCACAATGCACGGCCCACAAGGCAGAATATTTTACCTACTCAGCTCAAATATAATAAAAGAATCTACTAACCCGTTAAAGTATTTTTGTTTCAATTTATCCCATAAACTATATTATTTGCTTCAATTTATCCTCTAATATAACTTATATTTTTATTTCTTCATACACAAGTTGAATTTTAATTTAAACATTGGCATTGTTGTAGCGAACATAATATATGTCTGAAAAATATATTATGACTTTCCGTCACTATTTTTTGATAATGTTGTATCCAAATGATTACTTTATTGATAAATATCCCACCCATCAAAATAATGATAAAAATCATGTGTATATTTTCTTTAACATGCTTTAAGATGTTTTCTTTCAGCTAGCAAAATTTGAAACTAATACCACATTTGTGCCTGGAGAAGTAAAAAGACAAATTGTATTAGGAGGCAAATTAAACCAAGCGACATAGTTTAGGTAGTAAAATGAACCAAGAAATAATTTAGAGGGTTATGTGTTATCTTTGACTAATTTGGACTTTTTCCTAGCTACTTAAATTGGGGAACAATTTAGACGATCCGGCCCCATTAGCCATTATCACATGAAACAAGTCTTTGCCCATCACGCCTCCAATTTAACAAAGCACATACCCTTTGTATGTATATATTGACCTTTGGGACTGATTAATTGATACTCCATCCGTTTCAAATTATAAGTCATTTTGACATTTTTAACTCCAAGTTTGACCACTCGTTTTATTGAAAAATTTATGCAAATACACACAAATTTAAGTTATTATTGAAGAATGTTTAATAAAATAAGCAAATCATAACAAAAAAATTAATATTTTGCATAATTATTTGAAGAAGACAAGCGGTCAAAGTTGAGGCAAAAAACGTTAAATGACTTGTATAATTTCAAACGGATTGAGTAAATGGTTCCCATTCCTAACAATATACACTGTCTATCACGATCGACATGGGCACACGACGTTCCTTGCATTCTTAGAGAAGCGTATCATATCATATTAGTCAACTCTCTCTACGTACCTCGCTGGGAGATCAGTGATGGTTGCGTCTCTCGAGACTTTCATCTCATCATTCTGATAGTAGCTACTGTGGAATATCACAGTATTGGGGGACTTTACATGACAATTTGCATGTTTACGTGCAGATCGTGCTTACACGAGGGAGTGAATGAGAATGAAGATGGATATCTATAGCTTTGTGTCGTGCTCTTGGAGCTCACAGCCGGCAACGATGGCGGCGAGCTTAGCTCTGCCTGGCACAATATAATGGGCTTGGCACCACTGCCAATCAAGGGCGAGCATCTTTGATGCTACATACAAGAGCATCAGATATGCAGGGTACCCTCCAGCGAGATCGAGACCGTGTTCAGGCTGGGAGTGCAATGCACCGTCATCTGGCCACTGACACGGTTGACTGTGGAGGATGTGGTGCAAATTTTGCTCAGGCGAATCGAGCAGACCCTCCGGAAGAGCAGAATGGAATTTAGCATGGAGTACGACGCAGCTCCATTGTAGCTACCATAGCGAGGCTGCTGAACGTAAACGGCAAAGGAAGTATCATTGAAGTGAGCAGTGTGACTTCAACTGGATTTCCTTTTCTTTCTTCCCTTTTTTTTTGGACATAATGGAGGAGCACTGTAGATTCGTTTAAGTAGCTAAGGAAGCATGCCAGGATTAAATAGTTGAGTCCAATTGGATGCTCTTTCCTGAACATAGTCATCACGCTCACTCAGCTGTAATCAGGGAGGATATGACCTCAGCAGGGTGAATTACTGGTGATGTAGTATACAACCTATGTCTCTGCTAATCACTACTGACTTGTAAAGAAAAGAAAAGGCAAAACATCCAACCATCCATCTACAGCGGGGCCATGTAACAGCAGTTTACATGGATCATGATACCGATCATCAGATCACGATACAGGTGAACTGACAATAAATAACACAATGTTTCAAATTGGATACTGCATTTCTGTTTTCACGAAATAAGTACTAAAAAAGAGCTAATCTGATACTATATTTATGTACTGCCGGGCCGGCCTCTCTGTTTCACCTACTGCAGCAATGCGAATTCGGGTTGGGATGTCCCTGTGGAGACGGAGGTGCGCTCGGCTGCCTCGACCCTGCACGCAGGTTCCACTTCCATGGATCAAAAACACAACAATATGCAACTACTATATGCCAGTCGATCAGCTTGTGTACGTAACTGCAGCAAAGTACCTACCTGCTTGTGCAGGCTCAACATGCAGGGTGAGAATGACGATGAGCACCGCTGCCAAGATCGCCAAGCACAGAGCCTGAAAGGAGGGAGACGCCTTCATTTTTCTTTTCTTCCTCCCTACCTGTGCCTGTCTCGAGTATCCCAAGGTGCCTCCTGAATTTGTAGCTATATATAGCCTCCTCGACTGGTCCTGTACGTCGAGTGTTAGGCAATGAAGGCGGCCGCTGGAGGTTGCAGCTTCCGTCAACGATTCAGGGGTGGCGTGCGAGAAGAACCGCGTTTGGTTTGCGCCTGCTGACCTAGAACGGTATGCATGGTGGACTGATCCATCTCTTTTACGTCCAATTTGCCATGATATATACTGAAGAGCTTGACAAGAGATTGCGTGCAAGATTTCCAGGGGCAAGAATGCAACAGGCAAAGGTTACAGCAAGTGATGACTGGCCGAAATTTAATTTCCTCTAATTTTGATGGTGATTTGTGACGCCCGGCCCGCTTCTTGTTTGTGCGTAGTCTTGTTGGCTCTTGAACCAGGAACTTAGAGGTGATCGAGGACCAGATCTTAATTAACTTGCTGTTTCCGGCCTGCGCTCTCAAATTAACGGTGTGCTCCGTCCGCACCGCAGGCGTCTACTTCACGTGTTCGTTGACCTTATTGTCTTGCTAGGAGGAGCTCCAGCGTTCCGTTATCGTATCCACGTCTACGGTCGATGGTGCTCAAAGTCGGTGAACTCAGATGCCTTCTACGGTCTACCCCATGTGTTTGTTGACATTTGCTTTTTCATTAATTTATTTCTGCACCGTCTTGCTAAGTAAGAGCTCCAACTTTGTTCCAGCTGAGCTAACCCGAGTTCCCTCGCCATGGTATGTTTTTGGCTTTGGCCATACCCCACACGATCCACGATAAAAGAACAGCTAACTAAATGGACCGAAACTTACTGCAAGCCCACAAAGCAAAATGAAACGGCCCACAAGGCAGAATATTGCACATGCGCGGTCCGTCTAAAGGTTATTTGAGATCAATCAACTACTAGTTACTTGGCTGACTGTTAGATAGAAATATCTATGAAAAGGCGACAGATTGGCTACAATGTTAATGACGCCCCTCTTTGTTAGAAAGAAACCCTTTCAACTCAAATCCAAATCTTTCATTCAGCCAAACGAAACCCTCTCAACTCGTATACTTAAAAAGAAAAGGAAATTACAGACGATCCGTCCCATAACCCTCAAATTTAACAAAGCAAACACTGTTTATCACGATCGACATGAGTACATGACGTTGCTTGCATTCTTAGAGAAGCGCATCATATCATATTAGTCAACTCTCTGTACCTCTTAGCTCACTGAGAGACTAGTGATGGTTGCTTCTCGAGACTCACATCTCACTCATCAAGCTTATTAATTTAGACCCTTTTCTATTAGGCTTTCGGCACTATGCATTGTACGTGGAGAAGCTTAGATCAGAGGGCGCCACACTCTACACTCCTGAAGAGAAAGCAAGAAGCGACAGCTAGCTTCAGATCGAGACCCAAAACGCTATGTTTAGTTGTGGAAAAAAGTGCTTCTTTTTTCTGAAAAACGCGTTAGGTTAGGGGGATGAATAGGAAAGATAGAAATTTTTTTTTCTAGAAAACATGTTATGTGAGGGGATAAATAAAAAATATTTTTTTAAACTGAACACAACCGAGACTACACCTATACGTAGACTACACCTATACGTACAAAAAAGATGGCCTTTTTCTCCGGCTCCTCTCCATCAAACACGGCTTTTGTTCTCTCTTCCTGATGAGCTTTAGCTTTCGCCTGTGCTGTTGACTAGTACAGCCCAGTTGGTACGGTCATCACGTTAATTTTTTTTTCTAAGCAGCGATATGATGTGATGCCGTTGGGCACAGATCTGAAGCTTTGCTTTCAGTGGCATTCTCTGTTTTTATTTTAGAGTCTGAAAAAAATGAACGGAAATACTTTTATTTTTTTAAAGGGGAAAACTCTGAAATTGTATTCAATTTGTTGCTTTCTATACATTATTTGGATTGGCCTGTCGTATCTGTTGGACCTGGTCTCCTGGAGCAGGCTGCACGGCGAAAACCGGAGTCAGTAACACATTTTTGGTGATAGGTGTGGTGGAGAATCCTGCCGATCGAAACGATTCTGTGAAAGCAGTGTGAGGAAATCAGCGAAGTCTCCGTTCAAAGTCTCCTCATCAATTGTGTGGACTGCTTGAGAAAATGACATCAACAGTTAGCATAAAGCACATTACTTTCCTTCCCCCCTTGTATACAAATTCCGTGCTGCTGCAGCTAGCTTTTACTAGCAATTTTGATTGTAGTTTTTTTTCTACATGTGTGTTAGTAAAGGGATCACAGGAAGTCACGCGGTTGCCTAGGAATGTGATTGTGTCTATTCTTCTAACTTCTTCATGTATGAACATGTTAGACTGGTTTGTCTGTGAGCTGTAATTAGGAGTAGTGCTGCTTGTTAATAGGATTTTCCTTCCTCGGAGAAATAATATACAACAACTAAATCTTATGTAAAAACAACCAAGTAAACTTGTTAAAATGATACTTGTGGACTTTGAAGCCATATAAAGTGCTTTCACGGTGCTCAAGCTATAGTAAATTTATAATAACATCAGCATAGAATGGAGACGTCAAATTGACTGCAAAAGTTCTTCACAGTCGTCAAAATGGTAGAAATTACCAGTGGATTTCATGTTAAGAAATCCAATAAACTCTTGCTTACAGTGGTTTATGGCCAGTGCTCAATTTGACAAGAATGCCCTAGCTAAAGCCACTCTAAACCTAGCTAGGTCTCGGTCAAGCTTCTTTGGCATTTCCAACGCGTCGCCATTTTTCCAGGGTTGGTCCACGGTTTGCTTTGGACTACCTTTTCAGTACTTGTGTTTGTGTCACAGTGTCAGCAATCCCGTTCACATTTCCTACCTGGATTCAGTGATCACACTTTAGGGTGTGTTTATCGTGGGAAAAAAACACTGTAGCATCAGAAAACACTATAGCATTCGCTGGGAAACGTATTTCGTGAGAGAAAAATAGTACAAAGTTAGAATAAATAGTAGAAAGTTGGAGAACCTGAATAGAGCCTTAGTCCTTTTCAGGATTAAGAGGCTCCTGGTTTGATCAGTTGTAGCTGAGCCAGAGCACCAACTTCTTTGACCCGGCATCTGGCGAGACTGCAAATGAAAGCCCGATGCCGATTTTGTAGTTGTACACAAAATGTTTTCACACAAGCCGGGAGGAGTTGCATCATTTGAAACAAAGTTTTTCTTTTTGTCGCTCTTGATGGCTTCATATCACAGTTCTTAGTCAAGAATTGAGAACAAAATCAACAATCACAAAGCTTTATGTTACTTACTCGAAAGTTTTCTCTTGGTTTTATATCAATGTCCAGGGTGAATTACTACGTTACAGCAGTCATATTCTTCTGATCAAGTGTTTAATGTGTGTTCTTGTTCCATGGAATGGCAGCTTCGATGTCCATTTTTCATGCACCACCCATCTTGTTTGTTTAACGTGAAATTTAAAGTATATCATTTTTTACGAAATACTAAGACACACTATCTTTAGCGAAACGTCAGAAGTAAAGTAATTGTTTTTAGCAACGCTTTAAGCTACTTTTCACTTCAGAACTGCTCAATTTCTAGCGGGACGTTAAAGCTGCGACATTTATAGTGGAATTATAAATAAGATACACATACTTATACAGAGTATTCACTCATGATTAGCAAAGATAAATCATACTGTACACGTTTTCGCATGCAAAACAAGAGAACATAGAAGGATGTATAATTCTTCCAGTCTGCCTTTTTTTCTTAGTTTCAAATTTTTTCCAAAAAAATATTATTCATCTAAATTTTTCGTATTCATCTTCCAGTCTCCCACTTACAGGACACACTTCTCAGAACTTAGCTATAATTTTTTTTAGATCTATAATATTTTTTCAGAGAATCTTCTCTAATCTAAATGCACCCTAAATGATGATGACGAAGCAAACCTGCCAAGTTGTCTTCAAAATTCCATTTGTGCAGGTCCCATGGACCAGCCTTTGCTGGCGGGGGCTTCAGCTCAGGGATGAAAACGGCCGGGAACGGTCGGGAAACGGTATTGAAATGCGGAAATGAAACCGGTTGGGTCGGGATTTTCTCATATTTATGAAACTAATAAAAATAAAAACGGTGAAATACGGCTATAAAATTATTTAAAAATAACAATTTTTATGTTTTTCTAAAAACAGGAACGATGAAACAATATCATAGAGTAATACGAAACGGTGTCAGTTCGGACCATATTTTTCCATCCCACTTTCATCCAACATGTTCTCGTACTAGGCCCCGTTTAGTTCCCAAAAGATTCCCCAACTTTTCACTATTCATCCAACTTTTCACTATTTATCCCACCTCTTCTACTCACAAAACACTATTCATCTACAGTGTTTTTTTTATGAACAGTGTATTTTCGAGAAATCTTTCCCCAATCTAAACACACCGAGCATTACGTCATACGTCAGTCAGTCAACGCTGGACCCAACCCAAACCCAAGAGCAGGGGCACCAGAAAAACATCAAGAAAAATTATAAGAAATCGCACCCTCAGTTCTCTCTCAAGAACAAATCCAAGAAGGCCATGGCGGAGCTCACCCAGAACCCCAGAACCTAGAGAGAAATCTCATCTATTCCTTTCCTGCTCGAGCGGTTGAGCCCGTGAAGATCAGCAGGGAGTAAAGGGGAGAAGAAGAACCAAGCGGAAGCGGTTCGATTCGGTAGCTATGGTGGAGAGGAGGTATTGTCCCTGTGCCAGCCATGGCGGCTTCTTGATGCCTGTACTACTTTTATTCTTGTTCTTGTTTCACCACGCGCCCATGGCCGCCGCCGCCGCCGATGCCCCGTCTTCCCCTGAACTGGACAAGACGCAGAATTCCATCATGAAAAATCTCTCGAGCATCGTGGGTATCAACAGTTGGAACTCCACCACACCTGTGTGCAACTGGACTGGAGTTAACTGTTCGCGTTCTGGGTCCGGTTTTTCCATGGTGGTGACCAACATTACTTTGTCCAACTATGACATGTACAACTCCTCCATCATTGCCTACATATGCAATATTGACACCTTGCAGTCCCTTGACCTATCAAGAAATTCCTTTACCGATTTGGGCGACCTATTCTCCAACACTTCTTGCCGCATGAAGGAAGGATTGCAGTCACTCAATCTGAGCAGCAATAGGTTATCTCAACCTCTCAGCAATTTGCCGCGGTTCCCACAGTTGGAAGTTCTTGATTTGTCCATTAATCATTTTACCGGTGGAAATTTGAACACATACTTGAGTTCTTTTACCAACTTGAGGAGCTTGAATCTTAGTTTCAATCATCTGAATGGTGATGTTCCTACCAGTATGGTCAGTTCTTTGGCCGAGTTAGTACTGTCTGGTAATCACTTGAGTGGTTCAATTCCTCTGGGCATGTTTAATTATAAAAATCTTACTCTGCTAGATCTCAGCCAGAATAATCTAACTGGTCCTGTCCCAGATAAGTTCATGAATCTCTCCAAGCTCGAGATTTTGCTCCTTTCAGACAATAGACTGATTGGTGAAATACCAGATAGTCTGTCGAACGTGACAACACTGTTTCGGTTTGCTGCTAACCTGAACAACTTCACCGGTCAAATTCCCAGCAATATTGCCAATTATGTCAGGATGTTGGATTTGAGTTATAACTATCTGAGTGGGAAGATTGCTCCTGATTTCCTCTCACATCCAGGGTTGCAGACTGTTGATCTTACCGGCAACATGCTTGAAGGTGCTATTCCCCGCAAACTGTCTCAAAGCCTCTATCGATTGAGGCTTGGTGAAAATAGGCTTAGTGGGAACATCTCAGACTCAATTTGTGATGGCAAGGGCTTGACTTATCTTGAGTTGGACAACAATCAGTTGACCGGAAATATACCTTCAGAGCTTGGTAAATGCAAGAACCTGTCCTTGTTGAATCTGGCATCAAATAATTTGCAGGGTACAGTGCCTGATGCTATCAGCAGCCTCGACAAGCTGGTAGTTCTAGAACTTCAAAACAACTCTCTCAGCGGGCCTATCCCACATACATTCTCTGGTTTAAGAAGCCTGAGCACAGTGAATCTTAGTCACAATTCATTCACTGGACAGATACCAAGTGGAATTTTCAAGTTTCAAATGCTTTCCACCTTGGATTTGCAAGGCAATGCTATCAGTGGTAATATTCCAATTTCAATCAGTTCATCAAAGTCTCTAATTGAGTTAAATCTGGCTAATAATGCTCTGACTGGTACCATCCCAACAATGCCAACCACATTAAGCACTTCTCTAAATCTTAGTCACAACAATCTCAGTGGATCTATTCCTTCAAGTCTTGGCTCTTTAAGTGAATTAGAGATTCTTGATCTTTCATACAACAGCCTGTCTGGTGAGGTGCCATCTTCACTAGGGAGCCTGCAAAGCTTGACCCAGCTGGTGCTTTCTTATAATGATCTTTCTGGGTCTGTTCCTAGTTTCCGCCAGAATGTGGAAATTAGTACTGTTGGGAATCCTGGTCTTACAAATGGTACAGGAAACAATAATGATACTCCCATTACCGGTAAGAAAAAAATGCACATTGTTGTCATCATCATATTCACCATTGCCGGTGCTCTTGTTGGATTATGCTTGCTTGCTGCTGCTGTTATGATGTTGTTGTCAAAGAGAATCTATCGCGTTGAAGACGAAGGATTACCAGCTGTGGAATCTGTACCTCAAATAATGAATGGCTGCCTCATAACTATGAATAGCATCCACACCTCTGCAATTGAGTTCATGAAAGCAATGGAAGCAGTCTCCAATCACCAGAATATCTTTTTGAAGACCAGATTCTGCACATACTACAAGGCTGTAATGCCTAATGGCACAACCTACTCTGTAAAGAAGCTTAACTCAAGTGATAAGATTTTCCAAATTGGGAACCAGGAGAAGTTTGCTCGTGAAATTGAGGTACTAGGGAAACTGACCAATTCCAATGTCATGGTTCCGTTGGCCTATATCTTGACTGTAGATTCTGCCTACCTAATCTATGAGCATGCATATAAGGGTACGGTGTCCGATTTACTCCATGGTGTACAGTCAGATGTTATAGATTGGCCTTCACGATATAGCATTGCTTTGGGGGTGGCTCAAGGTCTGACATTTCTTCATGGGTGCACTCAGCCAGTTTTGCTTCTTGATCTGTCAACAAGGACCATCCACTTGAAGTCAAAGAATGAGCCTCAGATTGGAGATATTGAGCTTTACAAAATTATTGATCCTTCCAGGAGTACTGGAAGCTTTTCGACCATTGCTGGTACAGTTGGTTATATTCCTCCAGGTAATACTATTGCAGTTCACTTTGCATGCCTGATTTAATCTTGTTGAGAACTGAGTATTTTCTCGCATTCTTTCTTACTGAGTACCTCTTAACTTGCTATATTCTTTTGTTGTTCTTTAGTTCCCCGTAGTAATGTTTTTTCACTATATAATTTCCTCACATATTCTTCCTGTGTCTCAAGAATAAATATTCTAATTACATGCTTAGTTTTGGTGAAAAAATGATCCAATAAGTTTCTTCACTGCCTGTTTTGATGGCGATTGTACCCCTCAGTGGACCATGATACTGTCTAAGGTGAAAGCACTAGTGTTGCTTCTTGGAACTTATTCAAGTGTAGTTTCTTATTTTATTCTCTTAATCTAGTTCCACAGCTTTCTTTATGACACAGTGTATAGTCTATTGCCCAAAAAGAATGTGTTTTCACGCCAAGGAGTGTAATGATAACTGATCAGATCGGCTATAGAGTGGAACTAGATTCTTGATCCGTTTCTCTACAAAATCTTGGAGAATTTAATTTAATAATTTCGAAAAAATTATGAAATCCAAAATATTATACTAATCCTTAATGTTACTGAATCATGGTTGCAGAGTATGCATATACTATGAGGCTAACAATGGCTGGCAACGTTTATAGCTTTGGAGTCATTTTACTGGAGCTGTTGACAGGGAAACCATCTGTCACTGATGGCATTGGATTAGCCAAGTGGGCTCTCAGCCTTTCAGCAAGGCCTGCTCAAAGAGAGCAGATCCTTGACACCAGGATATCAGGAGCTTCAATTGCTGTTCACAGCCAGATGTTATCAGTGTTGAACATTGCTCTCGCTTGCGTTGCCTTCTCTCCAGATGCCCGGCCAAAGATGCGCAACGTGTTGAGAATGCTCTTCAATGCAAAATGAATCATAAGCAGTATGATAGTTTTTTTTCTTTTGGGTGGAGTTTGATCTTATGTTCACTTAGTTTATGGATGCCAGCAATCAGTATACTGGCTATTCTTGTATAGTTCCATAGAAGATAGAACCCTAACTCATGGCAATTAGGTATCTTTTTTGCAGCAACACCATATGGTTTCTATGCTGTAATATTGCCGAGATGGTTATTAGTAAAGGTTACAAGGTCAAGGGTATGCTTACACAAGCTGGTGATACCACTGTTTTGCTATGTGTACTCTGTAGACTAGTTCAGCTAAAGCTTTGCATTAGTCATGGGTAGTTCAACTAGAAGATTAAAAGAGCAAAACTCCCAAAGAAATAGACAGTAAAGCACAATCACAGATCTTGTTGCCCAAATTGAAGCTCGGAGCATGTAATTTCCAGTTTTCACACGTAAATATTTCTATGGCTTTGTTGCTTGCAATTTGTTTGCACAATCACGTTATTATTATGCTTCAACTTGCTTGCGATTTGTAAAATTGTAACACATGGTCATATATTAAAATTTATTTTTGTGCTTCATAGTATTTAAGTGTTTTTCTTTCATATGATAATGCTATCTATCCGTCCCAATAATTTCCAGGCAAGACAAATATCAAATTTGCAATGTTCTAATTCAATGGGGAAATTAATTATGTCATAGGTAGAGATATAAAAAAATTAAATTGTCATAAAAAAGGAAGGAGGATGGGTCAATACATCGATCAGAAAAGGTGAATGACATACAAATCGAAAATTCTACCAAAGATGAAATAGACACCCTTGCATGGTTCCGAATAAATGAAAATCGCGAACAACACAAATGGAGAAGAAATCAACATCATACGAGTAACAATGTGTATTTTAATATAACTATGCGGTGTCTCTCTCTTTTAAGGAAATTGTAATCAGTATCTCTTATTATTTTGAAATAGAAAAATCAGAAAAAAGAGAGAGAAAAAATAGTGGATGAAACCTTGGGCTTGTTGTTGGACTTTGGAGTGGGAGCAATCCCCAAAGCCGGGCTTTGAAGGAAGAGCGACCAGCCCAAGCCTTTCCACCATCGTCGTCCTCGGCTAATCCGCCGCGCCTCCGATACTCCCAAGGCAGCGCCAGCGGCAACAACAGCAGCAGCGAGGGAGGAGCAGCCGCCATCTCCTCATCAGACTCCTCGCAAAGCCTCCTCGGCACGCCCCCCCTTCCCTCCCGCTCCACCGCCGCCCCGCAATGGCCGGCCTACTCCACCTCCACTCCACGCTGCTCCCCTCGGCGTCCGCGCTTCGCCACCGCGCGGGCGCGCCAGCGCCCTCCTCCTCCCGCCGATGCTTCCGGGTCGAGGCCAAGATCCGGGAGATCTTCATGCCGGCGCTCAGCTCTACCATGACCGAGGGTAAGATCGTCTCATGGACCGCCGCCGAGGGCGACCGCCTCTCCAAGGGCGACCCTGTCGTCGTCGTCGAGTCCGATAAGGCCGACATGGACGTGGAGACCTTCCACGACGGCTTCCTCGCCGCCGTCCTCGTGCCTGCGGGCGAGTCCGCGCCTGTAGGCTCCGCCATCGCGCTCCTCGCCGAGTCCGAGGAGGAGATCCCTGCTGCTCAGTCCAAGGCCGCATCCTTCTCCTCCGGTGCCTCCTCATCTCCGCCTGCGCAAGAAACCGCCGCCCCAGAAGCATCTGCCCCCCCGTCATCGCCTCCTCCCCCGGCACCGGTCGCAGTCTCTGCTCCGGCGCCACCCTCTCCTGCAACACAAGGCGGGGCTCGGGTTGTTGCGTCGCCCTACGCCAAGAAGCTCGCCAAGGACCTCGGCGTCGATCTTTTCTCGGTTACGGGGTCAGGTCCAGGAGGGCGAATTGTGGCCAAGGATGTTGAGGCTGCGCTTGCTGCGCCCAAGAAGGCGGCGCCTGTGACTGCTGCACGGCCGGATGTGCCATTGGGCTCGACCGTGCCATTCACGACAATGCAGGGTGCTGTCAGCAAGAACATGGTGGAGAGCCTTGCTGTCCCGACATTCAGAGTCGGGTACACCATCACCACTGATGCTCTCGATCAGCTCTACAAGAAAGTGAGTATCTTTTCACAATTCTAAGAACTTTGCCTTATGAGTTGATGAGTGGATAAAATCATAAAAGAGTAATCTTTCTGCAGATTAAGTCGAAGGGGGTAACAATGACAGCGCTGCTGGCAAAGGCCACAGCAATGGCGCTGGTTCAGCATCCTGTGGTGAACTCCAGCTGCAGAGATGGGAAGAGCTTCACATACAGCAGTAGCATCAACATTGCTGTGGCAGTGGCCATAGATGGTGGGCTGATTACACCGGTGCTTCAGGATGCTGATAAGGTGCAACACTTGGTGTAGTTATTGTGTGTACTGAATACTGATCTCTGTGATGATATGCTTGTTTTAATAAATGGTCATTGTTGGTTTATTCAGGTTGACATTTATTCACTCTCAAGGAAATGGAAGGAGTTGGTAGATAAGGCGCGAGCAAAGCAGCTGCAACCCCATGAGTACAACTCTGGTATTTTCTCCGCTTCATAGACAAACTTGAATCCATAGAAAGTTGTTGCATCTTTTCTATGTTCTGAGTAGATGTTAATTGGTACTACTCAAGTGCATATTGAGTGGGTCCTGAATAACAGAATTTGGTAGATGCTAGATATTGCTTTGGTTCTATACAACTTAGTTGGATATAAGATATGAAAAGTGTGCAAACATGTGTATTTAAGCACTGTGGGTAATATCAGCTATGACACCCTGATACCAGAATGAAGTGCCACACGACCACTGGGATTATCTCAGGTCCTTAATTGTCTGCTTGACACTGGTATACTAGACCTTTGTTAGTGTGTAAACTGTTAAGAAAAATAAAGCCCTGATACTTCCTCTCATTCTTAGCATGATAGCCATATAGTTCTCTTCTTGTGGGGCAGAGGGAAGGAAATGGTGTTTCGGATTCGTATTGTCATACTTGTATTTAGCTTTATGCACTGCCAACTGTGCGCCTAGTAATTAGCCATGCTTTTCTGAAATTGTCTTTTATGCTTCTGGCTTAGCGGACTTTCCTTACGATACCTCATAACTTTCCAGAACAGATATTCAGTTGTTAATCTGAAGATGAAGGGTGAACCAATAATAACTGAATAATTTAAATAATTTCCAAGATTTGTGCTGCCCTTATGTCATATTGTCATGTAGTTAAGAGGAAATCAGTTTTCGTTGTAGACCAATAATCACTGAATAATTTAAATAAGCTTAACAATTTCCAAGATTTGTGCTACCCTTATGTCATATTGTCATATAGTTAAGTCGAAATCAGTTTTTGTTGTAGTGTCGTTAATTTGCATTTCTTAGCCCTGATGTAGATTTGGTGCAGTAATGCCTCTTGCTATCATGTCTATGGAAAGAAGTTTTAAAATCAGTGCCATGATTTGCTTCCACAAATTAGATTTGTGCTACCTAGAATTTGGCATGATTTTTGGTTCTCATGAAACAGTAAAGGGTTACATCATATCTTTTGTCAAATTATATCCATATGTAGTATGCTTTCGTTGGGCATCCCTTCTTTTTGTGAGTTTCTTCTGTATGCCTCTTTAGAATGAAAAGAATAAGCAGCATGACTGACAGCCTTCTTAGCTGGCATGTACGAGATTCATTTGAAATGTCAGCTCTATCAAATTAGCAGACCTAGACCATGACCTTCTGAGATGACATGTACTGATGCTGATGTACGGGATTTGTTTGAATGCCAGCTCTGTCAGATTGGCAGACCTGGCCCAAAATCTGATGCTTGATTTGGGGAATGAGGTGATCTGTCATCGTCTCTCTCCTTGACATTCTTGTTTGGTCTGAGGAATAGAATGGGCCCATCCATCACCAAAATTCATGGGATCTACTCATTGTGGGTCATCCCGTCTAGGTTGAACCGATTCCTGAAACCGAACACCTCAGACCTCACTAATGTGCTGATATTAAAGTTCGTTGATAAACACTTATGTTGTCTCATGGTTATTGTCTTGGCTATAATTTGACTGACGGACTATTAACTTGTTAAGGTTCCTATATTATCTATTTGTTAATTGTTATATCTTTTGCCTTGTTAGTGCTCTGGATAATGAGGACAACAGACATGTATGGTATGACAACTGAGCTATTTGTTTATGCTAATATCTTCTCATGTTAATCTGCAGGCACATTTACTCTTTCAAATCTTGGCATGTTTGGAGTCGATAGATTTGATGCAATCTTACCACCTGGAACTGTAAGAAGAAATTGTTTCCTCCATTTCTATTTTGATATATTGCCGCACACCTTGTGAAGTATATGGGTTTCTGAAAACAGGGAGCAATCATGGCTGTTGGAGCATCAGAACCGACTGTTGTTGGTACAAAAGATGGTAGAATTGGGATCAAGAACCAAATGCAGGTAAATTACTGTTCCATTGGAACCTCTACAGTTTCGTTTTCTCACCAACTTATCTTGAACTGGTGATTTTTTGCTACAATTTGACAATTTGACACCTGATCAATGCATCTAGGTCAATGTTACTGCTGATCATCGGGTTATTTATGGAGCCGATCTTGCCGCTTTTCTTCAAACACTCTCCAAGATTATTGAGGATCCCAAGGATCTTACATTTTAGATATACCCATTGATTGTTTTTCCCAGGACAATCACAATTGGGTGCTTCAGCTCACTTGTCAGTAGATGTGTAGAATGTGGTCTTGTCATGTGCATTAGTGAATTTAAGCTGTCACCAATGTTAGCATCAGGTAACTTGCTCTGCTGGTTACCTTTGCATCATTGGCTTGGTTTTCAATAAATTCTGTTTATCATTTTTTTCTTAATTAATTGAAAAAGGCGTGTAAGGATGGCGGGATGGGTATATTTATCATTTTACTGGAGCTTTCATGGATAGCCGATTTTGTTGAGCTCATCAGTGTACCCATAACCTTGAGATACAAAGAATGAAACGGACCTTGTACCACCCTGTGGTTGATTTCACATGCCTGTCAAACAGGAATATGGTTGATGCCCTTGCAAGGGTGCCAAAATGAAATAATCGGATATGTAAAAATGTGCCTTACATATCTGGTTGTTTACAAGTGAAGTACCATCATCTCTCCCAACCACTTCCCTGATGCCAAGGCTGTACAGTATCTGATATCTTGACCTGTTGTACATTCCAGGGACAGCACTAGACAGCGTCTCCCCTTTTTTGCGCAGAAAGCATTCCTATTTCAGCTCATTGTACTCTCCCTCGTCTCTACTTGAAGGGTTCTCTTAGGTGGCAAGTCCAGCGTCTTGCTTGCTGGCATCGGCAAAATCCTATCCGCCATTGTAGTGGAAGCAAAGCAAAGCCGCCATTGATCATTCTCTCCATAAAAAAAAACCCAGCAACTCTTGTGCTTTCCTCTCAATTCTTCGTAGCCTGCTCGGAAGCCATCCTTGCAAGCTGCCGCAGCAGCGGCATGGCGTCTGACCGTGGAGAGGTCGACACCTCCAGCGCCTTCCGGTCAGTCAAGGAGGCGGTCGCCGTGTTCGGGGAGCGCCTCCTTGTCAGGGAAGGCCATTTCAGGCCAAATGGTGGTGCTGCCCATGGCGACCGTCGTGTTGGCAGAGAGGTGAACCCCAGGACGAACACTATCGCCATTGCCGCCTCGGATGCGAAGCTTGAGCAGAGCAATGGCGTCAGGGTGTCTGATCTTAACCCCAGCGAAAGCTACTCCAAGCCCAGCGTCACCTTCAGCTTCAATGCCAAGCAAGAGGGGAGCAGCAGCAGCAACGACAGCAAGACTGCTTCAAACCAACTGCCGGCGGCGCCGAGATCAGTTTCAGAAGATGTGACAATGTACCTGGTCCCCACATCGCCGCCTTTCTTCGCCTCATCACCATCGCTGGCCAACGATGAAGACGACGACGACGAGCAAGAGCGCAAGGAAGCCGACCTCATGGTCACGAGCTCCATCAAGAAGCTGGAGGAGGAGGCAGCGAGGACGAGGCAGGAGGTGGCGCAGCTCAAGCGGAGGCTTGCCGACATGGAGCTGTCCATGGCGACGCTGAACGCGAAGCTCCACCGCGCGCTCTCCAAGGTGGCGCACATGGAGGCCGACAACGCCGCGGCGGCGCGCGCCAGCATCGAGAGAGGCCACAGGGGCGGCGACATGGCGCTCGCGGTCTGGGCCGAGCGCCGCCGCGACCCCAGCAGGCCGCAGTTGGGGCACCTTCTCAGCCTCGGCGACGCCGACAGGGAGGCGATGGTGGCCGGCGGCTGTGGACGGGCAGTGGCGGCGCCGGCGAGGACGAAGGTTCAGAAGCAGAAGCCGATCGTGCCGCTGGTTGTTCCACTCATCAATGGCGTGCTGTTCTCCAAGAAGAGGAAGACGAAGGACAAGGAGAGCGTGTACATAAAGGAGCTTTACAGCTTGCTTAGGCTGAGTTGATCACTGGCTGTGGCTGCCATGCTAAATCTGTGGATTTACTCGTGCATAATCATCTGCACTGCAGTTACGTATCTAGTGGAGTACCAACTAATGTCAAAATTAGTTTGCATACATAGTTTCTGCGAGTGGACTGTGGAGTGACTATGTGAGGCTGCAACTTTTAAATTGATGTAATATGCATTAGTGTCATTTCTATATTGAAATGAACAACTCGTGTTTCATAAAAAGATGAAATGGAAAACTTATCATGAGCAATAGATGTAATGCAGTTACATACTTACATATTTGCAAATTAGTAGTAAATCTTATTCCATGAAATGCACGGGTATGCTATTATAGGGTGTGTCCTGTAACTGTCGCTCCCTAGTTTTCAGTTACCTTTGGTGGAACATTTCCAACTTCCTCTCGGACATGCGCCACAAGAGCAACGACACCAACAAAGATCAAAACTTTTTGCCTGCCCCATCATCTCATCGGCATCCAAGAACAGGAGATGCAAATTGGTTCGTCGCTGACATTTTCAAGATCATCTGATCTTGCATGATCACTTGATCAGTGGCCTTGGTCCCACTTTGTTGATCGATCAGTCTGTTGGATTTTAATTTTGTTGCGGTTTGATCGGTTCCACCAATTTGGGGATCGATCCCAATCGGAACGGGATCGATGGGCCCGCCGCAGAGGCAGCAGCAGGATCAGGCGCGGCCGGCGGGGAGCGCGTGCGTGTGGGTGGTGGCGGTGCTCCTCCTCCTCGCCGTGCTCGCCGGCGGCGGGTGCCTGGTGCTCTACATGACGCTGCCTCCGGCGGAGGTGCCACAATGGCTGCCCGCGGCAGGGCTCGCGCTCGTGGCGCTGCCATGGGCGTTCTGGATCGCCACGTGTGCGTACCGGTGCTGCTGCTCGTCGGACGCCGCGGCGGAGGGTGGCGCACCGCCGCCTGCCGTGGCGCGGCAGCCGTCGTCGAGGAAGGCCGGCGTGGCGTCGGCGCCGAGCAGCAAGAGCATCAGGGCCCCCCGCAGCGCCAGGCACGCCACCGGCGACGGGGCCTCGCCGGCCTCGGGGTCCCCCACCGCCAGCAGCGCCGCGTGGCGCGTGCGGTTTGGGGATACCACCGTGCTCGGGGAGGATAAGGACGACGGCGGCGGGTCGTCGGTGCACTCGAACGAGAACGAGGAGGCGCCGCTCGCCTACAAAATGCAGCCGTCATCGTGATGATGGCTTCTTCCAACTTCCACACCATGTAGTTTGTTCAGGTAATCAAATCCTATCCGAAGATCACTGTCCCATGAAGTAGGCAAGCAGCAGGGATGTAGAGATTGATCTTGTGCTAGTTATTCGTGATACATTAAGCTCTCTGTTTTTTTTTCTTGTATTCTGAAAATGGTTACGCGAGATAAAATGATATCTCAAATGCATATATAACCTAGGTAGATTAGAATCAAAATGGTTCTGACTTCTGACAGGAAAATGGATGTATGTTTTGCAGCGTTGTTAGGACGACGTCAGGCGCAAGTGATCTTCAGACGCAAACGCAGCTGAATGAGGGAGCAACTGTCATGCATATAGCCTTACTGCCTCTGCATCAAGCCAACATCCGTGAAGCACTGTATGCATATAGGTAGAACGCAGAGCAATATTCTGCAGGCCCGTTTAGTGTAGTGTAGGTACGCTCTCTTTAGCTGTTTTATCAGAAGCCAGAAAGGAAAATTGATTGTGAAGCAGAGAATAGGGTCAGTTCGTTGTTTCATGTATGAAATCTCTTTCTTTTTATAGAGGAATGTCGGCAGAGTCAGTGCTGCATAATTTCTTTCTTTTTTTTGAGATGGCTGTGCGGCATAATTTCGACGGAGGAATGGAAGATTATATTGAGCATGAGCAAGTTTTGCAGCATCTAAATTTTCCCAGGTCTTTGCTGTGTCAAATTGCCTGAGCTGGAGCCCAGCAGGCCTATGACAGACAGTGTGTGGCCATGTTCTCCCACTAACGGGCCTCCACTAAAAAAACTAAGCCCACCCATTCTCGTCGTCTTCCATACCGCCGCTAAAGATTGAAGGGGACGCTGCTGATCGCGCAAAGCCGCAAACTTGCCAGGCCGATTCCGACCAGGTTTCGATGTCGATCCCGACGGCGCTATTTATTAAGCGGCGCCGCGTCCGCTCGCTCCTCGGTCCGTCGCGCCGGTGGAGGTCGTCCCTCTGTCATGGCGAGGAGAAGCAGCGGCAAAGGCTCGGCCGGCCGAATCCTTCTCCGGCACCGGGCGCTGGCGGCGGCGGCCCGCCGTGTGGACCGGATAAGCGCCCTCCCCGACGACCTCCTCCACCTCGTCCTCCGCCGTCTCGACACCCGCTCGGCGCTCGGCACCGGGATGCTCTCTCCAGGCGGTGGGCGCACCTCCCCCGCGAGCTCGACGCCCTCGATCTGAGGCTCGCCGACATGCTCCCGCCGCGCTACCACCGATGGGTCCACCTCTACAACGACGCCTGCAGCAAGGGAACACTCCGCCACGCCGTGCGTCTCCAAATCGTGCATAGCATCAGGAGGTACGAGCGTCGAGCGATGCGCGCATTCGCGAGCTCCACGGTGACGAGCTTCTTACAAGGACCTCGCCGGAATGTCAAGGAGCTGAGGCTCGACTTCGTCGTCACCGGCAACACTGGCTGCGTGAACGCGCTCGTCGCGGAGGCCATGGATGCTTGGGGCGTCGAGGACCTCGAGGTCGTTGCTAAGTCGACATTCACCCGACGAGATGGCATCCACTTGTTCCCCAGCCATGGCCTGTGCGAACAGCCCCGTCTGTCGTGCCTCCGAAGCCTCAAGCTCGGAGGCTGCACGCTGCCGTCACTGCACGAGTACAGCAGGCTCAGTGTGCTCGTCCTTAAAGGCATACCGAAATCGACGCCTGCGGCAGCCTACGAGGGCATCTTCACCTTGTGCCTCCAGTTGCGGGTGTTCCACCTCATCTCCTGCGGCTGCATAGCCTTGACGTTGGTGGCGGACGCCCCGAACTCGGAGATCAGAGAGCTCGTGCTGGAGGATTGCATATTCGGCCGGCTCTGGCTGAGGGCTCTTCCCTGCCTCGAAAGGCTAGCATCCGGATGTGGGGTGGTGTTCGAGTCTAGTAGCTCGTTTCCGTGCCTCAAGCAGTGGAACCTCACCATGCACCTCGGTATCGAAGGACAAGGCCAGCATCTGAAGTTGGAGCTCGACACATTTCTCGAATGGACACCGGACAACATCACGGACCTCGTTCTCCGCCTCGCCGGTCCTTACAGGTGGGTCGTGGCATCAAGCTCCCCATCGGCACTCTTGCCTCATCTGAGGCGGCTCCTGGTCGCTGATGTGCCTTCGTCCTGGGATGCCACATGGCCCCGTCTTCTTCTCGTGGCCCCGTCTTCTTCTCGAGATGGCGCCTTCTCTCGAGAGCCTTCACATCCACATTGCCCCATGTAGTGGGCTAGAGCTTGGGGAAGAAATAGAGTGGCCACCCACCAAGCTCGGGCGGCATCATCACTTGAAGGAGTTCGTGGTGGCTGGTTATGAGGGAACAACGAGGCAGGTTTTCCTTGCCAAGTTGGTTGTGGGAGCATGCACGGCGCTGCAGCTAGTCGCCATGTTCAAGAACGGGTATGCTCGGGAGGACAAGGGGGGGCGCTGGGGCTGGGAGATGGCGACACAGCAGCGACACTTGTGGACCAGCGAGGAGAAGGAGAAGGTGCTGAAGCAGGTCATGGATGGGGTTCCTTCCTCTACTACTCCTGTGCAAGTAGTTCTAGGCTGAATTGCTTTTCACAGCAGGTGATTATGATTCCATATCTTTATTTTGTTCCATGTTAGACCCCTACACTAGTGGTGTTTGTTGGTGGTTATTCTACCTCTTTACTACAGTCCATGCATTTTCAAATGAAATGAAATAATGTATCAAAAGAAGTTCGCTTTACTCCCTCTGTATTGCGGGAGTCTATTTTAACCCTCTTGAAGTATGCTTTACTTAATCCTCCTGATTTTGTAATGTCATCTCACGCCACCTGTTTTGCTAAACAAATTTTGTATTGCCATGTACTTTGCCAATTCTCAGGTCTGTCTCTGCTCTGATGCTGCAGCAGCAGGCAGGCTTGAACCCAATACTTTCTGTCACACCAAATGTTCCACCGTCCCGCGACTTCCATGACACCAAGTATCCTAGATTGAGCAGGTCATATGCACATATGAGCTCTTTAACAATGACATGATCCTCGAGAACTTCTATTCATTTTCTACATCCAATTCTGCTGACAATGAATATTGGTTCCAACCCCTGTCCACCGAGAGGTGCACCGAGGAAGCCATCATCACAAGGAGGGCAAACGATAATAATAAGAGTAAATGAGCTTAGTTTGGTGAATGGATCATAGATATGGAACTCATCGACCAATTTTTCAACAATGAAGATGCTTGTATTATTGGGAAAGACCCACAGGGAAGGTATGCAAGATGTTGTGAAGATGTGACCCAAAAGGTGTACTCCTGGTGAAGTAGGCATATGAACATGGAATTGGAATTCAAGATAGAGGGAACGACAAGGCGTCAAAGTCCAACGGAGCAAGTGGAACATGATATGGTTCAAGAAATCAACTTTTGCCCCCCTAGACAGTCTTCCTGGTCAATGTTTCTTTTTTGTGAAATTGGGGATGTAACAATAATGGGCTATTAAAGAAGTATATCAAAGTCCATTGTCCACATATGGCTTCATTCAGACCTATCTTGAGGTACTGGACCTGGTAGCTCCAAACTCTGAAGCAGTAGATTATTCGTGCTCTCAGTTCTACATCAAGACTGATAACCCAAGATGGTTTCTGCCACCAGCAGAGGTTTTGGAAATTAATGTTGATGCTGATCTGTCAATGAGAGGAAACGAGGGCTATGCTGGTGCTATTTGTCTTGATGCCGCAGGTAATTCTGTGGCAGCCAGTGTTATGATTTGGGATGAGCTCACAGAGCCTGTTCTATTGCAATTGCTGTCATGCAAAGAAGCTCTGCATTCTGACAAGTTTTTCTGGCCTTATACTAGGTGAAGTTCTTGGCGGTGATCACTGAGGTTGAGGCCAGGTTGCATTAGTTTGAGGTAGAGATACACCATGAAAGATGGCAAGCGAGCGTGAATGCCCATGAAAGATGGTCATCCTGTTTGGTTTCTTAATCCCCTTCTTCTGTAGACAAATTATGGATACGCACGAAATCTACTTTCAACTTGTAATTTAGTGCTACCTCCTCCGTTCCAAATTATAGGTTGTTGATTTTTTTTTTACCCTAACTTTGATCGCTCATCTTATTAAAAACAAATTATGCAAATATAGTAAAATTTAAGTCGATTTTGAAGAACTTTGGTTAATAAAGCAGGCTATAACAAAAAAAAACATGGTATTTTGCAACATTTTTTAATAAAACGAGCGGTCAAACTTGGGCTCTAAAAAGTCAAACGAATTACAATTTGGATTGAACAGAGGAAGTACTACATTACAAGTTCTTAAAATATTTATGCAAAATCTCACTTTTTTTGTATGGATTGCTTTATTAATCAAAGTTGTTCAAGAATAACTAAAATTTGACTATGTTTGTAAATTTTGTTTTGAATAAAACGAGCGCTAACAATTTGGAATTTGGAATGTAGGTAGTGTATAAGAGATAAATACAAAAGAAGAAGCTGAATAATCTTGTTTTGTTTTTATTTTGAGGGGACTGAATCTTCTTTGCAGCCCACCGCGTCCATCTACCCAGACAAGCCCACCAGGCCCCTGCGTGACACTAACGGGCCTTCATCCACTAAGAAACCTAAACTAAGCCCACCCACTATTTACCATCGCGCCGTCTCGTCTTCTCCCCCACCGAGCAGTCAGCGCCGCCACCCATTCGAAGACAGACAACGCAGAGCCTGTCACTCTACTCCCCAACCGCCGGCCGCTGCCGCCGTCGAACACTGCGCTGCGCCGGCCGCCGCTCCTCTCGCACGCCTCTGCTTCTTGCCTTCCTCCACCACCTAGGCTGGCTCGAGGAGTCGGTCCCCCACTCTCACAGTCCCTGCGTCTGAGGCGCGCTCCGTGCCCATTTCCCCCAACCCCACAGACTCCACACACTCGCCGGCGGCGGCGCTCCTTTCCCACCCAGATCTTGTCATCGGAGGTTCCGTCCCTACTCCGACTACTCCGATTCGGAGCTCGCTGATCCGCGCAAAGCTGCGAACTTTCTTTCCGGGCCGAGCCCGAACAGGTTTCGATGTCGATCCCGACGGCGCTATTTCTTAAGCGACGCCGAGGCCGCGAGCCAGGCGCGTCCGCTCGCTACTCGGTTTGTCGTGCTGGTGGAGCAGGTCCCTCTGTCATGGCGAGGAGACGTGTGCGCCGTCCGCTGGGGGCCGGCACATCACTCGTGGCGAGGAGCAGGGCGGGTCAGATCCTTCTCCGGCGCCGGCCGCTGGCGGCCTGCCGTGAGGACCGGATGAGTGCCCTCCCCGACGACCTCCTCCGCCTCGTCCTTGACCGTCTCGACACCCGCTCGGCGCTCGGCACCGGGATGCTCTCCAGGCGGTGGGCGCATCTCCCCCGTGAGCTCGCCGCGCTTGATCTGAGGGCCGTCGACATGCTCCCGCCGCGCTACCACCGATTGCTTGGCCTCTACATGGACATCCGCAACAACGCAACTGTTCTGCACTACAGATCCGGCACTCTGCCGAAGCTCGCGGTAGACATCAGGAGGTACGAGCGCCGCGCCATGCGCGCCTTCACCAGCGCCATGGAAAGCTTCCTGGAAGGACGACCTCGCCGGAGGATCAACAGGCTGAGCCTCGACTTCTTCACCATCGGCAATGCTGGCTGCTGCATGAACCGGCTCGTCGCGGAGGCCATCGATGCTTGGGGCGTCGAGGAGCTCGAGGCCGTCGCTAAGCCATCGTTCAATCGACAACAAGGACCTCCTCATGGACAAGATGGCATCCACTCGTTTCCCAGCCATGGCCTGTGCAAGGAGCCCCGCGCGTCACGCCTGCGGAGCCTCAAGCTCGGAGGCTGCGTGCTCCCGCCGCTGCACGAGTACGGCGCGCTCACCACGCTCATCCTGCAAGGCATACCGGACTCGACGCCTGTGGCGGCCTATGAGGGCGTCTTCACCTTGTGTCCCCAGCTGCAGACGCTGCACCTCATCTCCTGCAGCTGCCGCACCAGCAGGGGCGTATCCTTGACCGTGGTGGTGGACAGCCCCGGCTCACAAATCAGAGAGCTCGTGGTGGACAAGTGCAAATACTTCCGAAAGCTGGTGCTCAAGGCCCTTCCCTGTCTCGAGAGCGTCGATTCAGAGCAGAGTGTCCTTCGAGTCTACTAGCTCATTTCCTTGCCTCATCCAACGGAACCTCACCATGGGCTTTGGTGTGGGGCTACTAGGAGTAGACTGGCGTCTGGAGCTGGAGCTCGACGACATGTTTTTTGATTGCACCCGGGCATAAGGAGCCTCGTTATCCGCTTTACCGGGCCTGAACGATGGATCGTGCCTTCGAGCTCCCCGTCTGAGTTCTTGCCAAACCTGAGGCGGCTGCTGGTTGCCGACGTGCCTTCGTCCTGGGACGTCACATGGCCTCGTCTTCTCCTCGAGATGGCGCCTAACCTCGAGATCCTTCACATCCACATTGACATTGTGCATGGCGAGGAGGAGGTGCCTGCGGATGAAGAGATACCCTGGTCGTTGGCCAGGGACAGGGAACTTCGGCCTCTGCATCACTTGAAGGAGTTCGTTGTGGCAGGTTTTGAGGGAACGGCGAGGCAGATTTACCTTGTCAAGTTTGTGGTGAGAGCATGCACGGCGGCGCTACGACTAGTCGCCATGTTCAGGAATGGGCATGTTCGGTACAGGGGGCACTGGGACTGGGAGATGGTAAGGCTGCAACACTGTTCGTGGAGCGATGAGGATAAGAGCAGCGTGCTCAAGCAGATCATGGATGGGGTTTCTTCAACTGCTCATGTTCAGTTAGTTTTAGGCTAAATGCAATTTTCTATTTTGCAGGCCTCCTTTAGTGTTGAATGCTTTTATTTTATTGGATGTAAAAGCGAGGCCCCTATCATGTGTCACAAGTGGAGTGCTTGTTGGTGGTCGTTTCTCTGTACAATGCATCCGTTTTTCAATGAAAATAAGATGGTCGTTTGATTTTCCATGCCCATCATTTATTTTGGCGCTGCATGTGCGTATGTTTGGCATCTAGTTGGAGTTATCAGTTATCACAAGTAGACTTTTGTGGTTGTTTGAGATATAGCATTTTTTAGTATAATGTATAATCTAACATTGGACTAATGTTAAGCAGGGTATGATGTACCGTTGTTCTTGAACATATAAACCTTTAATTTTTGTTTTTTTAGTATACTGATAATCTCCACGAAGATTGGACTGATGTTAAGCAGGGTGAGATGTACCTCTGTTCTTGAACATATAAGCCTTTAATTTTATTTTTTAGTATGCAGATAATCTCCACAAAGATTGGACTGATGTTAAGCAGGGTGAGACGTACAGTACCTCTGTACGTGAACATATAGGCCTTTTAATTTTGTTATTATACTTATTAGTATACATAAAATCTCCACCAATATCGGACGGTTAAGTAGGGTAAGATGTACCTCTGTTCTTGAACATATAAGCCTTTAATCTTGTTTTTAGCCACACATGTAGGTCTCTGTTCTTGCTTTTGCGGTATCATTACCCTTGTGTCGTAATGGCGTTCAAACTAAGCTTGTTCTAATTTTAGCATATCTAGATATGTCCATCCAAGTATTCAACTTATCCTAGCAAATTAAGCTTGTTATATAAGGAGTAAGGTTATCCCAGAACACATGAAGAAATATTTGTGGTCATTCTGCAACCGATTCTGAATATTATAGTTTCATAGCGCAAGAGGAAACAAAAATGGAAAATATTCTAGAAGTCTGGAAGGATAAGGGATACTACAACTACAACCAAGAAAAGTTTATATTCCTGGAATTTTTTACTGAGTTTTTTTTCTGAAGTTAAATTTTAAAATATTTTTAGTCTGGAAGGATTATTGTCGTTTCATGATTGTTTGAGTTAGGACTGCTAGTCTAAGATTGAATGGCTTTAGTCATGATGTATAGTATCTATTTGCAAATTGCTATAGATGCTAAACTGTCTGATGATTTCTCCTGACCTGATCGCTTGATTAGCATATTGGGTGAGAAAGACAATGCAGCGTTTATCTTGGGTTGCTATCCACACTGCACCCACCACAATAATAACATGAGCACGTTACGTCCATTTTCTTTTCTTTTCCTTTTTTTTTTCAAAAAATGTAAGGCCCATTCTGTATAACATTCAGGTATTCACACCAATAAATGTAATGAATTGACTACTATAGGTTCACCAGGTTTATGCATATGTTGTCATGGCGCTGAGCACTGCTATACTGCATCCTTTGCGTGACATTCAGAACAGAGAATGGAATTGTGCCATTACACCGAGTCTGACCTCCCTCCACCCGGAGATTGAGGACTTTTTTTTTCTTTTTGAAAGATCCGGTAAGTTCTGGCTTATATTAATAAGGAGAATAGAGTTTAATGCACAAGACGCGCTGCTACGTAATCCTGGTCAAGCAGACTGCTCAACCGAGGTTTGCACTTTGCAGTTCCTAGATTCGTTTGGCTTAGAGATAGCATTTGCTAACTGCAAACTGAGACCAGAACTCCGTCATTTCACGATGACAACACTTCGAGCTACTTTCTGAGTGAACTGTACCAAAGGGTGCAGACTGCTGAGCAGCTGCCGTATCATTACGGTAATACATAATGTTTCATTCAGAGTTTCAGCAGACGAACAAAAACTACCGAACAGAGGGCATCTAGGAACATATCCCAGTTTACCTACCTTTTCCAGGGTCCTACATTATATCTGCTTTCAGTGGGATTTTTTTTTAAAAAGTGATACAGCATTTTTCTATAATTGATAAACATACTACCATACTTCATACAAGATCATTAACTCAATCACAATGCGGAGGCAACCATGCTAATGCCCCTTCATATTTTATTTACTATAGAAAAAGGAAACCCATTTTACACTCCCATAAGCTGGCATACAGTCATTCGAGTTTGGCATGATTCCCACTCTGGCAACTTAATCGACATTTCACAGATCGGTAAATCAGTGTACACAGAGGAGTAGCCCTGCAGCAAACTTCACAGAATTGGTATATAGTATCCTCTTAGCTCACCTTTTGCAGAATTGAATAGTAAATGTAGTTTTCTTGTTATTTGGTAGCCTACAAAAAGATGCTGCCACTGTTGCATCCTTACAGCAAATAAAATAATAAAAAGATAAGCAGAATCTCTATATATATCCTACTTAAAAAAGAATGACTGGGGTAGTAGTCGACCACCAACCTTGCGCGACCGCGAGTCCCCCTCCCGTCCGTAATGGTGAAGCCGAGAACCCCCGTTGCCCCAACTAGCGCCGCCCCTCCTCGCCCCCAAATCAACGGTGCGCCGCAGATGGACGGGGACTCCACCCTACACGCGCCTCCTCGTGCGCTGCCCCACCTCACCGCCAAATCGACATCTGCGTCGCCCATCCCCATGCGCCGCCGCGATATCGACGTCGCCGGCTGTCCGCCGCCTCCTGCGCCGCGTGGCCACCTCCTTGCTCAACCCGGCTGCCGTCCGCTATCACCTGCGACAAACCCGGCGGACGTCCGCGTCCGGCGTCCCGGCTCCCGTCCGCCGCCGTCAGCTTCTGTCAAACCGATGTCTCCCGTCCGCCTCCCCTTGCGCCGGATCTCGTCTGCTGCGCTGTGTGGACGCCCCGGCGCCCCGGCTCCCGTCCGACGCTGCCCGCCCCGGCAACACCACCCCGTGAAGGACATCCTGTGCCGCGTGGCCGACGCGGCCTCCCGGCTCCCATCCGACGCCGCCCACCCTGGCATCACCACCCCGTGAAGGGATGTCCTGGTAACTCTCATCTGCATGCCTCCGATGCAAACAATTGTGCTTCAAAATCAGGTCCAAAGGATAGATCTTTATCCATCCCATTCGATGCACAAATAGCCAGCGAGATCTACTGCCACCATCCTGGATGTAGTTTCAATCAAGCACATGCTTCCTGCATCCATTTGAGCAGTCCTTGTGGACTGTGGTGGCCACAGAGCATAGAAATTGTTTTTCATTCGTATAGATAAAGACATATTTGATTACTTCAATAGAAAAATTCTTGTAGCGTGAACAGATAAGCTATGAAACTGCAGGGTATGTGAATATAACACATTGTATCCCAATTCAGTTGCAGACATCTCATATTAGGTCAGCAATGGAAGACGTGAAGTATATTAAATTGTATTAAAATGAGAAAAGTGGCACTTTGGATGATTAACCTCTTTATAAATTTCTTAATCCAAATATATGATTATTTATGTAGGAAATGATAATGTGAAAGAACGAGTAGATTGGGGAGATCACTGCAGTGACAATTGAGTTGAAGAGGTGAGAACATTTCATGATAATGATATGAACACTGCTCCCAGGCCACCAGGCATTTTGTTCCTGCCTATTGCAATGTAAATCGATAAAGTATGAAAAATATTTCAGTCACCTGTTTGGTCTTCTATCAGGGTAACATAAATGGTATGTACTCCTAAAAGGTGTAGCAAAGTTGTATCCTGGATGACAGACAATCTATATAACTGGACATCCTCATGGAGATTATGCCATGCAATCCCCGAATTGCTATGAATCATAACATCCTATTTTTACTCTCTCCTTTTCCCCAATACTATGTATGAGTCCACTACATCTGAATAGAGCTTAGGAGGCCCAACTATCAACAAAAGTCGATTTGTCATTCAAATATCATAGTCTAATTAAATTTACACGTATATTTGAATTTTAATTAGATGCATAATTTTCTCTTGTAACTTACAAGAATTTGTTCATTTAACCCTAAACCCGATATTTCTGTTTTTTGTGCTTGTTCTTGACTTCAGAATATTCAGATTCAGATGAAAGGGCATTGGTACTACAGAACACACGTGTGATGTTGCTTGTTCATACTGCAGAAATGGATCTGCCTAGTACCACTGAAAGGAGTGAGGAGCAACATCACACTGCCACTTCTGTTGAGGATAGTGTCCTCGAAAATGAGCTTCAGGACCGTACGCCACCTCATGATGTTCATTCTATCACCACAGATTTTATATCCAGGAATGAAGCCGACGAGATGAAGCAAGGTATTCTCTCTCCCTCTTCCTCCGATATCTTCCAAAATTGAAGCTCTTGAAAATCTTCGCTCAATCCATGCTTTTCTCCATCTAATATCTTCTAAATTACAGCTATGGAAAAGCTCCGGTCCCTTTGTGTGGTCCTGGGAATAAAGTACAGTGCAAAGTTGGCAGAATTTGGGTCTGCAATCAACAAAGATAGACTCAGTGATGCTATACGGTTCCTAGAGACCACAAGGGACACAAACTTCAATGAGGTGATTTATCATCCTGTGTATTAAGATTGATATTGTTGTAGACGTCTTCTTTGGTAGGAAACTTGCACGTGGAAATAAAGGGATGCCGTCCACAACTAATTAGCTATTGTTTAGGGATCTTTTTGATTGAAGATTTGGGGCGCTGACCAGGTCTAGCTGTGGTCGGCATGTTTTTAGGCGTCAGTTAAGATACTATCTATATTAGTCCAGTTTTAGGGAGGGTTAGGCAGGCAGAAAGATAATCCTTGGAAACTCAGAGCCTCCTCGGGAGGGCGAGTGAAGGTGTTATCAATCTGCTAATCATTCCTCTAATTCTCTCTCATTGAATAAAGCAAGCCATATCAGATATTATTTTATTTTCTGTTATTACCTAGATTGAATGTAATACTTATTTAATTATTAATGATTCGACTATATGATCACAGCTCAAAAGCATTTCTCTAGAGATGATAAAAGAATGGAAACTCTCCAGGGCTTCATTTAAGAGAATGGAAAAATTTGCTTGAATCCTGTACATCAAAGATGCGGTTGATCCAGAGGAGCTGACTGTTGAGAACATGTTGTCCACTGCCCGGGTAACTGGGGCAAGAAAGGAGGTTGAAACTCTAAAGAAAGAAAGAGCTGCTCTAATTAGTCAAAGATATGCTGCCAAAAGGAATAAACTGCTACTCCTGCTTAAGAACACTCATATGACCGCCAAAGAGATTGACTTCAGCCTGGAAAAAAAAGGTAAAGTGTATTCATTATGAACTGTACATCGTGTATTTGTGTTCATTATGAACTGTACATTGACTCCTGCTCAAGAACACTCATACTCCTGCTAGTTAATGAACTGTACATTGTGTATTTGTGTCCCAAGAATCTCACAAACAATGAACATCTTTACACCTACTATGTGTTAATAAGCAAATGGCATGTAGCCATGTGCAGACACATAAAAAAAATTTAATTTGTTTCACTAGTAGCAGGTGTCAAAATCATAACAATGGAGTGAATGTTCATCTCTATGGAACATTGATACTGCAAATGGTTTTGGAGGGGAGGATACTAGTTGTTCAAATTAGCAAGATTCAACAAAGTTGTTATTGCTCGCTCAATATTTTCTCAACTGCTCTTACTCATGTTGTGTTTTCTCTTTCCTTGTATTTTCTTGATTAAATGTCTACTACAGCATTGTCAAAATTAATTGAAGGTCTGATGCCGTGCTTGTTACTGAATGGAAGTTTAATAACTGAAAGTTAGCCATTATAAGAAAGAACAGGTATTTTACAAAATGTAATTGACAAACTGCAGAAATATATTGTTCAAAATCAAACTTACAATAATTGCAAAGGGGGTGCAGACAATGAGAGCAATTTCTGATATGTACGCATACAAGTTTGTGCTATCCATGTCTCTGTGACAAAGGAGAACAATAAGGAAAGAAGTTAGCGAATAGGATCTGCTAAGAATTTAGAGGGACAAGTGAGTGCAAAAATATTAGGATTTAGGCACAGGAGAGAAACCATAGCCTTCTTCGAGTAGATGCTCCGGTAGTTGAAGGAAATACTTGAGATCATGGCATTAATGAAGCCAGTCCAGTTGAATGAGAGTTTAGTGAGGGATGCTACCGAGACACCTGATCATTTTGAAACAGAATAAGTACAAATTCACAGGATTTATTGAGATATCTTAATAAAAAGATCAGTTTGAAACAGTTTATAATCCAGGTGTTATAACTATTTGAATCGCAAATCTTTAGGTATGATCCAGTCATTTATGATGTCAAGACAGAGCATTGCCTAGAATGCTGACAACGTTAACAGCTTCTTAACATATATACAACTCCGTCAAAATAAATGACACCCCAGCAGGTGGTATGACCTGAACTCCTCCACCCCTCAAAGAAAACCCTGAACAGCACTGGCACATCGACTCTACAAGATCTACATCAGTCCTCTGTACCAAAGAGCTACCAAAAAAATGCCAAGTTGGACCTTGTCTTGAATACACTAGTCGCAACTAAGTGCACGTTTATACAGCTAGCACAAGAAGTGAAGCGGAAGCTAGGATTATACTTACCTACAACGAATGGAACAAGAGACATCCAGAGTGTCAGTGGAACTGGTTGTCCAAGGACAAACTGAGAAGCAGCTGCATTGACAAATGGCTCCAGAGCTGTGTTCCAATTTGTAAAACTGGAAATATATTAGCACAGAAAACAGGAGATAGAGAGATTATAGTAATAAAAACAGCACATCATAGAAGCACCTTTAATAGTGTGGGCAAATGAGACAGCTACAGCACCTTTAATAGTGTGGGCTACACCCCTGGAACTGATTTCAATTTTGTAACTCTCCTTTTTCTCTCTTTTTTTCAGTGGAAGAGGTAGACTTCAGGTCAGAGATAAGGAGCCTGAAAAGAAGGATCACAAGAGTTAAAGCACTCGCTTCTCAGAGAACGGAGCTAGTCCTTCGCGTCAAGTTTGTTCTAAAGGCCAAATCAATGGAGGATCTAGAAGGTAATGGCTGTTTTTTTTACTGTCAAGCAGTTTTAATATCAGTTCTAATATTTTTTTTTACTGTCAAGCAGTTTTGATAGCAAATGCTGAGTCAGCGGCGCGGGTTCTGGAGAAGTGGATGGAGATGAAGTTACTTATGATGGAAAGAGCATAAGTGATACATTGGATGTTTACCGAGAAAGGTATATTGCTTCTGTGGAGAAAAAGAAGAAGAAAGCAGCTTCAAGTGTAAAAGGGTTGCCAACCATGAGATCTAAAAACCTGCGGACTGGGAGAACAAGGAAAGGAACACTGTACAAGATGTGGTAATGTCTTGTCACATCTGTCTCATCTTTTTTTTTTTCTCGAATACATCTGTCTAATTGAACTGTATTTCCATGTGACTATGTGAGATATAACCAGAAGTAGTATTTTTCATGTGAGATATAACCAAAAATAGTATTTTCCATGTGTGATATAACTCCAGAGATTTGGCGAGTCGCAATCAAACTTGAACTGGAATAAGTAGGCATATACACTTGTTATACCCAAATTTAACAAATAAAAACTGGGCAAATGATAGCAGTAGTATTGCACTTATGAAGGCTGCAAATAATGAAATAATAAATACCACAACAATGAAGCTCTATAGTTCACAGCAATGATATGACAAACCTATGCTAGTCCACGCTATCATCAGAATACGTCAAGTTTTAGGCAATCTAGTTGTTCTGTTAAAACATGTAGCAACATAGTTTCATGGATGAAAAAAAATACCAGCTGCACTGAATTATTCCAAAACCAGCACGGAAGACAAATTAATTCTAGTACCCTAACTCACTATGTCTATCACAAAATTCATCTCTGGGGAAGGCAATGTGCCTCTTCATTGCCAGCCCATAATTAAGCACTCCTTGTTTGAACTCTGCACTTGCCCAAAAAGTCATGCCAGTTTTAAATACAGGTAATGGAGCAGTGTCATTAAACCTAAGGAATATGCCTGTACTTCTGCGGCAAATAATATCAGGACCCTTATCATCATCATAATAGGCTTCTTTCGCTTAAATCAAAATATGGTGTATCACTACATGTGTCCATATCTTCATTAATAGGTAGCTGTGTTACTTGATGTCCTGCTTCTACTAAGGCTTCGTAAATTTCCTCCCGCCCTTTGATCCCTTCCGTCACCATCCTGTCATTTCTTCTACACTAATTGGTCTCATCTCTTCTGAATTTTCTGAATCTTCATCCTCCCATTCATTCAGAGGGATATGCAATAGTTATTGGAGAAGAAAGATATGACCTGGTCATCTTTTCCTGAATCAGACTCTTCCTCCTCTTGTGGTTGATACTCTGAATCACTCTCACAATCCTCGCTTAAATTTTCATGGGCAACCTCTGCAAACACATCTACAATAGCACCATTTGTGATGCATTGTAACATGTTAGAGCACGTTTTGTCATTATTGATAGATCTCAAACGATGGACGAGCTCTTTTTCAGGAAACAACCAGCCCAAAAGAAAAAAGAATCTTTGCAGAAAACAATCAATCTGTTGGTGCTATTGTGGAATTTTTTTTCCTTCCTGAAGTGACAATAACAATCACCTGATGGGTCTAGCTAGTAGTTTTGTCAGAGACGAATGTGACATGCGTCCTGATGGGTCTTGCTAGTAGTTTCATCAGAGACGAATGCAGGCCTCCAATGTGTTGAACAAAAAACAATTGTGCAAGGAAATAAATTTTTTCCCTGCTCATGGACATAGTTCACAATTTCCAACCCACCCACATGCAAATTCAAGCCTTAATCCTGTGCAGCTCATCCATTGAGGGGTCTCTGGTCACGACTATCCCTTGCAGTCTTTTTTAGCAGTAGAGATTTATCCTAAACATTGATGATGATCAAGATAATTGTCAGTTTCATTTTGGCATAATGTGCCTGTAGCTGTTGATAATCTTATCCTTTTGTTTTCTTTTTTTGTTTATTCCTTGTGGTTGTGTATGTTATCAGTGGCGCAAGTGATGAAGATGACGATGATGAACGTATAGGGGAGGAAGCTGCTGATGCGGATGCAGTGGTGGTTCAAGTTGATGATGATGATGATGAGGAATCTTGAAGTTGTGGATGTTGATACTGATTTTGAGTGTGATGGGCTGAGGTATGTTGATTTTGATGCTGATTTTGATGAAGACCCATTACTGCTGATGGAAGACCGCACTCTGTCTGCACTCTGCAGGTGAAAGCTCAAAGGTGTTGATACAAGTGATGAATAGTACTACTGCTGTACTGTGTAGATGTTACTCATTTCCGAAGCTGTCAAAACGTTTGCCCACCTGTTACTCGTTTAGGTGTCTGTTACTTGTTCCCGCACCTGTTAGCCTGTTACTCATTTCTAAGATTACGAATGCAAGAGAATACCTAGGGGCCAGCAGCAGTGGCGGACCCAGGAATGGGTAATAATGATATATACTAGTTCTACTCCAATTAAACAAGATCATTCATTGAACTGAATTTTCGGAACACGATACATACCACTCATTGTTTTGCAGGGCAAAGTTTATGATACATATGCCTATCTGTAGAAGTTCAACGAGATGATGCACCAAAGCGAGATGCAAGGCAAATTTTATGTCTATTACCTTCAACTCACGGTAAAGATTTCAAGATAAGCAGTCATACGTCCCAATTCTAGCTAGCCTCCTACGGATGCGCGATTTATTTCACATAGGCACGAATATGAATTAGATGACACAAGTCATCTGATTAGCAAATAAGGGTCCCTGTATCCACCCCCTTGCCTGCCGAGAGCTACACCTACAGACGCACGATGGGATTGGAGACAGTTGGCCGCGATCGCAAAGCGAAGTCGCAGTCTCGTGGAAGATCGGTCAACAGTGCGCTGTCTGACAAGACATTGCAATGCACAGCTGCGATGGCCAACTCCTTGTACAAAGGAAGATCACCAGCAAAAAAAGGCCAGCGGGAGGCAGACACACGGGCACCACTTCTCGTAGTACTAGTCATCAACAGCAGCCACAGCACTGATGACAGAACTGAAGCAACTAATAAACGAGTAGTCACCAGATTATGTTAAGGGAAAAGGCACTCGCCACTCGTGTCATGTAATTTTAGGAGTAGTAGAACGCACGGTCAGCGACGCAAGCTCACAATGACCGAAGAAACGTGCATTCCGTTCCGTTTATCTTGGGCAGCTGTGCGAGTTTAATAAGCTCTTTTTTTTAATCCACAAAGTGCCCCAAAAAGCGTAGAGTATCGATCTTCAGGACTCAAAAACAACGCGTGAGCAACTAAATACGTTATACTACGTACGTTCAGTACGCTAGCTGCTGCTCGACACTAGATCAATAATAATTGTAAATGCAACCAAAATGCTTGACAGTACTAAAGTCGTATTCAACTAATAATAACATAATCACATTCCAAAAGTGTTGGTTCAGACGGCGAGATCACCAAGGCTTTGCCATGTTCAGCCTAAACCTCAGCTTTCTGCGAGAGTACGTACGTACTAGCATACATAGCATGTCCCCTTTATTCCAAAGATGGCCGGAAATGATAGCCACGTGATTAACGACTTAATTTAATCCCACCATGCCTGGCTAGATCGAGTATCCTGATAAAGCTTGCTAGAAAACAACAATAATGAGTATATATGTGCTAGGTATATATATATGTGCACTACTCTCATGTTAAAACTTAAACGTACTGTACGTAAATAATAAAAGTGTGCACATTATATATTCAAGATCCTTTTCCGCCACTTGCTATAATGTCGATCGTTCAGCGCACGTGTAAAGAAAACTAGTACAATATTATATATATAGATGATTAAAGCGAGTACATGATGCATGATGCGGTTAATAATGCGCATAGAATAAGACCGCCAACGAACCATGCATTCGTGATCGTCGAAGTTGTGTGCAGTGGCTAGCTGCCACGTCATGTTTCGGATTGTGGTGAAGACATGCATCATGCATGTTTCCGATAAATTTGAGATTTCATTTCAATCTAATTCGTTCCCACTTTTTAAGACAGGTACGGTAGTGATGGTCGTAAACAATACTACAGCTGCTGGACCTTTTGAGCTAGTTTATTGTGGTTTGCTTCGTGTGCCCTTTAGTTTACAAACTCTACTACCGCTGGACCTTTTTAGCTAGTTCATTGCGATGTTTGGACCTTGCCTATCACTAATTCTGTTTTTTCATACTATTGGGTGATTTTGGATGACTACACCCTCTACCGTTGGTCATTCCCTCTCAGGCGCAAGTCTGATGTCCACCAGCACATAGTTGAATTTGTTGCTTATGCTCGCACCCAGTTTGGTCTTCCCATTAGGTGCTTTCAGGCTGATAATGGCACCGAGTTCATAAACACTGCCCCACCACCTTCTTGGCGGCTCATGGCACCCTGCTGCTTCTCTCGTGTCCTTACACCTCCCCACAGAACGGCAAGGCTGAACGCATCCTTCTACCCTCAACAACTCAGCTCGCACCCGCCTCATCCATGCCTCCGTGTCACCATCCTACTGGGCTGAAGCTCTTGCGACTACATGTTATTTACTAAACAGGTGCCCCTCCTCCTCCATACATAATGAGGTCCCTTACACCCGCCTCCACCGCAAGTCGCCCGCCTATGATCATCTCCATGTCTTTGGGTGCTTAAGCTATCCCAACCTTCATGCCACATCTGCTCATAAGCTCGCCCCTTGCTCCACGGTGTGTGTGCTCCTAGGGTATCTCACAGCTCACAAAGGCTATCGCTGCCTTGACATGTCCACCCGACACATCATTATATCTCGACACATCATCTTCGATGAGTTTCGCTTTCCCTTTGCTGATGTCTCTTCCTCCTTTGATTTCCTAGTCGACGATAATGTGGATATTGTACCTTGTTCTACTAACCATGCAGCTCCACCTCGACCGATGCCAACACCTGCTCCATTCTTCAAGGACGACGAGCAACCGCTGCCTCCCCTACAGTCAGCTGGACCAGGCGGGCGTGGTCTTGTGCCCCCGTCAGGTCCTACTGCCCCGACTCCAGGCGGGCATGGCTCTGTTCCCCCGCCTAGGTCTGCGGCTCTCCAGTGGCTCCACACGAGCGACCACTGGACTCCCCTTCAAACTATCGTACGTCTACGTGCGGCGTACGACGACCACGGCTACACCAGCACCTCCTCCACCGGCTCCTTCGGTGCCTCCACCGGCCCCTATACCTGTCGCCGAACCTGAGCCGCCTCGGACATGACCCACACACAGTCTAGGGTGCTTCCGCACGTCACGTACAAGGGTTTCTCTGCCATGACTCCATCGCTAGTTCCAATTGTTGACGGCGCTTAGCAGCCTCAATTATAAACCACAAGCACACGGGTCGGTTGTAGCTTTTCCCTTAGAGTGTTCCCCAAGGTTATCAATTCGTAGAACAAGAAGATCGCTACGCTTATCTAAACACTAATTACGTGGTTTGGAGGTCTTTTAAGATGATGATTATGAATAATACTAAACCTAATCTAATATGAATTAAAGAGAATAAAACTAAGATCTAACGTTAAGACAATGAGGTTAGGTTAGTGAGCACAAGATATAGAGAGCGTTTACCCATAGGGTTTTAGGATCACTAGATGAGCAACCACCGAGTTAAAACGCCAATGTAATCTATCAAGTTCAAATAACCGATGCCATTTTCACCCACACACTGTCACTGCACTAGGGCTCATAATTCATCAAGCTATGAGGATCGAAATCTATGTACAAGGTAGATCGATATCACAAAGTATGTTAGTGATTACAAGTCAAGGTCATCTTACAATTCTCATAGACAAACGAGGGCTTCACCCCATGAACCTAGTCGTGGCGACGGTATTCATGGTGTAGAAGTCCTCGACGAAGAACTCACTGTCCTCCAATCTTGTTGCGGCCTTCAGCTTCCTCTAGTGTGTCTTTCTTCGATTCAGTGGAGCTCTAGTCGGAATTAGATATGGGTTTCTACAATACATAAGCTATTTATAGTCCGAGGGAACCCTAGCTCAAAGGGGAGATTGAGGCGGCGCAAAAACATGGCAGGTCCGCTGGCTAGGGGCCCATTGGGCTGGCCGTCCTAGGCCCTTTTTGGCCCATATCCGCCTCCGCTTTTGCTTGTGAACTCCTCTCTAAATTGATAACTTATGTCCTTCACATATGTGACCCTTTTGACGTCGTATGCTTCAGGATAAAATTGGATCTTTGATAACTTTCCAAATGTCAGCGTGATTTACCATGATCACAATGTCATCCGAGTGTGTTCTTCAAGCTTTTGCCCTTGCACATCCTTGGAGGTTGGTGATAATCTTGGTCTTCATCCAAAAGTGCTTGTTTATAGCCCAAAATCCTACAAAATCACAAATCCTCCCAAAATATGTGCATATGCAAAAACGGGTTTATTCCATGTACCAGGTGGTGAGTTAGTATATGATTTAGTCTAAAACCTCTACATAAATGACACTAAAAGCGTGCCGCTAAGGAGCGCCAACACCAGCCAACTACCACAGTGGGTTGGCGGACCCCAACTGGCGAGCGGCTATGGCTGAGGAGTACCAGGCCCTGATCGACAATGGAAACTAGCGCCTCGTCCCGCGCCCGCCTGGTGTTAACATTGTGTCAGGCAAGTTGATCTTCAAGCATAAGCACCACTCCGACGGTACTCTTTCTCACCACAAGGCTCGCTGGGTCGTTCGTGGCTTCTCCCAGCAGCATGGCATCAACTACGACGAGACCTTCAACCCGGTGGTCAAGCTACCGACCATTCGAGCTGTTCTGAGAATTGCTGTGTCCCGCTCGTGGCCCATTTGATAGCTCGACATGAAGAATGCTTTTCTTCATGGCCATTTCGAGGGGACCATATACTGCCAGCAGCCGCCTGGCTTCGTCGACCCATCCCACCCCGACTACGTCTGCCTCCTACAGTGCTCCCTCTACGGTCTAAACCAAGTCCCGCGAGCATGGTACCAGCGGTTCACCATGTACATTCGTCAGCTTGGGTTCACCGCCTTCGCTTCAGACGTCTCCCTCTTCTATAGAGAGGGGGGGTGTCTCGCCTACCTATTGTCGTACGTCGACGATATCATCCTCGCTACTTCCTCGCCACAACTATTTCAAGAGATCATCGACCGAATCCACTCTGAGTTTGCCATGATAGACCTTCGGGATCTCCATCATTTCCTCAATGTCTCCGTCACACGCTCCTTCGACGGGTTGTTTCTGTCCCAGCATCAGTACGATGTCGACCTCCTTCAGCGGGCGGGCATGTCTGAGTGTCACTCTACCATTACACCTGTGGACACTCGGGAACAAGCTCCCCGCCTCAGACAATGCCTCTGTTGCCGACCCCTCTGACTACCAAAGTCTTGTCGTCGGCGCCTTCAGTACCTTACGCTCACTCATCCTGACTTGGCATATGCGGTACAACAGGTGTGCCTCTTCATGCATGACCCTCGTGAGCTGCATCTGGCGCTGCTCAAGAGGATTCTGCGCTACGTGAAGGGAACCCTCTCTTCTGGACTTCACCTGGGCATTGGGCCTATTCAGATCCTCACCGCATACTCTGATGTGGACTGGGCCGGCTGTCCCGACTTTTGACGCTCCACTTCATGCTACTACGTCTACCTCGGTGACAATCTAATATCTTGGTCCTCCAAGCGATAGACTATGGTGTCTCACTCCAGTGTAGAGGCAGAGTACCAGGCCGTGGCTCACGTTGTTGTTGAGTGTTGTTGGCTGCACCAGCTTCTACAGGAGCTCCACTCTCGATTGCTACGGCGGCGGTCGTCTACTGCGACAATGTTAGTGCCGTGTACATGGCCGCTAACCCCATTCATCATCGTCACACGAAGCACATTGAGAAATACATTCACTTTGTCCGTGAAAAGGTGGCATTGGGCCAAGTTCGAGTGCTTCATGTTCCCTCTTCACACCAGTTCATGGACATCATGACCAAGAGCTCGCCTACACAGCTCTTCACTGAGATATCTCTATGTCTATGTATAGGTTGTCTGTGTATAGACTATACCTTTTCTCTATATATGTGAGAGGTCACCCCCTCCTTGGGTGTGGTGTGTTTAACCCATTCCACCTTTCTACAATGCCGTTTGGCACGGCTCGGCATGGCTCCACGCTCGTAGTGCCGTGCTGTGCTAGTGCCTCAACCTTGGCACGGCAGCCCGAGGGGCACGACACGGCTAGGCACTGAGCACCGCAAGTTAGTTGAACCTCCCGTGCAAGTCGCTCAACACTTCAACTATATGCATGCATGCTTGAATTTGTTTCTTGCATTCTCGTCCATAGCTAACTTGAGTGTTTGATCTAGACATCCTATGATTAAGTTACGTGATCCTCGATCGATCTTCAACGATAGCTACGACTAGTAGCCATGCTCAGGAATGGGCATGTTCGGTACAGGGGGCACTGGGACTGGGAGATGGTGACGCCGCGGGAACACTACTCGTGGAGCGATGAGGAGAAGAGCAGCGTGCTCAAGCAGATCATGGGTGGGGTTCCTGCTGCTTCCGCAACTGCCCCCGTGCAAGTGGTTCTGGGCTGAATTAATCAATTTCCATCGCAGGTATAACATATACTATATGGATGCTTTAATTTGAGTCTTGAATTCTCCTCCATAGCTAACTTGAGTGTTTGTTCTTATGACATCCTATGATTAGGTTACGTGATCCTCGATCGATGTTCAACGATAGCTGCACGCGTGCCAAGTTGCAAGCAGCGGCTGTTTTGACGAATCTGTCGTCGTGTTCAGCACCACCTTTTAGCCCGTGAAAAAAACTGCACATACACACTACGTTTCAGAAGCAAAGTTCCAAACAGTCTCTTTAGATACAAACCATGCATGCATGTTTGGTTTTATATTCGCCGCATATATCCGTAGCTTTCTTGCAGCAGCTGGTAGCTAGTTGGACGCATGTGATTTCTTTTTTTGTGGAGAATCTCGTTTTTGGATATATCAACAGAGATAGATCGAGCAGCCAATTGTGCAATTCCATGATTGAGAGCTGGTAGATCCTATTGAAATATGTGCTTCCATTCATGGTCATACTGATCTCATCATGTAGTGCCATTATATTATTGTAGAGCTCGAATAATATATTGACCCATATATGGTCATATATGGGCTTCAGTAGGCGTGCCATGCACTCATGCAGCCTTTTGCAGGTCAATATTGGAAATCTTGATCGAGAGATCGACGTAGCAGTTTGATATATATAATGTTGGTTACAATTGTCTCCGTCCATTTGTTATTCTTTCTATCTACTTTGGACCGTACAGGTCATCAACAAGCATTTTGCTTTCACTTCATGTAGTAGCAGATGCAATCATCCAAATACGCGGCTATTCGGCCTGTAAGTCGTCGCACGGATCGAGAGCTTAATTAGAATCCGATCGACGGCGATGTCTTTGGACATTATTGTGTCGATTACTGGAAAACTCAGCTGGGCGGTCAATGGGTGGTTTGCTTTTGTCACATCGAGTGTGTGCTTGTGGTCAATAATGCTCCCGTCACACACGGATAGAGACTTGACTTGAAAACCGGATGATCGCTTGGTTCTAAGCGTTTGTTTATGAAAAGTGAAACAGACAAAGTGGTGGATTATATGCGACCGGAATCACGCAAACACGGTTCATTATACTATATATATTATATTAATTGAGGGTTTGGCTTTTTGCCAACCCGCACACCAGGCAATCAGGCATGCATTCTAGACAACTGAGAGAACTGAAAGGCCAAAAGAGAGAAGAGAAACATTACATTCTGATCTGAAGTGGCTTGATCTGGGTAAAATTTTTTCAATTTAGCCCTTTTCCTGTAAGAATTCTACGTACGGACCCCTGGGCGAAAGATTTTGGAAAATAGACCCTTAGCTCGGCGCCACACGACATGGCGCCTAGGGTACACTGGTAGGCGCCAGGCTATATGGCGCCCAGAAATGCCACATAGGATCTGACGTGGTCGTAATCGCAGGCGTGGCTCTGAAGCTCGGCGCCGGATGACCTGGCGCCAAGCGGTATAACCTAGTCGCTAAGGAAGCTGGCGCCGAGCCTGGGGACTTAACCCCAGCGCGCAGCCGCCAGCCCCCGCGCCTCCCACTCTTTCTCCTCCCCTCTCCTCTCCTCTGTTCAGCGCCGACAACCGCCGCCGCCCCTACAGATCCAGCCGGCGGCGAGCTTCCCATTGCCGGCGACGAGCTCCTGGGGGCTCTCCAAGGTGAGCCCCCTCCCATCCCTTCTTTTTCTTCCTTTTTTCTTGATTGTGATGTGTATATTGATGGAAACCCTAGATTTAGAGGAAAACATTAGATATTTGATTCCCGTGAGCAATTGGTTGTTATAGATGTGTAAATGGACAATGTGGATATGTGTCGATGTTCCCTCCCAAGTGTACCATTTGTTGAGGTCGATTCGATGTAGGTGTTGTTAGTGACCCAAAATTCATATGAAGAGGTGTGCAAATTTCAATGATGTTGATTCGATGGTTGACATGTGTGGATGAAAGGAACTCAAGTTAGCAAATATATGTTTTTCTATTATTATCTTAAAACTGATCATAGTTTGCAAAAGAAGATTAGAAAAAATCGTAATGAATTTATGTGGTTCCCAATTAAAACTGATCATAGTCTGCCAATGAATTTCTGTGGTTCCCAATTACTATTGCTGATTAGAAAATATATGTTGTTGGAGCCAGAATGAACATTTGTGTCATGTATGCAGGATGGCAGCTCCGTTTCGGCTCCTGGACGAGCACTACGACCAGAAGCACCGCGCGAGGCGCATCGAAGCGAACCCAAACGAGGTTTGTCAAAAAAATTACTTAAATTCCATTGCATGTTCTCTACCAATGTAAAAAATACTAATGCCATCTTATGCACTTTGGTTGCAGGCCCTTCCAATCCTTCGGCCCCGAACCCATGAGGGCATCGGAGTCCTGCGCTACGACTATCGCTACACACCACTCCTCCAACGTGCTGGCCTACATGTTATCTCCACAATTGTGAGGAGAGGTCTGCCTCCGTTCAATCCCGCTGCACTGACTGCATTGATCGATAGGTGGAGGCCAGAGACTCACACCTTCCACCTCTCGTGTGGTGAGATGATGGTCACGTTGCAGGATACAGCTATGTTCCTGGGGTTGGGGATCCGAGGGTGCCAAGTTTGTGGCTCAGCGGTTTCAGCGGGGTGGAGGGCACGCGTGGAGGCATTCTTGGGCACACCACCACCGACATCGGCAGCGGGTGACGATGAGCAACCAAGACATACCCCAGTTTCCGGCATCCCATTACGTTGGCTCAGAGGGACTTTCGTTGTGTGCCCAGACGACGCGGACGAGCAGACCATCACCTACTACTGTCGGGCTTGGGTGCTGAACCTCTTCGGCTCCGTTCTTTTCCCAGACAACACAGGGGACTCGGCTTCTTGGATGTACATCCATTGTCTTCAGGATTGGGATGACGCAGGTACATACAAACGTTGCTCCCATTTACTAATTGCAAACTATTTACATAATGTTTTTCTCATGTACTTCTTACTCGGCGTAGGTACATACAGCTGGGGGTCAGGAGTTCTTGCATTCCTTTATCGTCAGCTTTGTGAGGCGTGTCGGCGGCAGGCAACATCCTCTAGTGTTGGTGGATGCACTTTCCTCCTGCAGCTGCGGATGTGGTCCCGGCTTGCAGTTGGCAGACCGGAGGTGTTCCAACCTCGTGCTTAGGACGTAGCAGTGCTAGACCTGAACCCTACGGTCGCGTACCTTTGGGACCGGGTGTCAACCCCGTATACAACCCACTGGAGAGCGTACCTTGACTACCAGAACGAGCTGGACGCCCTAGTCCCGTCCATGGTATGTACTCCCTTTCTCATATCATGAGTTGTGACTAATGAATTGTGATTAATGTTGTAATTATTTTGGCAGGTGATATGGGAGCCTTACAATGATGAACAAGTGTTCGCAATGCCTTTGAACGTGATGTGCAAGCGTGACCAAGGTCTTTGGAGGATGTGGTGCCCTCTGATTTGTTTCTACGCGGTGGAGATTCACCTCCCACACCGTGTTGAGCGCCAGTTTGGGTTTGCCCAAAGTTTCCCGCCGGACGAGGTGTCCACGTCAAGTGCACTACATGAGTAAGTCAAATCTTATCTCTTAATATTTGAAATGAACACTTTCCTCTGACAATGAGAGTGTTCTAACCATTTCATCATTATGTAGGTTCGATCGGGTCCGGCAGAAGAAGGTGACAGATTTCATTGACTACCACCGCGAGAGGATCGAGTGGTGGAACAGGATGGATGATAATGTCCCGCCACCTTCAGGCCCGCATACAAATGCAAACTTCAGAGCTTACTTGGCATGGTACCACTCTGCTACTCGCTACAGGCTTCACACCGCTTGGACACGGGACGACTACGTGGAGATTGCCTCATCCGACGATGAGGACACGACCTACGACTTGCGAGGATGAGCCGGACGGGCAGTGGAGCTAGGCCCCATCCTTGACATAGTGGTAAGTCATTTTTTCCCCAAGCTTGAGTCATCAGTCATATAGATCATATTGTAATGACATTGAATTTGTTGCACTTCTATGAGTTCGTCAGTACATGATATCGATGTGGTACTGCAGTCCCCTCCTAGCCACCTAGAAACTGAAGGCCGTATGAGGGCATTGCTCCAGGTATAGTTTCGTTTTGCAATATTCTTGTTCATAGACTTTGACATGATCTACTACTTCATGACAATGAATTTGTTTTGTTCATTTGCAGAAGTTGCGCTCTCGTTTGAGTCGAGCAGCAGCTCGTGTTGGTTGTCGCACTATTCCGAGGGACGTCCACATACCATACAACTTGCACCCGTCCGCGTCCCCCCATAGGACACCGGCAAGGAGCTCCTCACATGCAGCCACCAATAGTTCTCAGCATGGGGTGGATGATGAGGACAACGGGGAGGAGGATCAAGAGGAGAACGAGAACGATGAAGATGACCAAGACGCGAACGAGGACGATGAAGATGACCAAGACGAGGAGGAGGACCAGGACGTTGGCTATGACGAAATTGGCTCATCCCAGCTTTCTGGCGCACCACTGGCTACCCAACAGTCACAACGACCTCGCCGAACTCGCCGGCCTCCTCCGCGACACACTCCAGGGACCGACACACTTGGCAAGGGGAAGGCGAAGTCCAAGCATCAAGCAAAGTGAGTCCAAGTGTCAATTGGACCATTCGATATGACTTTGCAGAGCTTTATGTAATATATGAATTGTAGGGGTTCAGGCTGTATGGACTATGTGTGAACATTGTTCTGATTTCAACTCTGTGATATATTCAAATATGTGAAACCTGTTTTGACTTGTAGGATTGCATGTTTTCTTGATTTGGACTTTATGTAATAATTTTGTCATGTCATTTTGGCTGGAATTGAAGCTCGGCGCCAATTATTCTGGCGCCTAGCTGGGACATCTAGGCGCCAAATGCTTGGGCGTCTAGCGGCGGCTACGCGCTGGGGTTAAGTGCCTAGGCTCGGCGCCAGCTACCTTGGCGCCTAGGTTATACAGCATGGCGCCAGGTCATCCGGCGTCGAGCTTCAGAGCCATGTCTGCGATTATGACGTGATCCTATGTGGCAGATCTAGGCGCCATATAGCCTGGCGCCTACCGGTGTACCCTAGGCGCCATGTCGTGTGGCGCCGAGCGAAGGGTCCATTTTCCAATATCTTTCGCCCAGAGGTCCATATGTAGAATTCTTACAGAAAAAGGGCTAAATTAAAAAAAAATTACTTGATATGGTGGGGGGAGGTCGTTTGGCTCTTCACATCACGCACCGCACGTGCACTGCACAAGAGACTTTGTGAGAGATGTGATGGAACTCTTGCAACGACCTCTGATGCGCCACTCATGCCTAGCTATCACGATTATCGTTTTACTACGTTCACCTATCCACTTTGTCCGGTTAACCTCCTTAACAAAAAAAAGATAAATCTTATTAGGTGGTAGATTCAACCAACAACAATGGTTTGGAGTAAATCGAGCAAGAATTTTGTTGAGGGACTTAAACGGACAAAGTGAAAAGGTGAGGGTACTAAAATAGATTTTTTCCTCTTCTGGCCTAAAGCTCCACTAAAATTGGCAGCAAGCACGACCGACCAATTTCCTCTTTTAATTAGAAAAGAAAACATCAGTTCCTAAATGGACTCTGAACAATAATACTAGCTGTTTTAAAAATCAAATTAGCATCACTAAATTTACAAACCAACGCTAGGAATATATTGTTTTCATCGATCATTAGTTCATGCCACGAACCGCCACTACCAAGTAGGAGTAAGTATATATAGACACATAAAATTCTGTTGTTTTCCTATTTCAATTTTATGGCTGCAGATTAAAAGAGAACTCCAAATGAGCCTCTTTTAATTTGCAGCCAATATGTTGGAACTAAACATATAAAATCTGTTACACTCATTTGGAGTTAAATATATGGAGAACTAGTTACACTCATGTACGGCTTTAGCATTTTTGTTCCCGCTAATTAATTGAAATTAGTTGCAACAAAAATCAATATTTACAAAATTATTGATCTTGAAAGCTAGACGAGGAGATAAAGTTCCATTGTAGATGCAAATTCTGTTTGCCAAATTTAGTTAATTATTATTCATGAAATAGAACTACCTACGTTCTACAATAATGTGTTCACCTTCTATTAGATAGTGTAGCATGCAGCTCTAGAAAAAGGCAAGAACACATTTGCCACTTGTGCTATAGTAAACATGTGCTAATTATAGCTTAATAGATTCATCTCATGATTTACACTCCATCTGTGTAATTAATTTTGTAATTAGTTCATGTTTAGTCCATCTAATTAGCATCCAAACATTCCAATGTGACAATTGTTGAAATTTAACCGGAGGATCCAAACACCCCATAAACAATGTAATATTTCTTCTTCTTCTTTTCTTTTATGGTGTTGGTAGCAAACCGGAGTTGAGTGATTGGGACACTAGAATAGAATAGATACGCACGGATTCTGACTTTCAAGTTGTAAGAGATACAAGAGAAGAAAGTGAGACAACTACGCGACGGCGACGCCATGGAGTTGCAGGGCCAACAGGAGAGTATTTCTTCTTGCCTTGCTTGTTTTGCTTGTTTGGTGGCTAATCAGTGTCGATCGATCCGGACCCTAGAATATTACTGGTCACAAAAGGATAAACACGATTACACGAATTCTTACTTTTAAGTTGTGAGGAAAAATAAGAAATAAAAGACAAAAGTAAATGACACTAGCGAGTTTGTATTGTTAGGGTTCCCGCGGGGCCGTGCCACGCGGCCATGTCCGATACTACTGATGCTCGACTGATGTTGGATCATGCATGGTGACTTGGTGATCAGACCGGTCAAGGCCAACCCAGCACAGCCCCCGCGTGGAACTACAGTACGAAGCAATCCGCAGAGGTGACGTGGATTTTTTCTTTCCTTTTTTGAAAGATGACGTGGATTGTTTCGACCTCCACTGCCAAGATGGAGGAGAGTGAGCAGGGAAGCTCCACTAGTCGGATCGCAACTGTGAGAAAGGGATGGCACGCCACGCGTGGGGATCCAGGGATAGAAGAGCATCGAATACGAAGCTGATTTTGCGTGTAATTTTTAGCACGAATACGAGAAATTCTAGAACATTGTAGTAACCTCTATGCATGGTACGTACATTATATAATTTTTATCATAGTACATAGAATCCTTGCATTGTTGGGTTGCAGTAGCTCTCACAGTATACGTGCTTAGGGTGTGTTTAGATCAGAGAAGATTCCCTGAAAAACACTGTAGACCCGAAAAACACTGTAGATGAATAGTGTTCTGCGAGTGAGAGGGATGAGATGAATAGAAAAAAAGTTAGATAAATAGTGTTTGTTTAGGAAATCTTCTTGTATCTAAACGCACCCTTATTATGTGCCGTGCAAGCACCCTTATTATGTGCCGTGCAAGCTGAAAACGCATCGCGGCGACATGCATGCACGAGCTGCTCGCCTACTCCGATCGGTGGCCACACCGTCTTTGTGACTAGACCGGCGGCCAGAGCAGACGGGCGCGCGGCAGGTCCCGTGATCGGCCCGGCGGGGTGGGTGTGGAAGAATAGTGGATACGAATATATACGCGTGGGCGCGGCGACGGCATATATACTGTGTACTGTACTCTCCATCGCAAAGTTCCATAGGACTACGAAAATATCTTGGGTCTCTGGGACCGCACACACAGCCAAACGTTGTCACGTTGATATGTAGTAAACGGGTTTAGTATAATCAAGATAACGAGTAAATATAACATGATTAAACGATAAATAAATATAGTACAAGACTACAAGACAAGGTTTCATCAAAAAGAAAAAAAAAGTGCAGGTCAAGCTTGGAGTCAGAACCACGCGCGTGAATATTGGTCGAGGTCAACCGGTCAACACTGCGCTGTCTGACAAGACATATTGCAATGTACAGCAGCGATGGCCAACTCCTCACGGGCACCACTTCTCGTAGGAGTACTAGTCATCACCAGCAGCCACAGCCCACAGCACTAGTGATGGAACTGAAGCAACCAATAAACGAGTGGTCACCAGATTATATTAGGGGAAAAGGCACTCGTCACTCGTGTCAGATCATGTAATTATAGGAGTAGTAGCACGCACTAACCCAGCCACGCAAGCCCACAATGACCGAAGAAACGTGCATTCCGTCTATCTTGGGCAGCTGTGCGGTAATATGCTCCTTTTTTTAATCCACAAAGTGCCCAAAAAAAGCGTGGAGTGTCGATATGCAGGACTTAAAAACACCGCGTGAGTAACTACACACGTACGTTCAGTGCGCTAGTTGCTGCTCGACAGTAGATCAATAATAATTGTAAATGCAACGAAGTGCTTGACAGTACTAAAGTCATTTTCAACTAACATAATCACATTCCAAAAGTGTTAGTTGAGACGGCGAGATCACCAAGGCTTTGCCATGTTCAGCCTAAACCTCAGCTTTCTGCAACAGTACATACATACTAGCATCGTCCAAAGCATGTCCGCTTTATTCTCAACCCAAAAGGATGGCCGGAAATGATAGCCACGTGATTAACGACTTAATTCCACCGTGCCTATAGCTAGATCGAGTATCCTGATAAGCTTGCTAGAAAACAACAATGAGTATATATATGCACTAGCTACTCATGTTAAACCTACTGTAAATAAAAGTGTAAAGTGCACATTATGTATTCAAAATATCGATCCTTTTCCCCCACTTGGTAATGTCGATCGTTCAGCGCACGTGTAAAGAAAACTAGTACAATACTATATAGCTGATTAAAGCGAGTACATGGTGCATGATGCGGTTAATGCGCATAGAATAAGACCGCCAACACGAACCATGCATGCATTCGATATATATACCGGCCAGTGATCGTCGCTACTCCTGTGTTAAGTTGCGTGCAGTGGCTATCTGCCACGTCATGTTTCGGATTGTGGTGAAGACATGCATCATGCGTGTTTCCGATAGATTTCAATTTAATTTGTTTCCCACTTTTTCGGACAGGACGCAAACAATACTACTCCATCAGTTCTAAACTGTAAGTTACTTTAATTTTTAAGAGAGAGCATTTTATATTTGATCAAAATTATAGATAGAGTCATAAAGATTAATGACATCAAATGTATCTAATAAAGAATCATGTATGTTAATATTTTGTTGCATAAATTTGGTCAAACTTAAGATGCTTTGACTCAAAAAATAAAATAACCCAAATTTGAAACAGAGAGAATAGGAACTACGTAGTACTATAGAGTCGGATTCGTTCCAAAAAAAAAAAAACTAGAGTCGGATTCCGATTGAATGGATATATGCTGCTTTGTCCCCGGCCCGGCTACTTCCAGTTCCAGCGTAGTTGCGGTATGTCCCATGCTAGCAGCAAAACCTAGCTCCGCTAGCGGCAGCAGGGTCGTCCACTCACTATTCTTCACACCGTCCGACTCACGCGTAGGGGTCGCATGCGGTGATTAAGAGCGTACTTAAATTAAACGCGCAAATTAAATTAAGAAAAGATATTTTTATTTGCACTGGCTAGCTAGCTAGTGGGGAGCACTGCACAGAGCGAGACGTCCAACACGTCCCACAGAGTGGAACTGGTTTTGAACATTAAAAAAAAATGGCATGAATACCTGGCGGGCCGTATGATAAATCGCTGTCGGACACCGGGGGTTTATTTCAACTGGGGTTGCATCTTCGGTCGACCTATCACTGGTCGTGTGTGTCGTCGTCGAATATTAGGGTTTCCCACTGCCACTGGTAGTGGCGATGAGGTTTTAATAGCATTGGGTAACCATGGACTTCGTTATCCAGCTAGCTATCGCTGCTTTATTTTGATCTTTGAGTCCCATCATCTTCCTATCATTCGTTCTATCTGCTTTAGTGCTTTCCTCTCAGCTAAGATTTATCAAAGTGCTAACCATGAAAAAATTTGAGTGGAACTTATATTTTTTTACACCTTATGATATATTACATTTTCTGTATAGAAAAGGGAGTATGTCCACATACTTCATGAATAAAAAAAAAGTATGTCAACATACTACTTTTAAAAATCAAGTATGTGTACATACTTTATTTAGAAATGTCAAGTACGAAAAAATACCTAGTAATTTGTGAGATACACATATGGGTGTAGCTACACCCGGGTGTAGAAAAAACTCGTCCTATATGTATATATATATATACATATATATATATACACACATATATATATATATATATATATAGTAGAAGGTCGATCGATATAGGTTTAGCTTCCGACTATAATACATGCATGAGCCCCCGCCCCTAATTGCAGTCGATCGTCTGCGTGGGTGAAGAAGAATGGTGAGGCCGCCACCCATGACCTGCCCCTCGTACGACCGCCGGTGACCTAACTAACCCCCGGCGACGACTTGAGTGACCCAGCCACCTGCCTGGACGCCTTTGAAGCCGCCTGACGTACGTGCGTGCGTTGACGACGACCACCTCAGAGAGTCCAGACCCTTTTCTATTTTTCCGAGGAAAATTGAGAAAATTGGCATGGCCTTTTTTCCATTTGAAGTTGAAGCTCACTACATGTTTGGTTGGTTGGCTATCAAAATGTGCCAAACCAAAAATTAGGGAATGCCCATAAATTTTGGCACCCGATTTGAATCCAAAATTTGGTATGCTTGTGTTTCTTGTCCAGATTTTAGCCAAAACTTTTATCAGCCAACGTTTTGGTATGCCCTAATTTTAGCATGGCAAATTTTGGAAGAAACCCAATCAGGCTTTACACTTTTACATGATACAAATTATTTGATTTTTTTTCTTCAAAACATATTAAGGATGCCATGCAATTCTTATCGATGTCACCATATTATATATTAGTCCTTCTCCAACAGAGTATAGAGGACTAAAAAATCATCCTTCCTGGTGAGTAATCCACCGCTAGGCGCTAGCACATGACGTGTGACCCGAATGACGAGTGGACCCACCCATGGGAACCGAGGATGCGAGTGGCTTCCTGTGCATGCTTAGAGCAAGGCTAATGCTACCTGTATAGATTCTTATATCCCACATTTCACCCTACTCATATAGTGGTTATGTCTTCTCTATAAATACAAGGTCCACATGTTCCTCTCACAGATTTCTTTTTTCTTATACCCGGGCGGGCTGTAAGCTTACAACCCACTTCTTCCCTCTCCTCTTCTCTTATATCCAACTCAATATTTAGTCTTTTCTCAGCCCACCACACCACTATACTTGCTCTTTAGGAGGCGATTGACTGAGAGGAAGTGTGTGTATGCTTGGGAAGGAGGGAGGTTGAGTAATTATCGGGCATAGATCCTCGATACTTTACATTTCGTAGTTGGGTCACGGACATACTAGCCACTAGGGCCAAGTGCAGAGGATCTCGTCCTATAATTAAATTATCGCTCCTAAGTGGTTTCCATGTTTTTCTCTCACTCCACATCAGCTTACTGCACCATGTCATCAGGCAAAATCGCTCTTCTTTTTAAGCCGGTGAAATCGCTAAAGCTATTAGAGTGGTATCATGGGAGCCCAAACAAATCTTAAGTAACCTAAACAAATTACCTAGGTGAGGGACAGCTTTTCCCAATCCCCAATCATATATAGGGTTCTATCTGTATAATTTTTGTGCCAACTGGATTTGGGTTGCTGATCATGTGGTTTGGTCATACGAATTTATTTTGCTTTTCCATGTGTAACTTGCACGCACATGCTATGTTTGATAATTCTGAGATTGAGAGGAATCAATGAGTTTTCCAGTACCAAATACTCCGCCCACATTGGCAATAATTGCAAACTATCACAAGAGTTTATTTTCTGTATGCACGGAAGCCATAGCAGTCTGAACTAATAGGGTAGATTAGCATCAAAACTCCAACGAGCACGATAAAAGTGATGTTGGCACTAGGCAGGCACTACAATATTGTCGCCGAAAAGGGGAAATAAAAAAAATAAAAAAGAAAAGGAAATAAATGGCCGGACGCACACGTTAGCTAGGGCTGACAAAGAAAACCAGGGTGAGACCTCTGCCTCCTCTGCTCTCACTCTATAAATCCCCTCCTCCCTCCCCTCTCTTCTCCCACACAACCATCCTCACCTCTCTCAGCTTCATCACCCACCGAACTACCGAACTCAGCTTGCCGGAGCATCTCTTGCTTGCAGAGCTCTTCCGATACCTCTCACTCCGACGAGGAGCAAACAAATCTCAGAGAGGCTGTGCTCGCTCGAACACCGCCCCGTCGCCATGGCAGTGCACAACGGAGTGAACGGTAACAAGCACGAAATGATCACGCCGATGGAGGTGTCATCCATGGAGGCCGGCAACTTCCACGAGGCCGACGGCTTCGACGACGATGGCCGCCCCCGCCGCACGGGGACGCTCTGGACGGCCAGCGCGCACATCATCACGGCCGTCATCGGCTCCGGCGTGCTCTCCCTCGCCTGGGCCATCGCCCAGCTCGGATGGGTCGCTGGACCCACCGCCATGCTGCTCTTCGCCTTCGTCACATACTACACCGCCACCCTCCTCGCCGAGTGCTACCGCACCGGCGACCCCGACACCGGCAAGCGCAACTACACCTATATGGACGCCGTCAGATCCAACCTCGGCGGCGCCAAGGTGGCGTTTTGTGGCGTGATTCAGTACGCCAACCTCGTCGGCGTCGCCATCGGGTACACCATCGCGGCGTCCATCAGCATGAAGGCTATCAGGAGAGCTGGGTGCTTCCACAAGAATGGACATGCTGACCCCTGCAAGAGCTCGAGCACACCGTACATGATCCTCTTCGGCGTCGTGCAGATTCTCTTCTCGCAGATACCTGATTTTGATCAGATTTGGTGGCTTTCCATCGTCGCTGCTGTCATGTCCTTCACCTACTCTTCCATCGGACTCTCGCTTGGGATTGCACAAACAGTCTGTAAGTCCTCCTTGATTATCTGCTCAGGACATCGATTAATTACCTTTAATTCATCGATGCTAAATTACTGATCGGCTGACAATCAATTGATGGAATTGTTGCAGCTAACGGTGGGTTCAAGGGCAGCCTCACCGGCATCAGCATCGGCGCTGACGTCACCTCCACGCAGAAGATATGGCACACCCTGCAGGCCTTCGGTGACATCGCCTTCGCCTACTCTTTCTCCAACATCCTCATCGAGATCCAAGTAAGCAATCACTGCATGCAAATCCTCTGATGACATGCCATACCTGGTTTTCCTGAACTTATTATATATATTGCTCTGTTGCTAACGAAGTCGTTGCTCTGTTCTTTATAGGACACCATCAAGGCGCCACCACCTTCAGAGGCCAAGGTGATGAAGAAGGCCACGAGCCTGAGCGTCGCCACGACCACCGTCTTCTACATGCTGTGCGGGTGCATGGGTTACGCCGCGTTCGGCGACAACGCGCCAGACAACCTCCTCACCGGCTTCGGCTTCTACGAGCCTTTCTGGCTTCTCGACATCGCCAACGTGGCAATCGTCGTGCACCTCGTCGGCGCCTACCAGGTGTTCTGCCAGCCCATCTTCGCCTTCGTCGAGCGCCGCGCCAACGCCACGTGGCCGGACAACGCCTTCATCACCCGGGAGCTTCACGTGGGCCCCTTCGCCCTCAGCCTCTTCCGTCTGACGTGGCGGTCGGCGTTCGTGTGCGTCACCACCGTGGTCGCCATGCTCCTCCCCTTCTTCGGCGATGTTGTGGGGCTGCTCGGAGCCGTCTCGTTCTGGCCGCTCACCGTCTACTTCCCCGTCGAGATGTACATCAAGCAGCGCCGCGTGCCACGTGGCAGCACCAAGTGGATCTGCCTCCAGACGCTCAGCGTCACCTGCCTGTTCGTCTCCATTGCCGCCGCGGCAGGTTCCATTGCTGACGTCGTCGACGCTCTTAAGGTCTACCGGCCGTTCAGTGGTTAAAAATACTTGACCGGGGGACATCCAAGGATCTATCTAAAATGGATCGGGGACTGTAATTTGCATACAAATAGTGGAGTATGGAGAGGCTGCCTGCGGCCTATTCCTCCAGTCCATGGTTCAGCTAGGCAGAATCTTGTTCTACCTGCAATTTTATGTCTTGCTAACCTTTTTGTTAGATTAGATATGTTCCTCACTAGATTAGCAGTAATAAGCTGCAATAATTTTGGCCGCTTGTCATGTATATGAATGAGCCTTTGATGTTTTTTTTTGTGGGTGTCATCAGCTTCAGACTCCAAAAAGGTTTTTCTTTGGCTCCACATCAATTCAATGTATGTTCAAAGTTTAAGAAATTCAGTCCTAGGACTTTATATAGCTAAAAATATGGCGTGTATAGGATTACAATAATATATGGCTCCATGTGAATTTTGTAGGATTTATGGAATTTTAGGAGACAGAATGGCATAATCAAGTAGCATATCATGCTTCAGTAGAACTAGGCAAGAAACCTTTCAAGATTTTGGGCCTCATACTCCCTGAAATCATCTTTAATGCGTCATTTTGATTTTAGATTGGGGAAAAACGCTCTGTAGCTAAGTCCTGGGAGTGAGAGAGAGGAATAGTATGAATAGGAAAAAGTTGGGATGAATAGTGTTTTTTGGGTAAACTAAACTTAATCGTATATATGTGAGTTATAACATACTTAAAAGCGTCCCCTTATGATTATGGTTTTTTATAGAAAATAACTTATTGTCAAAGTTGGATTTTGAACATACAAAGAGGGATAGATTTTATTCTTCCATGATTGGGACATGAGGTGCTAAAGTATGTGTTTGTTCTTCTTCATTGATTAGTTCTTGTTCTTATATCACCTTTTTTAGGATGTACACATATTTCTTTAGTACTCATTATGATTGAAATATGTGAGATGGCTTGGACACATAAGGTGCTCATAATGTACGTGCTTATTATTCTTCACTTGATATTAGTATTATATCACTTCTTTAGGACTTATGCATATTTCTTTAGTACTCGTATGATTGAACTAGATGATGCCTTGGACGATATGTTCTTGCCCATGCAACAAGTTGTCATGACCTTTTTTGACTAATCGATCTTTTAGCATCATCTTTAGTTTCTATCATGGAAAGCAACTACACACATTTATGACATTTCAGTTCAAAGTTCCAAACATTTCTTTACAAATTTTTTTGGACCTTACCACCTACTAATCGATCAACTTTATAGCTAGTCCAGCAGTTTTATTGGACCTAGATGATCCATACCAAAGAATCTATCCAGAAGAAATAAAGCTTGTTTCACGCATGTTGTTCGTTTTGTATATTGTGTATACCATCCGCATGTGGTTTCTTTGAACATTGTACCCTATTTGTAAATAAGAACAGGAGGAGACCAAGCTGTGTGTGCATTCACATTACATGCTCCTTACTTCACCAAACAGATAAAAAGGTGGTACTAAAGAGATATTGAGATCCTACTACTCAACTTAGGTTATTTGCATATGCATGCTCACACTGCCACACTGGGAATTGGGCATGCACGATGATACCCATCTGGTTCACCAAACAGAGATTAGGCCTGCATGCACTTAGGTAGGTTTCTCAGCACGTTGCTCGATGTTTGACATTTAGTAGGAAAGAAGAAAAATATACTCATCGATCAATAGACTGGTGAAGATGTCGATCAACCTGGCTGGTTATGCCGTCCATTAATTAGTTTGTTATCCTTTGCCAATCTATCTCTTGACAAGTCAAAAAAGATGCTTCCGCGTTCAGTTCGTTCGTGAAGCAATAATTGCATGCGGCTACCAGCTTGTGTAGATTTTTTTGTAGTGAGCTGCTTGGCACTTTGCGTTCGACAGCGATGCCTTTGCATTGGGCATGCCTAGCGGCCGCACACAGTGTCCATATCCTTCTCAATATTTGATGCATTTCCTTGTTCATACGGTCAATGCTTCTGACATACGTCAATACTATGTGTGTACCATCTTAACTTGAAAGCCGGAGGACAAGCAGACAGTACTTGGCTTTAACTGGTTAATCAAAAGGTAAGAGAGAAGCTGTTCGTCGTGTTGCATGGCGAGATGAAGGTAGCAAAGACGTTTACTAGCTTCACTCTATTGACCTAGCGATGCATGTTTGGCTTTTTGCACATCTGTACTTTCTTTTATTTAATTATTAATTGCACATGTCCCCCAAAAGTGAGAGTTTCAGAGGCGAGCTGAAAAGGGGAATTACTTGCACGCAGGTACTTGCATGATAGTAGACAAGTAGCTAAGCTAGATTGCTCCGATAATTAGGTGCCCAATTGGTCATCATCTCATTCTAATTTTGTGAACATATATTTCCTACTATACATCTTAAGTGAGTTATTTTCCAGGCACCATACTAATATATATTGACGACCGAGCAGTGACATGGCGTAGTGATAGATTGATTATCCTTAGTTGGATGGGTGGGTATATCAGATTCAGACGTGGGAAACTAGTACCGCAAACTGGATGGCGCCAAGTCTCTTTTCAACGCGATCGTTCACCTCGTCTGGAGATAAAGTTGGCCAGTTTTTTCTGTTCTCTGTAATATCAGTAATGCTCTCTGCATTACCTCAAAAAAATGTTCTCTGTAAATTCGGTCAAATTTAGAGTTTGGTCGACGACTTGATCCTTGACTCCACTTGTATGTTTGCCTCCGATCCGCCGGTCTCCACTTGCTCTCCGATGGACGTGGCAGGTCTCGCTGTCGGCACGCGTTGGTTGAGTACGTGTACTGGCCGGATTCGCGCACGCCTGCCTGCCTGCCTGCGCGTTGGGCCTACACGTCACGTACCTGGCTCAGGCTGCGCGCGCATCGTGGCTTTCCTCTTGCTAGCGACAGGCGGCAGCGAGCGAGCAGAGCACGCGCCACGACCACGCGTTCAAACAAGTCTCTCTTTCTTTTTAGCAACTTAATTTTCCAAACAATAAAGTTTTTAGGAAGAAATTAAATCTCGTTCGACCAAGTTTCATTTCGTACAGATGAGCTTGTTTTATCGTCCATGTTGAAAAGAAAGGGAATAGTTCGCCGGGTCATCAGCAGTACGGAGAGGCCAAATAAACAACTTCTATATATCTGGATTGGATTGTATATATTCTTGCTCATCCCTAAGCAGGAGCATATATGCATATGCATGCATGGAATTTGGATTTGGAGGGCATGTTTGCGTACCGTGCCGTGTCTGATGACCACAGTGCATGTGCTCTGGCGCACGTATGTACTACCAAACTGATCCATATTCCTAGGTCCTAGCTAGAGCTAATCATATTGGATGCGTCCTTTGTGCATGCGTTCGACGACGATGCCGCCTCGCTCTCACGCAGAGCACACGGTTTGACTTGCTTTCGCCTCAAATCACTTGAGCAGTGGACTGGCAGTTGACTCACACCTGTAGCCTGAGTGGGCAGTGCGTGCGTTGACATAAGAGAGAGGACGTCAAGGGAGTTGACTACGGTATGCACGTGACCTGTCGAAGACATCATCAACGCGCGCGCGCGCACTTGTCACCGCTCCGCATGATCTGATCTGCTCGACCACAACCGCATGCATGTGCTTGCTTCGATCTCTGTTTCGAAAAAAAGAAAACACAGTTGTTGAAGCATGCATGCATTTTTTTCTACTTTTTAATTCCTTCTTTTTAAAATTAAACCATGGTGGGTGGGTCGTTAGCGAACTAGATTTGTGTGTTTCTATGTTAGCCATGCCAGTGATAACGTACTACATCCGTCCCAAATTATAGCCATTCTAACTTTTTTGATGAATCAAACAATTTGTTGACCAAAATTATAGAGAATCAATAAGTTTTAAGGCAACAAATGGATTATATTAAAAAATATATTTAATAAAAAAACTAATGATATTTCATATAATGAATGTTAGTATTTTGTGGTATTAATTTGGTCAAACTCGAGATACTTTGACTCTTAAAAAGAAATTAGAATAACCTATACTTTGAAACCCTCTAAAAAAATTAAAATAACCTATAATATGGAAAGGATGGAGTACTATTTATATGTAATCACCACTGACATGAAATTTAGATGGAAAAAGTCTATATCATCCCCACCTATGGAGGGTGGACTACATAATCCCACAACTTATGAAACGGTCTATATCACCCCCTGAACTTCTCAAAATCAATCAAATTACCCCTTAAACCAATTTTGAAAAACCATAGTAAATAAAAAAATCATAAAATAAAAAATCAAATTGTGTCGGACTCCAAATGAGTAGTTATATACACTGAACATATAATATGGTTGCTTTAGTATATTTTTTTATAACTATGGAGAAAAGTATAGATCTAAAGCTATAGTGAAAAAAATGTATTAAAGCATACCATATTACATGTTCAATGTGTATATCTACTTATTTGGAGTCCAACACAATTAGATTTTTCTATTTTATGTTTTTTCTATGATTTACTATGATTTTTTAAAACTGATTTAAGGTGGTAATTTGATCGGTTTTGAGAAGTTCAAGGGGTGATATAGACCGTTTCATAGGCTGGGGGATTATGTAGTCCAACCTACATAGGTTGGGGGGTGATATAGACTCTTTTCCAAATTTAGATGGCATGCTTCCTTCTTAAACGAATCGGCAGCACAAGCTCAGCTACTTGTGGCGGCGCTGCGGCTACATGCAACTACAGCAGGCAGACGCACAAGCTCGTGTAGCTGTTGCTTGATGGTTGAATCGTCCAACATTAGGGATGGCAATGGGCACGAAATATCCGTAAACCCGCGGATAGTAAATCCGACGGGCGCGGGTTTGGGTCTAGTTTTGTATCCGCGGGTGCGGGCGCGGGCACGAGTCTAAACCCAACGGATATCTGTTAACGGATATGAAAAATTGATATCCGTATCCGCAAACCCGCAAGACCCGTTAACTGACATGTGAGACCTAAAAACTACGGCAACTAAGTTGTGGTACTGACTAGTGACTACTCTCGATCTAGTTCTCCCAAATGGTTAAGTGTTCATGTTGTATCCATTTTTCCTATTTGTTATGTAGTTGCAATGTCTAGCGGCTCTCAATCTCAAGTGTCAACTTTCGAAGCATCCGGTGCTGTAGATTTGGCATATGAATTCTTGTTAGATTTGGTTTATTGTATGTTTTTGCGGGTATACGGGTAAACCTGCGAAAACGGATATCTGCGGATAGCGGACGCGGGCATGTTTTCATATCCGTAGCGGATAGTGGGCGCGGGCGCGGGCACGGATTTTATGTCGCGGGTGCGGATATTTGAAACCACTATCCGCGTGGATATTATCCGTTGCCATCCCTATCCAACATAGCCGCACAAGCCCATAACTTCTATGGACACTACTCATTCTCAAGATATTTAGCCTTTCAGGAAGAAAATAACTTATATCGCCTTTCTTACAGCTTATTAATTAGTACAGAAATCTCAAGAAAATCTTTTTCTAAATAACTTTTTGTGGAGATCTCTTCTATCAAAGCTCTGGGGGAGGGGAAGAGGTAACCCGTAACCCAAACATGTCAAATAAATTTGTTACAAACACTTCCGTCTGCATTCAGTCAGATTTTCTGGAAACTTTGCCCAACAAACTTTTACAATCAATGAACTTCATCTTGACCATGGTCATCGACCAAAATCGCTCGCTCCGTGATTTGGTGGATCGATCGACTTGTACGTTTTTTCTTCCTCCTCTCTGGTACATATCATCGTCTACCACACGGCCACTGATTAAGATCTGCATCAGGTCGGCACGCAAGCATAGGCTGGACACGCGACAAGACAAGAGACGAACCGTGTCATCTAAATACTGTTCCAAAAATTATGTACACCCACATGCATGCGATCAATCGCATCAGGAACTAATTCTTTGGGATAAAAATAAAGCGCATCACGCCACTGCAGCCTGCAGTTGAGTGGCCAACCGCTGCTGAGAATCTCGTGGGGTATGGCGAGATGGGATCCTCTAACTGTTGCGGCAACCTTTGTGACTCGCCAGTCGCCATCTGTTCCGTGGCAAGGTTCTACAGTACTGTTCGTCTGACGCTCCGCGTGTGTGCTTCCACGGAAGAGGTGATCAACACGGTTCGTGCAATCATGCATGCTTGACAGTCTGTTTAGATTACAACTTTACAAGTAATAATGCATATGCACAGACGTATGCGCGTCATCCATAATCTGTTTTTATGATTGGCGTGCATGCAGAGCAGCGCACGGTATCGACCTTGCACGGACAACTGCCACATGTGTGATGTGTCCTCCTGTGCTGGAACTGAAATATAACCACAAGCTCCGACAGTCCGACTGGTATGACGAGCGAGCGAGGGACATGTAGTCTTTTCCAGACCACCTTAATCTGTCACAAAACCATGAGAACATCTTATATTTTTGCTGACTTGGTATAATTGAAATTGAGAGAGAGAGAGAATAATGTAGGCTAGATTCAAAACATTTTAAAAAAACACTATTCATCCAACTTTTCCCTATTCACCCTATCCCTCTCACTCACAGAATATTATTCATCTACAATATATTTTTGGGTCTACAGTGTTTTTAGAAAAATAATCCCCAATCTAAACACACCCTTAGCACGATATGTAGAAAATCATTGTACCGATAATTTCCTTGTTTCCAGCTATGTAGTTGTATATATAACTCTTCAACGAGATGTGGATTTCTTATTTCTTCTTCTCTGTCGGAATTTTATTTCCTCAACATAGGATTATTGAGCACTTCAAGAGCTAGCTGACTTGACATAATTGGACAATGCATAAGAATGAAGATCGAACGTACGTCTGGAAAAAAAAAATAGTAATAGTTTCTTAGTCACAAGTGTTGACTTCAACTCCGAGGCCATGAATCTTACTATTACTAATTGGATGCTCCTTTTGAGGGCTCCAGGTGATGCCACCTAGGATCCTAGGTGGACAACCTAAAAAAAATAGATAAATCCTAGAAATTCTCTCAAAAAAACAAAACATCCACCTAGGATCCTACGTGGACACTAATATATTTTATTTAATAATTATCCATTACAACTAATAAATATGAAGTAGCCCCTATGTATGTACCTAAACTACCCCTAAATCTGAATCTAGATTATATATTATAAAAAATCTTAAGATGCGCCAATATAAAATTCTAAATTACTATTTCTATCATTATTAACATTGTTGCGCCATGAATATGTATGAGAGAAGACACAAGAATACATTTTTATATTATTCATATAGCTCAAATAATAAAAAAACACATACGGAGGTGTGATACTATGTGAAAAATTTGTGACTAAGTAAGGAGTTTGCTACCGTACTCTAAAATAACTATGAGATGGTCACGATGGCCACAATGATATAGCCATTAATTTAATTAGATCAGATGGTCACGATGATATACTAACTCTTAGGGGGTAATAGATTAATTTTTATTTATATGCTTTTCAATTTAAAAAATAAAGAAAATCTGAATGTTTTTCTCTTGATGCTTCATCTTTTTTTCTCTCTACGTGTACATGACATGGCCATTTATTTTCATCCAAAATCTGAATATTTTTATTGTCTACGTGATCGACATGACCACTTTTTGACCATAATACGAACTGAACTTGACTGTACATGACAAGAAACGTGGAAACAAAAATCAAAATCATATTGTGCATACATGTATGTATGAGGTTGGCGGTAGTTAAGTAGGTGATTAATAAGTGGTTCATATTTTCTAATTGATTTTTCTCAATGTCTTTTCATGGTCCATATTTAGTTAAAATATTACCTCTTAAAGGTAAAGAGGTGTATCGTAGAAAGCCCCCCCTAAATTGAATCTAGAATATATATTATAAAAAATCATAAGATGCACCAATATAAAATTCTAAATTACTATTTCTATTATTATTAATATTATTGTGTCATATTAATGTATGAGAGAAGACATAAGGATAAATTTTTATATTGTTCACATAGCTCAAACAATAACAACACATATGGAGGTGTGATGTTATGTGAAAAAAAAATTATGACTAAGTAAACATATTATAATTTGATAATAATAATAACTATGTATCTTTAAAGTATGGTGTTTGAAATATTTAATAGATGAAAGATAAAGTGCTATAGAAAATTATAATTATTAGCTATATTTTTTTATTTTTATATTAATTCTAATTAGCCCATGCGGCAGCACGGGTTGATAGGCTAGTATATCTAACGCTCCGATGTCAACTGGAGTGTGATAGCGAAGTGTATATACAACGTGAGGCACGGGGGGATGGTCGGATGGAGTATAGCTGCTTAGGCACACTAAGACCAAATAGGCACACTAAGACCAAATAAGCAAAACTAATCATTCACAAGTCAGGGGAAAAGGAAGCAGGGTGTTCATGCCTGTGTATACACAGTAGCAGTTCGTACTACCCCAACCAGGATTAAGAAATGTGCAACTCCACTGGGACTGGAAGGTCCATCGAGAATAATACAGCAAGTTGCATTTGCATTGTTGATAGATTACCATCCTCAGTGCGTTATCGCTAGACTGTTCTGTGCCGGAAATTGGAAGAAACGTGCGAGTTCTCTGCTGACGCTAATCAGGCTCAAGTTTAGTGCTTACTTTCACTCACCCTCGTGCAGCTTAGCTACTACCTGTAGTATAGTATGATCTATCAGTTCGTTATCCTCCAGCTAGGTAGTACTAGTAACGATCATTACAAGCTGGAAAATATTTCATCCACAAATTAAGCTCCCAGAAAGCGTGGGGATCGGAAGGCAGAAAGAAATGGCGAGTGTGTTCTCCCTACACGCGCAGCTCCCGCGCGCAGAACGCAGTCGGCAACGCGCACAAATCCGACCCGATATCATCGAAGTGACGGCGGTCAAAGTGATGATCGAGGACGCACACGCACAGTCGCACATACCCACTTGACACTTGAGTTTCCTTTGTGTGGTTGTATTTAGCTCTAGTTTTTTTTATATAAGCTTAATCATTACCTCTTCCGTTGCTTAAAAAATACCATTTAAAAAATTGTTTCTTTTCAAAATTCGATTGGGAACACTAAAGCGGAATATATATATCTTTGCAGACTTTCCACATCGGCGATAATATTATGATCCTCAGATGCCGATTTTATTCCAAGATGGATCGGAAGGAGCAAATTAAAAAGGGGAGCAGCAAAAAAAGCCACGTGTTTTGCTACTTGCACCATCCTTATTACCATTTCATGCCTGGAGTATCCAGAAAGAGGAGATGAGTATGCGGTAGGGATGCCGGATATGCTCTAGGTAAATTGTAAAAGTGTAAAAGGGCAAATTTTTTATTAAGATATATCGGCCTCGGTCGAACGTGGAACGTGCTACAAAAAATCATATTAACCGAATAAGACTGCCAACTAGCCATTATCGTCGCATAGCCCATCTGCCCATCATGATGTGTTACCTTTAATTTGTTCCCATCTGATCGAAAGTTTAGATTCCGACTGCGAACCAACAATGGATTAACAAATCTGGCGTGTAATTTGTGCGTCCAGTTAATGACTTTACTAATTACTGTAAAGTAACTCACAAAAAAAACTTACTATATAGTGTCATTATATTACTTAAAGTAAACCTGCAAGCGGTGAGCTACTTCACCGTCAGCCGGAGCTAGAGCCAAGACAGCGGAGAGCAATGGCATCCAAGACCTGACGCTCACATCCAAGACCTGAAGACGCAGCGGCCTGCAGCCGATCGAGAAAGGCCGGCCAGCAAGACGACGGTCTGCGGGGTATTTTTTTTTTTGGCGTGGAAAATATGGCGGTATCGAGTGAATAGACGCCCTAGAAATGAATAAGCATGAGGGGGAATTTTGTGGTGCCTGGGTAGCTTGAGGTATTGGTGCACATGATTCGGTCCTACGAATTAATACGCTTCTCCATGTGTGAAACTATATATATGCACATGGTATTCTTCAAATGAGGCCGGGATGCGAGGGAGATAATGAAGAACCTCTTTTATACCAACTATTATGCTCCCTTTCGGATGCCAACATTTTTGGCCAATTGTGGCAGACAATTTTTAGCTTGCAAATGCTTCACATATAGTTCCACAGGCTCCATCGTCCAAGTCATTCATAATTTCTAAAATGGTTATTAAGGTTTTCTTTTAGTTATATTATTGTACGTGTTCATGTTAGAGACGAAGCCAGGAATTATTTTTTTTTGGGGGGGGGGGGCAAATAGCTAATGTAACTAAGAAATAGTGTTAAGCAATTGTTTTTATCTTGATTTTCAACTTAATTAGAAGAGTTGAGCATGAATAGGGAAGCCATGGCTCCCCCTGGTCCCCCATTGGCTCAGTCCCTGGTTCATGTAGTGAGGGGGCTATACTTCCATTATTATTATCTAGAAATCCGAAGTCTTACTCTTTTCCCTTAATAGAAGAAAAGTTTTGGCATGCATATCGAAAATGGCTAAACAAGTTCGATGGGTTGGGCTGTCTAATTCTGTATTATTAGTACATGGAATTGGATTCAAGCGCCTAATCGTAGAATGCAGTATGAACTCAAGAACGTTTTGTGCAGCTACACTACATGAATCCAAAAAAAGCCCATGATTCACGAGCGCTTGTTTTGTTCTCACAGAAGACAGCACACACAGCATATCTTTAATCTGATTTTGTAGCACACTGCGACCTCACCAATTTCCGCAGCAGCCCACAGCCAACGCAAAGCTCCAAGCCTCCAACGCAGTGATGATGTCGTGTAGTACACGATATTTTTATTTTGTTTTTTTCGCATCGAAAAGAATGAGAAAAGAAAAAGAAGCAGAGCATAGAGCCCGCACGCTGCCACGGCGAGAGACACAGACAAAGGACTCCTCCCTCTTCCTCCCGACCTCCCCCCGACCCAAAAGCAGTGAGCCCTCTCTGCCACCGCTATATATGGCCTCCTCGCTCCCCATCCGCCATCACACAGACATCACCGCGGCCGAGCAAGCTCACAATCTCAGCCTCAGCAACCGACCGCCCCAACAACGAGCAACATCCCCTAGCCCAGCTCGCCGCCGCTTCCAGCAGCCGCGAGCACTCGCGATTTCTCACTCCGAAGTCCGAACACTAGAGACAAGAAATCCATGGCGATGTCACACAACGGCCCGAAGCACTTGTCGCCGATGGAGGTGTCGATGGAGGCCGGGAACGCCGGCGAGGCCGAGTGGCTCGACGACGACGGCCGCCCTCGCCGCACCGGCACCTTCTGGACGGCCAGCGCCCACATCATCACCGCCGTCATCGGCTCCGGCGTGCTCTCCCTCGCCTGGGCCATCGCCCAGCTCGGATGGGTCGCTGGGCCCGCCGCCATGCTGCTCTTCGCCTTCGTCACATACTACACCGCCACCCTCCTCGCCGAGTGCTACCGCACCGGCGACCCCGACACCGGCAAGCGCAACTACACCTACATGGACGCCGTCCGATCCAACCTCGGCGGCGCCAAGGTGGCGTTCTGCGGTGTGATTCAGTACGCCAACCTCGTCGGCGTCGCGATCGGTTACACCATCGCGTCGTCCATCAGTATGCAGGCCATCAGGAGGGCAGGGTGCTTCCACAAGAATGGACATGGCGACCCGTGCAAGAGCTCCAGCAACCCTTACATGATCCTCTTCGGCCTCGTGCAGATCCTCTTCTCGCAGATACCGGATTTTGATCAGATTTGGTGGCTTTCTATCGTCGCCGCTGTCATGTCATTCACCTACTCTTCTATCGGCCTCGCACTCGGCATCGCACAGACAGTCTGTAAGTTCTTGATCCATCAAGCTCGCTGGTGCTCATAATTTTCTTGATCGATCGAGTCTTGGTTACTGACTGGTGCTCAATCGATGGAACGAATTGCAGCAAACGGTGGATTCAAGGGCAGCCTCACCGGCATCAGCATCGGCGCCGACGTCACCTCGACGCAGAAGATTTGGCACAGCCTGCAGGCATTCGGCGACATCGCCTTTGCCTACTCTTTCTCCAACATCCTAATCGAAATCCAAGTAAGCAAAAGCCTCCTGTACTAATCTTTTCAAAAAAAAAAAAACTCCCCTACTCTATCCCTATCTATTTCTTCAACACGAGACTTTTGCTCTGTTCCTAACCAAGATTGCTCTGTTCATCACCTCACCAGGACACAATCAAGGCGCCACCCCCATCGGAATCCAAGGTGATGCAGAAGGCGACAAGGCTTAGCGTGGCGACGACGACCATCTTCTACATGCTATGCGGATGCATGGGCTACGCCGCGTTCGGCGACAACGCCCCGGACAACCTCCTCACGGGGTTCGGCTTCTACGAGCCCTTCTGGCTCCTCGACGTCGCCAACGTGGCAATCGTCGTGCACCTCGTCGGCGCCTACCAGGTCTTCTGCCAGCCCATCTTCGCCTTCGTCGAGCGCCGCGCCAACGCCACGTGGCCGGACAGCGCCTTCATCACCAGGGAGCTCCGCGTGGGCCCCTTCGCCCTCAGCGTGTTCCGGCTGACGTGGCGGACGGCGTTCGTGTGCCTCACCACCGTCGTCGCCATGCTCCTCCCCTTCTTCGGCAACGTCGTCGGCTTCCTCGGCGCCGTCTCGTTCTGGCCGCTCACCGTCTACTTCCCCGTCGAGATGTACATCAAGCAGCGCCGTGTGCCGCGGGGGAGCACCAAATGGATCTGCCTCCAGACGCTCAGCGTCAGCTGCCTCATCGTCTCCATCGCCGCCGCGGCCGGCTCCATTGCCGACGTCATCGACGCCCTCAAGGTCTACCGGCCGTTCAGCAGTTAATCTTGGATGGCCGTATGTGCATGCGGCGGCATTCATGGCGGTTAACTTGGGTTACTCGTCGTGGTGTGAGATGTTTGCATTGAGGCCCTTATGGAAAAAGAGATACTACTAAGGTGAAAGGAATAGGCGCCCTTGTGCCACATGCTGGCCGCATTCCTTGGAAGGCAAGGGGTGTGAACAGAATGCATGGCAGGAGGTGTTTGTTTGGGATGATGAGTCTACAGTAGGGTGTCTGGAGCAAAAACACCCCGCCTTTTTTTAAAGAGTTTATAGCCTTTTTTTTTCTGTAGTCCTAGTTTTTTTAGCAGCCCGTTGTACCGGTTAAAGTATATGAAGAGGACAAAAAAAAATTACATATGAATCCGCCCATTGCACTTTATTTCCTTTTGTCTATAATATCGCCTTACAAAAATCATTAAGGGGAGACATGAAATGAAGCAAAAGATTCTTTTAAATTATTGGAGAGAAAATACCATGCCTACTGCCATTTTAAGAAAAACGATACAATTGGTTCCATGTGCATTTCTTGCTAGTAGCCAAGCTATATAGCTAAATCCTTGTACATATATACATTTAGGTAAAATGGAGGCCTTGACTAGCCCTTGTACGTACGTCTTCTTTTCATGAGAAACTCCTTTAAGAGAGGGACTTTAATACATGTGAGATACTCAAGCCACTTGCCGGAGGAACAAATCCCTTGCGATGGAAAACAGGGCCTTTACCAGGACAATTTTAATTTTAATTCACCAACAAGTGCAATTATAGTCCAGAGAAATTACAGACTACGTGCACTAGCAGGTTTCCTTTTTTTCTCAGAGACAGATAATAAGCCAGAAGTGACTCTGAAAACATAGAACAGCTGACTTGAAAACCCATCAGAATTGAAGGTTCACTAGCTAGCTACTGATCGATCGATCAACGATGACCCTAGCTCAGCTCCTTGCCCCTGACTTCAAGTCATCAGGACCAAGAGAGATCAGAAAAGATTGCTAGGCAATCGGCACCAGCCAAGGGCTCTGGAAGCAATCATTCAGCAGCTTCAGCTGGAAGCCCCTGCAGCTTCTCCCATTAGTCGTCTGCGAAGGAACATGTCGATGTGAAAGTGGAGAATCTTAGGTATAGACAGGCGGATAGGTGATGATAAGCTCGAAAGAGGAAACGGGTGGTCGATCGGACGGGAGGCCACCATAGCCAGTCAGGAAACGGAAGCTCGTGTCGTGTGGACCATGCATCTCTGTTGCTATCGTCGTCTCCATCGGTCCCCATTTTGTTCTTGTTCCTTTCTTTTCTAGCACTGGGCCGGGATGGAGATTATGCTTTGCTTTAATTTTCCGGCCGCAGAGGATCGAGGGTGGTGTTAACAACCGATGGACGGACGGCTTGGGAGAGGTCGGAATCGTCCATGGTGCGTGGTGGCCGCGTCTCCGGATCTTCGCACATGTGTTATCGCTGTCCTACTAGCTGTTGTTTGTGGGGACTTGCTTGCTTGGCGATATATACTACGTCAAGGGGTTAGTCAAACTGCGAGCCTAGAGAGCTCTTTTATGCTGCCACCGGTTAGCTAGGCTACTAGTATAGATGTAGTATATTTAGGTCGCTCGATATGTTGGTGCTTTGCACCCTCCATTACTGACAATAATAATAATGTGTCCGGCCCACATCTAATCAACTGCTTTTTCTGTTCTAAATTATAAGTCATTTTGATACATCGAACTCCAAAACCGGGTATCTTTGGCCATTCAACTATCAGCACCGTTCAAGTTTGGCCATCGGGCTATTTTGATGAGTGGTTTTAACTTTTTTATTTACAATTTAGTCCTTAGATCTTAAAATGATTATTACTTTTTGCCCGTACCTCCGATTTAGGTAATTCTTATGGTCACGTCTTCCTAAAGGAAGCATTATCTGTTAAAATGATATTTATATTATTTTATCACTATTTGTTGTATTATTTTTTTTCATTGTGTAGGAAAAATAATATAAGAAAAATTAAACAAACAATTATAAAATAATATAATCAATATTTTAAAGCGTAAAGCTCATTGTTACGAACGCATGACCACTAGAATCACTTAAATCAGAGATACAAGAAAAAAATAGTAATCATTTTAACATCCAAGGACTAAAAAGCACTAAATTAGTCCTTTTTAATCATTGGATTTTAAAATGATTATTTTTTCTTCTATCTCTGATTTAAGTGATTCTAGTGGCCACGCATCCGTAACGATGAACTTTATATGTTAAAATGTTGATTATATTATTTTATAATTGTTTCTTTTACTTTTTTATATTGTTGTTTCTACACAATGATAAAAAAATAATATAACAAATAGTGCTAAAATAGTATAAAGATCATCTTAAAATATAGTGTTCACCGTTAGAAACACGTGACCATAAAAATCACCTAAATTTGAGGTACGGGCAAAAAGTAATAATCATTTTAAGTTCTAAGGACTAAATTGTAAATAAAAAAAGTTAAAATCACTCATCAAAATAGCTCTATGGCCAAACTGGAACGGTTTTGTTAGTTGGATGGCTAAAGATACCCGGTTTTGGAGTTCGATGGTCAAAATCAAACTGAGGCAAGAGTTGACTTTTTCCTTAAATATATGATTTTTAGTATGTATCTAAACAAAGTGCATACCACTAACTATATATCTAAATATGCTAAAACAATCTAAACACTATGCCGGAAACCATTTATACAGGTGGTCAAGATCGCTCTACGCTAACGGATCCACTACCCGTCAGCAACTCTGCTAGCGTAAATTTATTTGTGCCAGCGGGCCACCTAACCAGCCGCCACCACAAACGGTCATACACTAGTCCAACGTGTACATACTACATAGTATCATAGAAATAAGTACGGATTAGCTAGCTAGGTAGAGCACTATCAACCTTATGACCGTTTTGTGTTGGCAGACGCCCTGTGTAGGTTGCCACCTTGCCATGGGTCCCGGTTCCAATGGCGTTCTCCAGCACCTAAAACTAAAATTATTGTGCCATCCTAAAACGTTTATGACCTAGTGAAATTTAGAACTGAGAGAGTAGCTAGGTAGTTAGAGCACTATCAAGCTTTACAAGAGCATCGCAGACGACACACGCGGCGATTCCCATTCTAGTTAACAAGTGATGGTATACTGGTGTGGAGGGTGGAACACGGCAAAGAGGTAGGATGATGGCGGCAATCCATCGTATATTCTGTTTGCTAGCCTTTAGCAAGGTAATAATAAGGTTTTTTTTTGAAGGAAAGTAAGGTAATAAGGTTAACGTATACGCCCATTCAAAAACTAGCTAGTACAGTGAGAAGGTAGCCAGACCACAGATAGTGGCGGTACCGTTGCATGCATGTGCCGGCGCACAATAGAGTCCGAGTGGAGTCACTGCACGTACGTACAGTATCTAATCTATCTCTAGTAGCAAAAGAGTATTTTGTAGTAGCGATCAACGGTGGTGGTCGATCAGCAGCTGCTTTCGAGGGAGCGCATGAAACTAAAGTCAACAATCGCCGGCCGTTGTCAACATAGTGCGCCTTTAATTGGCAAGTCCATCTGAGGTACGGTTGTCAACGCGGCGAGTCGTCTGTACTGTGCCCCGCGAAGGGATGTTAATCTATACTATATGATTGTCTACTGCTAGATGGTCTGTTAATCTATATATATGATGGTCTATTTGTGCTCTAACCGATCCCTGCAGATCATTTCATAATTCGTACCTGCCAAATATAATGATTCGTCGTTAAGTTCCCGATCGATCAGGTTTTTTTGCACGGGCAGGCGGTGTACGTGTGCGGCGATCGATCATCGATCACTGGAGTTGGGAGTATGTGTCGGCGACGGCGCAACAACGGGGGAGGATCTCGGAGATAGGCCGGCCGGTGCCTAACTGCCTACTACTACCTGCCTGTTGTGTGGCTGCCTGCTGGCTGGGCGCCACGACGACACGTACCTAAGCTAGGAACGTCATCAAATCATATGGGTCAGTCCAGGGCCCAGGGTCGCCCATTATAACATATCCGTCCGTGTCGTTTGATCCTGCATTCCTGCTCGCTCGCGTGGCGTGCCGACCTGCTTCCGCGTGCTCTATGCCTCTATCTGCTTGCGATAGCGTTTTTTAACGTAACTATTGCCGTCCAAGACTATGGAACGCATGAATGAATGGGCACAAAGCGATGAATATAAGAGGTTCCATGATGCCACTGTATATGGAACAAAATGAATTGCACGGGTCCAAAGCAAAGCATATATAATGTTCCTGTCCAATGCAAGCCACTGTACCATATTGTACTCTACTCTATATCCTCGACGCTGGGTGTTGCGACGAAGGAGGCGAGGCCGTCGAAGGCCATCTTGAGGAGCTCTATACCTTCTCGGGAGGGACGTCGGCCGTGTGGCCGTCCGGGAGCCCGTCGACCGCCGTAGGGGAGATGCGCCGCAGTGGGGGTCTGGGGGAATCGGCCGACAAGATTATTGTATCGGTGGAGAAGTACCAAAGTAGCCAGCACAATAAAAGTATTAATTTACCCCCTGATTAATGGATGGCTCCGATCTAATTTATACCATAGTATATTAGTTCTAGGTAGTACTTAGTATTTGTACTGTAAAAGAGCAATCAAATGAGCCACATGCTAGAGTGTGCTTGATCACTGATAACTACGAAAATAGAAAGCCGATCGAAGAAGATAAGCCGGCGCACTGGCAGCAGTACTTTCCACACGCCCGGCCCAATTTATCTGGTGCACGCTCACTCAGTCTCATGGCGATTGGTGGTGAACATGACGGCCGCAAACAAAAAGCAAAGGGTCCTCCACCTTTGTTTCACTAACGTCGTCGTCGTCGACGGTTCCGCGGACCAGATCGAAAGCACTCGTTTCGTCGCACGTTATTTTTCTCATACTAAAGTAGTATAATGTGCTCTTTTCACTTTTTTATTTCTTTTACAAAAAAATATCTGTTTAACGTGCAGCTAATTAAGGTACCTATATAATAACTAACAAAGTTCACACGAAAATTAAAGCAAGGCTTTTGGATGATTCCTTTTTTTATTATATTAGCTCACTTGCCCACTCTCCACCGGTCATTTCTTTTTTTTATATATATGCATGGTACGCTTCGAACACGTGCCTTTAACTACTGCTAGAAAAAATTTGCTAGGACAATCGATCGTCGGCTCTCTTTGTCTCTCTCTTATCGTCCTCCCTCCGCATATATCATCTAAAAATAGAAACGGCCGTATACATCATGCCATCATTACAACTGCCAATAAAGCTAGAGAAACTGTGGGAAAAGCCCTTGGAGATCGTCGCTTTGGATCGCCCCTGACAATGAAAATGGATGGTGAAGTAATAATAGACTTTGCTTTTCATTAGTGTTTTTCGTTTGTGTTCACTTTCCCTTGTTATCAGGTGAGAATATTGTAAAACGTGGTTGTGGGCGCGGTCCGGAATTATTCCCTTTTTCCAAAGCAAAATAATCATGATGCCATCATGATAGGAAGAACATTGATCGGTACTAGACACAAAAAGCAACAAACGATACATCATTGGTAGGTTCGTTCAAAGATTGTTGGTAGCGACTCTAGTAGTGTGCACGAACCATTCAGCAGTTACATTCGTAAATTCTGCTTGACGGTTTGGTGACATGGTCTCCCCTCTCCCGTGCATTTTGTAGCTTTAGTCGTCACTATTTGAAATGGTAACACACTTTATTTATCGAGAGCAGCAGGCAACCACGCCAAAAGTGTATGTATAGGTTTATCCACTTGGAGGAAGGAAAACGAAACTGAAGAATAAAAATTCGAAAAATTTACGCTCGGGGCTTACAAAAACTGAATGAGCACATGACGTGCACGCGGAAGAACAAGGACATGCACGAACACGGTGGACGACGCGCGTGCTGCGTCCCAGGTCGCAGCAGCGGCCGGCTAGGGACTCCCACTCGCGCGGCGTGTCGTTGCCGTGGGGCTTCAATTCGCGCGTCTCGATCACTCACTAGCTAGAGGTAGTATAAGCTCGTGTCGTGCGCGTGCAAATGTTGTGCACCGCCTCGTGTCTCCGTCACTCCGTGTGCCGATCGACGGCACCTAGTCTTTTCCCGAGTTCCCGGTGAGTGAGTGAGTGAGGTCATCATCACCGCTGCCAAGTAGGATTGGGGGCAGGACCAGGTGGAGAGATTGCTCACTGACATGTGCCTTTCGTGAGATTACATACATATCTAATATCTTCTCCTTTTTCTTTGAAAGGGAGAAAGAGAAATGAGATGAAGATAGGATTTTGGGTGGATCTAGTGCCCACCTGGCCGGTCGGTCCCCCGTCCCTGCCCTCAACCCATCGGTCGCCGCACGCCCCTACTGGCAGCCTCAACCCTACTCTGCGCCTCCGCATGCAAGGCGCTCCTGCGGTGGTGGGCAAGGCCTTCTCTGGGTGGCGGCAAGGAGCTCCAACACCAGTTGCGGCCCCCCCTGCCCTCCCCCTATGAGGTTGGCAGTGGCCAGGGGCGGCACTGGCCGACCTCTTCCCATCCAATGCCGAATCGAGTGCTTCCTCATCCGTTGCAGCTAGTTTGCAAATCGTTTTGTGTTTTTTTGTTCGGTTTTATTGTAAAGATTGGAGATTCGGAGTTGGAATGTAAAGAATTTTTAGTGATTGTTTGGTTGCCCGGTTAGTTCAGCTAGAATCAGAACCGAATTGAACTAACCAACACCGAATTTCCCCGGTTCCGAGTTTTTTAACACACTGATCGGTTCCAATTGCCTAGGAACTGGATTTTTGAAAAAAAAAAAAAAGAAGAACCAATCAGTTCGGTTTGGTGTAACCAAATGCCCACACCTACACATCTTCTCCTTTTTTTGAAAGGGGGAGAAAGGAGAGAAGAGAAAGCTAGGATTTGGGGTGGATCTAATGGCCACCGTTGCTTGCATAGGAAATCCGACTGAGAGGTGCCGAGCCCAGGTTTAACTTTGCGGCTCCCAATGCCCTTGTTGTAGAACTGGGCAAACCCAATGGGCTAAGCCCAGTCCGACCATGATTTAAGGCCCAGCGTAGATGAGAAATAATTCTTCGCCCGCTCGATTTCGTGCCCCCCGTTGCACCCACATCTCCATGTCACAATTACTCGCAATGCCAGATTACTTTGGGTAACAAACTAGAATTCATTTGGCACAGTTACTCGCGATGCCAAATTAGGCATCGCTGTAACTTTTCATTGTTGTTCCCCTAGAACTACTGTGTACATCAGGGATAACAAGACCCTATCATACTGTCTGTCCTGTAAAGTTACCCGCTGAACGGCCGGTACACCTTGAGGGCGTTGATCACGTTGGCAATGGATCCCATCGCGGCGGCGATGGACACCACGAGGCAGCTGACGCTGAGCGTCTGCAGGCAGACCCACTTGGTGCTGCCACGTGGCACGCGGCGCTGCTTGATGTACATCTCGACAGGGAAGTATACAGTGAGCGGCCAGAACGAGACGGCGCCGAGGAGGCCGACGACGTTGCCGAAGAACGGGAGGAGCATGGCGACCACGGTGGTGACGCAAACGAACGCCGACCGCCACGTCAGCCGGAAGAGGCTGAGCGCCAAGGGGCCCACGCGGAGCTCCCGGGTGATGAAGGCGCTGTCCGGCCACGTGGCGTTGGCGCGGCGCTCGACGAAGGCGAAGATGGGCTGGCAGAACACCTGGTAGGCGCCGACGAGGTGCACGATGATGGCGATGTTGGCGACGTCGAGCAGCCAGAAGGGCTCGTAGAAGCCGAAGCCGGTGAGGAGGTTGTCCGGTGACGCGTCGCCGAACGCGGCGTAGCCCATGCACCCGCACAGCATGTAGAAGATGGTCGTCGTCGCGACACTCAGGCTCGTCGCCTTCTTCATCACCGTGGCCTCAGACGGCGGCGGCGCCTTGATGGTGTCCTGAAGAAACAGAGCAACTTTGTTTAGTAACAGAGTAATCTAGTACTTGAGCAAAACCAGGCATAGCAGCAAAGGATATATTGCTTACTTGGATCTCGATGAGGATGTTGGAGAAGGAGTAGGCGAAGGCGATGTCACCGAAGGCCTGCAGGGTGTGCCATATCTTCTGCGTGGAGGTGACGTCGGCGCCGATGCTGATGCCAGTGAGGCTGCCTTTGAATCCACCGTTGGCTGCAATTCCAGCAATCGAGTGCATGTCAGTAATTTAGCATTTATTAATCAAAGATATACTATTATTTTAATTGCATGTCCTGATGCCTGAGCAGATAGATAATCAAGGACGACTTACAGATTGTTTGTGCAATCCCAAGAGAGAGCCCGATGGAAGAGTAGGTAAACGACATGACTGCAGCGACGATGGAGAGCCACCAAATCTGATCAAAGTCCGGTATCTGCGAGAAGAGGATCTGCGTGATCCCAAAGAGGATCATGTAAGGGTTGCTGGAGCTCTTGCACGGGTCGCCATGTCCATTCTTGTGGAAGCACCCTGCCCTCCTGACGGCCTGCATGCTGATGGACGACGCAATGGTGTAGCCGATGGCGACGCCGACGAGGTTGGCGTACTGAATCACGCCGCAGAACGCCACCTTGGCGCCGCCGAGGTTGGATCGGACGGCGTCCATGTAGGTGTAGTTACGCTTCCCGGTGACGGGGTCGCCGGTGCGGTAGCACTCGGCGAGGAGGGTGGCGGTGTAGTATGTGACGAAGGCGAAGAGGAGCATGGCGGCTGGTCCGGCGACCCAGCCGAGCTGAGCGATGGCCCAGGCGAGCGAGAGCACGCCGGAGCCGATGACGGCGGTGACGATGTGCGCGCTGGCCGTCCAGAACGTGCCGGTGCGGCGGGGGCGGCCGTCGTCGTCGAGCCACTCGGCGGCGCCGGCGTTCCCGGCCTCCACCGACACCTCCATCGGCGACACGTGCTTGGGGGCGGTCTGCGACGCCATTGCGATCGAGCGAAGTGAAGGATATATTATCCTTGGGCGAGTATGAACTAGGAAGAGGCAGTTTGGTGAGGTGAGCGGTGGTGGAGTACTGGAGTGGTGGTGGTGTGGAATGGAGGACGAGGATGTGGGCTGCTTTATATAGATAGAGAGAGCGGAGCGGTGGTCGGCGCGGCGGGGGGAGAGGAGGTTCGTCTTCTTCTTCAGTGTGGTCTGCGCCGGCTGGGAACCGTCTGCGCGTCCATGAAGTTTTGGGTGGCAGTTTTGGATGGAGTTTTGCGTTGACGATGGGCGACGGTTTTCCTTGGAACGCGGGCAGCCCGAATGTCCCACGAGGAGCATGGATTAAACCCCTTGAAATAACCTTCTCGCCGGGCAGTAATTAAATCTCTGGCGACTGAATGCAAAAATCACATGGTCTTTTGAGTCTGCACCATCAGCTCGGATGTGCCTGAATTTCATGTTCCTATTATCAGAGTTTATATAGTATTACCTCAGTTTCAAATTGTGTCATTTTTAACTCTTTTTTTTTCTAGATACATACACATTATTATGCATCTAGCCATAGGGTATATCTTTAATATCTAAATATATAACAAAGCCTATGAATGAATCTAATAAAGCCAAAACAATTTATAATATGGGACGAAGTGAGTAGTACGATAAAAAAAACATGCAAATATACAAGGACAGTAGCACAGAGACAATCCAATAATGTTTGATACATACCATACGTACTCCGGCAGGCAGGCGGCGGAGGACCAAACTCCGCTCCGATCCAGCGCGGCGGAGGGGATCCGGCAGAAACAGGAAGAGGAAGGAAGGTAAAGTGCCACGAGTTCCACGACGACGAACAGCGACGTCCGGCGATCGACAGAGCTACCAATACGGTGGTGCGTTCGTGTTGGCCTGGTGGGTGCTCGACCCGGCCGTTTTCCTTTCTTCTTTCCATTAGTTTGATGAGGTAGGTCATGACAAGCGCGTCCACGACGTCATGTTCTCATCATCCCCAACTTGCCTTTCTCTCTTTCTTCGTGCCTGCTGGCCTGCGCTGCGGCTGTGCGGACAGTGACCGTAGCGGCCGGCTGGGCGGTGACCACGACGTCACTCACTGCACAAGAGTCTCACCCCCCGGCGTGTCGGGTCAGCGGGGAAAGCGGACGGTCGGCTATCAACGTGTCGTCAAGGAATGACTTTGTTCAAACTTCAAAGTCAAGAGGCGTACAGTATATATGCGTATCTCTTTCTACTAGACGTACAATATGTGACTTTCCATTGCAAAGCTTCGAGAGTACTACGTACTCCATAGGAAATAAAATCGACAGAACGATATATGGACAAGTTTGTGATCACGTACTCGATCGGGCGGGTAGACAATCTTTAATTTCCAGGGGTCAAAAGTTTTTCGGCCAACTTGGCGCTCCATCCTGATGATTGTATGTCCTCCCTCACGAGCAGTGACACCACGCATACTATTGGAACAAACTTGCAAGTAACGACCGTACTCCGTGTTAACTTGCGTCCGGCATTCATCACCGATCCATGACCATATGACTTTAGTACCTTCATGCTGTCAGCTTCTTGCGTGTACATACAAATTATTCGTCGACCAGGCCGTACACGGTACATCCTTGTACAGTAGCGCGTATTGACAATCATACATACGCATGTACAACCACACGATTGCCATTGTGCCGTCCGTTGCCGATGCAGCTCCATACCACATTCACACCGGACGAGCCTCCTCTGCAGAAGAACCATTCCCGCATTCACACCTACAAAGAAATGCTGCCATTGAAAAGTTTTACTACCCCCTCCATTTCAGATAATACGATGATTTAGGACAAACTAATTAATTTATTTTAAACTAATTAGATTTGCCTCTTCATATATAATTTGAAAACAGAGGGTAATTTGTATATCAGTATATGTTGTTTTGGAAGGTTTGGACACTTAGATCCAATATATGTCGATTTTTTTTACATCGCATAAAGTATATATTGGATTTTGCAACTATCTTTTCAGTCTGTTCATGCATGGCACCAACTGGTGAACACCAAACAAATTACTCATTGTTCTTCCGTAAAAAAAAATGGGAAAAAGGTGATCTTCTGCACGTACCACCAATACAACCAATAATTGTACAAAATAAACTTTACTCATTGTTTAGTATAGCTCTGTATACACATATATGGCGTAGTTTAGGGTCCCTGAAAAAAGAAGCGTAAAAGTTCACGAATAAGTATTAGTTAAAAACATCCACATCCATTTCTGATACATGAAGGAATGCATGTCTTATTCACTAGCTTTCTTTTGCATACCTAGTGCCAAGGTCACATTCCTTGTCCATGTACTACCGCACCTTGCCACTTTGCCATAGGAATTTAGAAGCAAAATGCGTTAAACAATTCTTCACCATTTACGCTTTTACAGCATGTTTATGTGAGATCATCATCATCTTGCACAGTAATACTTATTGCGGCATCTATATTCACGTGTTTTAAGGGGCACTCGCAGTTGAATTTGGTGGATGTTGGATGACTTGGATCAAGATGTGACAACCCATAAGTTTCACTACCAAAATGGTGGAATTCTCCTAGCTAGTGTTTTTTTAAGTAATAATAACACGCTACCGGTAATCATAGCACATGAGAATCCTCACTAGAGGAATCTGGTAAAAAAAGTTTATACAAAACTTTAAATGCTAAAACACTAGGAGAAAACCACATCATTAGGAGAAGTTTGCAATTATGGTTGTGTTTCTTCTCCGCATCTTCATCTTTCCCTCTCCAGCCGGTTATCTAAACTAAAAGAAGAAATAAATCTACTGCTAAAACCGTCACTGGAGTTGAAGAAGAGTTAAAAACAAACAGATCAGTATAAAAATTAATTACGCAGCCACTGATTCGATTGCAAGGTAACCCAGAGGTATGGTAAAACACTTCTTTACTAACCCTTTTTTATTTGGGTATATATGCTTTTGACACGGCATGGTAACATAAGATGGTGGACGCCGTTATGCACGTGAGTTTGTATTAAGATGGTCAGTGGGGAGATTAGGATTAAACTCAGTGCTATCAATCATGGACATTAGTAAAAAAAGATCTACATATGTACAAAATTTCCGGATGCTCATGATTAATGTGGCACTGAGAGCCTGAAATTAACGTGCCAAAAAGCGACCTGAGCACCAAGCTTGGCCTTGATAGATCGACGTGTGCCAGCGGACAGTGCACCGATCAGTCGCCGAGCATTTCCCGAACCAACGGAGTCGTGTCTCTTTCGATATCCTACTGCTACTACCTAGCGAGCACTGCGATGCCATTGTTCATCACCACTAGCAGCTACACCTACAGTCTTCAGAGCTAGTGGATGCAACCTGCGATCGATCAGAGAGCGAGTGATGAAGGGATTAAAAGCGACCGTGTGGTTACTGGTTAGGGGAAAAGAAAAGGAAAGGAATGAATTGAAGCGTGTCCGCGCCGATGTATGACAGTAGTGCAAAGCACTGGTTGAGCCTGATACTGGGCACTAAACACACAACGTGTGGTCGTTGCTTGATCGGTCTCGTCAGTAGTGCTGCGTGCTCTCCAGTTGAACCGATCATACTCCTACAGCAACAGCACAGGGTTTAATTAGTTGCTTCGATCTCGTCAGTATGTAGTGGCCCGACCTCGGCGAGCAGCTCGTGTCACACATGTGCATCATCAGTGCATGGTCGAGATGTCGTTGTGCATGTCTGACTAGTCAAGCTGGACTTTGACTTTGACTTTGACTTAATTTGGGCTCTTCTTTCCTCTTCTTCTTTTTTTCCTGTCCGATCGCTCTGCAGAAATGCAATAGACCACATTGCAAACATCTGGCGACGAAATTCTATGAATTACCCTTACGGTTAGATAAAGCTATTTCGGAACCGCGGTAGTTAAAAAAGCAAAAAGTTCAGAACATTAAACCACAAAAGTATAGTACCTTTTTCTACGCCAAAGTTACGAGGCTACACATTTGTACATATGGGCTATTAGTATGATCTTCATTGCTTTTCCTTATTTCTATTGTATCGAGTTGTAGTGACTACTAATAGCATAAAAAACAAAGAGAACTTGCCTGATTCTACTAGTCTAACCATTTGCATTTCTACTAGTAATGTTATATCAACTACAGTATATCGATTGTTTTTGGTAGAATAGATACAGTATAAATTAAGACTGAATGTTGTAACATTTATGATTGTTTCAGATCCACACGACCTGAATCTATGTAAATAAGGCGTCAGTCTCTCAATACAACTCTATCAAGCATATCACTCCCTCTCTCTCAGATTTGTTTTTTGGCTATAGGCACATCTTTATCCAACAATTAGTCCAAGATTATAGCATGCAAATTTAGAGTCATTGGATTCATATTTCAGTTTATTTTTATATGATGTTAATTTCATAGTCTTGAGCAATACGGTACATGATATTTCATACTCATGTAGCAAATACATTGGAATTCTTAGAAGGATGACATAAATGCCATGTGTTTATCATTGTCATATTAACATCATGGTTGAAGTATAATACGTTCCGCAGAAACATTACTTTTGTACTTCCGAACAATTCATTAAGAAAAAAATTGAATGGACCGAGTTAGGATCCTTTAGAATTACACAGAACCTACTGGAATCTATAGCGGTGTAACTGTCTACTTCCTTGCAATGTGTTGTGTGTCTACTATCTAGAATTGTTGTGTACCAGTGTATTCATCTTAGATCTAAGCCTCTCCAGTCCTACTAAATTAACCGCTGAACGGCCGGTAGACCTTGAGGGCGTCGATGACGTCAGCTATGGAACCGACGGCGGCGGCGATGGAGACGATGAGGCAGGTGACGCTGAGCGTCTGGAGGCAGATCCACTTGGTGCTCCCACGTGGCACGCGGCGCTGCTTGATGTACATCTCGACGGGGAAGTAGACGGTGAGCGGCCAGAACGAGACGGCGCCGAGGAAGCCGACGACGTTGCCGAAGAAGGGGAGGAGCATGGCGACGACGGTGGTGAGGCACACGAATGTCGACCGCCACGTCAGCCGGAACACGCTGAGCGCGAAGGGGCCCACGCGGAGCTCCCGGGAGATGAAGGCGCTGTCCGGCCAGGCCATGGCGGCACGGCGCTCGACGAAGGCGAAGATTGGCTGGCAGAAGACCTGGTAGGCGCCGACGAGGTGCACGACGATGGCCACGTTGGCGACGTCGAGGAGCCAGAAGGGCTCGTAGAAGCCGAACCCCGTGAGGAGGTTGTCTGGCGCGTTGTCGCCGAACGCGGCGTAGCCCATGCACCCGCACAGCATGTAGAAGACGGTCGTCGTGGCGACACTCAGCCTTGTCGCCTTCTCCATCACCTTCGACTCTGATGGGGGCGGCGCCTTGATGGTGTCCTGGAGATTCGGACAGAGGAAACTTGATTAGGAAACTGAGCAATCTCAAGTTGAATAAAACTGAGCAGAGCATGGGAGGATTTTTTGCGTACTTGGATTTCGATGAGGATGTTGGAGAAAGAGTAGGCGAAGGCGATGTCGCCGAAGGCCTGCAGCGTGTGCCAGATCTTCTGAGCGGAGGTGACGTCGGCGCCGATGCTGATGCCGGTGAGGCTGCCCTTGAACCCACCATTCGCTGCAATTCCATCGATTAACCTCATTTCGTCAGTAATTTATCAACCATGCTAATGATTGCATGTCTTGAGCAGATGGTGAAGAACTTACCAATGGTCTGTGCGATGCCGAGAGATAGGCCGATGGAAGAGTAGGTGAAGGACATAACGGCGGCGACGATGGAGAGCCACCAAATCTGATCAAAGTCCGGTATCTGCGAGAAGAGGATCTGCACGACGCCGAAGAGGACCATGTATGGGATGCTCGAGCTCTGGCACGGGTCAGCATGTCCGTTGGTATGGAAGCAATCTGCTCTCTTAATGGCCTTCATACTAATGGACGCCGCGATGGTGTAGCCGATGGCAACGCCGACGAGGTTGGCGTACTGGATGACGCCACAAAACACCACCTTGGCGCCGCCGAGGTTGGAGCGGACGGCGTCCATGTAGGTGTAGTTGCGCTTGCCGGTGACGGGGTCGCCGGTACGGTAGCACTCGGCGAGGAGGGTGGCGGTGTAGTATGTGACGAAGGCGAAGAGGAGCATGGCGGCTGGTCCGGCGACCCATCCGAGCTGTGCGATGGCCCAGGCGAGGGAGAGCACGCCGGAGCCGATCACGGCGGTGACGATGTGGGCGCTGGCCGTCCAGAACGTGCCGGCGCGGCGCGGGCGGCCGTCATCGTCGAGCCACGCGGCCTCGCCGGCGTTCCCGGCCTCCACCGACACCTCCATGGGCGCCACCGCGTGCTTGCTCAGGCCGCTGTGTGCTGCCATCGATCTCTGCTGATGAGTGAGCGAGTGAGGTCTTGGATGCTCTAAGACGAAAGCGAAGCTGTGAGGTCGAGGAGGTGAGGATCGGAGTGGCTGTGTGGGAATGTGGAAGGAGATGGTGGCTATATATAGAGCAGAGGAAGCAGAGGACTTGTGGTAGCCGTGTCCACTCCACCGGAGGAAAAGCTGGTCAGCGCTGGTGCCTGCGTGTCTGTATTTTTAATTTCCTTTGGGTTTTCTTTTTCGTTTCGGTGGCTTTATACGACGATCAGTGCACAGTGGACTGATAGTGACTGTGGTGTGGGCAACATGACACAAATAGCTTTGGATTTCGGTTTTTTTTTTTTTGAGATACTACAAGGTAGTACTACAAAGTACTGCGGTCCAAGATGAAGCGTGCAAGCCTGATTGTTTTTAATACGAAAAGTCAATAAATTTCAGTTTGTTACAAAGCGGCACTGAAACAGTAGTAAAATAAAAAAGCTTGGAAGTATCTCTGTGCTACAAGTTCTGCATGCTGTGTTGGACATGGTATGTACTGCAGCCCAAGATGTGGGTGAGCTAGAAAAAAAAAACTCTGGATCACCACGTTACGCGTAGAGAACCTACCACATACCGAAACTAGGCTGACATGGGATCCTTGCAAGACGTTATAGTCATAACGAACGGACTCTGGTAAACTACTACTGAAAAGATATGCCATGTTTCCCTCGATCGGTCTCACAATAATAGAAGCTGGCTGATCACTAGATGTCGTGTGCCTAGCTAGAATTTGGCCACGACGAAGAAGAAATGCAATCGAGCGACGAACAGCGACGTCCGGTGATGCGTGCGTTGGTTCGTCGTTGGGCGCGCCGCGTCGTCGTCTGCTATCGTGCCTGCGCACCGGTGGAGATGACGTCGACGTGAACACGGCGTAAGAAGCTGAGCCTCCCCGGTGCTAGGTCACTCACTGTTTTTTTTTTATAGAAAAAGCTAGGTCACTCACTGTGTTACTCTTCCATGAACCGGGCCTCATTTTTTTTTTTTGGGGTGTGGCATATGAAGAAGAATGGGCCCGATTCGGCAAGCCCAGAACTCATCAACCAAAATGCCTCCGTTCGCCGTTGATTGATCGACGACAGTCGACAGGGGCCTTTGTTCCCGAATGTGGGCCGGATGACACGCATAGAAGGCCGGAAACGACCAGGCTCTCTGGGCTTACTACTGCAATGGGGTAAAAAAAAAACTCGATCTTTTCATTACAAATCTTGTCTTCTTGTGGTATCTAAAATGTGGTACTTTCGCTCAAAAAAAAAATCTAAAATGTGGTACTTTATCTAAAAAAACACTCTAGAATGTGGTACTGACTGAAATTTGTTTTTTATAAGCTAAAATTAACATTTTTATTCTTCTCTATCCTACATGACTGAAATTTGTTAAAACAAAATAATCTAATTAAAAAAATGTATGTCCGTTTCGCTTTCTAAGTATGAAGGCAAAATATATTGTATGTACCAAAGACTGCCCCGTTAGACTGTACTAGCCTCGACAGCCTCGAGAGGGATAAAACTAGAAGAAAAAACAGGTCAATCCGGCTTTGACTCCATTCACGGCCTTTAGTCAAAGATTTTCACCCTCAACTCGTTAAATAACTCTTGTTTAGCCGCAACGACACGGCAATCGGCAGATAGTAGCTACGGCACACGGAATATAAGCTTACAAGTTTTTTTTTCTTTGGACTAGGGGATGATAACATAATATCTTTGGGCTTCATGAAACACAAGTAAGTATGTAACACTAGCTCTTTTAATTATTATTTTTTTTTCAAAAAACCACCAACTGTTAGTTTCCACGGTTCTTACTTGGATGGTGATACACTTCCTCGCCTCACCAAGACACCAGTGGCTCTGTACTCATCACTTGGTAAATGTAAAACATCCAGTATAAGCTTGTATTTCGAGACAAATGGCAAATCTCTATGGGCACGTGATTACTGATTTTATCTTTCCTATGATAAAGGAGGTCAACTCACGCAAATTGCGTAATACTAAGTAGCCGATCTAGGTGTTAACGGTATAATCAGCTGTACTGTGTTCCGTACTTTTTTTTTTTGGATTAAAAAAATAATACCGTGGAGGGGGGAAGTCCTGATGGCGCGGCACGGCATCCATCGTGATCGGGCGGCGGGGTGAGGTCGCGCGCGGCGGCGCCACCGCTGGATGCGACCGCCCGCAACCGCAAGCCGTGCTGTCTGTGCAGTGCAGCAGCCTGCGTCCTCCCGACTCCAACACCACCCGGAGGCGAGGCCACAGCGCCTTAAAAAATTCCGGCGGCCGCGCAGCCAGCTTCCATGCCACGGCGCAGCGGCGACGCCCTTCCATTCCATGCTTCTTCCACCTCACCTCCCCACACATATAACGCAACCGCCACCGGCCGTCCTCCTCCCATCATCCAGCGAAGCACAGTGAGGATCGGAGCGGTGCGCAGGGCTCGTCTCGAGGAAGGAGACGACACGTACCGTACGCACAAGAGCCGCGAGGGAGGGAGGGAGGGAAGGATCGAATCAGATCAGCCATGACCAAGCTCAGGCCGCTCTCCTTCACGCGGTGCGCGCCGTCGCCGCTGCGCTGCGTGGGCCTGGGAGTGGGAACGGCCGGGAGGCGGACGGTGGTGGTGGCCCTGCGCCGGGACGCCGCCGGCAGGGAGCTTCTCACCTGGGCGCTCGTCAAGGCCGCCGCCGCCGGTGACCGCGTCGTCGCGATCCACGTCGCCACCGCCAACGCCACCGCCGAGGGAGGAGTGACAATGGCTGCGGCGGCGGAGGAGAAGGCGAGGGCCAGCGACTCGCTCGCCTCCGTGCTCGGCGCCTACAGGGGATTCTGCGACCGAAACCAGATCGACCTAGTGCTCAAGGTCGTCTGGGAGGAGCCTTCCATCAAGAGGGCCCTTGTCGCCGAGGCCACCTCCTCCGGCGCCGCCCACCTCGTCCTCGGCGTCACCACCACCACCTCCAGGCCTTCCGGGTACCAAATCCTTCACTTCACTGACCCTCCTTCTCCAAAGTCCTTTACCAAAACGTAATTAAAGTAATCCTGCTTGCCGGTGATCGTCGATCAGATCGTCGGCCACCGCCGTCGCGAGGTACTGCGCCAAGAGGGTGCCGCCAAGCTGCATGGTCACCGCCGTCAGCAACGGCGCCGTCGTCTACCGCAGGGACGCCGCCGTGCACCAACCGCAGCTCAGCCCCTACACTGCAAGTACGCCGCCTCTCGATTGATCTCACCACATTGAATCATTTAAACACATTATTAATCAATCCAAAAATGGAACTAAATGGCGGCTAAACTTGTCTGATCGGCGGCGGTGCAGTGGTGGAGACGCCGCGGCGGCTGTACCGGAAGATACTGGACGCGAGGACGACGGCGGCGGGAGACAAGTCCCAGGACGACATGGTCATCGGCGACGGCCGCTCGCTGCGCCGGAACATGTCCGTCGCCATGAGCGCCCTCGTCTCGCCGAGGGTGACGATGGCGCCGGGCAAGGTCAGGAGGTGTCACGCGCTCGACTCGCCCAAGAAGATGGCCGCCGGCTGGCCTCTCCTCAACAGGGACACCACGTCGGAGGTTTCTGTCGTTCAGTGGGCGATGCAGCTCCCCACCAGGTTTTCAGATGATCAAGGGGAAGAACAAGAGAGGCAGCTTCCAGAGGAGCTGGTCTCACTCAGAGACAAGTACTCATCCAAGTACACAATGTTCACTTACCGTGAGCTGTTCAAGATCACCAATGGCTTCTCTCCAGGTGTGTCTCCATTAGTCCATTTCAATGCTGAAAAATCTATCGCAGTGAACTGAGCTGAACGATGACGACGACGATGATTTGTGATGTGCTTTGTTCAGAGCGACTGGTCGGAAAAGGCGGTGCAGGCCGGGTTTACAGGGGATGCACTGAAGAAGGCAGGGAGCTTGCGGTGAAGGTGCTGAAATCTTCAGATGACGTGACGAAGGACTTCATCTCGGAGATGGACATCCTCAGCTCCGTCGAGCACAAGAACGCCATGTCGCTCGTCGGGTTCTCCGTCGACGGCGGCAAGCTCATGCTCGTGTACGACTACATGCCGCGAGGCAGCCTGGAGGAGATGCTGCACCACGGTGAGAAGAAGCAGGGCAAGGGTGCGTTGGGATGGCCGGAGAGGTTCAAGGTGGCCGCCGGCGTCGCGCTCGCCCTCGAGTCCCTCCACTGCGGCGGCGACCATGGACCGGTCATCCATAGGGACATCAAATCCTCCAACATCCTCGTCGCCGACGATTTCGAGCCCAAGGTGACGACGACGACGACATTTTTTCCATACATTTCCGTAGTAGAAAAATTCTTCAGCATTCAGTTCCTCTGACGCCGGATGAAGTGCTTTAAACGTGGCATCAACTGAACTCGCCTCTTCTCTGTGCAGCTGTGCGACTTCGGCCTCGCGATGTGGGCCGACGACGCGGCGGCGCAGATCACCGGCGACGACGTTGCTGGAACATTTGGGTACACTTCCGATGCAGTCGTCTTTGATCATGTAACACGAGCATGTTTTTGACACGGTCACCTGACAAATGTCTGTCCTGCTCATGACAGATACCTGGCTCCGGAGTACTTCATGCACGGCAAGGTGAGCGACAAGATCGACGTGTACGCGTTCGGCGTGGTCCTCCTCGAGCTCATCTCCGGAAGGAAGCCGGTGAGCGCCGGAGGGCCCAAGGGCCAGGAGAGCCTCGTCATGTGGGCGACCTCCGTCATACAAGGAGGCAAGCTCATGGATCTCGTCGACCCGAGCCTGCCACTGGACGACGCCGCCGCCGGCGAGGTCGAGCGGATGGCCCTCGCCGCCGCCCTCTGCATCCGGCGAGAGCATCAGCACCGGCCGAGCATGAGCAACGTAACTAATCATCTCCCGCTCTGAATGAACTGAACATATATTGCGTTGTCGATTCCTGAACCAACGCGCCGCTGCACTGAAATCATCAGGTGGTGAAGCTGCTCGCCGGCGATGGCGACGCCGTGAGGTGGGCGAAGTCGCAGGTCGGCGTGTCTGGCGACGACGATGACGGTGACTGCGGCGGAGTGGTGACGTCGCCGGACAAGAAGGACATTCAGTCGTACATCAACCTCGCACTGCGTGACATCATCGACGACGACGCCTCGTCCGTCAGCAGCACCGACTTCATCGGCGCCAACATGTCCTTGGAGGAGTACCTCAAGGGGAGATGGAGCCGATCCTCCAGCTTCGATGAATGAAGGCTCCACCATTTTTGTGTACGAAGATGATTCTTTTCGTTCATTTTTTTGGCAGCCGATTCATTACTGTATATTAAGGAGGACGTTTTCTCTTTTGTTTGTTAGATAGTACTAGATGAGATGTTGCACATGAAAATATTCAAAAGCAATGCAATCCTCCAGTTTTGAGCTAACTTCATCAAGTGTTAGTGTTTTCACCAAATGATGCGATGGGGGAAGAATCAATAATGGTGATTCCAAATTGATTAGAAGTTTTTCTCTCTACATGGAAGACGATCAAGTTCGTTCTTTTTAACTGGACTGAATACAGCCTACTCAAAGTGACGCTTACATCTGCACCGTCTCTACCTACACAACTTACAGAAGATTAACAAAAACAAAAAGGAAAAAAAAAGGTCAAGCATGTCCCGTCCGTGTACGTCGTGATGAAAAATACAGTTGATGTCAACAGGTGCAGGCGTGAAGCACAACGATGAGGAATCTGAACATGCCAGTCCCAGAAAACTCATCACAAGTCAACGAAAATGCGAGGCAAAATGCTCTCTGATTAGGCAAGTTGAGCAGCGACAAGCACATGCAGCAGAATGATATGGGTACAATCATACAAAGCACAACCTACAAGCACATGGATCCATGTCTTGCAAGGCAGAGGGCTTCGACATGTTTTGTGCTACAGGTGGACTTTTCGAAGCACTGCATAAGGAGCCAACAGATTTAGATGATCGAAAACACTCATTTGACAACAAAACACTAAATATCCAATTCGCACCAATATACGAGGAGTTTTTGGGTCAACAGTTATACAAATTCAAATACTCCAACAGTGTCACAAGTTCATAGCATAGATGCAACAGTGTCACAAGTTACATGCAGTTTGCAATGCTCATGAGCAAGCCAAATTCACAACGTTTCACAACCTGTCTTTCCTGGAGGTCCAGGTACAGAGGAAACAGAATACCATCTATACTAGAGATACTAAGACGCAGTAGTGTTTATGGAGCATGGCGTGTCCGCTTAGCTTGTGTCAGTCTTCTCCAAAGCTGAAAAGAAATATCAACCCATTTACAAACAGCGTACAGGTAAATGAAAATTGTAACTTGACGAGCAGCTAAAAAATCAACTTACTGTTGTAGTTGAGCAACTTTTCAATGAGGTCAACATGGGTCATGAGCATTCGCCTGCAGCAGTAGCGGACCAACTCCAAAGCATCCAGGGCATCCCTGGCAAGAGAGTGCCAAATAAAAGCATGCAAATTATGATTCTGAATGGCTAATAAGTTTCCAAACCATAACATATGTTGGTATAGGCTAGAAACATTTTTTTAATAATATTGTTTTTACAAAAAAAAAATACTTTCAAAATTGAAAAGAAGCCCTTAGAAGCTCATAAATTTCTGGAAGTTGAGAAGATTAAAATATTTATCCATCGCCCCATTGTGATGCAAAGTTCAAAGCCTCAATACTAACTAGTTCATTTAGACTTGTGTTTACACTTCGATATGGTAAGTGGTTAGGTGCTGTTTGGTTGAGAAATAGGAACGCAAATGCAAATGGTATCAAATAGCACCGGTAGCAGATATGAGGTAAGCTAATTCCCGTTTTGTTTGGTAAACCTACGTAATGGAAACAAAACGTGCTATATGGCTGCAGCTGGAGCCTCCGCTACCCGCCGTCGCATGCAGCACACACGCATAGTAGATTACTATCCGTTAACACCCAGAGTTTGGCGGAATCGAGTTTCTAAAGGGATGGTAATGGATCACACGGTAACTGTTTTATGCGCTCATAGAATAAACATAAGCTGACATATTACATTAGCAGTGTGATCAGATGACGGGAATAAATGACCCAACCAAACACCACCTTAGTTCCTTGAGCAAACCATCATGGGAGGTTTTCCGGTTAGTATATATGTAGGTTGTAGTGTCATTGATAGTATTAGCACTGAGCAATTACAATCACCAACTTCCAGGATAAATATAGTAAAAGCAAGATACAGGAAAAAGCAACACTGAAGTTCCAGAGACATGTATATCTTCTTAGCTAGTCTAGTCTGAAGACAGCATTCTGTGAGTTAGGGAAATTGGTGTACCTAGAAGAATCACAATGAGAATCTCCTAAAAATGGAAAACTTATAAAAAGCCAGCATAAGAGCTCCTGCAGCACAAAACACTCCTGTGGGTTTCCTCTTCCTCCCCATTTTCACCTACTGCTCATCCTATAGCTGCTGCTGGTTCCAACAAAGTATACTAAAGTGGTAAAAGAAATCCACCTCTAGATCAGTGATCACGGATCAGCAAAATGTCAAACTATCAAGCACACAATCAAAATGTGCAGGAGATTGCAACTCATTGTTTTAACCATTGTGGATAACATCCACAAGCAGCGTTGTCCTCTCACAATCCCACAGCCTACAATCAGAATTCTACACAAGAGTTCCGTGACTTAACAAAAGGTGCACTGATCTCGTGTGCCTGATTTCCTCATAAATTAACATAAAGAGCTGCTGTATCATCACTAAATGAATAACATCTAGAAGAAGCATGGAAATTATACTCTTTTTGCCTAACTTGACTCGTGTAGTTGTATACAGCTCTACAAAAGTGTGCGGAAATTACTGATCGTTTAACAAAAAACTGTACCAACTAAGCAGCCCACGGATCCAAACATTGAAAAGTTGTTTGCCACTAAACACCATGGCATGAACCAAAGCAAACATTCAGTAACAAAGCTGCAAGGAATCCAAGATAGGTGAGTTTACCCCTCCGTGTAGTCAGACTGGAGGAGGTCCAGGTAGAGGTCCCACTTGTTCCCAATCACCTGTAATAGCGGGGGAAAAACACATTTTTAGTTCACCTAACCATAACAATAACCCCTAAGAGAACCCAATATGGAAGGCAGAGTAATAACCAACAATTAAGACCCCCAACCTAAGGCCTAATCCAAATCTGAACGAAATAGCGCTAAGCAATCGGCAACCACAGTCAAGAAGAAAAATGAACAGCAGGGCAATCCCACAAGCCAGTCGTGCTCCGTAACCAGAGCCTAGAAGACGCGGCGGGTACCCAAGCAAGCAAGCGATGAGCGATGAGCGAGTACCAAAGCAAGCAAGCAAGCGATGAGCTCCAACTGTGCCGTGCGCAGCAGGCCCACAAGTATAGCGAGGCCTCAATGGGTAAGACGACTCAAACCCTAGGTGAATGAGACGCAACCCAGACCGGCGGCCCGGGATCACGCTGGGATGGAGGCTAGTGGGGAGGGGGCGTGTTACCTTGCCGCAGGTGAAGCAGCGCACCGGGATAATCATCTTCGCCGCCGCCGCAGCCGCCGGAGCCCGGAGGAGGAGACGGGAAGGGTTTCCGGTTTCGGAGTGGAGAACCAAACAGAGGAGCGAGCAAAGAAGGCAAGCCACGCAGCGACCGACTATAAGCTCATGAGATGGGCCTCTGGGCTGGTCCTGGGCTATATTTCTCCTCTGGACTAAAAGCCTCATGGGCCACATAATCCTTCGTGGACCGGAACCCTTTGGGCCTTCAGCAGCCGGCCCGACTACTACTTCTCTGCCAACTTGCTAATGCCAAGTGTGCCTCTCAAAAAATAATAAAAGGAAAAATAACTTCGCCGCCGACACCGTCGCCGCGTCGGAGCTGACCGCCGCCGTCGGTGGTGACCCGGCCATGAATGGGTAATCGTAATTCGGCCTCCCACATGGATCCCTCTCCTCCTCCTCCTCTGCAGCCGCCTCCGCATCCCCCTCGCAACCCTCACGGCGGCGGGGAGATGCCGTACAAGGACGCGGACTGCAGTCTCCGGGCCCTCGCCGGCCGCGCCGAGGGCTTCGGCCGCCACGCCATTGGCGGCCTGCACGGGCCCGTCTACCACGTCACGTCCCTCCAAGGTACGGCGGCGAGATCCCCTTCCCCCCACACATTCATTCCCCTTTTTCCCATCCATCGATTGGGGCTCTCTGACGAATCGACGCGGCGGTGGGCGCGCGCAGACGACGGGCCCGGGAGCCTGAGGGAGGCGTGCCGCGCGGCGGAGCCCTTGTGGATCGTCTTCGAGGTGTCCGGCACCATCCACCTCCACTCCTACCTCCGCGTCGCCTCCCACAAGACCATCGACGGCCGCGGCCAGCGCGTGGTGCTCGCCGGCAAGGGGCTTCAGCTCAAGTCCTGCCACCACGTCATCGTCTGCAACCTTATCTTCGAGGGAGGCCGGGGACACGACGTCGACGGCATCCAGATCAAGCCCGGATCCACCAACATCTGGATCGACCGCTGCACGCTCGCCGACTACGACGACGGGCTCATCGACATCACGCGCCAGAGCACGGACATCACCGTCTCGAGGTTTGCCCTGCTTCTTCTTCTTCTTGTGTTTCTGGGGAGGAGGAATCTGAAACACCACGCAGCAACTCGATCGATCCTTGGATGATCCTGAAGCTCATGAACCAAACCGCCCAAACCAATTGCTTGTTCGTCGCAGATGCCACTTCTCGCGGCACGACAAGACGATGCTCATCGGCGCCGACCCCACGCACGTCGACGACCGCTGCATCAGGGTCACCATCCACCATTGCTTCTTCGACGGCACGCGGCAGAGGCACCCGCGCCTCCGCTTCGGCAAGGTCCACCTCTACAACAACTACACTCACAGCTGGGGCATCTACGCCGTCTGCGCGGGCGTGGAGGCGCAGATCGTGTCCCAATGCAACATCTACGAGGCCGGCGGAGGGCCTCCGAAGAAGACGACCGTGTTCAAGTACATGCCGGAGAAGGCCGGCGACCGAGAGGATGTGGTGGCCGGGTCGATCAGGTCGGAAGCGGACGCCTTCCTCAACGGCGCACTGCCCTGCTTGACGATGGATGGCCATGGAGCGCAAGAAGCTGTCTTCAGACCAGAGGAGTACTACCAGCATTGGACCATGGAGCCGGCGTCGCCGGTGCTCAAGGACATCATAAAACTCTGTGCCGGATGGCAGGAGGTGCCAAGGCCACCAGATGACTGCTAGACTCCATTGTTGTGTTTACTCCACGGCTTGCTTCTGCTAAGAAATATCCTGTTACCAGTATTGCACCACTGAATTTCAGAATTTGTATTTATCCCATCCTAGGAAATTTAGCATTTGTCACTCGTGTCTTCTTCCTTCACCCACATGTGGCCCTCGCTGAGATGTAGACACAATAATGATATGTGTCCTAGTATGTGATTGTTCATTTATATATGGTACAATGCTACAATTTCAATGAACAGGTATTTCTCTCATCTGTAGCGTGCCAAGAGCCCAAGAAGAGCTTCCAGTTGTGGATGGTAGTTGTCAAAACTTGTCTTGCCTGAACCAGAAGACACAACAACTTGCTTGTATCAAAAGATAATCATAGATGAGACTTACAAGCTCCATTAGAATCGGTATCTGAAATGTAGAAATTTGACCTAAGACCCTAACAACTTGATGATCTAACTGCGCAAAGTGGTCTTGACACAAAGGATGCTTCAGAAGATAAGAGAAACGTATGCCATATTTCTTTCTACTTCTGAACTTTATTCAAACTTGAAAGTTCATTTGCCCTTTATTAGATTTCATTTTAAGGAGGGAGGGATCGAGCACGGTTCATTGGTTTTGCACGTCTTTTTCGACCGCAATCTACTTATCTACTCTTATCTGTAGGTCATATCATAGCATCGTGTAAGTTAGTAGAGCCACTTGTAATCTTAGCATTCCTTGATATTTATTGACCAGGTTATCATGACCCCACTGAGCCCAGGTGAATGAATAGAGAGCTGCATTTAGAAAAAAAAACACATAAAATCTGTTAACCTGTTTAAAAGACATATATTGGCCTTTCAAAGCACTTTGAAGTAGAAGAAAGTGGATCAGTCACAATTCTCAGGGCTACAGGGCCCGATACTGTGGCCTTCTGGCAGTAATGTGAGATTTCGAAGAAGAAGAAAAGAAGTGCACAAAACTAACAAAGGTCGAGTGCCAATAGCACAGAACCACAGCATTACCTGAATGGGTTATCAATTAAGGAGCGACGAGAGCAGCCCCCACGGGTTTTTATTTGATGTATTCCAAATTTGTGCGTTCTTGTTCGTTCAAAAAATTTGTGCGTTCTTTGCAGCAGATGCCTAGGCTGTAGCACCACCAACCAGCAGATGTCATGTTTGGCTAACAGAGCATTTCAAGATCCCAGCCTCTCTACGCGACTGCTGACGTGGCACGTCACTACGGGGCAGTTGGTCTAGTCTCTTCGGCCTTGTTTATTTCCCACCAAACATAAAACTGGCCCCTTTTTGCTTGCCTTGCCTCGCGGCCTCCGCACCACGCGGCGACCGCGCCTCCACGTCACGTGCGCCGCCGCCCGCCGGAGAGGGGAGCGTCCCCCGACCTCGCTCAGCAGCCGGATCACCTGATGGCGGCGGCGGCCGCTACGTACCCCTACCGTGCTTCGGCTTCGGTAATCACTCGCCCTCTCCATTCTGCCTCTGCGGAGCTCCACTTCCCCTCTGTTCGTCTTCCTCTTCCTCCTCTTCTCAAAGAATTTTTTTTTTTTTGCTTTACTTTGATCTAAGGCGTGCGGATTGAATGTACATGTGCGCATCCGCGCAGCCTAAACTTGGGAGATTTTGGTCTGAGCTGGGCCTGAGAGGTTTTGGGGGATAGGAGTGGGTAGGACTGTCGTCCTTGTAAAAACTTGGCTGCTATCATTAAAGAAAAAAGGACTGGCGTGCTGTTCTATTGGAGAAATTTCTTAATCAAAACTGAGCTGCAATTTGAGAGCTGGATGGCATCTTAGCTTAAAAATTTTAACACGACATTGCTATGGTTGTGTGGGGGTCATACTTGTCTCAAATGACTCCGTCATAGAGTCTTGAACAGACCTAGATGGCCTTTTTGTGAGATGTAAATTAAACCCATTCCATTAATAGGTTAACAGTTGCCACTGCAAACTTCAAGATTAGACACAACTGGGATGAGAATGTGAGATTGGACATCTCAAACAATAATACAAAGTCAAATTTGGGATGACTGTGTCACCTAACTTGACTCAGCTCAGCTGTGACACCAAACTCTTGATGTAGTGTAGAACAAAGATGGTGTAAAAAAAAATACATCTCTCCTATTTTTTTGGGTACCGCTGTTGTTGAGTTCTCTTGGAACAATTTCAGGTCATGGTTAGTCATGCACCAATGCAACTGCAATTCAAATTTGTAAATATAAATTTGTTTGATTGGATAGGCTGAGGCTTTTATGCAACCAACTTACACATGTAATGGAACTCAGATAATTGCAGGCCTATCAGGTGCTCTGCGGGCAGCATCTAGAGGCAAGTTGCTTGAGAGGAACTTTTTTTTATGTGGGGTTAATTAGTTATTCTTGCTTTTGTAATAACTACTTCAAATTGGTTTCATATCAGGATCCTGTGCTCATTTCTGCAACTTTCAAGCAGTGAACAACAGAATTATTTACAGAGGGGAAAATCTTCTTTCATTGACATACCCTTTTCGCTCCTTGCAAGCAAGAAATAATCATTCATCAGCTGTTGCACCCAAGGACTATTGTGAAACTTACATCCAGTTTTTAAGAGACAAACAGATAGTTCCTGATTCAGATCCTCCAAACTCTAAAGATGTGGATCTACTGTATCAATTTATCGATAAGAGGTAAGACCCTCCATATTTGAACTTCCTTGTCATGTTTCTGAGCTATAGTTGAAGTGAAATGAGCTTCATTACCTTTTCTCTCTCCAGTAACAGGCTTATGGTGGTAACTGGAGCAGGAATGAGCACAGAGTCTGGAATTCCTGATTACAGGAGGTACAGGCATTTCTATATCTGCCATGAAAACCATATTGTTAGCCTTTCCCATTACTCTCTTATGTTCTAACTAGCATAATTCATGTTTTATGGCAGTCCTAATGGTGCATACAGTACTGGTTTTAAACCACTTACCCATCAGGTATGCCTACCATTGCTTGTCAAATGGCATCACTTATTGTCACCTTTCAGATCACCCCACCCCCACCACCTATATCATGATATTTTATCAATGCATCATTGGTCTGTCATGCTCTGTAACTGTAAGCTGTGTGTGACCTGTGGCACCATTTTATTTTTACCTTATATATTTTTATAACCTCAATTTTTGTGATTACTCGAACTGAGTTTCATTATGAGTTCATTCTTACAACCCCATCATTTCTCTAAATGAACTTACAGTAATGTGTTTTATCCTTGCTTACTTACCATTGGAACAAAATAGGAGTTTGTTCGGTCTATTCGAGCTAGGAGGCGGTACTGGGCTAGGAGCTATGCTGGATGGAGGAGGTTCAGAAGAGCACAACCAAATGCAGCACATCATGCTCTTGCATCCTTAGAAAGGATTGGTCGTGTTCACTCAATGGTTACCCAAAATGTGGATAGGTATCGAGCTGGGCTGGGCCTGTGTTATTGCTAGCAGTGAACAGTGTACGTTTTCACCTTCACTTTTTGCACATGTAACTTAGGTTACATCATCGTGCTGGAAGCAAGCCACTTGAGCTGCATGGGAGTGTATATGAGGTAATTTGCTTGAACTGTGGTACATCCATCAGCCGAGAGTCATTCCAGGAGAATGTGAAGGACCTTAACCCAAAGGTTTGTTTTCCATTTTTTAGTTATTATATTTCTCATTTAAATTGACAATTGCTTTTGCTTCACATGAGGTCTGTAAAATTGTATTCGTCTCATATTAGACAAAAAGTTGAAGAGATGATGGTGTTCAGTTCCTTGTAATGTTGTTGACTCGATGTAACAAGCTTTATACATGTTTCCCTTGCCCTTTTGAAGTATTTAGACATGGTTCATCTTTAATGATAATTTTGCCAGCTCTTACGTACAGATGGTAATGATCAGTAGAGCAAATACATTTCTCTGTAGATTATTGATGCCACTTTCTAGTCAAATCTTAAAGTGAATAAATGCCTGATAGTTTTCCCAATTTGAACTGATGGTTTCAGTCGCTCTGGAGGACTGATTATCACAGTTTTGTCTGCAGTGGGCTCAAGCTATCGATAGTTTGGAAGTGGCACAACCGGGTTCAGACAAAAGTTTTGGAATGCAGCAGCGACCTGATGGTGATATTGAGATTGATGAGAAGTTTTGGGAGCAAGATTTTGAAATTCCCAATTGCCATCAATGTGGTGGAGTGCTAAAACCTGATGTGAGATTCTCTTTGGCGTGATGCTTGTGTGATCAATTTCTTCATATATAGAAATGCTCAGTCACAGTTTGGATTATTAGAATGATGATACTAAGCCACATCTAGGTCTAGGGGCTCAAATCATTTGATGGCAGCTAAATTAATTTATTTGCATCAAACATGGTTTTTCACTCTTAGTGATCAATGTTACAGTCAAGCAATGCTTAGAACTGGAATTAAAGTGTCAATTTCCTGGGAATGTGATTTTACCAAATCGTGAATATGAAAATTCAAACTGATTTAACCTGTTATTCTGATGTTTGAAGGTTGTGATGTTTGGTGACAACGTTCCTCCAGAGAGAGCTGAAAGCGCTAAGGAGGCCGCAAGAAATTGTGATGCACTTTTGGTGGTTGGTTCAGCACTAATGACAATGTCTGCATTTAGGCTGGCAAGGTATCATAATAAATAAACAATACTAGTCATCATATTTTCTGAAAGTTTAGTCATTGCTGTCTAATCTCTAAGAGCTGGACTAAATTATATTGGATTGATGATTCCAAATTCAGGCTTGCGCACGAAGCAAATGCTCCGATAGCCGCAGTTAGCATTGGGGAGACAAGGGCTGACAGCATTTTATCACTGAAAATCAACGCAAGATGCGGAGAGGTTAGAGCCTCTTACTTGAGTTCTATGTGCCATTGCATATGACTCACTCTGGTTCTCCTTTTCTTTGCGGCAACACCTTCAGATATTGCCCAGAATACTGCAGACGGGAAGCCTGGCGGTACCAACGTAAGCTGAGCATCTTCTCTGCTGACTAGTACTATCGACTATCGTCGCCCACAAGCACAACCCTGGGAGAACTCAGTTAGCTGTGAAGAAGACAAGGTGAAGCATTTAACTGGCTGTGAGGTAATCAGCATTTCCCAGGAAGGCGAAGGCCAATGACCATCTTCGTTTGCCTAGGAGTCCCCAGAATAAAAGGATTTACAAATTGTTTGTAGGAACAAGCACAGAATTGAGGGATCATCCCTGGAAGTAATTTGTTGTAGCATGTAAAAGAAATGTTTTAGAAGTGTGTACAATTTATGAAGAAAGTGTATCAAAAAATTAGTTGCCCTTCATCAATACTGCATTAGAAAGAGATCTCCGCAAACTAACAAAACTTTGAACAAAGCCTTACCAGTTTTTGTTTATGCCGATTGAGTCGCCAAGAAATCATTTTCAAGTAGTACTATAGTACAATGAAACTGCACAAGTGACATGTTTTTTTTGCTAAGAAAAAAAAAACGGCATTGCTTCGAATCGGCCGTCCGACGCTCCCACCAAACCGTCGGACGCTCTATCCGCCCTACACTTCTATCCCCCGATCTAACGGGGACGCTCTATCCGCCCTACACTTCTATCCCCCGATCTAACGGCTGGCTTCCCACCGTTTCTGACATGTGGACCCACCGACGACTCTTCATTCTTCACTCGCATTCCGCCTCCGCTCTCCCGGTCTCCGTCTCCATTTCGCATCGCCTCCGCTTCCCTCTCCGCCTCCGCCCGACGTTCCGCCGGCGATGGCGCCATCCAGATCCAGGGCGAAGGATGCGTCGGACAACGGCGCACCCCCACCACGCGAGCTAGTGACGGATGGGCCGGCGTCAAACACCCGCGGGGGCCGCGTGCGCATGCGGCAGCCCGCCGCGACGGATCCTCCAGGTGGAGGCGCATCGACGCCCGCGGCGATTCCCGCCCCACGTCAAGCGCCGGTGTTGACGAATCAGCACTCCAACGCCCCGAGGAACCGAGGTAAGTTTCAATCCTCCCTTCGTGCTACATCTGCCTTCCCCCTGGTGCCTTAGGGTTTGTTCATTGGTAGGGTTTGTGAGATTCGTTGATTTGGCTGATGCGTTAGCGTTGGGTTTCGTTTTTGATTCGTTAGGTTTGGATTATGCGGTAGGATTTGCTTCATTTGTAGGATCCACCACAATGTTGCTGATTATCAATAGATGCTAATTTATCTGTACTAGTAGACAATGTACTTGTTGTGTATGTTTTTGTGGATAATGGTTCTAGCTTCCAACTTTGCTGAGCGCTTCAGACCATGTGAAGTTTATGAGGACTATTGATATGTGTGAGCATGTGAATCAAATTGCATTGCCAACTGTTAAACGAGCTGCATGTTCTGATTTATTGTTGAGCAGAATGAGCTCTTGGGTTTAAAACTGCTAGTTATTGCCTCATTTGTAAAGATGACCTTTAGATGTTGCAAGCACGGCTTTCATGTTATTTGCATCTGTTTTCCCTGAATTTTTTATGCAGTACACTTATATAGCACACCTTCCATTATGCAGATTTTTTTTCTTGTGCTTATTTTCCTTTTTTGCAGTTCCAAAATCCAGCCCTAGTGATGAACATTTCAAGACGAGATTCTCAGTGCACAGGATCCGTGCACTTTATCCAGAGTTATCTGAAGATCAGAAGTGTTGGATCCATGAAGCTGGCTTAGGTGCTCTTCTATCACTGTCGGAATTTTCAGTACCAATCAAGCTGGTGAAATGGATCATGGCACATGTAGACCCATTGCTATGTGAATTCAGATACAAAAACAAGGTAATTGTATTCACCCGTGACCTAGTTTGCAAGATTCTTGGATTTCAGAGTGGCAATGCACCTTTGGTCTTTTGTGGTGACTCTGAAGCTGTGACAGAGCTTCGTGAGCTATACAAGGAAGGTGAAAGGGCTAAGATCTCCAGGTGTATTGATGTTTTGCTTAGAAGCAAGGATAGACAATCCTTTCTCAAAGCTTTTATGCTCCTGGCCCTTGGGACTATATACTGTCCTCGAACAGGTAATTATGTGGAGATGAAGTACCTTCATAGCTTAGTTGACATCACTGATCTGAGTACTTATGACTGGGCTGGCCATGTGATAAGCTTGTTGATGGAAGAGGTTAAGAAGTACCAGCAGTTTACAGTTGAACGTCTACAACGTGACCACTAGATTGGATCTTGCCTTGTTATCTTAGCTGTGGGTTTCTCTTATTTTGTTCATTCTCTATTTCATTCTTTTTTTTGTGGTTGATCCAGCATATAATATTACCTTGTATTTATTTGTCCAACACAGATTGCTTATATGGATAACTTGGAGTTGCCCTCTGTCGAGCGTGGGACACATCAAATTAACTACAACATCCCTCGCATCTGCAACATCACAAATGCGGACTTTGACTTTGTTATGCAGGTTGATAGGAATAAGTTGTCCCTGGTCGAGTTATATGGCAAGCTCCCGGTATGTTTTCATGTGCCTTTTTTTGTTCTTTCATTTGATGTGTTGGTATACATGATATAATTGTTTCGTGATTCTTGATCCATACTAACTACTGCTTCCTTTTTTCATGTCTAGTTTCGCCCTCTTTTCTGCCACTCCCTATGCTGCCATTCAAGCTGATGAAGAGCCACTTCCAGCTGTGGAAGAAGTCCCAGCTGTTGAAGAGGAAGTTAATGTTGTCAGCTCCTTAGATCAGTGGCTGCAGCAACAAGGACCACTCAGCGACCAGCTACAACAGGTGCAACTAAGCACTCATCCTAACCCATCTACAACCACACTATGCTTGGAAATACTTGTCATGTTTCATTTTGAAATATAGCATGTTGCAGTACATGTTGCAGTCTAATGCCATGTCCCATTCCTTCAGTTGTCTTGTTGCATTATAGCATGCCATATGTTTCGGTTTCTCTCCCAGCTCATGCTGCAGTTACTTGATGTCCCATTCCTCATGTTTTCATGTTGCATTATACCTTTTCACATGGTTTCATTTTCCCCCCTTTAGGTTTGGTAACACTTTTTTGCCTCTCTCTCTCGCCTCAAAATATTACAGATCCCCGTTGAGTACCAAAGGGTTGCAGCTGAGTTTACTGACCTTTTCACCCAAGATATCACTGAGTATGCGTCGTCCATAACTAAGACAATCAGTGAACATATCAGTGGATTGGGGAAGATGCGCATTGCTCAGATGTTGTCCAAGATGGCTCAGTTAGCAGATGCTGCTAGGAGCGATGGTGGTGTTGCGGGGCCGTCCACAAGCGGGGGTGGTGTCGCAGGGGCGTCCACAAGCGGAGGTGCTGGTGTAGGGGCGCCCTCAGTTGAAGATGCAGCAGACGGCCCAGCCACCAGCCCTGGCAATCCCCCGCAGCCATCCACAAGTGCACCCGCTGCTCCTGTAGCACCAACCAACGCTGCTTCTACCACACGGCCATCAACAAGCGATCCGGGTGCACATCTAGCTACCGACAGCGACATGGTCAACCCCCTGCAATCCATTGCTGTTGGAGCCATTGGCAGTGATGTATCAGGTGATAGGGTCAGTGGTAGTGGCTTCCCTTTTTATGAAGATGATGTCCCCTCATTTGATCTCTTTGCAGACAGTCAGATGGAAGCTGAAAGAAACGATGTGCATCATACCTCTTCTCCACTGCGCACCAGCAGCCACTCCCCACCAGCAACAGCAGCCACCACAACCAGTAGCCACTCCCGACCACCAACGGCAATCGCACCCATTAGCCACTCACCACCACCGGCAACAGCCACCACAACCAGTAGGCACTCTCCACCACCAGCAGCAATCCCATCCAGTAGTCACTCACCGCCACCGGCAGCAGCCACCACAACCAGTAGGCACTCTCCACCACCAGCAGCAATCCCATCCAGCAGCCACTCACCGCCACCGGCAGCAGCCACCACAGACGTTGCGCCTGATGCCTTCATCTGTTGCAATGTCACAGGCGATACTTTCACCAATGACAGCATTCAAGTAGGTAGCAGCTCAATTTCACAAGAGAAGAGGAATAGAAGGAAGAGGGCTGCATTCAATTTGCACCAGGGCAAGAAGGCCAAGAGAATCAGGTTAGATGATGAAACTAAGAAGGCATACACAGATTACCTCAGCACAAGGATTTTAGAGAAAAGACGCACCAGTTCAGATGATAAAGATGAGCCGTGAGTCCCTTTCCTGTTTTCCCAATTTATGCTTTTCATATGTAACATTGGTGCTAAAGTAATGTTCCATTACTTGTTTAATAATGTTGCAGTCATAGCTTACTCATTGTACCATGTTTCATGTTGCAATTCATTGCTTTCCATTCATGTGTTGTTCTAGTAATATTTACATGTTGCATTAGTATTTAAATAATTTTGCAGTGATAAGTTACTAACCACATCATGTTCTCTTTGTTTACAGTCCACCATTTGTTAATATAGCTGGCTTCTATGTTTCGTACGATGAATTCTATGGGTCCCTGAAGCCAAGGGGTAAGATTGGGAACCATGTCATGACACTATGGAGTTATCAGTTCAACCTTGATGAAGCTGATGCTTGGGCAGTGGATAATACTATTGTCAAAAAATATGCATTCTCCGCAATTATGATTGTAAGACTCACTCTACACAAGCTAGTATCTTTTTTCAGCCCTCTATGATTCCCTCTAGGTTTTTATAATTTTTACAACGTACCTACTATGATATTTTAGGATAAGCTTGGTGTCAATCCTTCAAAATTTATAGTTGACTCTTGCTCAAGGGAATTGATGAGGCTTAACAGTACATGGAATTTTTCAAAAATGGATCTGGTATTGTCTCCTCAAGTCTTCATTAGCAATGAATCACTTTTATTTTTGTTGCCGGTCCTTGTTCAGCACATGACTAAGTTTTGTTGTTGCAGCTATTTTTTCCTATTGTGCACAAGGGTCATTGGGTACTCTTATGTATCAACATGTTTCTTCAACAAATAGCTTGGTTCAACTCCATTTCTGCTACTACAGACACCCCATGTTTCAATACTGCCAAAAACTTGGTAACTAGCTGTCCCCTATTTTATTTTAATCTTTGTTGCGGCAAGCTTTTCTTGGTGTAAATTTCATTGCAACAGCAGAGTACATGATCTATTTTCTTATTTGTTTAGATCAAAAACTTCTCAAGAGCTGCTTTGCAATCACAAGTTTTGAAAAAAGATGTATCAAAGTTTCAGTGGTCATATCCTGTGGATTACCCCCTACAAAAAACTCTGTATGTTTCTTACTATTATGTTTCGCAGCATATGATTGATGACTACATGAAACTTTATCACTGTTTTAACCCTTTTTTATCCCTACAAGGAATGACTGTGGTCTTTACACAATGTTATATATGGAGTCATGGAATGGGAAGAAGATGGACACCCAGTTTGCAGCGGGTGCACTTGTGGATGGCTGCGGGGGATTGCCAGGGCTGGTGGCTGGGCCGTCTGCTGCATCTTCAACTGAGGGCGCCCCTACACCAGCACCTCCGCTTGTGGACGCCCCTGCGACACCACCCCCGCTTGTGGACGGCCCCGTAACACCACCATCGCTCCTAGCAGCATCTGCTAACTGAGCCATCTTGGACAACATCTGAGCAATGCGCATCTTCCCCAATCCACTGATATGTTCACTGATTGTCTTAGTTATGGACGACGCATACTCAGTGACATCTTGGGTGAAAAGGTCAGTAAACTCAGCTGCAACCCTTTGGTACTCAACGGGGATCTGTAATATTTTGAGGCGAGAGAGAGAGGCAAAAAAATGTTACCAAACCTAAAGGGGGGAAAATGAAACCATGTGAAAAGGTATAAAAATGTGTATACGAAGGCAATAATATGTATAAATAGCCAATAGTCAATACATGTTTAAATCACCAGTAACATGTATAAGTAGCAAACAACCAACATATCACCAATAAGAAGTATAACTTGCAGACAACCCCTATAATTTAATGTTCCAAATAATGCTATAAATTCCAATGTTTCCTATAGATTTGACATAAAAATACTACAGCTTCAACTCTGTTTGTTTCAGCAACTCTACTGCCATGGCCATGTATTTGCATGTTGGAACACTATGACCTTCTTGCCCGCAGTATGAACATGGTGGTATTTGTGTTGCCTTCTTTGTCCTAGTCTTCTTTGTACTAGTCTTCTTTTTCATGGCTTTCTCTCTTGCTTGCAGCATAATTGACTTCTTCCTTGGGACTTTTACCTTTGGACGTCCTTTGCGATTTGTCCTTGGAGGGTTCTTCACCATCCCAGCTTCATCTTGTTGTCCTTGTGGCACCACCTGGCACTTCTCAAAACCCTCAGCTTCGCCTTGCTGACCATCTGACAAAATCCCTGTTACTTTGACAACTTCCTCTAACTGATCAATCCCAGCAGAAGCAACTGTGTACTTTTCTGGCCCCAAGCATGCAGCGGCTGCAAGCCTTGTCATCTTCCTACATAAAGCATTGTATCTCAGCTTGTTTGTAGCAGGAACTCCAAATGATGGTTCAGGTCCTGAGAGGTGTTCTGAGATCTTTGTCGTTGCTTCTTTTGACCATCTTTTTATCAAGTACTTCTCTGGGATTTCTTCAACATCTCGATTGGTGAAGACTTTTAGAATATGTGGACACAAGAGACCATCTCGCTCAAACATGTTGCAGGAGCACGAATACAATGTTCCACCACTGTCAATTGAAACAAGGCGAACTCGGGTAGAATTGGGGTGTACTATCTGAATGCATAAACCACCCTGACCATCTTCATTGATGCTACCTATCCTGAATTTTGTGGAGTCACGCAACAACTCCTGGAACTTGGAGAAGACATTGCCGGTGTAGAAGGCAGCTGCTTACTTCTCAAATTCATACCTTCCCCAAAGTGGTGGGTCTGAAATTTCTCCCTTGCAGCCTTGCACATTCTCTTTCTCAGCTCTGGTATCCATGATGTACTCATATTGTGTCACAAACTGCAGGACTGAATCCTGTGGGTGAACCACTTTTTTGAACAACGAATTCATACTTTCTGACCTCCCTGTAGTTCCAGTAAAGGGGAAGAAGTATGTTCTGAAGTATGCAGGGGCCCACATAGTCCTTGTGGCAGATATGCTTTGAAAAAAATCATTGTCCTGCAAATGATATTTTTCCTCTATCATCTGCCACAAATTCTCAAACTCCCCTGGATTTTCAGTACGATTGACACAATAATCAAACTCTTTGGCAAAATCTTCTTCCTCACTGATCAACCACGCTAGCTTATCTCTCGCCTTGCTTATCACATGCCATTTGCAACATCTGTGTGTTGCGTTGGGGAATACTATGGCTATCGCAGCCTTCATGGCCTTGTCCTGGTCAGTCATTATGTTGATTGGTTCCAGGCCACCCATTGCTTCTTTCAGTGCTTCCAAGACCCACACAAATGTTTCTGTAGTTTCATTCGGCAACAAGGCACATCCAAGAAGTATGCTCTGCAGATGATTGTTTAGCCCAACTATTGGTGCAAAAGGCATATCATATCTATTAGTGCAATAAGTTGTGTCGAAGAATATGCAATCTCTAAAGCTCCTATATAGTTCCCTTGCTCTGCCATCCACCCAAAACAATCCTCTAACAGCATTAGAAACATCAATCATGACTGCATAAAAGAAAGATGGACTCTCTGCTTGTAGCTTCTGGAAATAATCCAATGTTGCTTGCATATCCCTGAAACCAATACCACCTCTCAAGTTTGTTCTTATGTTTGAAACATCCTTGCTGTTAAATGTAAGGTTGCCTACTCCACCATGAAAGTCAGCAAGTATACCCATGATCTGTGTTGTGCTAATGTTCCTATGGTGGAGTGTTTTCAGCAGCTCATATTCAATCCAAGAGATGCGTCGATGAGACCTTAGTTGCTTCCTACGGCCAATCTGCTTTACCAACGGATGGGTATGTTCAGGTTGCATAACAACTACTCTCCACTTCCCATCACGCAGACCTACAGCCATATGTGCCTTGTAGTCAAATCTCTTGATTGTGTTGCGTTTCCTTGATGCCGTTGTGAGCACAACTGATGCACTCTTTTTCTTTGAGGACTCTGCTGATGCGGGGTCAGTGCCTGATGTGCTTGCCGACATGCCACCTTCTTCCACCACTTCTTTCCCCTTCCTTGCATGTGAACATTCAAACTCCTTTCTAATTACTTTCTTCTCTACAGTGTTTGTTCTTTGTGAAGCAACCCTGATGCTGAACCCCATCTTGTATGCATACTCATTGTACACCTTTTTTGCTTCTTCGATTGTGTCAAATTGCATCCCAACAAATGGAACCACGGGTTGTGAACAGACCACATCAGCATCTTCATGGTATACGGCCTCCTCTTCTGATTCAACTTCTACTTGCACATACCCACTAGAGTATGCCTGATTCCCATCATTGTTGTTGCTCGAGCAAGTTGCACTTTGTACCTGCACAGGGAACAATTAATTCCGCAATTAATTTGTTGCAAAACAATTCATCAGATCAATAAGATCTGTTGTACAAACTGAAACAACTGGAACACATGGATTCAGAGAATAGAGGATCTAACCTGTTGAAGGAAACCTGATATTGCATTGGCTAATGTTGTAGCCGTCCCCCCGGCGGATGCAGCAGCCATCGCCCCTGCGGATGCAACAGCCGTCGCCCCGGTTGAATCGATGCCTCCATGGATGCCGCACGAATCTCCTGAGACCCTAGACACCATGGGTCGTAATGGATCCGGAGTTTCTTTTGCAACAATATATGGTGGATGACGGGCAAAGGGTTGATATGGTGAGGGGAACTCGATTCTTTGTAGGAGGTGAGACATGTCGACGGAGGAGGTCAGTTTCACCGGGGAGCCGGCGCCCGGCACTCGGCCTCGTGCGCTGGAGAAGATTTGGCGATGTTGTGTTCAAGTGAAATCGAAAGGGTACGACGATGTTGCATGAAACACGAACGGAATGCTGCAGATTGATTTTCCAGTTCCCCGTCCGACGCCAGCGCCCGGATCGGACGTCCGGGCGCTAGCAGCGCCGAAAAAAAAAATGTTAGGCTCGTGAGGAGAACAAACAAGCTGAAAAAAGGAGATAACACACAGGGGCCTTTCCCCTTCGTCTTTTCCCGCACTGCCGGCATGTCGCACGCTTGAACCCTCCCTCTTCCTCCATTCCCCACTCCACTCCGCTCCAAAACCCCCGACGAAACCCATCCCCACACCAATCCCAAATCCCCAATGGCGACGCCGCCGCCTTCGCCGGTGGGTGCGGAGGAGGAGGGTGCGCGGGAGCTCCTCTACGAGGCGTACAACGAGCTGCAGGCGCTGGCCGCCGAGCTCGGCGGCGCGGCGGGGGCGCCGGCCGTCGTGGTGGTCGGCCACCAGACGGATGGCAAGAGCGCGCTGGTCGAGGCGCTCATGGGCTTCCAGTTCAACCACGTCGGGGGAGGCACCAAGACGCGCCGCCCCGTCGCGCTCCACCTCCGCTTCAACCCAAGCTGCGCCGCGCCGCGGTGCCGCCTGTTCACCGGCCCCGGGGACGGAGATGAAGACGCCGGGGTCGCTAGCCGCCCCATGCCGCTTGCCGACATCCAGGTGCGTACGTTCGGTTGTGGCGCGCGTGCGATTGTGCAAATTCCATCGGTGCATCTCTGTGTCTGTAATGCGCAAGTGAATATATGCAAGGTCGAACATGCAACTTCTGCATTGCATTGTTTGATGAACTCGGAAATAAAATATCTTTCTGTCTTTTTTCCCCTTTCATATCGCTGAATGGTAATGCGGTGAAGGTTGGAAAACTGTTTTTTCACTGTATGATTACATTTCTTCAATTTTTTCCGTGGCACGAGGACAATATTTATAAGCTCAACTACTTTCAGGCATATATTGAAGCTGAAAACATGAGGTTGGAGAATGACCCTTGCCAATTTTCAGAGAAGGAAATCATAATAAAGGTAGAATACAAACATTGCCCCAATCTCACCATTATTGACACTCCAGGCCTCATCCTGCCAGCTCCTGGCCGGAAAAACCGAGTTTTGCAGGTACTTTGTTTGTTTGTTTTGCTTTGGTTCTCTCTATCAGTTTACATCGGTTCTTATACCCTTGTAAGTACCTTTGATTCCACACTGAAAATGCACAAACTATGGCAATCTTGCAACCTGCAGAGCCAGGCTTCTGCTGTTGAGAGCCTTGTTCGTGCTAAAATCCAGCACAAAGAGACCATTATACTGTGTCTTGAAGATTGTAGTGATTGGAGTAATGCAACTACACGGAGAGTGGTGATGCAGGTTGGTTCTTATGCATAAGTCCTCTATAACACTGATACTCCCTCCGTCCCATTTTATGTGCAATCGGAGGATTCAAATTTTTTCTCATATTAAGCGCACACTAGTACCAGTACGGAGGGCACCTGTTCTGTATCCGGCCAAAGTTAGCCTGAAGCTGTGCACGTGGCGGTACTTCTACCAGCAGACGACACCTCATTTTGAATCTGGCGCCACTTTCCTTTGTGCAGCTGTTCTAGAATGTTGTGATTTTTTTTGGCCTGGGACATTCCAGAGTGCAACGTGGCACATGTTTGTAATTCTGAATTATTTTGCAAACTATACTATTCAATAGTACAGAGCATGATTACTGACATCCCTCACCTTTACAAGGGTAATATTGTCATTTCTCATCAATGTTAATTTCACACTTCAAATGCTACAATTGCATTTATAGTGGGACGGAGGGAGTATTTTTGCATGATTTTCCACCAGTTGTAGTCACTTATTGGGTTGCCATACATAAACAAAAAAAAAATGACCTTATTGAGTTTTAAGTCTTAAACGGAGCTTGACTAGCGCAATCCTTATGTGACTGATAAAGTGTTTCCACTAAGCAAAGTTCTTTGTTTCCTTTTGGTATTGCAGGTCGATCCCGAGCTTGCAAGGACTGTTCTAGTCTCCACAAAACTGGACACTAAGATACCACAATTTGCCCGGCCCTCTGATGTTGAAGTGTTTCTTCACCCACCAACTTGTGTGCTAGATGTTTCCTTATTGGGAGATTGTCCCTTTTTCACATCAATACCTTCTGGTAGAGTTGGTTCTTGCCATGAAGCTGTGTTCAGATCAAATGAAGAGTTTAAGAAGGTACCACAAGACAGTGCCACCCAAATTCTTTAGCGCTTTGTGCTTCAGACTGTGAAGTGTCAAATTATAAATTGTACAAATATGCTTGAACTCTTGTATTTAGTAGACTTTGAGTTTTCTCCTGCACAAGCAAAACAAATGTTATTGTTTCCAATGGCCAGATTACATCATGTTGCCAGTTTGTAGTTTATTTCTGTTCCCTGTATGTAATCACTCTTTATTTTATAGCTATAATTTGATGAAATCCTGCACAGTTTTTATTAAAACTGTTAGAAAGCCTGACTGCTCAAATCCTAAATGCATCATATTCTAAAAGAATGTACGAGGGGGGCAAATGGTTTTAGTAACATATTACATATGGAATGTTCTAACTTAGCTGCTTTACAGAGCACCATGTATATCTTTTAGTACAGCCTTCTTGCCAGGATTCCTCATTAGATATACCCAAATTTGGGCCTTTCCTTTTGTGTGTAACTTTCCCATAAGGCCTCTAATTTCTATTTATTATGTTGTCATGTAGGCCATCTCATCCAGAGAGTTGGAAGATATTGCATCCATTGAAGACAAGTTAGGAAGGTCACTTACAACACAGGAGAAAGATAGAATCGGAGTGAGTAACTTAAGACTATTTCTAGAAGAACTGCTGCGGAAGAGGTAGTCTTGTGGAATGATTAACTGTACAGCATAATGATTTTTTGTATCATTCTCATATCTTTCGTGTGAATAACATAAATATTGTTTGTGTTATCGAAAGGTATATCGAGAGCGTTCCACTAATCATTCCACTTCTTGAGAAAGAATATAGGAATGCAACAAGAAAATTGCGTGAAATCAGTCAAGAAATCAGGTTATTTCTTTAGCTGATTATCCATGTTCCTTAAAATCACTGTATTCTTCCCTAAGTTATCTTGTGTTCTGAAGCTCAAAGCTTTGAAGGGAAGGTTGGTTACATTTGTACCCCATATCCATATGTCTGCTTTTCATGCTCACGGTGATATATTTGTCATTCAGTATGTAAGATTTGTGTTGATATCTTATATCTGAACAGTGATCTGGATGAAGCCAAGCTGAAGGAGAAAGCTCAGCTATTCCATGACTCATTTTTGACCAAGGTGCTTGTACCACATATTATAAGGCAGACACTATGTTGCTTAGATGATGCAATTTTCTTGCACTAAGCATTTGATTTCACAAATAGCCTTAAAATTTTGTTCTCGGAAATAAAAGCTTCTTCAAACAAACTTAAATGACACCATATTATCTTGTTCCAGTTATCTTTGCTATTGAAAGGCATGGTGGTAGCACCTCCCGATAAGTTTGGTGAGTGTTTTATCTCCTGTGAGTAATTTTATGAAGGTCTTGACTCTTGAGGTTGTTGCTACATTCTACTTTGCTACGACTTATTTAAACTGTTGGACCACAGGTGAAACTTTACTTAACGAGAGGATTAATGGAGGAACATTTACTGGAAGCGAGAATTTCCAGCTCCCAAACAAGATGATGCCAGTATGTTCTGTTTTTTGGTTTTTGTATTGAATATGCACTACTACCACTTGTCTATCACAGTTTAAACCTATATTTAAAGGAGCTGAATTTCCTTGCTACAAAAAATTCTGATTTGTTGAATATGCTTACCTGAAGGGTTCCCTGAGTCCTGAAAAAAATTAAGTCAATTAGCTTGTAGGAATGGCACATTAATTTAAGTTAATTGAGTACTTGACACCATGAATTTTCACCACCCTTTTAACATTAAGCGTTTCTTTTCTACAGAAAGTACATGGTAAACATATTTTGCACCCACTACTCAGCTAGTGTATGAGTGCAATGATTCACAACTCATGTGTATTCAAGGAAAAAAAGGCGATGTCTTAATTTCTTTTTTTCACAACACCATATACTACCGTATATTGGCACAGATGTATTATTAGAGTATATCATGATACAGGAGTAGCTAGAGTTTGTAGGGTTGAGGTCCCCTGTATTGTTTTTCCCCCTAAGTCTTGTAACTCCTATATATACTGTCCAAGAGGATCAATGCAATACAGTCAGCATTATACGCAATCTATTTTTCCTACATGTATATCTTGTCATTATCATGTGTGCACATGTAATTCATATATGAAATGTGTCAAAATTTTCCTTTTGCAGAATGCAGGAATGCGTCTTTATGGTGGTGCACAATACCATCGTGCAATGGCTGAGTTTCGTCTGGTAGTTGGCAGTATCAAGTGCTCTCCGATAACTAGGGAGGAAATTGTCAATGCTTGTGGTGTTGAGGATATTCATGATGGGACAAACTACTCTAGGTACTCTCTTTCTCTGGGTTACCATCATGATATGGATCGATCCTACATTCTTATAATCACATTGAGCTAAAATGACATCAGTGGCACTCAGATTTGATATAATAGAATTGAATAAGATCTCATAAGCTCACAATAATGGGTAGGATCATTATACTGACAAACAAAATTGCACCAAAACAAATGCAATGCAAGAAGTTATTAAATTAATTATGTTAGCCTAAGTTTATTTCTTTCAAGTTTTTATGGTTTCTTTATTTTAAATATGACATTCTTATATCATTTTAAATGCTATATGCTGATCTTGTAGATTTGTATTAAATTTGAAGTTAATCTAACTTGACTGAAACTGGCCCAAGTAAAACTATGTAGTTAGTTTTCTTGAATTGGATATAAATAAGCACATTCTTCATTCAGAAATAATATCATTGCACAGTATTTTTTTGTTTGTTCTGACATTTTTGGGTTTTGTTAGGACTGCTTGTGTAATTGCTGTGGCAAAAGCACGTGAAGCATTTGAGCCATTCCTTCATCAGGTTGGTGAATTTGCCTCAAGTGTGGGCACATTAATGATCTGTGAATTGGATTTCAACATGTTTCAATGTTTCATGTACAGATACTTGTGATACTTATGTACTTGTGTATGATTATGGCTTGGGAAACATGCAATAGCCTTTTGAATGGTAGACACGTCTCTTTGTTTGGCTTCTTGTGCCTGACATTCCCTACTAAAATATTTTATGTCATTACATAGTGGTAGTATGATAAAAAAAAATAATTTTAATAGCTGAACTACTATTTCGTGGTTAGATAGGTTTTGATCTTGATCTGTTTGTATGTTTCTGCGATTAATACGCCACTTATTTGGAATGCAGTTGGGTTTTAGGCTTTTGTACATACTGAAGAGGCTGATCCCAATCTCTGTTTATCTGCTGGAGGTAATAATTTGTCCTCAAATTATTCAAATATTCTTTTTATTTTGAAAAAGATTGTAAATCCTTTGATGGGCCTCTACAGAAAGATGGTGAGAGCTTTAGCCATGAAGTACTTGTAAGGCGTGTCCAAGCGGCATTCAAGAGGTTTGCTGAATCGACTGAACAATCATGCCGTGAGAGGTTATAGCCTTCCTGATTTTGATACTAATGGATGTCTTTCTTGTTTATTTGCTTCTGTGCACCCCCTTGTCGAAGTTCAGTTTATCTGTGCAAATGCAATGCACAGATACCTTTTCCATAGTGAAATATTGCATCTAGCACCTTTGATTTGAAACTGTAGATACCTTTTCTATCATTTCTTGTTGTCAACAGTAATTGTGCTATCTATGGATCTTCCTTTTTCTCGAATACACAGGAGCTGTGAATCATCATGTTAAATTTGTGCTATCTATGGATCACCTTTTGAGGCTGTATCTATGAAATGCTAAAAACGTTGTCCTGCTGATTTACCTAGTCATGATTGTCGCTTCCCAATTTCCATTCAAACTGAAGAAGGATTAGACAGCCAGTCATACTATAGGATTGAACAGAATAACTTTTTTATGAAAATCTAGCTATAATTTTTTTATGAGTATGGATCCTTACTCTTATATGCTTCATTTCAATTCTTGTTTTCTGTCTAATTGTCAACCTAATAAAACCAGAGAGTTTACTCATTAGAACGCCGAGTTTATTATATTTCAAAACACTTACCGAATGACTGAGTCATTTGGTACCGTGAATCTCATCAATGAAATGCAAATGTAGCCAGTGGATATCCCAATTCTTACAATCACAGATTTTGCCTCTGTTTGATCATTTGATGTTAAATCCTGTATCGCTGGGCATTTATTGCAGTCAGTGATTTGAGGGGTTTCTGTCTGTCATTTAAGTGAATTAGTGAATAGAATTATATGCAGCTGTTAAGAGAAATATCTACGAGTACTAAGTTTTTTGTTAGTTACTGTTCATGTTTGCTCAGTCATAACGGCTAGATCTCATCCTTCGCAATTGCACTGATTTCCTCCTACAGGATATAATCCTATATGAAATGTTACATGCCAATATAAGTATTTATTTCTTTGCGTGCTCAAATGTTCAATGCAGATGTATGGAAGATTTGGAGAGTACCACTCGTTATGTCACTTGGTCCCTTCACAACAAGGTGCAACTATTTACACATCTGAAAACTCAAATATGTTCTATCAGCATGTAATGTTTTGCTTTATTGATACAGAACCGTGCTGGGTTGCGGCACTTCCTCGATTCATTTGTTGCACCGGAGCAATTAGCAGTAAATACACTGCATGAGCAGTCGCCTGGGTTGAATGACAACAAACAGGACAGGGCAAAGGGTGACGCAAAGCCTAATCATCCTTCAGATACAAATTCGCCCAGTCCCGTGCCAGAGGCAAGGCTGGTTGATCTGTTGGATAGCACACTTTGGAACAGAAGGCTGGTTCCCTCATCTGAAAGACTTGTCTATGCACTGGTTCACCAGATTTTTCATGGGATCAAAGAGCATTTTCTTGTCACCACTGAACTGAAGGTCTCTATCTCCTGAAACATCTGCTTATGCACTGGTTCACCTGATTTTTCTAACTGTGCTTTCCCCTTTTCTTTGTTTATGGTTTAATGCTTTGTCTCATCCTGGAATTGCAGTTCAATTGCTTTCTCCTCATGCCGATTGTCGACAAGTTACCTGCACTTCTTAGACAAGACCTTGAATCTGCTTTTGAGGATGAACTTGACAGCATCTTTGATGTCACTCAGCTGCGACAATCGCTTGGGCAGAAGAAGCGAGAGCTGGAGATTGAAGTGAAGCGGGTGCGTCTTTTTTTGTTTTTTTAATCAAGCAGTTTAAATGCTTACCATGTTAATTTCATTGAGAATGATTAGTACCCTCTTGCTGTTTCAGATCAAGCGCTTAAAGGAGAAGTTTGGGGTGATAAATAAGAAGCTCAATTCTCTTCGGGTTAGGCAGTAGGCCAGTCCAGAATTTAGCAGTAGCTTGTTAGGCTAGTGACTCCAAGTAGAGTGTTTCTATGCTGTAATAATCTTAAATATCTAGTGTAATATCTTGTGCCTTTTTAGTTGTAAATATGAAGGCTTCCTATGTATAATTTATGCTGTTGGTACATGGTTTTCCGTATGACCAATAAAGTTTGTATCCCCTGCAAAGTTGTTAAATCTAGCAACTGCAGTTTGCTGTCATAGGAAAGATTTGTTATTGGAGTGGTGAACTGATAATGTTTGCTACAACTTACAATATTGCATGAGCTAACGAGGAGCACATGTAGGATTTGATGCATTTCAGCTGGAGGGTACGCTATGGAAAGTTTGTTAAACATATGATCCAGGCTGTTTTAGGGCATCCGAGGGACATGAGTTGCTATCTTCAGATATATTCACATAAGATACATATGCTTGTCTCAATGAAAAAGTGCGAATGCCGCAGGATTTACACATGTAGCTTTGCATAAATTGTAAACAGGTCACGGAGAACAAATTTTGATGCATTTCTGCAGGAACAGATCCTTTTGTAAGCTCAATGCAGTGCCATACAACATCCAAAATTTTGGCTTTCTGTAACAAATATTTGTCCTGAAAAGGCTCATCACTGCTTTTATTCCTAATGTAGCACCCAACTCAAAATAGAGTATGCTGGCACAAAAACTTCTTTAATCAGTGAGTCCAATTTCTGGAGCCATCATAAAACCAGAACAAATATGGTTCCACACAATGAACAGGTCCTTGTTAACTCACTAAAATGATTTCATCCGCAACAGATACTATAGCTACTCAAGTGAGATACCCTGCACCATTCAACCGAATACCATGTTACATGACTTGATAGCATAATTATTTTCTACCTCACAAGAATGGGAATTGTCTTAATTTCATTTACCTTTGGTGGGTCAAACTTTGCACCAAGATTGCTTAGTTTAGCATGAGCTTCAGCATAGTCCTGGAAAAATGCATCCTGGTCCTCGGCGTATTTTTCGGCATAAATCTTCAAGCACGAGAAGTCATCATGAGACTTGGGTTCAGAGTATAAGCTAGAGATGTGCAGTTCCTTGCAACATTAAGACCTTCACTAACCTTGAATGAGGAATCCTCAAACAGCACTGCATCAGTTGGCAGAACTAGGAGGTCCTCATCCCGCCTTTCTTTGATATCCTGAATTTTATGCCCAAGTTACTGCTACATGATTACAGGTAATCCTATAGCAATTTAGGCACCCTACCTTGAAGTAGCTGTTGTCAAACTTTAGCCACTGAGATGTCCAAGACTGTCCCCCAGGTGCACCAGGTCCATTTTTCTAACATTTCAAGGAAAAGAAAATAAATTAGCCAAATAATCAGATGCACCATTCTCAACACACTTAGCAAAAGCTTTATGGTAGGATAGAGTATGCTACTACAAGGCATTGCCCACAAGACGCGACAATCATCTTTACAATGATAACAATGGTGGAAAAAAAGATAAAGATCTATGGAAGGAAAAGCTTCCAGGGACAATATTCATATATAATACATGTCATTGAATCAAAGAACTATCAATTCCAGTGCAGAATAGTGAAACTAATCTTCGCTCCGATGAACAGAAGAAATATTCCTATTTATTTTCCTTCAAGGAAACAATTATCATACCAGCAGAACATGTTAGCAACCAAAAGACCCCTATGCAGGAAGTGTGTATGCAAAGATAAATCAGTACAATTATACGAGACATACAAAGGAGAAAGTAACTAGCACAAGTAGCCAATTTTGGCTATATTTCAGTCTAATCTTGCAACAGAATTATCGAGGACACACAATAATCCAAAAACACTTCAAAAGAAAACCCATGTTCATAATGAGCGCAAGAAACTAAAGCTGTAAATTACGCACAGTGTATTTTGTTTCTGGTTTGCCCCAGCCACTACGTTCTGGTCTTGCCCGCCCAAGTGTATGAGCTCCTGACAGTGCAACAATTTCCTAGACATAAAAAAGAATATATGACTAGAAAATCCAGAATCATGTTGCGCTGTATAATTTCAGTGGAGCAGCCTGTGAGTACCTTGTCATTCAGGCCCATTCTGTAGAATACTTCACGCAAATGTTCTGCAGGTGAAGGTGGGCCAGCAGCTGAATGGGTGAAGAAACAGAAATGTTAGTAGCCTCAAAATAAATTCTGCCATACAAACAAAGCATTGGCAGTTTGCCACACGGAAGAGGTAATATAAACCAATTTCTTAAGTGTAAAAAAAGGAATAGGAAGGAATCTATCAGGAACTCTTGAATGTGAAAAAAAATGAATTGAAAATATGGGTAGTTCAAATAATTTAATTTGTGCATTCTGTATGTTCAGTCATGTGACTTGACCCTATCGCAGCCATCTCACATTATAAATGAGTAAAAAATTTGAGCATTATAAATCATGTAGGTTCGAGTTTGCAAATTAAATTCTACAAACATATAGATTAATTTTGTCCACGGTTCTAACCATCTCAACAAGCTGAATGAAGCGGCATTATAAGGCACCCAACAAAGACTATAGGAATGACAGGGTAAAAAAAGGCTAAGTTGTGATGATACAGGAAAATACTATCAATAAAAGTTAAAAGGTAGCAGGGAGGTGTTTGTGATGGTGGTGGTGTAAAGGTTGAATGGAGTATATCTTTGTGCGCGCAGATATATGTTGCAATCATTAACTGAAGAGGTAACAATGACCATGTTGTATAGGTAGTTGGACTCAAACTAAATTTGCAAGGTTCCAATCATAATGTTAGCGCTCACTAACCAGGAAGCCTCCCCTCTGGTGGGCATTGTTCAGGGGCAGTAACATCAACCCTTCCATAGATCATGGGAATTTTGGGACCACCTGCTTCCTAAGATGAAAGAATTCATAACCAAAGAATTCATAACCAACATTCATTATTAACAAGAAGCATTTTCCAGCAATCATCATTTAATCAGTAAGCAGAAGTATACTGACATACCTCAATGGCTGTGGCACTGGCAAGCTGAAACAGATCTGCATATGTCACACCTGAAAATTTGTCCTTGATTGGTTGGATCAGCTTCAAAGCATTGACAAGACCTGTGGCAAAATCGAATCTAAGAATGGCTCCTCATCACGAAGATACAGATGATTGATGGAGGAGAAGCACTACCAGCATTAGCCCCATGCTTTAACTCAATTTCAAATCTCAAGCTGCCATTAGCTCCACCGCACTTGGGCCACTCAGCAATGTTCTTGTCATAGGTGCCAGCATCATGCCACCCCAATCGAACCTGAACCAAATGATAACTCATCAAAAAGTCATCTTTTGCTGAATCGACGGAAAACAGCAAAGTGCACAAAGAACAAAGAACAAAACGATCTAGCATTAACAGATCAGTACATCTGCAGCACTAGCATAATTCCAAGGCTTAGTATATTTCATAACAGTTGTGATGTCAATTGAGCAAACATATAGCCAATTAAATCGCACTGAGTTCCTTCCTCGCCCAAAACAAAAGGATGCAGTATTGATTCGTCAGTGGCACGAGATATGAGAAAAACATGAACTTTCGTACAGATGCAGAATTCCTTCACAGCTACGCAGATGAATAAATAAGGAAAGCCCAACAGTCACTTGTCTGCTCCAACAACAGGGAGCCGCGGGACTTGCAGGAAGAGAAACACCATACCAGGATGGGATGGCAGGAGGTGGTCTTGAGGAGCTGCTTGACGTCCTCCCTAGCTCCCCTCAGCTCGGATGCCGCATCCCCCGCCGCTGAGCTCAACGGGCGCCGCCCAAGCTCCTGCTCCGCCGGGGAAGAAACAGACAGCAGAATCAAGAACCAATGGGACCGCAGGAGCAATGAGAGAGGGGAGGAGCCGCCGGTACCTGGGAAGTGAGGAGGAGGCTGCGGAGCGGGTGCAGCGGGGAGCCGCCGGAGACCCCGCTGCGGAGGAGGTGGTGGACGGCCATGTCGGCGCCGGCGGCGGGGGAGAGGGAAGGGGTTTAGTTCAGGTCCGCGTGGGTGGGGAAAGGAACGGAATGGTGGACCAATAGGGAATTTTGCAGTATTTGTTAGTGGAGAAGAAAAAGAAAGAGGTGCGGAAAAATGGAGCCCTGGACACGTATGCGTTGAACTCCCACTGACTCCGTGGGTCCACCTTGCAGACTCCTTCCCCAATCTTCAAGCCGATTGAACCAAAACCAGTTGGCTCCGACACTCCGTCTCCAACCCCAATCTCCATTTCTCCATGGCTGGCGTATCCTGGATAGGAGAACCCATATCAACGAAGTGATGGTTTTCATCGAGTGATTGAGTTGATAGATTTTGAGAAATACCTCTATTATTAAAGCAAAGACATTTTGGTATGTGCACAGTGTTTAAAGCGGAACACTTTTTTTCACCTTTACGCTCTGTAAGTGCCAATGTGCCACTGATAAGCGGTAAATCTACATTATTTATAGAACAAAACACAGTGAATCACCTTCACGCAAAGTTGGCACGAGGAAGCATGGAAAAAGCTCGTTAAACTGCTTCCCCTGAAAGCGTCAACGACTACTGCCAGGTCCTCAGGCACCATTCCGAAAGACACCGTGTCACTTTTTTTGTTCTCTCAGCCTACGGTAGTAATGCCGGACCAGGATCTCGAAAATTTCTGCAAACTTCTCCACAACTTTACTCTGTTAACTTTGGCTAGAAAATCATACTATAAACTGGTAACACCATAATGGGCATTATTAGAGCCAGCAAAAGCAAATTCCATACTCTTGCGGTCTTGCCAAATGGTGCATGCGTGGCATTGGCGAAGGCCCTATAAACCGGGGAGTGGTGCTCGTGGTCGCCTTTCTTTCTCCTAGCTTGCCGCTTCCTCCCCTCCCCTCCTCCATCCAAGCTCGCCCACTGGCGACCACACCAATAAAAGAAGCATAAGCAGATCGGTGCATGGCCGGCCGGTTGCGTGTCGCTGGGAAATAGAAAGGGGGTAGATTTGAGGTTGCCGCATGCTTACCTCTACAATCCGAGATCTTCCAAGGAAGAACGCACCTCCGTTTGACCATTTTTTTATTCTTTTGGGGGCAGCGTTGATATATATCTGCTGCTGCAAATTCAGAGGCATTCTTGATCGATCTAGCTTTCGCTGCCGGTTTGCGGATCTGCTGTTTGGTAATGCCTCTTGTTTCTTGCATTCAATTGCCAAGTTTGATTGGTGCAGTAGTGCTCAATTTCGCATGTGGCCTTGTTGTGTCATTGTGCAATTGCAATTACATATGTTCAGATTGCACAATGTGCGCCTAGATGTTGACATCTGATTCAGAGATTCCCTTCTGTTTAGCATTATAAATCCTGACGTTTCAGTGTGAGATGTTAGTCAAGTGAGAAAATTTTATGTAAAAGAAACTGTGCGATTACAAATCAATATACAGTTGAACAAATGTTCTGTCCTGAAACTAAAAGGAACATTTCATTCTTGTTGCATGAATCTGCAGACAGCGTGGAGGCTGCTCTGCATGAGCTAGCTGAGAAAGGGAAGCCAAAGAAAGATGCCGTTGTTCGAACGGGATCGGTACCAGAGGCTGGACGGCGGCGGGGGCGGCGCCAACCGGAGGCCGCCGTCCTCGTCGTTCTGCTCGTCGGCGACCATCGTCGTGTTCGTGGCGCTCTGCCTCGTCGCCGCGTGGATGATGGCGTCGTCCAACAACATCGCCGTCACCGTGTCGCCGGAGAACAAGTCGGAGGCCAAGGACCAGGGCGCGTCCCTCAACGTCGCGCAGAGTGGAGACACGGCCGGTGACGCCGTCAGTGACACGCCACGGACGACCGGCGACGAGGCCGGTGACTCCGGCAAGAAAGATGACGTCGCCGGTGGCGATACCGGCGGCAAGACGCCGACGAGCGACGAGGCTGGCAGCGGCGACACGTCGTCGAAGGTCGATGATGGCAAAAAGAACGACGACGTCAACCAGAGCGACGTCGCGGGGGCGACGGACGCGACAGCCAACATCACCACCACCGGAGGCACGGACTCCGAGGAGTCCGGCGACAAGCAGGCTGCCAGCGGCACGGTTGCCGAGGGCGAGACACCGTCTTCTTCTAAGAACCAGACTTTCTCCGACGAGAACGGCAAGACGGAAGGCGGCGAGGTGGCCAAACCAGAGGACCCCGACAAGAAGGTGGAGCAGAGCGCCGAGCTGGCCATGACCGATGATGCCAACACCACCACCACCACAAGCAGCGGGCAAGCCGAGAAGAAGAACACCGATCAGAGCACGGACGAAAGTGGCGGCCAGGAAGACAAGAATAATAACACCGAGGCGTCCTCCACCGATGCCAAGGACACCGTCAGCCAAACTGACAAGGACGCCGAGGAAGCGTCCACAGATTCAAATGACACCACCAGCAAGACTGGCACGAACTCCGAGGAGGCGTCCACCAATGACAAGAACACCGGCGGCAAGCATACAGACAACAGTTTCCAGGACGCTGACAACGCCGGCGACAAGTCCAACAATAGCACCACCAAAGAGACACCTTCGACAGAGTCAGAGGAGACCGTTGTCGTCGGCGGCGACGGCACGGCCAAGAACCAGACGACCTTCGACGACGCCAACGGCAAGATGGACGGCGTGCAGGCCGTGAAAGAAGACGAGAAGGTCACCGACAAGAACTCCGATGAAGCTTCCAGCACCGACGACAAGGCCGAAAGCACGGACGACGACACGAACACCGATGCAGCGGCATCAAAGAACGCCACTGCCCAAGGCCAGAACGTCGCGGCCGAGACCACGGCGTTTGCAACTTCAGATGGCACCAACGGCACGACCACACCTCCGGACACGGAGAAATCCGGCGCGGTGAACAGCAGCGCCACAGCCGAAGAAACAAAGCCGGCGGCCGGAGACGGAGACGACGCGGCGGAGAAATCCGGCGAGCTGCTGCCGAGCGGCCAGGCGGAGCTGCTCAACGAGACGGCGTCGAACGAATCGTTCCCGACCCAAGCAACCGAATCAAGCCAGGAGAAGAAGGCTCGCGCAAGCAAAAACAAGAAGATCAAGACGACGACGAGCAAGGAGGACAATGGCGGCGAGACGACGGCGGCGACATACACGTGGAAGCTCTGCAACGTGAGCACCCGCGCGGACTACATCCCATGCCTGGACAACGAAGCAGCAATCAAGAAGCTCAAGTCCAACAAGCACTACGAGCACCGTGAGCGTCACTGCCCGGTCACCGCGCCGACATGCCTGGTGCCACTGCCGGAAGGTTACCGGCAACCGATCCAATGGCCGTACAGCCGCGACAAGATCTGGTACCACAACGTGCCACACACGGGTCTCGCGTCGTACAAGGGTCACCAGAACTGGGTGAAGGTCTCCGGCGAGCACCTGACGTTCCCCGGCGGCGGCACGCAGTTCCCTCACGGCGCGCTGCACTACATCGACGTCATCCAGGAGGCGCTCCCCGAGGTGGCGTGGGGCCGGCGCAGCCGCGTCGTGCTCGACGTCGGCTGCGGCGTCGCGAGCTTCGGTGGGTTCCTGTTCGAACGTGACGCGCTGACAATGTCGTTCGCGCCAAAAGATGAGCACGAGGCGCAGGTGCAGTTCGCGCTCGAACGTGGCATACCGGCTATCTCTGCTGTTATGGGCACCAAGCGACTTCCGTTTCCCGGCGATGTCTTTGATGTCATCCACTGCGCTCGGTGTCGTGTGCCGTGGCATATCGAGGGTGGCACGCTGCTGCTCGAGGTCAACCGTCTCCTACGTCCCGGTGGCCTCTTCATCTGGTCAGCGACGCCTGTCTACCGAAAGGACCCGGAGAACGTCGAGATCTGGCGAGGTACGTATGATGACATGCATCCAATCCATGAAATAGTCTGTGCCATTCCTTCCGTTTCGATTTTGTTTCTTCTTTGAAACATACGTACGTGCAGCGATGGCGGCGCTGACCAAGTCAATGTGCTGGGAGATGATAAAGAAGACGAGGGACACGGTGGACCAGACGGCGATGGTGATCTTCAAGAAGCCGACGAGCAACGACTGCTACGACGCGAGGGGGGCGACGAGCGCGGCGGCGGAGCCACCGATGTGCGAGGCCTCCGACGACCAGGACGCGGCGTGGAACATCACGCTGCGGCCGTGCATGCACCGGGTGCCCACCGGACCGTCCGCCCGCGGCTCGCGGTGGCCGCCGCAGTGGCCGGACAGGCTGGCCACGGCGCCCTACTGGCTCACCGCCGACCAGGTCGGCGTCTACGGCAAGCCGGCGCCGGCTGACTTCGCGGCGGACCAGGAGCACTGGAGGAAAGTCGTCCACAACTCGTACCTCCATGGCATGGGCATCGACTGGAACAACGTCCGGAACGTCATGGACATGAGAGCCGTCTACGGAGGGTAAGCAAGAAACAGCAATGGCGCCGCGCAGCATCTATCGACTGAGCTTAACCGTCCTGTATGTCGTCAGGTTCGCGGCGGCCCTCCGGGACATGAAGCTGTGGGTGATGAACGTGGTGACCATCGACTCGCCGGACACGCTGCCGGTCATCTACGAGCGTGGGCTCTTGGGGATGTACCATGACTGGTGCGAGTCCTTCAGCACCTACCCGAGGTCGTACGACCTCGTCCACGCCGACCACCTCTTCTCCAACCTCAAGAGCAGGTGCAAGCTGCTGCCGGTGATGGTGGAGGTGGACCGGATCCTGAGGCCCGGAGGGAAGCTGATCGTCCGCGACGACATGGCGACGGTCGAGGAGGTCCAGAGCGTCGCGAGGTCTTTGCACTGGGAGGTCAGGATGACCGTGTCCGAGCAGGGGGAGGGGTTGCTCTGCGTCGGCAAGACGATGTGGCGGCCCACGGAGGGCGAGGCGCTGAGCTAGTACAAACTGATGAGTCGTGACTGTTGTTGTTGTATGTTCCAAATAGTAGCATGCACCTAGCACAATACAGAATGGCATTCCTGCCACATTGCAATAACCAAAACCAAAAGAGCCCATTGGTTTGTACTTTGTATGCAATGTACTACTACTTGTTACTGGGTTTCGTAGCTGTAAGTAATACTAGTACCTCCATTTACATGTGTTTCAAACCGCAGTGTAGTTGGTACCAACTTAATTACCACAAAATGCTCAAGGAATAGATGATAACTCCAAATCATCACTATTTTGCACTCCTATCATACTTTGATAACCCAAACCACCACAGATACAAAGTGAAGGAAGGTGCATCGATGTCCGTATATAAGGGAGCATGGAAGGGAAATAATGCTTAGGAAAAAGACCAGTTAACAAGGTGTCAGTGATCCTCTGCACTGTATCTTTTACGTTCAGTGATCACTCAACCATGATCCACCACAGGGATTCTCATCGGTGTCATTTTCAGAGCTGCTCAACGAGACGGCGTCGGCGGTGGCCCCATGCACACGTCCATGAAATACAAGGCTAAATAGAAAACCTTAGACATGTTCCCTGCTTTGAACATATATATGAATTCTTTGGACTGGTTCATATACAGAGAGAATCAACTGTTTATCAGCAGTGAACTATCTGTCTGCCATAAAGCATAGTATCTGAAAAGCACAAGACCACACACCGCATCCAAGTTAACACGGCAGGTCAATTACATAACAGCGTCACTACTACAGTAGGTCATAGCATAATACTAGCTTAATAATCCATCTAATTAAGGAAGCACCACCGCTAAAGGACAATTGCATGCTTAAGGAAGCAGTGACCAGGCGACCACTACATGCAGCCTAGTCGGTCCAATCACAAAGTAACTTTCACTTCTTAACGCACATCTAGCAGGGAAAGTCATCTCCTTTGCAGTTGTAATGCTGCTCTCGGCACTGTCACCACCTAGCTGCGCAGCTTCAAAGCCAAGGATCAGTTTACCTTGCTCCTCAACCACCACGACGCGCCGCTGCAGGTAAACCTTGCCATCTTCAGCGACGGACACCTCGCGCCCTCCGGTGTCCAGTAGCACGACCTTCTCGCCGATGCTAGCGGTGCAGGCAGTGAGGCGCGCCCAGAAGTTGCCTGATCCGGTAGTCATCTGGATGGAGATGGTCGCCTCCAAGGAACATGTCACATGTGCAAACCTGACCTCAATTGCCCTATTCTTGCTCGAAAGCATCTCTGTTCTGGCGTAGCTGTCAGCACCCCTGTAAGCAAGGTTGTCGTATCCAAAATATTTGTAGCACAAAACGTTGTCTTCAGATTCCTCTTCGCCCTTGACTTTCAGGTCAATCTCAAAAACAGGATTGTCCAACAGTATAACTGCACGGCTAGGGCCTGTAAGTTCCAGGAGAGAATCCTGCACATGTGAATTTTCAGAAAAAAATGAGTTCAGCTCGATCTACAGGCAACATGGAATTGTTGAAGTAAAAGTTCAGAATTAACAAGATGCAGAACATGTTTAAACCACCTTTCAGTGATTTATATCACATTTCTTTTTTCTAACCCTTGATGTCCTGATCAAACACTACTCTGATCCTAGTAGGAAGATTATTCTGTCCCCACAGGTTTCTTCCAACTGCTCATAGTTCGGATCCTGTAACACCCCTAGTGTTAATTAACACTAAAACAATGATTAAGCTAAGCTAAGCATAATTCAAAAGAGAAATCAAAGGAAATGGGAAAAACTATTCAAATTTGAGCCAAAAACCATTTAAATGGAGCAATAAGAAAACTTTGAAAAATTCTAAAGAACTTGAAAAAGTGCAAATGTGAAAGTTGGAGTATAAGTCAAACCAAGAAACTTTCATTTTCAAACCATAGCCTAAAAATGCTTGGAAGCATCTCAAAATTCAAACCCAAACCTTGGAATTTGAAATTTCCAATTCAAATTCAAAGCTGAAATGGAATCTTAGCCAAATCTCAAGATTTTACCACAGAACATCAAAATCTCCAAAAAGCAAAGTTGTTCTTCTTCACATTTCTGAACTTTGCCTCTTTGGACACTTTGGCCAATTTTGCCATCTAGCCCCTCAAATTTCAAAAATTCAGTTCAAAACAAGGAATTACCCCCTTTTGAATTACAGCCAAGTTTTCACCTTTTTCTCCAAATCTCCAGTGTAGGGACGTGTCTCATGAATTTCTAAACAACTTTCATGTTGGAAGATTTTCGAGCCACGTTCAAAATTTTGAAATTTGAGCCATGCCAATCAGTTGACCTTTGCACCGCTCACGGCGCGCTCACGGGTTGCCAGCGCCGCGCCCGCGCGTGCCGCGCTCGCCGCCGGCAGCCTCCTGCCGCCGTCCAGCCTCGACAGCGCCGACCAATGGCACCGTTGGATGTCCTCGCCCCCGGTGCACGCCTCTGGCAAGGTCTCGTGGCCTGAGAGGCACTGTAGCGCTGACTCCGCGCTCGCCGTCGCGTCGCCGCCGCGGACCGCCGGGTTTTGCCGTCGCCGCCGTTGCCCATCGGTCGCTCCAGCGACTTTTGCGCCCCCGCGTGCTCCTTTTTCCTTCCCCGCGCTGTCTTCTCGCCTCGCCCACGCGCGCCTGCCGCACTGCGCTCGCCTGCGCGCGCGTTGACGCCGGGAAAGGGCGCCAACGGCCGCGGCAGAGCCGCTTCCGCCGCGACAGCTCACTGAGCTGCCTCAGCCCCATCCCGTGCTTCCCGAGCACCCTTCCACTCCCCTCTAGCTCCTACTTAAGCTCCCAACAGTTCCCCTCTCTTCCTCGCCGGAGCTCGCAGAGGCGCCGCCGAGCTCGCTCTCGTGCACAGCTCTCCCCGCTGCTCCTCCGGCCAAACCGAGGCTCTCTCGAGCTTCCCCATCCTCCACTACCACTCCTCGACCCATTCCCGACCCCTTTCCCCCACCGCAGCCACCGGCGTAGCTCGCCGGAGTTCACAGAGCTCTCCGCCGCCGCCCGCGCACGTGCACAGCTCGCTACGGTCCTCCTTCGGCCGAACCAAGGGCACCAACAGCTTCACCGTGCCACGCTGGTGCTCACCGACCACTTCCCCGACCCTCTCCGACCTCGACGCCGCCGGTCGCCGCTCGCCGGAGCAAGCCGAGCCGCCACCGCCGTCGCTGACCTTGATTCCGGCCATCCCCGACCTCGAGACCTAGCTCAAAAGAACCGCGGTGAGCCCCTCTCCATTTCCCCCACTTGCCCGGCCCGGTCTCGCCGCCGTTTGGCCGGCGTAACCACGCCGGCGAGCCCAGGGGTCAAACTGCGTCTTCAACCTCTTTCCAGGGGCTTGAGTGAAAGATGCAGGGACTTGTTTGTAATAGATTCAAAACTTCTAGGGTTCCTCGTGTAAAATAGATTCTATATTTTAGGTTTAATTCGCTGAGATCTTCAAAAATTTGTAGAAAATCGTACAAAAATCAGAAAAATGCCAAACCAATTTTGTAGTGACCAGTGAATCTAGAAGAACAACTTCTTCCTTTGCACCTCACTCAGTTGAGCTGTAGATTTTGAAATATAAATTCATTTCAGTTTGAGCACTTTTCATCATAGTTCAAAATCTACACATGCACTGGAGCTGAGCTTCGGATATGTTGTTAGGGTGATTATTATTAGCTTAATTCGCAAGTGGTGCACAAAAATTCCCAGTGAATTTAGGGTTATGAGTTTCCAAACATATACCCTGCTGTTTTGGCAAAGAAATCACAGAAAATAAATTACTCAGGGAAAAATCACCTCCTTCACACAGAAACTAAGTAAGGACATTAGAAACCTTATAAAAATTAAAATGGTAATTTTTGGACACTGGAAAATGGCTAAATGATTTTTGGTAGTTTAAACATGGTGAAATTCCACAAAAATACTCATAATTCAAAATCACATGCAAACTTGCAGAGGTGTCAATCTTAGCATCCTAAGCCACTGTGTCAAGTGGTTTGGACAGAAACCTTGTAATTATTTTTGTAGGATTTTAGTTTGTCTTTAGGCAAAAAGATAAGAATAATTTAAATAAATTATAGAAAAATTATCTTGAGCCAAGTTTTGGGCTAAGCTCCTGCCTTGGCATGAGTAAGCCTCTGGTCCAATGGCACATAAAAATAATATTGCTAAGTTCACCTTTTTGAATAATGGAAAAAGGATTTAAATGGTAGAAAAGAAAAGAAAAAGAAAAGAAAAGAGAAGAAAAGAAAAGAAAAGAGGAAAACCTAAAACTCTAAAATCAAAGTAAAGGTTCAAAATGAAAAGGGTATATTCACTTATAATTAATGTTTATCCTTTCCAATTCACTAACCAAGATTTAAATAAACCCTAACTATTTAAATCTCGATACTTAAGCATTCATGCATTTCGTGTAGATTCGGGTCTCGCCGACGGAGTCTACGAGCTAGTCCCCGCTGCCGAGGAGATCGCCCAGGAGTCCGAGGTGAACGTGGTGCACGTGGATCCAAGCCCCGAGCAGGAGTACCGCTTCGAGCCGGAAGGCAAGCCCCGGAGCATAACCTAACTTTACTTACGCGATTTACTTGATTATATGTTTGTGCATTTAAGTTTCAAGGAGTTGAATGAAACCCTAGATTGCATGATCATAGGTTCCGTTGATTGAACACTAGTATGTTAGGTTCGATAGTCGCTATGCTTAAGACCGATAGAAGTCGAGTGTTTTCTGACGCTCGCGAGATATAGGAGTTGTATGTCTACTCATATCAGAAACACTAGAGATGATGGACGGATGATTGTAAATACCGTCTATCGATGTTTAAGTGGAAACATGTGGTACTTTTGTGTCAAGCGTTTGAACGTACCACACATATGCACGGTTTATGGGACCGGTAAGTCCCGGTATCCGATTGATGCGAGCAGGTCCGACAGCTCTCTGTCTTGGAAACGTTATCCCATGGGCACATGAGGGTAGTTGCGTGAGTCCCAGTAGTGGTAAACCTTTACCCTGAGGCATTGGGACTCGGGAGCCACTCGCAGAGAGAGGAGAAAGGATTGGGGTGTGTTGGCATTTCCAACCATTCCGTATGTTTGGGTTTCCCCTGGCCAGGTAGTAAATTCGGTTCAAACTGTCCGCTTCTCGCGGTTAATGAGACTGCTTGACCGATGTATGGCATATTATGAAGTGAACTTGGAAGGATGAAATCTTTGTATGGAATAATTGTATTGCAAAACTTGATTGTTTAGCTAGGCTCACCTAGAATGGATAGACTAAAGAAATTAAAATCAAAATAAAGAAAGTAGAAAACAGCTTAGTCGCTTTTGGCAAAAGAACCCCACTAGCCAAACAGCCTCTCATTTTAGGAGTCGGTGATGTAGTGATCACCAGACGGTTAAGTCTTGTTGAGTATAACTAGTATACTCAGCCTTGCTTGTGGCTTAAATTTTCAGGACCATCCCCTCAGGAGGTAGCTGCTTCTATGGCTTGGGCCTCCCAGCTTCCTCCTGGTTACAGCATCGAGTGGGAGCCGACCTCTCCCGAGGATTGTGAGGAGTAGCGTCACGGCTGACTTCATCGTGACGATACTATGGATCGTCGCTAGTATCTCGTTTATTTTCCGCTGCATGAACTCAAACTATTTTACTTATCATTTCAATTTTGTTGTAATAACTCTGAACCTTGTTGTAATTTGAATTGTGGAATGATGTGATCTTTGGAACTCACCTTCGAGTGAGCGTATGAACGGACGATCTTCAGTAGCAGTTAGTCGAGCTTGACTCGACGGTCGAATCCGCACTTGGGAACATTTTCGTGTATTAGCACCAATGGAAGGTGGAATATACTTAAGTGGCCCCATTTCTCGGGTGAGATCGCTACAGATCCAAATTAAACCCCAAGCCAAACCAGTGAAAAGAGATGCATGCATTCGGTTAGTTGTACTAAAAATCGTGGCTTGATAATTGTTACCGTAAATAAAGATCCTAGCCTATGCAATTGACCGAGATTATTAACTCAGGACATATGCTTGCTAGTGCCAGCACAGTGATTGCCAGTGTGCAGAATAACATGGACATGAAGCAGCAAGAACCACAGTAAAGACTGAATATAAGAGTATATATATAACAACATAGACAACAGCAACGCATGAAGCACATGAAAATGGAACTAGATTGAAAGGGATGCAACAGCACACATATATATACCTGCGGTGAGGTGAGTGCCTGGCAATCATCCCTGCCTCTGCGGAAGAGGTAGTTGCGCTTCTGGTCAAGGGAGTCACGCACAGCAACATCGCCATAGACTTGCAGCGGCCACTCAAGCCCCCCTGCGATCTGAGCCACCTTGACAACGAAGATCTCCATGGTGTCCATAGGCTCCGGGAACATGGGCAGCATCGGCCCGTCTGTGTTTCGCATGGGGGGTAAATCCGCTGAGGAAAAGCCATGATTAATCAGTGTCATGCACACGTACTTCGATGACCGGCGAGATGCGCCTGCGGCAACTGACGAAGACGATGGCAACAAATTAAATTGAACACGTACTCGGCTCGTCGAATTTGGCCCAGCCGCCATACATGAAGATCCAGTTCTTGACGTAAATGTCAAAGACCTCCTCGTCGTCGTCATCCATATCGATGGCGTGGTCGCCCCCACGCAGGCTCTTAGCATCCCCGCTGCCCCCCGCGATCTTGTCCAGATCCGACCTCTTGTGGCCGGGTTCGTTATTCCCCTCCAGATCCATCACCTCCATCTTCCGCCGCCGCCACCGTCGAGAAGGTTACTTATTAGGTGGTGTTTGGATCGTGAGACATGGAGGGAGGGAATAGGAAGCTGTTGCCGGTGATCGTGGAGCACGACATCTTCTCCGTGACTCGGCGTGCCAATGGAGGGTGCGAAACACGCCGACTCCAACACGGACCTGAACCAGAAGGTCAGACCTGAACCCGACTTGGGCAAGGAGGCAAGGCCTGCTCCAAGCGTGACGTCGCCACGCCGGCATCTGGAAGGTGTAGCAGAGGTCCGAGGGCGTCGGAGAGAGAGCCAGACGCCAAGGGGTACCCGACTCGAACTCGGAATCTGGCCGCAACTCCGACTCCGATTGTGACTGGCCGACCCCCTCGCGGATTCAGCCCACCACTATATATATCTGGCCGCCGAGTGCCGCTGGCTCTTCGAATAACTCCGTCACAGCTCTGCCGTTCCCAAGTTGGATTCCACGCCGGCGAGTTCCCCGTCTCTGACACCGCGTGAGGAAAAGAGATCGTGCCGACGTGCGGCGAGCGCGATGGCGGCTCGTCCATTCCAGAAGCTTCCGCCGGGCGTCTACTTCAACCCGACGGCGGAGGAGTGCGTGCGGGACTACCTCCGGCCATGGAAAGCCGGCGTGATGCCGGCGACGGACCGCGTGGTCACCGACGTGAACATCTACAGCCAGAGCCCCGACGCGCTGGTGCAGGGCCGCGAGCCGGGCTTCTCTCGCGGCTCCGACCACAAGTGGCTCATGCTCACCGACTGCGTCCGCGTGTCCGGTGGCAAGGGCAAGGGCAAGGCCCGCGCCAAGCGCGACGTCGTCACGGGGGGCAACTGGAAGGTCGAGCAGAGGTCCAAGCCCGTCGCCGGCGACAACGATGACGACGACGCTGGGGACGACGACCCGCCCGGCGGCGACCGGAGGCGCACCAACGGCTTCTACGTCTCCTCCGGCGGCGGTGGTAGTGGGGGGAATAAGGACACCAGTGCGAAGACGCCGTGGCTGATGGAGGAGCTCACCACCGCGGAGGACGAGGAGGAGGCCGCCGCCGGATGGAAAGGCGACAGGACCGTCCAGGTGTTCTGCAAGCTCTACGTCTCGCCGCGCGCGTCCGACGAAGAGAAGATCAAGATCTTTGGGGAGGATGGGGTCCCCTTCGACCGCGACGGCAAGCCCAAGACGGCCAGGGAGGCAATCCACGAGGACTTATTCGACGCCGTCGCCGCGAGCATCCACCGTGCCCGAGGGCCTCCTGCTCCGGCTCCGGCGTCGGCGCCGCCTCGCGTTCTGGGAGGAGGATGCCAACAGCAACAAGGCCGCCCGGCGCGCCGCGTCGTTGCCGTTGGGCATCAGCACGGGAACGGTCAGCCCACGGCGCCGGCGCGCCGGCGCCGCGAGTTGTTGGGCTTCAGCGAGGCGTTCCAGGGCACCACTACGGGCAGGTCGGCATTCTTGGACACCACCATGGCCACGCAATGTTGCAGCGGGGCGTTCCTGCTCATCGTCAGCACGGCCAGGCTGCGGCGCATCAGATTCACGGCGGTTTTGATCAGTACTGCTACGGCGGTCCTGTTTTTAATCCTTACCACCAGTTCCATTATCAAGCCTCGCCGGCGGTCGCTGGACACTACTATTCTGCCGCTGCGCCGTCGTTCCATCCCCAGCAACAGCAACTGCAAGGGTACCAGATGATCCATATGGGGAAGAAGCCGCGGCTGACGCTGACGCACGACGAGTCGCCGCCGGAGCAGCAGCAGCAGCAGCAGCCTGAGGGCGACGGGGACAGCGACAAGTCGTGCTGCGTGGTGCAAGCCTCGACACCCCAAGAACCAGTGCACACGCCGTCGCCGCCGCAAGAGGTGCCCAGGACAGCCACGGTAGCCGCGGAGTCGACCACGAATGATCATAGCATCTTCGCGGAGCTGCCGCCATTGATAGATCATGACACGCTTCTTTCCGAGGACAAGCCACCGTCGTCTAACGATGGTCCACCGCCGCTGCCGGGTTTCGACGATTTTTCCTTGGAGGACTTTGACATCCCAGATTTCCAACTCGACACCTGGACTGACAGTCAGTAGATTCAGTTCAGAGCCTCGTGATTAATTTGTCGCAGTTAAGTTAGGCGATTAGCTTTAGTGCCTTGCACCTTGCTGTGTGTTGGAAATTAGCATAGGGTGGGTATTTTTTTTGTTCTTTCTCTTGTTACTGTATGATGTGGATTACTCTTTGATTTGTGGAGAATACTGTACAAACATTTTTACTAGTTCCCAAATTACATATGGCATTTTTCTTTGCTTTGGCTAATTTTGTTACAAAAATACAACTCCCAATGATAAATATACATCTACGATTCTACTAGATGCCCATTGATTGAGGCATTGCCTAGCTACAACAACACACAAAACCATGCCACTTTCCCCTCTGCTCAGTTGCGTCAAACATGCATGTCACTACAGGTGTACACATTCTTGAAATCACAAGTCAGCAATCTTGAAATATAGGATGTTGTTCACGCGTAGGTCCTTGAACGTCCTGCGACAGCATCGAACCCAGGGAATTGAATCAGTGATGAACAATCAGTAGAAGAGGTTGCCCTGCCCTTTGATCCTGAACGGCATCCCAAAGTTCTGGTACACCCTGATCTCGCCGCCCAAGCTCGCCGTCACCACCACAAGCCCCCACGCGTTGCCACCGTCGCCCTTGCCGGAGCTGGCAGGGTCGCCGCCGCCCTCCGGCTTCGCAGCGACGCTGCACGACTCTTCGTTGCAGACCAGCTTGTCGCGCGACGCCGGGCTGCCGCCGGAGGAGGACGGGCTCCCCGGAGGCGGCGGCGCGTGCGTCCACGGCACGGCGGCGGACACGTCCTTGCAGTAGAAGTTCTCGTAGGAGCGGATGGTGCACCACGTCTTGGGCTTCATGCCTATGCCAATGGCCGCCGCTGGCGGGACACGGGTGGTCCGCCATAGGTACACGTTCGAGTCCTCGCTCGGGCACACCGCGTACCGCCCGTCCGACGTGTACGCCGCCGTGATCTGGCTGCTCGTGTTCTTGAAACCTAGCTTACACAAGGAAAACGATCATGCAGTTACATGAGCAACTTTGTAGCTGTGTGTTCGTCGGTTGTGATTGCTTTTCTGAACTTGACATTTGTTTTTTTTTTCCCATATGGGTTTGTGTACCTCTGAACTTTTGGACCATGGTGACACCATCGAAGACACGGATCTGCGAGTCGGCGGAGGTGGCCAGCACCTCGGAGGGGCTCCCCGGAGCAAACTGCATCCAGGATCCATGGCAAGATCATAAAACATTTCGAGTGCTTGACTGCTCGTGCTAAATTCCGACTGAATCTTGTATGTGTACCTGGAATCCGGTGATCTTCTTCGCTTGTGCCTTGCGCTTCTTGTTCTGGATATCGATCTGCGCCTCTGCGCTAAGCTTGCAGCCTGTTGCAATGGCGAAATAAACAATCAATTCAAGCACCAATGGACTGCACATTTTGCCCTGCAACAGTGAGCAACTAGTGATCATGAAACAAAAAGGAAGCAGTACCTGTTGTCTTGAACAACCGGCAGCTCCCTTGGTGTGAGCCGACGATCGCGCCCTTCAATTTGGTCAGATACGAAGATAAGCTAAATTGGACATGTGAAATATTGGTAGCGATCAATGCTGAGGTGTGTAGTTATGGGTCAGACCTGGCCGTCAGGGGTGTAGGATGCTGCGGTGACCATCTCGTTGATGTCAGTCCAGTCGACGACCTGCCGGTCCGGGATGCTCCATAGTCGCACCTTGGCGTCCAGCGACCCGCTGATAAAGTATCGGTCGTCCACCGGGTTGAACTGGATGCACGTCACTGCATTCGCATTACGGCGTGTCAAGATAGATGTCCAATGGATACCGAGGTGCGTAGCTGGCTGCGCTCACCGTAGTCACTGTGGGCGAACGTCTTGAGGCACGCCTTGCTTTCCGTGTCCCACAGCCGCACAGTCTTGTCCATCGACGACGACAGCAGCTGCAGTGTTCACAGGCGCTCATCAGATGCTCGATCAGTAGCATAGCATGCTCGTAAGCAATGGCTCCATGGCAAGGAAATACTATACCTGATCGGACTTGGACCAGGTGAGGTCGAGGACGTCGTCCTTGTGGCCCTCGAGGACGCACACCGGCTGCTCGGCGAGCGCGAACACCTTATCAGGGATGACGACGTGCTCGGGAACAGCGCTCTTCGCCTTGGTGGTCGACTTCTTGGACAGCGCCGGCGTCGACGACGATGATCCGTCGGCCATGGCGGGGGGCAGCGGCGCCAGCGGGCCTGACTTCCCATCCATCGCCAGCGAGCTCGGCGGCGCGCTGGTCTCTACCACCTGCCAAACGCGCACCACGCTGTCCTCGCCGGCGCTGGCCAGTCTCCGGCCATCGGCGCTGAACTTGATGCTCCATATCGACCCTTCGTGCGCCACGATCTCCTGGCACATGTACAGTCCGGTGAGCTCCTTGCTCGATTTCCCGTACTGGTGCACCTTGAGCCGCTCCGACGATGACGCCGACGACCCCGGCGCCGCTGCTCCTCCGGCGGAGGCGTTGGTGGACTGCGACTTGGGCACGGCCGCCGCCGTCGTCGTCGTCGTTGTGGACGCCCCCGACGACGACTTGGCGTTGGTGTCCTGCTTGTCCCCCATGAAGCCGATGGCCACGGACTTGATGTTCTTGAGCCAGCCGCCTTTCTTCTTGCTCGCCGCCTTGGGTGGCACGCCGCCGGCGAGCGGTGGCGCAGGATGGTGCTGGCTCGTGCCGCGGCGCATCAGCTTCATGATTGGCGTGTTGCCGATGAACTTCTCGAACTCCTCCAACCCCGGCACGCCGCTGTTCGACGAAACTTCCTTGGGAGAAGGGACCACGACGGCGGCGGCGGTCTCCTTTTCGGTATCCGGCAGGTTCTGGTTCTTGCTCCCGTCGTCGGGTTTCTTATTACCTTCACCACCGTCGCCTTTCTTGCTACCGTCATCACCGTCGCCTTTGCGACCTTTATCGTCCACTGGCACTGCCAGCGGCAGCACTACGACGACGGGCAGGTCACGTGAAGCCATGGCTTTAAGCTTCAAGATGACCTGCGCGACGTCGCCGGCGTCGTGGCGAGGCGGCAAGGAACGGACACGGCGCAGAGGTTGCGACGACGACGGTGGCTTCCCCGAGACCGATGCACCGTCTCTCACGACGACGAGGTCGCTGTCTGATCGGCGCCTCGTGATGGCCTTCTTCTTCTCCGGCTGCGGCGCGGGCGCAGCGGCCACCGCCGCCTCCTTCGCCGCGGTGGTGCTTGTTGGAACATCGGCGGCGGAGGGCGGGGTCGGCGACGGAGACGGCGGCGATGGAAGCTGCCGGGAGACGGTCCGCGACATGGTGCGGGGGACGTCGGCTGGGCGCTTCTTCATGCTGTGGCGGCGGAGCGCGAGGTCGCGGCTGCTGGCCATGCCGAGGCCCTGGTGAAGGCGGCGGCGGCGCTCCTGGATGGACATGGGCTCGTCGGACATCCACATGTCGTACTTGGAAGGGTCATCGTCCTCCTCATCCTGCTCGTCGTCGTCCACCACGGCCGCCTGGTAGGGGCGGAAGCTCTGGAGGTTCTGGTCGCCCGTGGCGGAGGCGAAGGAGACGCGGACGTCGTCCTCGTCGTCGTCGTCGTCATCGTCGGAGGGGAAGTCGGCGTCGAGGTGCAGGCCGGATGGCACGCGGTCCAGGCAGTGGAAGAAGGCCTCTTTGTCGCCGTCGCCGCCTCCGCCGCCGCTCATCTCGACGCCGTCGTGTTCGTCCTGGTGGGGCGAGATGCGCCGAGCATTCCAGCGTTGTTCCCGCGCGCGCAAGCAGGAGAGAGAGAGAGAGAGAGAAAGAGAGGGAGAGAGAGATTGCTATGTTTAGGTGGGGCCGGATTGAGAGGTTGCAAGGAAGAGAGAAGGCCTGGGGTTGGCAGAGAAGGGGAAACGACTCTGCAAGTCTGCATCGGAACTTGAAAGGATCCCCTGGCTAGGAGGAATGCTACACTTGAGTTTCTTTGTTGTCAGACTGTCAGATGTTAATTTCGTTTTTAGGCGAAGAAAAAAACTCTTCCTTTTTCTTTACAAGCAGCTACTAGATCTGCTTGTTCTGAGACAGCCTGACCTGTCAGTCCACTCTTGACAGCCTCTGTGCCAAACGACGAGCCCAAAGAAGATCGATCAAAAGATATCAAGATCATCTATAGCAATGGATTCAAAGAGTTCTCTCTTACCAAGCATACAGCTAGGATGGTCCCTTTTTTGTGTTGGTAACTTCTCTCGACAATCAGAGTGAGGAGAAACAACTGAACAGCAAATTTGTGATGAACCAAAGCACTGAACTGATGCACAGGAAATTAAATTAAATGTGTGAAGTTTTCAGTAGAATCAAATGTGCCAAATTTGTCTTAAAAAAGTAAAATCAAATACACTTAAAAAGACCAAGTTACCATTGCTAATTGATAGAGGCAAGCCAAAATGAAAATTCACACAAATTCCTCTCGGTTTATCTGAAAGCTAACGATATAACTTATAATGCACATTGGGTTTACAAGCTAACAGCTTGAATCGAACGTTAAGATAACATAACAATGGAATAACATCCTCATAAACAGATATCTATATAAAATTAAGAGAGTCCAAAAGTTTAGCATATTAAACCCTATTAGCTGTTTAATAATATGCTAAAAAGACATTCACAGTTTACTTATTCAGTCTAGCACATGTTGCCATACTTGCAGCTAGTTTCTTCACTCTGTGCACAAAGTTATTTTTTGCCCCTTTTACTTCTACATGATTTGGAACTTCTGGACTTGTATCGGCAGCTGGTGTTCGATGTGGTCCACCAGAAGTTTGCCCTGCTCCTTCATCAAGATGTGCCAAGACTGTTGAAGAAGAACAATTTTGTATATTAAGATTTGCTTGAGGTTGATTCGCATATGTGAGATGTGCGATTTCACGGTAACAAGGGTCAAGATTGAAATGAGCTTTCAAATTACCCCAGAACCGAAGCTACAAAGGAGAGAACACAACAATGAACTGCTAACTTCCTACACATATGGAAGAAACGCCCTCAATAAATAGCATTATTATTTCAAGGAATTCTACACATGCCATTTTTCTTGATCAGGCAGCATTGTTCATCAATGCTACGTGTGGCCAAATGAAATGATATTTGCAAGGCCAAAACAGTAGTCGCAGTCAGATCACCCACTGTACTCTGAAATCACATACCAAGAAATTGGCGTGGGCATCAGGCAAGTTACCTGGTGGGAGAAAGCTCACGAATGGAACAACGTTGGTGAAGCCAATCTTGGTGAGCTTCACGGTCCGGAAGGACTTCAACTCAACAGCGTAGGTGCCAACATTTGTGCTTACGAAAATGGTGTCGGCGCCCTCGGCGAAGCCAGACACACGCTTGACAGCAAAAGCACACTTTTTTGGCACAGCAGCGGGGAGCAGCGCGTCAAGGTCGATCACCCTCCGCTGCACCCACCCGGGGACGCCGCCGCCGTCGTCGTCAACAGCCCGGCACGCCCACAGGTGGAGGAAGTGGCGCTGCAGAGCGGACGGCGAATCTCTAACGCACTCCACGGCGGCGACACCCAGGTTGCCACCGCCGCCGTCGCTGTCTTCCTCCGCCGCCGTGGCGATGAGGACCACGCTTCGCACGAGCCGGTAGGGTGGGATGGGGAACATGGACATGCTCACCACGTCGTGGCGAAGGAAAGGAGGGTCGATCACCGACAGAGATCGCCGGAGGATGTCGTACTTGAGGATGCCGACGCCGTCGTCGCCGCGGCGCAGGGTGAAGTGGATCGCGCCGTCGGCGAGGAGCCCCGGCGTCGTCGCGACGTGGGACGCCGGGCCGAGAGGGATTGATAAGCTCGTCGGAGCCCCCCATGCTCCATCCGTGGACGAGAAGACGGACACCCATGTCATCTCCGAGTTGTCCGAGCTCCTCCTCCTGGTGGTCGCGGCGAACGCGACGAGGAAGGGGCCACCGTGGCAGTCGAGGTGGTCGCAGCCGTCCATGGCGGCGCACAGCACCGCCGCGGCGAGGGAGCGGTAGGGGTGTGCGGGAAGGGGGAGCTTGTGATGGTCGCCGGTGATGGGGTCCCAGACGACGAGGCGCTTGGGGTCGGAGGAGTGGAGCAGCACGCGGCCATGGCGGGCGTCGAGGGCAAGCCAGGCGTGTGGCTCGGGCTCCGGCAGCGAGAACCGGCACGCTGCTGTCTCCGCGGCGGCGGCGGCGCCCAGTGATGAGGGGATGAAGCGGGGGACGCCGTCGGTCCTATCGCGGTTGTGGAGGAAGCCGAGAAGCGGCGGCGCGCCGCCGTGGAACGCGCGGTGCAGGTGGAGGAAGCCGCGGTCGGCGAGGAGGCGGCGCCAGCGCCTGCAGACGAGTGCGGCGCGGACAAGGTGCGCCGGCTCCGAGGGCGGCAGGCGGAGGAGGATCTCGCGTATGACGTCGTCCGTCAGCTCCGGCGGCGGGCGGCCCCGGCGCGGCGCCATCCCGTTCCTCCGCTCGCTCGGCGCTTGCTCGTCGAGCAACCGCCGGCGCGGGGAACGAGGAGATTGGGGAATGGGGATTGGGGTGGGGACGACTCGGAGACTTGAACAGTGCATGCGTGTCACTTGGCAGAGACTGCAGCCAGGTGGGGCCCGGAAGTCAGTGTGAGCACGTGGCGAGTGCCCGTTTCAATGTGTCATCGCTGGCGTGGTGTCGTGGACAAGGGGCCCACCTCAAACCCCCACGGCGGCACGCCGCCGAGATGGCCGTCAACCCCTCCAACACCGGTCAAGTTTGTTCCTCTGCAGTCTGGACAACACGGTGTACAGATGTAACATTACAAGGGAATTACAAAGAAGCAAAAGTAACTTCATCATGATGAGAAAAACTGTCACGATGTAAACATGAATTCGAACTAAACTGATCCTTATGCTTCGTCATTTTGTTTGGCATATATATATATAGATGCATTAGGTAAGTGTATATTTTGTTTAGGGCACCAGCAATGTAGTGAAAAAACAGATAGTAACACTGTGGGAGTCGGATAAAACTACTACCAGACCATAAGCCTATTGCCGGCAGCAAGCGACTAAAGTACAATATCCCCGTACAGGTTGCTTTGCGAGAATGAGGAGGAAAGCTCTGGCGCAGGAGAATAAAGTGAGGTTGAGAAAGATGGTTTTTTAATCTGAGCAGGACCCACCTTGTTTACCGCTGCACAGGACAACCGTTGTGAAGTTTTACTTAACTACTTACTACTTGTATGGATCCCACCCTTACTACTTCCCCAGTATACATTGCTGGTGCCCTTGTGAAGTTTCTGAATTTTTCCTATGTGTACCTGTATAAGAAAAAAAAACTAGCATATTGGTTATTGCATTTTCTTTCATTTTTTACATGTAAATACAAAAAAAAAATCCACCTCTAGCGATGCCTGGTTTAATGTAAACATATGTAAAAATAGATGTTGTTAAAAAAAAAGATAACAAAGTAATAGAAGATATGGAACAAGTCCAAAATATCATAATATATGTTTTGACTACGAAGTAACATGCTGCTGAAATGAGTATCTGCTGAGTTGGTGTGATGTGAGCTTTTGATTCTAGTAACATAGGCTACATAACAGACCATTGTGAGCAACACGACAGTGGTATCAATCTTATTTTTCTCCCTTTGGATAGGATTAACACAATTTTCGTCCTTTCAACCTTAAACAATTAGACAATCATTTTTCTTGAATTACATTGAACAACCTTCGCCCTTGCAGGGAAATGTTATATCTTTTGAGAACACGTTGTATAGCAACATATATACTATTGTGTACTGTGGTAAATATGCTGCTCTGAAGAGATGAATTCATGCCCCTCCTGTACACCCTACGATAGCCTGAAGCATGGCCAGTGGGTTCGCCTTCATAACGCCCTTGAGGATCTTGAGCTTCCCGTGCGTGTATGGCGGGTACCTGGCCTTCGCCTCTCCGAGGAAGCTGCGGTCCAGGACGGCCTTCTTGTGGGCGAAGGCGTCGAAGCTGAAGGTGCCATGGTAGGCGCCCATGCCGCTCTCACCAACTCCTCCGAATGGCAGGTGTGGATTTGTGAGCTGTAATGTTGCGACCAATTTATAAGTAAGGGCGTGTTTAGATTGTAGGGAAAAACACTGTAGCATAAGAAAAACACTGTAGCATTCGCTGGGAAACGTGTTTTGTGAGAGAGGAAGTGAAAAGTTGGAATGAACAGTGAAAAGTTGGAATGAATAGTGAATAGTTGGAAATCTGAACATGGCCTAAGCGAACACCCATCAGTCAAGAAAGCTAGTGAGATGCAGTTCAGAAACAATCTGCAGTTGAGTTTCTGTGTAAATGCTACGTACGTGGATGCCAGTGTCGTTGAATATCATCCCTCCTGAAGAAATGTTTCTCTCAAACTGGCCCTTGAGCTTGCTGTCCTTGCTGAAGAGGTAGGCTGCCAGTGGCTTGGTCATGGAGTTGATCAGGGCAAAGCTCTCATGGATCTTGTCAACCTAGAAGTAACAGTAAGAACAGAACGAGATTGAAAGGACACAAAAACAAACTGAATAATAAGGATCACGTTCAATACATCACAGTGCATAGGTAGAACTGTAGAAGACTTATATTGAATTCAGCAAAACATTATGATTAAAGGATAATAATATTTGTTACCGTGATTATAGGAAGCAAGGGCCCAAAAATTTCCTCCTTCATTATCGCTGAATCAAGTGGGACATCCAGCAACAGTGTTGGGGCAATCTTTCTGCAATTAAATGGAGAAATGATGTGAAAAGATCAGCCAGCGATGCTTGTGATTCTAAAATACTGAGGCAGATCTCGACTTGATGCTGTAAAATTCACCCACAGCTGCTGTTCATCACTCTGGCCGCCAAACACGATCTTGTCAGAGACCATCTCCTCGTCCATGAGTGCCTTTAATCTATTGAAATGGTTTGAGTTCACGATGCGCGACAAATCCGCCGACCGCAGAGGGTCCTTCTCGTAGAATTTCTCCAAGACTTTCCTCAAGGAATCCAGCTAACAAGGTTCACACGCCAAGACACAGAACAGAGTCAGTTACCCTGAATCCCAAGTGTTTGAGTAGATGCGCTCATGGTATTTCTTTTTACCAGCTTTGGTGCAAAGGATTTGGTGGTTATGATGTAATCCGGTGAGATGCAGGCTTGGCCGTTGTTACAACCCCACTTGCCGGCAGCGATCCTCTTAGCAGCAACCTTTCCACATCAGTACAAGTTGACAAGCTATTAATGTCATTCAATACGTTCAGACCATTGGCGTAACTTTCACCTTTATAGTACGTTAGACAGTTAGCTAATGGCATTAAATTTGAATAAACCAATTATTTATAAAACAATAGCTTGAGTTGAAGAGATTAGCAATCCAGAGAATCAGATGTTTACATGGAGATCCACGTTAGAATCGACAACCACAGGGCATTTTCCACCGAGCTCCAAGACCACTGGCGTCAGATGCTTTGCAGCAAAGGACATCACGATACGGCCTACCTTGCTGTTACCTGCAATGCAAATTTCATCAGAATAAAACACACTTGGAAGTAAGAAAGGTTCCCGTATCAGTCACGGAAGAAGCTGAACCAAAGCTTCATCCATGGCCGCCAGTTGTGATATGTCGGACCTGTGTAGAATATCTTGTCCCACTTTTGTTCCAGCAGCGCGGTGGTCTCCGGGATGCCACCCTCGACGACCTTGACGCATGAGCTGTCCACGTAGCGCGGCAGCAGGTCGGCTAGCAGCGACGAGGTGGCTGGCGCGATCTCGGACGGCTTCAGCGCCACGGCGTTGCCGGCAGCGATCGCGCCGATGACCGGGTCGATTGCCAGCACTGTAACAATTTACAATTTACAATTCCCGTAATGAACAGTGTTAAGAAGCAATCACAGTTTACATCCCGTAATGAACAGTCGCTAAGCAATCACTGTGCTTGAACGAGCTAAATTAAAACTTCATGTGAAAAGAATGCCGTGTCTCTGAAATCAGAGCCACACATGACACAGGGGTGGTTGGGGCTTGCAATGTGGTTGTTACTCCGTAATATAGCAACGTTTAGCTTTTCTCAAAGTCAAACATTAATAAATTTAACCATCAATAGCATAAAAAAATATAAATATTAACAACGTAAAAATTATGTTTATAAATTGGTCACGAAAGGAACTATTATAACATGTAACTTTTTACTTAAAATAAATTATATTTTTTAAAAATAATGTTGGTCAAAGTTAAGAATATTTGACTTTAAAAAGTCTAAACTTGCTATATTCAGGAACGGAGGTAGTACTTGTTACTCTCAAAGAGCTTAGTTCAGAACAGTAACCCTAAGGCAGCAAGTTATCCACAACGTTAGCACGACGAACAGATCAGCATGTCTTCTTAAGGCCCCGTTTAGATTAAAAAAATTTCCCAAAAAACCACTATTCATCCAACTTTTCACTATTCATCCCACTACTTCCACTCACATAATACTATTTATCTACAGTGTTTTTTTGAACAGTGTATTTTCGGGGAATCTTTCCCCAATCTAAACGCACCCTAACTCTCCCAGCCGCTGTTCGCAGGCAGATGGATCACCATGAGCTACGACCTGCACGACACGATTCACCCCTTTCTGTCGCGTGGTACACACACCCGGCGGCATGCATGTTCGTTGACGACCATTCGGTCACATGCCATGCCAAACACATGAGCTGACGCGTCGACGTCGCATTGAACTCGATCGATCGATCCTTGTCACGTCGCCTCGCTCACTTCAGTGAAGGGAAGCCAAGCCATTGGCGGTCCAGACTAAAATCTCTCAACTCCGACAACGACATCGCCGGTGTTATGGGCTTCTAGTGTATAGGTCACTTGATGCTTGGGATACACACAAATGGCATGGGGTTCAGAGGAGTGCAGGATGCATGTGTGGTACCCGACTGGCCAACCTGTCTCTAGAGATATCCGGTGGTTGAAGGATCAGGTCATCGTAGTGTCATATTAATGAACATGGTTTTCAGTCAAACATGCAGCTATCATGCTTACAATTAAGCAACAGGTTGCATGATATGTATAGCTTAGCTTCCGACTTTACTTACAGAAGGGGTAGTTCCATGCGGAGATGACGAGCACGACGCCGAGGGGCTCCGCCGTGACCCTCGCCGTCGACGGGAACGTCAGCAACCCGGCGGGGACCTGAAAGATCGAACAAGTGTCCGATAGACAGTGTGTGCAGCAGTCAGGGCTTTGCCTTCAATCAGTGGATCAAGTACTGGTAAACGTAACTGCCCAGTCCGAAAAGTACAGTGACCACCGATGGTGGTGACGAAGCTACTATACTAGAAGGAGGTAGCCAATCGAATTCATGGCGGCAGGACCAGATGGCGTGAGCGCAACAGAATCATCTATCTCATCCCGGAATGTTAGCGTCCAATCTTAATTTTAAAACGACCAGTTCAGTGAACGTGGAAATTAACTTGATTTTGTCGTGGAGATGTATTTAATTAACTACTGTTCCTTAATGTGACTGAAAAAGTTTCGATGCATGTTATTAGACAACATTCCTATCAAACATTTTAGACCTCTTTGACTAACAACATACTATTATGTCAACAATATCAAGATTGGTTAACATATCCATCGAATTGATTGATTCATCGTGATATCATTTCCGTCATATATATCAACACCTCTACATAATACCATATTCAACTAAAAAAATACATTACTCTATGTAGCTAATAAAAGTTTGTCGGTGGTACTGGTAATTGGCAACACAATTTTTTTTTTGAGGAATATTGGTAACACAAATGAAGTCACTAATTACAAACATATTCCACTTTGATCATCATCACTTATCTAATTTTCTTGAGGAAACATCATCAGCACTTATATTATATTAGGAGCGGATGAGATGCATGCATGGGATGGGATGTGTACCTTTTTGGGTTTCATCCATTTCTCAAGATTCTTGAGTGCAAACTTGCAGGACGACGTGACCAGCGATATCTGCATCATGTATATGTTTAATTAATCTTAAGCAATGCAAGTATCATCTACGAGTTGTTGTTCTTCAGTTGTATACTTGGTACAGACGACTAGACGAGAATTAGAAAGAGACCTCGTGGACGTAGGACTCGGTGCGAGGCTTGGAGAGGTCGGCGCGGAGCGCGGCGCAGATCTGGGCCTCCATCTCCGCCGCCATCCGCAGCAGGCCGCGCAGCTGCGCCGCCCGCCACGCCGCCGGCCGCGTCCTCCCCGACGAGAAGCTCGCCCGGAGCTGCTCCCTCGCCTCCGCCGCCACCCTCACCGCCTCCATTGCCGACCGGCCGCCGCAAGCTACTACTGGCTGCGGGCGCGATCGGTCGACCAGCAGTCTAGCTAGCTTGCAACTGGTTAATTGGTTTTGTTGCCGATTAGTTTAATTAGTTCGCGGCAGCGGAGGAGGGCTCCACGAAACGAGGGGAGAGGTGGTTAGCTTAGGAGGAGGCGCCTACGTGCTCGTCTACACGATATTTCTGTGCCTGTGCTGTGCCGTGTGCACGCGTCTGCGTTTGTTTGGGTCGCCTTGCTTGTTTTTATAGGCAACTTTCAATGTAAAGACCTTTTTTTTTCTGCCGCCGACAGAATATAACAAAAGACCTCTTTACTGTGATTGTAAAGTGCCGGTGGTAGTTAGAGGTACTTTCTTGTCAAAATTTTGCAGGCCATTGATCTGAAAATCATAATTAAAAAAAATGAGTTTTAAAAAATAAATTAGGCACCATTTTTGGTACTTAGAGCAACATTCAGCTAAGGAAATTTGAGCTCTATTTAGCTTTTTCGGACTCCAGCCGACCCGACCAAATGACGGCCCCGTAAATCAATCTGACTAATTTGGTGGAAATAGAGGGCTTCCACTGCTAGGGGCCCTGGACAGGTCTCCACAGAATGACAGCCCGTTTAGAGACCAACTGGAGTTGATTTTTCATCTGAGCAACTAAAGGCAAGGATACAGGCCCATTTACTGGTCTGGCTAAAGTTGCTCTTAGTCTTACATATTTAGTACTTTTGATACTTTCGTCCAGCAGTGCGATTTTGTAGATGGACGGCTCTCGTTATTTTCAATCATTGTAAAAGTTCTCATAGCAAAATAGCCAAAAGTTTTTATTAGAATCTGTGTGCACGTTTTCTTTTTCAAAATATAGTATAAAAATACAAACACCCGTATAGCACTCACTTAGTATCACCGAACACACATCCCTGTTTCCAAGGATGGACTCATGGTATATCTCTGATGAAGAAGGCACTCAGATGTCTTGTTCTAAAATTTTAGTTCCTAAGCTTAGAAAAATGGAAGTACATCCTTGCTGAGTGTATGACTCAGACCTTGTATATTGCACTGTGTCTCGTAAAAAAAAAAACTCAGCATATATAATTTATTTCTGGAAGCTCCAAATCCAGGGGCGGATCCAACGTGGGGGCTTGGGGGGCTGGAGCCACCCAACCCCCATGGACTCCATTAGAACCCCACAAGCCCCCCCCCCCCAAGCAATTTTAGCCATAGATGAAGAGGAAGAGGAAGAAAAAGAGGAGGAAGAAGAAGAAAAAGAGAGAAAAGAGAGAAGATTGAAGCAACCAACCCCCCTCCTCTCATGTTCTAGATCCGCCACTGCCCAAATCCTAAACTACTCTGTAGTTGTTTGGTTTACAATAATGTGCTTTAGTTTTAATCGATAATTATCAGTTAAACTATATGCATATCTGGCTATATATGCGAAGTTGCATTTGTATATTTGTATTTCAAAATGCTTTTAGTATGATGTCAATTTTCTAGCTACTACATATCATAAATGAAGAGGAATTAAATCCCCCAAAAAATAATGTTGGAGATCTTTGAAATATCAAACTATGTATCAATATAGAATGGAGATATGCATCTATTTATTGTCACGTTTAGTTTATGTCTTAATGTGATGGAGATATGTGTTGTCCATTTTAGGGGTTTTTCCCTTTTAGTAAATGGATAAAAAAAGGGGATGGCTGCTGGGCGAACTGGGCCGCTACAAGGCCCATCACTGGGCCGAGCAGCCCAGCTCGCCAGCAGCGAAAAGAGCCACCGCCAGCCGCCAGTGAAGGGATAGGGTTATCCCTTCGCTGTTCCTTGTCAACGCTCAACTGAGCGCTTTGCTCGGCGAGCAGATCGAGCGGCTGGCGACGCGCGCTGGCGGCGGCGGCCAACGGCGCCCGACCTGCGCGGGAGCGGGGACGCGCCCGAACCTCGCGGGCGCGTGGTTGGCTTGAGTGGCTACTCCTCCTCCTTCTCTCCGCGCGTTACGCTCGCTCGCTCGCGAAGCGCGCGATGGGGCGGCGGTGCTGGCGGCGCCCAATGGCGCTTGAGCTTCTTGCGGGCGCGTGGCTCTGGCTCTACTGGCTGCTCCTCCTCCTCCTCGCCTATATATTTGGGGAAGTCTCTCTCCCTCAACACACTTGAGCTTTCTCCTCTCTCAGATCCAGTCTATTGTCTGCTCCTCTGGTTCCCTTCCTCTGGTGGTCGCCGGAGTTGTTTCGTGAGTTCTCTGGTGAGGAGTATTTGAGCTACTGCAGTGCTACGCCTGTGTGGTGTCGTGCTGCAGTTTGAGGTTCTGTTCGTCGTCCACCTTGGCCAGGTGCCTGGGTCCTCTGCTGTGCGGTGTTCGTCTTCTTCTCGGGTCGCTGCCGTCGACGTTCACGCCGGCATCGACAGCGGCTCAGTATCTCCGTCAACCTCCCGCTTCGACGACTCGGACGTGAGTGGCGGAATTGGTTTTCTGGGACAGAACAATTGTTCGCTGAGCTTTGTCTTCCCACGTAGACTCTCTACGTGCAGTGAGTTTTTGTTGCCTCTATATGTTCGTTCGATTTTGATATCGTGCAATCTGCTAGTTCAATCTTGGGTGTGATTGCATGGTTAGACGGATTAAGATATACTCGATGATGATTAGTGGTGAATTATGAGACTAGTGTGGCTTATCCTTTGAATTCTATACTTGTTTTGTATCTCTGAGATACTTTGGCTATTATCTGTGACTGAAAATATTGAGTAGCATATGTTGGTGGATTTCTGATTTTATTCATAATTCTGTGAGTCCACTGCGGCTGAGTGTTGGCCGTGTTGCTGAAGCATGCGCATTCTATTCCATGCAAAGACTTGATTCTGGTATTTGCTACTGTTGAGAACCATTTGTCACTGAATCCTGTTTTGCTTTAAATCAAAGTATAGAATTAAGTTCAATTTGAATAGGAGTGCCACACTAGTCGAGGATTTGACAACACCTAGTGTTGGAAGGCTTGTAAAAGCAATCCACTATCTGAGAGTAATTTATGGTCATAATTCTTATGCTTTGATCTGTGATTTGTTTTCTTCCTCTATTTGAATTGTTTATGGATTTGAGAACGATCATGGATAAAGTAGGCTCATGTTTCTATTACTTTGAAATGTACTTATTGATGTATGTAATCTATAAACATGTGTATCATCTGAGAAATGTAATTGTTATTCAAGGAATTGTAAATATTATTGTTATATGCAATTTATTTATTATTGAAAGCATGTCACTTATTATTAAAATATTACAACAATCCAGAAAACCAATTCGTGCGATGGCTTCTAGTTCTGATGTCATTAAGCCTGAAGTGTTCGATGGCGCATGCTTTAAGCGCTGGCAGATCAAAACTCGCATGTGGCTCACTGATCTCAAGCTATTCTGGATAGTGGCAGGAGTTGTTCCCGAGGCTGCAGCACCAGATGCTGATGATGCAGCCAAGGCCACTGCCAAAGAGGCTAAAGAGAAGTGGGATGAGGCCAATCAGGCTTGCTTGTCCAGGCTGCTGAACGTCATCTCGAACCGCTTGTTTGACCTGTACTCCAAGTTTGAATCTGCTAAAGCCCTCTGGACTGAGCTAGAGTCCGAATTCTCTGAGGTGGACAATGGCAATAAGTCGTTCGCCACTGAGAGCTACCTCAACTACAAGATGGTTGAGGGAAGGTCTGTCATGGAGCAGTTGCAGGAGTTACAGCTCCTTGTGCGGTATTTAGTCCAATACAACTGCCTCCTGCCAGACAACTTTCAGATGAACGCGATACTGGCCAAGCTTCCGCCGTCATGGCGGGATTTTGTGACCGCGCACCGTCACATGAAGACGTAGCTAACTCTCCCTAAGTTGACTGCGGCTATCAATGTGGAGGAACGCGCAAGGGCCAGTAACAAGCCAGTCCAGCAGGTTCAGGCTCACATGGTGGAGAGGGGTGCAGGAGGGAAAAGCCAGAAGAAGAAGAAGGGTAACTTCTCTGCACAGAACCAAAACAAGATGCAACCCAAGAAAATGAAGAAGAAAAAGGAGGACTTCACTTGCTATGTGTGTGGCCAAAGTGGACACATTGCACGGCGCTGCCGTGACAGAAAGGGCAAGGGTCCTCATCCTCAGCGCAAGGAAGGAAATGTGGTGGTTAATCCCACCCCTGTAGGGTATGTGCCTCAGGCCTTTATGGCAAGTTCATAAGATGACTGGTGGATTGATTCAGGTGCTACTGTCCATATTTGTGCTGATCAGTCTATGTTTTCTTCTATACAGGGATGTAGCAGCGGGCCAGTCTTGATGGGGAATGGTGTTCCGGCTGCTGTTCGAGGCATAGGACAGGTGTGTCTGAAGATGACTTCAGGCAAGACACTTGTCATGAAGGATGTGCTTTATGTACCCTCGATGAACCGGAACCTATTTCAGTGTCGCTGCTGCTACGACAGGGTCTTAAATTAGTGTTTGAGTCTAATAAAGTGATCCTGTCTAACTTTGGTGTCTTTGTTGGGAAGTCATATGAGTCAGGCGGTTTGTTCCGTCTTTCAATCTTGAACAATCATTCTTCCTTTAGATTTAATGTGGTTTGTAATAATTACAGTTACATTCATGATGTTTGGCATTCCCGTTTATGTCATGTTAACTTTGACGCCATTAAAAGATTAAGTGACATGCTTTTAATTCCTGAGTACAAGCACGTGAAAGGTTCAAAGTGTGGTATTTGTGTGCAAGCAAAGCAGCCTAGAAAGTCGTTCCATACGGTTGAGGGTAGAAATACTACTACTTTAGAACTAATACACTCGGATGTATGTGAGATGAATGGTATAATTACCAAAGGTGGTAAACGCTACTTTCTTACTTTGATTGATGATGCTTCTAGATATTGCTATATTTATTTGCTTAAAACCAAAGATGAAGCACTAGAATACTTTAAGATTTTTAAAGCTGAGGTAGAGAACCAGTTAGATAAAAAAAATTAAAAGGTTGCGGTCTGACAGAGGTGGAGAATATCTTTCCAAGATATTTGATGAGTATTGTGAAGAGTGTGGGATCATACATGAAACCATTGCCCCGTATGCGCCTCAGTCTAATGGGGTTGCTGAAAGGAAGAACCGAACGGTGTGTGACCTAGCTAACGCTTTGTTGCAAAGTTCGGGGATGCCTGATGTCTGGTGGGGTGAAGCAGTACTCACTGTGTGCTATGTCTTGAATAGGGTGGCGCCCTGCAACTGTGAGGTGACTCCCTATGAAGGACTTAAGGGCAGGAGACCTGATTTATCTCATCTTCGGACCTGGGACTGCCTTGCAAAGGTAAATATGCCGTTGCCGAAGAAAAGAAAATTAGGACCTAAGACCGTCGACTGTGTCTTTCTGGGTTATGCACATAACAGTGCAGCCTACAGATTTCTAGTGATCCACTCCGAGACGAGCGAAGTCGCTGTGAATGTCATTATGGAGTCTCGGGATGCGACATTCTTTGAGAACATCTATCCTTTGAAAGATAAGGAAGTAGTAGCACCAGATGGTCCAAACAGGACATACTCTCTACCCTCGTCGGTCTATGACCCAACTCCTGATATAGAGTTGAGGAGGAGTAAGAGACAAAGGACTGAAAAGTCTCTGGAAAATGATTATATCACTTATCTAGTGGATGAAGAACCACGCACCACCGCAGAAGCCTATGCATCACCCGATGCAGACTACTGGCGAGAGGTTGTCCGTAGCGAGATGGATTCCATCACCGCTAACGGAACTTAGGAGCTGTCTGAACTCCCAGCTGGTTGCAAGCCCGTGGGCTGCAAATGGATCTTTAAGAGAAAGAGAAGACCTGATGGTACTATAGAAAAGTACAAGGCCCGTCTAGTGGCTAAGGGTTTTTCTCAGAAAAAGGACGAGGACTACTTTGACACGTATTCCCCTGTGGCTCGACTGCCCACACTTCGAGTGCTTTTAGCATTGGCTGCTGCATATAAGTTCCATGTTCATCAAATGGACGTGAAGACAGCATTCCTAAATGGAGAGCTGGAAGAGGAAATTTATATGCAGCAACCTGAGGGATTTGTGATAGACGGTCAAGAGGACAAGGTCTGTCACCTGATTAAGTCTTTATATGGTCTCAAACAGGCCCCCAAACAATGGCATGAAAAGTTCGATAATACTTTGACCTCTGCCGGTTTCTGTGTAAACGAAGCCGACAAGTGTGTGTATTATCGGTTTGTTGGGGGCAAATGTGTCATTCTGTTTTTATACGTGGATGACATACTGATATTTGGGACTGATCTAGACATGATCATGGAGACAAACGCATTCCTTTCTAAGAACTTCGATATGAAGGACTTAGGTGAAGCTGATGTAATTTTAAACATCAAGCTATTAAAAGGTGAAGATGGGATTACTCTGACGCAATCTCATTATGTGGAAAAGCTCTTAATTCGTTTTGAGCATATGGACTGCAAGCCAGTCTCCACACCTTATGATCCATCGTATAAGCTGTCCAAAAATAGGGCGAGCCTATAGATCAGCTGAATGTTCTCAGATCATCGGATCACTTATGTATCTTGCTGGAGCAACAAGACCAGACATCTCGTATGCAGTATGCAGGCTGGCACGTTATACGTCCAGACCAGGAGAAAGGCACTGGGTTGCTCTGATAAGAATACTTTGGTATTTGAAGGGTACGATGAATTTTGGTATTGAATATACTGGATATCCGTCTGTGTTGGAAGGATTCAGTGATGCAAACTAGATTACAGACTCAGACGAGATGAAGGCTACAAGTGGCTATGTGTTTACTTTAGCTGGTGGGGCCGTGTCATGGAGATCGTCTAAACAGACAATAATCACACGATCCACCATTGAGGCTGAATTAGTTGCACTCGATTCAGCAGCATTGGAGGCTGAATGGTTGAGAGACCTACTGTCAGACCTTCCAATGAAAGCAAAGCCGATACCCGCTGTCTTAGTATACTGTGATAATACAACTGTGATACTTAAAGTGCACAGTAGAAAAGACAACAACAAATCCTCGAGGCATATTAAAAGACGACTTAAGTCGTGTCGGCGTGCTAGAGAGACTAGTGTAATGACGATAGATTACATCAAGTCTGAGAGGAATCTTGCAGATCCTTTCACCAAGGGACTGGCTCAAAAGCCAATCCAAGCAGCGTGTACAGGAATGGGACTCATACCCTGTTAAAGGTTTCAACTGCGGATAACTATCCTGTCTGACCGGAGGTCCCGAGACGCAGGCTCTAGGAAACGAAGCATTGTGAAACCAAGAGCACAATTCTTATTTGAGTCTCATTGGCTGCAGTGCTCCGTCTGTATGGCAGGTTAAGCAATATGTTTTTAATAAACTCTGTGCTTTAAGCGGAAATTGTCCTACAGAATTTCCTGAAAGAGTTTACCTATGCAATTTGACTGTGGGGTCGCAGTCCGTGAGAGTACAGGGTTTTCTCTCTAGTGAGCTTGTTAATGGATACAAAGGGCATGACCGTAACGCCCTGCCCCGAAAGAGAAAAAAATTTGCTGCCTAGTACTATATGCCTTTTGTTCAAAAATTTCTCACACTAAGGTTTATGGATCAAGGCGTAGTCCTCCGTTTACCTGGGGTTTTTGGAGATCATCAGGATAGGCTTTGGTTCAAACCTAACAAGTACCTCTGCCGAATAATAGTATATAAAACAGTATGCGGCTCAATGACATCGAACAGAAAATTAAAAGTGAAAAAGGTGGGGATTATTGTCCATTTTAGGGGTTTTTCCCTTTTAGTAAATGGATAAAGAAAAAGGGGGATGGCTGCTGGGCGAACTGGGCCGCTACAAGGCCCATCACTGGGCCGAGCAGCCCAGCTCGCCAGCAGCGAAAAGAGCCACCGCCAGCCGCCAGTGAAGGGATAGGGTTATCCCTTCGCTGTTCCTTGTCAACGCTCAACCGAGCGCTTTGCTCGGCGAGCAGATCGAGCGGCTGGCGACGCGCGCTGGCGGCGGCGGCCAACGGCGCCCGACCTGCGCGGGAGCGGGGACGCGCCCGAACCTCGCGGGCGCGTGGTTGGCTTGAGTGGCTGCTCCTCCTCCTTCTCTCCGCGCGTTACGCTCGCTCGCTCGCGAAACGCGCGATGGGGCGGCGGTGCTGGCGGCGCCCAATGGCGCTTGAGCTTCTTGCGGGCGCGTGGCTCTGGCTCTACTGGCTGCTGCTCCTCCTCCTCGCCTATATATTTGGGGAAGTCTCTCTCCCTCAACACACTTGAGCTTTCTCCTCTCTCAGATCCAGTCTATTGTCTGCTCCTCTGGTTCCCTTCCTCTGGTGGTCGCCGGAGTTGTTTCGTGAGTTCTCTGGTGAGGAGTATTTGAGCTACTGCAGTGCTACGCCTGTGTGGTGTCGTGCTGCAGTTTGAGGTTCTGTTCGTCGTCCACCTTGGCCAGGTGCCTGGGTCCTCTGCTGTGCGGTGTTCGTCTTCTTCTCGGGTCGCTGCCGTCGACGTTCACGCCGGCATCGACAGCGGCTCAGTATCTCCGTCAACCTCCCGCTTCGACGACTCGGACGTGAGTGGCGGAATTGGTTTTCTGGGACAGAACAATTGTTCGCTGAGCTTTGTCTTCCCACGTAGACTCTCTACGTGCAGTGAGTTTTCGTTGCCTCTATCTGTTCGTTCGATTTTGATATCGTGCAATCTGCTAGTTCAATCTTGGGTGTGATTGCATGGTTAGACGGATTAAGATATACTTTGAATTATGAGACTAGTGTGGCTTATCCTTTGAATTCTATACTTGTTTTGTATCTCTGAGATACTTTGGCTATTATCTGTGACTGAAAATATTGAGTAGCATATGTTGGTGGATCTCTGATTTTATTCATAATTCTGTGAGTCCACTGCGGCTGAGTGTTGGCCGTGTTGCTGAAGCATGCGCATTCTGTTCCATGCAAAGACTTGATTCTGGTATTTGCTACTGTTGAGAACCATTTGTCACTGAATCCTGTTTTGGTTTAAATCAAAGTATAGAATTAAGTTCAATTTGAATAGGAGTGCCACACTAGTCGAGGATTTGACAACACCTAGTGTTGGAAGGCTTGTAAAAGTAATCCACTATCTGAGAGTAATTTATGGTCATAATTCTTATGCTTTGGTCTGTGATTTGTTTTCTTCGTCTATTTGAATTGTTTATGGATTTGAGAACCATCAGGATAAAGTAGGCTCATGTTTCTATTACTTTGAAATGTACTTATTCATGTATGTAATATATAAACATGTGTATCATCTGAGAAATGTAATTGTTATTCAAGGAATTGTAAATATTATTGTTATATGCAATTTATTTATTATTGAAAGCATGTCACTTATTATTGAAATATTACAACAATATGCACCTACATTATTTTTTTTTAAAAAAATAGACGCGACATGATAAGAGCTCTGAGGTTTTTCATTAAGAAGGGAGATCTCCGAATCAAGAAAAATACCCGAACCCCGGCTACGTCGATGAGGGGATTTTTTTAAAATGAACCCATAAATCTAATTCCGTGAGAAATTGAATCTGGGTTGGTGCGACCATACCACTGGTTCCTGACCACGGCTAGAGGACATTAGGTACCTACCTTACATTATTTTCCTTTCTGAAAAAAAAGAAAAGGAGGACAGAAGGGGTAGCAGGTAGTGGAGTCGTGGACAAGGTGCCACCACAGCTTTCGGATGAGAAGTCGTCATGTTTGCGTAATAATTGGATTGGCTCTAAATTTCTTGACATGTTAAAGAACTGTTGCTTCTTCTAGTCTAGCTAGGAAAAGAAAGAGAACTATATATATAAAGGCAAAATTTCTTGACATGTTAAAGAACTGTTTGAGTAATATATATCTTTCTTTCTTTCTTTGACGGCGCCTTCATTGCCAAGACAGTTAGGCATAGCCTTCTGCGTCATGCTTTTTGTAAAGGGAAAATGGCAAAATTCATATGTAGAGTCGAGTAGAATTTCCGAAATAAACAGGGGAAATGACAATGCCAAAAATAAATTAAATGATGATGATGTATTTTTTTTTGTTTTGGAGAAAATGATGATGAACTAGCTCTCTTCAAGGCCGAGGGGGTTCTTCCTATGGGCCGGAAAATCGTCACGGTTTGGGCCCACAGTTGGCCCTCTCCTCAGTCCAGCCCAATAGATACAACTTCGGCCCACACACACGACCCATCATCCATCATCATCGTTTTTAGACGAGGACACAGAAAGCGAAGCCAAAGCGTACGCAAAAGAATTTGAAGCGACGTGCCGAAACCGAACAGGAACTGGTGTTCCAATGCCTTGATGAATTCGCCAGTTGGCCACGGCCGGAACAGATCAACGCCGCCGCCGCCATGGACTCGCTGCCAGGCGACGTGCTCGGCGACGTCCTCGCGCTCCTCCCGCCACGGAGCCTCGCCGCGTGCCGCGGCGTCTGCAAGGCGTGGCGCGCCGCCGTGGATGCCGGTGGCCTCCTCCGCTCCGACCTGCTGCCTCTCTCGGTGCGCGGCTTCTTCGTCGGGACGGACATGCCCTCATGCCCTTTCTTCTTCCGGCGTCCGTCGTCTTCGTCCACGGCGAGGAAGATCGCCGGCGCCGCGCTCGACTACCTGCAGGACATGGGGTACGACCAAGACATCGCGATGATCAGAGGCTACTGCAACGGCCTGCTCCTGCTCGACCAGTGCGTGGTGAACCCGGCCACGCGGCGGTGGGCGAGACTGCCACCGTACCCGCCGTCGCCGGAGAAGATGGAGGGCTTTCACTACAAGGAGTGCATCGCGTTCGAGCCCGCCGTGTCGCCGCACTACCGTGTCGTACGGCTCCCGTACGTTCCAATAAGTGAACTCGAGGGCAAGTTCGACGGAGGGATAGAATGGCCGATGGATCCGTTCGTCATCCAGGTGTTCTCGTCGGGATCGCAGCGGTGGGAGCACAGGTTGCTCGTCCGGGAACAAGGGGAGGCCGCCGCACGCTGCACGCTCGGTGACATGCGGCAATTCTACAGCCCATACAGTGTCAGCTGTGATGATGCTGTGTTTTGGCACGAAGCACTCTATGTCAAGTGCATGAATGGTTTCCTCATCAGGTAATAAGCAACCATTAGTGGCCTTTCTTTTTCTTTTAATTACTACAGTAGATCTACTACATATTGTCTAATCCATTCTTTATTGCTTTGTCGTTGATGTCGTCATTTGTTTAATTTGCAGGGTATCACTGTCAGATGATAGTAAGTACCAAGTGATCAAAATGCCAGCAAGAAATGATGGTAGACAAGCGGATCTTCGTATTGCAAAATCAAAGAACGGCGTCTATTGCGCATTGTTACATGGTAATCACCAGCTCCAGGTTTGGCTCCTCCATGAATTTGGTGGCAAAAGAGATTGGGTACTGGTGCATGACGCCAACTTGGATGCTCTGTGGAAGCGCGTCACCTGGAAGTACTCCATCGATGCCGATGGTCCTTGGAAATTGGATACTGATTACTGCGGGGAAGCTAATGAAAAACCAGAGGAGGAAGAGGAGTTGGAATGGGACTCGGACAACGACAATGTCCTCAACATTGAAGATGTGGATAGTGGAAACTGGTGCTGTTATATTCCTATAATTGGATTCCATCCTTACAAAGAAGTCACCTTCTTCCCTGTGGATCTTTCTTCGGCTATAGCGTACCATTGGAATAGCTCCAAGTTTCAATTCATGGGAAACCTATATGTAATGTCTTATGCCCAAACGTCATTAGAGTCATATTCCGTCTACACGCCTTGTTGGATAGGAGACTTGTCTTGAGACAAATTAATTACAATTAGTAGTAGAAAAAAAACATGAAAACAAAGAAGTAGGATATAGTCCCCAAGTGATTATGACAGATGATCTCGACACTCATCATTTATCTTAAATTTGTATCTTCAGTTGATTTGCATGAGCACAAATAGCCTTTAGTGATCGTTGCGTTAACCGTGCATCCAGATATAATTCAGATATTTTTTCTTGCCTCTTCACATGTGTATGAAAAAAATTGGTCCAATTTATATATAGAAAACACTCTTCTTATTATTTATACATTGTATTTCATCCATGCAATCGAACTTTTACACTAGAAAGTTCTGATTTAATGCACCCATGGTCGTTCAGATTATATTACCAAAATACCAATACATTGTGTTCTTTTATTTATTTTTATTAAGGAACCACGAAATCTATCATGCTTGTGCATTTTGTTGATATTGTACATCTTAATAAATCTTTCTATGAAGTTCGTCAAATTTAGAAAATTCTGATTTACAACAAAATTAAATAACATACATTTAAATAAAAAGAAGAGTAAATTGCATCTGTAATACAACAACTATGCATGTATGTGCAAATTGGTCCGACAACTTGTAATCCGATTAATCCCCTACAGGAACTTTAAACTTTGATGTGCCTGCGGTTCAAATCTAATATTTGTCCACCATGGACTGTGAGGTGGCGTGGTGGGTTATTCGTAGGCTCGGATTGGATTGGCTCGGCTCATTGGAGACGTTGAGCCAAGTCTGATTTACAACAAGATTAAAATAACACATATTTTTTAAAAAAAAACAAAGCGAGTAAAAATAATTGCAGGCCTGAATCATCTTCATTTTTTTAGAGTCAACCGAAAGGCACGGTCACGTCGATTTTTTTAAACTTTGTTATAGGAGTCGAGAGAAAGGGCTCACATGAATTAGTGCTAGCTAGTGTGCTAGACGACGACGCGTGAACTACTATGACAGACGTTCAATTGGGTCCTGTAAAATTAAGAAAGTGACTCCAAGCTTACCCCGGACGACGCTGGGCTGGTTCTTCTACACTAAACAAGTGAGTGAAGTGACGCCAATGAAGACTTGGAGCTGCCAAAACGACCGCGGTTGTTTCTTGCTGTGTCCGCTAGTTTGTTGCTAGTTCTGTCACCTAGCCGCTATGCTTTTTGTTTTGTCCCTGCAGTCTGTACTGACGCCTTCTTACTCTGCTATGCTTTGGTCGTTGTCTCTAGAAGCTTGTTAGTGGCACCCTGGGTTGGTGCGTTCCTGGGCAGTATCGATACTGGTTTGATAAACTGGGCTCTGAACCTGATGTAATTTCGTTGCTTGTCTGAGTAATGAAATTCGGGCAAAAGCCCCCGATGGAAATTTTTTTTTAAGAAAGTGACTTAGTTTTGGCCAACTAACTATGTCCCTCTGATATACATCAAACGGTTCGTTTTTTTCCCTCTCCTTCGACCCTACTCCCTTCGTCCCAAAATAAATGTCATTCTCGCTTCCCAATAAAAACAACATCTTTGGGCATTAGCCAATTATATATAAAATAATATTAACATTTATAGTACATCATTAGTACCATTAGATAGATATTTGAATCAAGTTTTTTAACAAATTTATTAGAGATATAAATATTACATATATTTTTCTACAAATTAAGTCAAAGTTGAGAAAGTAACACGTGCACGCATCCCATATCGTCATCCTTTTAGGGACGGAGGGAGTATATATCAAGATTCCCCAGCCCTAGGTCATCCTTTTTTTCTTTCGTCTCTGGTGATTTATGAATCGATAACCATATTATGCATTCATGCTAACCTGGTAATGCCACGCACCATCTTTATGAACTTGTCAGCTATAGTAATCAGTGACAGAACCAGGACTTCGAGAGGGCTCCGCGGGCAAACATGATTAGCGTTTGTCTAGAATTTTGGAGAACGAGACTATGCAAATTCATTTTTCTTTGTCTCCCAATGTTGTTGTGTCTGAATGTCAGAAGAGCATACTTGTAGGACCGAACAAACTGTTAGTTGGACCTCTGGAAACAAGTTTCATTGCTCCAACCGGTAGTTCGATAATGATAGGATAGAGGTGGTCAATGCTTTGTATCAGTTGCATCAGTTAGGGCTGCGATTAACTAAGTCATGTGTATGACTGTAAGAAGTGGTTGTGCCGAGATTTCAACATATATCCCTCTACCTTTCGTGTTCCGTAACGGTACATTTTTTTTTTGTCACTCACCAACCCTCGACGATCGTGTCATCTCTCACCCTCCAAGGCCATCCTGACACGTTACCCACAAGCTACTATATGTTGGCACTTCACTGTCTCGCTACTAGACATTGGCACATACAAGAACGAATTTGCTAGGAACGCATAGTGTTCTGCATCCCAACTAAAACAGCAGCTAGGCGCCATGGCCACCACCTCCGTGCTCCTCCTGACGACGGGGGTGATGGCCCTCCTGGCAGTACTACTGGTCGCCGCGCCACCAGCGGTGGACGCTGCCGCCGGCGAGACGACGGCGACGACGCACATCAAGGTGTACTGGCACGACGTAGTGAGCGGCCGAACCCAACGTCTGTGAAGGTGGCGGAGGCCGCCGTCACCAACACCTCCAAGACCTTCTTCGGCTTGGTGGTGGTCATCGACGACCCGCTCACCGACGGGCCGGAGCTCAACTCCTCCCGCCTCCTCGGCCGCGCGCAGGGCACCTACATCGCCGCCGGCAAGGACGAGGGGGCGCTGCTCATGGCCATGAACTTCGTGTTCCAGGCTGGCAAGTACAACGGCAGCACCGTCGCCATCATGGGCAGGAACGCCGTGTTCCACGCCGTCAGGGAGATGCCCGTCGTCGGCGGCACCGGGGTGTTCAGGATGGCGAGAGGGTATGTGCAGGCCAGGACGCACACCTTCGACCAAAACACCGGCGATGCCACCGTCGAGTACAACCTCTTCATCAGCCACTGATACATCCAGATTAAACTTGTGTGTGTGTATTCGTTTTAGCTTCTGGTCAAGAACAAGTTGTGTCTTGTGCACGTGGTAGTTATGTACTTATCCAAGGATGAGTTGTTGGCTCTGCTGCTGCGATGCTTTGGATTCTTACGGTCTCCAAGATGCTATTTGGACTCTACTGTATGAACTTTGGACTAAACTGTGAGAAAAAAGGATTTGAAGGTCATCCCAACTTCAAGGCTTTCTGATTGGCCATTTCTTCATCAAGATGATCAGCAGCTTACTAACTAAAAGCACAACATGAACTGTGAGAAAAAAGTTGTTTGGTTATTCAAATGATTTATTCCATCTTTTAAAAACAAAAGCACAACATGAACTCGCCCTGAACAACTGAACAAACTATGAAAGGTCAACATCACCTTGCCCCTTCAGTTCTGGAAAGCACGAGCCAGAACATGCATAGAAACATCTTACAACAACTACTGCTGCGCAGCCAAACGACTCCCAACAGAATGCCAAGGCAGTGTTCAGGCAGCCGAAGACAAAGGTAGAGGTGCAAACATAAGAAGGAACTCATTACAAAAACAACTGCAGGATGCACCAGCAGTGCCTTGTGGTAATATGCAAAATTCACTGACAAACATGATACAACAGTTTTTTAGTCATCACCAAATAAAATCAACTTTATTTGTTTCTAATAAAAGTTGGAATGTAAAAGTTACATAATTCCTTCTAGGGGAAATGACAAGTTAAAGAAAAGAGGCCCTTTGCCGGTTGTCAGATCCACTCTCATGAGAGGATCAGAGGAGCATATGAACCACACACTCATCCTCGGTCTTCCGTTTCTTTCCTGTTCCAAGCACAGAGCAGCCACCTCCAGCAACAGTAACACCTCAGACTGCACGAAGTCACCATTCAATCTAGGATCCACAAGGTCATCAATCCATGTATCCTCGCCAGTTTTCATCTTTTCTCCGATCGTCGATAACAGCTGCCTCAATGCAGACTCTGCATCTCGAGAGCCATCTGTAGGCATCTCGGACACCCGAAGCCCCATGACCAGCTCCAGAAGCACAACTCCGAAGCTGTAGACATCCACCTTTTCAGTCACCGGAGCGCTTGATACCCATTCTGGAGCCATGTAACCTCGGGTTCCTCGAACCTTTGAAACGTTGGAATCAGCCTCATCTCTTTGTAGCAGCTTTGCAAACCCAAAATCACTGATCTTGGGCTCAAACTCCTCGTCCAGAAGTGTGTTCTCGGGCTTCACATCGCAGTGAATGATCCAGTCCATGCACTCATGGTGAAGGTAAGCCAGTCCCTTGGCCACGCCAACTGCAATTTTGTACCTCTGATGCCATTGTAGTATTAGTCCCTTGCTGCCGAACAAGAACATGGCCAGTGAACCATTCTCCACAAATTCATAGACTAGCAGCCGGTGTTTACCCTCTGAACACACACCCATTACTCTCACCAGATTCATATGGTAGATCCTCCCAATCACGCTCACCTCTGTCTCAAACTCTGCTTCGCCTCCCTTCATGTCTTTGAGCTTCTTGACTGCAACTATACGATTATCCTGTAGAGTGCCCTTGTACACAGACCCATGTCGGCCATGGCCAAGCTCGTCCTTGAAATTGTTAGTTGCCTTCTGAAGTTCGTTGTGGGTGAAACTGCGGAAATGGTCGGCTACCACCCGCAAACCTTCCTCATGTTCTGCCACCCATATCGCCGAACGCGCTGGCTGCTGTCTTGCCATGAACCACCAGCCAACAGTAATGAAGCAGAGCTCAACAAGAAAAAATGCAGCTAGGAAGCACCAATAGTAGTACCATGTTCTTCCCTTCATGTCGTTGGTTTGCGCAGCATAATTGAAGGTGAGTGTTCTTGATGCATTGCAAACATGACCATGAGAAAGTTCAGAAGAATACGATGCCTGTGAACGAGACAGAAAGCTCTCTGGAACCTTGACATATGCAGTACCTGGGTAACCTGGAGATGTCTTACCGTTGAAGAGAGAAGCCTTCAAGAAGCACCCAGTGGGATGTGGATGAACTTTATACTCGAATGCAACACAGGAGCATTTCTTCAAGCACAATTCCCTGCAAGTGTCCAGGGATGCCGTCGGGATGTAATGCACATCAGAACCCCAGAAGTCTGTCCAAGGAATTTGCACGAAGCCCAGTCGCTGTCCAATGTTGCCACAGGTTATGTTGAACAGTGGCTGGCAGCCTTTGCTTCCATCATCTGGATCATTGAACACATAACCTTGGGGACAAGTGCAGGTTGGTGCTAGTGTTGGTGTACGTATATAACCACATATCCCATTCCGACCACATATGCCATGGATGTCACATAGCTGGGAGAAAGCCATCCAAGAGACATACCAGCTTCCATCTGACTTATTCAGGCTGTAAAGCCTAAGATTCCCATCATAGTCGAGCGTCAGTCTCTCTTAATCTCCAAACCCCAATCAGAAGCATAGAAACTTGTGTTGTCGCTCGCTTCAAAATGCCCCAGCTTATTAAGGACACCTCTCCCGTTGCTGTTATACAAGATCCTGTAGTTCGTCCAGCTACTTAGGTCAGGGTTAGGCCAGTAGAGGTTGAAAAGATCCGGCCCATCATAAAAAAGTGACAAAATGTACGCAATGTGTAGTAACTTGAATTGTCTGAGAGATCGGTCGATACCAGCTTTGTTGTGGCCGTTAGGGGCTGTTCTGGTAGCAGAGTGTTGGTTGGATGATCGAAGCTTTGCCATAGGATGTTGCCTCCTTGATCCACCATCACAAGGTTCCCGGAGTCCATGAGCTCAACACGATCTACCACCGCAGGACTTTTGTCGATTTGCCACACGATCGTGCCATCATAGTCTTTCAGAACCATGCTGCCATCCTTGTTCAGCATGACCTTTGATCCTCTCCCATGAACAGGGTGGCCTTGGTCTGCAGTCCAGGCGATGGCCCTGTCAGCTGCATTGGTGAACCAGATCGACAAGGTGAAGACAGTGGATGAATGGTTGTAGAAGCCGAATGAGAAGGAGCCATCCTTTGATATTATCACACTAGAGGGTTGGTTCACTGAGAGGGAAGATCCTATATGAAGGTAATTGACATGACTAGTCTCTGCTGTTGAACCAGCTATCAAGTAATAAGAGATCAAAAGGAATGCAAGGTGCAGCATTAAAGATAAATTCATAAGGATAGGCACTAACACTACCAGGGTATGATTGTAGGAAGAACAAAGCTGCTACCTCATCAGACCAGGATATATATATATATATATATATATATATATATATATATATATATATATATATATATATATATATATATATATATATATATATATATATACACACACACACCCATATGTGTATCTCACAAATTACAAGGTATTTTTTCATACTTGACGTTTCTAAATAAAGTATATACACATACACGATTTTTAAAAGTGGTATGGCGACATACTTTTTTTTTTATTAATGAAGTATGTGGACATACTTCTTTTCCTATACAAGAAATGTAATATATCATAAGGTGCAAAAACATATGAGTTCTACTCAAATTTTTTCATGGTTAGCACTTTGATAAATCTTATTTTAGCTATGTGTACATACTCAAAATGATAAATGAGTATGTACACATCCCTAACATGGTTTTTTGATATAGGTGTAGCTACACATGGGTGTAGAAAGGATTTATCATATATATATATATATATATATATATATATAGAGAGAGAGAGAGAGGGAGAGAGAGAGGGAGGAATAGCTTACATGTGTTAGCTAGGAATTAGGTGCTCCCATTGCTGTGCCAGTTTGTTCAGCATGTTGCATACCTGCAGTTAAACAGCGCAGCAAGCATGTGGCACGTGATTAGGGCCTAATTAATAATATGATATAATCACTTGATCTGACATGGAAAATGTTGAGGACGTGAGTTTTAAATTGTGGCTGACACTCTCCAATCTGTAATTGTACGTCCTCTTGAACTATTTCAATCTCCATATGGTTGAGTTCACGCATCTTCATCGTAACTATTTTTTAAGTTCAACAGTCAGTCCATCCAACAAGGTGTTAAGTTTTAAAGCTAAGGGTTGCCAGTTTTAATCTATATCTTACAAATGATACATAATTCACTGACAGTACTTGAATTGTAAATGTTTTGGTTTGGTGAGGATTAGTAAAATATAAGTAAAAGACATACTACCCTTTATAGCGCGGAAGGAATCGCCGGTCTCTCTGCCATTCCGTACGAGAGTTTTTTTCTTTTCCTTATTTTTTTTCTTTTTTCCTATTTTTTTTTCCTTTTGAATTTGGTACGGAGGTCTCTGACGCGTGAAATTTACCATAGTACATAAAGAAGATGGGGCATCTGCTTTGCTTTTTGTTCGGAAATATGCTACGTCCCCTGCAGCTTCCATGCGTTCACAACGTTGGTACCTCACAACGAAATCGAGGAGTCAGCATTCCACACTGCCCTTCTAATGAGTGTTTGGTTCCCATGAGTTCAAAATAGGCCCTTTCATATTGAATGTTTCAATGCTATTTATGAGGATTAAATATAATTTATAAGACTAATTCCATAAGATCTAGACTTTTTCATGAGATGAATCTATTAATATTAATTAACCTATGATTAGCATATACTTAGTATAACATCAGATGGGGTAAACATGGCATAACTAGGCCTAATAGATTCTGTCTCAAAAAAGTTTAGGGCTTACAAAATTTATTGTCATTGCTCTACGTTTAATACTCTAATTAGTATCCAAATATAAGATGCGCCTGGATTTATTTAAGCCCAGGGAACTAACACTCTTGCCTCACATGTTTATTTTATGGTTTTATCTCACCTCACACTGCCAGAAAAAGGTGCATGGCAGGGGCGGCCCATCGTGCTTGACTATGAATGAAATGTCTATATTTATCGGTGGAGTTTTAGAGGTAGATGGTGAAAAAGAGTAAATATCTCAATTTTTGTATAACAAGGCTTTTGCAGTCCTTTGAGACGGAATTAGTGCCACTACACCTCAAAATAAGATGCTTATAATAATGTTTCAGAGAATACTTGCACATAACACATAGTTTGGTCATGTATTTGTGCTCCGAAAGTGTGTTGTTGTTTTAGTTTTTATTTTTTTCCATTTGCTTTTGTGTTTGTAATATATTATTTTAGGAGCGCTATAAGATTATTTATGATATTGCTAATATAATATATAGTTATCCAGTCTCATAAATAGCAAAGTACCAAAAATAGACACATACATGATCAAAATATTATTTTATAAAAAGAAACGTCTTTTATGGGCGCGCCGTTAGCGCGCGTGCCATTCTAGTGTATTTGGGTTACATACACTGACAACGACACATATTTTTCTCTCTTTTTTTCAGGAATTTCCTTTCATCATGACCATGAGAGTGAAGAGTGTTTCTTTTTGTGTATTATAAACCCTAAGCCACTTTTAACGTAGACAAAAAAATATATATGTATTTGCAGTCTCGCTCTCCAAAATTCGAGACAACCGGTAAATCATGTTTGCCTGAGCCCTCTCAAATTCCTGGTTCCTTCACTGATTACTAATTTCCTATATCTGGCAAGTTTTTTTTATTTATTTTTGAGATGGTATAATGCAGCACATCTCTAATGTTGCTGTGTTGGAATCTCTGAAGAGCTTATGGACTTGTAGCCTCCCATATCTTTGTCTACTTGTTAGGACCGAACAACCTGTTGGACCTCTGGGTTCACAGATTCATACTAGTCCAACTGGTAATCTCTGAAGAGCACTGCACTGTCTTGCTAGACATTGGCACGTACAAGAACGAAGTTGCTAGGAACGTATAGTGTACTGCATCAATTAAGCCAACTGAAGCAGCAGCTAGGCGCCATGGCCACCGCCGTGCTCCTCCTGACGTGCGTGACGGCCCTCCTGGCAGTACTGGTCGTCGTGCCACCAGTGTTGGACGCTGCCGGTGGCAAGAGGCGGAGACGATGCACATCAAGGTGTACTGGCACGACGTGATGAGCGGGCCGAACAGTTAGGAATATGATACAATATTGGTTGAGAAGCAGAGCCTTGAGGAAGAAGAAGAACAGGGAAGGGAGGAGCACGTTGATGAATGATTATAGGATTCAGAATAATATTTACAGTTCTTAACCTCTTTCTCTCTCTCCTCTCTGGTACTTATATCTCTCCGAATACATAGCTGGAAATACACCTATAATTCCTAGCCAGTCCATTCCTCACCCATTACCCTTGTGTTGGGCCGTCGCAGCCGTTTCCCTTTGCGCGGCCGGCGGTGACCAACGCCTCCAAGACCGGCCTGCCTACTTCGGCTTGGTGGTGGTGATCGACGACCCGCTGACAGACGGACTCGACCTCAACGCGTCCCGCCTCCTCGGCAAGGACGTGGTCGCGCTGCTCATCTTGGCCCTTTTCTGGAAAGCATGAGACAGAAATGCATACAAACATCTTACAAAAACTACTGCAGCCAAACAATTCCGAACAGAATGGCAAGGCAGTGTTTAGCCAACCGAAGACAAAGGTGAAACACAATTACGCAACAAGAAACTCATTACAAAAAACAACTGCAGGAGGCACTAGCACTGCCTTGTAGTAATATGCAATTCGCTGACAAATATGATAGTACATCAAATTTTTTAGTCATCACCAAATAAAATAACAAGCCAAAGAAAAAAAGGTATTTCGCCAGTTGTCAGATCCACTCTCATGATAGGAGCTCCCATTGCTGTGCCAGTGTGGTCAGCTTGTTTCAGACTTGCAGTTAAACAAAGCATCAAGCACTGGCAAGTGATTAGGGCCTAATTAATAACTATGACACGATCACTTGATCTGACATGGATAATAGTGAGGACGCGGGTTTGAAATTGTGACCGACACTCTTGACTCTCCAATTGTCCTAATCAAGTATTTCAATCTCCATATGGTTGATTCCACGCATCGTCATCGTAACTGTTTTTTAAGTTCAGCAGCCTGTCGATCCAACAAGGTGATAAGGTTTAAAGCTAAGATCGAGTTCAGTTTTTAATTCACTATTATTGCAGACACAGGCTGACAGTACTCGAATTGTAAATGTTTGGGTTTGGTAGGGAATCATAAAATATAAGTAAAAAACATATATTTGGGTTATCTACACTGACAACTACACTGATATTTTTAAAATATAAGTACTTGATTTGAAGGTCATCCCAACTTCAAGGCTTTCTGATTGGCCATTTATTCACCAAGATGATCAGCAGCTTGGTAATAACCAGATTTGGCGTTCCAGATCTTACGAAAAAAAGTTGTTTGGTTATTCAAATGATTTATTCCATTTTTAAAAACAAAAGCACAGCATGAACTCGCCCTGAACAACTGAACAAACTATGATAGGTTAACACCACCTTACCCTTCAGTTCTGGAAAGCATGATCCAGAAGATGCATAGAAACATCTTACAACAACTACTGCAGTGCAGCCAAACAACTTCCAACAGAATCTGACAAAAATGATACAACAGGTTTTTAGTCATCACCAAATAAAATCAACTTTATTTGTTTCTAATAAACGTTGGAATGTAAAAGTTACAAAATTCCTTCTAGGGGAAATGACAAGTTAAAGAAAAGAGGTCGTTCGCCAGTTGTCAGGTCCACTCTCATGAGAGGATCAGAGGAGCATATGAACCACATCACTCATCCTCGGTCTTCGGTTTCTTTCCTGCTCCAAGCACAGAGCACCCACCTCTAGCAACAGTAACACCTCAGACCGCACGAAGTCACCATTCAATCTAGGATCCACAAGGTCATCAATCCATGTTTCCTTGCCAGTTTTCATGTTTTCTCCGATCGTCGATAACAGCTGCCTCAATGCAGACTCTGCATCCCCAGAGCCATCTGTAGGCATCTCGGACACCCGAAGCCCCATGACCAGCTCTAGAAGCACAACTCCGAAGCTGTAGACATCCACCTTTTCAGTCACCGGAGCGCTTGATACCCATTCTGGAGCCATGTAACCTCGGGTTCCTCGAACCTTTGAAACGTTGGAATCAGCCTCATCTCTTTGTAGCAGCTTTGCAAACCCAAAATCACTGATCTTGGGCTCAAACTCCTCGTCCAGAAGTATGTTCTCGGGCTTCACATCGCAGTGAATGATCCAGTCCATGCACTCATGGTGAAGGTAAGCCAGTCCCTTGGCCACGCCAACTGCAATTTTGTACCTCTGATGCCATTGTAGTATTAGTCCCTTGCTGCCGAACAAGAACATGGCCAGTGAACCATTCTCCACAAATTCATAGACTAGCAGCCGGTGTTTACCCTCTGAACACACACCCATTACTCTCACCAGATTCATATGGTAGATCCTCCCAATCACGCTCACCTCTGTCTCAAACTCTGCTTCGCCTCCCTTCATGTCTTTGAGCTTCTTGACTGCAACTATACGATTATCCTGTAGAGTGCCCTTGTACACAGACCCATGTCGGCCATGGCCAAGCTCGTCCTTGAAATTGTTAGTTGCCTTCTGAAGTTCGTTGTGGGTGAAACTGCGGAAATGGTCGGCTACCACCCGCAAACCTTCCTCATGTTCTGCCACCCATATCGCCGAACGCGCTGGCTGCTGTCTTGCCATGAACCACCAGCCAACAGTAATGAAGCAGAGCTCAACAAGAAAAAATGCAGCTAGGAAGCACCAATAGTAGTACCATGTTCTTCCCTTCATGTCGTTGGTTTGCGCAGCATAATTGAAGGTGAGTGTTCTTGATGCATTGCAAACATGACCATGAGAAAGTTCAGAAGAATACGATGCCTGTGAACGAGACAGAAAGCTCTCTGGAACCTTGACATATGCAGTACCTGGGTAACCTGGAGATGTCTTACCGTTGAAGAGAGAAGCCTTCAAGAAGCACCCAGTGGGATGTGGATGAACTTTATACTCGAATGCAACACAGGAGCAATTCTTCAAGCACAATTCCCTGCAAGTGTCCAGGGATGCCAATGGGATGTAAGCCACATCAGAGCCCCAGAAGTCTGTCCAAGGAATGTGCACGAAGCCCATTCGTTGTCCAGTGTTGCCACAGGTTATGTTGAACAGTGGCTGGCAGCCTTTGCTCCAATCATCTGGATCCTTGAACACATAACCATGGGGACAAGTGCAGGTTGGTGCTAGTGTTGGTGTATTTGTATAAACACATATCCCATTCCAACCACATAAGCCATGTATGTCACAGAGCTGGGAGAAAGCCATCCAAGAGACATACCAACTTCCATCTGACTTATTCAGGCTGTAAAGCCTAAGATTCCCATCATAGTCAAGTGTTAGTCTCCTCTTAATCTCCAAACCCCAATCAGAAGCATAGAAACTGGTGTTGTCGCTCGCTTCAAAATGCCCCAGCTTATCGAGGACACCTCTCTTGTTTATGTTATAATGCATTCTGTAGTTCCTCCAGCTATCTTGGTCAGGGTTAGGCCAGTATAGGTTGGACATATCCGGCCCATCATAAAAAAGTGACAAAATGTAGTATTGATCAAAACGCAATGTGTAGTAACTTGAATTGTGTGAGAGATCCGTCGATACCAGCTTGGTTGTGTCCGTTAGGGACTGATCTGGTAGCAGAGTGTTTGTTGGATGATCGAAGCTTTGCCACAGGATGTTGCCTCCTTGATCCACCATCACAAGGTTCCCGGAGTCCATGAGCTCAACACGATCTACCACCGCAGGCCTTTTGTCAATTTGCCACACGATCGTGTCATCATAGTCTTTCAGAACCATGCTGCCATCCTTATTCAGCATGACCTTTGATCTACTCCCATGCACAGGGTGGTCTTGGTTTGCAGTCCAGGCGATGGCCCTGTCAGCTGCATTGGTGAACCAGATCGACAAGGTGAAGGCAGTGGATGAATGGTTGTAGAAGCCAAAAGAGAAGGAGCCATCCTTTGATGTTATGACACCAGAGGGTTGGTTCACTGAGAGGGAAGATCCTATATGAAGGTAATTGACATGACGAATCTCTGCTGTTGAACCAGCTAACAGGTAATAAGAGATCAAAAGGAATGCAAAGTGCAGCATCAAAGATGAATTCATCATGCTATGCACTAACACTATCAGGGTGTGATTGTAGGAAGAACAATGCTGCTACCTCATCAGGTCAGGATATATATAGAGGAATAGCTTACATGTGTTAGCTAGGAACTTGGTGCTCCCATTGCTGTGCCAGTGTTTCAGCTTGTTGCAGACTTGCAGTTAAACAAAGCATCAAGCACGTGGCAAGGGATTAGGGCCTAATTAATAATTATGACATGATCACTTGATCGGACATGGAAAATAGTGAGGACGCGAGTTTGAAATTGTGACTCTTGACTCTCCAATCTGCAATTGTCCTAATCAACTATTTCAATCTCCATATGGTTGATTCCACGCATCTTCATCATAACTATTTTTTAAGGTCAACAGCCTGTCAATCCAACAAAGTTATAAGTTTTAAAGCTAAGGGTTCGGTTTTTAATTCGCTATTACAACACACACGCTGACAGTACTCGAATTGCAAATGTTTTGGTTTGGTGGGGAATAATAAATATAAGTAAAAACATATATTTAGGTTATCTACATTGACAACTACACTAATATTTTTATCTCTCTTTCTTTCAGAAATATCCTTTCTTTATGACTAGACTGGAGAGCTTTTGTGCGTCTGACCAGGAGACTTCTGCATTTATACTCATCTAGGGATCTAGGTAAGCACATGGCTTCCCAGAAGAGGTCCCACACAACAATTTAGGTTATATACCATGCTATTGCTATGGCCAAAAATCAAATGGAATCCTGTTCATGGATTTTGTCTAGCTTGAAAATCAAATGAAATCTGGAATTGATTTTCCTGCAAAAATTGAAACATGAATTTACCTCTTCACTAGTACATATTATAGGAGTGCTCCATAATCGACACATGACAACAACTCTACAAGTCCCAATTAGAGAGGCACAGAAGAAAGTCCTACAACTACAAGTCAAGATTGAGTTACTTACAATGAAATCCTCCGTGAGGATGTGCAATACAAATTTGCTGAGGCTACCCACACGAGTTGGGTGCTCAATGGCAACGCCTAGCTGTCTAGAAGTTAAAAAACGGCAAGAATTACAAATCCAGAGTTGATCTTGGCAATGTCTTCAAAATCCAAGAGATGAAGTCAATGCTCACAAGTCACCTCTGAAGATTTCTGACTAGTTTCACACGAAACTAGTCCAATAATAGCTTAATAGAGAATAGGGCGAAAGAGAGTAAATGCTAGAGGAGGTTTTATCCCAAGTTTGAGAAAGGAGATGAACGACTTTATGTACCTGATCCCCTAAAAACAGTCGTTACTTTGTGAGGAAGTAGAAAGTGGCTCAAACTAGGTCAACCCACACAAAACTCAAACCCAACAAGATAGCCATATCCACAAATTACAGTCCGGCTAATCTGGAAAATAACATACCACAGAGGCTCCATCTCGGGGCTAGAACAGCTTAGCCGGCTTGCCCACTCAAGCCCACTGAGACGATTTACAACTGAGCCTCAATGTCGGCTAAGCCGAGTCAATATGCAGGAAAGAAGTTTTAGCTGAACGTGCAAGAGTTTCCTATAGTGTTCTTTTGAGCTTTGTACCTCCTGCAAAATACAAACTTTGGATCCCATCCTATACTAAATTTAAATTAAAAAGGAAAAAGAAATTAAGCCTTCGCATTGAATCCGAAAGACATCAATATTTTCACCTTGGAATTGGGGGGGGGCTACCAATCATCTCAAAAGAAATATGGAATGTACAATTTGTGCGTACACTTAGATTGCTATTTTACTACACCAAAATCCACCTAGAATGGTGAATCCATTCTCAATGCTATAATAAAAAATTGAAAGGCTAAGGAGTCCATGCTCACATAATTGGGACAGCAGTATTGAAAGGCAAGATAAGGAGTAGCAACACCTTAAATCTCGAAGTAACAACATTATGGAGGATTATGGATGTACACTAATGGTCTTTTTCCGGTGCATTCTTCATCATCAAATATAAGAAGTTTCTCAAATGAAAGAAAGTATAAGTATATGGGAAGTTGCCGAATTGGTTATTCATTCACATGAAAGGAACTGAAATTTCTCTACAATATCATTCATGCTCGGCCTATGGCTCCTCTCTTTATACATGCACATGGAAGCCACCTCCAGCATCAACGGAACCTCTGAGTGCACAATGTTGTTGTTCAATTTAGGATCCACAAAACCAGTAATCCATGACCAGTCACCAGATTTCAGCTTCTCTCTTATTGTCCGTACTAACTGTCTCATAGCAAACTCTGCATCACCAGTATCAGTTGCTGCCAACTCAGATGCTCTACGCCCTGCGACTAACTCAAGAAGCACCACTCCGTAGCTGTACACATCCACCTTTTCATTTATGGGAATGTTAGAGGCCCATTCCGGAGCAGCATAGCCCCTGGTCCCTCGAACCTTTGATATGTTTGGATCAGTTTGATCTCTCTGTAGCAGCTTTGCAACCCCAAAGTCGCTGATCTTGGGCTCAAAATCCTGGTCCAGGAGTATGTTTTCAGGCTTAATGTCACAGTGAACAATCCAGTCCAAGCACTCATGGTGAAGGTAGGCCAACCCTTTTGCCACACCAACTGCGATCTTGTACCTCTGATCCCATTGCAGTAGTCCCTTGCTGCCGAACAAGAACATGGCCAGTGATCCGTTCTCCACATACTCAAAGATCAGCAACCGATGGTTCCGTTCTGAACATACGCCCCATACTCTCACCAGATTCATATGGTATATTCGCCCAATCACACTGACCTCTGTCTGGAACTCATCTTCTCCTTGCTTCATGTCTCCTAGCTTCTTAACAGCAACTACACGTTTGTCATGCAGAATACCCTTGTATACAAGGCCATATCTCCCACGACCAAGCTCGTCCTTAAAATTCTTAGTTGCCTCCCTCAGTTCCTTGTAGGTAAAACTACGAAAATAATCTGTTACCATCCTGTAACCTTCCTCTGCTACCCAAATCTTTGATTGTGTTGATTGTTTCCTTGCCATGAACCACCAGCCAAAAGCAATGAAGCAGACCTCTATAAGAAAGAATGCTGCAAGGAACCCATAATAGTAGTGCCACATTGTAGAGTTGCCACCATCATTGTGTGCATCAGAATCAAATACTAGGACTTCTACTTTTGGCTTTGATGCATCACAATCAAGGGTTTCACTATTTTCAAAAACATTTGAGATTGCTTCAGACAAAAGACTCTCAGGAACTTTAAGGTATGCTGTGCCAGGATACCCCGGTACAGTCTTCCCATTTAGGAGAACAGACTTCAAGTAGCAGCCATAGCTATCCAATTTGTACTCAAAGGCTAGGCAGGAGCAGGTTCTCAAGCACAGAGTGGTGCAAGTATCCACTGATGCCGATGGGATGTAATCTAGATCAGATCCCCAGAAGTCGGTTTGAGGAAGGGGCACAAAGCCCATTGGTTGATCACCACTGCAGGAGATGTTAAATGTTGGCTTGCAGCCTTTGCTCCAGTCACTTGGATCCCTGACCACATAGCCAGGAGGACAGGAGCAGGCTGGAACTGGTGTGTATACACAAATACCATTCCAACCACATATACCATGTATTTCACAAGGCTGAGAAAAAGCCATCCAAGAAACCGACCAGCTCCCATCGCTGTCATTCAAGCTGTAAAGCCTAAGATTGCCATCATAATCCAATGTTAATCTCCTCTTGATCCCTGGACCCCAATCTGCTGAAACAAAGCTTGTGTTGTCACTTGCTATAAATTGCCCCAGATTATCAAGAACACCTCTTCTACTACTATTATAGCTAAGCCTGTAATTCAGCCAGCTACTAAAGTCAGGGTTAGGCCAATACAGATTAGAAATATCTGGCCCGTCGTAAGCAAGTGACAAAATGTAACGGTCGTCGAAGCGCAAAGTATAGTAACTTGAAGGGTGTGAGAGATCGGTCGATACCAGCTTTGCGGTGGCTGTCACCGGTTGAGTCGGTAGCAGTGTGTCAGTTGGATGGTCAAAGCTTTGCCAGAGGATGCTGCCACCTTGATCCCTCATAACAAGGTTCCCAGAGTCCATGAGCTCTACATGATCAGCTCCGCTGGAGCTCGTGTTGGTTTGCCACACAACTGTGCCATCATAATCCATTAGAACCAAGGTACCATACTTGTTCAGCATCATCTTCGATCTGCTCCCATGTACAGGGTGGTCACGGTTTGCACTCCAAGCAATGGTTCTATTGGCTGAATTGGTGAACCAGATGGATATGGTGAAGGCAGTGGATGAAATATTGTAGAAGCCAAATGAGAAGGTGCCATCTGGTGATTGTATAATATCAGAGGCACGATCGACTGAGAGGGAGGAGCCTTTCATCAGGTAACTTGTATGAGAGAGCCCACCTGCAGTATTAGCTGTAATGGCAAAGGTCAAAAGGAGTGCAAGGATTAGCATCAAGTAAGAAGTAGCCATGAGAGGCATTAGCAGGGGAACGGAGCAGAGAGGAATCACTGGAGGAGAGGAATCACATATGTATATGGTTCTAGAGGTCCAGCAGTTGTGTCATTACGTCTTGCTTGATGCCGTTAAACAATACAGACCCAGGCCACGAGATAAGATAGCTTAATCAAGAATGATAACTGGATTGGCTGGCTATGGCCGGTAGTTCAAATGTGGTGCAAAAACAGAGGTTGCCTTCAACGCGGATAATATTACTTGATTTGACATGCTCCTAGAGTGGTTGTCTCAAGAAACGCGGTGTGATGTAGTTCAGTAGTCAATAATCATTGTTTGACTTGACTAGTCTGCTAAGGTGAATAGGTGATCAACTTTTTATTCATATTATAGGTAAAATCCAGAGGGACAATATAGTCCAGAGTCCAGACACCATTTTAGCCAGCAGTTAAAATATCTTAAACAGCTGTAACGAATATAATTACGTTTCTATCACATGCAAACGCACTTCGTTTAGGAAATTTATCGCCACTGATAATTGAATTTTCAGTTTCTCTTACGTAATCCTGTCATAAGCTCCTTATGATACCCCCCCACCCCCCCTTTTTCCCATCCAGTGTTTAGTTATAGCCAGCATAGCCACATAAGTTGAGAGGAACATAGTTCACCTGAAATTTTTGCATTCCCTTCAGGCATATCGCGTTGAGACCTTTGATTGCCACCTCATGGTAAATCTGAAGGCAAAGCCAGAACATTACATTAATCATTATCCACATAGGTACATCGATTCTTCATATAAACAAACTCCTGCAGAGAAAAGAAAGGAAGATAGCATAAACCCCTTTGCAAACATTCCAATAAAGACCCCACTTATTTTACCACTTGATGAAATTATTAATCATGCCATCATCTGCTGATGCAAGTTCCGTGAAACTTCTGTTGGACGGCAGTGGATAGAAAACATGCATGGTAGACCAAATTAGCTGAAGACAACCGCACGCAAGCATAAGATAACAGGAACGATGTCGATATGATGCTGACATAATCGCTCGGAGTGGAATTAACAAAGCTAAGATATCTGGATGCATTGAATTCAAAGGTCTGACCGGCACAAGAGAGTTTACCATGGGCCAGAGGGCAGCATTCGGCGCGGCGCTCCACGTGCAGCTTATCGCCGCATCTTACTTTCAGGAACTCAACCAGATGTGCAATCCAACTTATGGCGAGTAATTTGGTGGTCCCCCCCCCCCCCCCCCCAAGAAAGAATATGGAGCGGCGGCGACGGGGCCATTCTGAGACGGGGCGACCTGCAGCCTGCAGCGTTGCTGGCTAGTATTTGGCTACTTGGGAGCCTCTCAATGTGGGAGCGGCGGCCGGAGCCCTGGAACGGTGTGGGTGGAGGAACCATGGGCGACGCCACGGCGAGTCGCCACCGCTGCCGACAGGCAGGAGAGGGGAGCGTTAGGCAAGGCAATGGGCCGACCGTTCGATGGTTTCCGGTTGGTGGATAAGTTGGCCTGCCGCCGGACTGGTTTGCCCACACAAATATGTGGCCCGTTCATTACGATAATCTGAAAGGCCCACGATGCTTCAACATCCAAGGACTCGTGCCCACTTTGAGAGTTTTACGGCCTGCTTGGTTCAATGTCAATTGTTTGCTTTGAGTTTTAGGAAAAAGTCTATATCACACCCTGCTTATGGAGGGTAGACTACGTAACCCCCCAACCTATGAAATGTCACCCCTGAACTTTTTAAAATCGATCAAATTACCCCATAAACTAATTTTAAAAAATCATAGTAAATCATAAAAAATCATAAAATAGAAAACCAAATTGTGTTGTACTCCAAATGAGTAGATATACACACTGAACATATAATATGGTATGCTTTAATGTATTTTTTTTACAACTATAGAGAAAAGCATAGATCTAAAGCATATCATATTACATGTTTAATGTATATATCTACTCATTTGGAATCCAAGACAGATAGATTTTCTATTTTATGATTTTTTGTGAACTCTTTGGTCGATCAAAGGTTGTGCTCGTGACAAAGGGATCCGGATCAACTTACAATATGGTGATCTCCTCCCAAGTTTTGTGAACTCTTTGGTCGATCACGATCTCGCTGACACAGAGTCTAGTGAATAAAGAGCACGAGTTTTGTGTAAAAAAACATTTGTTGCCCAACCAAAACCATGGTATGTTGAAATCATGGCTCACCAAAATCAAGGCATACCAAACTTAGGGTAAAAAATTTAGGTACTCATTGGGTTTAGTGCCAACATGTCCTTTTGTCCTTGCCAACATGAGAGGAGTTTCTAGCAGCTTGCTTTAATTTTGGCTAAAAATTCCATGTTATCAATTTATTGGCAATGAACCAATTGATGATGATTTTTTTGGCATACCCTCAGTTTGGTTGGGCAACAATTGGCACTGAACCAAGCAGACCCTTATTGTGGTGCATTTCACTCATATGATCTAAGTAACCCATAAATCTTTAACTCTAATACAAGTTTTCTCTACAATAATAAACAGTATCGCAATGCTTCTATTTAACTGAAGGTACACTATACCTGGCCCACCAGGTACTATGCGTAGGGTGTTGCAGAATCACGGCCGCCCAAGGGTGATCGACCGGTCGATTCCCGACACAGAAAACGACGAAAAATCCCATCCTGCTGTCTTCCATGCGTCGCTTCATCTTCCTCGCGTACCTCTTCCTTCTCTCATCACCACGCCCTGTCGATTGCCGCCGCCCTCATGCTAACCTTCCCACGTTGTCACCCCTGCCACTCTCGCCGCCTTGGCTCCGCGTCCCCGTCGAGTTGACCGCCACCTCCGACCCCTTCTACAGCCGCTGGGATGAAGCTCCCCCAGCAGCCCCGAACCCTAATCTTAATCCGGTGACTGTGGCGCGTGCGGCGGCGCAGGACGGCTCCTGAGCGGCCAATCCCTCTGTTAGCTTTTCGTAATATGGACGTATTTGGTTCGTGAAAATGTAACGTAATCAGATTACTACCGTTTTACGATTCCCTTACTGCCGTTTGTTTCGACTTTCTCCGTAATCAAATACCGCGTTATCGGATAACGCTCTGTTACGAGTCGTTTACCCCCCTCCCTTCCCGTATTCGGCGATACCGGTCTCTTTCCCCAGCGTCTGCCCTTCTCTTTCTCCTCGCTCGCACAGCGTCGTCGTCGTCGTCGTTGTCGCCGCCGCTTCCCGTGCCTCCCATCTTCCTCAGGCGAGCGCGTCGCCGGCACGACTGCTGTGTGGAGGGGTCTCGTCTTTGGTATGGAGTCTTCTCATGTCCTCTCAATTCCTCCTCTCCAAACCCTAGATCGATTCTCAACAATGCGTCGGCGTCCACCTTTGGGGTCCCCGTATATCTTTGCGACTTTGCCGTTCTGTCCGGGCCTTCCTCGCCTCCTCGGGTCCCTGTGTATCTTTGTCGTTCTGTTTCCGTCCGGGCCTTCCTCGGTGACATCGTTCCTCCCATTCTGTAAGGGCATGTTCTCATTCTCTCTGCATCGTGTGTGGTGAAGCCTTGATTTGTTCTTCGATTGCTCATCTCATGTTTTATCTCTAATGGCCCATCTTTCCTGGAAACAACCTTTGGTTCCAGTTCAGAAAGCTATTCGCTGGCATTGGACTGATGGGTTCTCCCTCAATTGATTCCTACTGTAATCATTATTTTACACTTCAACTCTTTTGGTTGCAGCTGCATCAGAAATATCATCTTACGTGACCACACCATAACCAATGACAGATGTCAAATAGGGTTGACCCTTAACCTGCTGGATGTATAGGCTCATGTTTCCTTTTTTTTTTTTTTGAGGAAATCAACGGCAATGTATGAATGATGTCTTCGTGTGCATTGTTACTACGCAGATTTGGAAAGGATGTCATGGTAAATGCCGGTACTGATTTAGGATTCTTGGTAACATGTGCATCTGGTACAATTTACTTCATCTATAGCTTTTGCGTGAATGAAGTATGAAACATATGTTGTCTCTGTATAAGGCAAAGTGACATTTTGATCATCCATTTGCACTTCCTTGCAATGGCTATCCTTACTGGTCATTCGCTAATGATGCCCTGAAACATTTCAATTATCTTCATTTGTAGCCAGTTAAAATTATGCCAGTTGGCCACTGCTTAATCTAATGGTTGAATAAAGTATTTTCTTTTGATTTTTGAATCATGATTATTCTATCTGTTTACAATCATCAGAATTTAATATCAGGACCTTTTGTGTGTGATCCTTTCAGTTAGAAGAAACTGCCATACAAACAGAGGCAGGCATAAAAATTTGCTACTTATTTCCTTTCAGTTGAACACATTAGAACGTATAGGTAAAGGATGAACACCAACCATGCTTAACAAGCTTTGACAGCCCATGCCTATTTTTGCATGATTTTATTTGTTCACAGTTTAAAAAGTTGCATGTTCTTTCACAAGAATTTCAATTTTAAATCTGTCAACATGTTATAGTATGTAGATGTATGGTTGCAGTTTAAGGTTGCTGGTCTTAGTACAAATATCCAGGCAGTTCTATTGCGGGTCTTAGTACAAATATCGAGGCAGTTCTGTGGTTGCTGTTCTTTGCACAAAAATAGAACAACCCACACATACCTTAATTTGTTCTCTGTTTTTCTTTTTGTAGAGGCAGACAAGCAGTTCTATGGTTGCTGGTCACATTATCTGGTGAAAAACTTTTCAGTAATAGGTGGTGAAGCGACGATCCAAAACTTGTCAATTTGGTTTCTCTCTGTTGAGTACTTGGCTTATTCTATAGGTGTACAATGCACCCGATAGCCTGATTGATCTCTATTTTGGATTTTTATTTATATATTCTAGATTTCATGACTGTATTATAAGCTGGACTACTACGTTATTTATGTTTGGCTGGACTGCTGTGTTTGTTTACTATTCAGCTGGACTGCTATTTTTTTTAGAATCAGTTGGACTATGCTGTGTCGTTGGACTGCACGTTGCACGTAGGCAGCCAGCAGGCCAAACGGACACAGTCCAATTCCTGAGCTGTTTACCAAACACCTATAATGTAATCTGATATCGTTACCTTGTGCAAGCAAACAAAGTCCGTAAACAGTGATACCAGCCTCAATACCTCCGCAATCCATTTTCATTACCGTTACCATTACCAGAGCACTAACCAAACACCTCCTATGTATCATGTTTTGACGTACTCAGCGTGTGTATTAAGTCAAGCCATCTTTAATTTAACTAAGATTGTAAATAAAAAGAATAAAAATTATAATATCAAATTAGTATTATTGGATCAAATACGGAAAAAACTATAATTCGCTTCTTTGATGTGGTAAACGTTGATGCTTGATACTCTTGTGGTGAAACTTGATGTACTTTAGCAAAACCAGGAATGCTTTACATTTTAGGACAGAACTCTCGTGTGTTGGAAACCACCATGAGAATTTCGATTTTCATGTCAAATATATAGTTCAAAGTTAGGGTCAACTAAGCACGTCAAACTCACATGAAGGTATAATTCATGCAATATATTATACAACTAGATAGAAACAAGAAAAATATATGTATGATGAATAATATTTTTGTCACAAGATGAACAAGTAAGAGATCCAATCTAGATCGCAAAACCGCTTTCATGTTACACAAACAATACTTTCTTTTATATGCAATGCCGGCTCCTTGCTAGTTACTGCTGTCAGCTCGCGCGTGAATTTAAAGATGCCATGAGCGCCATCATGGCTGCCGGTCTGGGGGTGTTTAATTCCGTCGCCTTGACTGCGCCATCGGTGGCTGGCTGGCTGCAGACAATTCATCGATGGAGCTTGCTGCCAGCTCCATGGCGACACCGACACGGAGGTTACAGTTTCATTCCATCGCCTTGACTGCGCCACCGCTCCATGGCTGGCTGCAGGCAATTCATCGATGGAGCTTGCTGCCAGCCCCATGGCGATTTTAGTGAAGCAGAGGAGGCGTCGCCGCTGCAGCACGCCGGGAGTTGGTTTCTGGCCATCAGAGAGCAAGCTGGCTAATTAATTAGCCACCGGAGAGCAAACTTAGTAACATTCCTAAAATTTGCATGTATAAAAAAATGTGGATTTAAAATTTTGGATGAAATGTGTAACAATTTAAATTTGCCTAAGGTCAAGTTCACTTCTCATCTAAATCCTAGAAAAATAATATTTTATTTAAGGATAATACATCTAGAGTGGCATTTGGATTTTAATTGGATTTGTTTGGATTTTATTTGAAATATAAATATACTTTTGAATTTGAATTATAAATTCAAATTCAAATCTATGGGCTGAAACCGCTAATGGGCCGACTCCCGGCCCATTCTCTCTCTCTTTCTCCCCTTTCCTCCGCGCACGGCCCAATTGCTCGCTCGGCCCACTCGCTCGCGCGCGCAGCCCAGCGACGCGCCTCATCTCCTCGCCGTGCCGCGCTGACGAGCCGGGCCCACCGGTCAGCCTCACCCCTACAGTTCATCTTCCTCCTCACGCCTCCTTCGCCGCGGTCACGCGATTCGCACGCCCCGCGCCGCGCCCACGCGCGCTCGTGCTCGGGATCACGCCGCGCCCGCTAGACCTACCCCTCGCCCACGCTAAGCCCTAGGAAGCCTCTAAAAGCCTTGGCGGCCACGCCTCCACGCCGCGGAACGCGCGCACGCGCTCGCCATCGTCACGCCGGGGTCACGCAATTCGCGTGACCCGGTGACGTCTACGCCCTTCCCTCTCGCCCAAGCCACCTCTACCCCTTGCCCACGCCTACAAGTAGCTGCCCACGCCTCCAATTCGAACCCAAACGCTCTCACGGGGTTCATCCCCTTTTTGCCACCGCCGTGAACGAGAAGCAGAGGAGGAGAAGGGGGAGAGAGGAAGAGGAGGGGAGAAGGAGGAAGAAGAAGGGAGGAGGAGGAGCACCGTCGCGAGGAGGAGCACCGCAGCCGCCTAGGGAGCACGGAGGACGAGCCAAGCCGTACCTCGACGACGTCGAGCCGTGCGCCACCGTGAAGCTGCCGCGAACACCGACATCGACGACGACCGCTGCTCCGAGCCGGCACCGTGTCGCCTCATCGCTGCCTCAACGGTCTCCCTGCTTCGCCTCTCTCTTCTCGAGCCCGTGGGTGAGCCAATCCCCCGAGACCCACCTTGTTTCCCCTCGACGCCGCTCGCCGGAGCTCCGCCATGGGCCTAGTGCCGCCGCTAGGGCCACCCTCCCATTTGCCCGACCATCGAGACGCACTCTCTCTGCAGGGACCTCACGCACACACTCGCGTTTGCGCACGCACGCTAGCAGCCGCGGAACCGGGCTGCCGGACACCCGCGGGCTGCTAGGCCTCGTCGCGGCCATGGTGCGGCCATGGCGCGCGCGCACGCACTCACCCGCACACACGTGCACATGCTCACGCACGCGCACCAACACACACGCCATGCACGCACGCGTGCAGCCCCGGCCACGAGGCGCTGCCTCGCACGGCCGGCGTGCTCGCCGCGGCCTCAGCACGCGGAGCCGCTGCGACGCGCCGCACTGGTGCGTTCGCGAGCGCGCACACGCAAGCCCGGGCACGCCTAGCCGCACCGTCCACTCGCACACGCTGCATGGGCTAGCGCTCGCACGTCGAAGGGCGAACGCGTGCAACGCGCTGAGCCGCCGCGTCGCGCGCGACGCGAACGCCGTTGCGGCGTTTCGTCGAACACGTCGCGCGCGTAAATTTTTCCCCGTCCGATTTGAATCTGGCCGCACACGATTTTGGCCACACAGGCGCAGCCGCACCGCATCGGCGCGCAGCCGCACCAGATCCGGTGGACGCGGTCCACGTGAGCCGCACTCACGGCTCACGGTGGACTGCGCCCACGCGCGCTGTTGCACCGAGCCAAGTCGCTGACAGGCGGGGCCCACTGCCCAGAGGGCCCACCTGTCAGGTTGACTCGGTCGTGATGACGTCAGCCGTGCCCACGCTGACGTCATCATTACCGGACCCCTCGGCTGACGTCAGGCTTACGTCATGCTGACGTCAGTAGGGCCGCGCGGCGCTCTCTGGTGCTGCCACGTGTCGCGCTCTGGTTTTTCCGGATTTAATCTTTTCGGGAATTCGTTTATCTTTTTCAGAAAATGATTTAAACTTAGAAAATTCATAACTAATTCAAATAAAGTCAGAAAATTATGAAACCAGTTTCTATAATTTTCTAAAAATATGAATAACAGTTTGGGACGGTATTTGGAGTTATTTGAATCTTCTATATTGTTGTTCTTTGGATTTCTTGCCATTTACCGTAGGATTTATCGTACCTTCCGTGTTCAGGAGACGACGACCGTGAGCAGCTGATTGAGGACCCGGCCGAGGACTTCGACAACTATCCGCTCTCTCCAGGTTCACGCCCATCCCATCTTTTGAATGCCCATTAGGCATATGCTGTTAGTCTGCTAGTGCTTGCACGAGATGATTATATGATGATTAGCCATGCATAGTCCTTTATTGCCTTTACCCCTTGATGACCTACCACTTACTATATACTTGAGATGTTGCTATTGCTGTGCATGCTATGTGTGGGATTGGTAGATATTCTCTGTGTGGGGCGTGTGGGGAAAACTGGGAAGGAGTATGGTGATTTTGACCTTAGTAGGTCCTTGTCGGTGCGGGTATTTATAACAACCCGACTTAGGCTTTCGGGGAGCCAGGGGCAAGCTTCTGAGTAAGCCCTGTGTTGTGCCTGTGGCGGGCACGGTTGTGAGTTGTGATTCTGATTGGGAGCTAGGAGTATGGCGGTTACCTGAGATGGTAACGGTTGCGGACCACTGCGGTGGATACGCTTTTGGGGCGATGACACCCGTACCGGCACATTAAACCTTGTTGACCGACCTCGTGATCACTGTACCGTACGCACCAGCTTGCTTTTGTGGGAGGAGTACCAGCTAGCCTTTCTCGGAGCGGCAACCAGACTGTTGGCGACTACAGTGTGGTATTTGTGTCAGGGGGACTGGATGCGTCCTTACACCCCCAATCGGCGAGCTATTCCCTGTCTGGCCCAGGGGGAACATCTTCACAGCTCTTGGGGCCAAGGTTAGCGTGCCGAAGCGTTCAGACCCGAGGGATGCAGGAGGATGCCGTTTCCGGTTAGGAGATACTAGTTGTGGGTTGTGTCTCAACTGGTTGAACCCCGGTTTGCAGCCCGAGTTGGGTACAGGCGTACAAGCTCTGCAGAGTCTTATGATCTATACGTATAGCCATGACCTCGGTCTCGGAAAGCGCAGTGTTAATGTCTCGGTCGTCCATTGTTTTGGGATATGCTTTCTCTTCCCCTATAGGAGAGTGTGTGAGGTCGTTGGTGCGGGCGGGGAGAGGGAGGTTGAGCTCCATTTCCCTTGTGATCCGTCCGTACCTCTTGAGATGCCGGGGATGGGAGCCCGCGCATCGCCCGAGAGATGGAGGTGTTGTGTTGAGACGGGACCTGGTGAGCCAGGACGGCCCGAGTTGTGGTAAAAGAGGGATATGGGAATGATGATACTATATGCTGCTGCTGCTTAGGAAACCTATACCCTTTTCACTGCTATTTTCTTTCCCCTTAGATTTAGGCCACCTAAAGCTTGCATACAGATGGTGACGTGAACCTGTTCCACTCCTTGGGAACAGTCTGTGAGTTCGCATGGTACGAGTCCGAGCACGAGTTCAACCATGATGGGTGGTACGACTAGGCTGCAGCTACGCTCAGGAGATTGCCTATGGAGAGGAGACCACTTGGAGGACGCTTGATAGTTTCCGCCGCGCTACATTTCCTTTATGTTACATTTAGCCCATGAGGCTTATGTACTTATTCCAGAGACATGTACTGGTTACTATATTTATGACATGTGATGTAATTCGAACGGATGCCTGTGATATACTTCTGAGATGAGTTCTGTACATGGTAGCACTGTTCCTGGGACTATCGCAATGGTACAGGGAGTCGGACTTTGCCATTAAAAGTCCGGTTCGTTTCAAACTGGTTGTCAGGCGGCGCTGGATCAATGGGGGAGGAGATTTGGAGACGGCCAGAACCAGGGGCTTATATGAAATTATGTGAGCGCCTTTTTGCAAATATTCGGATCGCGGTTATTAATCGCGATCCAAGTTAGGAGGCTACGTGTGTAAATTACAGGGAGTACTTTGCAAACATTTGGGGTTATGTGAAATTATCCAGGGATAGTTTTAAAAAATTTCCAAATCTCGATTCGCCGATCGCCGGCGCGCCGCCTGACCCCTGCCGTCCCTGAGGCACCTCTTCTTCCTTCTTCGCCGCTCGCACAAAGGCCTCCAATCAGGCCTTTGTTTACATGGAAAGAAATCAAGGCTCCAATCAGGCCGACAGCTCGCGAGTGCTAACCAAAAGGAAAAGCTATTGCTAACTGGGCACACAAAGCAGATTACTATCAACAGCTGGCCATCGGAGAGCAAGCTAGTTAATTGGACAACTGGAGAATTCGGGTGCTCGTGCATGATGACCGGATGAACACGGCCGCGATTCTACCCGGGCTCTAATTTCCGGCACTCTCCGACTCGGTTCTCCAATCACGAGGCCGCTCCGCTCTCCATATAATGCCCCTGCCGGCTCCATCCAAGCAAGCCGATCTCCTCGCTCGCCGAGATGGTGAAAATCACAGCCACCGAGGTGTCCCTGGAGGCCGGCAACCATGCCAACTCCGGCGTGCTCGACGACGACGGTCGCCCTCGCCGCACGGGCACGGTGCTCACGGCGAGCGCGCACATCGTCACCGCCGTCATCGGCTCCGGCGTGCTCTCGCTTCCCTGGGCGGTGGCGCAGCTCGGCTGGGAGGAGGGGCCACCGGTAATGCTCCTCTTCTGCGGAGTCATGTACTACACCTCCACTCTCCTCGCCGAGTGCTACCGCGCCGGTGACCCCACCACCGGCCGCCGGAGCTACACCTACACCGACGCCGTGCGCGCCATCCTCGGCGGCGCCAAGGTCACCTTCTGCGGCGTCGTCCAGTACGTCAATCTCGCCGCCATCGCCGTCGGCTACACCATCGCCGCATCCATCAGCATGCAAGCCATCTGGAGGGCCAACTGCTTCCACACCAACGGACACGCCGCCGCGTGCAAGAGCTCCAGCGTTCCCTACATGATCGCCTTCGGTGTCCTCCAGCTCGTCTTCTCGCAGATTCCCAACTTCGATCAGATCAAGTGGCTATCCATCGTCGCATCGGCCATGTCCTTCACCTACTCTGGAATCAGGCTCGGCCTCGCCGTCGCGCAGACCGTGTCGAACGGCGCGTTCCATGGCACCCTCACCGGCGTCGCCGTCGGCGCCGGCGGCGTCACAGTGGCGCAGAAGGTGTGGCACACGTTGTAGGCTCTAGGGAACATCGCCTTCGCCTACTCATTCTCCAACGTGCTCATCGAGATCCAGGACACCATCAAGGCGCCGCCGCCGTCGGAGGTGTCGGTGATGAAGAAGGCGACGGCGATCAGCATCGCCACGACGACGGCCTTCTACACGCTGTGCGGGTGCATGGGCTACGCCGCCTTCGGGAACGCCGCGCCGGACAACATGCTCACCGGCTTCGGCTTCTACGAGCCCTTCTGGCTCGTCGACGTCGCCAACGCCGCCATCGCCGTCCACCTCGTCGGCGCGTACCAGGTCTTCTGCCAGCCAATCTTCGCCTTCGTCGAGGGCCGCGCCGCCGCCGCGTGGCCGGAGAGCGCCTTCGTCACCCGGGAGCTCCGCGTGGGCCCCTTCGCGCTCAGCGTGCTCCGGCTGACGTGGCGGTCGGCGTTCGTGTGCCTCGCCACCGTTATCGCCATGGCGCTGCCTTTCTTCGGCAGCGTCGTCGGCCTGATCGGCGCCTTCTCCTTCTGGCCGCTCACCGTCTACTTCCCCGTCGAGATGTACGTCAAGCAGCGCGCCGTGACGCGTGGCAGCGCCAAGTGGATCTGCCTCAAGGCACTCGCCGTCGCATGCCTCGTCGTGTCCGTCGCCGCCGCTGCAGGATCCATCGCCGGCTTCGTCAGCGCGTTCAAGGTTTTCTGGCCCTTCAGTGGCTAAACTCGCAAGCATCACCTACGTTCGCTGAACTCAAAGATTTCATATTGCACGTAACGGAGGCTGGAGCAGCTTGTTGCTTGCTACTCCCTCCGTTCCAAATTATTAGTCATCCTAGGTGGTATTAAGTGCCTAAATTCATGATATCTTCTATGAGCCTAGACATGTAGTTGTCTAAATTCATGACATCATTAATAAATAAATCTAGTAAAATGCTATAATGGCTAATAATTTGGAACGGAGGGAGTATTCAGTGGTAGCTGATACTGAAAGTCTGAAACTCACAGTAGCCATGGATGACTTGTTCTTGTATAGGTTGTAATTTTGTGGCCCACAGATGTTACTGCATCTACAGGTTGATTAGATTGCTCAGGAAATTATGCATCCTCACTTGGTGCTCGCTGTTATAATTATCTTGAACATTTAGTCATCTCCAGGAATACATCTCATTGGATGGTCGACAACACAGCATTTTCATGGTTTGCAACAATTATGAACAGCAAATACAACAAACATAATGCTTATTGCAATACAAGCAATAAGCTGTTTGATTCAAAAAAAAAAAAAGGTGGTAAGAAATACCCATATTTGTTAACAGTATAGTAGAAGTTTATTACCCTGCTACTGCTGGTCCTGAGAAGTGAGAACATAATCTGACACAAGAAACACGTCTTCCTGTTGTCCTCCTGAAAATCATCGTATACAGGGTTTCAACGCCCCTGAAGATTCAGGCAACACACATACAAATCTGCTGCCTGTCTGTTACATATAGTTCCTAAACCATTTTGGCCATTATACAACCCAAAAACCCATATTAGTCTCGTTTCTGCAATTTCAAAGCAGGGGACAGGAATATTACATCTATACAATATCAAGAAGAATGCACAAAGAAAAACCAAAAATGTTATGCTGAACACGAGTGTCTCATAATAAGGTGATCATTATATTTCATAACAACATCATGATGTATACATGTGACTAGCTTTTCCTTTACCATTTCCTAAAGAATACATGTTCCTAAACCTCCTCCCCCTGATGACCATCCTTCTATTCTTTCATCACTCTACTGAGCAGTGGCCTTCCATCGTAATCATGCTTTATTTGAGCGGTAATAAGCTGGGTAATCTTCATTCGGAAGACCAATGATCCCAGGGAACTGAGGCATACGATAACCTTCCTCAAACCCATGAATGTCATTGTCGCTGTTCGAATAAATAGAAATGAATTAAGGGTATGTATGTTCACTGTACAGGGGGTGTGAAATGATCACAGAAGGGCAGAGGATCCAAACTTGGGGATTCTATCACAGGGTGCACGAATCCATCCAATTTGCCCTCTCTCATTGTCATATATCACCATCTGATCCTGCATTGTAATGTCTGCAAGAAAAGACCAAAGAAGATCAAATATTGTGTGAGCCATGGACTTCTAAACTTTGTTAATTGGTTTTGTATGAACATCCTACCTCCAAGAATGTTCAGATCCTTGAGACCAACTTCTGACCCGTTGAGGATGCCCAAACACGCATTCCCATATTTCTGGCACAGCCACAGAAATAGATTTTAACCACCAATAACTTGTTGTCACTGCCAAATTGATTATGGAAAACTTACAGTGACAATAAGGTAGTTTTCAGGTGGGATCTCCATAAACGCCTTCTTGCCATTGGCAAAGCTCAAAACCAATGATTTGAACTCCTTTTTCACATCAAGCACAGATTTGAATGGTTTCTTCCCTTTCCAGCACAGAGGCAGGGAGTGGTCCGATACCTCTTTCAGCGTCTTGCTTAGGTCACCCTTAAGCTGCAAGAACAAAAACTCCATGTTTACAAGTTAAATCATGGGCCATGTGATACTACATGAGAAAAATGCTTTAAAAATTACCGCAGTGACAAGTGCTTGATATGGCTGTGCGGCAAAGTAGGTGAATGAGCTGCCGCTGTCAAATACTACTTCCATTGGCCTCACACCTAGTGACCGGCCACCAAAGTACAGACTTGCTGAACCTGGGGAATAGTAATTCCTGGAAATACAAGGTTATGCCAAGATTAGAACAAGGACTGATTAAATAGAAGGCCATGTGTAATTGAATGGTAGAAATTTACCACATGGTTTTAGTCTAAGACACTCAACTCAACAAATTGTACATAGAGTAACAAGGAAAAACAAGGAAACTGATTCACTGGAATTGGTTACTTACGGTTTCTAAGTACAAATATGCAGATTTGGTGATTCCCAAGAAAATTGAGCATGGCAATATGTCTAGTACACACTTTTTAAAATTTCAAAATTTCTTCACACATTAGCAATGATTAACCGCTGATGTTTACATCATTGGCAAAACACCAAAATCATCGCCTACTTCTTTACGGCAAAGTTGCAAACAAGAAACCTCAATCCGCTAGATGAAACAAAATATTGAAGTTATGGATGATAGTGCTCACCGGAAGGCACTTCGAGCCATGGGAGCCCACGTTGCACGCGAATAAGGCACAAGATCATCCCCAAAGAAGAGGAACCCCCCTCCTCTTAGGCTGAGGCAGTGGCCAACCACATTTTTGGTGATCCCATGCTGCTTGAGCTGTGAAAGCAGGCTAACCGATCCACTCCCAAGCCCAAGCACGCCATCAGTTGGCGACACCTCACCGCTGCTGCCCACCTGCTGGTCATACCCACACCTGTGCAAATGGAAGCAACCTCAAACGACCAATTAAAACATCTCATTTGCAAAGATGTACAATGATCAGAAGATGCAAGTAACATACCCGAATGCAAGGCTAGGGTGGACAACAGAGGCATTTGCAAGGCGGAGCGTGAAGCTATCGTTGATGAGCACGCCGATGGATGATCCCTGATCAGCATACTTAATCTCATAGTCGCATTGCTGATGCGGCGAGTCACATTTGTGCCTGCCTCCACCATGGAGAGATGCACACAGCTGATCCACACATGGCACGAGCTTATTCTTCGTTGGTCGATAGAGTGGGTGTGGCACCTGCACCAAACATTCACATGATAGGCAACATCAAAAGAAGCAGAAACTATGCTAAGCTTTGTATTAATTTGAAATGTTGGGCTAGAAAGAAGCATGTTTCATCAGTGGTGTACTGCAGGGCTAGGAAACAAATCTTGAGATGGAAACCAAGTCTGAATGAAACAAAACTAAATTTTCTTGAACAGGGTTGATTGCCATTTATAGACTAATGAAACAAAACTATTTGTCACTTCCTTTCCTTTCCTCCCCCCTGGAAACTACCTTTTTCCCTTAGGAAACTAAAAAGGAACAGCAAAATAACAGAACGTTGTGCCAAAAAGGTAGCACGGCATTCATAGCACAAGTGTCTATAAACCGATCACTCACGTCAACAACTTTGGACCAAAATAATGTCAAGATCCAACCATGGACCTTGTATTAGCACAAGCACCATGATCAGAAACAAACTGCAGACGTGCCACGATAGCAACTCATGACGGAAACATCCCATTACTGCCCTGAATCGAAAGTCAGGGAAGCCATGGAAGTGATGGGGACGGAATGGTACCTTGTTGCAGCTGACGCACGGCGCGTCGCACTGCAGCCAGGTGAGATCGCTGCCGGTGTCGACGTCCAGGAAGTATGGCCTCGGCGGGTTGCCAATGTTCATGGCCACATAGTACATGCTGCAAAAGGAGTTCAGGGGAAAAAAGAATCAATTTCCTCTCTCTCGAAAACTTGATCCACCACTGCACAAAAACTGATGTCCAAGAAGAACAGGGCAATGAGCACGGAAATTCAAGGAGCTCTCGGATGGTACCAAAGGTTGCAATCAGTTGATTAGTTCCTCGTGGCTCTTGGAGTCAGCGAGGGAAATGGGCAAAAGCGGATGGCTCCACCGGGACAGAAACAGAGAGAGGGGGAGAAGGAAAGGGGGGACGCACCCGTGCGGGTAGACGTCGCCGTAGAGCGGGAAGACGGCGGAGGAAGCCTGCGCCTCCGCGCCCACGCCGGACGGCCCGCCCCTCAACGGCTTGTCCCCGCGCACCGCCGGCGACAGGAGGAGCACCAGAAGCACGAGGCCTGCGGGCAGGGCCCACCTCGGAGCCATGTGTGGGAGGAACGGGAGCAAAGACTGGACCTGGAAGCAGGGGAAGCCGCCTCTTGTCTTCTCCCCCTTTTCTCCTGAATTTTTTTTCTCTCTCAGCTGTGACTCAGAGAAAAGGGGGAGAGAATCTATGGTGAGAGGAAGGTGGTGTGGGGAGGAGGCTGGTTTTATAGGAAGGAAGAAGGAGCCGTGTCCTGTGCAGTGGAAGTTTCCCCCTCCTCTGGGAAAAGGCTTTCTTGATTTTGTTGCAGCAGCAAGGAACAAAAAAAGGATGCAATGGAAGGACTTTCAGTTAACTACTACTGTATATTCCCTTTTCCAGTGCTCTTTCTGATGGCCCTTTTCAGCTTCATTCATCACTCTCCTAGGCAAAGGCAGCCTCAGCATGGAAAGGGAGAAATGTGGGTCAAGGAACAGAGACTGCTGTGTTGATTGTTTGTGGGGAGAAAGGAAAGGTATTGCCTGGCTCATCGGCTTTGCATCATTTTTAATGTGTGCATGTGGGCTGTGGCGGTGGAATTAAAGAAATACTGTTGAGAAAAAAAAACTAGTGCAGATTTATCCAATACAATATCCAAGAGTTTGACAACATATACTATGACATTAGTTCCTCCAAACTTTACAAATTTTGCAAAAAGTTATTGCATGGAGAAACATGCTCGAAAGAGAACACGCTTCTCAATTAAACAAACTTTTTGTAAACTTTACAAACTAAACAAGGCAATATTGTTGAAGAACATGAAACTAACATCATAATATATCAGGATCAAAACACTCAGAGCAATAGAGTGTTACAGTACACGAGGATACTTGCCATTATCTTCCTGTAATTTTTTTTTAAAAAAAAACTGGGTGCCATCAATGAGATGTTGGTAGCACCGTTGCAAATCATTGTCCAAGTGATGCGGACGACGGACCTGGTGCGTCTCAGCTGGCTCTTGTTGCTGTCGGTTGGCTTGGCGTTGGCGATTGACTCAACCAAGTCTTCCCCAAAGTCAAAAAAAGAAAAAGAACACCCTTTGATAAAGTTGATGGCCACGACGAGGGTGTGGTGGTAGTCTTCGGATTCCAGATTTAGTAGCACAATTCAAAATATGTCTGTACCAAACAAGCAGAAAATAGAGAATCGGAGTACATGTGGATTCAATTTCCGCAACCTCTTGAGAGTAATTAAGAGCGGCAACAACATTTAATCAGGACCAACCTCTACATTCCCTATGCATCGCCTAGCCACTAGCGACATCAGTCTCATAAGACCCACACATACAGATACACACAGGTCCGCGACCTACAGAAAATGGAAACCTATTGCTGGTGACGACTACCTCTATATGCGATTGTGCAATTCAATTACAATGGTCAATGATCACGAATTGGGGGCTACATGCCTACATCCCAGGAATCTAATAAGATTCAGGAAGAAGAAGAAGAAGAAGAAGAAGAAGAAAATTATCTGGTGTCATCAGCCTACATTTGAATTGCTCCCTGAGGGTGGTCTCAACAGCGGGTGGTGATGAGGAGCCCCTGAATTGGGCATACCAGGGTTGAACATCATACTGGGCGCTGATGAGGATGATGTGCCAGGGTGGATTGCCGAGAGCGGCAGGCGAGGCCCAAATGAGAGCATCTGTTGACGCTGCTGCAGCAGAGCAGCCATCTGGGGATGCCCCTGCATGTTGTTGGCGTACATAGCCGGCATGCTTGACTGCGGCATCGAGCCCTGAATCATCGGTGGTCTAAGACTGGCGCCCTGATTCATTGGGTTTGAAGCCATGCTGCTTCCACCCCCAGGTAGAGTGCCACCTGTGGAAGGTAACCGGGTTGACAATATCCGGGCGCGCTGAGCTGCCAGCTGCTGCCTCATCAGCTCAAACCGTTCACTTTCCTTCAATAGCATGGTCTCAACCTCTGCAAACTGCTTCAGCTTCAACTCCAGTCTCTTTAGCTGCTTGTCCATAAAAATGACAAGCTCAAAGTTAAATCATTGCGTTTTTATCCAGCATTACAAGTAAAAATTCAAATGAAATGGTCCTCCTATCCTAAGGCCTCAGCACTTCTAGGAAACGTTTGTGGAGAGGACAACTGGTCCAGCTGGTTAATACAAGTTCCAGGGCAGTTAAGTTTCAAGACCTAAATTTATTTGAGCTTGGTTGAATCCTCATGGTTTGTTAGTATTAGATGGTTTCAGCCAGTGAAGATAAGATATAAATATAAGGGGTTTTGTGGAATTATCAATAAATGATATTAAGACAATTATTTTCCATCGAAATACAAAACTACAAATGATGTTAGTCAGGAACTGAAATCCAGTTAGGCAAATGCCATTCCTAGCCACATAGGAACTTTTCTTTTCTAAGTGGCTCTGTCGACCTCAAAATGTCGGTGTTTATCAGAGCAACTATCACTTTGAAATACCAAATCAACAGACAAGGCCAGGAAATCATCTCAGGGATTCAAGGATGCTTGAGATTCATTTTGTTTTCAACGAATTACAAATGGTTCTTGCGGATCTACAGCTACTGTATCCATTTTGAAAGGATTTACACAAGGAAATGGTCCAAAGGCCTCAAGTTCTCTACACACTTAGGAAAAGATATTGATCCAGCGGGTTAATAGAAGTTCCCAGGTTTCAAAACAAAACAAATTCCATTTTAGCTTGGTTGAGAGTCCTCTGGTTTCTAGCAAAAGATAGTTAATCAATAGTTATAAGGTTCTTGTCGAGTTATCAAAAATATGACTCTGTATGCCAGAACATCTGTATGCCAGAACAGTTGTTTTCCTTCAAACTGTCAAACCATGGAGAATCAGCTAGACTAGAGCTCCAGTTATGCAAATGCCAAATTTGACAAATGGGAATGTGATTTTACCAGTGGCTCTTTCATGCTCAAAATCCTGTTCTATTTCAGTGCTTGGTTAATGTTTTCAAACACAACTATCACTTTGAAGTATCATATCAAAATATGCGAATATATCATGTCAAGGATGCTTGAGATTGAACTTTTTATCGACTAAAAAAAGGTTATTCCAGAGCTACAGGCCTACAGCTACCATAACTTAGAATCGGGTTTTCTTTTTCTTGAGGCATAAACATAGCACTGATACAGTAGTGGTGCAAATAAATGCAAAACAAATAGCTCAAAAATATGATGGTCAGACAACAACATTTAAAAAATGCAGTACCCATAAATCTGTAATGCTACAGACCTGATGATTTATGATGGTGGCAGCCAATCTCTGAATTTCGCGCTCCTCCTGATCTGCAAAAAGTTTGGACTTTGTTGCCGCTGCTGACAAGCCACACATGGCAGCATGTTTGGCAGTTTCAGGAGAGATGGATGACGAGGGTCCTGTTTCGAGAAGATTGTATTTTACAATAATCTCTTGCTCAATATGATAATAGAAGAAAAGGAATTACTAATTTGGGGAACAAAGTGCTTACCATAATTGAGCCGAGCAGCATGACCCATACCATCAATGCCTTCTGAACACATCCTTAACAGAATGGAAAAGACTATGTTAAAATATAGCTCCAGTAACGTGAGACCCAGTCACCCAGAGAAACCAAATAAGTCAATAACAATTAAAAATAGCAACTGATTTATTGCATTCCAGGTATAAAGCCAACATGACAATTAAGAATCGAAAAATGTTCACAACAAATGTTCATTAGTGACATCACTGGACATTTGCAGCACAGTGGCTCACCTGGAATCGTCTCTTGTCAAAACCGATAACGCTGCACTTGCACAGGACGCTGCAACCCTTGGTCCTACTTCAGAGGCCAAAAATGCAACCTACAAAATATCGCTGAATAGTAAGACCACAGATATATAGAATCTACAAAAGATTGACCATCAAAGCATAAATATAATAAACACAGAAAAACTGTATGTGCTGAAATACAACTGTGACCCTCAGCTTGTCCTGTTTATTCATTTGGTCATCTTAATAAAAGGCTTCCAAAACTAGTATTAGAACTCAAGCAACCAATTAATAGCTGAAAGACACGTGGACGTGGGTACAGCTTTCCACCAGAATCATGTACCTTCTTAACAGCTTATGATGTCTGGTCAATCAAACGAACTGCAATAAACTGTCTAGTTCCACGTTTGGTCAATTTATAAATTAATACAGCATAGAACATGGACTTACAACTCCAAAGTCATGGTTGGCAAATGTCAACTAAACATTGGTAAAAACTTCACAAATATTTTTTCTTTGTGATAGTAGGATTTGATTAAAAAACATTTCAGACAAGGAAATCTGAAATTTGTATTATAGATGTATGTGCATCACTGAAGGTCATATAAAAAGTCAAGTGAAGGCAAGTGTAAATGAATTCAGACATTTTAGAGCAGTGCATAAATTTTTAACCAATAGGCAATGACTCACCAGTGACATGACCGGATTAGCAGAATTAATGAATGGAATCTGGCTTCCAGGTTGGCTACTTTGAGGTAAGCAACCTAAGGGAACACATCATCAGTAAATAATATAAGATGCTGATAAATTTTGCAATCACGACTACCGGAGTGTAACAGATATGAGAAATTTGCTGGTTCAGTAAATAGAAAGCACACCTGAAGTACTGCCATTGGAATCTGAATGCAAAAATCCATTGCTCTGCATCCTGGATGGAAGGGATGCTTCTGGTACTTCAATGTTCTCTAACAAACCATCTTCCACAGGGAGACGAATAAAATGGTGAATACATTGTGCTTTTGACTTTGTTCCAACATGCCCTGCAATATGATTCCAGTTATCGTTGAACTTCTCTATGCCCTCCAACAACAATAAAGTTTCCTGATCAGTCCATCTGTCGCCATAAGTGTCTGCTCGATCCTTCATCCCATCCACTCTCTGAAAATCTAAGCTTGAATGCCCAGTAACAAATCTTGCATTGTGGAAGCAATCTGAACAAAGAGCAATATCTGCCTGCTCCACCAGTCAAAATAAGACAGATTGTTAGTCTCATTTATATGCTTCTTTAATGAAGCTAGTTTACAAAAGAAATCAAAATACATTATATCAATTAAGATCCCCCTTACAAGAAAATAACAGCACCAAAATGAAAATCACTCATACTATGACGATTCAAAATAACGCACATATGTAGGGAAAATCATCCTGAAGTACATAGTACACTGAAATGAAATACTCAATTCAGATCAGCTATTAAGAAAAGCAAATAATACACTGAGGTTCGAGAGAAAAAAATTCGACAAATAATACACTGAGTATAATGTAAATAAGGATTCGCAGACTACAATGGACCCTCTTCAGTTACAAATATATGTGGTTTATTAAAATGGTTAACTATTTGAAATGATGCGTCCCTTAAGCTAGATAAATAGAATGAACAACAGAACTAGAATAAGCATTTGAGCACACTTTTCCATTTTTAACTCATGACAAATAATAGCAAAAACCGTGAAACTCCTTCCCTATGTTTAAGGAATTGAAACACAAGCAGCTCAACTTTACTTAGGGCTAGGGTTATATGTATATTTGGAAAAAGCCCAAATTCATACCCTCAAGTATAGCCAAAGTGGCAAAGTCCAGATAACCCCCTAGTTTTTTTTTGTTTCAGTTTACCCCCTAAACTATGTCACTTGGTTTACTTTACGTCTTTACCCCCTAATATATTTTCTCTTTGTTTATTTCTTCGTGCTCAACTAGAGTATTATGTTAAAATTTGGCAAGATGATAGAAAACATCATAATGCATGTTAGAAAAATATATAACGATTTTTTTTCTCATTATTTTGATAGGGTAAGGCATTTTGTAATACATTAATCATTCAGATACAAAATTATATAAAAATAATAGAGAAAATTCATAATGTATTATTTATATATATTGTGATGCCCACTACAAGTCTACAACCATGTGAATATTTTAATTAAAATTCATTCAACTTATGTATGGAGAAGAAAAAATACAAATTGCATTATGAAGTAAATTGAACCAAATGGTATAGTTTAGGGAGTAATTGAACCAAAAAATAGTTTAGGGGGTTATGTAGACTTTAGCTATAGTTGACGGGAGTTATTTGGAGTTTTTCCTATGTATTTTGCCACCTAAATGTGAGTTATACTGGACTAACATTAAGTTGGTCATTGACTAATTGTCAGACTAAGCACATTTGTTGGTAATATGTATGGTGGTATCTCCACAATACATCTTTAAACCAGATCATTGTGCCATTCTTATGGGCTTTCAGAATGTAAAACACCATTGCTACGCATAGACACTCTGAGGTACAAGATTCAAACTTCTGTCTACAACTCCTCAGCAAAGTTAAACAATCGCCTCTGATTGATTAAAACATCATAGTAGATCTTGCATAAACATTGAAATTGAGTATAATCTTGTACCGGTCAGTTCATAATCAAATCATAGCAAAAAATGAATAGCACCTTAAGTATACCAAATGTCCCTGAGCAATTCCTTCTGGAATAATGGATCATGTACTGATGTACTAATGCTAAGTTTTGAATCTAATATAATCAATAACATAGTCTCATTCTACATAATGAAAATGATGAATGAAAGAAACCAATATGAGGGTACAAATGTGAAGTGAATTGCATAATCAACAGTCCTGAAGATGTAATGGGAGCATCCAAATATGAATAATGAAGTTTAACCAAGTAGAAATTTGACTGTGCGCACACCTCCTTTTGTGACTCGTAGTGTAAGCTGGGCAAAGGTTGTGAGCAGAAACTACATGAAGTCTCGGATAAGCGCTCCCAAATCTTCTCGTCCAAAGCAGAATCAGCATCACCATTTGCCACCACTGAAGCAGATGAAGTTGACACCACGGAAGCTATATCATCTACCTTAACACTGCATTTTGGTCGATCAAACAAAATCAATCCATCAATCGATTTCATAGGTGCAGATACCAGTTGCAGCTCCCCTGTTGTCTCCTCCTTGATTAGTGATGCTGCCATCCTGAGGCCACGGTGCACAGACCCTGTTGCAAGGTAATTAATGATCCCCCAAGATTCCAAGAACCTAACTATCCTGCTGAGGTCATACAATTCAGGTGTGCTTGTGACAAGCCACTGGCACTCAGCGAACACAAGTCTTTTCCCAGGTCGCTCCAAATACTTCGCAATCACCTTATTCCTCAACATCATGTACTTCTGTGGTGTTTGCCCCTGGGATTTTCCAGAGAAGTATTGTGGCACAACCTGCCTCTCCAACCTGTGCACCGTCGTTGGCACGAACCAATCTACAATCAGGAATCAACAAATTCCCTCAACAATTTAGATTCGTAGTTTGTTCCTGCAAACAATAATTTTAAGTGCCAAGAAGAAACCTGAGTGCATAGGCACGATGTGAAGTCTGCCGTAGAACTGTTTGTGCACTCCACATCCCTCCATGAGTGGAGGCGGGGTGCAAACATACGTGGATGGCTTGTCAGGGTCGTAGGACAGGGATGGATGGTCGGGCAGCATCGCCGAGATCACCTGGAGCTGACCGTGCGAAATGTTCTCGAGAACGGGTACCGGTGCTAGGGTGGTCGGAGCACCGTCAGCACCAGCGGCCGCGCGCTCCGCGTCGACGACAGCAAGCACCGAGGGGTGAGGCCGGCCGACGGCGCGGCGGACGGCAGCGGGGAAGACGGAGACCGGCTCGGCAGGAGAGGAAAGCACCTCCGCGCCGCGGAGGTCCAGCACGGGGTCGTCATCGCCGCCGCCGCCAGTGGCTAGGGTTCCTCCGCCCCCGTTGGCAAAAGCACCGCGGGGCGCGTCCTCGTCGCCGTTCGCGGCCGCGGCAGAGTCAGAATCGTCGGAATGGTCGGCCGGCTGCTTGGACGGGGAGGGGCTGGCGGCGGCGCGCTTCCGCTTCCGCCACTTGGCCCGCGAATCTGGAGACGGGAATGGAAGACGGAGGGAGTTAGGGTTTTGGGGGTGCGGGAATTGCGAGGCGCGGAGGGGGCTCGCGCGGGGCGCGTACCTGAGTTGGAGGAAGCCTTGCGCGGCATCGTCGCCGGCGCCCGCGGCGGCGGAGGAAGCGGGGGTGGCGGAGAGTGTGCCCGCGAGCGAGGGGACCACGGAGGTTGGTCGGGAGGCACGTGCGAGGGGAGTGAGCCGATCGAGGAGTGCTTTCAGCTCATTCGAATTTCGGTCCTTCCCCTAGATTTTGAATTTTCTTATCATGGAGCCAGGGATTTAACTTGAACAGATCAAACATTTCAACCTCTCGTACGTAGATTCAGGTTATATAGTTGGGGCAGCTCTAGACTCTAATCTTACAAAGAGACAAAACAAGAATTTAAAGAATTATAAGCGGCAATTCGTGTGTTAATAGAACGAATGGGATCTAATAGGGATGAAATAGCCAACATTTTGCTTATTGGTTCCTCTGGCTAGAATTCCATAAACATCAACTATTTTAGTATCTAAACAGGGGTTAATGGTACGCAGTAGGGTTGTCGTTTCTTCACATCCTCCTCTGGCGAAGCAATAAATTTGAACTTAATGTCGTTGCATAAAGCAAAACTTGCTAAATTTTGATTCTTACAATCTACTAACTTATTTTATAATTTTTTAGAATGTATTAATCTAGTACATGAAGTAAATATATACAGGAGAACTGCGTACCATTTACCATATGTATTGTGTTGACTTTCTTGACACGGATGGTTTCCAATGATTAAATTTCAACAACATTTGGAATGTATGAATTATATTGATGTGCCTGCTCTTAGCCTCTAAGTTTTTTTGGAGCGCTTTTCTTTCTCTAGTTGGAAATACATATTTCTCAAAAAATTGCATATAATTGTCATAAAAAAAAGAACAGTGGCCAGTTTTAATATGGTTCTCTGCCAAAGCGAATCAATAGGTTTCATCACAAGGAACTGCATTATTTTTTGTTAATGACATGCTTGGATAGTTCCCATAGTGGTTTAAAGGGAAGCTTGATTCAAATAAAATTAATTTTAGCGACAAAATTAGAATATGCTTGGAAGAGCTCTTCCTCATTATTCTTCTGTGGAAAGTGATTGTTAGGATATATATTCTCTAGAATGGATTCTATGGAGTAATAGAAGCAGTAAAAAAACCGCAGGAGGTCAATCAAGAAAAGCTAAGGTTTTTTTTTGGGGGAAAACTAGGTATGTTATTTTTGGGGGGGAAACTAGGTATGTTAGCTCCCTCAAAATTAACTTAGAAGTGATTAGCCTAAAATTATTCCTACAATACCGTTGGACAAAACTCTCCCTGGAATCAGCTCCGGGAGCTCCCTAAACAGGTCCTAATAACGTGTTCTCAATATCTTTGGAGTCTATCCATGGTGATGTAATAATGAACAGTCATGGTGATGTAATAATGAACAGTTACATGTATCGATCGATACAGATGCTAGAATGATAAAATAAATTCCCATTTCTAAAAAAAAAGTGTGAAGCTCGATCCAACACATAGCATTCTGCTACAACTTAGAGGCTAATAGCCATGCTGCATGTAACATGCTATGTAAAAAAACCTGTGACGTTGCAAAGATTCGCTAGTCCAAGTGTGCAAGCACAACCACAATGCCCTAGGGCAGACGAGCGAGTCAACTGATATGCTCTGGAGTCTTGATAAGTCTCAAAAATTGAATGCCAATGGTAGGCCATCAACGTGTTGCCACTTGCCAGGGTGCAAGAGAGGGAATATAATGCATTAGATGTAGTAAGTTGAAAAATGTTCCATGTCATACTGGACATACACAAGCTCAGGTCTGCTAGAATTTTTGGGCACGTTCATCACACTTTAACCCATCACAAATCTAAGAAAAACATAGTAACATCATGGCGATGGATATTAGCTTTCCATAGCTCCCATAATCATCTGCATCACCAACGCCACTCTGAACTCTTAGAAGACCAGCGTTTGTGGCATGTTGAAAAGAGCACGGATAGTCTCACTGGCGACATCCAAAAGCTGTAGATACTCATCTGCCCCATCGACCAAGCACTGCATAATCCCCAAAAAGGACAAATAAAATGAGAAATATAATTCTCATACTAAATGGAAAAAAAAATTGAAACTCTGAAATGCCAGGTGATATTCAATAGGAATGAAAAGGTTTTAGGATCTTCTTCAAAAGAATATATATGAAAATTATGATAAGAGAAAGGACCATGGAATTACTGCAGTACTGTAACTTCAAGGACAAACCTTATCAGTTTCCCCGAGCTTTTTACATATCCTTGCCTTTTGCTCGTCTGGAATATCATCTGCACTAACAATTACATCTAGAAACTGAATAAATGCTTCAGTTAGTGGCAGTGGTAAGATGAAATCAACAGAGCTAATGATTAACTAGAGTATGGAATCTAAATACACAATAAATAGATGACCTGTCCCATCAGCTGTGAGACTGGATATCCATCTGCAATGATGTTGCTAACTTCCTTGTTTGCAACATCAAATTCACCCGATCTACAGGCTGCAAGAAGTGACTTGACAACATCTTCAGGGATAACCTGACACAGGGAGGCCAATATGAAGAGTGGACGAGCTTGCATTTACCAAGGAAGCCAAACAGTTTTCTAACTGTTTGTTCAGATCACCACTGAGTTGCATTGTAAACTTTCTCAATTCTCATGTTACAAGATAATCTTCTAAGCAAAAGCACACAGAATTTCATTTCTACCCAAACAATCTGAGCGTTCACTGAAGGCTAGAACATGATCCACGTCGCTAAGTTCTTGGGAGAAACACCATCAAGAAAAATGAAATTATACAACCCGGAGCACCAAGCTAAAATACTATCTGTAATAAAAATCATGCATTTCAAAATCGTGTAATACAGTACACAGGAACTAGCAAACCCGTAATATGCAATCAGTTAGCCACTTTGCAATACAAAAGAGAAGAAAAGTGAGTGGTGGCGTACGGCGTACCCCAGAAACACTGATCAGGTCACTGGATGAGATAGATGATCCAAATAAGCGGGCTGCACTCTGCATATAACAAAAGCGATGAAACTACGATCAATTTAGAGGAGCTTGATTCAAAAGAGCATATTCAGATTTCAGAAAACCATCAGACCTGAAGATAAGTTACAGCACGACGAAGATCACCTTGAGAAATGGCACTAAGTGTGGACAACGCCTATGTTGAGAATTAGAGGCATCTTACCATAAGAAATCATTAAACAATACAATGCTTGAAGTAATTGACTTGATATTATTATAATAATGCATGAAGCAGATAAACACCATCTGAACCATCACGAGTGAGTCTAATTTAAATAATACCTGAGCATCAAGATTGAGACCTTCTTCATTACATATATGCGTAATGCGGCTGCTCATCACGTCTTCTGAAAGAGGCTTAAACCTAAACTTTGCACATCTTGATGCAAGTGGTTCTATTATCCTGTAACACACATTAATAATCATGGATTTCAAGATACCAATACTTGTACCATAGAAGAATAATAAGATCAAGTTGATGAAATACCTGCTGATATAGTTGCATATGAAAAAGAATCTGGTCACCTTGGAGTAAGTCTCCATAGTACGCCTCAAAGCATTCTACAGAAGGATATAGATATCACAAACTTACCGTAAGTATCAGGTATGAACCATTACAGATAGATCCGTCATTTGTGTAGCAATAATGCAATATACCTGGGCATCTTCCGTCATAGAGTCAGCTTCATCAAGTATAATAATCTTGTAAGGTGGGCAGGGATAACCACTGTAGTACATCACAAATTCACAGTCAGAAAACTAGTCAGTAATAGAAACATCAGATGAGAATTGGAAATCTTTCAAATTTTGATGAGCTTACGCTTTCCGTGTAGTACCAACAGCAACAGCAGCAAAGTCCTTGATTTTCGTCCTCACCACATTAATTCCACGATCATCACTAGCATTGAGCTCCAAAACTCTTGACTTGTACAGCTCCGGGCTGCATTATCCAAAGAGGACCAGAAAACTGTTTGAGTCCTTAAACCTTCTGAGTACTATTGCATATTTTTATTTTTCAAAAAACACAACAGTCTCAAATGTTGTTTGCTTATTTATTTGTCATGATTACAGAAGACATTTTCAAGAATAAATTAGAGAAATCAACCACCATGTGCCTAAAACTGATAAAAGAGTCAAAGCTCTAAATGGCCTGAAAGTCATTCTGGATGATTTTTGTGAGTTGTATAGGAAGTGGAACTTTGCACTTCAGTCACAATTCAATTTACACCTAAATGTCTGTTTCAAACACACACAGCCTCACTTTCGCTGCTCTTTTGTCGCATAAATAAGTTTTGAATTTGCAACTTAAGTATGTATTGTTCAGCTCATTAGTACGCACCAACATATATATTGACTAATGACTGTGGGATGCCTAGGAACCAACAAGGACTTTGAAGCTTTACATTTTTGGGATGTTCGATTTAATCCTTAAGGGTGTACGAAAAGAGCATGGCAATGTTTGCCAAATAAATCAACATTCTAAGTTTCTAACATCTTGATGGTCCAACCGTAGCTGAAACTACCATTGAGCAACTTTCCAAAAAAAGTAAAGAAAAATCCATACCCCCTATGTATATCTGCATACAAGACATTCAGAATAATTTATAGCCATTCTTACTACAAGGATGTCTATGGAACCTTAGAATGGACAAGGCATGCAATGAAATTAGGGACATCCACGTCCATTGCTGTTCTTTTGGTCACTTAAAAAGAATAGAAGCATTCTATTTGGCATTGAAGAGTATAATAGTCAGAATTGACAACATCAATTTCGCAAGAGAAGTCAGTCAAATGCAATATCAAGTACAAGAAAAATTCAAGGTTACATGGTACACTACTGGTGCTAGGCAACCAAACCAAGAAGACAGAAATCAAAAGGGTGGAACCAAAAAAAAAATTGTAAAGCAAAAGGGTATACCCGTAGAGCTGGTAGGCGATTGCGAGTGCGGTGGTAGTCTTCCCCGTGCCCGGCGGGCCGTAGAACAGCATGTGCGGCAGCTGCACGGGACCAAACAGCAAATAAGAAAGATCTTCATGGGGTTCCCGGGAGTAAAAGAGAAGAATCAGTGTGTCGCGAAGAGGGGTTAGGGTTTAGCGCTGGCTCACATCAGCGGTCTGGAGGGTGTTGGTGAGCACCCGAATCACCTCCTCCTGGTGCGCCACATCCTTCACCTGCCTCGGCCGGCTGCAGTTCCAGGAGGAATCGGCGCGATTAGACCGAAATCACACGGGCGCTCCATTCCAAATCCGGGGAAATATTGGGGGAAGAAGAGCGAGAGAGAGGGGGCTTACTATTTCTCCACCCATGGCTGCGACATCGGCACGAGCGGCGCCATCTTCCACAACTCCGCGGCCAAGCCAACAGGGGTCGCCGCCGGTGGTGGTGGTGGCCGTGCGCGCGGGCGGCGGTGGCGAACGGGCGGGCTGCTCTCTGCGTTTTCGCGCGCTGAGTTTTTTTCGGCCGAGGGATTTTCTTTCTGCCTTTTTGGTGACTCAACAAGAGAGAGTGCACAGACAGGTGGGCCAAGGGGCTTGTGGCCCACAATTCTGTTGATAAATTAAAGAAGGCTGGCAGGTGGGACACTCAGCTCGTCTGTCTCTGTCCCTTTCCCATTGTCTCCAGACTCAGCCCTCGCCTGCGTCTGCTCCTCCCTCTCGCCCCACCCGCTCGATTCGCCTGACCGGCCAGTTCCGGCGCAAGGGTGAACCACACGCATCCGCGGCGGCCGCCCTTCCGGACGAGCTCGTCGTCGAGATCCTCACGCGGCTCCCGGCCAAGTCGCTCTACCGCTGCACCTGCGTCTCCCGGGCCTGGCGCGCCCTCATCTCCGACCCGGCCAACCGCCGTAGGTTCGCGCGGACACTGTCGGGGCTCTTCATCTCCCTTCCCGACGGCCCCTGTCTGCCCTGGGGCTTCCTCGGCTTGCCCCCGTCCCAGCCTCCCGGGGTCGATACGGCCATATGACCTACTTCAATGGGTTCCTGCATTTCTGCATCATCTCCAATTCAGTCGCCTCGGTGGACACTAAGGGCCAGTCATGCAGGGTCTCTCGAGTGAGGCACGATGCAATTGGTGGCTATTGTACTTCTGTCGGGCATTCTCAGGGGCGCTTACTCTATGTGTATGACAATGTGTGGGAGAATGATGACATGTCGGTCTATTTTCTTGAGGACCATGATACTGAGGAATGGGTATGGACCCTCAAGCTAAACATCTCCAAGACAGTCCTATTTGGACCACCAACATTTCGAGGGGGGTGGAACTACTACACAACTGCATTTCATCCAGACAGGGACGTGATTTTCTTCTTTGATTGGTCTGATAAATGGTTGATGTCCTATTATATGAAACGCAGGGATGTGTATGATATATGTGCTCTTCAAGAAGTGCCTTATATTGAGCAGGGAGAGTTCTTTGCTGCGCATCACCCGTTTTTACCCTATGTTCCATCATACTCAGGGACATTAGCATCACCTAGTGTCAGCTAAAAGTGCTTCAAAGTCTCCAAGTGCAGTTTAGCAATTAGTATTTCTTTAGAAGGAGCTAGTGAACTGAATTGAATCTCCATTCCATGTTTTGTATTCATACCATGTTGCTTAGTAACCTGGCATTCCAAACAGTTGCTAGCTTGGTTGGTTAAGTGAGTTTTGCATTGTGGAAGCTTTCTTTGCCAATTCAGAGGGATTCATGCTGTTGTTGAGATGGAAATGTGTTTCTGACTTTGTGCCAATCTGTCATTGTTATGAGCTACTAACAGTATTGTTACTTTTGGTCAATTTGCTCGCTGAGTCAGGCAATATCAATAGGACATGCACTAATCACCGAAGAAGGCCAAAGTATCATCCTTGTGCCTGTGCACACACGTCTGTGAAGCATTTTGAGAAGAGAAGACTGAAATATCAATCAAGCAGTGTATTGAGCAGCATGACAGAGACCTTTTGCACCGTCGAACCATGCTGGCATATGTCGTTATCTGATATTATCTAGTATGTTGTAAGACTACGTGTTTTAAACACTATTAGCAATTCTCGCTGCAATGAATTCAGAAATCAGGCTTCCTGTGAACAAGTCTTAAGTTTCCTTGTGTACCTGCCTTATTTTGAAAAGAACATTACACTTTATGGTTGCATGATTGCAACGCATACGAGATTATTATTTCGATATGTATTTTTCTTTAAGAATTTTGTTATTACATGCCAATTTCATTTGATGATAAGACATTTCATTTATGGTGAGATGAAGTTTTGCATACACATACTGTTCTGCATGATGCCTGCTAATTAATAAAGTTTCAATCCAAATGGCTGCCAGCAGATCATCTAGACAATCGGGCCAGATTGAAGTCAACTGCTGGAGGATTCTAGGATTCTACTTGCGTTACTATGCCTTCACTGTCAGCTACATTTTTTCCTCTATCTTAATCTCCATTTAGAGGAAAAAATGTAGATAATGAAGAAAAGAAAGGAGATGGAGAAGGAAGAAGATGCATGGCCCCTATTAAGATAGCAATTCCACTCAGAGTACTACGCCTGATTTGATCCCATCACGTCAAAGTCGAAAACAGAAGTTAGTTTAAACCGGATCAAGTTTGAGTTTGCGTAGCCTAATTAAGCAACAAAACAATATTGCAAAACTGAAAATAACTTTGCGTAGCCTCACAAAAAATATATTAATGCACGCCTGGTGGGACTCGAACCCACAATCGTCTGATTAGAAGTCAGACGCCTTATCCATTAGGCCACAGGCGCTTTATGGTAATTTTCTAATTGTAAATTATTTTACCTGACACATTATCTCTAGCAGACCTATCTAACAACGGAGACTGCTCAAGGCTCGCCGTCGTCCAGACTCCAGACTAGGCAGGCAGACCAACCCGCGCACATCAGGAACAAGAACCGAAGCGGCGAGCCAACGCTACCCGATCTCGGATCTACCCCGCACCGATCCAAAGGAGAGCTGGGGCAGAGCAGGATGGAGGCGGCAAAGAAGCCCAACGCCGGAGCGGCGGAGAAGAGGAGGCACGGGTCCACGGCGCTGTTCGTGGCGGTGGACTACGCCTTCCTGCTCGCCTTCGCCGGCTTCCTCGCCTACCTCGTCGGCTCCCGGATCCTCCCCTCCGTCGCCCCCTCCGCCTAGATCGGTTCCTGTCCTCAGTGGATCTCTCTTTTCTCTGTCTCCGCCCTGTATTTCGTTTTTGGATCCGATGAGACCGATCCCAAGATGCTTGCTTCCCTGGGCGGTGGATCTCATCTTGTTGCGATGAATGCGGCTCACGCGATGTAATCCAGCTCCCATTTTGATGAGAAGAGAACTAGCAATGTTTGTTGGCAATTGGATTGGTAATGTGAAAAATCTTTGCTTCTTCAGCTGCTATCTCTGTTCCTGTACTGAGGTTGCTTGGGATTTGATCCCCTGTGTTCTGTATTTCTGTGTGATGTCTCCTTGCTACTAGCGCCGACTGAAAGTTTTTTTTTTTTTTTTTTGGCAAGCGACTGAAAGTAAATTGATCGGTGGATCTCATCCTTACTCGTTCTTACCTGCCTTTACTATTAATCCAAAATGAGCACCGATAGAAGGCTCTCAGGTCATCGGCTTTTGGTAGCTAAAAATATCCATGACTTCTTTTTTTTTTGCCATAGTTTGCTCCGACCTCAAACAGACCAGGATTTTTTTTCCCTGAAAGAATGGTATGACGCCAGTTATGCTTTGCCATTACTACAAGAGTACTACGCAAGTGTTCTCACCATGACTATTCTGTTCATGATGTCAAACTAGGCTCTGTTTTGGCCTTTAACATATAAACCAGCTCTGTGCTTTCATCGATACTGTCCAACATAACTGTGATGTCAATATTAAGCTGTGTTGGCCTGCAAATGCCAAAGAGTATCTATTGGCTGACATAAATCTTTCGCACACAAGAACTTTGATCTCAATAGGTTGAATCCAACCAAAATACACATGTTTAACTTAGAACATACAGCATGTTGCACCAAAAGTCGCATGTATCTTTCTGACTGCTGTCATGACGAACACATCAGGAGGCTACTGCCTGAACCGATGATCAGTCAGCACATTGACCTCCTATTCCTTGACAGCTGTTGTTGCCGTGCCCGTTTAGGAGCTGGCAATGGCATACAGATGTGCACAAGTTTAGGACACTACACGAATGCCTGCAACTGATGGGATCTTCTCTCGGAGCTTCTGATTTACCGCCACTCGAACAGTCTTCACACCTGCAGCACGGCCTGTGAGCCGGACTTTCACAGTGGAGCCAACAATCTTGATGAACTCGAGTTCACCACCTCCAGTGCGAGCAAGGTATGGTCTGATTTCAGCTAGTACCTGAAATTTTGTTTAATGGAGACACTAACACTTTTAGCTATCCCTAATGCTGCAAAACTGATGAAACACTTTTATCTGTGAAAAGGATAAATCATTTAAGGTGTATGTAGTGTACAATGATGCCAAAAGGACTCATGGTATAATGCTGCAAACAATTATTGGCACTATGGTGATAGAGAAATATCATTTAATCATAACGAAAATAAGATGTTTCATCAATTCAGAGTTTCAGGACATGGAGTATTATTGTATTACTAAGAGCAGGAATTGTTTTGCCCTAGCTAAAGGACCTTAGAACAACAAGAAGTTACATGCATTTTTCTTGTAAGTTACATGCATTTTCCTGTAGTTTCGATGTGGAAGGAATGCAAATCCGAAACAGTGCCAATACTTGAAAGATGGCGTGACACTAGTTCCCAAACTGTTTCTTAGCATTAAGTTTGGACAGACTGATGGTGAGAACTACTTCTAGAGAATATTTATGTTTCGGTTTTTACATGTGTGAGGTTGCTAATGCTGCAATATTAGCACGTTGCAGACTAATTCTGTAAGATGGATCTATCTCTTTACACTTTTTCTTGAGATAGACTGAGCGTCGAATTTCAGTAGAAACGTTCCTTTGAGAAACTGCAGTCACCTGCAGGTTTAAGCGATCTCTGGAGTCAACCTAACTAACTGCATCTATTCATGCAAATCATCTAACTGGTGTACATGATTCAGAATAATAAACAAAATAAGCCTACACATTGACAAGTACCTTCTGCACATTTGCTTCATTTAGCTTGAGTCCCAACTCCTTATCCGCAACACGTTCAACTGCACTGATCTCTGGTATGTTCTCCATCAAGCGCCGCTGAATGCCCATCTTCATTGTTGTCACTGAGCTTGGACACGTTCCGCATGCTCCCTGAAGCTTTAACCTCACCACAGTCCCGTTGATCTCATGCAGGGCGACATCGTCTCCATCAGCTATAAGATGTGGGCGCACTTTATCAAGAACTGACTCAACATTTCCAACGGTCAATGGCAACTGAAGCACTGTATGCAGGCCGGCGACAGCTCGAACAACTGCTACAAAAACAACAATAGTAGGTGAAGGTTCAGCTGACCTCATGAAAAGGGCAGAGCATCGAATTGTTCAGATCATTCAGATGAACTTTGCTCAATCAGATTCGGCGGAGAGTTTCAGCTAGATAGATGCAATGGAAGTATGGAATTATTAATCCTATCGTTTGAGTCCTCCAAGTCCAAGGCCACATTGTGAGCACTCCCAAACAATGTAATCATTCAACCGAGGCCACATTTTGGCATTGGCAACTGCAGCGCTAGTGAGAGGCCTCACCTTGCGGACGCCGGCCAATGGACGTGGTGGCAACCAATCTTGGCGCAGGGCTCCCACACGACCACGATGCGACACGAACCTTCAGAAGAACGGAGCATCTCAGTTAGCATCACGACACAAATTCCCCAAAGAAACTGCGGGGAAACAGAACGCAAGACAAGACGGCGAGAGGACGCCCAACCATGGACGAGGAGGAGGAGGAGGACGATGAGGAGGGAGCGGGCGGTGCCCAGTGCGCCGCGCCCGTGGCGGCGGCCGCCGACGTCGCCATCGCCGGTGGCCGACGGGAACAGACCCCCTGACGTGGCAGGGAGCGGCCGCCACCGCTGTTGGTTGGCGGTGGCTGGCCGCGGTGATTTGTATCGTGTGTGTGCTCGTCGGCTTCCTCGCTCGTTTCGCTGGCTTGTTGCCAAATTTAGCGTGGGTTCACGGCGTCTCGCCACGTCGCGCGGGCTCATGCCGCCTGCTCCGACCGGTTCTGGTTGGTTGGTTTTGGCATCCGGAAATGAGCTCGCTCTGGGTTTTCTATTTTCTTCAGCTCTTGTCGTCAAATCGACGCAGTTTGCTCAGAGCGTTCTAGGGGCACTGAAGTTTGGCAGTCCAAGAGGAGTATGGCAATGACAAACAAGAATGATTGGGTTATTCATTTTGGTATGGAAGAAGTTACTCTTCACATCGGGTTGCTTACTTTAGCCACCCAAACTATTTTGACTTGAAATGTCTGAATTGTGCGGAGTGTTATTTAACAAGTAAACATATAAATTTTCTGCCGCCACTACAAAATGTACCGAAACGTCTGATAGTATTTCTAAAGCATACGTTTTCTGGGGTTATAAGAAGTTAATTTTTCGTATTATATCATAAAGACACGTAGTGCATCGACAGTCTACCGGTGACGGTGTGTCGGTGTCAACGAACGCGATTAAAAAAGTTAGGCAGGCAAGGCAATTAAAAATTTACCAAGCATCGGCCACTCTCTGCAAGTCAACGGTCCACGAATCCCCGTGCAGGATCAGTCGATCAGAAGACCAGACCGTCCAAATCAAACGCCCACGGGCCGGCCGCGACACAAGAGAGAGGTGGTGGGCTGGTGGTGGTGAGTCTCGCGGGCCAACCCGAACCCCAAGGCTCGCGACCGCGACACTCTCCCCCTGTCTCCTCCTCCCAGCTCAGATCTCGCCGCCGGCGGACATGCTCCCCTCTTCCCGCGGCAGCGGCCTCGGCCTCGGCCTTGTCCTCACCCTCGCGTCCCTGCTCGCCCTCGCCGCCGCCTCCGAGTCCGACCACAAGGTACGCGCCCCGTCTCGTCCCGCCTTGCGCCGGATCCGAGCCTCTGCCCCCGCCCGTCGGTTGGATCGCCGACGGATCTAGGTCGCCTCTCCGGTCGGATCTCTGCGATGCTGGGGTTCGTGGCAGCGGCGACTCCCGCTGGGGGGCGGTTCTAGTGCGCGTTATGTTTGGTCGTTCAGAGGGAGCTGATGTAACGTGAGAGTCATCGGCGTTCGACGGTGGTCGATGTTAAAATCATGCTGCTGGTTTAGAGTGTTTTAGGATCTTTGCTTGAGAAGTAATAAGTCTCGATCGTCGATGTGGGAGTGCACGCAAATGGGCGTGCCGGGACGCCGGCAGGAAAACTTAATCGTTCATGGGCTTTGGGACTTCAGTAGATGGTCACTGTTGGTCCGAGTTCTCGTGCTTCGAAACATATAGCTTAGTGCCAGCAGGGAGAAATTATTGTACATTTGTGTTAAGTATAGCTCATTAAACTCCTTCAACTTTGATAGTAGCATATGTCAGTGACGTTATTATTCATGTGCCCTGCCATTGATAATTCGCTGATAACATGGTATGTGCTGTCCTGAAGCTGTGGATTTCTTTGGCCAGAATTCTAGATTTTTATTTCCATTCAGCATTTATCTGAATGTGGAATGCCACAGACCACTATGTCCACTGAGTTTACCTTTTTCTCAATCAAGCTTAGTGTTGAGCATACTGGAATTTTTTATTGCAAAATGATAAAAAAACTCTGGTAACCCCTCATCTGTACTCAATTCATAAAGTTTGTGCTAGATATCACACTTATGGGAACATCAAAACCAAAACATGCAAATGCCAGGAAAAAAAAAAGATGTTGCAGCTACTGCTTCCATTCTTGTGTACTGAGGATAGATGAAGTCATTGTTGTTATAACTTGGCTGTTATCAGGAATAGCTAAAACTTGATAGAATTATATTACAAATGGATATTTCAACCCACTTAATCCCTGAGAAATAAGTCACTACGGAAATTCGGAGCAGAAACCATCCATAACATTTTGCGGATTTACTTAGTGTGGCTGCTGTACTGTATATAAGCTTGAATATTGTTTTTACTTACGAAACAAATTATGCTTCCTACATGCAGTACAAAAGTTCTCATCCTTTTATTGCTTCTCTCATGCAGTACAAAAGTTCTCATCCTTTTATTGCTTCTCTCATGCAGTACAAAGCTGAAGAGCCAGTCAAGCTCTGGGTCAATAAAGTTGGCCCTTACAATAATCCTCAAGAAACCTACAACTATTACAGCCTTCCATTTTGTCAACCATCTGAGAACCCTATACATAAATGGGGTGGCCTTGGAGAGGTCCTTGGTGGAAATGAGCTGATTGATAGCCAGCTTGATATAAAGTTCTTAAGTATGCAGATATTGTTCCCATTTCATCCATGTCTTTATTTGCTATTGATTTGTAAAGTCCATCTTTAGACTATATGCTATTTTCCTATAAATACACATTTTATGCCTTACTGATCGTATAAATGTTACCTTTGGTATAGAAAATAAGGACAAGGGCTCCATTTGTACCCTCGAGCTAGATGCTAAAAAGGTTCAGCAGTTTTCTGATGCCATTGAGAACTCATATTGGTTTGAATTTTTCATTGGTATGTGGATCCACTTTTGATCCAATCCATTATATTCTATTGCGTTGCGTTATGATGTGCTTCTTATTTCTGACATATTTTTTGTATCATTGTCGGTACCAATTGTTACATTGTTGATTGCTACCATATTCTGCTAGACGATCTGCCTCTTTGGGGTAGGTTCTTCTCAACTTAGTATTTTATTTTCTCTCTTTTTATGTCTTTTTTTTTTTGGGCTTGACATGATCGGTGTAATCTGTTTCAAACAGGTTTTGTTGGGGAGACTGACAAGAACAGTGAAAACAAACACTATCTTTACACCCACAAGAATATCCTTGTTAAATACAACGAGAACAGGGTATGCTATCTTGTGTTGATCCATATTATCAACACATCAATTTGGACGCAAGTAAATAACTCGATATGATGCGATTTTTGTTTTAGATAATTCATGTAAATCTCACCCAAGAGTCTCCTAAGCTTCTGGAAGCTGGTAAGAAGTTGGATATGACATATTCAGTGAAGTGGGTAGCAACAGATGTGTCATTTGCACGTCGTTTTGAAGTGTACCTGGACTATCCTTTCTTTGAACACCAGGTAATACTTTATCTGTAGGCAACCATCAATTTTCTATTCAATCTGTCAATTTCAAAATACGTTTTTATATCTTCCCTTTTAAGTTTTAACTAAATGATTCTAATTTATGTTCATATTAATCTTTCAGATTCACTGGTTCTCCATTTTCAACTCCTTTATGATGGTTATTTTCCTTACTGGTTTGGTTTCGATGATATTGATGCGGACTTTGAGAAATGATTATGCCAAATATGCTCGTGAAGATGATGATCTGGAGTCCCTGGTGAGCATCTGAATTCTGGTGCAAATGTTTTTGAACTGTATGCTTGATAGCTAGAGACATTTCTTTCACTAGCTTATGCCCATTTCCCCACTCAATTACTGTTTAATTTTGATATTACCTTGGTAGGAGAGAGATGTTAATGAGGAATCAGGATGGAAGCTTGTCCATGGTGATGTATTTCGGCCTCCCCGAAGTTTGATGTTTCTTTCTGCACTTGTTGGTATTGGCACCCAGCTGGCAGCTCTTATCCTACTTGTGATTGTGCTGGCCATCGTTGGCATGCTATACATTGGGTACGCTCAACATACACCCCCTTTTCCTTATCCTTGCATGCACACCATAGAGCTTCAAATATCTGAGTAGCTAAAAAGCCATGTTCATAGGAAACAAAAATACAATGTACAAGTTCAATACGTGAAACAACTACAGGAATTATATAAATTTTGTGTATGAGACGGGTTTTGTAGGATCAGAACCATTTTAGTTTGTATCCATGATACACTACATGCCTTTTGAAACTACTTGGGTACTATGGAACTCTTAAATACACCAACCGTTAATCAGTGCACAAATAGCTGGGTTTAAAGATGTATCTGGCTGTTTTGACTGAATGCTGCACATGTCACAGCAGTTTGCTGAACCCACAGTTAGAACTTGGCATGTTCCATATGCCATTATGGAGACATATAACTAAATGTTAATTGCTGAATCTTATATACTCCTAAATTCTCCATTATTTCACATGTTAATAAAAAAAATGTAAATTCTCTTTTTTTCCTGTCTAGAAGTTATGTTAGTAATATCATTTTGCATTACTGCTCAAAGGGATTGTGGTCTGCCCTTTTTGTACATATAAGTGATGACTTATAACCTTAATACACTGTCTCATTAAGTATTCAAGCAGGTGTGCAAATCTTTTCCACAAATTGTCTTTATCTAACTTCAACTGTATGGTGTTTGTCAGGCGAGGTGCTATCATCACAACCTTCATTGTGTGCTATGCTCTTACATCGTTTATTTCTGGATACGTTAGTGGTGGCCTTTACTCGAGGAATGGTGGTATGGTTCCTCCCATTTCTTATTTGTTTTACTGTTTACATGCACATTTTGTATGTTTTGCAAATATCTTTGCCGTTGTGTTCCATCATATTATGCTTCTCTACCAAAAAGAGTTCAGATTACCATATTGAATCCTTACCTCAATCTATGGCTTATTGGATGTATTTCTTGAATCGGTGGCAGGCAAAAACTGGATTAAAGCTATGGTCCTTACAGCATCCCTGTTTCCATTCCTGTGCTTTTCAATTGGCTTTGCACTGAATACAATTGCTATCTTCTACCGCTCATTAGCAGCAATACCTTTCGGCACGATGGTTGTCATGTTTGTACTTTGGGCTTTCATCTCCTTCCCCTTGGTGCTTTTGGGAACTGTCGTTGGTAGGAACTGGAGTGGTGCTCCTAACAACCCCTGCCGAGTAAAGACTATTCCACGGCCCATTCCTGAGAAGAAATGGTACCTCACACCTTCTGTCATCTCGTTAATGGGTGGACTGCTTCCCTTTGGCAGCATCTTCATTGAGATGTACTTTGTGTTCACATCATTCTGGAACTACAAGGTAAACAGGGAAACATTTTCTTAGTATTGCAATTTTATTGGACTGAGCATGCAATTGATGCAATTTTGGGGTTCTTGGCAGGTGTATTATGTCTATGGTTTCATGTTGCTGGTCTTCGTCATCCTTCTAATAGTCACCATCTGTGTAACTATCGTGGGTACTTATTTCTTGCTGAACGCCGAGAACTATCATTGGCAATGGACTTCATTTTTCTCTGCAGCATCAACCGCTTTGTATGTGTATCTATACTCCATCTATTACTACCATGTGAAGACAAAGATGTCAGGCTTCTTCCAGACAAGTTTCTACTTTGGCTACACATTGATGTTCTGCCTTGGTCTAGGCATACTTTGTGGTAAGCTCGCTCTTGCAACTGGAGATATTTCCTTTACAATGTATGGGACTGTCTGTTCTGTGTTTTTGACAACGCTTGCCTTTTCTTTTGGTGATCCAGGTGCTATTGGGTATGTAGGGTCAACCCTTTTTGTAAGGAGAATCTACAGAAACATCAAATGTGATTAAATTCCTGCTACTCACTAGCAGCAGAGAGACCATATGTATTGTCAGTGCGGAAGCAAGGCCTCGAAAATGGATTAATGGTAGACCCTGAATAGGATTTTGAAACAACAGAGGACATGCTCCCTTTTGTTCACTACTATACGCATTTTTGCTTGCCTGCTTATTACTGTGGAATCGTCGTCATAATGTATACCTATGTAGTTGAGGATTAGCCTGAAGCAACGTTTTTTTATCCTTTTTTTGTACTTTTGTTCGGTAGGAAGTGTACTCGATTTGTAACCATAGTTCTAGAAAGCTTGCTTTCTCGTGACAATAAAATAGAACCAAGATTCCTTGTTTTTTTAGGGGAGCATTTCTTTTTCTAGCAGGAAACAATTCCCCCAGCTCGCCCAGAGCCAATATCTCCAATCAGGCCCTAATAATCATATGTTATTTCAAGAGAATTGTCCTCCGAAAAAAGAATCAGCGGTGTGAGAATAAGGCCGAACAGACACAACCCAAAGGCCCAGACAACAAAGTCTTCATAGATGGGCCTGGCTCGCAACATATTTGGAACCGCATGCAGCTTTTACCTCCCCCTAAAAAAATGCAGCTTTAACCTATGAGATGTGGTTTCTAAAAAAAAACTATTTTTTTAAAAATAAAAGCAGGATCATTCGTACATAACACGTCGAAGAGAACACCACCACACAAACAAACCCTTGAACATAAACAAACAAACGCACACTACACAACACACCACCACCCCCAACCACTTGAGAGAGGAGTTCAGAACATGCCATCGACTCCTGCGCCGTTATCACCAACGCTGTGCCACGCATAAGCACAGCCCACTGCAAGTTCGATACGCCGTTATCACCAACAGAGTGTGAATGAAGAGGCCTGTGAAAGAAAATTGGAAAAATATGTGAGGAGTTTTACAATGCTTGGAAGGTAACCCGACGGTACCATATGGTACTATTTTATATGTTCTCTTGTCATGACACCAGTAAATAAAATCCACCAAGAAATTTGATCGACGAATTCAAGTCTCACTATCAATTTAGGCATGACAGTATTACGTCGACGTATATCCCTACATAAGCAACTTATAGAAAAAATATTATTTCTTGACAAGTCTAGCAACGCGCTGTGATTTCTTTTAGATTGGTGCACGTATGTCTACGGTCTTGACGTGCCAATGATCTGTGCACGTAATGTGAACACGCGGCGATTCTGATGGGGAAAACATTTTTCCCTAACAGTGGTTTATGGTGTTTTTCCTAGCTCGAATGGCGACGTCGACGACGTGCATGCTTAAGGTTTGGTGAAAAAGAAAGAGACAAGACAAAGAAGGATCATGGATGACTAAGGCTATGACATTTTTCTCCGTGAATTTCATCATAATTTCTCAACAAATATTATATTTTGCCAACCGTCAAGCAAAGTGCTCAAATGGTCCTAGCTTCCTAGGCTAGATTTGCCAATCAACGGGTGCTGTCCATTTCTAATACCGATTATACGTAGCCCCATTTTATTTACCGGTTCTAAAAGCATTTTTTTTTTAAAATAGCGTGTTTGCTTCAAAGACTGAATTTGCGTTGCGGGGCCCATGATCAGAGCTTGTTTTCTTATGTTTGAATTAGCGCACGTGCCTTTTGGTGGTCTCATCATCGTCGAATGAATGCTTCCTGCCACGGGAAAGCTTCAATTCTTGAGAACCTTCGGTTTGACACCCAGAGCCTCGATCGCCCAATTGATGAATAGACACAGGAGGTAACATATAATAAGTCAAAGTTACTCTCCTGGATTATTACGTGATCATCAGCAAGGACGGCGGTAATAATTTGAAAATCATATCTTTTATGTATGCCTGCATGCATCGAACTTAATTAAAATGAAGTTTCTACATGCATGTACATTCTGCCAATGAAAAGTTGTCACCATTTACCGGAGCAAGGGACCAGGGCCGGCAAAGTAACGTTGAAATTTCATTGATCGTGTCGGATTGTCGAAACTCGACGCAACGCTACATACTATGCATGATTGTAGGAACTTGGCCACGGCTTCATATATCAATCACCAAAGCTTCGCTTCATATCAATTTCATTATTGCTTGCATGCGTGCTGGTCGGAGGGATTAAATGTGATTATACAATTGTTGATGTTCCAAATTAAAGGAGATTACCACCTCCTTAGGCTACTCTTAATGCAAAGTTTTATCGCATAGTTTTTCGAGAGTGACATGCCATCCAAAGTTGATAGATGAAATTAGGGCTCTCAATGCAAAGTTTCATTTCACGATTTCATACGCTAGCATAACATTTAATTGTTCTATCTAAATGACCAATAAGAGTTGGTAAATGTATGAAGATGAAACCCACACTCTCTCAATGAAGTTTCATACTAGTTCCATAGTCTAGGTGATTGTGTAAACTATAGGCCATTCCTAGTGCAAGTTTCATGAGAGTTAATTTCATGCACATTAAAACATGATGCTATGTTAGTATATATTTATGCAATATTTCTAACATCTTTGTGTCTTGCATATGTTGCCTATGAATATCAAAATAAAACTATGCATTTTATGGGGTGTTTCATCCATCAATTAAATGTATTGTTGCTTATATGACATTTTTGAAAATGCAAAAAATAAAACCTCCCATTGGAATTAGCCTAAGCTTCATCCCTATAAAACCCAACTCCTCTCTCTCTTCACAAATTTTGTGCCATGTCACTATTTTTACCTATGTGGCATGGCAATTATTAATGAGAATGAAACTCCTATAAAACTTGCATTGAGAAATCCCTACATCGTTTAGATGCGATCGTGGCTGGACGGAGGGAGTTAACATGCGTAGCTGATGCACGTATACGTCACCGGCTCGTACCTACCGAGCGACGATATATCTTCTTGTTGGATTTTGCTCGGAGTTGTAGTAGGTGGCGACCGGCCACATCGCCATCGACAAATACCACGTATACCATACCTATTAGGCTACTACCTACCTCGCTCGCTCTCATGCATGCGCCCACCAGCTCGTAGCTCCTCTAATTAATGCCACTGCGTGCTTAATCGCATGCATGTCCGCTTAACTGCACCGGCGCAATTAAATAGCAATTAACTTATGTGTGTACTCAATCTGTTTCAAATTATAAGTAATTTCAATGTTCTTGACACACCCTTGATCAACATTGTGTGATCCATAAACCAACCTCTCCGTAAAAACTATAAAAACTTTAATCTGGGTCACACGATGTTGATCAATGGCGTGCTCAGATGCACCCCTCCCACCTCCTGAAATAAGTATAGGGAAAAATGACATACCTTTATTAATTCCAATAATTTATACTGAAATAAAGAAATATAGTTTCCGAACTCTGCAAATGAAATAATACCGGGGTAAATTGCATTCAAGATTTTTTTCTAGTTGGTTTTTAAGTGTCAGTTAGTTGTGTTTTTAAGTGTCTGTTATTAAGGCCTAGTGGGGAGTTTCGTTTCACCGTTTTCAAGTCCCCTCAATGCATAATTCCATTTCATAGTTTCGTATGCATAACATTTAATAATGATGTACTTGATTGGTTAATATCTGATTAGATGAAACCAATTAGCCCCAAATGGCAGTTTTGGCATGTTTCATAGTCTTGAAAAAATGTATATATAGTTTCATCCTGATAATACCCATTTCTCCTCTTTCATCATAAATATTATGCCATATCATCACTTTTGTCTACGTTACACCTCATTCAATGTGTATGAAACTTGTATGAAACTCACGTAAAGACTGGCCTAAGTTGCATGCATCGATAAGTTAAACCCAGTTTAAACTGATAAGAAGAGCTGGGCAATTATATTCCAAATATATTAATAACCAGCGATAATAAATGCACAAGCAGCATAGGTTGATGTTAAATACTTTTCAATAATTCCATCATAGATGCATTTTTGTGATAGTGTGAATGGATAGCTGGATTGCAGGAAGAGAACGACAACAGAGCTTGCAAGAACGGCGTGGCCTGTCTCGTCGACCAGGGGGCGGAGCAGTAGTTCACCCAATTTGCGTAGCGCACAGACACTAACACGGGTTGTTTATGGGCAAAGGCCCAGATCAGAATTCAATTGCATGTCCTAAAACGAGAAAGGAAAAACAAAATTGTAGACGACTGCGTTGTCACAACTGCCACTAGATAGTCTGCGCTACCATGCATTCTTCACAATCTGAAAAAGACAAATAGCTGCTGTTTTTATGTCTCGGTCGATAAGCAATGACTGGACCAACCAACGCTGGTTTATACTATTGTTGAATGATTCTTTTTGCTATTTTAATTTTACCGTAGGGAGAGCTGCTTTTCAAAACGTTTTCCGGTATATATGCGGACACCACTCTCTCTCTCTCTCTCTCTCTCTCTCTCTCTCTCTCTACATCCGTTCCTGAATACACGACGTTATTGAACTAACTAGCGTGTCCTAAATAACATATTTAACAATGGAGAGGGCATACAAATGGATATTTTGTGTCACATGCTCACAATTTATTTAAAAATAAAATTCGTACTATTTAGTACCGGATAAGGAATTAATATTGCTGATATGACCATGATGATGATGATGCCCACTTGCTAATAACTATCATATATATTACTCTAATTAAGCACGAGGTATAGTAGTAGATTGTTGGGGGTGGGGGTAGGTAGGCCTTCTAGAACACCCGACAAATATCACGTCTCGATCACGGGACCACGCATGCACAGGGAGCTATGGTGAAACCGTGCCATGCATTATTCCTTCTTCCCTGTTAGGTCTTGGTAAGCTTTCACGTTAGGTGATGCGCGTATAAACGTTAGTTTTGGGAAATAATAGAATTAACCCGATACAATATACTCTCCCTCATTAGTTATTTTTGTTTGGAGACCTCTTATCCTCAAAACACACGGACAAACATACACACTTAGATTCATGCACACATGTACATACACCATTATCTCTATGAGCAATTATGAGAGACTGAGCCGACACATATCGAGATTGACAAAGTTACCATAGGCGCATCGATATTGACAGTCACGCCGTAGAAAAATAGCACTCGGGTAAGTGTAGGTTTTACCATGAGAAATCTTAATAGCCAAGTTAGACAGCTACTTCCTACATCACATAAAGAATATAAATTAATGGTGGCATGAAAAGACTTCCATATATATATCTACATGCAAAACTAACTGGACTTCCTAAAATGGTAACTAGAAGTTTATTTGGCTTGCAAATCAGATCTAACTGCTTAATTAAACATGTAATTAGTAAAATTATTGCACTTTTTTGTGAGATTTTTCTTTTTCGAACGCAAGAATTGTATTCTTCATGGGACTGGGACGGAGAGAGTAAGTCTACCACAGCTACCGGACTTTTGGGCACCAAGTAATAGAGCGTGAAGCGTGCACCACACATTATCAATTTTAATTCGAGTTGTCGAGCACCCCTCTTTGTCCAGACTCCAGTCCACTGTGCAGAACAGCAAAAGAAGTTATATATTTTCCTCCGTTAATAAGTGTAGTGCCGGAAAGCAAAGTCACTTTAAGTACTCTGCTCACCAATTCAGCAGATTGAGGTGGTTAGCTGCTGATCAGGATGCTTGTTTGATCATCAATCGGTGGCTGGTTCTCTGGACGAACTTGGTGATGGACTGATGGTAGCTTGTCCATGCAACAAGCTACATGCATGCACGCCAGCACGGCGCCACGCATGGATACTCTTATTTTTCGTTCTGCTGACGACCCACCTTTTGGCGGCATTATATTATTACTTCATGTGCCAGTATAGCAAGGTTATCATTTTTTAATTTGGCAAAGTATAATATTAGCAGTTTTTTTATCAAATCAAAATTTAATTTGCGGAGGAATTTTGAGGCAATAAACACAGGCTAGATTTCTGCCCTCTTTAGATAAAATGTACTCGCGTGAAATAATTCAGAAGAGAACAGTATAGTAGAGGCCGGGAGCAGGTGAGTAGATTTATTGGCCAGCCTGCCCTGAATACACGTGCAGCTAGCATGAGTCGAATCGTGCGTACCTACCGGCCACTGATGCAATGCACACACACATATCATAGACGACACAGTATTGTTGCTCTCGATCAGCTGCGTCCGATCCGATCCTACGTGCGCGTGCATGAATTCTGATGCCACAAATATATACACTTCAATGAATAAATTAAAATAAATCTATTTACCAGTACTTATTATCTCTAAAAAAATTACCCGTACTCCAGCCAATTATATTTGTACCACACATACAAGTATGCAAGAATCTTGACTTCAGTATTGCAGAGTAACTGAATGCTTTGGCGGCTGCTTAGTTTGTGTGGCTCCTGCTGGTCTCTGACCCGGTTTGGCGGCTGCCACTAACAGTTGTGTGGCTGCAGGAGGCAGTAGTTCTAGCTAATGATCATGTACTCCGTAGTCATGACTCATGACAGACCCATCATGGTATGTAATTGCATCAATAATTCAGGGTGCATTCCACACGCACGCATGGTTAAGCCACCAGAGTACTACACTGTACTGTATTGTTATCATAAGTGCTCACTACCGGATTCTACTTATTTGCCGGTGCCTCTTCGGCAAAAAAAATGAAAAACACTTGGCAGAGGGGCTGTTTGCCGAGTGCCTGGTGGAATGCACTCAACAGACAAATAGCAGGTTTCTCGTAGTGACTTAGCCCTCTCAGCAACAGGGGCGGAGCGAGGATAGGGGGGCCAAGCTGCTAATGATATACGCGCAGATAAATATATTAAGGGTCACTTGAGAGGACTTACAACGGCTTCGAATTCATCTATTTTACGCAATTCAATGCATTATAGCATGAAGCCGTTTTGAAACCAAACCCAAAAAAAAAATATGAACTTGATGTTGGTGAAAACCAGTTTTTTTTCAACTTTGGCTTCATTTGGTGAAGCCATTTTGGCAGAAAACAAATCAACATATTAGCTAAACTATCAGCTGAGCTCCAATCCAAAGATTGAAAGGTGTGTATGAAAAACTTGATAATAAATAGAAAGGGAGGAGCCGGTTATTCAATCTAAGCACGTAACAAAATAATATTAGTTGATTAGCTTAACTAAATCTTGCTGTCAGCCTCTCTCTCCATCTGATCAATTAAATCATCAATTGCAGATTTCTAGGGCTCAACTTGATTGTCGATGCTGTCTAGGACTCTCTGCAAGAGGAGGTTCAGAGCTAGTAGGAGTGTAGGACGGCAGCAGGACGCGATTAGAGATTGAACGAATTGAATTGATGAGTTGGTCATGGACTTTATGACTCCTGCGTACCCCTCTGGTAACGGTAGATTTGTACTGGGCTGTTGTGAGCTTTGACGGGGGCCATTTATGCTCATCAGATGTTAATAAAAGATATATATATTAGTATTTGGCCAAGTAAAATATTTTTCCCTTGTGGTTTATCGGGGGATTAGGGGGGCCAGCCCCCTGCGCGCCCCCCTTGTCTCCGCCCCTGCTCAGCAATCAGTATATTATCCACCAATATTCGACCTCCATACATGCATGCATGCATGTGGATGTAGACCATATTCAATTTCTAATTAAGATATATATAATTATATATATATATGTCCAACACTTGTCCCCAACAATTAAGCTAGCATCCTCCTCCTTCTTGCTACACCCACTACTCGACTGAGCAAGCAAATGCACACACTAGCTAGTACTTGTTGTGGAACCTAGCTTGAAAGGTTGAACAAGGTAGCAGGCTAGCAGCAGTGTTAGATGGCATGAGTATGATGATGTGTGTTCAAGTATATATATACGCTAGCTAGCTTTTCAATGCAGTTTTGAGAAAGGAACAAGAACAACGACATGTCGACATGCCAACTCCGGCAGCTCCAGTTTGGCAAGCAGCCTCTGCTCTCTTTCCTCTTCTACATATACAAATGACCTTTGAAAATACAAAGAGAAAGGAGAAGGGCAGGTAAAGGGCTACCACGCAACAACCAAACATCTTCATCCCGGTAAACAAATCCTATAAAGTTGCTGAACAATAATATATACTATTCTCTGTGCGGGTGTGTGAATTCCAATGCCATGGAATCTTCTCCTGTATGCGACCGGTACATGACCATATGCTGAGAAAAGTAGTCGAGAGTAGTAAACAAAAAGGGACCCAAGCAACGTACGTACAGAAAAAAAAATTTTGAATGCTGCCTATATATATTGAACTGATGAAGGGTATAGTTAGTTGATCAACCAACGAATTTTAATTCTTCTACTCCTTTCTGCTGGTTTCATGCATGCTTTCCTTGTAACGATATATGTGATTAAGGAAGTGATTAAGACATGCTTGATATAGATAGCTTCTAGAATCTTTGAAAAAAAAGGAGTCATATAGTAGTGATGACACTAAAATGTGATATTGGTTAAAAGTTGGGGGGAAAAGAGAGCACTTTACTAGAGAGACAACACAACGCATGTTTTTGGACATTGCCAAACTCGTTGGCACAAAAGCAGCTCATCCTGTCATCCACGGTCCAGAACTCCAGATATTTAATGTTGTAGTGGGAATGAACTACTACAACCTTTCTGTTCTTTTATTATCACACTAAGGTAAAATTCTTCCTTTGTGTTTTTCATTTGTGGCCATTTCTTTGTTACGTTGCTAAAACTTGTAAGAAAAGGGTGTAAAGTGAACTTATTATTAGAAGAGAAACAAGATAATGAAAGATGATATTGTATCGTTAAATTCCGAAAAAAAGTAGACTTATTAATTCTTTGTTACAGTGCCCTCCTCATTGTGTAGACTTCACACTAGCTGGTAGCATGAACCCAATACAAAATTTATAAAGTGGAGGTACTAAGCAATTAAGGCCCCGTCTGGTTGGAGAAAGGCTGCAAAACTTCAATGTAGCAAATTATTATGGGAAGCATGTCCCAAAAGAAACCAAAATAACATAATAAAAAGAAGGGCTTGGACAGAAGTTTTTTTTTTTGTGGACAATGAAAGGCACAACAGGGAGTAGAAGCACAACACCTCTACCAACCACACTCATCCCTAGGGCTTGGCATCTACTCGGTCTCTTCTCATACCTACCCGGTCAAATGTCTTTGAGTGATCCCGTTCAGTGAGCCTCTCTCTCTCTCTCTCTCTCTCTCTCTCTCTCTCTCTCTCCCATATAAACGCACACTCTCTTCTGTCCTCCGATCCCCTGTGCGTTGCTGGTGTAGCTAGCAAAACCTGTTCTCTTTTTATCTTGATCTAATTAGCTTGAACGAGATCCAGAGAAGCTAGCATATATGGGTAGGTCGCCGTGCTGCGAGAAGGCGCACACGAACAAGGGCGCCTGGACCAAGGACGAGGACCAGCGGCTCGTCGCCTACATCAAGGCCCATGGCGAGGGCTGCTGGAGGTCGCTTCCCAAGGCGGCGGGGCTGCTCCGCTGCGGCAAGAGCTGCCGGCTGCGGTGGATCAACTACCTGCGCCCCGACCTCAAGCGTGGCAACTTCACCGAGGAAGAAGACGACCTCATCATCACGCTCCATCAGATCCTAGGAAACAAGTACGTATCGATGATACTACAAAGTTTCGTTTTCAATTAGATTTCTGTTTGATTATTGTATTATTTATAGATAGATTCTTACTTACTGTGAAACGTACAAACAATATTTGGTTTGAAACAAACAGGTGGTCTCTGATCGCCGGGCGGCTGCCGGGCCGGACGGACAACGAGATCAAGAACTACTGGAACACGCACATCAAGCGCAAACTTCTTGCCCGAGGCATCGACCCCAAGACGCACCGACAGCTCATCAGTAGTGTTCCTACCACGGCCACTGCCACGCCAACAAGCAGCGGCCGTCGCGAGGGCCAACAGGCGGCGGCCTCGCCGGCGAGCAGCGGCGGCGCGGGTCACAGCAGCGACGACGACAGCGCATCCCTCGGCGGCATCGATCTGAATCTGTCCTTAAGCCCTCCCAGCCAACCGTCCTCGCCGGTCGCCGCCGTTGTTGCCAACTAGCAGCTACAGCTAGTCGTCATGCATACAGTAGTAGGCAAGAAGCGGCGTGAATAGACAACTAGCAGCTACAGCCGAGGCACTCTAGACGGAGAGGACAGAGGAGATGTGCCTGTTCTTGAGTCTCTTGGATTCAAGTTCAACAACGGCTGCACAGTGCACTGCTGGGAGCAGCGGTGACTAAGAAGAGAGAGAGAGAAAGAGAGAGAGAGAGAGAGAGAGCAGCGCTGCATGATTTAATCACGAGGAATCTATCATGCCTCCTGTTCTCTTCATTTTTGTAACAAAAATATGATATGTGTTACATCTTCACCAAAATCTATGCTTGTTCTTTCTTCTCTTTTGATACATGCTCTGCTGCCGTGTAGAGGTATACTGTATCTGGCTTAGGCGGTGTGGATGATTGCGTTCCTGGCCTCTTTACATCCATTTTCTCTCTTTTCGGCTAGTCTGACGTTTCTTTTGTCCATATTACATCAATTCGGGACTCTCTTGATGATGCAGCAGCTTCTGGGTTTGGGATACCGGTAATAATGTCCCACGTAGTTGTTAATTAAATGCTCAATAATCTAGCTAGACTTGTGATCGATACGATCGTCTTTCCTCCTCATATACTACAAATCATAGCACACAACAGTCTCTAAAGAGAAACTTTGACTAAAGTTCATTTGAAAACATGTCATCTAAAATGTAAGAAGTCTCTATTTACTATCCCAAATAATCCAGTTTATCCACTTAATCGTTGGAACGAAATTTATGCTAATTTATTACTCCCTCAAACCTTTTAGGTTCATACTCTACGTCCTAATCAGATTAGCCGTTTTCATTCCATCGCATATCAGTTAATTTTAGGCTTGAATTTTATGGAGGTGAGACATGATGCATTATGTTAGAGAAAATAATTCAAATGTGAATATTACTTTTCTTCGAATATGTATATTATTTTTCATGCAACTTTGTGTTTTATGGTTATTATATTATTTCGTGCTTCTAACGTTTCAAAATAATCAATAAAAATCTTAATGCATTTACCTCACACAAAATTTGAACTTACAACGTACATGTTTGTTCTAGATCTCATTACGAAATGGCCCATTTTGAATAGTTATTTGGGAGCAAAATTGAGCACTTAAGGGTCAATCGGACAACATCGTTGTTCAGGAAAAATATACCTTTTTTACATAAAATAAATGAGAAATATATATTGGCATAAATCATTCTTACAACTAATATAAAATGGATCATTATATATTTGATTTTCGTGCATGGTCCCTTCTACCCGTTTATAAGAAGATGTTGGATTTTTTGCCACCTCAGCTATTTCTGGTGGGCTCACCGTCCTACTTCCTCTAATCAGAATATATAAGCCAGTTATAACCAGGGGGAAGCTAGAGTTAATTGACCTTAATGCACAACTTAAGAGACTTGTATGGACTCCCAAGATTATATGGTCCTTTGAGGATAATTAGTATTAAAAAAATATTTACCCGGCCTGGTGCCAGTGTATTAGGCAAATTGAATGGGCTCCCAAGATTATATGATCATTTGAGGATAAATTAATGTTCAAAAATATTTACCCTGGTGCCAATGCATTAGGAAAATTGAATGTGGCGTCGTCCTGGTTAAAACATCAAGATAGTGTCCAATATGTCCTGTTAACTAGAAATATATATTATTTTTCAACAGAAAAATAATGGGAAACCTGAACCCCACCCAAAGTTACGTTGCCCATGGGATGGGAGTGGATAAATGCACGGGGTCTAGCATCAAATAAAGCTGAATCTGTCAGGAAGAATAATCTGAAACTATTGTAGGACTTTGTATTGTAACAATGTAGATTTGGTGTCATAATTTCATATATATTATACATACTCTTTTCTAGTCATTATATGAGTGTTTGATCAGTAAACAGAAATTTGATGGCGATTGCAATGGTTGCCTTCCATTTGGCGGTGGTAGTTGGTGTTTGGTAGCACAATGACACCAGTCAGGCGCCTATGAACAACCGCTCGATAGCTAGCTCCTTTGCATGAGCAGCTGCAGCAACATTCCTTTTTCTTGAGTAAAAAACCTCTACTTAGGTTGGGCAAAACATTTGCTCATTCTTGAACGTGCTAGATGTGTGTGTGGGCCTTCACCTTCTAGAAGCCAAGCTGAGCCCACCCTGCGACTTCCCTACCAATGGTAAAATGGATTAATGGACTCATTTTACTTCAAAAAAGAAAATGGACTCACGATCTGTCATTATCTGACAGATACAACATATGCTAATGGATGCAGTCAAAATCGCCTAAAGGTTTTTTTTTTTCAAGAATATATTATCTCCTGTGCTTAGAGGGAGGCATGGAACTGATACAATAATGGGCTAGCGATCGACAAAGCTTAGTAATTTGTTTCACTGACAGCATCATGGCTATACAAACTATATGTAAAGCTTGAATGAGTGATGTATACAACTATATATAAAGCTTAACTTTGACTCTATGGTCCCACCCCCAAATCCTTGCAATTGGCTCAGCCTTTAGCTGATAGAACAAAAGATACTTGTTGACTGATCTGATAAAAGCTCCATCAAGGTTTGCTGGATTATTTCCCAAGGAGTTATATTTCAAAGGATCTGAGTAGCATACAACTCTAATTGTGATGTGAGTACGTGACTTGGTAAACTTTATCAAGACATATATAGATTGATAAAGGCTAAGCTGGGATTACATGTACAACGAACCTCTCGTGTTCTTCAGATTTGAGATCATGGGCAGTATGTTTCGTAGATCAACTGTACAATAAAAAGATGAAGCCATGTTACATCAAAGATGGAGGATGCACTAAGCCGGCCACTAACTCTTCTAGAAGCTCGGTAGCTAGCTAGGGTTGGTTTGATGAGGTACGTTCAAGAAAAGCCCAGCAGATCTTTGTCATGGCTTACAAGTGCACCTAACTGAAAAATGTAGTGCACCTATTGAACCGATATTTTAACCAATTAACCACCAAGCCACTTTCATCACAATGTGCTTGACTGCTTGAGCATGGATCTGTTGATCTTTTATCACTGCACCGTACCAACCCAGATATTGGATTTGACCAGATCTATGAACAGCGGCGTCATGTTTAGGTTGCATTCAGGGTACTAGTCAAACCACAGGGAATATGTTAGAGGATGGTAAAATTCTTCGCACCTCCGTTTATTCGTACTTGAAGCAAATGGTACGTCTATAGTACGCGCTATATGACCTTCCAATCTCCCATTGATTATGATACTCAAAACTTATCCTAATTAACGATGTTGCAATATGCCTTCTCATTTGAAATAGAGGGAGCATGTCCCTTGGGAAGAGCACAATAGAAAAATGATATCAAGGGTTAATGCTAAATGTTCATGTGTGTTCTTTAATTCGCCCACGCGGGTTAGTGCTAAATTTTCTTGTATATGCATGTTTGGAATTTCCCAGCTGGATCTCAGTTTTTTTTTGGATTAAGAAAATTTTATTAATTTTAAGATCGTTACATCAAGATGATATAAAAATCTTGAAATACTCCCGACCTTTGTGTAACCAGGAACATAGTCTAATTTTAAAAATATAGGGTAAAGTCTATTTTTCAACCTTGAACTGTTACAAAAGTCTGATTTTCAACTCACAACTACAAAACCGGACACTATAAAGAGCATCCAACTATAACATTCTGGTTTGATTTCCCATGCTAGGAGCTAATTAATCCAGGAACAAATGAGATAAGAGAAAAATTTCAAGAAGTCTGCATTATAATTTGTGGTTAATTAGTTATTTAGGGCTAGGTTAGAATTTCCTTTTTACTTTTTCACAGACATCGATCGAGAGGATGCTGCAGAGGCATCTGGGGTTGAAGTAATTGACAAAAAGAGCGTCGCGCCAGACAAAGAGAAAAGCTAGTAAGGTCAGTACTCAGTATGCATCAAAAGTAAGGAAAGACCAAAGCGGCATAGATTTTAGCAAAGAACATACAGAAAGATGAGCTAGCAGAGATGCTTATAACTACAAAGATTCATGGAACAGGGAGCAGATCGATTTTTTTATGAACGAACTTACTGAAGTGGAGCAATCTTGTAGCGAAGGGGAAAAAACCACGAAACAAATGCAAAGAAACGTCCTGCACGACCTGAAAAAAATACTAAATTAGCATATACGCCATTTGTCCGTTGACCTTTGAATAATTGATGTAGAAAATACGTCCAACTTTCCATGCATGCATAGAAAATAAGAAATAGACATGTTTCTTAATTATCTGCAGTGGTGTTCAGGATTATATTATTACTTTCTTAATATGTATATGTAGGAGTATTATCATTTGAAATGATCGATATAATCCATCACTACCAGAGAATAATCTGCCATCAAATCATTCTAAAATGTTCCGCAAATGATCTTCTTCTTAATGGATACATCATGATGATGGCCCAAATGGTAACTACACACACGACAAGTTTGCTCATAGGGCAGGCACAACAAATGAGATGAGTGTTAGTTGGATTAGTCATATGTGTATATATAAGAACTCTGAAGAGTAATTTGTCTATGTATACGCAAGAAATTACATCTTCAATTAATTTTGTTTCACAATTAGAGTAATTATGTACTCGCTCCGTTTTATTAAAAAAAGTCAATATAAAAATTAATAACAAGACGCGCACGATTATTAGAGGATCCAGCATGCCATTCAGGAGTGGTAGGTAACGGCGCCTAGTGCCGGACGAGATGCATTTGAAGCCGATCGATGGCCACACCTACTGCTTTGGTAGGTGCACTCATACATCGGCTGCTTGTAGGCGCAAGCTCCAGTGTCCAAACAAACCTGTCGATAGACGTCACAATAAGCCAATAGGTCCACCGTTCATAGCGAGGCGTATGTGGTGACTTCATCGATCCCCGGCTCGGTCTCTTGGAATTGGAGAGGTGCTCTTATGTGTAGGGTATATGTGTGTAATCTTAGGGGTAAGTACGTATGCGAACGTGTACATCTATGATAAAAACAAGTTAAATACACCAGCGGCCCTTGAACTTGTCTCAACGTGCCACTTAAGGTCCACGAACTCACAAAATCGAAATCTAGTACACTAAACTTGTTAAGTTGTGCCACTTAGGTCCATGCTCAAGTGTATATGCAAAACGACCCTTCAATTTTATCATCTTCGTCTCTTTCACCCCTCTCTCAATCCGTTGGCCCTGCACCATGCTGCGGACGGCGATGGCCACTCCAGCTCCGGCGTACGCAGCCGCCCACGATGAGCCGGCGCTGGGCGCTGCTCATCGTCGACAGGACCGCATCGCCGACAACGTCACGGCCTCATCGGACCTGCTGCTTTCATCTGTGTTCCCCGTGGCCGCTGCCGTGCGCCGCGCGGAGAAGTGGTGCGTGACTGGAGGAGCTGCGCCGTGAACAGCGCCTTGAAGGCAGCCGGAGCGCCTTGAAGGCACAACTTAGCACCGTGCTAGGATGCCAGCGCCGGGCCGAGACCCTACCATCGCAACTGCTTCGCTCTGTGCAGCTACGAAAGGGTTGAGCCGGTGAGGACAGCGAACGAGCCGCGAACGAGCTCGTACATGATGTATAGAGATGCACAACGGAAGTCCAAGGGTAGCGCTGGTGACCCTTCTTCTCTTTCCCCCTCAAATACGGAGGATGTGAAGCTAGAAGATTACAAATTTGGAGGTTTTTTTTATATATTCATGCCATGTGGCGCGCGTCGAAGGGTATGGACCTAAGTGGCACAACTTAACAAGTTCAGGGTGCCAGATTTCAATGTTGCGAGTTCGTGGACCTAAGTAGTACATCGAGACAGTTCAAGGGCCATCGGTGTATTTTACTAAAAAAACTAATAGTCAAAACACGCAAATCACATTATAAAAAGTGAAACTTAGTAACAACAATATAGATTGGAACATAATGTGGCATAAGTTGGTTGTGGATGGCGAAGTAAATAAGGCATTCGATCTCGTTGACATGTTTATTCAATTGGGGGCTATATGTTGTGGCAATCGTCTATAAATAATCGACAAACCGCATGACTGAAATGCGAGTTATTCTTGCTCTGATTTGGCTCCGGCTGGTCACTATTTTGATGCTATATATCGCCACCAAAGTCCTGCACTCTTGGACCATGCATGTCATGTGATCGATATTACCGTCCATCTGCATCATCGTAGCTGAGGGATCTATAGCAATCTAGGACATGTATGGTTCTGCGGCGCATTCCTTCTGGTTGCAGGCTTGCAACTTCATGCGAATGCGGTTGAACACATCGTTTTTGCATTAAAAATTATGTTTGCACGCAACTACTAGCTAGTCCATTCTTTTTATCGTTCTGGTCCGGCATCCCTCCGGTGCTGATGTGCTTGTTCCCACCCGTCATGGCCAACCTAGAATTCAGAAACATGAGCTACTGGACGCACCTGCCTATTTTTATCTGAATGGCAACTTGTGTCGCTGCGTACTACACATTATATTCGTCAGGACTATGCCATCCACATCAGCGGATCACCAAACGTTTCAGAGAAACGCGACCGCACACCACCTTGCACGAATATATATTTACATGCCATTACTGAGATCTGAAATATATATACATACATATATACAATACCGAGGAATGCATCAACAAGAAGGCCGGCCGGTGTGTTGTGTGTATGATAAGTGGCAAGTGCCATGGCCGCCGCAGGCGCTCCTCCTTCTCCTGTCCGCCATGGCGGCGGCGGCGAGCAGGAGACGCACATCAAGGTGGTGTACTGGCACGATCGACGTGCGTGGTGATCTGAGCCGGACTCGACGATGGTGACGGCAGCTCCGGCGCCATCATGGGCCGCAACGAAGGTATGCGCAGGGGCCGGCCAGGACGCACGCCTTCAACCTCACCACCGTCGAGTATAGCCGCTTAATAAAATCAGTCACTGATGATGATCGATATATTATATGTTACTATAATTAATAACAATGGCTATACTACGCACTCTTAGTGATGTGTCCTGCATTTCCTGCGATCATATTTTCTCAAGTATTCTTTCAGTTGTTTGTGACAAAAAAAAGAGAAAACACTTGCTCTCCTGAGAAAGTGCTCTCTGTGGGCCTTCACCTTCTAGAAATTCTAGCCCTACATACTGAGACTCATATATACCTGTCCCTGTCTGACTACTACATCAGATTCTATGGATCCAGTAATTCGCCTAGTGCCTATAATTCGCTATCTCTGGTGCTTAGGTCAAAAAGATGTGAAATAATGAGCGGGCCACTTTCATTCTTAGAGAAAACCTCCATCTCTTTCACTGAAAGTATATATATGAGCACCACATTCTAAATTGCAGTGGAATAATAGCAGAGTAATCCCACACACCCAAATCATTGCTTCAATGAGTGATTAGTGATCTCTATACATAAAGCTAGATTTTGACTCAGTGGTCCACACACCAAAATTCATGGCTACTCTCGGTCGTTATTAGCTGATCATCAAACCTCAAAACGACCAAGTTTTCTGATGAGGATCCATCGGCACGCCGCGTTATTTCTCTAGGAGAGCTCAAAGGATCTGAGTAGGAGATCGAGCTAATTGTGAGGCTCCTACCTTATTTTTTATGCTGACTTGATATCATGGGCACGGTTTTTAATTGATCAACTTCACAATAAAGAGACGGAAGAAGAAACTCACTTCATGTCACATCATAGATGGAGGGTGCACTAAGCCGCCACTAAGGCTATTCACAACCCTCCAACTAGGATGGTTTCCATAGCATTAATTAACCTACCACATAGGATACTTTGCTTGTGTGTCACTCTAATAAATAAGAGAGAGAATGAGAAAAGGAAGAAACTGGGTCTTGCATGAGACCCAGTGTCTACACGAGAACCTATGCAATAGACACTACCAAGTTATGCATTGGGAGAGGATGGTGTCTTAATATTAAATGAGAAATAATTATGATTGGTGAAAAGAATAGAGAATGGGTTTATTAGGGTCCCACACCAAGAAACTATGGGTTGTAGAGGATAGTTTCTATGGTGGTGTCTTGATGATATGGTAACATAGACACCACTCATAGACATTATGGGTTGGGAATGGCCTAACCCTTCTAGAAGCTGGCCGGCCGTGTAGCTACCTATGGTTGGTTGATAAGGTACGTGCACAAGAAAAGCTCAGGCAGATCTTTGTCATGGCATCACAACTCCACCTAACTGAAAAAGGAGTGTAGCTACGATATTTTAACCAATTATCCACCATTCGGCCAAAGGCAGATCTTAGTCATGCAAACACAGTTTAATTTTCGCACATGATATGATAAAGGATAAAATGGAAGAGGTTCTATATATTGGTCTATGTCATTGCATCACAGATGATATTGAAGTTGCCATATATATCACTCATTATATATAACATCGATCATTGTCAAAGGGAAGTATGGAATATACTTAATTAAATGGTAAAATTTGCTGCATCAATTCATTATTTTGTATCTTTCTTGAAGCAATGGCAACGTCTATGGTAGTATATGTGACATCCCCTCGATCGTGATACCTTTTTTTTTCTTTGCGAATCCTCGATCGTGATACCTAAAATGAAGAATTAACAGTGTCAACAATACTAGTCCCTAGTAGATATTGTGAAGCTCCTGCCAGGTGCATATGTACATGTTGTGCAATTTGGAACAATATTAATTATGTCTTGTGAAGCTACTGGCACTGGGAAAACTTCGTTTAAGTATTGCAGTATGAATATAACAGATGAAAAATTAGGAGCCTGGACAGACAGAACAGTCGAGCAAGGCTTCTTGTTCCAGCGGAGCCATGCTTTGACACATAACATACAGCAGTACTATAACTTTGCAATTGCCCAATTATTATCTCATGGCTAGCTGATGAGCCATGCTTTGACAGATAGCATACAGCAGTACTATAACATACATATTATTTGAGAGAGCTAAAGTCAGTACCTTGATTTTTTTATATGGATTTCCCATGTTCCACATATACCATCATGTGTCAGCTTGAAAAATGTGCAACTTAAATAAAATTTGGCTCAAACTTTTATAATGAATTCTGATAATTTTTTACTTTCCCTCTCACTACAAAAAAAAAATGGAGAAGTACTCAAATTCATAAGGACAGTGTAAAAAAACTTCACATGCACATATATATATATATATATGTATATATATATGTATGTATATATATATATGTATATATATATATGTATATATATGTATATATATATATATATGTATATATATATATATGTATATATATATATGTATCCTACATATCCAATTAGATTTTAGTTTCCTTTGCAAAGATCTGCAATCGTTTGCAGTTTTACATGAAATATGTTTTTTAGTACATACAGTGGTTCCATCTAGCCATGCATGTATTAAGAGAAATTATCTATATCTTCTTTTCTTTATTTTCTTAGAAATAAATCCAAAATATACCACAAATGATTAAGGTCCGTGGAAATCTGGGCAGGAACGACTATAAATATTTCATCTAGTCACAAATAAATGACATCTTGGGGTTGTTTAAGGCACCTATTTTAAATTAGATTAGAATGTAGTTTACTGTGTTGTGTTTTGAAATTTGATATGAGTGGATTTGTACTAAATAGTTGTTTCACAATAGTACATATTTGCTCTGAGTTACAAATACACTATAAAAAATAGTGGTCAAAATTACATTTTTTTAGAGACCAAATCAATATGCAAAACATCACTTATTTGTTTCTGGAGGGATTTGTTAATAATCATACATGTCTCAAGTGGTAATACTGGATTTTACATGTTATAAAGTGACCCGTTTATATGTCATTGACTACACTTTTTTGCATGGATTTTCCAAAAGGTGTATTGGAATGCAAAATACATAGAAATTCATAATCAGAATGTCTAGCTGAATGTCATTTGGAAATTGTTCTGTATAATGTAAAATCTTAGCGAGGACAACAAGAATTTCTCTCTCAACATTGAGTGATTAAAATAATAATTTAATGACTTCGTGTGAATTATGTTCATTTTTAAAAAACTATAAAAATCATCAGCCATGGTATGTTCGTGTAGGGTAACTACGATCCGAATTAAACCCCCAAACCAAAAACATTTTTGTAGGAATGTTCTGTCTTTCTAATAGTCTAAAATCAAACAGAAGACAAGGTTTCAAGGACTAGAATGCTTACCCGTGACGACCATGCATATTTTTTCTGACCTATGTATGCCTTTCCTTGCCTACTTCGTACTTGCTTTCCGTTTTAGCAGTACATGATGTGTACTACCTTCACTCTCATCATGTTTTCCCCCTTCAAGAATAAATTATTTCCTCGCTTTTTAGGGGTTATGTTAGTCACTTTGTACCACCGATAAATTTTTAGTGCAAGTTAGCATCTACAACACATTTATGAACTCAATGTATCACTTCTCATCTAGAAGAGAACCTTCTTTCGCTTGTCCTAGCATTTGATGCTGTGGTAGGTAAGCGAGCAAATATGTATGGACACTATTCAATTGCACGTGTCCTTGCAAAAAGAAAAGGCTCAAAATTAACACCAAATATGTATTTTACGTGGGATTTGATCAGAATTTGTGCGTTGCTTATTTCCAAACACCGAGCCAGCTGAGAAAGAGCGTGGAGTCATCAGCCAAAAAGAAAGAAAAGGCCAGCAAGGCGACATATAGATAGCACTAGACAAGCAGGACATCTTTGCATCAAAAGGTAGGAAAAGATCAAATAAAAGTCTCAGCCTCCCAAATTTTGGCTCATTGGATCTCAAATCAGCTCCCGAGGAAAAATTTGAGTCATTCATTTTTTAATCCATTGGTCCAAAATCTGTATGCTAGCTCCCTCTGAAACACACACGTGTGTTGGTTAGCTTTTTCCCAAATAAGTAGCATGGATTTTAGTGAAGGACAAGCATAACGATGAACCAGCAAAGATGCTATAACTACAAAAGTTTAAGGAACACAGTAAGCAGATCATCTACTTTCCTCACGATCATCAAATGACGATATAGTTCTGCCCCGGCCCGGCCCCAAACAAGTACGGGTAACCTCTTATTTTAGTACTTCATTGGATGCATCGCCTACGGTCGTGCTGCTTGTCCCTTTGTGTTTCTTCTTGCATCTTCGTCGTCAGGCAGTGGCGACGGCGAAGGTGGTTCTCTCGGCGGCGGGCTTATGGACAGGTTTAAGTCGATGCCACCAGGGTGCGGCGTGGGCGCGCTGTCATCGTCATCACTGTGGTGGCAGGGGCCACTGGTCTCCGGCGAGCAGCTGGGCCCTAGGTCGTCGTCGTCGTCGTCCTGGCGATGGCTGCAGCTTGGTGCGGCTGCGGCGGTGGCGGCAACGATCGGGCGGTGCGTCTTCGGGTCGATGCCTCGGGAAAGGAGCTTGCGCTTGATGTGCGTGTTCCAGTAGTTCTTGATCTCATTGTCAGTCCGGCCCGGCAGCCGCCCGGCGATCTGAGACCACCTGTTTGAAATCAATTGTTTGTTTCACTGACAGTATAAGAATATCTAAGAGTCCAATCAAACATAAAAGCTAAAACTTCACAGTAGACTAGTAGAGTTAGTTAGAGTACGTACTTGTTTCCTAGGATCTTATGGAGCGTGATGATGAGGTCGTCTTCTTCCTCGGTGAAGTTGCCGCGCTTGAGATCAGGGCGCAGGTAGTTGATCCACCGCAGCCGGCAGCTCTTGCCGCAGCGGAGCAGCCCCGCCGCCTTGGGAAGCGACCTCCAGCAGCCCTCGCCGTGGGCCTTGATGTAGGCGACGAGCCGCTGGTCCTCCTCCTTGGTCCAGGCGCCCTTGTTCGTGTGCGCCTTCTCGCAGCACGGCGACCTACCCATGCCTGATCCTTCTCGCTCGCTTGATCGCAGTAAGTGATGAGTGATATGATAGACCTGGATGGATGTGTCTCTCCTGATGGTGAGTGTGTTGTAAACTTTATATGTGGAGGAGATATAGAAAGAGAGAATTTGACCGAGTAGGTATGGTATTCGCAGCCAGGATTGAGGAGTGAGGATGTAGTATTCGGTGGGTAGGTGATGTGCTAGCTTTTGCAATTCTGCTCAGGTTCCTATATAGTACATTTTTTTTTCTTTTTTGAGCTGACCTAGATGTTTGTTTAATTTGGTGGTAGGTATCCATTGTTGTTAATCTAACGTCACACATGCAATGTTAGTTTTGGGCGACGTTAACATCAACTTTCAAAGCTACAGTAGTGTTAGTATATACACACATAAAAACATCTACGTATTTGTTCATAAATTTATACCGTAAAAGAATTGGTGTTGAACGAATTCTTTTTCTTTAATTCCACTGCCTTGTTTGTAGCAATACATGGGTATTTTTTCTCGATCACTGCATGGCTTGAAATTTCTTCGAAGCCTAATAGCTACCAATGAAATTCCTATACAATTCTCGCGTTCTAACTGCCGCCCTACAAACACCTTAATGATGTACTGATCATTATATTAATATAAAATGCCCTCTTTTCCTTTCCTCACTTGAACAACAATTTTTTTGTTCATTATTAATTTACTACATTGTTATATTTTCCATTGTTTTTCTTAAGATCTTCTCATTCAGTGGTTTTCATAAAAAAATAAAAAAACCATTAATGTGAGTGACAATATACCTTTGCCCTATTGTTTTCGCTAAGAATTATTTCTCACTGAAAGTAATTGAAGATACACTTTACATATCAGTTTTACTAATATCATTGTCATTTATTTAATAGCCAAAGTTTTTGAAGTTTGACTACAGGCATGTCTATAAAGAACACCTGGATTAGAGGAAGTATAAGCCAATGGCATAGAAGGAATTTACACTATAGTAAAACCCGAAGCATGTACACCTTATTTCTAAGAAGGAATTAAAGAAACGACTCGTGGAGCTCTAGTATAACCTCCTGCCCTGCACCTTTCAGTTTTAAAAATCAAACGACGGCTTTTTTTCGGCATATGGTCTTGTGGCTATCACAGCAGGTATCGTTGGAATTTTCACTCCACGGATCTGTTTAGTTATCAACATTTTAATATTAGTTGACATAGGCTTTAGTTGGTTGCCCATACCTTTCCTCTTGCCCTAGCCTATTCAATTTCTCTTTTGGGACAAAATTTACAAATTGGAGCAGTCTTTGTGGGGACCGAAAGCACGAAACAAGTATAATGCAAGCAAATCCTTCCAACTTTCCATGGATGGATTAAAAAATGCCCATTGCTGCTGTTTTTCTGATGCACCGGCTGCTGTTACATTATATATTATGCTTCCATTAATCAATTAACTCTAATTAGGAGTATAATAACTAAGGGTGTGCCCCAGCCCAATTGTCCATACATGTACTACTCCTTGTTTCAACCAGGATGGGTGCCTGCTGATATCTTTCCAGTTTCAACAACTTTGTGCTTCGATTCTGCAATAGATTAACGAACTAATAAGCATGGTTGGTAGTGTTCATCTCGAAGCTGACTGCCACCTACCATTTCCCCGTCGTCTGAATATAATCCATGCAGGCGCCCCAAAAATATTAAGAGTTATTACACTCACACCTAATAGGTGTCACCTATAGATCGATCTTCAATATAATCTACCATGACGCACATACGTACGTTCCCATGCCATACAATTGTTCTCACCACCATATAATAACGGCCCACTAGCAGGTTGCAGGACCCTAGAGACCAATTCTCTCTATGATATGTCTGGGCGATGCCTTCGTTCCTTCGAAATTCAAGCGAGGGCGCCACCACGCAGCAGAAGGATTCGAATCCGGGTTGCCTACTTTAGAGCAACGATGGTCCCATGATTCCCTCCCCTCCCCAATGCTGCAGTGCTTCTCAATCTTGTAGCGCAGCGATTTGTGGAGATACCACACACACATAAGGCCATCGCCAACCCAAGGCATCACCTAGTAGTATCTATACATCTATGTCAACTAGACACTAACATAGAAACCACCTTCCTAATGCATAGTTTCCTGAAAATAAATTACCACAAATCCTATATCTTCTCTCTCCTTTACTCTCCATATCATCTTGCTTTCTTTCTTGGTTCTTGTGTAGACATAGTTTCTCATGTAAGACATCATGTCCTTTTCTTCCCTCCTTAATTGTTTTACCACTCATTAAATTGCTTATGTGGCAGAATATTTAATGCTATGGAAATCAGATGGGTTGGGGATGGCCACGGATGGCCATGTTATTGGAGTCAAGTCACGGAAAATTCAGCTTAAGATATACTCCTAGCAACAAGAATAAATGGTAAAAATCAAACATCAATTATTGGGACAGCATGCGGTTGATGCTTTTCAGACGTTAGTGATGTTTATTTACAACACACAGTCAATGCATGGGGCGTCATGAATACCAACCGAAAAAACAGAGAAACACCAAAAGTCGTGGTCAGCGCCAACTTTTTAGGCACTACCTTCTTCTCTCTTTTTTTTTTTGAGAGCACGCAGTGACTAGGAATATGAATGTTTGCATGCAATGGAATCTCTTGCGTGCGCAGGACCTTTGAGATAAATTTCAGAATGCGATTATATATCTATCTTGCTTCTGTGTGCCTTGATCACGTACGTAACCTTTCTTTTGCTAATTATGGTGATCATGTAAACAAGGAGAGTATGTAGAGCAACTGGAAAGTTTGACTCACCGATCGTCTGTGTTTCTAGACACAGCTAGTGCCGTCTGTTTGCATATACTCCTCCGTCCAGAAAAAATGCAATTCGTGATTTAGAATGAGTCCACCTTTCAATTCGTAGATTTCACTAAACTTATATGAAATACTGTTGAATTTTCTAACCCTAAATAGTACAAAAATACATCTCCACAGTCACATTAGTCTCAATGACTATGTTGCAAAAATCATGAACAATGACCTAAAGGTCATTTTCTTTACATATATGCATGAAAATATATTTCATGATAAATCTAATCATAATTACTCGTATCAATTTCTTGTATATATTTGGTCAAAGTTGAGATTTATTGACTTCTTAAAATACAAGAATTGTATTTTTTTAGGAACAAAAGAAGTATACCTGTACACAGCTAACCGAAACATACTGCTACTAATTAGAAGCTAGCATCCCTTTCCTTGACATACGGCACACGCTTGTTTGCGTTTCTGGGGTTTCTAGAACGGGTTACCTACCAAGCTACCCCGATGGCCCATGCTATGATTTAGTGAGGTAGCCAATGGATAGCGCACCCAACTGGTTAATCGTGCTATATGAGCATCTGGGTACTAGCCCAACGTTCCATATGCACATACAGTGCACAAGAGACATTTGCAGTACTTGAACGTGTCACCAAACATTTTCAATTCATATATGTGTTGTGATATTGGATATGCCATGATAAACATATACTAGAAAAGATGTTAACCTGATAGACTCATCATTATTAATCGATACTAGCACAAAGCAACATATGTCTTTTGTGATTGGGTTCCCAAGCTGTGAGAATAATTATTGTTCACACTGCTAAAAGAATATGTATTAATTTTACTTCTAATACACCTATGTGTAGTTCTTACCATAGTTTCAGAAAAATATGCATTCTATCATAGAGCACACAAGTTCACGCATGAAAGGACGATATGTAGGGTATTATTTTGTTTATTTGTGAAAAAAGTATACAAAAGTAGTTTCTTCCAAAGGTTTTAATATTATTTATATTCCATCCATTTTTTAAAATATAGGGTGTTTATGACATGCTAGTTAATTTAAAAATAAATGAAGTAGCTCGGTCTAGATGTCATATTTAAAAATAGATAGTATAGTAGAATCTCCCCGTTCACACATTACATCCTCCTCAACACCCAAGAAAAGACATAAATCAAATGTTTGCATGTGTCAGGCTAGTTAAACTGGCAGCGAGATAATATTTACTATAAGGTGATGCTCATACCATTCTAAGTTGTTTAGGCATCTCGTATCCGACATTCAATTTTACGTATTCTTCTTACTTTCTTGTTACGGTGCGGTTGACTGGTTGAGTAGCTACTGGAAACAAATCTAAGATGTTTGACTCAATTTTTAGTGATATATGTACGCCATTGGATTAATATGCTTGATCCTATTTATTTTACTGTAGTAGGCATCTCTGTGTTCACATCTCCACATCACCTGATTGATTACAGTTCCAAATGTTGCGCATGCGCGCATGCACTGGTAAGCCAAGACTAAATCGGAGAGGTGATGTCAACTCCAATAATAGTCGACATGCATCCAATTAGATCTATGGCCCTCCCACCTACTCTTTCAGTGTGTTTTTGTAAGGCATGTTTATCTTGGTCCAGATTGTTCCAGTTGATGACACGACCAACAATTATTAGTCAAATAATGGAGTAAGTCACAAAGCACGCCCAGATTATAATTTCATAACTATGATCAAACAGCAATTATGAATGGTGTGAATATACACATTATGAACTGATCGAATGGAGGAAGTAGTTCACATCATTACCAAGCCTTTTAAAGAAGTCCTTAATTACTTTGATGTTTCTATGGAGGGAAGCAAACAAACGGACATCGAGCAGACCTTGAGCGGGGGAACTTCTAAGAGCAACTAAAATTTGAAAGCTTAAACACGGTGGATGTTTGTTTGGTTGCCTTAGCATCACCCATTTTTTTGAAAAAAAAATAGCATCAAAATACTCTGAACTACTGTTTAAACTTGCTTTCCGAAAACATGAAAGCATACATGATGTTCAGCTTCGGCTGTTTTGGCTTGGGCTGGCTGCTGCAGCATTTTTTTTAGGCAGTCTGCAGCTGTTCATCAGTCTGCTTCTTGCATTGCATGACCCATTATTCAATCAAAGAAAAAAGTGGAAAAACTGCGGCTGATACAGCTATAATGTCAGCTAAACATCTTGATACTCGATGGATCTTATTTTGATGATTATACTAAGCAACACATGGTGTTCAAATATAATAAAATGCATACTTCAAGTTTGAGAAAAGACCCATATCGCAGTTAAGGTTTAGATTAATTAATCACACATCTCCTGCAATAAAATTGTACATGTCATAAATAAGGGTGGTCAGCTTGTTTCTCCCACCTCATATTTAAGGTCATTTTCAATGTAAGGTTTTGTTGCTTGGTTTCGAAAACTGCAACGTGATCTAAGATATACTTGACTTGGTTAATTAAATTAGATCTCACAATACAAAAATTAATCGTGTCGTTTCATAAAATATCATATCATTTAAAAATTGAATGACAATTTTTTTTGTGGGGGTGTTGAATGACAAATGGTACAACTAGAACGTGTGTAAATCCAGATTTTGGTGAAGATGGATAGAAATTCGACAAAGCTACTGCGTCTCGCATTTAGTAGGCCCAAGTTCGTGCGAATCGGGCCTGAGTAGGCCCATCTATTAGCCTAGGCCTACGAAAACATTTCGCAAATCCACCCATCTGCTTTCTGCTTACTGTAACTCCCACCCTCGCGTCGCCACCACGGCGACATCTCCGACGAACCTCGTCGCTGCCTCCGCCTCCCTGTCGAAGCGCCACCACGATTCCGCTTCCATAGCAGCCACGGGGAACGCGCTGGCTTCGCGGGCTAGCGCCGGCGGCGGCGGCGGCGGCGGCGGCCTCCGTGCCAAGGTGAGGGCTGCCGCCAGCCTCTCCCGCCGTTCGCCGCCGCAGCGGGAACCCGGGTCCTCCTCCCGGGCCACGGCTCCAGGGGCCGCGTTCGACCCATTCGACGTCGACGCCGATCCGCCGCGACGACTGGAGCTAACGCCTGAGCAGGTCGGGCGTTGCAGCGATGCGCTCGCGCACTTCGAGGAGAAGAAGACGAGGCTGGATGTGTTGTCAGAAGAGTTTAGAAGCCTCTCGGTATGGATGATTACTTGTTCTATTCTGGTTGGTTCTATTGTTGTTCTGAAATTTGTGCCGACTTGTCGCTCTCCAATGATCCAGCGGTCGGACTAGTAGGGTTGGTTTGCTTAGTACCTACAGTCGTTTCATCCGTAATCAGACAACTAATCGGCAATTGAATGCTAACCTCTTGATTATTATAGTGTATTCCGTCTGTGTTGACTCCCTTGTATTGACATTACGTAGTATACGTTATAGAATAATTAATCCTACTCTTATTGTTTGTTCAATTATGGTTGCTTTTAGCTGCATGATTCAGGCATTTGTTTTCTCAGTGATGCATTGCTTTGGAGCCAAGCACTAGAGCTGGATTGCTTGGAAGTATTGGTTCTCTGATGCAATGTTATGGGAGTTAGAATAAGTAAATTGCTGTAGCTAAACTATAATACAAAAACACTTTCAGAATGAGTAGTTTGCATGTCATTCATTCATGGAGAATCACTAATACCAGGCTTGAGCTTGAACTGCAAAAGTTCATATACATTTATTCATCTTTTCTTTTTGCTGGAATTGATTTTTATTTCATTCTATAAATAAACTTTCATCATTAATCTTATTGCTGGGGATAAGCTTGAAACAAACACTTGGTTAACGCTGTAATAAAGTCAATTTACCATACCCCAGCTTCATGATCTTCTGTACAGGGTGTTCTTCGTTTTCCAATTAATAGAGCTTGGTTTTGGTGATTTTGTATTAATAGTGGTTTTATTGATGGAGTCTGTGATTGCTCCTCTAAACATAAAAAATGTCCTACATAATTGCAATTCGTTTCCACCTAATGATTGTTTTTCTATTCATTTTAAGTGGCCATCATGTGTTAAATAAATTGTACAATGTTCAGTTCAATGCTTTTTAGCTAAATACATAATCTTTTATTCATGATGAAATTAATACTTTCCATGTATTTCATAATCTATGGTCATTTTTTCAGGACATGAGAGTTATGAAAAGGATTAGTGTGGCTCATTATCCTGTTAATAGGGAAAAGAACCGCTATATCGATATCTTACCATGTGAGGTTCTCAACCTATGCTTGTACATGTGATTATTATTGGTGTGCACCTAGTAAGATCCCTTGGATTTTAGGCGTTAGGAAATTTGATTCCTTGTTTGTCGCTAGTTGATGATACCAGGGTATGGTTGAAACCCTCAACAACCAGTCAGACTTCAAATGGTGATTATATCAATGCAAGCTTCATAACGGTAAAGTTCGTGTATCCATTTTTTTTCTATGCACCTGCTTCCTGAATCTTGTGTCAGATAATACAAAAACTATGTTGTGTATGAAACCTGCAGGCTACTGAGGACAACAGTGTTTCAACATTTATTTCTACCCAAGGTCCCCTAGTGAACACATTTGAGGATTTTTGGGAAATGGTCTACCAATATCAATGCCCTGCAATTGTCATGGTCACTCAGTTTGATAGTTTTAAGGTTTGTATTTGCATTAAACAACCTCAGCAAATTCCATTTGGTTGAACTGATGAACAATGAAATCTATCATGCTGGTATCTTTTTTTTAGTGTATAACCTCCTGTACTTAATGTAGTTATGAACAAGGATGTAGACTAATATGAATATCCAAATTTAAGTATGATAGAAGGTTTGTTCTGAACTATAAATCTAGTATAAGCACAGTAAGTTCATTGCAAATGTAAGCACTGCAATTAACGATATTCCATTACCACATCTAGTAATATTATGATACATAAGAATAAAATATGCTCAAAAGATAAGAAAGGTAGCAAACTATGTGTGAAAAAATATGCAAATTTAGAATTCATAAGTGAGAATGATAACATATTTGTTTTCCTTTTCTCTTTCAATACTGTGTTTCTCTGAGCTTAAGTTGGGCTGTAACCAGTTCCTGGTGCACTTTTAGGCATACCGCTTCTTTTACTGATGGAACTTCATGAATTCTTCGTTAAAAATAAAATAAATTCTAAGAATTTTGAAACGAAGCTTTTGTGATCCAGATTTTCTTGAATGCATTTAACACCCACAAATAGTTGTCCTCTTGTTAGTTTTAATGTTTTTATTAGTTAAAGAGTATGCCGTACAGCCGTAGGTCCTTGGCGGAGAAATTGAAAGAAAAGCACCTACACATTGGCTTTCCTAGCTAGTGAGAAGACAACATTTAGACCCAGTAAGTTGGTTGGTGGTCCAGGCAACCAAGCATCGTGTATTTCAAGAAAAATGGCTGAAACTGGTGCAGCGGTTGTCTTTGCCTATCCATATGCTCTTTGTATGGGGTTCCGTGTTTGCCTATCTTGAATGTTAGTCTTGTTTGATGTGTTCTTCTTGGGTTTTGGCTTTGTGAATATATATACTTTGAAATGCCTGCTAGTGAAATGATGTTTAAATAATCACAGTGTGATATGTATCTCCCACTGCGCAATGGACAAGGTGCATATGGAAAATATCATGTTAAGATTATGAAGGCAAGAACAGATAGCCATCAATTACGGCTGCGCGACGTGCAGGTGCAAAACAAGGAGGTAAAGAAACTTGAAATACATTCATGAATGCATGGATGCATTGTTCCTCCTGATACTATTGGCTTCTCTTATTTATGAAAATTCATACATGGATGTCAGTTCTGATTCTATAGGTTTGTCCAATCTGTTAAACACCTCAATAACAGATAACATTTCTTCAGAAACTTAATATCCATGCTCTCTCTTAGGAGTTAATGATGTTGCTAAATTATGCTGTATTGGATCTCCTAGATCATTAGGCATCCATCCTTATTATTTGTGAATTCAGTGTTTTTAGAGAACTCAGTTATTGATGAATTTGACTTAAACATTGTTTCGTGATGATGTTAAATTATTAGAATCTTGTGATGTTGAATTTTGCATTTAGCTCTGTGACAAAACGGATATGGCCACCCACCGTCACCTTACTTTGATGTCTGTGCATATTGTATTTGTGAAAGGGTGGTCCGATAATTAGACATGTATCACTTGTTAGCCATGTACATCTACAAGCTTTTGATGATGGAAGCTATTCTGATTGCTAATCTCATAATATAGTCAGGCAAGATTCATTCTGTACTCCATATAGAATATCCCAGTTGGCCTGACCATGGAGTGCCAACCAATACTGATTCTGTGCGACAAATCTGGAAGCGGCTACATCACATTCCAACAGAACATCCTATTATTGTGCATTGCAGGTCTGTTTCACCTTGATGCCATGTCAAGCTGTGCATGCATTTTATTCTCGTAACACTGTTATCGTATTTTTTCTGCAGTGCGGGAATTGGAAGAACTGGCACTTACATCACTATCCATACTACAATTGAGAGAATCCTCCTTGGTGATAAAAAGTCTTATGATATTGTTGAAACTGTAAAGAATTTTAGATCCCAACGACCTGGAATGGTCCAAACTGAGGTGGGCTCTGCTCTTTTCTCTTGTATAATAATTTGTTTGTTGGTGCCCCTTGTTACGCGTTCGGTTTTCTGGATAGGAGGTTACCCTAAAGGAATTAGATCGAAACACTACAGTAAAAATTGGACAATTTATGTCTAGATAATTTAATGTTGGTGATTAGTTGGTAACTTGTACCGCATTTGAATATTATTAACCTTTGTTAATGCTTGGCCTTAATCCTGCAGTCTCATTGCATGAGTGATGTATGTTTATGCCTACAAATTGCATATTCTAATAGCATGTATATTCCGCTTTTCAGGAACAATATAAATTCTGCTATCGGGCGATTGCTGACGAGCTGAAAGATCTTCTATACTCAGACCATTGAGGTGGGTCACATGACGATGCTTACGGCTGCATCACTGCAGAAGCATTTATTTTGTTTTTTTTACTACATTTACACGCATGGTTAAATTTTTTATTTTGGAAGTCTCACCTTATATTCTTTACCTGTAGGAAGAACCAAACACTCAGTTTTTTTATCAGTGGACCTCTGATTACTCCAATGCCAGATTTGTGCATACGCCATTTTGCTGGGTGTTGCAAATGGATCCATTAGTGCAGGACCACAACGATAACATCTTTACTTCAATATGATAACTATTTTTCCAACAGCTTGTCGAATGAAGATATTAGTGGAAGTTTAAAGGTTTTTGGCTGCTTGGTGTCTGCAATTTCACTGTAATTTGAATCATCCTTCCTTTCGCATGCCTCAACTCATGATGTACCTCTGATTCGTATCTTGGGCAAGCCCAGTACAAATGTTGGTTGCACCTTCTCGAGCTAGTCTGCGTTAGCCTCAGTTACTTAATTGAACACCCACATCACAAACTGTCGTGCTCCACGTTGAAATGCTACGGTTAGACGTTCCACTGGCAGGATCTTCAAAGGGATGATGCTAACAGCAGACATAAAAGCAAAGTGCTTGGCACTGTTGCTGTGAAAAGCCTCTTGACTTGTCGAGATTGTGTACAAGTTCTCTGTCTAATTGTTCGACTCCAATATCAGAACTAGTCGATTCCATTGCCACTAAAGTGAGTGACACCATATTCGCCTATGAAAAAAAAAATAGTGTGACGGCACATGCAAGCGCGGGAGGAAGGGGCAATGGCAGCTGCCAACGTAAGCATTGGCTAAAAAAACGTACACTGTAAGCAAGGGGCCCTCCCCTCTCCTCTCTTGAGAGGGAGGAATCCAATTCCCTCGCTTTTGTTCCTGAAGTGGAACCCGTGACCACTGAACTTTTAGTTCACCGACGACGGGCCACCAAATTTTGGTTCAAATCAATCAGTTTCCACGGGTAGCGGACGATCCAAGGTACGTTAGTATTCAATTTGAATTTGCTACCTAGCAAACATCCCATTACAACAAAATCGACTCGGCTGGTGATAAATGAAGATCCAACGAGATTGTGTCAACAGTCAAATCATCTGCAACGTAACTCTGAGAGCTTCTTCATCGTGTTTGATTGGATTAGAATGACGATGTGATTAGCACCAGTCATCGATCGCAACTAGAAGGTACTACTGGATGCTCTCCCAAAGAGATGGCATAAACACTGTAGATCGACAGAAGCATGCCAACAACCCAATTCACCAGATCATGGCAAATTACACAACTCCAATTGAGTAAGCAAGTAATCAAGTCAGTTACACCAACACCATCGAGTAACCACTTTTTGTAGAAGATGTAATTTGGCAAATCAAATGAGATGTAACTCTCATCCCATCTTTATTTTCACCAAAACTCCAAAAAGCAGCACAAAAAATAGCAGAAAATAATTAATCCGAGTTTGATTCTTGCCCCCCTCCCATGAATTCGTTAAGCACAAATAATCAAAGCCGGGCGCACAGCTAGCCCATGCATGGCCGAGCAGGGGATATCAGTGGCTGATGTAGAGGTTGTACTCGACTGTGGCGTCGCCGGTCTTGAGGTCCGAGGAGTACGTCCTGGCCTGCGCGTACCCTCGCGCCATCCTGAACACTCCCGTGCCGCCGACGATGGACATCTCCCTGACGGCGGTGAACACGGCGTTCCTGCCCATGATGGCGACGGTGCTGCCGTTGAACTTGCCGGACTGGAAGACGAAGTTCATGTTCATCATCAAAGAGAGCTCGTCCTTGCCGGCCGAGATGTAGGTGCCCTGCGCGCGGCCGATGGGCTTGCCGGACTTGAGGTCGGGACCGTCGGTGAGCGGGTCGTCGATGACGATGACGACGCCGAACGCCGTCTTGGAGGTGTTGGTCACCGCCGCGCGCGCCACCGGCACCGCCGTCGGGTTGGCACCGCTCACCACGTCGTGCCAGTAGAGCTTGATGTGCGTCTGCTTCTCGCCGGCCGCCGACGCCAGGAGGAGGAAGAGAGGCAGCAAAATGAGGAGGGGCGAAGAGGCCGTGGCGGCCATCGTCGGCGTGTGTACGTTGGTGGTGGTTGCGGTGTGGTGTGAGTGTGAGTGTGTGACGCGATGGTGTTCGATGGCGCGGGCGTGTACACACTTATATATATGCGCGTGCGCGGCAGGTGCAATGCAATTATAATAGGGGTGATGGGTGATCTGATGAGGAGGTTATAGACTGACAGTGACCAAAGAATGCTAATTTATGCATGGCGTGTTTGGGTGGTTGCTTTCGCTGAAATATTTGGTCAGATGCCATCATCATCGCATCCCATCTAGAAGGTGATGGAACGATGAGCAACGACAAAGGACTCTTGTTGAAACGGTGACGGCCACTTGGGCATCCGATGCCTAGCGTACGTACGTGCATTATGATGAAGCGAGCGAGCGACGAAAGCAAACGTACGTGCTCACGCGTGGTTTGCAGCCAAAGGGGAAGGGAACGATGTAATGCGATCTGCCAATCTGAAATCTGAATGAACTAGAAGTTGCACTGCACAGATCATGGGCCCATGAAATCTGCATCAGGAAGTGAGGAGTGGGTGCCGGTTGGTGTACCCGGCCGTGCCCGTGCTGCTGGGGTTGCATTGGGTTGGTGAGTGAGTGGCCACTTTTTTGGGTGTGTCAAAGGTTGGTCGGACGCCGCCCGGTCTCTCCCTGTCGACAGCATGCATGCTGACCATTTTTGCAGAGTGAGGAATTGAGACCCGCTGGCACCGGTAGGGTAAAACACACGGCAGGATTTCTGCTTCATCAGGCATCGACGACAAGAAAAGCGACAACATCATCGACTGTATATACGTATTGGTGACGATCGATGGATGCATAGTATGTGTGTGCTCGCTGGCTGGGAACGAATGTGCAGCATCGGTGAGGTCTAGTGGTGGCCAACTACGCATCGCTCGCTTTGGACTTGGGGAACATCGCCTCATCGCTGTGGGTTGTGGCGCGCAGGCTGACGCTTGTTCGTCGGTGTTGTCGATCCTTGTTGGGTTGTTTTGGTTGCGGTTTGTTTAAGGAAAAAGTCCAAATTACTATCCTAAACTATAAATAAAGTTTACATAATCTCCTAAACTATCTTTTGGTTTATTTTACCCCCTAAACTATGTCATTTAGCCTATTTTACCTCTAACACAATTTGTCTTTTTTATTTTTCCATGTAGAAGTGTCAGATTACTTTCAAATTTTGTGAGATGATAGTAGACATCATAATACATGGTAGAAAAATATAAAATGACTTTTGTCATTATTTTGATTGGGTAATATATTTCATAATTAATTAATCCTTAAGATGCAAAATTATACAAAAAAATAATAACTAAAAATTCGTAATATATTTTTTCATATACACTATGATGTTTACTACAATTAGGGAAAATTTGAAATTAAAATTCAACTTGTGTATGGAGAAATAAAAATGACAATTTGTATTAGGGGGTAGAATAGATCAAGTTACATAGTTTAGGGGGTAAAATAAACCAAAAGATAGTTTAGGAGGTTTTATAGACTTTGCTTATAGTTCAGGGGAATAATATGAACTTTTTTCTTTGCTTAATATTATTGCTTTGTTAGTCGCACGCTTAATTGCCCCACTTCCATTATTGTTTACTGTGGTGTAATTGTGTTCTGTTGGTGTTGGTGATGGTGTTGGTTTTCTTTCTTGTTGTTTGTCACTCCTTTATCAATACATGTGTCCTGCAAATAATCTCTTGATGGTTGCTTTTCGGAAGGAAAAAAATATGGAAAGTCCACTTTTCATCTTTAGCTGTTGCAAAAATCTGATTTTCAACTCACAGCTACAAAATCCGACACAAAACTAGACAATACACTGGTGGTTTCGAAGTTAGTTTTCAATATTATGTTAATAAAAAATATTATTTAAACTTAAAAGTTCATAAATAATTAATTTAACATAAAAAAAGTGAGATCTGTACCAAAGGTTTTCTTAAAATATAACCTACCCACATTATTTAATATTATTGTATTATATGTTCATATTGCTAGCGTTTTATTATTTTTTCATGGAATATTTAGTATAAAAATTAACTTCAAATGGTGCACCAACATATGTCACATTTTAATACAAGAATACTTTTAATGATTTTTGAAAAAAAATGTGAAGCCATGTTTAAAACCACCCAAAGGACCAATTTTGTCTGGTTTTGATAGTTGGATAGTCCATGGTGTCTTTTTTTTTTTAGTTGTGAGTTGAAAATCGGACTTTTGTAAAAGCTGCTGGGTAAAAATAGTTTTTCACAAAATAAAAAAATAGTTGGAAGGAGTTTAATAGTGAAGAAGTTTAATTATAACAGCATTAAAAGAAAAAACCACGCTAAAACTTTACAAACTTAATTCCAACCCATTGATTCGAGAGATCTGTTCAATTGATGTCTAGCCCATGCGTTGCATCTCAGCGAATAAAGAAACCTCCCTCCCTCCCTAATTATCTGCCACCCAAACTGTCAACTTCCATAAACTAAGCTTCTTTATTGTACGACCTGCACCTGGCGCCTTCGTTCATCAATTATCAATTAATTCATTCATTCACGTATAAATACACGCGCGCGCGCAAACGCCATTGCATGAGCACAGTCTCACAGAGCACACCACACCCAGCCAGGCAACAAGTAACTGCTCCGCCATGGCCGCCGCCGCCGCCGCCGTGCTCATCCTCCTCCTGCCAACGGCTTCTGCTGGCGCCGCGTCGAGGTGGGGCGGCGAGAGGAGCACGTACATGAAGCTCTACTGGCACGACGTGGTGAGCGGTCCGGACCCGACGACGGTGCCGGTGGAGCAGGCGCGGGTGACGAGGGACTCCGAGTCGGGCTTCGGCGCCGTGGTCGTCATCGACGACGCGCTCACCGAGGGCCCCGACCGGAGGTCCTCACGGCGGCTCGGCCGCGCGCAGGGCATCTACGTCGGCGCCGGCAAGGACGAGGTGTCGCTGCTCATGGCCATGACCTTCGTGTTCCAGGGCGGGAGCAGGTACAACGGCAGCACGCTCGTCGTCATGGGACACAACGCCGTGCTCCACGACGTCAGGGAGATGGCCATTGTGGGTGGCACGGGGGTGTTCAGGATGGCGAGAGGGTACGCGCAGGCCAGGTCGTATACCCCAGTCAGCAACAAGCCTGGGGACGCCACCGTCGAGTATAGCCTCTTCATCAAGCACTAGCACTTATTGGCTGTAGCATAGTAGCATACGACCCAAATAAAGATCAGACGCGCTGGCCTTGTTTTGCAAACTGAAAATTTGACCGATATAATGAAATGGCGTGATAAGCCAAGTGGTACTTTTGAGACAATTAATGGCAGATACATGGATGCACGCGCAATGTTGTGGAATGTACGTGTTTTACCAAATAACTAACTGTTGTTGGATTTCGATTTGACCTCAGTCAACAACCGAGATAAAGATAGAAACGGGGATAACCCCGAATCCCTCAAATCTCTAAGATTTCTAACTATGAGTCCTTGCCTTGATCGGGAGGCAATCTATTTCCATCTATAGGACACGGCCCCGGGCCTACAACGCTATATAAACTGAGGAATTCCTCCAACGAGGCATCCAATCACGCAACCCTAGGTTCACCATAACCTAGCCACCCTTCACCGATCACTAAGGGCGCTGGAAGGCTCGGAAGCTCGTGTTCCTCGCCAGGGCCAGTGCCGTTGGCGTCCAGAAGGCCGACGCTACCCCGCGAAGAGCCTCAAGGAGCGTCTGCGCTACATCCCCGACGCCGTCTACGCCATCGACTTCGTCACCTCTGCACCGACCACCATCGACGACATGGACACCACAAGCGCCGGTATAAGCTCACTGGCGAACCCTTTTCCGCATTAGATTCATGTTCTAGGCGAGATCTATTCTAGACTAGAGATCATGTTCATGTTCATGCTTATGTATTGTTAGTTTGATCTAACAATTGGTATCATACGCCTAACACTAGTCAGATTAGATCCCCTAGCCTCAAACCTAAGCCGCAGAGGAGATAAGGGTAGCATAAGATAAGATTAGAAGAAGTCAGTGAAGAAAAGATGAGAAAAAGTTATGTTTTTAGTTTCTGTTCGCGCACATTCATGCTTAGATTCAAGTTTTATGTTCATTCATGCCTAGATCTACTAGCTCAGTCACGAATCAAGTATGCTTTATCATGTTTTAGGGTTAGATCTAAGCTTTAGGGTTTCGGTTCAAGCTTTTATTCATGCCATGTCACACAAAGAAATTAGAAGGAGGGGATTTGCCAAAACACCGAATCAATCAAGCACACACACGCAAAACCCCAGATCCAAAACCCTAACCCTAACCCTAGACAAAGTCAGAAGACCTACCATGGTCATGGCGGCCGTGTGCATGACCTGCGCGCACGGTCACCGGCTTCAGATCCGGCGACGCCTTGGACGCCGCTCGCTCCGCGCCATCAGTTGGCCGAGCCGAGCTGCTTCCTCGGCGGCGCGCGTGCCTTCGGGTGCGTGCCTCCGCCCTCCTTGCGTCTGGCGCCTTGGGGTACCAGCACCGTCGCCGTTGAACTCCGGCGAACCACCTCGACGAACTGCGCGCTTTACGCACGCGGCGCGCCGAGGAGGCTCGCGGAGCTCCGGCTTGACGGCACCGAAAGCGCGGACGGGTCTTGACGCCGTTCTTTGCAATCTCTCTCGCCGGATCTGGGGGAGAAAGGGGAGGAGGAGCAGTGCGGCGGCGGCGAAGCGTGGTGGCGCGCGTGACGCCGGCCGCCGCCACGGCTGCGCTACGACGGGGGGAGGAGGAAAATGAGCTAGGGTTTCCCTCCCCCCCGGCGTTTCGGGTATTTATACCCGGCGCCATTCACGGCGCGCGACGACAGCCGTCCGATCAGCGACGGATGGCCGCGATCAAGGTGGGGCGACGCGCGGGCGCGGAGCACTGTCTGGGCTGAAAGCTCGGCCGGCCTGCTTCGTTTGCCCTTGGGCTGAAGGCCCACGGCTGCGCGGCGGGCTGTGCACGGGCCTCTAGGCCATTTTGTGCGAGCGAGCCAAGCCGCCTGAGCCGAGCTGCGCAAGCCGAGCCGCTGAGCCAAGCCGCACGCTGCGCAAGCCGCGCGACCAGAGCCGCGTACCGCGCGCTGCGCGCTGCTGGGCCGCGGCTGCTGGGCCGCGCGTTGGGCTAAGTTGGGCCGCGCGCACAGAAAGGGTTTTATGGGCTTTCTTGGGCCGTTTTCAGTTATGGGTCAAATTTTCTCTTTAAATTCGCATTTTATTCTCAGTTTTTTTTAGTAATTGATTAAGTGAATTACTGTTTTAAGTTTTAATTAATGAGTTTTAAGCATAAGTTGATGAATTTTCGTGGTTGATGTTATTATTTAAGTTAAATCAACCACTATACTTTCAGATGCCTCTAAATAAATGGAACCAACAGGAAATTTGTTTAGAGTAAACTTGTGATTAATTCTTACAAACGTTGTTTAATCATGAGTATTAAGATGAATTTCAATTGTTTTCCCCAACGGTGATGCAACTTGATTTTCAATACATGCTTTTAATCTAACCAACGTTGGGTTATTATCATGTCCTTTATGTGCATTTCATTGTATATGATACTTATGATTATGATACTAAGTCCACTTTATGTTTGTTTTGCAGTTAACAACGTCAACCAAGTGGCCTCTCACCTTAACAACGTTCAGCCGCTCAATGGAGCGAACTTCCATGAGTGGAAGGGCAAGATCATCACCTGCTTGGCGTGGAATGATCTTAACGTCTCGCTTAGGGAGGACAAGCCTCCTGCTCCTGCTGCTGGCCAGACTTCCCCTGCTTTGGAGAAGGGGGAGAGGTCTGACCGTATGGCTCTCATGGTGATGACTGAGACTATCAGTCCTGGCATTAAGGGTGCCATTCTTACTAAGAATGATGCTGGTGTTGACTACAATGCTAAGGAATTCTTGACTAAGATTGAGGAGAACTTTAAGGGCTCCTCCAAGACTTATGCTAGCACCCTCATCATGAGGTTAGTGTCCTCTCAGTATACTGGACAAGCTGCCATAAGGGAGCACATCCTCAATATGTGTGATATGGCAAATAAGCTGAAGGAAATGAAGATGGAGATCTCTGAAGGTTTCCTCGTTCACTTCATCCTGACCTCACTACCCTCACCACGGTACGCTGCCTTCAAGATAAGCTACAACACCAACAAGACCATATGGTCTCTCAGTGACTTGATTGGCTACTGTGTTGAAGAAGAGGAAAGGCTCAAGACTGAGAAGCTTAAGGATGTGGTCAACATGGTCAACAACCTTAGTCTTAATGGTACTGCTAGAAACCAGCATGAGTCAGGCAGCAGCCAGCAGGGCCGCAAGAAGAACAAGAGGAATGGGAAAAAGATCCTTGGTCCCAAGAACAACAAGAAGTTCAAGCGTGGAGGTGCACCCCAGTCTCAGGGAGGAAAGCCGCAGCTGTGCCATTTCTGCAGGTCTCCTCTGCATCTCCAGAAAGAATGTGCAGGCTTCAAGGACTGGTTGAAGCAGCAAGGTAATGATAAGTTTGATGTTGTTTCTTTCATTGATGAGTTATTCTTAGCAGAATTTTCCCCTAATACTTGGTGGATTGACTCAGGTGCCACTGTGCACATGTCTAATTCATTACAGGCATTCCGTTCGATCCGAACTATAAGAAGGGGGGAGCAAAGTCTAAGAGTGGCTGACGGGAACGTCGTCGAAGTTGAAGGCGTTGGGAGCTTCCACTTAGAGTTGTCGGGCGGCGTCCAGCTTAATTTAGATGATGTCCTTTACGTTCCTAGTTTAAAAAGAAACCTTATTTCTGTTTCTGCATTAGATGATTCGGGACATATTTGCAAGTTTGGCAACAAACAGTGTGTGATAAAGTTTAATTCAATAAGTGTGGGCCTTGCTATCAGGCAAGGTGAACTTTATATGCTCTCTCTTAATGATTCTGTGATGAATATTTCTAATGTTTCATGTAAGCGTAAGCGTTTTAATGAGAACTCTTCGAAATTGTGGCATTGTCACCTTGGTCACATTTCGAGGGGGATAATCGAGCATCTCATTAAGGATGAGATACTTGATCACTTAGACTTTTCAGATTCAAAGCAGTGCATTAACTGCATTAAGGGAAAATATGCTAAGACTATTAAGAAAGGAGCTACTAGGAGCACGGGCGTGTTAGAAATAATACACACAGATATCTGTGGCCCGCTCTTAGTAACATCGGTAGATGGTTATGATTCGTTTATAACATTTACTGATGACTATTCTCGCTATGGGTACATCTATCCCATTCGTAAACGATCAGATGCGCTAGAAATATTTAAGATTTATAAGTTAGAAGTTGAGAAACAACATAACACCTCCATTAAGATAGTAAGATCAGACAGGGGAAGTGAGTACTATGGCAAACATGCTCAATATGATCAAATTAAGGGACCATTTGCGAAGTATTTAGAAGAAAATGGCATAAAAGCGCAATACTCCATGCCTGGAGAACCACAGCAAAATGGAGTTGCTGAGCGGCGCAACCGCACGCTAATGGATATGGTACGGAGCATGCTTAGTCATTCTAGCTTGCCTGTGGAGCTGTGGATGGAAGCATTAAAGACAGCTGCTCACATACTCAACAGGGTTCCATCTAAGTCGGATCCTAAGACACCTTATGAATTGTGGACTGGGAAGGAACCTATACTCAATTACTTTAAAGTATGGGGTTGTCCTGCTGAGGCTAAAATATTTGATCCACAACATAAGAAATTAGACTTTAAAACAGTGAGTTGTCACTTTATCGGCTACCCAGATAAGTCTAAGGGGTATCGATTCTACTGTCCTGGATGTTCTACTAAGTTCATAGAAACAAGACAGGCAGTATTCTTGGAAGACTCAGAGATTAGTGGAAGTTTTCCAAAGAGTGACATTAGTCTTGAAGAACTAAGGGTTGAGCTTCTTGACCTAGAGTTTGTAAAGCCTACGGAGGTATATCAGTTTGTACCACCAATTGTTCCTCAGAGCACCACGGTAACTCCTATCGTTCAGCAGGAGAACGTGGCGCCACCTAACATGGTTCAGGCGCCAGTGACAGAGGCTCCTCTGCTGCAGGCGCCACCACCAGCAGAGCCGGCACCATTAGTTGAGCCCCAACCAATTCCTGAGCCAGTTGTGAATGAACCAGTAAGACGTTCACAGCGAGAAAGGAAGTCGGCCATTCCTGACTGTTATGAAACATACTTAAGTGTAGATATATATGATGTTGGAAAAGTTAATGACCCTGCCACTTTTAAGGAGGCAGTGCAAAGTGAGAATTCCACTAAATGGATAGAAGCCATGGAAGATGAGTTAAGGTCTATGAGCTCTAATAAAGTTTGGGATTTAGTAGAAATTCCTGATGGGATCAAACCAGTAGGCTGTAAATGGGTCTACAAAACTAAATATGATTCCAGAGGGAAGGTCGAACGATTCAAGGCAAGACTCGTAGCAAAAGGTTATACACTGAAGGAAGGGATCGATTACAAAGAAACCTTTTCTCCTGTGTCTACCAAAGATTCCTTGAGAATTGTCATGGCACTTGTAGCTCATTTTGATATGAACTTACATCAGATGGATGTTAAGACTGCATTCCATAATGGAGACATAGATGAGGATATTTATATGGCTCAACCGGAAGGTTTTGCCGTTAAGGGTAAGGAACATATGGGATGCAGATTAAGAAAGTCTATTTATGGACTTAAGCAAGCATCCAGGCAGTGGAACCTTAAATTCAATGAAGTCATTAAGAGATTCGGATTTAGGGAGACTCCAGCCGATAAGTGTATCTATGTCAAAGAAAAGGGTGGAAGATTAATGATCCTAGTGCTATATGTCGATGACATACTGTTAGCCTGTAATAATAAGAATATGCTATATGAGACTAAGAACTTTCTTACATCTCATTTTGATATGAAGGATCTTGGTGATGCCACGTATGTACTTGGCATTGAGATACACCGAGATAGAGCCCATGGAGTGCTAGGATTATCTCAGAAAGCATATATTGAGAAAATGCTTAAGAGATATAAGATGGATAAGGGTAATACATCATCTGTCCCAATTCAGAAGGGCGATAAGTTCAATCAAGCTCAGTGCCCTAAGAATAAGTTAGAAAGAGAAAGAATAGAGAACGTTCCCTACGCATCAGCCGTCGGAAGCTTGATGTATGCGCTAGTCTGTACGTGTGGCGGACCACTCCGAAATTATTCCAAGTTAAGTACCCCTGGACCGCTAATCACGCAGTCAGGCACTTAATTCAGAATAAGTTGGAGCACCGTCGGATTATACCCGATTAACCACGTACTTTCACGATCGAAACAACAAGCGCGCCCACACGAAGGTGAGTTCCAGAGATTACAACATACCACAAATTCATCATACATAAATAGTATCATAGAGTTATTACAAACCAAGTTTGAAATTCAAATCAGAGTATATAAGTTCATTGCAGTAGAATATTAAACTAACGATGATGCATAGTAACACCATGATGAAGCCGGCATGGTGCTACTCCTCCCGATTCTCGGCAGAGGACGGAACCCACTCGACGTGCCATCCAGGGGGAACCTGGGTAGGCCAAGTGATGGCATCGACTGCACATCCATCATAGTACCTGAAATAATAGCCACAAGCAAGGCTGAGTATACTAATACTCAACAAGGCTTACCCGTCGGGTGAAAACTACATCACCGACTTCTAGACATGAGAGGCTTTTGGCTGGTGGGTTTGTTGCCAAAAAGCAACTAAGAGTGGATCCTTACTTTCATGGTTTCAGCATCATTTTCTAGTAGAATTAACCATTCTAGATTAGCATCCTCTCTAAGCATGCAAGTGGTGCAATACAATTTAATTCATACAGCAAGTTCATCATCCTCATAGTTCCACTTGTTACTCAATGCAGCACAGCGGTCAAGCAGTCTCATTAACCGCGAGAAGCAGACAGTTCGAACCGAATTTTGCTACCTGGCCAGGGGAAACCCAACACACACGGACAATGCTTGCTATAAAAGGCACAAGCATTTCCCAACCTTTCCCATCGATCCACAATTCGGAACTGGGTCCATTCCCTTAGGATAGAGGTTTACTGCTTCACTCACAGCATCACGCATATATCCACATGTGTATGGCAAGGGAAACAAAAGTTTCCAAGAAGAGATGGCTATCGGCCCTAGCTGCTTCAATCTAGTACCGGGCTTACCGATCCCCATAGATCGGCATGCATGTGGTATGTTCAAAAACTGAACACACAGAACCACACGTTTCGACCTTAAGTCAATTATCATACACGGATGGGAGATCTACACATACCATCCCGCCCGTCCATCCTTGTGATTCCAACATAAATAAAGACAAGCAACTCTTATGTCTCGCGAGTGACAGGAAATCACTCGACTTGTAACGGACCTAAAGGCATTGCTCTATCAATCTTATCATACTAGTATTTCAAGTCGTAGGTACTAGCATTATGCAACTAAGGTATTCAATCAACACCTAGACGTAAATGCACAAGCATGAATAAATACATAGTTACACGAATTTAAAATTAGGTCATGCTCCGGGGCTTGCCTTCTTGGGCTAGTTGACAGTTAGACTCCGGGTCGACCGCGACTTCGTTGGCACCGCTCTCGGGGATTCCTTCTTCGTCGGCGGGGATGAGGTGATAGGTGCCGTCCGCAACAGCGCCTTCTACATGAGATGCATAACTTTATAGTGGCTGCCTAAGTGATTTAAAACCAAGCCTTGAAGGCCATATTCACCTAGACATCCTAGTGAACTACTTTCTCCTTCACAAAATTAGAGGAGGGGTGTGGAAAATTTTACGTATCTATGATGGTGATTGTGTACACATATAAAATAATCCCATTTATTATTTTGAAGTTAGGGTGTTGTTCTGAAATTTAAATTTCACATGCTCCATATTTAATCATTTAACCAAAGTTATCTATTTCTTTTATAACTCAATTCTAACCTAGTTTCTTCTCATTTTTGTTTCTATGTTTCTGTTTCTCCTTTTTATCTATAAACTTTATGACAGCTACTGGAGTATAAGAGTTAGGCTCAATCCAAAATTTAGCTAAAACTGAGCTACACAGAATTTATTAAAAATGGAACCATTTGCTGTCCCAGAAAACAGAATTAATTCATATAAAATTGAAATTACTTCCAAATTAGATAATTTTTCTACCAGAGCTAGTCATGAGTGTAAGGAGGGCTCTGGTCAAGTGGTGACTCAAAATAACCCTTGGACAGTCCTCAATAATTTTCTATCCGAAAACACACACCTATTTATTTGCTAGTCTAGACAGGGCAAAAATTAAGTTTAGAATTTTTACCACATGTGTAAACAAGTTCTTAGACCTCTGGAGAAAAATGGTGATTTTTGGCTGCATGGATTATTTTTAAAAATTGTAGGACTAAACTAAGACAGAAATCGCAAAATAAATCACAACTGAAGCTACAGTCCATATTTTTAGGTCTCCTTTGAACACAAGGTGTCCAATGTCACTAAAAACAACATATCCAAAGCTCATCCCTAGCAGAGCTCAGGATTTGAAATGGTGCACAAGTTTCCAATTTCACAGTTTGAATTTTAATTTAAAAACGGTTCACCAAAGGTATATACATGCTAATATGAGATTGGAGTTTACAATCTCACGAGTCCAGGGAGTATTTTTGTGCATTTTTCTGATTTTTGTACGATTATTGGTGGATTTTACAAGATTTCGGGAAAATGGTTTGAACCTTAAGGATCTTTTTACGCCGCGACCCTTGAATCTTTTGAAACTTCGCGAACGGGCCCCTGCCTTCTTTCACAGGGAACCCTGGGAAAAGGAAGAAGATGAACTTAAGTCCTCGCTCGTCGACGGCGTTGCGCCGGCCAAACGACGGCGGGAGAAGGTCGGGGAAGTGGGGGAAAAGAACCAGTGGCTCACCACGAGTCGAATGGTGGCGTTTGGGAGGCTCGGAGGTCACCGGCGACGTGCGGTGGCGGTGCGGCCGCCGCGGGCTCGATTCCGGCGAGGTTGGAGGCTGTCACCGGGGTTGGAGGGGTCCGTGAGCACCAGTGGAACTCGGTGAAGCTATTGAGATGCTCGGTTGACCTCGGGGAGGGCTCGAAGTGGGTGCTCGACGTGCGGGTGCTCCGGCGGCCGGAAATGCGGATTTGGGGGAAAATCCGATTTCTCGCCGGAGAGTTGGGGAGAGCTCACGAGAAGTGGGGGAATTGGAAGCTAGGGAAGAGGTCTAGCTCTATGCGCGAGGGATTTGGGAATGGTGGAGGGACGAGGATGAATTTTTGCTCGGGACTCAAGCTTGGTCCGCGCGGCTGGAGGTTGAAGACGATGGGCTCGAGCGCGGGGAGAAGAAATGGCAGTGTGTGCGAGCTGAGAGAGAGTGTGAGGGGCTCGGTGGATTGCTTTGGCACGCTAGAGAGTAATGAGCGGCCTTGGGAGCGCGCGCGAGGGGAGATGGTTGACGCGACGCGCCATTGCTGCGCTCCAAGCTCGAACAGAGCGTGCGCGAGGGGTTGGACGAGGGGGATTGTCGCGTGAGGGAGTGGGATACGCTGCAGAGAAGACTTGGCGCGTAGCGGGGGAGAGAATCTGCCGCGGAGCGGCTCTGCGCGGCGCGCGCGATGGCCAACGGCGGAGCTCCGCCCGCCATGATGGCCTGACCGTGCGGCGCGAGGCAATGCGGCGCTACAGCGTGCGATGCGACCATACGGGAGGCCGGACAACCGCGCGAGGACAAGAGCCAGCTGCCGGACTCCGGCCAGGAGCAGGGCGCGCCAGGGGTGAGCTGGCAGCCCCGTGGAGCTCCTTTGCCTTTTTCAAATTTTCTCTAAAAATTTGAACTGAACTTTGAAAAATGTAAAAATAAAAGTTGGAATTTGAGATGTGGGACACAACTTTCTTTTTGGTGTGAACCTGAAATTTCTAATTTTTCAAGCTCAAACAAACCAATTTCAAATAGGTGTTCAGAACTGTTTTTCGAGTTTTTGAGGGGCTAAATTGCAAAATTTGCAAAAGTTCCCAACAGTGACTAGGCTTTATTTGTGATGAAAAACAACTTTTATTTTTGGATATTTTCAAGTTTAGTACAATTTTCTTGAGATTTCAGTTGGTGTCAAAAAGACCTTTATTTTGAATTTCAATTCGAATTTTGGGTCAAATTTTGGTGCATTAACATCATTGTTCCCCTTTTAAGCTGTTTTAAAATGTGCCTTCAATGTATTGACATCAGGGATATCACAGTACGCGTCCAGACTTAGCATTTGTTGTCAGCGTCTTTTGTAGATATCAACATAATCCATGTTGGGCTCACTGGGTTGGTGTCAAGAAGGCAATGAGATACTGCCAAGGCACTAAAGATTACATGCCTACTTATAAGAGATCAAATAATCTTCAGGTAGTATATTACACTGATGCCGATCTTGTTGGCGATGAAGATGATAGAAAATCCACTTCAGGATATGTCTATATGCTAGCAGGGGGAGCAATTTCATGGAGCAGTTAAACAAGGTGTAACAGCTGCATCTACAATGCAGGCTGAATTTGTGGCATGTTATAATGCTACTGGGCAGGCTTCATGGCTTAAGAATTTTATTCCGGCATTAAGAGTTGTTGATAGTATCTCGAGACCTATCACAATGTACTGCGATAATAAAGCCGCAGTTTTCTTTTCCACAAACGATAAGTTATCTAAAGCATCTAGGTTTATTGACCTCAAATATCGTATTGTGAAAGAAAGAAATCAGGACCAAACATATAAGATTGAGCATATAAGTTCTAAGGTAAATATTGCGGATCCGCTCACAAAAGGTCTATCACCATCCCAATTTCAGACTCATGTCCTAGGCATGGGACTGGTGAGTAGCCTTGATCAGGTTCTGATTCAGGGCCATTAGTTTCCCCAAATAAGAGTAAAGAGTTCTAACAAGGTTTCTCAGTAAGACTATGGGTAATGCCGTCCCAGTATGCCGTAGCGCTACTGACGACGCATTGGTCTGCTACTTGCTGATTTACTGAGGAAGAACTTTAGTTTAAGTATAAGACATTGACCGAATTGAGTTTTAAGTTTAAGTAGTTGACGTTCGGTCAAGGGGGAGAATGTTGGATTTCGATTTGACCTTGGTCAACAACCGAGATAAAGATAGAAACGGGGATAACCCCGAATCCCTCAAATCTCTAAGATTTCCAACTATGAGTCCTTGTCTTGATCGGGAGGCAATCTATTTTCATCTATAGGACACGGCCCTGGGCCTATAGTGCTATATAAACTGAGGAATTCCTCCAACGAGGCATCCAATCACGCAACCCTAGGTTCACCATAACCTAGCCACCCTTCACCGATCACTAAGGGCGCTGGCGGAAGCTCGTGTTCCTCGCCAGGGCCAGTGCTGTTGGCGTCCAGAAGGCCGACGCTACCCAGCGAAGAGCCTCAAGGAGCGTCTGCGCTACATCCCCGACGCCGTCCACGCCATCGACTTCGTCACCTCTGCACCGACCACCGTCGACGACATGGACACCACAAGCGCCGGTATAAGCTCACTGGCGAACCCTTTTCCGCATTAGATTTATGTTCTAGGCGAGATCTATTCTAGACTAGAGATCATGTTCATGTTCATGCTTATGTATGGTAACACTAACGACCCTGGCTAGCAAAATCACGCAAGGATTTCTGTTTACATCTTGACCTGTTTACATCAATACACCTCCTGTAAATGTCTTGGTCTGGTTCCTTCAAAAAAACAATAGTTGAAGGTACTTCCTTGTTACAGTAAGATAAGGATGGTGCCCTTAGCTTTGTATGCATATATATTCTTTTCCAACCACATCCAACGATACACTTGGTGTTGCCCTCATCATAGCTTCATATATATAGGAGTATATGTGCCTTGACTTTGGTTCCGATATAGTAGCGATTCTTAACGTACATTTGGGTTTGTCCGGCCAATCTACTTCGAGGACTCGGCTCTAGCTTTTTGACTTGATACCTTGCTTTTGTACGTCCAATGCTGGAATGATGCCATAAGTGGAGGAGATCAAAGTCGCACAAAATCAATTGAGGATCAAGGGCACTCACTCTAGAAGACGAGTATCCAGTTGGGCTACGCTGTAAGTATACTGTGACCACCCTTTAACTTATTCAGATATGATTTTTTTTTTTTAGAACACGCTTGGCATGCACTCCTTCATAAGTGGCGGAGTAGTTTAACAGTTACCAAAAAAAAAAAGACAAGATAGGAATAACAGAGGTCCATTTGCAGATGAAAGGAACATCAACTTGATTTCACCAAAAACAAACAGAAAAACACAGGCCAATTCAATCTACTTTTATTCATCACTTATTCTTCTTCTCCTTGAATTCATCACGCCTGTTCACATATACTAGCTAGAGTAATCACTAACAATGAAAGCCGCCAATCGATCGACGATATTAGTTACTTGGATGACTCCATGATCCATATATCAATACTTGATATAGAGATTATACTCGACGGTGGCGTCCCCGGTCTTGAGGTCGAGGGTATGCGTCCTCGCCTGCGCGTACCCTCGTGCCATCCTGAACACCCCGGTGCCGCCGACGATGGCCATCTCCCTGACGTCGTCGAGCACGGCGTTCCGGCCCATGATGGCGATAGTGCTGCCGTTGTACTTGCCAGCCTGGAACACGAAGTTCATGTTCATCATGAGGGACAGCTCGTCCTTGCCGGCGCCGATGTAGGTGCCCTGCGCGCGGCCGAGGAGCTTGCCGGACTTGAGGTCGGGGCCTTGGGTGAGAGGATCGTCGATGACGATGACGGCGCCGAAGAAGGTCTTGGAGGTGTTGGTGACGGCGGCCTGCGCCACGCGCACCGCCGTCGGGCTCGGCCCGCTCACCACGTCGTGCCAGTAGAGCTTGATGTGCGTGCTCTTCTCGCCGCCGCCGCCGCCGCCGCCGCTCGACGACGCAGCGGCGGAAGCCGCCGGTGCGGCGACCAGGATTGTTGTTGCCAAGAGGACGACGAGCACGGCGGCGGCGGCGGCCATGGCGCGGGAGAGGTTAGTTTGTTGTTGGTGTTTGGTGTAGTAGTACGTGATTGCCTGGGTGTGGAGGTGTGCTGATGGTGTTTGCGCGCGTGCGTATTTATGGGCGAATGAAGGAGCCAGGTGCCGGACAGCCGGGGAACGGAAATGTTAGTTATGGAAGTTGACAGTTTGGGTGGGCAGGCATGGCGTGTTAAGAAGGGAGCTTTCGCAGAACTATTTGGTGAGATGCCATCATGGCGAGAAGAAGTGAGCCTCTGTTGAAGGTCTCGCCATTCAGACAAGCAGAGTATCCGGTAGGGATGCTGTTCTTCTGAAAGCTAGGACGGTTCACGCAGATGCGGTTATGGCGATCACGCAAAGGTGGAATGTCCTTGATGAGTTCCATCGATGTGGCCTGGACATGCATCAAATTGGTAAGTTTGTAAAGTTTTAGCATCAACGTTTTTGTACTGATAGCCTGACCATACTTCATAGCATAAACTGGAAAATCGACCGGTCATGAAATGTCATAATAAGCCAAGTACTTTTGAGTCAATGTCAGATCGATGCACGCGCAAAGTTGCATGCGGAACGTGTTTTACCAAACAGCAGCCCTGGCTGGTAAAACACGCAAGGATTGTATTTACATCTTGACCTATGGAGGACTTGCAACATGCATGTCGGTCAAATGCTTGCCGGCGGGCCCCATCGACGATGTCCACAAAGACCAGATCAGATCATCAGAATGAACCATCAGGCTACCCTGCTGCTGCTTCTGCTGGCGTAGTACATGTGTTAAATTATATGCACGTCATTAGGGAGCTAAGCATTACGCCTCTCAAGCATATAATACGGATTAGCTACTTGCATCGTTATTTCTCTAGATGCAAGCAGGAAACGGCGGCCGCCGGATCTCAAAGCGAAAGACAACATACGCACTTACACTACATTCCCTCTCACGATCTGTATTCTGTACGTTCACAAAGAATGAAAGAAAGGATACTGGATACGACGTCTCGAGGAGACGAAAAAGGGCTGGCTGGATCGAAATGCTGCTGCTGATCGTGCACGAAAAAGGCAGAGATTGTTCAGTCAACACCACTACTGAAGCAGGCAGACTCTGTGTTTCCCTTTTTCTTTTCCTCAGCGTGCTAGCTTGCCACTGCCACTACAAGACGGACGAGGCCCCTCGTCAATACCAGCAAGCCGCCGTCAGATTAAAATTAGCCGATGTGACACGTTAATTCAGTCGCTGCAATATCTTCCCCGTTTGACTTTGTAGTTCACATGAATATGCATGCAATCGCTTAGCTGACAGCCCCACTACGTCACGGGTTCAGAAGCGTCAAACGCGTGCGTCTGGGCTGTCTGTAAGAAACACAGGCCGGGCCAATCGATCAGCTTAATGGGCCACGCATTTTTTTTTTGAGAGAATCAAAGGGGGGCAAGGAGCCCACCTGAAATCACTCTGATTAAACCTTTGCGGTTGCGGCGGTTTTACAATTGGGCCTTGTCGTGCCCATAATGGGCCAGATTCGATTCAATTGGGGGTGGAGTGGGCCGTTTGTTTTCGTCCGTGATATAATACAACATTCCATTTGTGTGATTTGACCCAGCAGCTACTACTAGTACCGATTATTTTTCGCTCAAAAATGAAACAAGTACCGATTATTTGATTCTACGCACAACACAGTACTACTCTGGCCTAGGATGGCAATCAAACCCGCGGGTGCGGGTGCCCGCGGGCGCTGCGCAGGTGCAATATCGCACCCACGGGTGTCGCGGATCGGGGCCCGCAAAAGTTGAGGGTCAGATGCGGGTGTCAAATTTTACCCGCGGGTGACCCGCGGGGCCCAAAACATATATATATATTTATTTATTTTCTCCTTCAAATGTAGGCGTATTAGGAATGTTTAAACAAATTTATGTACAATTTATAATGTTTTGTGTAGACCATATTGTATGTCTATTACTTATATAACTAGGCTCATATTGTTGTCTGTTTTCTATTCATTGCGTGAACAAAATTAGTAATTTTACATAATTTTTTTCTTAAATTTAATTATTTTTGTTGTATATTTGCTTCTTATTAACAAACCTGTGGGCGACCCAAAACCCGCAGGTCACCCGCGGGTCTCGTTGAGGGCAGGCGTAGCTAATTACCGCGGGTGCCGTTGAGGGCGGGCTTTTGCTCTACCCGCATCTCACCCGACCCGTTGCCATCCCTACTCTGGCCATGTGCTTATACTCTGGCAGTGGCAGTGGATGGAATACATTTTTACCTCGCCACTTATAGTACATAAAGAAGAATCTGACCTAATAATTGCACTGTAAAACAAGCAACTTCATTCAATTCAAACCCCAGCATCGTCATAATGAATCAGCTAGCTGAGTAATTTTGCAGGGAATGAACGCCGATCGCCCGATCGAGTCCTCCAAGCAATATGTCATCAGTGCTGCAATGCATGCATTCCCTGGTCGGCCATGTGGTGGGAAGGAGCTGAGAGAGAGATGACCATCGAGATCGAGCACATGGTGCACGAACCCTTTCTGCCGGCCCAGTGCATGCAGTATAATCCACCTGTCTCACCTTGACCACTTGCATGCATGCAATTGACTATATCCTCAAATATTATAATATGTTTCCAATTAGAAGATGAGCTGTCACAAGCCCGTACAATGCAAACGCCAGCAGGGAGGGAACTCATGGTCGCACCGGCCATCATCACGCAGTCCGGCCGGCCGGCCATGCCAGTAGCTAGCTAGCGGCGGCAACACACCGGCAGCATGTACACATGACCACGATGTGCACAGTTCCTGAGAGCGAGGGGGAGAGCGATATGATTATGAGCTAGATCGAGCAACATTGTGCTACAGTGTTGTGCGTCCATAATTTTGTTGGCGAGTCATGGGTGACATGAACGTGGCACCTAATTAAGTGCCCGGCCGGTTGCTAGGGGATCGATCGATCGGCGGAGTAGGGGCAGCATTATTATCATCACATGCTTTTCGACGCAATAATGCCAGCCAGTGCTCTTTGGTCGCGCATGGTGGTGGTGTCATCGCCTCTAATTCGGTCTGTGGTGCTTGTTTAAGGACAGCACCTGGCCTAATCTCACGAACATATATGTGGTGTACGGTTTGGCACATACTATACCACAACTACCTCATAAATATTAATGCCGCCGTTTATCACACAAACAAGCTTGCTAGTTGACCAATCATAGCCTTGTTTAGATGAGGAAGTTGTGGAAAGTTGGAGGTGTAAATAGTGCATTGACAAACGTGAAGATGATGATATGAAGATGCATGGGCATGAGGCCAAGCTTTACTACTATTAGTGTATAACTGTATATATCTCCCATAGACCATATAGTAATTATCAGGCATGCATGCATGATTACAGATGCGGGCATGCTGCGGCCAGCACACAATGCAACCGTCCTTTGTAAAATATATGTAGCTAGCCGCCCTCATCGTTCATCTAGAGCGGCATGCGGCTCAATAAACTACGAGAGAAAATGCTATATTATGCTTCTAATAATAGCAGAGCAATGATCCAATACCTTTTGGTACAAATATATCTATACACACCTTAGTATTAAGCAGAGGTTTCATCAGACTAATAACGATTATGAATTTCACTTATCTCGGCCGGATCGTTGCTCGGCCAGCTGACCCGAGACGTGATGATGCGACGGGCCTGCGCGCAAGGAAGGCGCCTTCAGCGACGGCCATGGCGCTCTTGCATCCGTAGAGGTCGAGAAATCCGAGGAACCCTCCGGCGCCGTGCCGCCACGGGCGCTCGCCGCGGCCTCCTGATACCGTTGGCCTCGCCGGCGCCAGCCAGAGCTTCTTGTCTTTGCTGGCCGCGCTCATCACGGTGGTGTGATCGGCGCCGTGATCCGTCTCGTCGTCCTCCTCGCCGTCGTCGTCCCTGGTGCACTCGGCGAAGGCAGCGACGAAGGGGTCGCTACCGGAGGACGCGCAAGAGCTGATGTTGATGTTGGCGCGGCGGCGCCGGCGCCGGCGGCGAGAGGTGGCCGGTTGCAGCGGCGGCGGGAGCGGCAGGGGCGTGCCGGTGGGGGACGCGAGGCGGAACGAGTTCTTGGGCACGCCAGGGTGGCGCTCCCAGGAGAAGGGCACGAGGGTGGAGGAGGTGGTGGTGGCGCGCGGGGACGGCGACGGCGATGGCGACGGGCAGAAGGTTGAGGCGGCGCTGGAGACGGAGGAAGAGGACGACGACGAGCAGGAGCTGCGGTGGTGGTGGTGGTGGCGCCCGCGGCGAGGGGCGGCGGGAGAGGACGGCAGGCAGAGCGGAGGAGGAGGCAGCGGCAGTGGCAGTGGCTGCGCTCTTTGGCTCTGAGAGCCTCGCATGGCGTAGTGCTGATCGATCGATCGGGGGAAGGAAATGGAGAGACAGAGTGTGTAGTGAGGAGCGTGGTTTGCTGTAGTTTTGGGCCGGGCGGTTGGAGTTGGAATCTTGGAGACTTGGAAGGTCAGCTGTGTGGGGATAAATACAGTGAAATATTTGCACATAGAACCTTAGATTTGCATATAATTGCTCGTATATATTTGCACGTTTAGGACTTTGGTTGAAAGCTTGAGAAATAAAAAAAGTAAAAACACTATTCGAATGACTCACATTCCAATTTCCGACACAGCTCAGTTACATTCTTTTTCAGAAGATTTGATGAGTAAGAGTTCAAATTCACTAGAAGTACTGAAGAAGGGAAATACCACACACACACTAGCTAGGTAAGAGGAATGACAATTGTAGCAAAAATTTATGTCATGTTTGGTAGAGATCAAGATTCTCTTAGAAACGTTTTATATCTAAATTATCATTGAAACATTTCTTTGTTGAAACAGAATCGCTTGTTGACATTATAGAAACTTCGTGAATACCAATAAAGACTCTCAATGATTTAACAATTAATCATGAAAAATAAACAGATAGCCTTCACCGCTTAAAAGAAGATTCTGAAAAATGAAAAGATACTCTCATTGTTGGCTGCTTGTTGCCGCCGCTCGCGGCAGCAGCAGGTGCTGCCATCGCCGGCCGCACGTGGGTGGAGCTGGCGGTTGGAGCGTCCATGGCGTGGCGTGGCGGTTGCTTTGCTCCTCGTCATCTTGTTTGTTTTTTGTTTGGAAACCTCGTCGTCTTGGCGCGCACGTCTCTCTGCACTTTGGGGCTCCATGATTCGTTCGCTGCCACCATTCTTCCTCTCTGTCTGAATTTGTAAGTACATGCGCGCCACCTGACCAAACAGCTACATGCATGTCAGCATGTACCCCTGCTGCCTTGTTGATGCAGAAAGAATTGGTTGGAGGCCCCGCGTGCATGCAACAACTAACTTGTGCTTTCACAGAGCAGCAACTAACTCAGCTATATATAGTGCCGGCTCACTAGTCAATAGAATTGGTCGGTTACGATGCGAAAGGCAAAGGCACGGGTCAGGTTGCCGAGGTTGTTGGGTACTGAACACTGGCTCAATTAAGTTACTTGGCTTGGCTGGTAAGAATTGATGCACATGACTGCACATACAGAACTCCCAGCCAGCAAGGAAGGCGGTGGCTTCCGATAATAAGGACGTCGATGGCGAAGAAACTACCATACCAAGCCGTGTTGCTCCTTGTGGACACATCCCGGTCTCTAGCAGGGCACAGTTAACTAGTTAATTTGTAAGTCACAGTTGCAGACAGTGCCCAAGACTAGTGGGGAAGAGTCCGGCCGGCCAATGCAAGAGCTAGAACGTACGTACTCCGGAGACAATAAGAAGGAATCAACAGATTATTAAAGCCGCGAAATTATTAAATGTCCGTCCCACATCGATCGATGAACTAATCTTTCATCTGTAGTAGTAGACTTGCCAGCAGCTTTCCCGGCCGGGCCCGGCCCTCGATCTCTTCGTACAATATGCTACTCGCTCTGATAGATCCTAACTAACGCCACTTTTCTGAACGGTCCGTTGGCCTATATGCATGTGTGTGGTGATGTGGTCACACAACAACTCACAATGATCGCGTTGCTGCCGATGCCAACAGCGCATATGCAAGACGACGTATCTATATGATGCACTCAATCACGCATGTACTGGATATACTTAGCGGGCACATTTAATTCCCTCTTTCTTTGAAGAGAACATAGAATTTGTTGATGAGAGCCAAGTTATTATGTATCTAACAGTGCTCTCTATTAACCTAGTAACAAATTATGAAATTATGTTTGCTCAGTACCCCATCCCTCCGTATTATTTGTCATTCTTAGCTTTTCCTCGCTCACAACATTTGATGATTATTCTTATTTTAAAATGTGTATTGCAAAAATGATTTCTTGAGAGGGGTCATGGTATGGATTTGTCCCTTAAAGATGGCCCTCATTTTTTTCAGGGCTTCATTAAAGGCACGCACTAGTCTCCGATCCGATCTGAGGACGATGGAATACTAGCTAGCTGTGTAGCTGGTGTATCGGATACGATTTCCTTGTCTTGGATGTATGATGGATGGGCTCTAGTAGTATCGATCATTGCTAGCTAGTAGGCTGTCTCTATTTTTTCTTCAACTACGTTGCGTGCGTACGTAGGTATGCACGAGCTACGGATACGTAACTGTTAGTTACATGTACTTAGGAGTAGATGCTAAGGGTTGGTTGGTATTGGCGCGCTCCATCGGTGGGATCGGATGGATCCACGTGCCCTTCGGCTCGTTTGGAAACGTTAGTTTTTTTTTTAGACAAGTTTGGAAACGTTAGACTCGTTAGTTGTATGATGATGGATCGGGCAGGGGGGGAGAAGAGAATATGGCCCGAGACGGCCCGCGGTGCTCGAGATTGGTCCTCGCGAAAGGCCCAGTCTTTCTGGGCCGAGCCAGACTGGCCCACCCAGCACGAGGCATCCTGCTGGCCCCGGGTACGGCTGGCTCTTGTTTCTTCTTTGTAAAGTTCGAAAAAAACGGAAAATGTGAGGGTGTTGTGGTTAGTGGGTGGGTGCAGTCATGTGGCGTGACCGTGTAGGAGGGCTGGGAGCCTGGGACACCATCGACATCGTCGGTCATAAATGAATGAATGAATGAATGAATGCAACGTCGTCATCAAATGCACCGCACGCAAGAAAAATGCACCAGCACGTCCTGTCCTCCTGATCGACTATACACCGTCAACAGCTGCATTAATCAATTACTTGCTTGGTAATAAAGGCCAGATGGCGTGCGCGCGATTCTCCTCTCCTGTCCGACTCCGATCAGAGAAGCAAGATGGTGACACGTCAAAAGGCCACTACCCGACTTGAGAAGCAATGCCCCCATAACCTTTTCCGCTACCCGTGGATTCTCCCCACGAACAAACAACACGATCCATCCATCAATTCATCGTCTTTATCGCGGTCGCGGCCGGCTTGCAACCGCCCGGGGTTATTGTTAGGGAGGGATCGAATGCCGCCGTGGCGCAAGGTGGCCGCGGCGGCGCTGGCGCTGTGGCTGCTGCCGGCGGTCCTCCTCTGCCTGCCGCTGCTCTGCTGCGCCGCCCGCTTCCGCCGGAGGCTCAGGAAGAAGCTGCAATCGATGAGGGCCACGCGTGGCTACTGCGCCGCCCGAGGGGGACATTCAGAGATCATCACTACGGCCGTCGACGCCGGCGATCGGGCGTGGCTGCTGCACCAGTACCTCCACGACCAGATGGAGCTTGTCGTCGCCCCGGGAGAGGTTCATGCTTCTTGATCGATCCTCCGACGGCGATTAAAACAGACCTAGTACTAAACAGGGCCTGAACGAGGGCAGATATATGCCACCCGCTGAATTTGCTTGTGCCTGGGACCTGGGTGGAGCTGCATCAAGAGCTAGAGCACTACTCTCTCTTCTTTGTTTCTGCCCGAGATTACAGCCTTACAGGGGACCTCTGCTGCATGCTACAGTGTACTGTGGAGGCAACGAGGCACCAGCCTAGCTTCTTTTTCCACCATTGATTGATGGATATGCTTTCATGAGGATTGTCGTCGATCAACATGGATCGTGGATCGGGTCATGAATCTCACTGTTATATTTAGGTTATCCATGTTGGATTGGAAACCGCATGGTATGACGTGGCGATTCATCTCATCAATGAATTGAATTACTACGACCTCACTTGCAACTGTATGTCAGTATAATATGTATGTGTCCGTGTGGGACCGTGGGAAGCTAGCTGGGTGAGGCGGCAACCACATCGCACAGGGTCAATTTCAAAGCTATTTTTTTAATGTAAATTTCAAAGCTATTTTTAATTAGATCACCGCAAATCAGACTGAACCTTCCCCGCAAAAAGAAAAGGAAACGATTGATTTTATTATTCTGAAAAAGAGGAAATTTCTGGAAAGCAAAGTTTAGGTGCTTGAGAACGTAAGATTTGGTCTTCGTATATGCTCACATGTCATTCCATGTTTCCAACTCATTTGACTATAACGAAAGCGAAGGTAACAGTGCCTAGGCAACTGTTAATTCTCGCAGATGCTTGTATCATGCTAACAGCAGTAGTACAGTACAGAGTGCCGTGCCGCTAAACACAACGCAGTTGACACCGGTAGAGTGCTCAGGCCATGTTCAGATTCCCAACTATTCCCTATTCATTCCAACTTTTTACTATTCATTCCAACTTTTCACTATTCCTCTCTCACAAAAACACGTTTCCCAACAAATGCTACAGTGTTTTTCTTATGCTACAGTGTCTTTCTTATGCTACAATGTCTTTTCCTACAATCTAAACACACCCTTAACTAAAATATCAAGGAAGGGAAATATCAACGCTGTTATTGGGGTAGGGGGTACCAACTTAAGTGGGGGCAACATCAAACGCCGTGCTCCATGACACGACTCCCTCCCTGCCTGCGATCCTTTCCAAGAAGCAGGCCAGAAAAAGACGGTGACCACCGGCCTGACCTGACGCGTTAAAAGACGGGAGAGCATAGAAAGCCCTGTAGCGGATGAGAGAGACAAGAATCAGTTGAGGCCCCCAGCTGAGCTTCTGCCTGAAGCAACGCCCAAAACAGGAAGCTTTGCCGCTACCCGAGTCCGAAGCGCACAAGCTTTCCATCGGCCAAACAACAAGCAAACGATCTTCCTTGCTCGCAAGCGTTACTTGTCCATTAATTCATCGATCCATTCCCCTGATGGGCGGCGGCGGCGGCGTTGGGTCGCCGCCGACGTGGCGGGCGGTGGCCGCGGCGGCGGTGGCGCTGTGGCTGCTGCCGGTGGTGCTGGCGCTGGCGCTCCTGTGGCTGCCGCTGCTCTGCTGCGCCGTGGCCGCCCTCCGGTTCCGGCGAGTGAGGAGGAGGAGGATGCTGCGCGGCTGCTGCGGTGGAGGTGGGTGGCGCGAGGAGGAGCAAGTGATGGTGGAGGACGGCGGCGGCGACCGGCTGCGGCTGCTGCACCAGTACCTCGACGACCAGATGGAGCTCGTCGGAGGAGCAGCCGGACAGCTTGATCCGGCACAACGCTAGAGGCAAAAAGACTAAAGTACTGTACATCTTTGATTTTCTTTTCTTTTTTTCCTTGGAGATGCTAGTACTTCGTACGTACTTTGAAGTAGTAGGAGCAGAGCAGCAATAGGTGGTGTTCGCCGGATGCTGGCTGGCTGCCCGGCAGAGTGTATTTGATCGTGCCTGGTGATTGTGGAAGCATAGCATGCATCAACCTCCTGTGGCTTTCCTTCCCCTGAACAGAGTATATTGCTGTAGACTCGACTACCAGTTGGTTTGTGCTAATCCAGAATTAGCTGTAGAAATCCTGTTCAAATCAAATCTTTCAGGGCATAGTATAAGCATGAAACTACAAGGTGGAATTCAGAAGCTCCCACCCTGCTTTTTTTTTTCTGAGAAAGGTCAATCTTTCAAAAAAGAAAAAGACCTGAGAAAGGTCAGAAGGCGCGCAGGACCACGCCGGACCGGAGAGTGCTTCGAGCAACTCGCCGAAAGGTTGGACGGTGGAGAGCAGGAATGTATTGCAGGGCACTGATGACCGCCGGCAGGATCCGCCGTACGATTTGGCAAACAGCAAGGTCACCCTCGCACCACTTTTGCCACCAGGCTTTATTATACACCGGGAAATGATATCTACAATCTACTATAGCAGTATAGCACCTTGCCAAAAAAAAAAAAATCGATTTTCCTCTGTAGTATAATTTATGTCTGTATGAGTGTTGGGCCGAATTCAAACATGGGCTTATATATCTACAACTTACTGGTGGCCTCCACACACACGCGGGAGAGAAGGGCCTGCATATGTGTATGTGTTGGGCCAAATTCAAACATGGGCTTTCGTACGGAACGAACTCACCATCGGAGAGGCTCGGAAGTCGGAACAGCCGCCAGGCGGCGCAGGGGGCGACAACACAGAGAGCGCTGCGCCAGATGGAGGCGACGAAGCTGGGCGGGAACGACGACCATGGCCACAAGAGATCGGATCTGGATCAAGTGTCTCACGGCGGCGATGTTAAAAGGCCGCGCGACGGCAAGGTCGTTATTTTGGGGATGGAGATGGGCGACGGCGGTGAGGATGATGCCGAGGAGGAGCCAGGGCCATATCACAACTTTCACGTCTACTACAAGAATTGGCTCTCAACGTACGGGAGTTACGGCTTGTCCTTCGACGCCGAGAGTACGTATCCACTCGCTCATCATCACTCTCTATTTTCTCGTCTTGCTCTTCTTTAATTTTCCACTGTATGAATGGGTTAGGATTTTTAAGCGGGGACAGAAATGATGCATTTGTTTGTTTTGTTAATTATATAATCATCTTTGATCCCACATATATGATGGATTTTTTTTTGTTTTTTGATTAATCATCTTTGATCCCACATGAGATCGATGAGACATGACTGGACTGACATGTAATCTCCCCCTTTTCCCCCTCCTTTTCCAGCTGAGTACGGTCCTATGCGCTACACTAACGGACCAATTCTGCCAATGTCTGCTGGCCCTTGCGACACTATGGAGGTCTTCTTCGTCAAGGTGGCGCAGATCTCCGGTGGCCTCCAATGGCCATTAGATGTCTACGGTGCTGTCGCAGTGCGTGACTCCTTAGACCGCAAAAGCAACTACCTCTTCCGTCGAGACAGGAATAAGTGCCAGACGCTCACCTCACCCCAGGCATGTGCAAACTTGTGTTTTTGCCCCTTTCAACCCCATTTTCAGATAACATGCGTCTCCCTGCTTGTTTCATATAATCAATCTAGTTTTTCTTGCTCTTGTAATGGTAATAGCAGAATGGATGTTTTATATTAGCACTTTGGCTATTATGTGTCTCTAGGCATGTTTGATATCATGATATGGATGTTTTATTGTTTGGTATAACAAGTCAGTTTGTTATTCTCTTTTTAGCATGGACCTTTTATGGGGTTTAGCTTAAAATCTGGAACCATCTAGCTGTTGGAAGAAACACTTGTACAAAAAGCTGCTGGGATTGGTTTTGAAAATTTGATCCAGTATACTTGATGCACATTACTGCAGGTTTCAGAAAGCAGGTAAACCTTGTTTATGTCTTAAGGTGGTCGGAATGTGCCTCTCAAATTTGCTGCTCAGTAAATATGCATTCTAGAAAAAGCTAGTTAAGTGGTTTTGCATGTGCATTACTGGCAAATTAAACTGTACTCATGCATCCATAAAGTTTCTACACTGTTCCTATCACTGAAAAAATTTTAAAAAGCAATCATGAAACGTGGCAGATAACTGCATGTCCTGAACACACATCCTGATTTTCTATGTGGTCACAAACACTTTGTTAATTGCATGCAGGATTCACTTTTGGAACTTACAGGCCCAAGCCGCGCAATCCTGCTAAGGGATGAGCCTGTTTTCGAGATTGAACTCAAAGTGAAGGGTGAAGGGAACTCGTCATCTGAAGATGATGTTTTATGCTTGGATGTCTTTGGATACAACAACATTTCTTACAAAGGAAAAGTCAGTTATGCCATGACAGAGGTGCTTTCAAGCATCCATAGCAGAATGCAGGTCAGGTTCGCACATGTCAAACGGTCCATCGAGGCTACCATCGTCGCACGAATCACCGAGGGATCAGGCAACTTTAGTCTGTGCCTCACTGCCTATAGCACAAGCATTCGCGAGGACGTGGTGCTTCTCGACTCCCGAGGCCAAAATGTGCCTGTCAACGAGGATGGAAAGGTTGAATTGCAGCGTCGTGTCGTTGGAGTGGAGGAGCAGGGTAAACTTATCCTTCGCGTCAAGGTTGTGCAGCTAGGGGACACTTCGGATAGCTGCCATTGTATTGAGAAGGAGCTGAAGCTTCCAGCCAGGTCGGCCCATCGAAGCGAAAGTTACTTTCAGATTGGGTCCTCCAGGCTGCATTTTATGGTAGCCTGGTCATATCTTCCATAGATCACCTTATCTTCATGCTAACATAACTTAGTAATGATTCAGTGGTTTGTGGCCTGGTAACAGCTAGTTATTCCTTTGGATGTATTAAACCATTGTGCCATTTTGCATGTTCAGTGTCGTAACTTTTATGTATCCAATGTGCTTCTGAACTGGTGTATATGCATGGTGTTGGAGACTGTTGGGTACACGCCTAGGATCTTAATCTCCAGTTCAGTGTCACCTAGGAACGTTCATTCTCTTGTGATCGAGCCTGATGCGGTGTTGTTAGTCTAGGCGACAGGGCGGGCGGGGCCGGGGCCTGTGCCTGGCTCATGACAAGGAACCGTGCAATTAGATCTGTTGTTAACTACTCCAATTCTTAATCTGTGCTATTTCTTCACTGCAGCTCTGTATCTAGGATGAGTTCAGAGTATTCGTATGAATGCTATGCACATAACATGTCGTCTAAATATTTTCAAGTTCTCGTTGTTGAATGCAAAAAATATCTCATGAATAAATGCACAGTTTTTTATTTTTAAATGCAATTTTAATGTCAATAGGGCAAATACGTTTGCAATTTTCTTTTTACAGGTCAATTAACACTGATAGTTTCTCGTAACGGAATAGGGGAGACTGAGTCTTCAGATTGAAAAACATGAACAAAATCACAAAGGTTAAAAAAAATAGAAGAGGTCAATAAAACATGAGCCGTAGGAATTTTTTGCACAACACTCCGATACAGATTGCACTGATGATCATGAGTGGACAGATTTTGGTACTGAGCACAATGTAGTGCCTGCGATCATCCTTATTGTCACACCCCGAAATTTGGAATTTCGGGATGTGAATAGAAAGAACAATTAAATAGATGATTTTCATGAATTATTAAAACTTTTTCAACATTTGTCTTGCTTACAGGGTATTTAGTATAGGAAAATGATTTTTTCCTGAATCAAATAAAAATGCTTTGTGTTGCCTTTATTGAAGTGTTGCATTCATGTCCTTGAATCTCATCTTTCTTGAATGTGAAGTTTTCAAAATGCGTTTAGACGTCGATCAAATCTTCCCTAAGAATTTCCTGGATTTTCTAGGAATTAATTCTCTTTTCTTAAAGTCAAAATTCATTTATTGGAAGGCTTTAAAATCTCTTTCATGAGCTCCAAATATTTTATTTCGGTTCAAAGTCTCCAACTCTATCTCTGGAATTTTTCCTAGGATTTTTGGAGATTTTGGAATATTTTCTTTGGTTTAAATACATTTTCTGGGATTTTCTGGAATTGTTTTTGAACTAGAATTTATTTCCCGAAATAAAACTTAATCTTTCTCCTTCTTGGGCCAAGCCCATCCGCAAGCCCAACCCAGCTCTCCCTTTTTCCTTCCTGCCGAGCAGCCCATCTTCTTTTCCCGGCCCATCACTCCAACCGCGCCGGCCCATCTTTCTTTCTCCCGTGGCCCAGCCCGACTCTCTCCCCTCTCTCTCTCTGACCAGTAGGCCCGCGTTGTCATACTCTCTTCCTCTCTCCCTCGTTCTGTCACTGTACTGTGGGCCCGGTCTGTCATCCCTTACCTCTCATCCCAATCGCACGCGAGCAGGACTCTGTTTGAGTCCGGCCTTTGCACGCCGCGCCGCCGCCGGACTTCTTCGTAGCGCGCACGCCAAGAACCCTCCCGTTCCGGCCTATTTATAGCGCCGCCTCGAGCCTTCCCTCGACCCGCAAGCCAAAGCCTTGCTTCCTCGCCTCGCTCAATCATCCGCAGCGCCGCCGCCGCAAGGAACTCTCCGGAGCAGAGCCGCAGGCGCCGGGTCTTCTTCTGATTCGCCGCAAGCCGGGGATAAGAGAGAAAACCGACGACACCGCTAGCTTCGTGAAGCCAAGCTGCACCTGCGCCACCTCCTATTGATCCCCAATCGTCACCAGAGTGCCACCGCCGCAAGCAACCGCCGGAGTTGAACCGAGCGCAGCCGCCCAAACCCTAGCTCCGCCGCCGTCGCGATTCCCGCTCGCCAAGATGCTGCTGCCGCGCTAAGCTTGCCGCCGAGCTTCGTGTGAAGGTAAGGAACCTTCTGAGCCTCTTCTTGTTGTTTTTCCTCGCCCGTAGCCGCCGCGCCACCATCCTCACCTTGGCCGAGCCGCCATTGTCGCCGCGGGCCTCTTCCAGTGCGGAAACCTCCGCTTAGAGATGCCAAAACGGGTTTCCCGTAGTCCCCACTAGCTCTCAAGCCTTGAATCGAAGAAAACCGAGCTTCCTAGGTCCCGATTTCCCAACGCCGGCGAAGTCTCCGGCGAAGCGCCGCCGCGCGCGTCGTTGCTCCGGCTGCCGCGCGCCCAATTCGATTCCGGCCGTTAGATCTGAATCCGACGGCTAAGATTAGATGCAGGCGAATCGGTACCGGTCAGCGCGGTCGGTCGCGACAACTTTGCAGAAAACCCCCTGTGTTTCTTAGATATCAACCCGCAGTCCACGGTAGTTCAAAAGTAATTCCGTTTAGGTCCTGTTTTTATCAGTTTAACCCCTGAGCTTCTCGCAAATAGAACCCGCAGTCCATAGTTGCCGTTTTACGCGTGAACCCTCGCGTTTTCATACGTAATTACGTTTTAGGTCCCTGGTTTCTTCTGTTTAAGTCCCTGGAAGGTTAGATTTAGTACAAAGAAGCCCCTGAATCTTGTTTTATTCATAGTTTCCACGTTTAGTCTCCGTTTAACCTCGTTTTTGTTGCGTTAATCTTCTAAAAGCGTAGACTTTAGTTTAATAGTGCTGTTTACCAAGTTTCATGTTTTAAAAATAAATAAAATAATAACTTGTTCTATATTTGTTATATGTTTTACAAATTGCATAAAATCTAATTATAACTCCAACTCCATGTTTTATAATATTAACTTGCCTAATTATAATTTAACTAGCTTTTCGAACTAAAAGCAAATCATAGTTCTACTTTCATATTTTATAATCAAAGTTAATTTGATTAATCATTATTAAACCATCTTTTATAATTAAATATGGTAAGATTTATATCTTGTCTTTTCATAAACAAAGATGTTAACTTGAATAGTGCTTACTTCATATGTTTTTCTAAATAAAAGCTAGTGAGGTTATATAATGTTCTTCATAAACTAATAATTAATTGCTTAATGATCAATATTAAATCTAGTTTTCTTTTTATAAAACTATATTAGGTTTGTACATCGGCTTTTATGAATAAATATTAACTTGCTTTTCTAATTAAAAGTTAATTAAGGTTATACTCTGTTGCTTTATAAACAAATGATATCAATACGATTAATAATTATTGAACCAATCTTTTATAATTAAAATATGGCTAGTGCTTTACCCGTTGTTTCATAAAGCAAACATGATAATTTGATTAATAATTATTGAACTCTCTTTTCTAATTAAAATCTGATTAGGTTTAAACACCGGTTTTGTGCAATCTAAATTAATATGATTAATTTCCAACTTAAATGTGCTTTCAATATAATTTGTTTAGTTCAACACGATATATGAAGTTAATCGATTAAATGCTCCCTCATGCTTTCTTGCAAGTTAAAATATTTAATTGGTATAATTATTATATAAATATTTGCAAATAAAATTAATTAGGCTTTATCTGTCTTTTCATATTAAAGTATAATTTCGTTAATTTAAATAATGAATATTCTCTAAATATTCATTACATGTATTTTTCTTAATTAAAATAAATAAAGCACATAGTCTTTACTTTCTTTTGTAATATAAATTATCCGATAGTTATACCTTTCCAACCGTTGTTCCGTTTTCAACGTTTCTTGCGCCCTTGTGATCGTAGTAGCGAGTCCTATCGTTTAGTGCGTTCTTTTAAAGCTTTTCTTTTGATTGGTGTATTGTTCTTAGTTGTATCTATTTCTTTGCTTGCATGTTTATGCTTGTGCTCGATGTTTGCTACGATTAGAGGAGCATCGTTCCGAAGCTGTCAAGAACAAGAGTTGAAGACTGAGCAGTGGTATTCTTTTACGGAAAGGCAAGTGTCCCTAACCATCTTTCTACCTATGCTTTATGAGATCATATGTGTTAATTGGAAACCATGGAGAACCACCCGGGATTAACCGTACAACCACAATACTACATGGCTCTGGTCTTAGCTGAATAATTAGATGAACTACATGTTGTGTTTGTGCTGCCTGTTGGGCTGTTATTGGTTTGTGGATGTGTTGGTGCGGGGATCGGAAGAGGGTATCTTCTGTTGAAACCGTCGGTACTGGGAACAAACACACATGTAGGAATTCTTTGTAAAGGCTTCGTAGCGTCCCTATGCAATCACACCTCGGAAGTGTGGTATGCGCCTTTGTGGTGCAGCATGGTTGGGTCAAAAGTTCTTCGGGACTTTTACGCGAATTGTGGTGAAAGTGTACAACCTCTGCAGAGTGTAAAACTGTTATAACAGCCGTGTTCGCGGTCATGAACGGCCTGGACCCTTACATGATTAATATACTTGAAGTTGATAATTAAATTGTTCCGGTTATTTCCGTGGCCTTGCTGAGTACCAACCATAAGTGTACTCATCCTTGCTCATTGCTGCTCAGTATTCAGAAGGTGTGTGAAGTTGCTGAAGGTGATGCTAGGCGTACGCAACCCCCAGTCAACCGTTGCCTGTGGTGAAGAATTCAAGATTCCGCTGCTAGAAAACGTTTGTATTGTATTTATTTTATTATTTCCGCTGTAACTTTGTGTTCTGTTTATTCATGGAGTCTATCATATGTGTGAAAATTGATCCTGGCACACATATGAGATGCATCTGGTTTTCTTTCTAAAACCAGGTGTGACACTTATCTAGCGAAAGGGCATTTCATCATGTGTGTTAATGACGTTTTGATTTCCTGGCACCAAGGCAAGGGCAATCCAATCATTTCCTGAAAGAGGTGAATATGGCAACTAATCAAGATGGTCACGAAATAAACTGACGAACCCACGTAAATGGCAGTTTGATCAAAGCCAACAAAACGGGTGGCAAAGATCCAATTTTCTCACGAAATGTAAACATCAGCATTAATGAAGGTTGCCAATGATTTAAGACACGAACCTCAGTCATGAACTCATGAAGATTCATCAACTTGTCTAAAAGCTACTAAGAAACAGCAGTACATTACAATATACTACAGGGTCCTGTATAACTCAATACATGCAACAATTTGCTCCAACACATGCATGCATCCAATTCATGTGCATATGTGTCCGGGAGCAATCTATTCAGAAACAAAACACCGCCAGGATTCCACAAGAACAAAGCCAAGTGCAAGAAAGTAAACCCTCAGTGATAATGCTGTACAAGGGAGGAAGTTCTCTTTTGTTTTTAGTTAGCAGTCATCTTTACATATACATTCAAAGGAGTATGATACGTTCTCACTTTGTCACAGGCCTTCTCTGAACAGTGTGGAATGTCAACACCCACAGGGAAACCTGGCCACCCTGTACTAATAAGAATCAACGAATTTCCGGTCAATATTTCTATATGATGACTACCCTACAGGTTACAAAGTATACAAAATGCTGCCTGCACCAATTTGTGTGGTATGTGAATGTCGAAAGAGGGGGAACAGATTGTCGTGTATGCTAAACCTATCTCAGTCCATCTTGTTGACACATGCAATCAGGCATTGGGTAGGTGTATATGGAATCGTTAAGTTTCCTGAATGCAATGCTCTTTATGTCGCTGTGCTGCAATATTTCCTGCATGTTCTGCTTAAACCGATCCCATCTGAAATTGCAAAAGGAAAATTAAAACAAGCCTTCTGATTAACAGTCATAAACAAAACTATGCCAGAATAAAAATTGCAATACATGAGAAATTCACTTGGGCGTGTGCCACAAATGTGTAGGCCGGACTAATATATTCAGAAAAAAAAATGTAAAAGCTAGGAAAGGTGTCTGATGTGAATTCAGAGATCAGTTCAATATAGGCTGGTGGGAAGGCATATTGATTAAAGCATTTAATTAGGTAAAAAAACCGGAACAGCCAAAATGGACACTTTTTGGTCGAAACATATTGTCTAGAGAAAATCGTTTATTAAAGAATTATCATCTGCACAGAGTCCAATCTAAAACAGAATTGCTGTCATTTGACAATTTAGTGGCAGCTAGTGATGAGCTAACCACTTACAATTATGGATTAAGTGAATGGTCAATAGTTACTGATCAAAACTTATGGTGAGTGCTCCAAACAATTTACCTGATATTAGGATCGTCAAAAGATAAAACCAGCTTCCGTTTGTCTGGTTTTATTGTCTTTGCATTCCCTCCAAACAGGTAACGCCTATGGCCCATCAGAAAGTGAGGAAAGTTTCCTCCTTGAGTTGTCACAAACACTTTGCTCTGAACACAGACAGTGTAATCTAATGCTGCTAGCCGAGACGAGTGTCCCTGCAGAAGATAGATTGGTGAGTGGGATAATAATCCATCATAGAACAGCACTATTCCTAATCCTAATCTAACTTCGGCTCTCAAGTTAGTCAGATACTTCAGACCATCAGATCGTTCTAAATTTGTTCACGGTTAAAAAGAACTTCACAGTGCTGGCACAAGCAATACCTTGAACTGAGCAAGCTCTTCAGGCAAAGCAAGAGAATCCTTTGTCGCTAAAAGTGGGAACATTTGGCGAAGCGGAGCCATGTACTTTTCAGAGTTGTATATTTTACCAGAAGCAACGTAGAGGGAGGTGGTGTTGTCAAATCCCATGCCCCGTAGCATCATACCAACCTGCGAGAATCCATTCATTGAGCATATCTCCTAAACCCTTTTAAATGCTTTTTAAAAGGCAATTTAGTACAAACCTGATGCTTAATGAACTGACTTGGTAACTGAATACAGAAAAGCAGGAAAATGCGATAAACCAAGCCTAAAGATACTTTGAAAAACTGATTACATGATTCAGTGCACAAATGCAACTGTCTGTTCAAAGTAATATGCTGGGCTCCATAACATACATCCTAAAAGAAGCTGAGATATAGAAAATGTTTATAGTGGGCATTGGGCAATACAAAGAGATGAAAAAGGAAAAGGTAGGTCCTAACCTCTAGTGGAGTAAGAGGACATTTTCCATCCCTTCTATTTGCCTCTGGATTTATCACTCGACCATGTCGACGAAACTTCCCTCTCCAGCTCCGTTCACGAGCATTATCCATTTCAGTTTTCTCCTTCAAGCCACCATCATATGTACAGCACGAAAAGGCTACCATATCCTAAAAGTATACACAGGATCAGTAGGACGGAAGAAAATACCATAACTGTGTCTGAATATGTAAGAGAGAATTAATAACCTCTTCAAAGCGAAGATGCACAGAAACATACTTCCCACCAGTCAAAGAACTCTTTTTCATCATTCGGCCAACCAAATCCTCTGCGAAAGTTCTTATTGGTTCAGCAAATCTCAGTGCATGGTAGTTTACCAAACACCTCAAGGCCTGCATGTTCGATGGAACTGACTGGGCTAATCTATTTGAGAATGGGGCTATCCGCACAACCCTGCACAAAGCATACCATAAAATGAAACACATGCCTTGGCTTTGACCCAGTTAAATAAAGCTCTCTTTATTCGAGGTGGGGTTGGGGGATGCTTTCCTTACCCTAACTCAAGCATTTTTGGAAGCACCTTCTGCACATAGTATTTTGCTGATGAGTAGGCTTTAGTTCTCATATTTGGTATGCTGCTGATATTATGATTGAAGCGCAGCAGAACATCTTCAGGAAGTTTCTTCAGAACTCTTACATGTTCTCTGAGTGTCTCCATGAAATGATCTTCGTCAAATATATCACCAAATTTGCTGTAAGAAATACAGCAGGTCAGATTCTATATTCTCATGAAACTGGTTACCAAAAGGTATAGAAGCGACAGCAACGATCATTCTCAAATTAGTATGTTAAAATTTGCAGTTAAATTTTGTATGATAACAACCTATGACTTTATGACGAAGATGGGCTGTTTCATACTATAACAAGTGTTTCCTAAAACAGAGTACAGGAAGTCACAGATTGAAAAGGTATTTTATATGTAAGGAAGTGATGTGCTTATCAGAAAAATAGTTACCTAGAATCACGCCAAACGCTATTTACATGAAATGTCGGGATCACAATAGTTGCATTAAGAAGGCTGGCCACAGCAACAGCATCACAGATCTGCATTTTTAAAATCTGAGTTAACTATTATCCAACTTAACATGAAGATATCAACAATTTCTGAAATATAATAGATTAGTATCAAAACTAATAGATCACAGCAGCGTTCCAAAGTCATGATGAGAAGAAACGTATTGGCAATAGGACATGTACTAGAATATACTGTACAACCAAGATAGTACTACAGACTGGTTCGAGAGGTCCTAGACAGCATGACCTTTACAGAAGAATATAATAAAACTCTGATTTGGCAAATCTATTTCAGAAAACTTAGAACCATCCAACATCATAAGGAAGGAGTGACCTTTTTTTCTAGGAAGAACTCTAGGCTGTTGCCAATTCCCTCGTTTTCATAATGAAACCATTGAGGAAAGCCAGTGCAGTTAAGCATAGCGTAACACTAACATGACAGTCCAAAATCACTCATTGGTGCACCAAAGATTCATAAGGCACTGGACTACAAGATAAGGGCAATACACAGAATCATGGGCCATTAAAAAATAATGATAGTGGTACTTACAGAAAGTCGTTGTTGATTCAAACCGCCATTTGCTTCGATCATGAGATAGCCATTTGAGGGCGGCAACTCTGAAACAAACCAAAACGTGAAGTAGACTATCAGTGCTAACTTCAAGCTCATCCAGTTTTCACATGATTATGTGGCCCCAGAATTCCATAAGGTACATCATTTCAAGTGGGTGCATATGATGTCTAAAATCATAGAAAAGGTTTCAAAAAGGAACCTGACTGAGTCAGCCTGCTGTTGACACAAGGCATCCATGGCTCCCCAGAATTTTGATATTGTGATGTCATTAACTGCACAATAGAAAAGGAAAACTATCATATAACACGACACTTGATAATAAGGGCAAAGGTTTTTAAAGATGAGTACAGGTTGGCTCAAACAATAGTAAACAAAGTAGTGTAAATGCACAAAGGTTGCAGCAAACGGTCCAGTGTCCTTCCCCTACCAATAGTGGTTCATCTTTGCTCTTTGGTGCATTCTCAGATTGATGTAACAGTTACTTGAATAGCAGGTACCATTCGAGTTCAAAATTGAAAATCTCATGGGGCACGAGATTGTGATCTAAGGATTCTTGCTTCCTTTGGAATATTAGGAGGCTTGAACTACAAACATTGTGTTCCGTGTTAGCCAAATCATACAGCTATGCAACAGCTTGTTACTCAGAGTACATCTGATTCATAAGTAGCAGAAGTGAGCCATGATATAATATAATACTAGTAACGAAATGGTCAATAGAATCGATCACTCAGAACCGAAGGTGAAGTAAACAAGTGGAAGCCCAAGAAACCAAGGACCGCACTGTATTTATTTATTTATTTGGATTTTGGGACGCACAGCAAGAATGTCACCTGACGAAACGAGAAAACAATTCGCATGCCTCCTGTTTATTATTGAGAGAGCAGAGGCACACGCAAAGGACGCCGAAATTCGCGGAATACTTGGCCGCAAAACCCAGGAAGAGACGGAGCAAAAGGAGAGAGTCGAGAACCGAAATCTCGCATCCCATGAAACCGGCAATCCCCCAGCATACCCGCAGCGAAGAAACAGGTGGGGATATGTACGTATGGTCGCTAGACAATAAGGGGAGCGAGCAGCGGTAGCTCACCATGCTTCGGCGCCACGAGGACGAGGCGGATAGGGAGGAGGCGGACGCGGCCGCCGTGGCGTCGTCCCGCATGGCCGGCCAGAGTCGCTCGAAGACGAGGTGGCTACGGTAGACAGACCCGGGCTGCGGCGGCGAAGGCGGGTGCCCACCCGCCGCATGGCGCCGCGGATGGAGCGAGGAGGAGGCCACCTCGACGGCCGCGCCCCCGCCCGATAGCCTCCCCCCGAGCAGGAACACGAGCGTGCCCGCGGCGTAGGCGAGCGCGAGCAGCAGGACGACCGCGCCGCGCCTCCTGCCCGCGCCGCGGGCGGCGCCCGCGCCGCGCCACGCGGCGGGCTTGCGTATTGAGGCCGCGAGAGACATGGGGGGCCTCACCGGCGGCGGAGCCCGCGCGTGGGGATCATGTGAAGCTCTCGCTCAGCTGGAGTCCGGGGGAAGTTGGAAGGAAACGGACGCAGCGCAGGAATTAATGGAGGCGGCAGGCAAGGGAGGATGGCGAGGGTGAAGGGAAGGAAGGGGAGATGGGATGGAAACTAAAAAGAGAAGAAACGTGGGGGTGTAAACGTGAATTATTTAGTACTAGTGTGTGTAACCGCCGAATCAGCCCAGCCCAAATGGCGGCGTAGAAACGTGGCATCGTGCGACGACCTCGGAAGTCTGCGCTCTTGCTGCGTGTAGCCTACTTTGGTGCCGTGCGTCATAATAGTCAACCTTATAGTCACCAAACATTATAGTCAAGCTCTTTTTTTTTTCAAAGACAAGTTTTCATAAAGGGCTAGGGCTCGACCATTGAGGGAAACTTCTCTATGAAGCTTATCAGAGTTAGAACAACTCCATTAGTTCCATTCCATATGATAATTCTGATCATATCGCTACTAGAATCACTAAGTTAGCTCCAAACAACCTTGCTGATTTGGGGGTGTTTAGACAGAGGAAAGTTAGGGAAATTCACGTTAGTAAGAGTTTGTGAGAGCTCCTCACAGTTTTCAATGGAATGATTAGTAAAAGTAAATAGTAAAGTTACACAAATACTTCCTCTGCTTTAAATTATAGTTTGTTTTGGTTTTTCATAAATTTTGCTATGAATTTAGACATAGCGTTTATCTAAGTGCATAACAAAGATAATAAACCTAGAAAAGCTAAAACGAGCACATCCAGAATTTCAGATTGTTAGGCCTCGTTTAGTTCTCAGAAGATTCTCCAAAAATACAATATTCATCTATTTTTTTAGCCTCTCAAATATATGACATGTGGCAAGCCAAGATGCTTCAACACACGTGGACACGTCAAGATCTCCGGCTCAGGAAATCCAAGGATTCGACGAGGAAGGCTAATGGCAGGCAGTACTTGTGTCGTCCTCTTGAAAGTTGGACCTTTGGAAGCGGGTGATGCAAGCTTTCAACGGTCCTCGGATCGGGGCGTGGACCTTGCCGTGGCTGTGGCCTGTGGGTGGTGTTTAGCGCGCAAAACTGTCAAAATCAAAACCAAGAGTGGAGTCGGCACTACTAGTGTCGTCTCTCTCTAGCTCTGCCTCATCTTCTTTGTTTTATCGAACGAGTGGCTCTTAATCTGATCAACTACAAAAGTACCAGCACCTAATGGTAGTTCCAAGCGCACGCTTGGACGGCTCTAGTGATTTTTATTGTCAGCAGCACTAGGCATATTTTAGATTTAAGAAAAGGGCTAGGCATATTTGATGGAGCAAAGATTTCGTCCAAGCAATATGGTTAACTGCAGGCGGCAAATTGGTAATTCCCGTGGCTCTATGTTGGATGCAGAGCAGAGTATCTCGAGTTCACAGAGCCTGTAAGGGCAGTCCCAATGCAGATTCTATCGTAGAGTCTAAAGTCATTAATTATGCTGCCATGCAGGTAAAAAGCTGATGTGGCATGACATTTATTGAAGAAAGAGGAGAGAAAATGAAGAAACCAAGTCTAGCTAAGAAACCAAGTTTTCACACAAACCAAGAGAATATGTGAGAGAGACAAGTGGGTTCTAGAGTATAGAAACCAAGTCTTGCATTGTAGAAGATAATTTCTTGACACGATATCCTAGACTATAGAAACTATGATAGTTTCTAGATTGGGACTGGCCTAACGTACTAATGTACTAGTAGTGTTAGTAGTGTTAGGCCTTGTTTAGATCGCCAACTTTCGCCAACTTATTTTGCCAACTTGTCACATCGAATGTTTGGACACTAATTAGGAGTATTAAACATAGGTATAAAAATAAACTAATTACATAGATGGACTCCACATCGTGAGACAAATCTATTAAGCCTAATTAATTCGTCATTAGACACTGTCGTGCTACAGTAACCCGTCATTAAAAATGCACTAATGACGGCACATATTAGGCTTAATAGATTCGTCTTGCGATGTAGAGTCCATCTGTGTAATTAGTTTTATAATTAGTCTATATTTAGTACTCCTAATTAGTGTCAAAAGGATGGATGTGACATTTCGCCAACTTTCACCAACTCATCTAAACAGGGCCTTAGTGTGCATTTATACGGCCTAAATCACTGTGCCATGTCCTCTCTTGGCCTTGGGTGAGGTGCCGACCGTTGTAGGCTGGTCTGGACCATGGACATGCTAGGGCCCCCTTGTCAGTGCAGGAGCCAGTCCCTCTTCATCATCCTAGCCCTGCTGCTTGGTCGCTCGCTGCTGGGCTTCTGCGCAAAAGCCGAAAGAAAGGCCAGAGGCAGCCAGCAACAGGAGCAGGATGGCTGTGTTCTATTTATCCCCTCACATAACACGTTTTTCAAAAAATTTATTTCCACATTTTCTATTCATCTTCACATAACACGCATCCTATTAAAAAAATATTTTTTCCCTCCCCTATCTAAACACAGCTGAGCGTTGCTGCCTCTGTCCCTGAGTGCCAGCGACCAGCATAACCTGCTACACATCTTCACTGACACGTGAAAAAACATCACCAACAATGAATAGAGAAACTTCAATTTAGGAGAGCGAAAGAAAAACATCAACGACAATGAAAAGAACTTACATAACATAAAATATCTGATACAATGTTTCATAGTACTAAAAGATTCTTCACCAAGGCCATTCTGCTTTTGCCATTAAGGACGTGAACCCGTTGTTTTGCAACTGGGCTGTCTTGGCGACCAAGGGTCCCAGTAGCAAAAAAAACCAAAATGCAACTGGGATTACATCACTACATGGCAAAAGCAGAATTTGCGGTCTTGATGATACAGCCACTTGGACAAGCAGCCGTAGGTTCACGCAAAAGGTGGATCACTTGAGCAGTTCAGATCCTAGTAAATCCTAGAAAGCCTAATAATAACCTAATCTAGTTCATTTGTGATGCTTCATGGTTCTAAGTTCAGTGTTGCGTCCGCATTGGCCTCAACTTCTTTCTTGCTCCTGATCTTGCATCTCCTCTTTGCTTCCTCATCTAGGTAGACCAGGTCCTCCACGACCGCAATATGTGCATACAGCAGCTCTTCCAGGTTGTCAATGGGAGCAGCCCTCTTACCTTTGCCATCTCTCATCTGCTGGAATTCTTCCTTGCCGTGGTTTCTGCTAGAGAAATAGTCGTGGATTCTCATGGCTTCATGAAACCCAGATATTGTTGGCTGGAACTTCACCAGGAAGATGTTCTGATTGGCTGGCCTTCCATAGCAAACCTTCACCTTCTCACGTGGTAACCCGATATCTGGATAAACAAGAAAATATAAGCAACTATTGATATCAAGCAACCCAACTTCAATAGCAAATGACTAAAGATTATGCTCTCAGAAACCTGTGTTGCTCTTGAAAATGCTACCAGAATTGAAAAGGAACACACAATTATGCCACATTAGCCCAATGTATCAGTCAATCTCATCATAAAATCTTATGGAAATATTACAGAAGACAACATGAGCACATAAAGCCATAATCCTAAGGTTCAGTGTGTGTGCAGAGAAACAAAATTTTAACCAAGTGCTCAGGTAGGTTCTTTGAGGCTCAGTGAAAACAAACCTGCCAGTACACCTTCAATTTCTTCCATGGACACAATCTTTTCTTCAGAATCCTCCGTCTTGTTCACAAATGAGCTGTCATGTATCACAACAACTGGAGGCCACAACATGAGATCTCCCCTCATGGCATTTACTTCCTCATATGGAATGGAGTGATGTGCTTTAGATGTATCTGGAGCAACAAGCCAATTCCACCCCATCAGAACACAGAGTGCTTTGTGAAACCCCAAGTGCTTTGTCCTCAACCCGGCTTTGCATGTATCGTAAGCATGGGACAGCAAGGCATCAACGTCTGGGAACTTCCTCGCGACACTGTAGTAGGAGGTAAACAAAAAGCAAAATAACAGAGCATTTCTTCAGATTCAAGATTCCATACATATATTCAGTCAAACTATGCTGATAAAAGAAAGTGTTTTTTTTTCTGAGCATGTTATGATCAATGAAAATTAATGAGACGATCAACATGGATATAGCCACCTCCCAAAAAAATCAAGTCGAAGAGGAACTGCTAATATAGCTATCTAAATAACCAAAATATAAGGTTTGTAAACAACCTTCTCACAAAATAAATGCATAGAGGTAATCCAGAGACATCCTAGAAATGCTAAAGGACCATAACCGGACAGAATCACTGCCTCACTAACTCCAAGAACACTACAGCTTCAAGCAAAAACATTTGATTCAACACCTGAAGATTCTTCAAATTTTTTTTAAAAAAAAGATCAGCTACTTTCAGTTTGGGTGGCAGGAAAAATAATACATTTTACTGCATACTTTGTAATCAGTAGTGCAGAGTACTAAGCTATAAAGATGGCAATGACGGATATAAAGATGGTTTTAAACAGAGTGATAACTGTGTGATATATACGTCTATTAGGTGGTGCAGAGTATTTTAGCACCTTGCCACTATCCCATTAGAAACTTAAGAACCTTGGTCTCGAATACAGTAATCTACATGGAGCTAATAGGCATTTCATTTCCGACGCAAAAGTAGAGATCAAGATCAGCTTACCAGGGCAGAAAGATCAAAATGTCAGACACATAAATACACAACTGCACTCCAACTTAAAGTACTACTCTTGCAGAAAAAAAAATAGGCATGCCGTACAGCCTGCATAGCCCAAGCTGCTGGTCTGTGCCTTGAAGTTGACAGACCTATATACTCCCCACTTCCCGAAAACCAAATCATTCTAGGATTCAAATTTTGTCCCAAAAAACCAAGTTATCTTACCCATATGGCTAATAAATAGGGGCAAGTAAGGTCACTTCACCTTTATCATAATCTGTTACAGAATTCCTAGAATGCTTGTTTTTTTGGGACAGAGGGAGTATGCACCAGCCTGTCAGGTATACTCCAAACATACTGCTAAATTTGCATAAGTTAATGGTCCCAAAACTCATGCCAATGGTCTCCAAAATTGCACATGTTGTCTGCCATGTGTCCAGTCCATGATATCTATTGATACACAGCAGCTTGGCAATGTGTGCTGTGTGCACCTGACCTCACAGGATTAACAAGGTCCAACACCAGAGCTAGCTCTAACCTGGCAACAATATTCTGAAACTATTGTTTCATCAACAAAACGATGCTGTACTTTTTGCTTTTCCAGCCATTTTTCCAAATACATCTGTAAGACTGCAATGCATTCCATATAAGCTGCACCTCCATTGGACCTCACCTTAGTACAGAAATCAATCCACGTCATAGAACAATATTGGAGTGCTCAAACCATTGGAACCAACGTTTGAATGTCTGAATCCTTTAAACAGAATCAACATGAACACTGAACCAAGAAGTTGCTAAAGTCCATCACATCCACACAATAGACCCCCTCAATTTTCGCTGTGTGAATTCTACGAACAAACTCCATCCTAATGATAGCATATATATACGTAATAACACGCCCTACGTAAACATATAGGTAGCTTTTGCCAGGAGGGGCTCGAAACCTACCGGGGGGGGGGGCCTTGAAACCTACAGGAGGGGGCTCGAAACCTACCGGGGGCGGGGGGGCCTTGAAACCTACAGGAGGGGGCTCAAACTATGTCAATAAAGCTTATCTACTGTATCGACAGCTACGCATGGTATCTTTTTTCCCATGGATTTCTCCATTTCAGTCGCCAAATAAGCAACTAGGCGACTTCTAACAAAGTCATTGGAGGAACTGTTTAGCTCGTAGAGTTTTAGTGCAGGCAAAGAAAGACAAACCTGCCACAGACACAGCAAGACAAAGATCCTTTTGACGCCTCACGGTATTTCTTCTGCATGGCTGGGCTCTCATTCAATATCTTTGCATACTTAAGGAAGGCTTGGTGAATCTGCTTGCTGAATTCCTCAGAACCTTCTGGTGGATCTTTCTGCACAGCATGATCCTCATGCTCTGGAGCATCTTCATGCTTCACTTCAGAAGCATTAGGATCATATTCTGACAGCTTTGGAAATTTATTTGGCTTAATAAATTCATCTTTCTTTAATGGATATCCACCATGGAATTGTTGAGCCATTTTCAGTCTCTTTTTTGCACTCTTAGTCAATCCTCCTCTTCCTCTTCCTATCCCTCTTCCATGCATGGAAGTTCCCTGAAACTGTGAGTGGGAACTGGGTCTGGACAACCTCTGAGACATAGGCAAGTGTTTTGAACGCCCATAGCCATAAGCCACGATATCAGAATGAGGATGGTTTCCCTGATCCATATCAGTCCATAACCCATTCGTTTCATGTGGCAAAGCAAGTCTTGAGAAAACGTTGCTGCGGTTAGTTGACATATCATATCCTTCATCGTATTCATCATCATCATCATCAACCATGTCATACATTGGCACTCTTGGAGGGGATAGATCATAAGTATCCATATCATCATCATAGTGATCGTATCGTGCAAATCCATCACCACCTTGATACGCATCTATCTCATGATGAAGGTATGCAGGACTTCTGTATCTTTTCCTCGAAACCATAGGGGAAGCTTCTTGGTCACTAAAGTTCTCAAATGAAGTAAACTCATGCTGACGAGCTGGTCGCCTTGCAATTCCAGCAGAATCAGTTCCAGGGGAATGGGTGTAGCGATCATTACCACCCCTTGCTGTTGGATACTGCAAGTAAGCATCACCACCATAGGAACGCTGATTTATGTGCTCTGCATCTTCATGCATGGCTTCAAAGCTACTCTCAAAGTCTTCTATCCTATGGGGCATCCTCGGGTGGTGGTCAATCCTTTCATCCTTGATGCCTCTCAAAGATGCTGCACCTGATACGTGCCTTGACTTCAATGAGGAATTCCAACGTAAGTCCTCTGGTGCAGCATATGCATCATTCGTTGGATCCCTTTGGAGATATTCATCATTTGCATCGTACTCCATGGATGGGGCTCTCAGTGCATGCTTAGAGTGTATTTGCCTTGCATTATGCATTATTGTTTCATCACCATGCCCACTGACATGCTCCAATGGACTTCCTGATAACCTATGAGGATGACCACTCACATGCCCCAGTGAGTCATGAGATGACCTGCCAATGCCATCCATGTTGTACCCGTTGCTTGGTTCATAGGCAGGTCCAGTGTGTATCCTATATTGATGGTCCTTAGCAAGCAAGGATGAGGAAGAATCGCCAAGAACCTTAAACTGTGTAGATGGTACCAGATCAGGCTCCAGCATACCCCTACTATTGTAAATCCTCTCTGTCTCACTGGCCCTCCCAGCAGGCACATCCTCAGAAGAATAAAACCTATCAGTTGTTCCACCTTTCTCGGCAACCAGATCCCTACTGGCAGGGTAATGCCTCTCAATGTCTCTACTTCTCTCAATGTATGGGTCATGAGGATGCTTGTTGTACTTAAAATCGTCATCATCATGCAGCAGCTGGGTATTTCCAGCACCATAACCATCACTGGCCTTCATGGCAGATCCCCCCGACAAGAAGCCAGTATCAGGATGCACAGAGGGATAAAGAGGGGGTGGAGTCAACACAGCCCTTAATGGCAGCGACCTCCGGAGCGGAGGTGACCTGCAGTCTTGGGAGTACATGGCGGTAGTCCTTCCCGTTTCAGTCGCACTAATTCTGAGCCTCATACCACCGTCCCCAAACAACTCGCTATCCTTGCTGATGCTCCGGGGACCCAGGCCACTCCCAAGGTAGTCATCCTTCATAAGGCTCCGGTCGCCGGAGCCACCAAGGTAGTCGCTTTCCCTCTTCCCGATGCGTTGAGATGGCCGGCCGAGGTCGGACGGATGGTCAGGGAGCATGTAGGCCGGTGGCGACTCGTAGTCGAGGCGGCCAGGGCGGTCGCGCTCCTCGCGGTACGGCGCCCTTCCATAACCCCTGGCCCCGCGGGGCGAGACTTGGCGATCTCCGCCGTATCCCCTGGACCCGCGGGGCGAGAGGTGACGGTCACCGCCGTAGTCCTTGTTGGACCCTCGGACGGGCAGGTCACGGGGGTCCTCGTAATCCACGCGCCCGCGGCGGGGCGACGCGCGGCGGCCGCCGTAGCCCGTGCGCTCGCGCCGAGGCGGGCTGCGGTCGCCGCCGCCGTAGCCGATGCGGCCGCCGCGGGGCGGGTCGCGGTCGTCGTCCTCGCCCCTGGGGCGGCGCGGACGTCGATCCGGAGACGGGGTGCGGCGGGGGCGGTGGTCGGGGCGCCTGTCCCGGTTGTCACGGGAGGCGACGCCAGCGGGGCGCGTGTCCCTGCGGCCGTAGCTGCCTCCTCCTCCTCCTCGACCTCCTCTTCCTCCACCTCCGCGTCGCATGGCGCCGGCCGCCAGCTAGGTTTTGGCTACCGTCGGAGACTCTGTGGTCACTACCGTGGGGATGGGTGACAGGGTGGGTGGGGGGATCGAGACGGGATTCAGATTGTGGTCGTCGTGCGGAGGCGGTGGTTGGGTCTGGGAACTTTGGGCGGCGGCGGAGGCGGCGGCGGAAGGGGGAGGTGGGGATCGCGGTGGGCTCGAGTGCGGTTGGGGGTGGCACTTTTATGCTGCTGATGTGGTGAGGGGTGGGCCTATGGAATCTAGTTGGGCTTTGTGGAGCCCAAGTCCAAAAGACCAAACGAAAGTTAATTAAAGGAAGGTTCGCTAGAAAAGGTTAATCAAAGGAAAGGAAAAGTTACGAGGAGTTTTACAATGATTGGAAAAAGGGACAACCGTCCATTCCTAAAGATCTAATTGTGGTAAAATAGACGGTACCAAGAGGTACCGGGAGGTACCAAAGAAAGGTACCTAAGTAATAGGTTCATACTTAGCTAAATATTTAGCTAAAATAAATAAATATATATATATATATTTGTATTAAAATAAATACTTAGCTAAATATTTAGCTAAATCAACGGCTAGCATTAATCAGCCATAAAAATACCGTGTGGTACCTTCCAAGCATTGTAAAACTCCTCGATATGCTTTCCCTTTTGAGGGTTCATACTTTTTTTTAACAAAACAGGATTTGTAGGTTTTGAATATGCTTCGAAACAAACAAATATATATTTTTAAAGTAGATACATAGTCTAATGCGTAACAAAAGTACAATGTAAAACATTATGTTTACCAATTCGATGCACATTTTATCTATCCGTGATGAGTGTTTATAATTTACCAGTAATAGGTTGATTAAAGGGTATTTTTTTAATTAAAATTCTATAAAAACAATTGTTTATATGAGGAAAGAGTTTTTACGCATATGGTTCTCATTATGAAAGAGGAAAACCAGATCCAATTATCCAACCACTAAAGCCGTCTTTGATTACCCTGTGTTTCGATTTTTTTTTTTTTTTGAAAATATAGATTTGATGTTCTAGGGCAGGTGCAGTATCGTCATCTACACAATCTTCTAGGGTTCCAAGCTTCAAATGTGGGTACCAATGCAGTCATCAAAATTCCTCCCGTACAGAAAAACTGCATCTATATTTTATAGGGAATAACTATAATTGAAGACATTAGATAAATCTTCGATATCAAACAGAAACACCCCACAGGCCACAGGTAAGATGATGGTTTTCGCACTATAACTGAAGAATTGAGAAAATGGAGAGTTATACAAGAGCGAATGAAACATTCTTTAAACAATATATGGTTCATAATTTACAAAGTCAACTAGAAAGTGGCAAATCTTAGAAAGGACACCACACATCCACCAAAGCTAAAATGGATACATGGTCACCCCCAGCATCTTTAGGTGGCTACCGAATCATATCGAACATAGAGGCAATTTATACAGTTTATCATGAAGTATATATCTGTACAGCATATTCTGTTCTTTCACGCCACACAACTGGCAACGCTGGCATTGCTGTAAGCCTGGGAATACCTATGGCCAGACTGCTCGCCTCTACCATCTGCCTCACTTTCGCCCCCATTAATCACGGTGCTAGACTACTAGCAGGATCCATGACACCGATGTTCAGGGTAAGCACAGGAATAAACCGACAAGAAACATCATGTGGAGTTGTCATGTGACAAGAACAGAAGATGGTTTCTTGAAGCTGGAACCACTTGCGTTATTGGAAGATGTGATCGCCCTATCCTTTGGAACAGGGCTACCTAAAACGAACTCTGAAGAATTTGGCTGCTGGTTGTTTTCACTCTGGTCTGGTCTGGCCCAGATTTTGATGAGGCCCTCACGGCAGATGGTGAGGATTGATTCATTGGTGAACACCAGACCAGAGAGAGGATCGGCATGTACTCGGTGGGCAACAAGAGGTGAGAGCTTCGGAACATCTCGCATTCTTGGAGACGGCTGAAGAACACCTGTTGGCGGACATGCATTGTCCCAATGTGCAGAAGGGCTCCCACCTCTGAATGTCGGTGAGGCACTTGACGGATGACGTAGCGGGACAACAATCTCATCCAGCGCCAAGTCCCACAGAAGTAGTTGAGTGTCCTATGAGTACGTAATAACAGAAACTTATGCAAAGAATAAATCATGTTGTAAGCAAAATGCTGACTTAAAATTGAAACATTATCTTCTGTCTATATTTAAGCATAGGTATTACGCTAAAAAATTATACTAAATCAAAAAAGCTATAAACGGACCAACTTCATAAAATACGAACCCCCACCCCACCGCAATACTTTATGTTTAAAAACATGTGAGAATAATACCATCAGAACTGGAAAAAAAAAAGAGAGTAACTCTTACCGTCCTCTTTAAAACATAAAGCAAATTGATTAGGCCAACGCATTTCAACAGCGGATTGCACAGCTCTTTAATATAGGGCCTCAAAATAATCCAGCAAGGAGAAAATGGAAAGACAGGTCTTCCAATTTCAGGTGTCGACTTTTATTTTAAAAAATACAGTATTTTAGCCTTCAGTAAATACTTAGCATTAGAGCTTTTTACGATTACCACATGGTTCAAATACATAGTTCACGCTGTAATATGTAAAAGATCCAAACTACAGTTTAGTTATATATACTTGTCATACCTGACCAACAGAACCAAAGCGATAGACATTTTCTCCGTTTCCATCAGAACTTGGTGGGGACCAATAAGAATCAAAAGCAACTCCACTAACCTGCCACCAGAATAAAAATTGCCTCATCCTCAATAAAAAAAGTTCAGACAGTGGCACTGAGATTTTTAAGGCAGGCGCAACTATTACCCAGGAATTATGTCCTTCACCCCAAGCAACTATCTTTCTATCATCCATGCTCCATACCTGCACAAGATCATCTTCACCGCCTGTTAGTAGATATTTTCCATCTGAGCTGTAGATTCACAGATGATAAATTAGGTTAGAGACAGAAATGTTATTTTGTGTCCATATAACAATGAGAAACAATTTGCAGATGTCTAGATCCGTGAAGTATAGATGTACAGATCAACAGAATGAAGCAAGAAACAATTTTACTGAAATAGGATATTTAACCATGATACCTAGCCAAAAAAAAATCCGAAAGAAAACCAGGATAGCGAAATACTGCTATGATTCACAGGGAAACCATAATGTAATTAGATCACAAAGTCAGACATCCAACACTATATATTTTAGATCATATAAACAGGTACCTGTTCCAATGAATGAGCATGACCAACATGTTGCAAACAGAATTGAACCAGTGACTATTAGATGTTCAGGTAGCAATATATTTCAAGCTACGAAAATTGTTGCCGAATAGAAGCAATCAACAAATTTAGTTGCCAAGTAGAACAGGCATGACTAGCAGGTAGAAAAAAAAGTATCGAATAAGCAGACAAAAGATAAAGAACATCTAATTAAATATGTCACACTAGGATACATTAACACCCCGTCTGTATACTAGTGCATATGCTTGTTTTAGAATAAAAGTTTTCAGGAAGACTTCGGCAGAGAGCGCTACAAACATTAGACTTATCAACATTTTCATAATAGCCAACATGAGCCGATAGAGTTGAAATACAAAGCAAATGCATAAGTGGGTATAAAAGTGAAACAATACAAACTGCACAAACCATTCACACTTACCTCCAAGTGCAACACAACAATGCACCATAATAACTTCTTCCACCAAATATTAGTTGTTCCTTTGAAAAATCAAAAACTCTCAAATAACCTGCATATTGTTTATCAAGGTCAGTTCAAGCAGAAAGATAGAACTGTAGTATCCTATGATTGAGGTAAAAAACTTAAGATGCCTAGAGAAAAGCTGGTACCATCTCTCCCAACAGTCGCCAAGTATGCGCCATCTGGTGAAAAGGAAATCGCATTGATTGAACTTTGACAGATATGCCATCTTGCAACTGGGTTGCTCTGTAATTCATGATATAAATCCAAGTTAGTTATGGTGCTACATTTTTAAGGCCAATCATGTTCTATACATTTATCTTGAATGATAAGCAGGAGCATTTGTAAGATACTCTTAACAATAAACTCATAACCCTAAACTAAAGTTCTTGTAACAAAATGGATTCTATATCTAGTGATCAAGATCAATAACAGTGTACAGGAGGAGCAAGCGCAAATGCATAGCGTTGGAGACAGACAGCATGCTACCAAAAATGTTGCTGAATGCTAGACAGAGACTCTGAAATGCAAGTATAAATCGATTAAGTAAAAAATAATGCTTCTAAAGGACAATTTTTACAATTTAGTTTAGTCACTCAAGCATCAGCGATCTGCGCCTGGGCTTATTTTGGATTGAGCACTCTCATGCAATTTCGAATGACAGGAAAATTTTATGGGAGTTATCACTGTTTAGAAGCTAATATTGATATTTCCACGCTTCAGGAATAAGGAATACGAGTGTCCATTGTTAAGGGTAAATTTGAATTTAAAATTCCGTTGCACTGTAGAAATTAGAATAGCTTAAGAGGCCAGTTACAAATTCATGCAAAAAAAACAGCGCCTTTCACAATGTTAACTGATGCTAAAGCATCTTGCCTCACCAAAATAATGCATTTTAGGCGAGCAGACACGTTTAAGAACCTAAAATACCTTACTCGACTTTGCATGTACGACCATGAACTGGGATTGATCCTTCACAGCTGGAAATGTACAGTCTGTGTTCCCATCCTTGTTCTGAATGAAACACAGATGGAACGTCAATTCAGATCATCAACACAAAGTCTGACAAAGCATCGTCAAATTGTATAACTAGCAGCTCCTCACTTTATCATACACGTACAAATTTCCATCAGAATGGCTAACAACGAAAATGCCTTCACGCTCTGGCACCCATGCAACAGATGTACACCGACTGCAAAATATAATATCCAAAGGTGTAAATTAGAGAATTAAGTTAAATGAATTGAGAAAGACAGGCATCCGAATGGGACTATAACAAATTGCACGATACCAAACTTTAGATGGCTAATCACCACACACACTTAAAACATAAAGGCGGCTGAAAAGAGAAAGGGAGAAGTTCCAGAGGAACCAGTTAATAAAATATAAAATAAGCTCTTTAATTACACTAGCAAGCATGTTAGGATTCAAAATCATACAAGCTGCCAAAAGAAAGGCCGAGAATCCTTGTAATTGCAGGAAACTTTGCTAGCTTCTAAAATTTGGATTATATCTGAACTTAAAAGCCACAAGAATATATGATATATCGGATGGATTCTTATGTCCTATTACCTAGGATTTACCTGTGCTACCTTGATTGAATATTTGATATGATAAAACATGGGACATGCATGTAAACAAATATGCAATCTAAAATTTATATGGGCAATGTCAGTATAACAAACTCAAAAGATCATATCTGTAATGTATGGCATTCGGATTAATAATGGATATTCAAACAAACCTGGCATTGGAAGAACCATCTTTATCACCTTTATTATAGTGTTGAGATCCCATGGGCTTTCTTCCAGGATCTTGTAACTGTTGCCTCAGGGACATTGAATAGACTGCACAATGGCACACACAAAAAAATAAATGAAGGTCTGATACTTATGCACAGTCCAGTTTGAAGCATAATGGGGCTCAAGTAATCAACTCAACTAACCATCCCCTGATCCCATCCCAATGATCAGGTCATGCCCTTCTTTAGCTTCTGGGTCGAATGCATGGCACAGTGGGTTTGAGTTGCTGAAATGGATGGACTTTAGTGGATCCTAGTGCAAGTAATCAGCTTATCAGAAAAGAGCAAGACACCCAAAAAAAATGTCCATAGCTTGGATCCATCAAAAAGATTGAATACCTTCTCCTGTGAATTGAGATCACTGATAAATAGTGTATCAGCGGCATTGAAGATGAGGTATGTACCCTTGCCGTCATAATTCGCGACCCCTTGTGATCCACCAAGGCCCGTAGATGTACCAAGGCCGCCTCCTACACGGCTGCTTCCAGCGACAGTCCGGCCTGCACCGTTGCCCCCACCAAAGCTAAGTGTCTTGCTACCATTCCCAGTGCCCAGCAGCCTTGCTGCCGCAGATCGCATCCCACTGCCAGAGCTTGGTGTTGATGGCTGGGAGCCCTGGCTAGCAGGCTTCTCCTTGAGGTATGCCACTGTCAACTGTGACAATCAAAACCAACTATCGTTATAAATTTGTTTCCAGACCAACAAAAATAAAGATCAACACAAGCTTTGCCACCTAAAGAGTAGTAGAAGTCTCAAATGTATGGCAGAACTGAGAACAAAACTTTACACATGATGCGTCCAACAAACTTAATTCCCTAGTACAGATATCGTAGTAAAAAGCAACTTCAAAAATCATCCGCTATAACAAGCCGATTTCCCCTTAGATGGCATAGATAGATCCCCTCGCGGCGGGAGGCTGCCATGGTACCTGCGAGACGGTCTTGCCGCCGTGGCTGTAGTGCAGGACGGCGGAGTGCGTCTTCTCGTACTGCAGCTTGTACCTCCCCTCGGGCGTCTTGAAGTAGGTCTTGAGCCCCGCCGCGGAGCCTCCCCCGCCGCCGGCCCCCGCACCCGGCCCCACCCCGGGCGCCCCCGCCATGCCAGGCGCCACCGCTGCCCGCGATCGCAACCCTACCCCCGCCGCAGACAGACTCCGGCGGCTCCGCGCTGGCCCGTGGGGACTAGGGGAGCGCGGACAGGGTTTCACGGAGGCGCAAGACGGATCCGGGCGGCGGCGCGGCGAGGAGTAGGAGGAGGAGACGAGGAGGAGCGGTGGCTGGCTCGATTTGGGGTTGGGCTGCGGGGGGAGAAGCCGAGACGAAGAAATGACTCGAGGGCCGGTAAAGTACGGAGTAATTTGGAGGCGGAAAAGGAAATTAAAAAAACAGCCGGATTATTATTTTCCGCTAAAATGCAAAAAAAAAAAAGGAACGAGCCCACACGTCAGCTTATCCTGGATCGCCCCGCCACTCCGGCGTCCCCAATCCGCCTGGCGAGCCACGACCCAGGAGGTGTGTGTTCGTGGTGATTCAGGCAGGAGTTACTGATCGATTCAGCACAGCAGTAACTCCATCGAGACCTGTTTTTTTCATGGCTACCATAAATTCGAATGTTTAATACGAATTAGAAATGTTAAATATGGATAACTAACGAGATGAATCTATTAGACTATGATTAGATAATATCATGCTACACTAATATCTAATGATAGATTAATTAGGCTTAATAGTTTTGGCTTGCAAATTCATGTTCATTTATGTAATTGGTTTTATAATTAGATCAAGTTTAGATTCCTAATTTTGATTTGTAATTGTTGTACATTTCGCAAAACTTTTTCACCAACTAAACATCTCGGTGTTGTGGTTTCCCAACACCAACAGCAAGTACAATAATTTTCTACCCCCTTCGTACCTAATAATTGTATTTCTAGAATCTTATGGAGGAATTACACATGTGCCCTTATAAAGTTGCAGCCATTGCACTTCGAGACTTGTGAAAGTAGAAAAAGACAAGTAAAGTTAATGTATTTATTTTGAAAAAATTTTGAACTCTAGAAATGTAGTTAATGGGACGGAGGGAGTAATAGCCGCTGTAGTCAGTATTTTTTTTTTATGTGGAGGAGAGAAGGAAACAAAAATGATCATCCAATGGTAAGAGCCAGTACCTATCTCAAAGCACTATGGTTTGAATTGCAAAATCTCCCACCAGGTAAGATGACATCCTCAATTCTCCGCTGGTGGAAGACACGTAGAATAAGATGGACAAACAACAACGGCAGTCCTTCGATGAACTCATGATTTTTTTCTGGTGGAACATTTAGAAAGAACAAAACAAGCAAGAATCCAAAACCATCGATGCAGTGGCTTATCTGACAAAAGAAGACGCTCGGCAGTGCGATCTTGAGACAAGGCACACGACCTAGCACCTTGGCGATGGTTTTTTTTGCTCCGCTCTGTTTTTACTTTTTTTTCCCCTTATCTTCGCTTAGTTGATTAGTGAATTAGTTGCACCTTTTGGCTTCCTCCATGTTGGAACCGAGTTGTTATTTCTCCATCAAGTTGTATTTTTTTCTTTCTTTAATAAAAAATGGTAAAACTCTTATGGTCCGTTTAAAAGAAATCAATCCAAATGCTGAAGCGTGCTGAATGGCCATCATAAAAAGGGCTCAGGATTAGCCCGCGTTGTGGCATCTCCGATTCGTAAATTGACGAGCGCCTGCGTGTTTAGGATTTGCTGCATGCCGTGCCTCTCTCTCTCTGTCTTTGATGACATTTTATCACTCCCTCTCTCTCTCTCTCTGATGACTGAGTGACTGACGAGACGAGCCCCGATCACCAGCCAAGTCAAGCAAATATTGCAATGCTAATGCACCCGGGCCGGGGGTCTCCGGGTCATTTTCAAAGGCAGGCCGGTCGACCGGCCCAGAAGAGCACGTGTGGCGTGGGCCCATGGTCTCTCCTCTGGGCCTACTACCGCAGGCGGCTCGTCTCTCTTTCAACGAAAGCCAGTGCTTGACATGCTTAAAAAAACAGTATTTGCACGCACCCCATGGCCCATGCATTCAACATTCCATCCATCTCCGACCACGCCGTGCGGCCTCGTGGTGCGCTGTGTTCAGATTAAAAAAAAATACTTCTGAAACAAGTTTTTTTCTATTCATCTCACTTACAGAACACGATTTTAATGCATTATTTATTCAGAAAAAATATTTTTTACTTTCAGTCTGAACACAGCCTAGGAACCATAGGGCATGGCTGGGCAGGGCAGGCGGCAGCAGCAAAGCCACCCCAGGTTAGCCGTAGTTCCAGCTATTTTTAAGCATTGAACTGTCGCACATGCACGTACCACGCGGTAAAAGTACAGATTAAAGTGCTGCACCCAAGTGGCGATTTCGGGTGTGTTCATATTTCCCAACTTTCCTCTATTTATTCCAATTTTTTACTATTTTTCTCTCACAAAATACGTTTCTCAGCGAATGCTACAGTATTTTTTCTGATGTTATAGTGTTTTTTCATACAACCTAAACACGGCCGAATGCACGCGCACGCACGGTAACCTGCTAGTACCTCTCTCAAGCTTTTCCCTCATCAATCATCATCCAGCCTTTTCGCTTTTTTCTTTTTTTCCCCCTGCCCCAGGCTGACAGCAATCGACCATGCCCGTGTACGCACGAACGCTCATGCAGGATGATCAAAGACCAAGTACGGATGGCCTGCATCACGTGCGCCGACCGCGAGCTTGTGGATATATACGACGTCGACTCGACTGACCGGGCAGCGCCGTGCTGGTTATAGTAGAATAGAGATCGCTGGCTCGGGGGCGTTGTGGCCACGGTAAATAACGTTTATGCTCATGGCTCTCTTACGAATTACGATAAGTCTCTCGCTCATGCATTTCACATGAGTACGATGCATGGATTGCTATTCAAAAGCTTTTGTAGCTAGCGACCAATTAAAAGCCGTAGGTACAGTACAGATGATCGTGTTGATGAGCTCCGACACTCCGACCAAGCACTGTTATCATGTACTGTACTTATTAAAAAAAGCTCCTCTCGCACGATAGCGCTGGGTAGCCACGAAGCGAAGACTCTGACGACCACCCACAGGCCACAGCTGACAGAGACATGCCTAGCTAGTATGTACTCCGGCCGTAGATTACATTCTGGGTCGTCGGGTACACTCTCTATTTGTAAGGCGCTTATATACCGGTGATTTAATGTATGTAGTTATTATACCAATGCACAGTAGAACCGGTGGAGCATGGACGTAGCTTTTTGAGAGGAAAACGAAAACGAAGCTTAGGCGAAGATGAAGACGTAGCTTTTTTTAGACGAGAATGAAAACGTAGCTAGGCGGCCCATGAAAACAATTACTACTACGTACTCCTCCGAGTCCAAAACATTCTAGTGGGCCCCCATCTCTCTCTCCCCTGGCCCAGTCCATTCCCCTCCGCGCCGAAAACAAACGTCGTGCCGCAGCCCGGGAAGCAGCAGCACAGCAGTGTCTCTCTCTCCACGTCAGCAGACGAGGGAGTGCGGGAGCACATGGGCAGCATCCAGCCGTGGCGTGTGGTCCCCGCTCCATCCAGTGCACCAATCATATGCCGCATCTCCCTTCCCTTCCCTTGGGAGCGGCGTGGCCCCTGCCTAGCTGATCACCGCCACGCCGACGCCGTCCGTCGTGTAGTAGCTTAGTTTTCAGATAACTTCTACGTATATTTATTATTTATTGGATGGATATTTATTATTTCTCTATCTCACAAAACACGTTTCCCAACGCAGTTGTTATCTCACAAAACACGTTTCCAACGCAGTAGTTGTTATAGTACTTTTTCACCTAGCGATGGTGTTGGAAATTTTCACCTAGCATGTCTGCCCCCTTGCCAACTTGCATTTGCAAGGACAGCAGAGCCAGCCTAGGAGGGGATGAAAAAAGAAAGAAAGAAAATATTCTAGAGGGCAGCTGCAAAGTTGATCACAGATTGGGGAACGGCGCAGGCGATCAGGAGGGTGGTAAGTATGGCCGGGGCAGTATTGATGTGTTGTTGGAAGTAAAAAATATTTTTTTTATATAAATAGTACACTGTGAAGCATATTCTATGAGTGGAATGAATAGAAAAACTTTTCCTGAATCTGAACACGTCCTCCGAATTCCGATGACGTAACGTTTGGGTCCGTTGACGAGACGACGACGAGCGAACGAGCAGAGCACGTCCGTCCGGTCAGGCGCGGGGGGTCGTCGTGCACGTGACGAGTCGACGAACAAATAATGTGCGTGCGCGCCTTCAGTCAGCTACTAGCCAGCTGGGACGGTCATCGGAGACCCACATGCATATACTGTATGCTACTGTATGCTTGAGCGCCAGACCCCGATCGAGCAAAAGTCGTCACTCACTCCTCGCTTGTTCGCCGACTCGCCGTCGCCGCTTGTTCGCCTATGGCTTGGGTTACTCCCTCCGTCCCAGTATTTATTGGTTTCGGTACAAATATTTGACTATTTGTCTTATTCAAAAAAATATAAAAATATAAAAACAATTATTATATGTATAAAGTATATACAATATATTTTATGTATATGGTAATTTTTTTACATTTTTATAAATTTTGATCAAATATTAGCACAAAAATCGATAAATACTTATCGTTACGGGACGGGGGAGTATCCAAAGTCATCACTCTTAGTACGCCTGTGTGTGATCGTTTGAGACTAACCTCTGCTTTGAATTTGACCCGCCTGCCGGCTGTGATATCCTCTCTCCTCTTCATCCAACCGGCGGAACGAGTTTGTAGAGCTGGCTGGTCTGAGTCCTGTGTTTCCTATGCTAAAATTAGAGTATACCTTACATTGGGGTGCCAAAGTTTTCTAGCCAAGTTAAAATAAGTACCAAAAATTATATATCGCTTGGGATGTTTTACCAAGCAGATCTCATAGCCTCTCATATGCACTCTTCCATTGAACTTTCCTATTTATCTTCTGTCACCAAACACGTTTTCCAGCGAAATCTGTTGAAGGCCTTATTTAGGTCGTCAACTTTCGCCAACTTATTTTGCCAACCTGTCATATCAAATGTTTGGACACTAACTAAGAGCATTAAACATAGGTATAAAAAAAACTAATTACATAGATGGACTCCACATCGTGAGACGAATCTATTATGCCTAGTTAATTCGTCATTAGACACCGTCACGCTACAGTAACCCGTCATTAAAAATGCACATATTATGCTTAATAGATTTGTCTTGCCACGTAGAGTCCATCTGTCTAATTAGTTTTATAACTAGTTTATATTTAGTACTCCTAATTAGTGTCAAAAGGATAGATGTGACGTCTCGCTAACTTTTTATCCACACCTAAACAGGGCCGTAGTAAAGTTGAAAAAAAAAACGCGGAACTAAACACGAATGATGGATCACACGAGCGCGGAACGTGGTTGCCTTTGCGCTCTGGCTCCATTTCACTTGCACTTTTACCCAGGAGTCTCTCTGATCATCGACCTCATGGGCTCACGGCGAGGCTTGTGTGTGTGTATATCCACCATCTGTATGTGTTGTCACGGGCAGGGCAGGGTGGCTGGCGCGAGTGAATCCTCGCCCTGCTACTGTTGGCTGGGCCCACGGCGGAATGCAAGGCCCTCCCATTGGTGAGGTGGTGCTTGTTTAATGCGGGGGCGGGTGGGGCCAGCCTGGAGTTGACTGGCAGGAGACCCTCTCTCCCCACCAGTCCACCCACCGGCCTGCCACCCCACCCATCGCGCCCTGTATTCCTGTCCGCCCCAGCTCATCATCCCTCTCTTGCTTTTGATCCAACTGTAAAATATTCCGGCGCTATTTTTATTCCTCCAGGTAAAAGACATTCTGCGCGATCGATCGCCTTGTTTAATTAATTAAGCATTGCCATCATGCTTAGCTTGCTCTCCACAGATTATTATACTCTGCTCGCAAAGACACCAGCAAGATATTCCTTGGCTGCCCTCGCCGTGCCTAGCTTTTCTTTATACATGTGTGGGCTGTCAGGTTTCAGTTAGTAGTGTACTCCAACAAAACCAACCAACCAATCACGCTGCTTCTGGCCGGATCCAGTCACTAGCACGGGCTTTACCTTATTTTGACGGTCACCGCATGAATCCATATGCGTACACAAATAAAGGGAGATAAAAAAAAGAGAGCTTTTACTGCTCTGTCTAGGAAATGGCTGTACACCACAGTATGTCGTATAGTACAGAGAGAGTATGTATAGTTGTATTGTACAGGCATACACAGCCATTGTACAGTAGACTAGATGAGCGAGAGGGAGAAAGGGGTTGGTGCTGTGGGGGATGAGCTGTCCGCAGCATTAGATGCTCCCCGGTCTGACACCCCCCACCTGCAGTGTCCCCCCTTTTCTTCCAATTCCCTCCACTCCAAAAAACCACTCCACTCCAATCATGCGAAAAAAAGTTTTTTACTCCTCCAAGCTCAGCTCGCTCGCCTTCGGGGCTTCGCCCCATCTTGATGCCACTCATTGCCTCCTCGTCGCAACTATCACTACGACGGGCCTGTATTATGTACAAAACAAAAGCAAGCAATATCTTTTTGTTTGTTAATTTACTTTACGAGATCTACTCTATATTTTATTGATTGACTGACTGATTTGGCAAAGCTGGAACAGGCGGCTGGAACAGGCGGCCCTCGTATAAGGTCTTGTTTAGTTCGCCAACTTTCGTTAACTTTCCAGTCACATCGAGTCACATCTTCTCTCACAGACACGCTTATCAATGCACTATTCACACCTCTAACTTTCCCTAACTCTTCACTAAACAAGGCCTAATTCGTTTTCCATGCATGCCAATTCTCCCTTGTTCCAAAAAGAAATAAAAATAAAACACCAGCACCTACCACAAAAGTGAAGACGCGGGGCAAAAATTAACACCAACAACAACCACGACAAAAGAAAAAAAAAAGGGTGACCACACCCTCGTGAAAAACACACGCATGCACGAGCCTTTTTACCTTTACCCCCAGAATCCAGATGCCCACCCAGGTAAACCCATGATGCAAGAAGGAAATCGCAAATGCATCACGCATGCGAAAAACATGCGAAAACTGTCATAATCTGCCACCACACCCCCACACGCTCTGACCGCTGTCCGTTGAATCTTCCTCGCGATAATAAGCAGTAATTAGACTGCTGTTCTTGCTTATCATCCCGGTGCCAAGAAGAATAAGATGCCACGAATATTTTTGTTGGTTTGGAGCCTCGCTGCTCAAGGTGCCAGTGTGGGCGCATCGCATCGCATTGCATGTGGGGCTTGTGCAGTCAGAGGCTTTTGGCCGTGCATGGCGCAAAGGGCGGAAAAGTCCGGGAGGGAGTGGCCGAGCCGATGGACTCCGGGTGTTCAATAAAAAAAACAGTAGATGAACAGTGATATGTGAGTAGAAGAGGTGGGATGAATAGAAAAAAGTTAGATGAATAGTGGATTTTTGGAGAATATTTGGGAACTAAACGGGGCCTCACTCACGTCGCCACCGATCGATCTCCCTTGACATTTCTTTGTGTTCATCCATCATTCCGAGGTCCCACGGGTTGCTCACTCTTTCGTTTCGTCAGTCTTTCCCTCGCCCGCTCTCTCTTCCCTCCAAAACAAATTAAAAAGGACCCTGCGGAAAGCCGGGAGCACGAAAAAAGGAGGGAAAAAGAGTGCCGCCAAAACCGTGCCGGGAATTCTACTAGCTCACTTTTGTCTTCTTTTCCTTTTTTTTTATTCTTGGCACTGATAATTCTGCCAGGTTACCTCCCTCTCCAAATTTTAGGTCTGCAAAACTTTTTTTGCTGTTTGCTAGAGCATTTAAGCCGGTTTAGAAGTGTTCAGAAAACTTTTCACATAAAAAAGGTTCAGAAACTTTGAGGAATCTTAGTTTTATTGTTCTACTATATTTTTCTACATCGAGAAACCATATTACTCATTATGTGTGAAAGTGCCAACATATCCAACAAGAATAAGTTGTGTATCAAAATGTAGAACAGAAGAAATACGATGTCATTTTTCAGGTTAATAGTTTGTGACCAAGCACTTTGTAAAGCTCAAACAGCATGGTAATTAAGATGGTAACAATAACAAATTTAAATGTGTTCAAAAGGAATCCAAAGGATAGTTTCTGAGTCGATTGTCGTTATATGGACCGGTATCTATTTTAGGTCAGATTGCTGAGTGACACGTTCTAGTTTTGATTATTCGTCACGGTAGAAGAAGTATACGACCTCCTAACTTTGACCGACGTTACAAAATAACATAATTTCTGTTTTAGTTATTTGTCATGATAGAAACGATGTACAACTCTGTAACTTCGACCGACGTGCCTATGCGCCATATTTTCTGTTTCAATTATTTGTCATGATAGAAAAGTGGCACACCTAAACTTCGCGATAAGCAAAACATTTGGTTTTATTTGCCATAGTAGAAGACATAAGACGCTGGTTTTCTCCCTAATCTAGTACTTCTTCCGTCTCAAAATACAATTCGTTTTGACTTTTCTAGTTATGCATCGTTATATTCATATAGATTGCCACCTTTTATGTGCTCTATTACTTCTGATTACGTTATATTCATATAAATTATGTATGTAATAAAGCCAAAACGAATTGTATTTTAAATAGAGATAATAACAATCTAGTACTACGTTGGATTTAATTGTAATCCTTCGAATATCATTATTATTGAATTTTTTAGAAGGACTACTGTATTTTCTAGGCATCACATATATTTTTTTACCCCACATCGGAGGATGGAAATTCAGACTGGGCTGATGACCAATCAAAATGCAGCGAAAGTGGGAATGTGAAAACGAGAGGCGACGCCACCCAATATCAGCTCTCTAGGGTTTTATAGAAATGCCGAAAAGGCCGCATAAATAAACAAGAATAAGCAAAGGCCGCAGCCCCACCCTTCCCTGTCTGTCCCCCTCTCTCTCTCTCTCTCTCCCTGCCCCCGCTCCGCTCCACCCTTGGCTGCGCTCCTCGCCCTTGCCTCCCAACCCCACCCCCGCGCCCCACCCCGCGCCGCCTTCCCCTCCCCCTCCCCCACCGCGCCGTGCGTGCCTTGCACGTGCTCCCTTCCCCCGCTCCTCCTCCGCCCTGTCTCCGGCCGCCGCCACACCGCGTCACGCGGCCTTCGGAGCCCAAAGGCCCCGCCTTTCCATCCGGGGCTCGCACCTGCCTGTAAAGGAAGGTGCTTGCGTTTGGGTTGGGGCCTTTGCTCCCTTGCCGGGAGGTGCGGGGGCATGGACCACGGTGGCGGCGGCGGCGGGGGAGGAGGAGGGGGCGGGCCGCCCTCGAGCAGCAACAACAGCGGCGGGACCAACACCGCTGCTGGCGGCGCGAGCGGCGGGCGCGGGGGCGACCACCAACACCCGTTCTACTACACCGGCCCGGCGGCGCCCAACTCGGCGGTGGCGCAGCAGCAGGCGTCTCCCTTCGCCGGCGCGCTGACTATCACTCCCGTCCCCGAGCAGGCGCAGCCGTCGTCGGCCGACAAGAAGGCGCTGGTGCCGGTGGCGGCCCCCTCGGCGGGACCCGTGGTGGCGAAGCGGCCGTCCAAGGACCGCCACACCAAGGTGGACGGCCGTGGCCGGCGGATTCGGATGCCGGCGCTGTGCGCGGCGCGGGTGTTCCAGCTCACCCGCGAGCTCGGCCACAAGTCCGACGGCGAGACCATCGAGTGGCTGCTGCAGCAGGCGGAGCCGGCCATCCTCGCCGCCACTGGCACCGGTACCATCCCGGCCAACTACTCCTCGCTCAACATCTCCATCCGCTCGGGAGCCGCCGGCGCCAACCCCGCCCGCGCCGCGCCCTTCCCGGCGCTCGCGCTCCACCCGCACCACCACCAGGGTGGGCCCGGGCCGCACGACATGTCCGCCATGATGGGCTACCACCACCACCTCCTTCCGCCGCCGCAGCAGGACCCCAACGCCGGGGACGCCTACATGCGCAAGCGCTACCGTGAGGACCTGTTCAAGGAGGACGACGACCGCCAAGATCCGAGCGCGCCCAAGGCGCGTGAGCAGCAGGCGGCGGCGACGCCCCCGCCGCCGCCGTCCGCTGCAATGTGGGCTGTGGGGCCGAACGCCGCCGCGCCATCCGGCGGGTTCTGGATGCTGCCCGTGTCGGCGAGCTCGGCCGCGGCGGCGCGGCCGGCCGAGCAGCCCATGTGGTCCTTCAGCGCCGGTGCCGGCGGGAACGCCACCGTGCAGGCGCCTCTGCAGTTTATGTCGCGGGCTAGCTACCCCAGCAGCGCCGGTGGCGGTGCTGGCGGCATGTCCGACACCAACATAGGCATGCTCGCCGCGCTCAATGCGTACAACCGCGGCGGAAGCGAGGACCAACAGCAGCAGCAACAGCAGCCTGAAGGCGAACAGCAGCACGGCGGCGACGGCGCCGGCAATGACGAGGAGGACGGCGACGACAGCGGGGAGGAGAACCATGGCAACAACAACAGCTCACAGTGAGTACGCTCCCGCCCGCGACAAGATGATGATGATGATGATGGGCTCCGAATCCGCCACCATGACCGCATCTTTCTGGTAGCATCCGCATCCAATAGGTGTTAGAGCTTAGAATTTTGCTGTCTCGCTCGCGCTCTGAGCTGTCAGCGGATTGGAGCTAGGATGATTGGCTGGAGGAAACGGTGGCGTGAGTCATGGAGATGGAGCGCAAGCTTTTGTGCAAGAAGCAAGCCGAGACAAGCCAATGCAAGAGCAAAACTTCTTGCTAGTTCCATTAGTTTTTTTGGCATCTGTTTCTGTTGATTTTTATTTTTGGATTGTTCTATGAATGATTGCGTTGTTGAGACGGGTGTGATGATTATGATTAGTAGTGGGTCCGAATTAGGAGGGCCGAGGACAGAGTTTGGGTTTGAGGGATCGTTCTGTATATACAGCTGATCATCTTGATTTTTTTTTATCTTTTTGCTGCGTTGTTAATTCTAGTTCCTCCTCCCGAATTGCAAGATTGTCAGTTTGCAGTGGTCAGTTGGTTCATGCATCGTCACCATGAATTGTCACAACTAGTTGAGTTGATTTTATCCTGGTAGTATACTTGTGACTTGTGTGCTCGTGGGCTCGTGCTTGGAATGCTGGAGTGGATATCAGTGGCATATGATCAGCATAAAGTCCAAAACCACACATTTGTGAAGTCATGACTGGATATCCAATCCAAGCTGCATTTCTATCGTCTTCTAGGGCTAGCAAGGTGAGTAGTAGCCATTTGTGGTAGAGTGGAAACAGGTCGGGCTAGGCCAAAAGAGAGCAGCATGACATTACAGGAGGGATAATCCTTTCTATGGGTGCTCTGATGGATGAATGAAGGGACATAGGCTAAAGAAAACCGAGACAGCGAGAGTGACGGGATCGATTAACAAAACGCAGGCGTCGTTATCCTCCCCCCTAACGGGTGGCGAAACAAGTTGGAATTATTATCCCTTTAATATTGCCCGTCGCGTCAGCGCTCACAGTCACAGTGAGCTGAGCGCTACGCATGCTCCCGATCACGGCCGCAAGGTGCGCATCGGACGGCTCTCGCTGGCCTGTTGGTCCAGATATTTGTTCCTGTTTGGGCTTTAGATTTTGTGTTAAGCTCAGTGTTAGCGTCCACACTGTGGACAACAACCAACGGCTATGATAAGTTAGCATGTATAATATATTTTTTTTATATATACATGACTGATATGAGTGCAGGACGTCCATGAGTGCAATACAAGAGAAATAAAAGATAGAAACGGAAGAAGTCCCTGTCATGGTCGTATACGTCAGATGATTTTTCGCGTCTTTTAGATGGATGTGAACGTAGAATACAATACACCAAGGTCGTGTTTAGTTCCCAAAAATACTTTTTACTTCCTATTTATCCTCCTCACAGAACACACATCTCTAAATTTTTTTTTCACCTTTGCTATTCATCCTCTCACATAACACGCATCCTAGAAAAAAATTATTTTTTCTTCCTCTCAACTAAACACAGCCTAAGACCGTGCATTATCCACTCTACTATTCGAGCATGCAGATGCCAGTAGACATCGATGTGTGTCAGCAAAAGACACCGAGAAAGTGACGGCAGCGCCCGTCGACAATTCCTCAGCATACACTATGGTCGCTGTACCTGTACTGCCGCGACCACTGTGTGATGTTGAGTGCACAACAGGTGGCTTGCTCTAGGTCTCTGCTTGGAGCGCAACATAGGCTGTGTTCAGATTGCAAGTTAAAATTATTTTTTTTAAATAAATAGTGCATTAGGAAGCGTGTTCTGTGAGTTGGATGAATAGAAAAAACTTGTTGGAGAAATACTTATTCGTGAATACGAACACAACAATAAGCTCATCAAATGCTCATTGCTTAATACAGATATTAAAGGACTTGAAAAGCACCTATATAGTTTTTTTTTCTTTTCAGTGGATCAGACATGAAAATGTGGGTACACAAAACCGCGATGGCTACTAGTCGCATAGTGTCATAGTGTCATGACTAAAGAAGGTCCAGGAGAGAAGCCCAAGACGACCCGTAGGCCTAGCCCATGTAAACGGGCAGCTGCTCACGACCGCTTGCATGGTTTAGCCTGAACTTGGGAAAGGGGATTTGGATATCTTCGGCTTGGCCAGCGAGGTCGCATCGTGAACCAGTTAAATCCAGATAGCGTAGTAGTGAGTGAACCATCTATCCGGTAGAGTTCTGGGTTGCAATCGGAATTTGCAATTGGAGTTGCAGCCTTTAGGCTTGCATCTGGTTGCATGTTCTAACCAGAGTTGCAACATCTGGGTTGCAACGCTGGTGGTCGTAACACATAGTTGGACCGATCACTTATGACCAATGTCCACGGCGGAACTGGACGAAAATTCAAGGGACTAAAAAAACATCATCCAGTTCTAAAAATTGTAATACATCTTAATTTTTCATTGTTCACACACAAGCTCGCATATACTAGCTGGTAGCCATAACTATAGTATTTAATAATTATGCAATGACAATAAAAAATATTTTCTTTTTGCAAATATACCTTGTTCATTTGAATTTCATTACATGATTCTTCATCATATTGAAATCATGAATAATCGAATATGTGGTGACCTTCATTGCCATGCATCGTGAGTAGATGTGCTCGTGGTTGTAAAAATATTTTTAAATAAAGTGTCAATTTAAAAATCCACTCTACATACATATTATGAAACCCCCCCCCCCCCTCCTCCCACCGCGCGTTCCACCATTTTTTGAAAGAAGCCTCTTCTACCTAGGTACTGCCGTCTACTCCCTCTGTGTTTGTCACTATTCTTAAACTTTTTTTTTTGACGGAGAGAGTATCTATCATCGGAAAGTAATTTGATTAACGGCTGGGTGGATTTCACCCGTGGGCCGGTGCCACGTTTTTTTTTTAGCAACAGGGCAGGCCCGAGCAAAGCAACTCTCGCGGGATTTCTATCAACATTCCACACGGCACGCCAAAGACCAAAAAACTCGCGCGATCGGCGCGCTGGAGGACGACGACGAGTCGGCGATCAAGGGCAAGTACGGCGGCAGCCTCCCGCGCAAGCACGTCTCCCTCGTCCGCTCCAACCTCGCCCGAATGGTTTGCACCGGCGAGGTCGTCCTCAACCTGCACAACAACTACTGCCGGCCACCAAATCCTCCTCCCGTCGTCGCCAACGCCGGCGTGCCTCTCGAGCCGCGGCGTCGACGACGGCGGCGCAAGCGGAAGAGCGCCGCTCACGAGCCGACTTTCTGTGGCGCGGTCATCACACTTCGTGCCTTGATCGAATTCGAATTATATATCTTTGCATGGCCGTGGTGGGCACTGGGCAGATGATCGTGGAGGCGCTACGGGAGCTGAGCAATGAGAATGGCTCCGACACTGCAGCGATCACGCGCTGCATCGAGGGCAAGTAGGGCCCCAGGCTCAAGCCTAGGCACGCGATGTTCGTCCGGGCACACCTCTCCCTCATGAAGGCTAGGGGTACGGTCCTCTCCTCACTCCTCCCCAAGGTGAGGGTGGTGATCAGGCCTCTAGTGGACCTTGAGCTTCACCTCACTTGTTTGTTTGCTTGCTTGTCCCTATTTGTGGCAGCTTCATTCATGTTATCAATTCTTGTTGACAGGATGAATTGTCTGATGATGTGATAAGTTGTGCCTGAACTGTTCTTCGACCGGACGAAGAGACCGCCCGCGCAGAGGAGGCGGTTGGTTACTTTGGCCTTGTTGTTGGATAAGTTTGACGGAGGTGTGAATAGTGTATTGGTAAGCGTGTCTGTGAGAGAAGATGTGACTCGATGTGACTGGAGGGCTTTGTTGACCTCCAGCCGCAGCGTGGCGCCGTCAATGTCACGGGACGCGCAGTGGATGACGTCGAAGATGTTGCCGTGTGTTGCTTGGTGCTCATGACGGCGGGGAGAAACTAGACTGATCCTTTGCATATTTGGTTGGGAGACAAATCCCTTGTCCCCGTTTCAGAGATTCACCGTCCACCACAGGGTTCTCAAGCCCAGCTTGGCCAACGACAACACAGGGCATCTGGCTGCCCCATCGCCCCCATCCACGCCAATTTCTTTCGTAGTATTCAAAGTTTCCTGTGAGAGGTTACTTGTACTTACAATTTAGATCGAACCGTTTAATCGCAAGCAGAGACGGGGGCTTTTCGAAATCAACCGACATTTTTTCTTGTGACACGAATCAATAACTCATTGTGCGAGCTAAAACATAAAATCCACCCGGTTCAAGGTACTGATCCTACGAACTCAACCCCAGGCGGCGGCTAAACTGGTGCAACTGTAGCTGGTTACCTAACTGAAAACTGCCTATGTCCTACTTACTATACTCAAAATGGCATTGACTATCAGGTGCTGATTTCTACTTTCTGGCGCTTCAATTGCGACTGCTTGATCCACTCAATGCACTCGTCCACGGTTCCATTTGGATGCGCAAGCTGCCACTTCAATGCACGTTGTTGCTGCAACAACCAACATGTATTAGTGTCAAGATGTTTTGGGGGTCTAGAATCAGTACGATCAGTTGCATGGAGGCAGAGTCATAGTGTACCCATTTTCCAATCAGAGGACCTCCTGACATGACCTGCATAACTCCCATGATAGATTTGCCATCGAGTACTGGCTTCAACTTCCACACCTCATCAAGGCCTGAAGAGAATCAATAGCCAAGGACAGTTACATAATAGTATGAACAAGTAGATCTCCACACTTGCAGTTATGGGAAACGCATAAATTTCACAACCATCATACCTAGGTCAGTTATGGCACGCTCAACTTTGATGTATTTCTCTTTCCTCTGCTGTAGCTCATCCTGCTTGTTGAGGATGTTAGCTGCATTTTCAGCTTCAGGATAGGAGAGAATGGATATAAACAGTGCCACCCGCCAAAACTCCTTTATGTCTCGGAGTACAAGTCCTGCAATATTGAGAGGGTCACGTGTTCTGTCCAAAATATTTACTTGAAACAAACCAAATATCAGTCTTGTATGACAATGAAAGAATCACATTAATTCGTTAGGAAAACTGCAAGTACTGTACTGTAACAAATCAAATGTTATAAATACCATAACAAAGTATTTGTAGGTATCTCAAGTACTACAAATACTGTAACAAAGTATATTGAATAATCAAATTAAGCAAACACCAAGCAGTACCACACTGCAAAGGATAAGTTAGTTCAGAGGACCTAGCAAATTTAAAACTACAATGCTGCATACTGACCTGCTAAAACACGCTTCACACTGCCTGTAGGTATCTCAAGGTATTCATCTTCCAGATTCTCTTTGAGAGTCGCCACATCAACATTATGCTCAAGGAGAAGAACAAACTCAGCAAACTTTACACTAGCAGCATGTATGTTGGCAACCTTTAAGCACACAGCATTATGACAAGTTAGTTTGTTGTCACAGTATACAAGACTGACCAGAATCACAAACAAATACCGTTTCAGCATCGCTAGTTTTCAACTTTAGTGACTGCTTAATAATATAGCTTGAAACAGGAACCTGCCAATGATGAAGCAGGCTATTTAGCACACAATTAAAAGAAATAATACGATGCATGTCACAGTAGAGCCTGCCGATGATGCACTAAAAAATGGATCATGCAGAAGTTAGATGATACCTTCTTAGATCTTTTGTCCAAGTAGACCATATTTCGTAGGGGAATGAATAATGCACTATACAGGAAAAGCCTTCGCTGCTCATCCTAAACACCATAGTATTAAGGGAAGTCAAGAGAGAACAAATTATATTTAAATAGTCCCTGCTAGCCATAGTGCACAGATGAAACTAGAGAGAGAAGCTTATTATCAAATCACAATGGAAAAGCTCTATTTGTGTGTCCGTAGTTCAATCAGTGCACATTTTTCTGTAAATTGCTCACATAACTGATTAATAACAATGAATCCGACAAAATATTACAATTTAGGCTAGTATTGATTTGTGATTTTATTTGCAATGGAGTTTTAAACTATCACTCTGTTAAGCATTTTAACCAGAGCAACAATCATGGGAGGGAGGCAGGGAGAGAGTTTCAGGGTGTTCATTTAGTCGTTTATTGAGAAGTATTCTAAAAATTTCAAACCTGTAACTTGGCACTGCTGAACAGAGAGCTGCCAATAGAATTTGCAAGATTCCAAGCTGCTTCAATATGCGAAACACACTGCCTGCATACCCGTAGGAGACAAGAGGTTAGATTAGACTAAAGTAGAGATGCCAATGGATAGTGAACAACGGTATCTTCCACACTTCCACAATTCTGCACGTACAATAATTTGAAGTACAACTGCATCAGACAGTTGCCTGAAAAAAATATAAAAAAACACAAGATATTTGAACAAGGAAATACCAATCACATTTGTCAAAAACTGGAGGGTCGGGGTTCTCTGGGAATGAAAATACAACATAAAATAGCCCCAGATCACGGATGTCACGCATTGCTTTAACGGGGTGTTTGTCTGACATCATGAGATCAAACTGAAAATATAAAAACAAAGAAACTGACGACCAAGGGTTTTGCATGCTATTTTACTAAGTTCATCAAGAATGACAAGGTGCGTTAAGCAGCCAAAAAAAAGAACAAACAGAAATTAGCGGTAAGTGGTGTGGGCATCCAACCTCGTGACCAATACGTTCTTTACTAATCTTGCTACCAAGTTCTGACTTCACCCTTTCATCAGATGTGGCTTCCTTCAAATCTTCAGCTAATGTAAAGTTGAATCTAGCAGCTGCGAGAGGCAAGTATTAGTGTGTGCAAAGAAAATATTATGTTTTAATCCAATTATATTCTCTACTATACTTCACAGTATTCATTTCTTGATAAAGAATTACATAATCAGTTATAAAAAAAACGGGGCACTACTTGACCATACAACAAAATATCTATGGAATAGAAGAAATTTCTTGAGTTCTTTCTTGAGTTCTCGACTAAAATTACCCCAGTAACATGAATACATGCAACACATTTAGCATAGAAAAAACCTTAAAGAACAACTGGGAGATGTTTAAAATTACCAAATCTTATTGCTCGAAGAACTCTAAGTGGGTCATCAAGGAAGGTATCTTTGGCAGGTAAAGGAGTAACAATAAGGCCCTTTTTGAGATCCTCAATACCTTCACAATGGCATAGTACATGGACATTATGACATGGCCACATCAATTATGAACTTATACCATAAAGTACTGCCAAACTCACCTCTTCCAGTTAAATCTTCCACCAAGTTATCGTTTATAGTAAAGAACAAACTGTTAATCACCAAAGTTAGAAAAAGAACATAATGAGTATAGGCTCATCCTATTAATAAATGATTCGCAACTCGTGCATGTTCGATAAAAAAACAAACATATGTTATGAAGGATATGATTGCCTTCAAAGTTTTTATTTCAAACTAGAATCAAAATTGCGATAATGAAAGCATAATTTTGGAGTTATAAAAAACCCATCTGAAAAATGGAACATCGAGGTATTACCTATTAATTGTTAAGTCCCTGCGGTATGCATCTTCTTCGGCAGTACCAACCTCCTGCAAATGAAGGAGGATCTTTGGTAAATGAAGTAGAAAGCATGAATTTACAAACAATGAGCTGGCCAAATATGTTAGTGGCTATCTGTGGTAGTTGAGGCAACATGTATTTTAGTTGAAATATTAAATATTCAGGACAATACAAGCCAAACCCAAAATAAATATGCCAATATAATGAGGAACGTTGAGCTAAGAATCTAGGCATGCAATGAGATAATATTTACACTGCAAACAAGGTCACTGAAATAACCATGCAAAGGGATGGGTACACACCATGGTAGGAATGCGACTATTCTCAGCATATTTTTCAGATCTCAAGTTAACAAAATCAATCCAGATGTCGAATATAAGCATCCTAGCAGTTTCCAAGTGCTTGGATTGATCAGGGTTGCTGTAAAACACTGATAGAAGTCATGATTCATGCTAATGGATAAATAAACAGTCATGGTATATAGATCAATACTTAATGTGCTACTTTCTCATTAGGATTAGCATAAGAAAAAATGCATAATGAGTTACTCATTAGGATTGGCTACTTTCTCATTAGGATTAGCATAATAAAAATGCATAATGAGTTATTCGTTAGGATTAGCAAACAGTTGTAAAATGGTATAAGCAACAGCAGTAATGAGTTACTCCAGAATTGCATACCACTGGATAACACAAATTCCTTTCTGCTTCTCCCCCACCAACCCTGAGTACTCATTTACTTTCTCACAGAAATGCTGGCCCGTCATATTATCAAGGGCAATGTCAATGTCAGCAGAGTCTTTCCCTAATAGCTGCCAAGGAAACAATCATGCCATAAAACTAGCCAACAATCATTTTCTGATATACAAGCTACAAGAGGCTAATTTATAGTAAACCATGATGATATGATTCAGTATATTATGAGTTTATGACACAACATCAAAATAGAATATCTTGATTAACCTTCACTTTCCTAATCATTTTGAGAATTATCCAAAAGTTATCCTATTCTTGCATCCAAAATTTTCCAAGTGAAATACAGTAGAAAACATAGATTTTCTCTTGTATACAGAATACAAAAGGCTCGAGGCCAAAAAAAAGTTAATCAAGGGCTCAAGGCATCTCATGACCCTTTATACATTAAAAAGCATGTGATAAACTTTGCTTACATGAATCCTAAAAATAGTCAAAGAACAAAATTGTCCACACAGATGTGGAATAATTTCAACAAAAACTCTGATGCAAGCATGTGATTTTGTTCGTGACATTGTTAAACAGTTTATACAAAACCCACATAAAACCCTAAAACATAGGACAGGGGATCCATGATCCATCCAAAATAATCATCATAGTATCAAAATACAGCAAATATTGTAATACTAATACCCAACTGAAAGGAAGAGCCTTTCCTGACCTAAGACCCTACCCTTTGTTAGCACTTGCATATTTGGTGGTTTCTCAGTCTCATTAGAGGGAAAAACCATACCATTACCAACTCAAATCCCAAAATATTTCCTCCCAAATCCAAAATCATCAGTGAGACCTTAAGGGTACAAAGATTTATTTTTTCAGAAATAAACATTTTATTCCACCTAAATTTGCATAATGCCAGGTTCTTTTTTTTTCTTTTCTTTTTTTTTTGAAGCGGGTATAATGCCAAGTTCTCAATAGCAAAAATCGTGTCCTAAGAATAAAATAGACAACCTTTGTGTCAACAGCGAGCAATAACCCCATAAAACCCCAATAAACCTTCATACAACCAATTTGTAAATGTTTGTAATCATGTCTGCTACTATATACAGTATACATCCAAGAAGGCTTCCTTCTGTAGAAGGGGGAAAACCAAGAATGTAAAGCTCACCTTATCCCGGACCCAGCCACCAGCGACGCGGAGCTGCGTGCCGAGGCCGAAGTGGCGGACGACATCGAGAAGCCGTCGGAAGATCAACTCTTCCTTCTCCGTGAGCTCCACGGTCTCCCTCACCACAAGGCTCCGCTGCTGCGGCTGCTGCTCCGGTGACCCCGCCGCCATGCCGGAGTAGCCCGAGAAGGCACGTATGGAGGGGGAAACAAAGGTTCCGGGGCGTTTAGTCGAGGGGATGCTCCGTGGAAGAGGAGAAAGCGCCGGCGAGCGGCGCGGGTGACGGGGAACGAAGAAACCACCGCGAGACAGGACGAGGAGAAGGCGAGGAGGCATGTGGCGGTCTCGCTTCCCCTTTTCCCTCCGCCGCCGTTCAGCTTCCGAACTCCAATACCTACGGCATGCCACTCAGCGAGCCGTTCGATCGAAAATCAGCGGTTCTGACTGAGGTGTACCAATTTTCTTTTTCCAAACAATAGATAAAAATTCCCATATATATAAGGCTATTCCCAACCCAAGACACTGTCCATGAAATCCACATCAGCAAGAAACTAGCACTAGACACTACCCTTCCAATGCAAACATCACTAATCAATATATGAATTTAATGCTGCTCACCTCTCATTATGTCTTGGATGGTGTGTAGAAACCATGTCTCATGCAAGGCCTAGTTTCCTTCTCTTTCTTCATTTATTTCTTTGCCACATCATCTTTTATGCTATGTGGCAGCTCATTTAATTCTATGGACACCATCATAGTCATTAGGTTGGGAATGGCCTAAATCAGTGGAAGTTTAGGCATCACAGCTCATGATAAAGAATTTAAAAAGTACTGCTATATATCACACTAACGAGGTCAGTGGCGAAGCCAGAATTTGATAAATGGGTATTAAAAAAATGATCTGCATGTTCATGCCACTCTTTTTTGAACTCACTGCCACTAATCATGATCTGTATTTGAAACATTATAATAAAAAAAAGCTAAACAAAGCCATCTAAACATGAAAGGCTAGGCCAATCCTCCAAACGGGGAGGTTTTCATTTCCCCATCCGTGCCATATTTTCTTGATTACTTTCCCCGTCTAATTCATAAGGGCAGTCTCAATGCAGACTCTATTATAGAGTCTAAAACCATTAATTATGCTGTCATGTAGGCAAAATGCTGATGTGACGTGATATTTATTGAAGAGAGAGGGGAGAGAATGAAGAAAACCAAGTCTAACTAAGAAACCAAGTCTTCACGCAAACCAAGACTATCTGTGAGAGAGAAAAATGGGCCCTGGAGTATAGAAACCAAGTATTGCATTGTGGAAGATAGTTTCTTGATACGATGTCTTAGACTGTAGAAACTATGATAGTTTCTATCATTGGGACCGTCCATTGTGCCAATATGTATCTCGCGGAGGCCAATGCATGGTAGTAGTAGTTGTTGTCATCAGGATTCATGATCAAGGTGTTTTCCAAAGCGTGGACTTGTCAACCACCTTTTTGCTATCAGCCTGAATTCATGATCAATCCATTTCTCTGAATTTGTCAAGCGCAGACTATGACGTCCGTAGAGGTCAACAGATTGATGTTATCACCACAGGAACGCAGAAATAATGGACCACAAGACTTTCTCTTAATTTTATCATTATACTTACTTTAACAATTTTACATTACACAATGTATGAATGGATACTGGATAGTACTGAAACGCATATGCATTCTTCAAGAACATGCAAACAATGTCAGTCTTTCCTGAGGATCCTGACGTGCTTCCATCGCGACTCCATGCAGCTGGACGAGTTGTGCTGCGTGTACACGCCGAACTTGAAGTAGTGCGAGTCGCCGCCGCGGCCGGGCACCCGAAGCTTCTCGACGCCGTCGATGAACACGGCGAGGCTCGACGCGTCCACGTCGTGGATCACGTTCAGCCGGAACCACCGGTCGTAGATGTTGTCCTCGACCACCTGCTGGCTGTAGTACCTCAGCGCGCCGTCGTAGACGTGCAGCATCAGCGTGGTGGCGGTCTCGCCGCCGCCGAAGATCTGCATGATGGACACACCCGTCGTGCCGGAGGGGACGAAGCCATGGCCCTCGAACTGCCACACACCAGAAGAGTAGTCGTAGCCCTAGTAGTAGAAACAAGATGAATTGACAAAATTAAGTCTACGTTGAATACATTTGCAACAAAGATGGAGGGATTGGAGATTATCGACGAATGTCATTCATAATCTGCCGTGTTTATGCCGATGCAATAATTTGCTTACAGTCATTCTGAACTCGGTTCTTGGTTTGGTGTTGCTCTGAGGCGTGTGGGGCTTGTCGGAGGACAGCACCCACAGCTGCCGCACGCCGCCGTGGAATCTGTACCGGGCGGCGCTCGGCAAGTCGTACGGCTTCTGAAGCACGAAGTTGCTCTCGTTCAAGCTCACCGCCTTGAATCCCTTCGTGGGATCGCCGGTGCCGGCGAGGGCACGTGACGGCGACACCAACAAGACTACGACTACAACGCAGATGCAGGGAAGAGGGAGGGTGTAAGAAGCAGCCATGGCCGCGTATGCACAGGCAGCAAAGCTAGCAGCAGTTTCTGCCTTTCCTTCTCCCTCCTCTTTTCAGATGGTCAGGATATATGAGTTGCCTCAGCTAGCTGGCTTCATGATTGATATTTGAGAGCATCTGCGACCAAGTGAGGGAGGAGACTGACAACTCACAAAAGAAAACTGCACCGCAGAAGGGTAAGGGATGACCTGTTCAAAATCATACACCGGAAATTTCAATTCGAGTCGAAATTCTTCGAATCTTCTGTTGCAGTTTCGGCGATAGTGAACCATGTGAGGTCATATAGTTTTAGTTTTTTTTCAAAGGACGGCGGATCTAAGCTCTTTAGTGTACGTGATCACTAGCATTAGCATTATTGTATTACCAGGCTATTTTGTAGCCAAGAAAAATATTAATTGTGCAAGATTATGACTTCTTCTTTTTTTTATAAAAAAAAAAGAGTTCTAGCGGCAAGCCGACAAACACACGAATAATTTTTGTCTTGCGTCTTCGTGTCAGCTCATGACAAAGGTTGTGTTTGCCGTGTGCCCGGTGTTTGGCACACGGCGAAGGTTTTGACACACGGCAAACTTTCAGTTTCCGGTAGTGTCTGCAGTCTGCTAGGGCCGGCCCTGACTTTTTGGTGGCCCGGGGCGAGGAAAAAATAGAGGCCCTGTTGGCCATAAATGGATAATAAGCATATGAAAAATGTCTTGATTTGCCATCCACAAGGAATATAAGATTTTAATTTCTTATAGGTTCTTTCTCCACTAATATATGTTGTTCGATTGGACGAGAACAGTCCTACAAACAAAAAAGAAAGCTATTAGTGATTCAAATTTTGCACTGACTCTACAAAAGAAACTCAATTAGGGCGCATTTATGGCCAACAGAAAGAACCTTTATCTTGATCCAGCAATGGCGATCTGGCGTCTTGCAATGAGGGGCATGGGGCGACGACAATCTGGTGCAGGATCGGCGATGGCAAGATGGCAATCGAGCAGCTTAACAGGCATGTGATCGCCGTCTTCACCGATCAGCTGCAAGCTGGCAGTCGTGACGCAGGAGGGCCGGAGCCTAGAGGGTGGCGATCGAGGGCGATGGATTGAGCGATCGATCGGATGATTCACAATTGTTTTTCCATTCTTCATGTCGTGGCCTCTCATTGGGAACTGAGAAGTGGCCTTTTGGGTTATTTTTTGCACCGTGTCTTGATTGGATTGAAACTCTAAAATAACTAACAAACAGTAGTACATGCATCTTCAGATGGAGGCCTCTGAATTTTGGGGGCCCGGGGCGGTCGCCCCGCCCGCACTGGCTCAGAGCCGGCCCTGCAGTCTGCACAATGATGCCTCCTCTCAGGTAGAGCATGCCAATTGCCTGTTCAGACAAAGAAAGAAGGGTAACAGAGTATGAAATGGTAATTGGAATTTCTGGACAAAAGAAGAAGTTACTCAGATGGTGCCATTTCCCATAATATCTTGTTTGTTTTGAGTCAGCAAAGGCCACTAATTAAGCTGATGGCAGAAAGGAGAAGGCTCTTTCCTTTCTTATTATTGTTTTAGTTGCTGGTTGACTTTTCTTTTTCAATGATCTGGCAGGAGAGCCGAGCTGTCCCTTGTTTCGAATGATTTGTGTTGCAAGGAATTTAGAAGTTTGAAAATGAGTTACTCCCTCCATACAAAAAAAAAGAATTCTAGCATTCCAATACTGACCAAATATATGGAAGGAATCAGTACTGTCTATGGTACCAGATAATTACCACTAATTATAAAAATTAATAATATGTTTGTAAGTTTAGTCAAATATAAAGAAATTGAGCAGAATAATTAAATCCATAATTACATGTCTTGTGAGACGGAGGGAGTATTGCGTAAAGTGAATTGCTCGAAGCCTCTCGTGCCAGAAGTAAAATCACTAATTCCTGGAACTGCCTCCATGATGACACATACATCCATTTGTCTGAATTTGTCAGCTACATGTGATGCCTTAATAATTAATCGAGTAAATTGCACCCATCATACAACAACTTGTCAACTACGTGAAATTAGTCCACTAACTTGTAAAATGCTCAATTTAGTGTAACAACTTGATATGTTGGTGCGGATTGGTCCCACAACTTATAAAATACTTAACTTAGTGCAACAACTTAGTAAATTAGTGCATGCATAGTCCAAAGTGTTGCAATGACATTTATTTGGCCACGATGGATAGCAAAGGTATGGTATGGAAGGAACCAGTACTATCTATGATACCAGATAATTACCACTAATTATAAAAATTAATAATATGTTTATAAGTTTAGTCAAATATAAAGAAGTTGACTCAAAATAATTAAATTCACAATTACATGTTTTGTGGGATGGAGAGAGTATTGCGTAAAATGAATTGCTCGAAGCTTCTCGTGCCAGAAGTAAAATCACTCCTTCCTGGAACTGCCTTCATGATGATACAGACATCCATTTGTCTGAATTTGTCAGCTAGCTACATGTGATGCCTTAATAATTAATCTATTGTGGAGATCATCAGCCATCGCAGGAAATGAGAAAACAGGAAGTACATCAACTACAAATAATGCTTAACATATTACCAATGTTTTACACAATAATACATATGACCATAACCTATACAAAGAGTACAGACTTCGATAATACGGTATATACAACGCATTTAATATCAAACATACACAATGCATACTCCAAGAACATACAAATAATCCCCATGTAGCTAATTAAAACCTGGCTCGAGAGCCAAATATAATGGTCAGTGATCTTTCCTGAAGATCCTGACGTCCTTCCAGCGCGACTCCATGCAGCTGGAGGCGTGGTTCTGCGCGTACACGCCGAACTTGAAGTAGTGTGAGTCGCCGCCGCGGCCCGGCGCGCGCAGCCGCTCGACGCCGTCGACGAACACGGTGAGCCTCGACGCGTCCACGTCGTGGACCACGTTGAGCCGGAACCACCTGTCGTAGATGTCGTCCTCGACCACCTGCCGGTCGTAGTACCGCAGCGCGCCGTCGTAGACGTGCAGCATCAGCGTGGTGGCCGACTCGCCGGCGCCGAACACCTGCATGATCGACACACCCGTCGTGCCGGAGGGCACGTAGCCGTAACCCTCGAACTGCCACACCCCGGAAGAGTAGTCGTAGCCCTGAGAACGAAGAAGAAAACTTTCATCGATCTGAATCAAATCTTGTGTAGTTTGTGTTAATCTCAACCAAATTAATCTACTTTTACAGGGATTTATATAGGATTGGTTACCGTCATCCTGATCTCGGTTCTGGGGCTGGTGTTGCTCTGGCGATCATGGGGTTTGTCAGAGGAAAGCACCCAGAGCTGCCGCACGCCGCCGTGAAACTTGTACCGGTCGCGGCCGGGCACGTCGTACGGTCGCTGCAGCACGAAGTTGCTCTCGCTCAGGGTCACCTCCCTGAACCCCACCGTCGGGTCGCCACTACCGTCGGCGGCAGCAGCAAGCGCTCGAGACGCCGACGCCGGCGTCGTCGACGCCAACAAGGCGGCGGCTATTGCTACCATGCAGACACAGACGACGAGGAGGGCGTGGGAAGCAGCCATTGGCATATAGAGTTTATATGCCGCACAAGCTTCTGCCTTGTCTTCCTCGTTCAGCTGGCTGATCGAAGGTGACAGTTAGTTGCCTCTGCAGCAGATGTGCTAGCTGATGCTAAGCTGGCTTTGTGAGCATCTGCTAGTGAGGCTCAGGTGCCTTAAATAGAACAAGACCCTGGGGGATCTTACTAAACCGGGGAGGCAGACATGGATGGGTTTGTTTCTTGGTATAGAAAAATGCAGCCTTGCATGCGGTAGGTGTTTACACAATCAAGATTGGTTGGTTTCAGTTGTTTATTATTCCAGTGAGAAAGGGTTTCAGTACTTTGTTGGAGTATTGTAGCGCCACCGGGCTAGCTGGCAATCAGTCAGTGCAAGAAGTTACCATACGCATGCTGCATGCAAGGCTGACTGGTGGCTAAGCCTGGTTTGTTTTGTTTTCAAACCATTTTAACCTGACTCAGGGGCCGGGACGGTTTTACCTATGGTGAATATATTGCTGATGGCTGGTGCTGAATAACTTTGTTTGTAGGCTTCCCCGTGTGCTCATTCTGATGGCCTCGGAATTGCCTGTGTATCTTTTTCACTCAAGAAAGTTCAGTCAAGGTAATACCATCAACAACGCTAGTACTATAACATACCTTTTGCCACACTAAAACACATATACACAAAATTAGATACGTGTACATATGTTGCATGGTCGTGAGGCACAATGCAAGGTGATGGAAACGGCAAACGGGGGCGTACGTGGCGCAAGCAAAATGGTCCTCAGTCGTCTGTGGATGAGGATGCATATGAGTGGCATGTGTTTAGACGATCGTTGGTTCGTGCACGCTGCGCGATCGCCAGTGCTGTGTGCCTGTGCCCCCCCTCGTGAACACGGCAACTTCTAACAACTACTGTAGTTCGTGTATTCACGGCGACGGCGACGGTAAAAAAGTGAAAATCCGCGTGGTGTCGTCTAGCTTGTCTGGTCATGCCGTGGTTAATTGCGCTCGGATCGAACTTGTTTTGTTAGAGTACGTTTAGTTTCACTGAGGTGTGTTTGGTTCCGTGCACCATATCATGCATGAATGGATGACTCTGGATAGGATGATCCAACCAATTTGCTTGAACCATTTGGTTCACTCTAACTAGTACAACAGTGTATTAAGTGGGATGGTCTCATCCTGGATGGGTTGGTACAATTCACCCAACCAAACAAGAGAATCATTGTTATTTTGTATCATGTCATACAAGAATGAGTTGGTTCAACTAACCAAACACACCCTAACTTACTTCAAAAAACACTGGCCTTGTTTAGATCGCTAACTTTCGCTAATTTATTTTGCTAACTTATCACATCAAATGGACACTAATTAGGAGTATTAAACTTAGGTGTAAAAAAAATTAATTACATAGATGCTCCACTTCATGAGACGGATCTATTAAGCCTAATTAATTCGTCATTAGATACTGTCATGCTATAGTAACTCATCATTAAAATGCGCTAATGACGGCACATATTAGACTTGATAGATTCGTCTTGCGATGTAGAGTCCATCTGTGTAATTAGTTTTATAATTAGTTTATATTTAGTAATCCTAATTAGTGTCAAAAGGATGGATGTGACATTTCGCCAACTTTACACCCCCTCAACTAAACAAGCCTACTATTCATCCACAATGTTTTTTTAGTCTACAATGTTTTTTTTGAGAAATCTTTCCAAATCTAAACACCCCCTTAGCTGTACCAGTGTTTGTTTGCCAAGTTGATTTTATTGCCAAGAACTCTGTTTTCCTTAACAAATGGGGTAAATTAAAATGAAATAAGAAAACGAGGCCTAATTGATTTCATTGGTCTGCAATTTCTGAAAATGAGTTAATATGCCGAAGTAAATTCTCATCAGGTAGTTTGCTATTCGAGATGCCGTGAAGTCCGGCCAAACTGACGTGCTCAGTCAAAGTAGCCGCATCATCAGGATCAGGGTAGAGCCTAAACGGAAACTGCAAGCATCGCCATCGCGTCACCGTCATCTCTAGCTGTACTAGCCTAGCACTGTACTTGGCGGCCGCCGATGAACAGAGGATGTGTCCTTGGCATGCTATGGGAACGAATCTCCCAACCTCCCAGGTTGCAACTGAAGCTCAAACTATGCTTTGATCTGTCTGGTAGATTTTTGGTGCAACACTGTAACTGTGTAACAAGCTTGATGAGCATCAGTGGCATTGCCATGACATGACGAAACTCAAATCTCTGATTCTTGCACCAGAGTGGTCGGTTCGAGCACGCAGGCAAAACTCTGGATCAAATCCAAAACACGATATGAACTACGAGGAGCGGAGGAGAAGAAAGAGGAAAAACAACGTCATATGCCAAAATCAAAACTGAATGTGCAGACATCACCGCGTTTCCTATGTTCTGTACACGTTTCTAGCTGTAGTAGCACTGTACTTGTTCGCGGATGAACAGAGGATGTGTCAACTGAAACTCGTTCCAGTTTGCCGATATCGTAATACGATTACATTGCAGAATGGCATTGCACTGACAACAATCAAAACATAGAGAACGTCCCTTTGTTCATATAATAAAGATCACACAAGAAAGTAACATTGGACTGACTCGACGAATCTACCATTTATGATGAATCTAAATAGAAGGAGAGGGAGAAGCAGAATCAGAAGGAGGAGAAGCAGAAGCAAAGAAGGGAAAGCAGGGGGTGGGTGCTGTCATCCGCTCTTCCGCGAGCAGCGAGAGTCCTAGAATCCGGAGCAGATGCATAATCGCTGGCGGCCGGCCAACGGCGGCGCCACGGGGGCTCCACTCGGGCCCATGGCGTGGAGACATGGAGTCGTAGGAGACGAGATATGGTCGTCGTCGCAGCCGCGTACGTCCCGGCATTGCCCCCCTCCCGGGACGACGGAGGAGGAGAGGGGCGCCGTGTCCTCCCTGGTCTGTCCATCGCCGGTGGACTCGGACGGCGGCGGCTCTTCCTACGGGGTGGTGGTGGTGAGCGCCATGCTCGCTCGTCTTCCTGCGGCGGGTGTGGGCTGCCTCGCCACCGCGCCCGTGCTGCTGCATTTATAGTAGCCAGGGGAACGAACTGAACTGAACTGCCCCCATGATCCTCGCGGGAGGGGATCCACATCCATCGGGCACCGCGGCCGTGATCCTCGCGCGTGCGGTTGCAGGAGATCTTGACTGGAAGATCGCCGCCGCGCTAAATTTGTCGCCGGGTTCCGGGCTTGCCGATGCCGTTGGTTGACCCAGCAACGCCATGCTGCACCGTTGATTGGCTTCAACTTCAACTAGGCTGGCAAAAACGAACAGTTTTCGTAGGAGAAATTTTTGTGATTCGGAGGCCGTGTCGATGCTTTAGAACAAAATTTTCGTAGACAAAGACGATGTGCCAAGTAATTCCCCTGAAGTAGTTTCTAGTTTCGGATGTACAAAATTTAACTATACGAGTATTCCTAAATTGATTGGCTGAGAAGTTATCAAAATCCTTGCAAAAACTGATTGTCTAGCATGCGATCTATCTTACGTACTATCGTGTTGTCCGAAGTTACAATCAAGGTGCTGAAGCAGCATACGACTTAGCTGGTAATCTCAGGATGGATCAACTTAGCTGAAATAATACTCGATGCTCAAAAAAAAAAAAGCTGAAATAATACTCTTGGCAGATTTGGACGGGATCATAAAAGGCCATTGGAATCATTGGACTTGGGTGCTGGAACTTCCACATTATCTGTTGAAATCGGTTTATGGATGGTAAAATATCTTTCAAAGGCCATTAATATCTGATTTTGAACATACGACTCTTCTCTCTCGTATTGTTCTGAATTAATGTGCAAATCTTGGAAATCCTTCCTCTACTCCATGCTATTTTTTTATTACTCGAAGAAAAATAGAAATCATTTTTTAAGCATCAATGCTTGTACAGTATCCGAAATAGTAGCTCTCTAATGGTAAATTTTTAGTCACTATATTGTCTTGAGTTAAATATAATATGCCGATGCAGTTGATCACACCGTTTTTTTTCGTTTCTATTGGTTCCTACCTTCAGTTTTTTTGTCCCGGTACCACAGATTTTTAGGGAACAAAAGTTGAGGACTCTGGAATTAGGAAGGGGCTTGCGTAGATTTGGGGGGAAAAGGTTGACGAGTCAAGAATTTCCTGGTTCCTACCTTGAATAATCTTTTTTTTTTCTGTTTAGCTGTTTGATCTTCTGAACAAACCAAGCAGTTTTTTATTTGCTGTAAATTCATATGTCACTGTCTCAGTTGTTCTCTCTTTTTACTTGAGCAACAAGCTCATCCTTTTCTTAGGGTATGTTTCGATAGCCTAAAGATTCCTCGAAAATATGCTATTCATAAAAAAACATTGTAGATGAATAGTGTTCTGTGAGTGGGAGGGATGAGATGAACAGAGAAAAGTTGGATAAATAGTGTTTTTTTTGGGGGTGGGGGGGGGGGGTTGGGAACTAAAAGGGGCCTTAATCATCTCAAGTATGAAGTTGGATTCTAATTTGTATTTTTTAAATGCATGCTGCTTTTGTTCTTTGTGGGAGCTTCCTTTCGACTTTAGGGTGTGTTTAGATTGGAGAAATATTCCCCGAAAATACACTGTTTACCAAAAATACATTGTAGATGAATAGTGTTCTATGAGTGGGAGGGATATGATGAATAGGGAAAAATTAGATGAATGATATTTTTTGGGGAATCATTTGGGAACTAAATGAGACCTTAACTTATAAGACGTCCAAGATCAACTGGGTACTACTTTGGTGTCTCAGTTCCAAGGGTTATTGAGGCGATTATGGCCAACACCGACCACTTCCACTTGGATACCACTTTGGCCAGAGATAACCAAATATGATTGTGTTTTTTTGCATGTTAGGATCATACTACATTTTATTGGAATAATGAATGTTTCAGGGTCTGGAAAAAAGTGTAGCGGGTTTAGAATTTCATTGTTAGATAATATCTGACCAGAAATTCGGCAAAACTCTTGCTGTCATTTAGAGAAAAAAAAATTCTACACACAAAGTCTTTATCTTGGACAAGCAGATGTTAACTGCACGGTGAGGCAGAGAACCCTCCCGCATATTACACGCCATAAAGTCTTCCCTTAGTCAAGCCGACGTGAACTGCACAATGAGGCAGAGGATCCTCTCGCAAATTCTACACCACAAAATCTTCTTTTGGTTTTCATCAAAAAAAAAAAATCTTCTTTTGGTCAAGAAGATGTGAACTGTTCGGTGAGGCAGAGGACCCTCCCGGGAATTACTACACCAGCTCTCTTCAAAACATTGCACGACGGTACCTAGGGAGTGGTTGAGAAAAGAGTTATTCCGGCAAGAAAGCGAGAAGAAGCCCATTGCTACGATATAGTTTCTGCTGAGGTATTCAAGATGGCGATGCTGATCTTCTCTGCAATCTTGAGCGACCTTACCAGCAGATCCGTATCTTTCTTGATCGACAAATGCCTGAGCATGACGGCGCCGGCGCCGTCGGTGGAGGAGAAGCTGAACAACCTGCAGAGGCTTCTCCATCGAGCTCACGTCATCGTCGAGGAATCGGAGGAGCGGATCGTGACGAACCAGGCGATGTTGCGGCAGCTGAACCGGCTGCGGAAGGAGATGTACAGAGGTTATCACACGCTGGACACCATGAGACGCAGAGCACCTGATGCTGATGGAGACGATCAAAACCGAGCTGTAGCTGCAGGCCGCTCCTTCACAACATCCAGGTTCAATCCAGCTAAGCGTCTTCGTCCCCGAGGAGGCAGCAGCTCCAGCCAACATGAGAGGGCCATCCAAGTCCTTGGCGACCTCGAGACAGCCATTAGAGATGTGAGGGAGCTCGTGGTGTTCCTGAGCGGATGCCCTCGCCTGTGCCGGCAGCCTTACACCGTGCACCTACTGGTGGGCAAGTGTATGTTCAATCGGCAGATGGAGATGGAGCAGATCATGGAGTTCCTGTTGCAAGGGGAGGATTATTCAGGCGCTGTAGAAGAAGGCACCGATGTGCTGCCGATCATCGGCCCTGGGAGAGTTGGGAAGACGACCATAATCGAGCATGCTTGCAACGACCAAAGGGTCCGAAGTCACTTCTCTCAGATCTTGCGTTTCAGTCAGGATAGTATAAGGGATGTCAGAACAATAGCAACTCTAGGTGATTGTAGCGTGATCAAGCTTCATGACGTCGGAGGGGAAAAAATGATGACATTGGTGATCATCGAGGTCGCCGGGGATATTGACCAAGGTGTTTGGGAGAAACTGTACTCGGACTGCAGGCATCAGATTGGAAGGGGAAGTAAGATCCTAGTCGCTAGTCGATCGGACAAGATTGCAAGGTTAGGAAGAAGAAGAACACCCTTGACAGTGAAATTCTTTACTGAAGAGGCGTACTGGTACTTCTTCAAGGCGCTTACGTTCGGAAGCACGGACATGAACGACCACCCCAAGGTGGCAGCGATCGCCATGGACCTGGCGCGGGAGTTGAACGGGTGTTTCTTCAGTGCAAGCGTTTTCGGCGGGCTTCTGAAGGCCAATTTCGACGCCCGTATCTGGAGCAGGGCCCTTGCACAGGCAAGAGAGTTCAATCGCATGAATTTCTTGATCTTCGGTGCGGACTTTGTCGATCTTTGGCAGTTTGTGGACCCGGTATTTATCGGGAGATCAGGTTACGCTTCCTCTGAATATTTAGTGATCCTTGATGACTATCAGAAACGCTCAGTTGATGAGGACTCGGCTCAAAGTGGCGATGGCCCCCAGATGAGTATTCATGATGTCTTCATTGGCCAAAATGTTAGACCTCGTGGGAGATTCAAGGTTCTTGGATGGAGGTCACATATACCACCTCACTACAGCTATATGATGACCTGCGAGCTAGTGCAGAAGCAGCAGCTCGTGTTCCCTAGGAAGAAGAGAATTCGACATGTCGCCAGCTGACCCTCTTGTTGCTGTTGCCTCTCAAAGTGGTAACTAACATCAATCCTACCGTTACCATTTGTAATAGAAAGAATTACACATTGTGGCAAGCTATGTTCTAGATTAATCAATCAACATCAATATTTCTGTTATCATTTGTAACTATGCTGAGTAAATACTTTGGTTACCAAAGTGATGATAGTTAAAGTTTTGTTGAGAAGACTGCATGTGTGCATCCATGTATTTTTTTCACCAGTAGTAAGCAACTAGAACTTTGAGCGCGGCGTTGCTGCGCTACCTAGAGGGCCAGTGTTTTGTTTATCAACCTGTCTTGCATGGGTGAAAACGACATTGATAGAGAGACATTCTGCTTTGTTCCAGATTAATATAATGAAATAAGTGGAGGCAATATATATGAGTTTTGCTGCTTAATAACATACAGAGTCAACATTAGTAGCTGATTGCTTGATAGTTTATACATATATAGTTTACAGATGATGCCAAACATTCATACAAGCATCTTTACGACATAGTTCACTGAACAGAGTGCAACTCACAGGACATGTACATCGTCAATTTGTAGCTCCCACGGTCCACAGCTGTAGCAAGGTATAGGAAGAGACAAAAGAGCAGTTATTAGTTAGAAACCAGTAATCTTTTAGTTATGTTAGTAAAAAAATATGAAGGTCTTTTTTATATCATCTTTACTTTGTTGAAGTCCCATATCATTGAGGCTGGAGATAGATGTACTCTTGATTTAATATAAGTTGAGAGGGCAAACCGATATTCATCTATATTTGAAAGAAGTGAAGGTAATTAGTGCATACATATTTGTTTTATTAAATTGATTGTGGTAGTTCTTTATTTAATATATTCAGTGTTTTTTGATCTATAAGATCCATCCTCATTTTTATTTAGTATTTTTATGCCTTTTTTTGTTTTGTAACACGTAATAATGCAACATATAATTGTCCATAGTAAACGCTTGTTTCTTAAATATACTCTTATGTTTGAGAGATTAATTACCCGGTTGGAGTGAAACATTGTATTATGGCTTTACTTGTGGCCAATGCGTGATGGTTCTGTCAGTTGGATTTTTTAAGCTGAGTCAGATTAAACTATGCCACTGTAATTTTGTAATTAGTTGAGTAGCACCAAATAGGTTATAGAAAAGAATAGAGGTTACTGGTATAATAGTATAGAGATGGACCTAAGAAGTATATCCATTAATTTAGCATTATTGTGCACAGTCAGATCGTACGCTCTGGAAGTTATCAGTCACATCTAAAACATGGGAGAACTTCCAGATAATTTTATCCTTGATTATCATAAATCAAGCAGCTATGCAATGGGTATAATAAAGAATGAAGAAATCAGTCGATTTTACATGCATACTGCTATGAGTGAACTAACTCAGGGTTTAGTTCGCTATATATGGTCTCTGATGAGTCTGGTCAAGGATCCAGATATATGTACAATGTGGTGCAAGGTTGGATGGTAAAGACAGGTTTGTAGTTGTTCTGGATGAAGCGGGAGTCCCGGATTACATATTTGTCAAGGAGAACCGACTAATCCAGGGTCAAAAACAGGCAATTCATGTATGAGATGTATATATTGGTTCCGATTACAAAAGGTGTTAATCAAAAGAATAAGTTATTTCTCCATATGAACAGATTACCAGTAGTAGACTGAGGAAGGCCACTTCAGTCTTCAATCCGTGTACGGGATTTGTTTCAGGTAGATCTTGCTATGTGTCTATGCTGTTGGTGCTCGAGCGTTGGGGAGTTGAGTGTGCCAGTTGGCCTGGAGCTGGGTCATCGTGGCCTTGGCTCTCCATGAAGTTTCAACAAATTTATTTTCTTTTTACAATAGACTTCTTTTGGTCATGGCCTAAAAAATATTCACCGAAATTTGGACGAAACATTAGAAGACTGACTCAACAAATATCCACTCATTGGGAGTGTCCAGCAGAAAAGGTTGTCCTTTTCAATGTTTTTCAACCTAGTAAATCACAAAGTTGCAATGCTTCCTCTTTTCTTTTCTTTTCTTTTCTTTTTGATTGTGATGAAACGAACAAGTTGGAGATCGATCTATCATAGTATTAAGGAGTTAAGCTCGGACAGATGATACGATGCAACAATTTGGTCAGGATGTTGACGATGTATCTCTAATAACTTATTACTCGGATATTCTTTTTTTTAAAAAAAAGAGTGGATCTGTTGACATCGTTGCCGCGTGACGGTACTACTGTTGTGTATAACCATAGCGTTGTGTATAATCTTAATTCGTAGTGGAATAAGCTATGGAGCAAATGATGATTGATTACACAGGCCAGTCCTTGCTGTGAAGACTGACTTGTTCAAGGTCAAGCCAATCGTCCAGGTAATGACATACACCTGGTGACGCAACAGAGTTTGGCCTGGCCAAGATCGACGCTGCCGTGTAGCTGCCGGCGCTACCTGAACCTGACACTACACTCGTAATCTGGTAAGGAGGAAAAGGACTTCGCGAAGCGCGTGTCTACACTGGATTTGATCTCGTCATCTCGATCTGTGCGTCTATTGACCGATCGACCCCCTCCCATCGCAAATCAAATCCATATTCAATCCAGAACAGAGAAGAAGAAAGAGGCAGAAGAACACGGCAGAAATGGAGGTGTTGAGGCTGCTGCGTTTCTGCCTGGCGCTTTCAGTGCTGCCTCCTGCGGCGTCGCAGCCGCCGGGATGTCGGCGACAGTGCGGCAACGTGACCGTCCCTTACCCGTTCGGCATCGGCGCCGGCTGCCACCACGGCGCCGCCACGGGTGGCTTCCGGCTTCGGTGCAGGCGTCGCCCGCCGCGCCTCACCGTGTACGGCTACGGCCACGAGGTCACCGCCATCTCGCTGGCCACGGCCGAGGCCACCGTGCTCCTCAACGCCAGCCGCGCCTGCTACAACGACAACCACTCCGGCGACCCCAACCTCCAGCAGCAGCAGCAGCCCATGGCGCTCAACGGAAGCGCGTTCCTCTTCTCGTCGATGAAGAGCAAGTTCGTGTCCATCGGCTGCCCAGGCCTCGCCTACTTCAACGACGGCGATGGGTACTACGTCACGGGGTGCATGTCCGTGTGCCGCACCTCCGAGCGCTCGCTGCCGGGATCGTGCCGCGGCGACGACGGCTGCTGCCAGAGCAACATCCCTCTCGGGCTCGGCTCGTACCGACCCTACCTCGGCAGCTTCGGCCGGCGGCGAGGTCCCGGCGGCGGCCGAGGCTGGGAGCCGCAGCAGGCGACGTTCATGGCCAACTCCACCGCCTGCTCCTACGCGTTCATGGTGGACGCCATGTGGTTCTGGCTCGCCGGCTCACACTTCAACCGCACCGGTGACTTCGCCGTGCCCGTCGTGCTCGACTGGGCCATCAGGGACGCTCCGACCTGCGCGGCGGCGCGGCAGGACACCGCAGCGTACGCGTGCCGGAGCGCCCAGAGCGTCTGCCTCGAGTCCGGCAATGGCCCCGGCTACGTCTGCAACTGCACCGACGGGTACCAGGGCAACCCCTACGTGTTGGACGGCTGCACAGATGTGGATGAGTGCCAGCACAGCGACGAGTTCCCGTGCTACGGCGTCTGCGTCAACACGCCAGGCAGCTTCACCTGCACATGCCCAAAAGGATCCAGTGGAAATGCCACGATCCAGTACGGCTGCCGCCGGGACAACAAATTCAGCACAGCGCTCAAGGCCGTCGTAGCCGCGAGCTCCGGCGTGTTCCTTTTGCTGCTGGCCTTCTTCGCGGCGCACCTGTGGGTTCAGAAGAGGAGGCTGCTCCAAGCAAAGCGCCGCTTCTTCGAGCACAACGGTGGCCTCCTCCTGCAGCAGCAGCTGGGCTCGCTGGCCAGCTCCGGCGTGACTTTCACGATCTTCTCCGAGGAGGAGATCGCCAAGGCCACCGAGGGGTTCTCGGAGGCGCGTGTCCTCGGCCGCGGCGGCCATGGCGTCGTCTACAAGGGCGTCCTCGCCGACGGCTCCGCCATTGCCGTCAAGAGGTCGAGGGTGGTCGACGCGAGGAACGTCAAGGAGTTCGCCAGGGAGATGCTGATCTTGTCCCAGATCAACCACCGCCACGTGGTGAAGCTCCTCGGCTGCTGCCTCGAGGTCGAGGTGCCCATGCTGGTCTACGAGCACGTCCCCAACGGCAGCCTCCACGGCCACATCCACGGCGGCGGCGCCGCCGCCGGCGAGCTGCCGGCGGGCGCGCGGCTCCGCGTGGCGGCGGAGGCGGCGGACGCGCTGGCGTACATGCACACGTCGGCGTCGCCTCCGATCCTCCACCGCGACGTCAAGTCGGCCAACATCCTCCTCGACGGCGGCCTCGCCGCGAAGGTCTCCGACTTCGGCGCGTCGCGGCTGGCGCCGGCGGGGGAGGCGGCGGCGGTGGCGACGCTGGTGCAGGGGACCTTGGGGTACCTGGACCCGGAGTACCTGCTGACGAGCCAGCTCACGAGCAAGAGCGACGTGTACAGCTTCGCGGTGGTGGTGCTGGAGCTCCTCACGGGGAGGAAGGCGTTCGTCCCGGTGGAGGACGAGGAAGGGGAGGAGGAAGGGAGCCTCGCCTTCTTCTTCATCACCGCGGCGCAAGCGGGGAGACACAGGGAGGTCATGGACGAGAAGGTTAGGGAGGAGCTCGGAGTTGAGGTGGTGGACGAGGCCGCGGAGCTGCTGCTGCGGTGCCTGAGCATGGTCGGCGACAAGAGGCCCACCATGAAGGAGGTCGCCGACAGACTCCATAGGATCAGAAGCCGCGCGTCGTCGTGCAGAAGCAACAGCGCGGACATTTGACTTGCCTGAAAATTATTAGCCGACGGATTTTACATTTGGAGTCTTCCAGATTCCGGCTACCACCCACAAAGTAATCTCAACTGAAACGACAACCTGTCTGAGCATCCAGGCCCGGATCACAACAATAGCAACCTGACACTGAAAGTATCAACAACTTCTTGACAATGAGAGGAAAATCAGGAGAAGGGACGCACCGTTACAATTTTTGCATGAGAATGTTAAAAGAGAACAAATACACACAGCCATGACATCAACACAAAACTGGTTAGTTCATTTTCTCTGTAGCAACATGAATAGGGCATGTAACATCTAGAGTTTTGAGACTGTCATTTCTGTGCCGTCATCAAATTCACTCAATTGATTCATATTGATGTAATGGATGACTACATGGTTCATACCACACCAATACAGCATCCTTCTCTAGCTAAAATTGTGAACCTTTAGTCCAAAAGCTGTACACACCTCTTAACTCTGAAGGTAAAAGAGTAGGGTAAAAAATAATAAAAAATGGCTGCACTCTTTTCCTCTGGCAAGAGCACTGTTTCAAATGAATAGCATGAACACCTTGATGTACCATTGGCATTTCACATATCTGAGTCGCAAGTCATTCAGTTCTCAATGTATGGTATACTAAAAGCCAAAAAAATCACCTAGCATAGAAAAAAGATAATATCAGACAGTGTTAGCGTTGAAGTATAAATGAGGACTGAGTATCTAAGTCAGCATACCTATCCGCCAATCACAATGCATCTGCACTCTTACCACCTCTCTTGCTAACTAGTTCACAGAGTCGGCAAGGCAGTGTGTCAAGGCTCATTTCACGGGCCCTGCCAAAGTTACCCAGAGCACCACAGCGCCTCCATGCATGGTATTCTGCATAGGCTACAGGGTCATCTGCAAGTGCTTTCACATACGATGCCAGTTCTTTGAGAGAGCTGAATTTGGAAGCATCTATAATAGAATTGGGAGGAACAAAATCCCAGACATTGGGTGCCCCAAAGTATATGGGCACTGATCCAGCCTCCAAAGCATAGAACAACTTCTCAGTCACATAACTTTCTGTCTTGGTGTTCTCAATTGCAAGAACAAATTTGTAGTGTGACATTGCACAGTGTAGGTGATCCGACCAGTGTGGTGCACGATTACCATTGGCGGAGCAAACTGGATACATGGATAACGCCATGTCAGGACCACCAACATTGTTCAAGCATCTGCCAAATGAATGGTGAGGCACCATTGAGAGGAAGTCTTTTGCAAGCTTGTCTCTGTGAGGAAGACACCTTGAAGATGACCAGTAAATAAGTGCATCCTGATAGCAGACAGGGAAATCAAAAGTTCATAAGATTCAAAGGATGCAACGAGGGAGAAAAAATATTACAGAAGAACTGATCCTATCTGAGAAAATGCAAAACCGATGCAACAAGTTGGCTTGCATGGCTTCATCTCTCTGACAGTAAAACACAAATTACAGAAAAATACAGAAGATTTGGTATTGTGAACACTCATTCCCCACTCTAAATCATCTCACGGTCATTCTTTGTATCATCTACTACATAACTGTTTCAGGCTTGCCATGAAAAGGTAAAAAAGAAATGGAAAACCTCCAGCTAGGATGGTTCTCTATGCACCTGCTATTTTTCTAGAATACACAACGTGTAGACATTATCTATATTTTTTATAGACAAGCTCAAACAACCAATTGATGCTGGACAGGACAATGCCCATGAAAAATTACGAGTAATATACTGATACTCATGTTAAGGAAAAGCATAGCTTCAGTTAGGTCATGCACAGGGTGTCAAAACTCAAAACTACAAAGTTTATGAGGCAAGTATTAAGTAAAATGATGCCTTGATATTACTATGCTATGGAATTTATACTTTTAAGACTTACACTTCTCTTTTCAGTTGATATATGGTAGCTCCGGCTGGTGTGAAATGATTTTCCAGCATATGTTATTTGCACATCGTCATTCGCATGGTAACCTATAAAAATGTCCTCAAAACCAGTTGGCTTTCTACTAGCCTCCAAATCCAGATAAACACGAAGAGGAAGTCCTTTCATTCTCTGCGAAACATGTTACAGACACTTGAAACTGACAATCGGATAGAAAAATATACAATTAGTTTATAAATGAACAGAACAAATAAAGCTTGTGTTATTTAAAAAGAGAAATAGTGATTGATCCACGCAGATCCAACGAAAGATCACAAACTCGCAAAGCTGTAGCTATGCCACTGAACAAACCTTTAGCTACCAACTGACCAACCAAAACAACCAAATTAAAGGACAGAAGTAAGATCAAAGGCAAAATGCAGCAAGCAATCTGTAATGCGAAACTTCTTAATGCAGTGATTCTATTTCTCCTATTGATTCTGACAGGTTACAGGTCCCAGCAGAGCTAATACACAAAACAAACTTCAGTTTTCTTTTTTCATCAATGCAGCAGACCACCGGGAAGCAATGTCTGCTATTTTCACCAATTTACTACAACAAATAATTAGATTAGAAGAACTCAGATCATAAATATACTACCTAACCAAATAGTGCCATCGAGTGCACAAAAAAGGGGAAAAAAAAAGGTTAGACCATACTTCAAAGGCATCTTATAACCCAACCAATAGTTTAGAAAGGCGAAACGTGCTACCATTGACATCTGTTAGATACTCATACCTCTTTCCCCAACAGAAATGTCCCAAATTTTTCACCATTTCTGGGGTATACCGTATACCGATTCTCTTACTCACGACACAACCATTACAGAGTAAGGATCAGAATTCATAATTAATTTGATATATGAAGTTTCAAGTTCCCAAATTTACCAGTTAGCAGCTCATCATAAACAGGAAGCTCGTAGCTAAGCCTCATTTCATCAAAAGATAAAAAAAGGTGATCTTTGCATCGTGACTGGACAGGAAAAGAGGAGAAGTCCGGCACCTGCGGCGGCGGCGTGGCGCCCTCAAAGAGCAGCGCGTCGGGGCGGTCGACGGCGGCGGCGGACTTGCTCCAGATGCAGCTGACCCCGCAGCGGCACGTGTAGACCCCGTCGAGCGCGTCGGGGATCCACGTCCACCCCTTGACGAGCACCCCGACGTGCCGCGTCGCCAGGTCCTCGCACCTCGCCCCGCGCCAGGCTGCGCCGCCGGTGATGGCCGCGGAGGCGGAGACCTGCGCGGTGGCGTTGGCGCCGGGCAGCTCCTCGGCGGCGGTGAGCTTGGCGCGGATGCGGGGGCACCCGACGGCAACGTCCCAGGCGTTGAAGGCCTCGAGGAGGGAGGTGAAGGGGTCTCGGTCGCGGGAGCCGACGGAGTCGAGCGCGGTGGGGAAGCGGGTGGAGCCGGCGCCCGGGAGGAGAGGCGCCGGGGTGGAGAGCGAGGAGGAGATGGAGGGGAGCTCGAAGTAGCCGGAGAGGAGGAGCAGCAGGATGGCGGCGGAGGCGAGCATCGGGGCCACGTAGTTGATGCGCTTCCGGAAGAGCATCGGGGTGCCCTCGGAACCTTCCAGATGCTTCCACCGCGCGGCCGCTCGCCGGCGCGCGAGATCTCAGAGAAGGGGACAGAGCACTCGAGGAGGAGGAGGAGGAGTAAATGAAGGGGCTTTAATCTTTCAAAAATAAATGAAGGGACTTTTGTGCAAAATTGGCAGTGCTCTTTGTCCTTTGGGTGCTCGTGGTTTTCTTTCGATGAGGTGATTTTCCTTTGAGGTCCTTGGAAGACTGCTGTTTTAGAAAATGTGGGGCAGTGGTTGGACTGCTTGGTTGGGACCGACGGGAGTGGTGGGTGGCCGCCGGACGGCGGTGGTTGTTGTTTACCATTTCCGATGACTTTTGACGTATGCTTCCTCCGTGTCCATTTGAGTATTTGACTATTGTTCCTAGACTTGACTTTATATAGTAGTATATAAGAAAATAAATCGCGTACGTAGGGTATCGTTCAATGTACGTTTTTCTAGAAGGCAAAGTTTCAAATCACGTTCCTAGTTCTGGAATACTAAAAGGTCATTTGTGTTCTCTCCCAGAGTCATACCTTCGGATAAAAGTATTTCAGTTTCACCATAATTGTTTTCTTTAAAGATATTGTTGCATGGCAGGCTTTTGTTTTCTAAAAAATATAAAACAATAAGCATAAAATTATAAAGCGAGAATGATCATTAATAATGTGACAGGAGCAGGAGGCGTGCAAATGGCTCGGGTGGGCCCGATATCCTCAACGAGGAAGAAGAGGGACCGGGCCTGATCAACTATTTAGGTCCAAAATAAACTGGGCTATTCTGTCCGTCTGGACCGGCCCACCAGACAGGTGCACACCCAGCCCAACAGAAAACAGCAACCGAAGACTTCCGTCTCCACCCCAGCAGCCAGCACCACCACCTCGCCGGCTGCACGCACGCAAACTCCGCCGCCCGCCACTGATCTGCCGCCGCGGAAGCTCTCCGGCTCCGGCAATCCCGTGCCAGCTGTTTCCTAACCTGGTGCCGCGCACATCTCCGGGCGGAGGCGGCGGCCGTGTCACGGTGCCCCTAGCTTCTCCCGCCCCCAGTCGTGGACTCGTGGGCTCGTGGCTCCCCCGGAAGCCCTGCTGCTAGAGGCTGAAACCGTTCCCCTTCCGCGCCTGCGGTACGGTTCTTTCTTTTCATTTCACTGCTCTTTCTTTCTCCGTGTTGAACTTGGGTGCGCCCGATATCCTCACACTGTATAAACTGGGGGTCAGGCTGTATCATGAATCGGGCCGTGCTGTGCCTAATGTACTTCCGAGTCCTATCACTAAAGTTGAATACTTGAATCTTTTTTCAGGAACAACCTACTGGGAGGGAGGAACCTGCGCATGCTAGCCACTGGATTAGGTTAGCTTTAAGATCCTCCCGTACTCCCCACAGTTTTAAAAGCTCTCAGACTATACACGCCGCATCATTTGCATAACAGTTTGATACCGAGTAGTCAGTAGAGGACCTGGACCGATTCCTGCATTCATTTTTTTTTAGAGAAAATGCGAGTATGGTTCAGCAAGCTACCAAGTTCGTTCCATCTTTAATTTTAAAGCTAGTCAATTTTTGACCATTTTATTTAGCTTCAATTAAGGTAAATGACACATGTGCTGCCTGGCTATTAGGACTGAGGTAAATTATGTAGACCCTACATGTATTTACCACTATAAAAAAATACATTTTGCTTCCTTCAGTGTGTTGTTTAGCTTGCTACAGTTTACTTCTTTGCTATCCCCTGTCAACCAATCCATTTCTGTTACAAAATTATGCATCTTGATTGACCGTCCATTTTGCTTCCCAGGGGGTGTGACATCTGCGTACACTAAGATACTACATGTAGCTCCGAACCATGGAATATTGGACAATCTGGGGTATGGTCCAATGAAGGTGAAAGGAGGTACAGAGGTCAAAAATAGCATTTGCAAATTTTAGCCATTGTAGATGAAACTTTCTCCTGGATGTAAGGTGCACCTGTTCCTCCATTCGCTATTTACCCTGAATTCGACTATCATTTGATCAGTCAAATTCACACCATTCGTATCAGTTTACTTCCATTTGAAATGGATACCCGTCCTCCCAGTGGCTCTTCAAATTGTAAAAGTTGTCCAAATGAGCCATTGAGAACGCCCACTCCAACAAACTTTCACCATGCACAGTTTCCGCACCATGTGTCATTTTCTCAACCATCTTATGCCATGAATTTCCCCCACCACCAATATCCACAGCAACACCTATACCCACCACATGTCCAATACGTTGTCGTTCAACCACAGTATGGTCCTTTCTCACTACCACAACCACAGCCTCCGCCTTCTGGCGCCGTGCTGACACCGCCAGAACCTCCAATAGCTGGAGCCATACCATCACCAGCACAGCCTCTTCCACCTCCACCTGCTGGAGTGGTCCCATTTTCAGTGACAGTGTCAGGCATCCAACATTCAGTAACCGGTCCAGATGAACAAGATGTTGTTAGTATAGGCAATGACGGGAATGCTGAACCTGAGAGAACTGCTAGGCGGCTGTACTGGACAGAAGTGGAGGAATTAAGATTGGTAAGAAGTTGTGTATTCATTTTATGTTACTTAGTAGTAGATAAGACTTCACATTTTTTCCCTTGATAGTTTTTCTTTGGATGCGCAGGTTAGTGCTTGGTTGAATAGTTTCAGGTTGAGTAATTCCAAGAGTTATAAGGTATACTGGCCAAAGGTTGCGGGGATGTACAATAGGAACACCCCGAAAGATCGGAGACGGTCACATCTGCAGTTAAAGTGCCACTGGCAGAAGATTAATACGAAGATTGCCCAATTCTTTGATTGCTGGTGCCGAGTTGAGGCAAAATATTCCAGTGTCCAGTCTGAGAAAATGCAACTGATGGACAAAACATGGGCGATGTACAATGAGGAAGCACGGGAAATGTACCACGAGGAAGCGAAACACCATTTCACCTTCAGCCATTGTTGGAAAGCTGTTTGGGACCAACCCAAGTGGAAAAGGTACGTCTCTTCTGTATGTTATAAGAAAACTAAGTTGTCTGAATCTGGTGACTGCACATCATCCTCCGAGGATGCCGAAGATGCGCCTGAAATAGAAACAGGTGAACAGGATAGCATGCCTGTGAAGAAACAAAAAGTTAAAGGTAAGGCACCATCTCCTTCATCAGAGTTGCAAGAAGACATTCGGTACTCAGTGGACCACCAAAGCATGATTGGGAAGAATGACAAGGAGATGGTAGGAGCAGAGCTTCAGCGCTCAGACCAAAATCTTGAGCTGGCCAGAACTAATCAACTGGAAATGAAGGGCAAGGAAATGGAAATATCTGGAATGCAAACAGGTCAGGCTGACACATCAAGGATCCATGAGTTTCAGCATGAAAGAGATGGACTGATGCCTGACACTGCAAGGTTCAATGAGTTTCAGCACGGTAGTGCAGCGAGGGAAGATGTGCCTGAAAAGAAAACACATCCACAAGGTCACAAAACGGTAGAGCATGCAGGGACAGTGAGAGTTGGTCTTCCTGAGAACAAAACACACCAGCTAGGTTCCAAGATGGCAAAGTCCAAGCGGAAACTCAAAGGGAACACTTCAACTACTCCCTCGGAAGTTCAGGAAGACATTAAACGTGCAGTGGATCTTCAGGCCATGCTCCAGAAGGACCGTGAGAAGATGTCAGAGGCGCAGTTCCGCCTATCGAAAGAGAAACTTGAGTTAGCCAGGTTGAAGCAGCAAGAAGCTAAGGACAGAAAGGAAACGATACTCTATGAGAAGTATACAGAACTGTTGATGGCCGACACACAGAGGTTTGACGGGTTCCAGAAGGAAGAGCACAGAAAGGCAGTAAAGCGCATGGGGGAGATGCTGTTTGGTAATGATGGCGTTCAAATTTCTTCGGATAACCTTAAGCACATGTAGTGAATGCCTGAGGTGTACTATCTGAACTTTGAAGCATTTGCACTGGGTGGTGTCACGAAGCTTATTAAAACCCTGTATTTGAAATGTTATCTTCCTTGACATTGTGGCGCATGTATTAATATATTGTTTCTAATCGGTGTGTGCACCCGTTTCTCCTGGCAAGAAAAACCCTGAAAAATGTGCACGAATTGACATATGGGCAGGAGGAGCAGAGGAAAAACCTGTGCACGTGCTCCCGTGGTGCTTACTGCTCAGCACCATGCATTGATATCTAAGTTATGTATCTAGAAAAGCCAAAACGAATAGTATTTTGGAACGGAGGGAGTAGTATGTTAGTTATTTTGGAACGGAGGGAGTAGCATTGATATCAAGTTATGTATCTAGAAAAGCCAAAACGAATAGTATTTTGCGAATAGTATTTTGGAACGGAGGGAGTACTATGTTAGTTATTAACATGGCTATCCTTAATCTCTTCAGTGAGTATCAGATTTCCAGGATGCTTTGACATCAAAATTTTGCATGCAGTGATCGGGAGAACGAAAAAATGAGAATCTTATTTGCAATTATGAAAATTCATTGCTTCATGCCCAGTACAAGAACTTAATTTGTAGCAAGTTGATCTATTAAAAAGTTCATGCCCAATACATTCTCATTGTTTTTCAGAGATGGGAGCAGGCTTCTAGCAGTTGAGAGAGCTGAACTACAAGTCGTGTCATAATCAGCTCTGGATTGATTGTGTTGCTGCTGAGCGATCTAACCTGTGAGCAACAATACATGGTAGCTACTAGCTAGCTCCTTAACACAGCAACAAAGGACGAGAGTGGAGACACAGAAATCAAAAGGATATATAAAATGGCCTTTGTAGGGCTACAGATTCAAATGGGTCAACATTTGAAGCCTTTAAGAACCCAAATCCCCACAGACGGCATAAATCACAAAATAAATTCGTAAATATTCGATGCATGCTTGCAAATTTAAATGAAACTAACAAAAACAAACCAGCATATGTTCTTTTTTTTAAAAAAATCAGTGCGCATGTATAAAACTGTAGTTTTGGCTCCAGTAGTTGGTGTGTACGAGCCTCCCAGCAAGTCTGTAGCAAATCAGCTGCAGAAACATACATCAGTGGTAAATCCCATTACCATTAGGCCATGTTCAGATTCCCAACTATTCATTATTCATTCCAACTTTTCACTATTCATTCTAACTTTTTACTATTCCTCCCTCACAAAACACGTTTCCCAGCGAATACTACAGTGTTTTTCTTATGCTACAGTGTTTTTTCCTACGATCTAAACGCACCCTTAGTTCCTGCATTCGTACCACCACCGCTGCAACTGCAAGCTCGTTTTCTGAGCGTCTGAAGCTTGGTGGCGACCTCCTTCATGGTGGGCCTCTGGTCGCTGGTCATGCTAAGGCACTGCCTGACCAGCTCCGCGGCTTCGTCTAGCACCTCCACGGCGACCTCCTCCCTGACTCGGGCGTCCATGATCTCCCTGTGCCGTCCCTCCTGCGCCGCCGCGAGGAAGACGAAGGCGAGGCTGCCGACCTCCCCCTCCTCGTTGTCCTCCGTGGCGAACGCCTTCCTCCCCGTGAGCAGCTCCAGCACCACCACCGCGAAGCTGTACACGTCGCTCTTGGCCGTGAGCTGACACGTCAGCAGGTACTCCGGGTCGAGGTACCCCAGCGTCCCCTGCACCAGCGTGGCCACCGCCGCACCGTCCTCCGGCGCCAGCCGCGACGCGCCGAAGTCCGACACCTTGGCGTTGAACTCGCCGTCGAGGAGGATGTTGGCCGACTTGACGTCGCGGTGGAGGATCGCCGGCGACGCCGACGACTGTATGTACGCCAGTGCGTCCGCCGCCTCCGCCGCGATGCGGAGCCGCGCGTCCGCCGGCAGCGAAGACGACGACGAAAGCTCGCCGCCGCCGGCGCCGCCATGGATGTGGCCGTGGAGGCTGCCGTTGGAGACGAACTCGTAGACGAGGATGGGAGCCTCGACCTCGAGGCAGCAGCCTCCTCGGAGAAGATGTTGAAGGTGACGCCGGAGCTGGCAAGGGAGCCCAGCTGCTGCTGCAGGAGGACGCCGCCGTGCTGCTCGAAGAAGCGACGCTTTGCTCGGAGCAGCCTCTTCTTCTGGACCCACAGGTGCGCCGAGAAGCCACACACCAGCAGCAGGAACACGCCGACGCTTACACCTGTCACCGCCTTGAGTGCTAAGGTGAACTTGTCGTCGGGGCGGCACCCGTCTGGTATGGTAGCATTCCCACTGGATCCCTTGGGACACGTGCAGGTGAAGCTGCCTGCCGTGTTCACGCACACCCCGTAGCACGGGAACTCGTCTCTCAGCTCGCACTCGTTCACATCTGATGGTCATTTCGATGCGATGTCGTCAGTGATCGATCAGCAGAGCATGCATTATTCCATGAACGAATGAAATTAAGCAGTACCTACCTGTGCAGCCGTCGATCTTGTAGGGGTTGCCCTGGTACCCGTCGGTGCAGTTGCAGATGTACCCGGGGCCATTGCCGGAGTCGAGGCAGACGCTCTGCGCGCTCCGGCACGCGTACGCCGCGGTGTCTCGCCGCGCCGCCGCGCAGGTCGGAGCGTCCCTGATGGCCCAGTCGAGCACGACGGGCACGGCGAAGTCGCCGGTGCGGTTGAAGTTTGGGCCGGCGAGCCAGAACCACATGGCGTCCACCATGAACGCGTACGAGCAGCCGGTGGTGTTGGCCATGAGCGTCCCCTCGACCTCGCCGGCACCGAGGCTCCCGAGGTGGGGCCGGTAGGTGTCGAGCCCGAGTGGTATGTTGTTCTGGCAGCATCCGTCATGGCCCCGGCACGACCCCGGCAACGGCGGCGCGGTCCCCGACGACGCCCGGCACACCCACATGCACCCGGTGACGTAGCTCCCGCCGTCGTCGACGAAGTAGCCGAGCTCGGGGCAGCCGACGGTGACGAACTTGCTCTTCATGGACGAGAAGAGGAAGGCGCTGCCGTTGAGCGCCATGGGCCGCTCTCGCTGCAGAGTGACGACGCGCCCGTCGCCGTAGCACGCGCGGCTGGCGTCGAGGAGGACCGTGGCCTCCGCCGTGGCCATCGAGATGGCCGCCACCTCGTGGCCGTAGCCCGCCACGGTGAGCCGCGCCGGGCTTCGGGCGTCGTCGCACTCGAGGCCAAAGCTGACGAGAACATCGCCGCGCTGGACACGCTCGTGAGTCGGCCTTCCTCAAGTTTCAGTTCGTCGTCAACTCAGCCTCTACATTTGCCTCGGATTCAGCCGACATCCATCCAGTGTTTCGACCATAACTTCTTCATACGAAGTCGAAACGAGACGTTTAAGGATGCGTTGGAGAGGGAACGACGACGCCGTCATTTTGGTTCTGGTCCTAGCTCCAGAGCCTTCGTGGATCATTCTGTGTGACCACGAAAAGGTGCTGCGTTACCTGTTTTGGGCCAACTTGGCCTTGTATCGTGTCGGGCTTTAAGCCTATGTTGTGGACGTCCCCTCTAGGTGCGCCCCAACCCTAAGTCGTCCCTAGACTTTAATACTCAGCAGCCGCTGCCATTAGAACTTGGGTTTTGTTTAGAGTCTAGTTTTTCTTCGAGAAACAGATCGATCATTGTAACTGTGACGCCGAGTCCTTTTACCAGTGATCCAGGGCCCCTGTTCTTGTTCTCCACCCCTGTAACGATTAGTCCTTTAGTGTTCTCGAACTCGAACCCATTTGTTCAGATTCGCTTCAATATACATCTGCAATTTCAGATTGCGTGTTTATACTTTCTTGCTTCTGTTCTCGATTCGCTTGCAGGAAAAGCCTTCTCGGCGAGGTCAATCAAGTTGAGCTTGGTTGATAACCAGCGGAGCAGCGGTGTAACTATTGCAGGGGTTCGAGTCGTGCTGATTAGAAGCCCGGATTGCCAACGTCGTTGATCCAACCTATCGAATTTATCATCTACCTCTCGGAAGATCGGCCACGTTCCCATCAAAAGCCCAGGCCGCCGCCACCGGCGGTGGCGCGGTGACAGCCGGCGCCAATGCCGAAGGGGTAGGGGACGGTTATGTTGCCGCACTGACGTCGGCATCCACGCGGCTGCTGCGACGCCGCAGGAGACAGGAGCAGCGCCGACGACGACAGTGCCAGCCATAGCAGACTCCACCAAGCTTCCATTGTTGCAGAGCCGAGTCTGATGTGTACTGACTACTGAGCATGGCCACTGAGTCTCTCTGTTTATAGCACCTGCATGGCTAGCTGCATCTGCATGCCGACGTGTTTTGGATAATCGAAGTGATCTTAAAGAAGTTTCGTTAATTGTTCATTAGGATGTGATGTGAAGTGGATCGATCTGTAGTGGTCGGGCAGTAGGCTGGCCACATAGGGGAATATGAACACATGGTTTGTCGAGTTGGCACCTGATCTGATGAATGTTCCAGGCGGCTAAGGATGTCTTTCATTTATACGTGCATCTAGCTGGTTGTAAACTACGAGTAGTCCACGTTATCCTCGGAAAGGAATAAGTATACTAAGATCTACAGTATTTGACTTTTTTTTTAAAAAAACAGAGAAAGAAAGAACAAAACAGTGCTCGGTTGAGCTTTTCTACGGCGGCTTCGGCTGCTGCTGCTAATCCAAATAACTGTAGCTGCTGTCCAGCCGAACGGCTGTTGAAGCACTCATAAATTTTAATTAGTTGTTTGTAGTGAAACCTCCTTGTTTGTGATTTTTTAATGGCTATAAAAACCCAGCGCACTGTTTCAGGCTGCAGCGGCTGCTGGCTGCATGCAGCTGCAGCAAAAGCCGTGAGCAAAAAAGTTCAATCGAGCAGGGTGCATGCAGCAAAAGCCGTGAGCAAAAAAGTTCAATCGAGCAGGCTCAGTATATTTGACCCAAGCTTATAGTATGAAGCCATGTAGCCATCCATGTATTGAGCTTAATTTCTAGATGAATTGATTATTGTGATGTATTTTCATAGTATTTGTTTTATTGAGGGATCGGAGAACCTGAGTGAAATGAAAAGAAATGGAATAATGCTCAGCCATTGTGCTGTTTGTTCATGTGTGGTTCGGCAGTCGGCACACTAGATATGAGTCAACGGACGGGGATGATGGGCCATGCGGCCCATGGCAATTGACAGCCTGCTGCTGGTTTTAAATAATTATGGCTGCAACCAGCGCGGTATTTTTCTTTTTTCATATATCTTCTTATCTATAAAAGAACGAGTAGAATTGAAAACGTTTCTCACATGAATCGGGCCCGCGGTACCCCTCACGCCGGACCCACGTGTAAGGGTCAACGGAGGTGGGAAAGGTGTCAAACCCACAAAAACCGAGAGTTAGAAAATGTTTCTGCCAAAATCATAATTTTTTTTGTCACCCATGTTTTCTTACCCACCAAAATTATTTTTCCTTTTTGTTTTGGAATTGCCACTAAAATTATTTATTCACTGTGTAGAAGAGCAGGACTCCATGCGCACACGATCCACGTCCCTCCACCTGCGTGCGATTGCTCTTCGGCCCATTAGTGGCCCACGCAACTCATGCACGTCCTGGCCGGCCAGGGCAAATATAGGCCACACCACCACACGCCACGGCCCATCATCTGTTGGGCAGGTAGGAACCCGCTGTTGCTGCATGCAGCTGTTGTGCCCCTGTGCCTGCCGCTTGTCTGCTGGGCTCATCCACGCACGCACCATGGCAGCATGCGCCATGCACTGCTGCTGGTGCCCGTGGGACCTGAACTCGAACAATGGAGCTGTATTCCATGGATTGTTGACTCCTGCTGCTCCTAAAGCTCCGGCTGGCTGGTGCACGGCGATCTCGTGTTTTCCTCACCGTCGATCAGTAAAAATAGCCTGGCCAGTCCACTACGCACAATAAGAAAGTAAGCGCAATTGAGTTGTGAGCAGAAGCTATTCTCTTCTTTACTGCAGAGACATAAATTTGTATTGCAACCGATCTTAGTGGTATTGCATGCATGAAAATCCAAGATTAGTCTCAAGTAATCTTGTTCATAATACATGGTTGATCAATTGAAGGATTAGGAGTATAAATTAATTAGATTTGAGGGCTTAAAATGACTAATAAATTAAACCATGAAGGAACAAACAAATAAAAACAAAGCATGTGCGGTGGGAGCAAAGTTCAAGAGTAAAATATATAATTTCTTAGCCTAGAAGGGTGGAGTTATTAGCACAAATGCTATTTTTAATAAAAACCATTAAATATACAATAATAGTTTCTAAGAAAAAAGAGACAACCAATATAGATAGGGGATATCTCATATTCGTATTAAACAAATCGTTTGTAAGAGAAAGGTAGATAATTTGTGTCATGTGCGTGTCGCACGTGCGTCTTTGCTAGTATGTAAAAAAAAAAAAGGACTTGGCAGTAGAGCACAATAATGCAACGAGGAAACAATTGGGTGCCTACCTGTACTGGATGCACTATGGTCAAAATTGTCTTGCTGATGATAATTGAAGAATTCAGAGTTATATATGAAATTAACGCTGAAATGACTAATAAACTTAGCTCAATTATGAGATGTTTTAAAATTGAATACACGTCACAGACGGACAGCCCCCACAAGGTAGTTTCTAGTGTGTGTGTTTTGAAATTGCGAGGAGGAAAGGTTTTATGAGTATCTGGAATTAGTTTCCATGTTGGGAAAGATACGGGGAAAAGATAAAATGGAGATGAGAAAATGGAGTTTGCATGCAGGGTAGTACCTGCCGCCTACTTCAGTACACGAAGTGCATGCATGGCTAACAAATATACGAGATTCTGCTACTCAACGTCGAATGTATACACGTAGACGCACGTTCCTTTCTACTGGTTGGCAACGAATAATGTATTTGCTCGCAAAAAGAAAAAGGGGAAAAGAAGAAGAAGGTGGGCTTAGTTTCTGCGATTCGTGATCGTGAATTGGAACATTGGGCCAAAACTTGCTTGTTGCTGGCCCAAAGTGATGCATGGGGTGCTTTTCGGCAGGCTAAGCAACTTGGACCTTGGTAGTGATACTGATGACTCGTTGTCCCTCTGTTCCGCAAAGGGTCAGAGTGAATCACGCCCTGACTGACACAAAGATCGTGCGGCAAATGGCATCCATCGACGCAGCACGAACCCTGATAACTTGCACGCACATCGATCCACAGATCATGGGCTGCACGAGCGAGACGGCCACATCCCCACATGGCATGGGCTTCCGTGGTACAGACAGCTCGTATGATAATTGTTTGGTCAGTCACTAATTAACATGGAGATCCCTGAATCCTTTGATCTTGTCTGTGAGATAGGACCAGATTCCCATGAGGTCAACAACTGGCAGAGATGGAGATCAGATCAAAAAGCAAGGGAAATTGCAGGTATGCAAAGGTAGCTGAACTGCGATACCCAGATCCAGCATCACCATGTGCTTTGCAGGTTGCAGGCTTGTGTGCAGCTAGTAGCAAAAGGATGCCGCCCGTACTAGTCGCATGAAGGTACATGCAATGTACTTCATGCATTGAATGTACGGTCTAAACATGTTAGTACTGTACTAAACATAATGCAAGTGGGTACCTGCTGGAAAAAAAAAACTTGATAATCCTCATCAATTTTCTGCGCACCTATCTTTGAACATATCAGCAGTTAGGTCATTGACTGATACTAATTTGAAACGAGGGTGCTCATCACAAGTACTGTAGTTGCTACCTCATACCTCAAACAGACAAGATCGATTGAAATCAATTATCAATCATTCACCCACACTGGGGTAAGATAGTAAGGAGGCACGAAGGAGGCTCAATAGACTAGGAATAATAAGACTAGTGCACTGGATACAATAAGCTAGGGAATTTGAACAAGAAATCCCCAGCCAAGTACAGTGCCATGGAAGCAAAGGTGAGGTTATACTATGGCGGAAAGGATGCGAACGAGAAGAGATGATGGCGCATCTGAAGCTGCCCAAGATCAATGTCATGATACATCTGAAGCCTCCCAAGATTGTCTGTGTTTAGTTCTTCCCCTTCTTCTGAGCACTCTGGAAGTGCTCAGGAGGCAGCACAGAGAACGTACTGCCAGAAGGCTCTCCTGTAAATCCATCAGCTGGCCCGAAACTGAAGTTGAAGGAGCCGAAGTTCCCTGTCGACAGGATGTCCTCGCTGCAACCAGCAAGTCCTTTGATATCCAGGCCCCTGTCGTCGCTTGAAGAGGTACCCCACATGAAGCTGCTGCTCATGGAGCTTGGGAATTTCGCTGGTTCTTGATGGCTCCCTACACGACTGATCTGGTCTGAAGAATTCTTTGGCTCATCTGCTGGCAGTGCTGGCGTGTGGCCTTGAAACAGAGCTACATGGGCAAAAAGCTTGTCCTTCCTTGAAAAACTTGTTCCACAGGAGCACAGCCACTTGTCGCGGCCACAGTGCTTCTCGTGCGTCTTGAGATCGGCCATGACTGAGAACTTCTTTGTGTGGCACCGGCTGCAGGTGTAGCTCTTCTCACAGTGGCTCCTCTTGTAATGATTCTTCACACACAGGATTGTCTTGAGGGGTTGGAAGTTCTTGTGCAGTTTGTTCCGCTTGCAGCCTACAAATGGGCAAGAGTACCTCTTCACCAGTTCATGCTCTGCGCTTGCGTCTCTAGGTGGCTTGGCTAGTGCAGCAGGGCTCTTGTACTCGTCACCATGCCCTCTCATGTGCATCCGCAGATTCGCATCCCTCTTGAAACCCTTCCCGCAGATGGAGCAGAAGTGCGTGTGTGGGGCCAATATCTCATCCTTCTCCAGCTGCAGTAGCTCATAAGAGCCAGGCGGTAAGTTCTCTCCGTCCATGCTAGCATCACCACCTTCATCACCATCCTTTGCATCCTGCTCCTCAACAAAAACATTGTCAATTTCAATGCCTCCTTCCATTGCGCCATCAGTGAAACCCTTGAAAAGCTCTTCGTAGTCCTCAGGGCTACACATGTCCTCCTTGTTCTCTTCAGAAATGGTTGTCACATTAGGAATGAAGCTTGAGCTCGATCCAACATGGTTAACAGTGTCCATGTGTCCAGCTGGGGGGTGGCTCAGAAAGGACGAGTTCTTCAGTGAAGGGAGGAGGCTCCCGGCAGTAGAGATGAGCTGAACAATGAGGCATGTCAGGTCTGCATTGACCACCTGCTGCTGCTGGGTGAGGTCCCCCTGACGACATGGTAGCTGGCCACCATTGTCCACCATTGTACGGATTACATCCTTCACTTGTCGTATCTTGTCCTCGATGAAGGTGAGGTTGTCTAGCATGGTAGCCGGGTTCCAATCCATGTGGGGAATGTTGGTGGACGAGGAAGCACCAAATGGCGAGGTGAATGGCACAAATGGCTGCTGAATCCCCATGCCAAGGAGCGGATTGTCTGAACCGAACTGGTAGCAGAGGTTTGCAGCAGACTGGCCATGGATGTGGTTCTGGCCGCGATCCATCGTTGTTCAATTTCCAAAAACTCTGGCGTCTGAATCCAAAGAGATACACTAGTCTGCAAAAGAAGAGTTGAAACCAGACACTACCATCAGAACCAAGATGCAGATATGAAGATTCACGGTATGCACATATTCAAGTGCATATAAAGGCTCAAAGCATTAGCTGATTGATGGGTATAAAATAGCACGTAGAAAATTTCAACACATCCCAGGAGTTTCAGTGCAGCTACTTATAAACATTTCAAGTGTAATTTAGATGACGAGCCTGAGGCAACGAAAAGAGCAAACAAAGAAATTAACATATTTGATTACTCAGATTGTTTTGTTGGCAGATGAAGTTGCTACCAAGCTTGAAACACTTCAGCTTAGCACTCCGAGTAGTGTGGTCATACTAATGAGAACATGATAGATGTACTTGCAGTTTGGGTAAAGACTAGAGACCGTACTTTCACCACTAATTGCTGAACACAAAGAAATCGTACTTGTACTAGACCAAAAAAAGGAAAGGGCTAATTTTTACGGGACATCAACATCTTCTACGGGCCAACAATTTCACAGGAATTAACGGGGGAATACCCGGATGAATCGCCACTCAATAAAAAGGGGGTGAGAAGGGTCTGGTCCACCCTATAGCCACCGATATCCTTTGATGGGAGAAGAACACCGATATCCTTTGATGGGAGAAGAACACTGGGACCACCCAAGAACGTCCCTTTTTCCTGTCTAGATCTCGAAGAAGAACGTCCTCTCCGTCAACAGCACATACTTGAACCGTTAGAAGAAAAGAGGATCTGAGACACCCTTGCCGGGGATCGAGTCGCCTCAAGGCTCAGTCGCGCGGGTTCCCAGTGACATACCAAAAGAGGAGGAAGAGGAGCCGGAGGAGCAACAGGCGTCGGTGGCGGCGGCGGAGGTCGTCACCATGCGGCGGCGGTCGTCTCGTCGCCAAGAACCGGTGGCTAGTAGTAGTAGCTACTCCTAGAAGAGGATGGAGGCAAGGAGCCAAGAGAGAGAGAGAGAGGTCGTTGGGTGCGAGTTGGTCAAACTTATGGGAGCCAAGAATCAATGGAGAGACTCTCTGCTGGCGCTGGAGTAGTTTAGCGCGTCAATAATTGCGCTTAGATTATTGGATGGGTTCCCGCGCTCCTAGAGTCCCGATCCATCCTCTGCCTGCCTCTCTAAGCCCTGTTTAGTGCAAAAGTACTTTTTAGTCTCTATTTATCCCCTCATAAAACACGTATTTCTAAAAATTCATTTTTCACCTTTGCTATTCATCCCCCACATAACACGCATCCCAGAGAAAAAATTCTTTTTCTCCTCTCAACTAAAACACGGCCAGATCTCTCACTGTCTCACACACACACTTGCGTGGCTGCCTCCGCCCATCTCGATTTGTTTAGGACATGCTAATGACATGGGCGACAGATGCCCATGGCATCACATGACAAGATCGATTTATTATTTGTGTACAAGTACTACTACTGGTCCTCCCTTTGCGTACGGTATAGTGGTGTGCTATACCAGCCAGAGCCAGCGCCGTGTACTAGGAAATAAAATATTGTTTTTTACCGAGTAATCCAGCAGTAGATAAAAAGTGCTGATAAAATCTCAAGACACCAGATGCATTGCTTCTGTACTTGTTAAGGTTCTGCACATCGACGTTGTTGTCGCCCACAAGTAGAGATCGGCCATGTATCGTATCTCCGGCGGTCTGGTTGTCGTTCCTTGGTGTTCTGGACCGGTGGAGGTGGAGCATGTGGAATGGAGTACGTACGATCCAGCCAGAACGATGGCCATGGCCGGCCTCTGGTTTACGAGAAGAAGTAGAAGCTAGCTGCGACAAAAGAAAAATGAAGGCGATGGCCAAGATAATCATGCGTGCGAGTGGTTGTTTACACCTTAACCCGGTGTCCTGGTGTTCAAAATTCAACAGGAATCCTGCTGTCCATGTCCAAACGCGCCACAAATACACATCACTCGCAAAGAAAAAAAAAACTCAGTTAGCAATTCAGCAGCAGGTGAACATTGTAAGTTTTCTTCAACTTATATATGTGTACTGAAGATGTTCATGTCTGTAATGTCCCTGAAGTCTTGAGAGTATGTTTATATGGAAAGTGATTGTAATAAAATAATATGGTGTTCACAAATCTACGTGTAAATTTTAGAACGGTTGATTAAATTTTGCATACACTATTAATAATTTTAAATATTAACTTATAATCAATATATTTTTATAGTTTCTTTCTCCATTTGTTTCTTTCGTTATGCATTGCCCTTTCATTCCTTATCTTATATCTCAGCCACACAAGACTGAAGCTGCTCCTCTGTCGCTCTTGAGTATTGCTACCTATCTGCTCGCAAAAAATAACAAAATTAGTTCCATATTTTTTTAGTTCGAAATAAATTTTATAAGATTAAACTAGACTTTAGAATTTCAATTGTTTAAATATTCAAAGAAAACTTTTTGGACAATTTATTTTTGTAGAGCCTAACCTCCTCGAAGCACCGGGCGCAGTTCAATTTATCCTCTCTCATGGCTGACATAGCACCACGTAGGACTGTTGACATGGCCAAACGTCACCCAAAACCACCATCGAAATAACTAAGGGTACACAATAGTCGGTTTTATAGTTGAGGAGTCATATGAACGTTTTTTTGAGCTTAGGGTGAAAACACGGACTCAGCTCATAGTCTTTTTTTTTTGAGAAAAAAACACCTCATAGTCTTTTTTTTTTAGATATAAACTCAGCTCATAGTAAGGGGATATAGGTAGGGACTTTTTCCAGTGCAAGATATCTATATTTATTGCTTTTTTTTTTGCAATTTTTCAGGTGAAGACGGCCCCAATTGCGGCTTTGCGCAGTATAAAAGAAGTTGCGGTCCTGCGCCTCCCCGCTGTTACGCACCCCTTCCGAGTTTCGAGCTTGCAACTCCAGGGCTCGAATCACTCGGTTTCGCCCTCCACATCTGAGGAGGTACTCCGTCCATCGCCTCTCCCTCCCGTCATAATGTTTGATCCAATCTGCCATCGTCGAATTGATGTTGTGGTCGGGTGGATGATCATGCGGTTTCCCATTTAAAATCAGCTGTGAGGATTCATCAAAGTTTAACATGAGATAAGCAGAGAGATTTAGGTACAGGAGGGTTTGAAAGACGAAAGAGAAAGGACTTTGGGATCAGGAGCACGTTGCATTTGGGACGAACATAGGTCGTTATTTATAGTACTCCAGATCAAGCGCCATGCAACCCTATGGACATGCTTCCTCTTAATTCTAGGGGCATTTGTTTCGTGCTTTACAGTTTGGTCTCTAAGATTCTTTTCTGACCCAGACACCCAGTATTGCATTGCTGCACCATATGGTATGGATGCCCTTGCAAAGTGCATCCATGATCCATCTAGTTGGGGCCTTCTGTTTTCGCCGGCACGTCCATTATCTACAAATAGTTGCTATATATTCGCCTTTTTCTCCTTTTAACAGAAGGCTTCTGTTTTTTTATAGAAAGCATCTTTTAAACTATATCCGCCTTTACAAAGTTGTATTACATGGAAATAGTGCATGCCGTGACAGTAGTAAATTAGTAATACTTCCCCCCTATCTTGTAACTCATTGGGAATAGTCATCCGAGTACTGAGTTGTTACATTATGATTATCAATTTCATGAAATTACTTTTTTTGCAGTACTTGACTTGACATTCTTGTCTGCGCTGAACAGTAGGACAGCTCTTCATTAGTTAAACAGGAGCATGACGAGGAATTCAGAGCAATGCCTGCATGAGCCAGTTGCTAAAAGAAGAAAAGTATCAAAAAATTTACTTTGTAATCTCCCAATGGTATGCGAATTCAAATTGAAATTAAGTGCATGATAGAGAGTTTTTTTTAAGCTGTCGATGTTGACCCCTTCAATTATATTCTTATATTGTGTAAACTGTAGGATATTCTATCAACGATCTTATCACTGTTGCCAATAAATGACGCTATAGGAACAAGTGTATTGTCAAGAAAATTGAAGCATGTTTGGTGCAGCCACAGCAACCTAACTTTTGATAAAGGTACAATGAGGAAAACTTATTTCAGGCCCTCTAGTGGTTATTATGGAGTCCTCAGGTATAAGGAATTTACTGAAAAGGTTGATACAGTCCTACATCAGCACAGTGGAACGGGGGTTGAGAATATGAAAATTAAGTTTAGGTTGCACAGCAAGCATGAAGATCATATTGATAGATGGGTTAACTTTTCAATTGCGTCGAAAACAAAGGAATTTGTTATTGACTTATCAGGTCGGGCTAAGAGTTCATTTTTCACAGAGTTGGCATCCCGCAAGCAGATAGTCAGAGAAGAGCCATATAATTTGCCTTCACAGTTTTCAGCCCCAATAATGGTTCGTACTTGCGGCGTCTAGAGCTTAGGACTGTCTCTCTGCAGCTGCCTTCTGACTTCAAAGGATTTCTTAACCTCAAAAGTCTCGCCTTAGTGGATGTGAGTATCACAGATGAAGATGTTCAGTGTATGCTATCCAAATGCAATCTTTTGGAGTTTTTTGAGATTGCCTATTGTAGAATAGTTACTAGAATACAAATGCTTCAGCCGTTGGACCATCTTAAGCATTTGGTAGTGGATATCTGTCCAAAGCTGAAAAACATTGAGCTGAACTTTAGTCCAACGACACTCTAGTACACTGGCGCCATGGTTCCGTTGATATTTGCTTCAACATCTAGGTTGACAAATATTAGTGTTGTGTTATTGACTTATCGATCTGCTCTTTCCTACATCATCACTGATTTCCCCAGTACTTCTCCAAAGCTCAAGACTCTGACCTTACTTTGTTACGAGCGAGAGGTCCGTGATATGTCCTCCTGTCCCTATTCCGTGCTTATATGGTCAAATTCACCATTTTGGTTTTCATTTATGTTTAAGAAAACTATTGTACCTGAAGGAACTTTCCGGTTTACTTATCTTCGGAATTTGAGGTTGGAACTAATTCTCTGTAACTATGAAAACAGAAAGACTGATGTCCTTGATTATGCTTATCTCCTAAAGATAGCTCCTTTCATGGAAACATTGGATTTGCCAGTAAGTTTATTTCATTGTCAATTTTGGTTGCCTGTTGAGCAGTTCATAATGCTAGAAGTGCATAGTGACATGCAGCAGTTTATTTGATTGTTTGTTGAAATGAATATATCACTCTGTCTTTCTTACATAGTAGCTTATCTAAAACTTTGGTCAGATCAAAGTTAGGTCGTCATTAAAGTATTCACAAAGGAAAGAACTTCCTAAATAATTACTAGTGTTTAATCAATTAGGCCCCCAATAATTTCATGGGAATTTCCCCTGAAATTATTTCCCATAAGATTAAATTATTGTGTCCTGAAAGGCCCTTAGGGCTTGTTTGGGAATTAGTGGAATGGGATGATTGGAATGGAATTTAGTTCATTTTAGACCCAATCCACTTCATTCCATTCCATTCCATTTTACTCCTTTCCAAACAAGCCCTTACTAGCGCCTTCGCCTTTGAGTCTGCACTACGTCTATGGGGGCATGGCTATCCATTTCACAAACAATTAATGCGTGCATTGGTATTTTTCCATTAGATGTGGATGAAGTGCTAGCATCGACCTTATATCAAGGAAGATGGCGAGCTAAGGGTTGGTCTTCCACAACAGCACAACCATCTCAAATCTGTTCGTATCAGTGGCTTTTTTGGCCACAAAGACCAGGTGGAGCTAGCGCTTCACATCCTTCGCGGCTCCATCTTTCTAGAGAAGATGGAGATCACCCCAAAGCTAGAAATAAGTAACTATCTTGCAGGACAGGAATGTTAGTACGAGGAGCTGCATTACGTTGACGGCCATAGAGTCGCAACTGAATTTATTCGCAAAGCAGACCATCGCAATGTTGTTAGTGTGGTAAGGGTGCCATCGCCTTCTTGGAAGCTCAGCAAGACGTCCATGGAAACAGAGGCCCCCGTGTGATTGCGAGGTGATGCGCTAAAATGGAGAGAGTAAACTTGTCTAGAATGTTTGTGCTGTGATGATGGCAATGTTGAATTAATTCTGTGTATGTGCTCAGTTTAACGAACAATCTACATTTTCTGATCTGTTCACACGCAGAAATTATGCAGCAAATTTGTAGGAGTTCACTTTAGACAGTTTAATTCCAGAAGAAGTCTAGAAAAGGAAAATCCTGCTTTGGCCATCAACGCGACGTCGATGTTACACACCTGCTGGTGTTCTTTCATTTATTTGGCGGGCTGGTTGTCGTTCCTTGGTGTTCTGGACCGGTGGAGGTGGAGCTAGTGGAATACGGAGTACCTACGATCCAGCCACGACGATGGCCATGGCCGGCCTCTGGTTTAGACAAGAAGGAAAAAAAAGTTAGCTGTGACAAAAGAAAAAGGAAATGGCCAAGATAATCATGCGTGCGTGTGGTTGTTTACACCTTAACCCGGTATATTCCTGGTGTTCAAGTTCAACAGGACTCTCCTGCCGTCCATGTCCAAACGCCACAAATACATACCTTATTAACCACTCACAAACAAAAATGAAAATCCCTTTACCTTTAGTCAGCAATGTTGTTTACACCTTAGCCGCTTCGCTCCGGCCCAAGTCTCCCGGGGATGGACCTCTGCTTCGCTCCGTCAAAAGTCGGCCTTGTTGACGTGCAACGTAATTTGAAACATAGCTCAACAAACAATTCAGCAGTAGGCGAACGTTGTAATTTTTCTAATACACATGCATACAGGGAAGTTAGAGAAATATACTTTATATTTTTTATTATATAATATAAACATTCAATCTATTACGAGGTAATATGTCAATAGCTCAATGATCCATGGTTATTTCGGAGTACCTTAGCAAAGCCCAAAATCGATAAGCATCACAATTTATAAAGCACGAGCAGACAATGCGAAATTGAGCATGTACTCTGGGCGGACAAAAATTTCCTGCCATTTTTCTTTGACCCCACATCCAACACCTGACCTGAGCACCGAGTGAGGGATGTCGGATGGATGAGGGGCGTCGGATACTCTGTTTAGGGATGAAACTCAGACTTGCAATAGTTGAGGAACCACGAAAGAACTTTTCTCTATTCAAAACCAACCAACCCAGTTTCTCCACAACCATGTGTGGCAACTCATTTATCCGACGGTATTCAACGCTTCAAGATTCCTGCAAGTGAACTTTCCTTCTCCCTCATCCCTTCCCAGAGGCCCCCCCCGCTGCCGCCTTTCCCAGGGCCTTCGCCGTCCGCCCACTAACCGCTCACGCGCTAACATCTAACATCTAACATCTCCGCCGTTCCTCGCCCTCGCCGCCAACCCTACCCACCGGCCGTCCCCCACTGCCTGCTCCGGCGGCCTCTCGGCCACCTCCGCCTCCACCTGACGACCGTCGCCACCGCCCGGCCAGCCACCGTCCCTGAGCCCTCTTCTAGGTCCACCGGCGAACACAACCCCGTCAGCCCTGAAACCCTAAGGCGCTCCAGCGCTGGCGCTGACAGCCGCTGCAACAGGGAGCTTTAACGTATTCGGTTGCGGTGTTGATTTTTCGAAAACGAAGGCCGGTCTCGAGATGGCCTGAATGACAGAATGAGTGCCTTATTCACATATTGAAGGTCCAAAATAAGTTGGGCCATTTTTTTTTTCCGCGGCCTACGCGCAGCACCTGCCATAAAAATCTTGCTCTGCTCTAGTACACTTTACATACACACTTCCCTGGTGCGATCCGTCGTGCCCACCCCCAACCGCTCCGCGCGCGCCAACCTCGCCATGGCTCCTCCTCTTCTCCTACCTCTCCCCATCCGCCCCCTCCGGTCGGCGAGGCCCGTGTCCCGATCGGTTTCCTGGCCGTGCCTTCCTCCGTCTTTCCCCAAGCGCCGGCGCCTCCCCGCCTCCCTCCGAGTCCAATGCCTCGCGGACGCGGAGACGGGGCCCGGCGGCAGCGCGCCTCCGCCCGCGCCGCGGTGGCACGCGGCGCTGGCCGCGGCGGCGGGGATGCACCCGGCCTACGTGACGGCCGGCGCCGCCGTCGCCGTCGCGACGCCCGAGGCGTTCCGGTGGTTCGTCGACATGGCGCCGGGGTCCTACACCGCCGCGCTCGGCTTCATCATGCTCGCCATGGGCCTCACGCTCCAGCTCAGGGACTTCGCCGCCCTCCTCCGCGAAAGGCCCCTCGCCGTAAGTGACCGGACGGACCTCACACCTCCCTTCATACAAGCTACTGTAGCTTATTCTTCCTCTGACTAATGGCCTTTTCTCCCTGCCGATGCGTTGCGATCTCGATTCGTCTTTCACCTCACGGTACAAAATGCTGCAGATGCTGTTTGGGTGCGCCATGCAGTACACCATAATGCCTGCACTGGGGACTATCATTAGCCGCGCGCTGGGGCTCTCCCCATCCTTCTCGGCTGGCCTCGTCCTGCTGGGATGCTGTCCTGGTGGAACTGCATCCAATGTGGTAAGATTGCCAGCTGAATTCAGTTTGTTACTCTCCCTATTTCTGTTGCCGACTGTGGAGTGTGGATGTCCCCCTTTTCCATTTTAGCCTTATTTTTTTTTTATAGTAGATTTCACTTTGCCAGTTAATGTACTGAAATAATACTGATAGATTGAACGGCTAAATCAAAATTGGTTCTGCAATTGAGAGTTCAGATGCACTTTTCTTTGACTGAAATAGGAGTTGGGATAGGGATAGTAATTGAATGATCGGTTGTTTTAGCCTCTGGAGAAGCCAACTTTTGGTGTTCCTACATGCACTAAGTGTACACGTTTAGCTTCCAGTAATTTGAAAAAAAAATGTTTCATTTTGTTGACAGTTATAAGCAGTTCGATTTTTCTGCCTCATGATCCTTTTCTCTCCTACTATGTAGTTGTGTTCTCCCATGGACTAACCTAATTGTTTCATATAGTGGTTCAGGTAACTTTAGTTGCTAAAGGCGATGTTCCGTTATCCATTGTGATGACCGTCTGCAGCACACTTGCTGCGGTGTTCCTTACACCTCTGTTAACGAAAATTCTAGCTGGTGCTTACATTCCTGTGGATGCTGTGAAGCTTTCTCTCAGCACTTTGCAGGTGAAATTTCTGACACCCTTAGTTCATAACGCAGTTTTATTCCTAGTTAGTTTTTCTTTAGGGTCTCTGACCCTTTCCCCCTTTTCAGGTGGTTGTTGCCCCAATTCTGTTAGGTTCTTCTGTACAAACCGCATTCCCATCAGTAGTTCGGTATGTGACTCCTTTTGCACCTCTGATGGCAGTCTTGGCTTCATCGCTTCTGGCGTGCAGGTTCAGATCCTTCAAATTTACCATTTTATTTTGGCTTGGGAGTAGCAGAAACTGTACATCCTTTTATCCTTTATCTTTTAATTTTTAGATAATGCTTTATCTTTGTAATGTTGCAGTGTCTTCTCTGAGAACTTTGTACGCCTGAGATCAACAATTGCTGATGCATCTTCTGTGAATGGAAGCTTCTTCTCTGGGGATATCGGAGTTGTCATGCTCTCTGTTTTCTTGCTGCATTTTGCTGGCTTCTTTGTCGGGTGAGCACAATAATTCACACTAGATTCTTTATGTTTAACGCCATCTACAAATTTCATATAGTAGAACAAATTTGTCATCCATATGTATAATTGAATTGTTTCGATGGCTCTACAACAAATAGGTATGCAGCAGCAGCTGTAGGTGGTTTCAAAGAAAAGCAGAGGAGAGCAATATCAATTGAGGTATGAATCCTGACCACATCTAACCATATTTACTTCTCACTATGACCAGTAAAACAAATAATTATTAGCTTATTGGCTTGTTTAGCTCTTTTGTGAGGTTTTTATTTTTTAGGGTACTTGGTTACCCTTTTTTTCATGTACAGTTTCTTCTCTTTTTATATAAGCATACAGCATAGTGGGGGTCTTCCTCGGTGTGTAGTTAAAAAAACGAAGAATTATATTCATGGTTGAAATCAGATGTATAGAATACTGAAGTTCTCTCATATGACTCAGGTACCCTTCAACTCTAGTAAAAAAAATATGCATTTTGGTATGCAATATGCATGCAGTAGGACATTTTCAACATGATAATATGAAATTTACTTGGTTTTGTGTATGAATTTACTTGGTTTTGTAAATAAATGTAGAAAATAGTGGACTGAAGCTCTTTTTTCCCCCGGGATTGCAGGTAGGAATGCAAAACTCATCCTTAGGGGTAGTGTTAGCAACTGCACATTTCTCTTCACCGTTGGTTGCCCTGCCACCTGCAGCCTCGGCTGTCATCATGAACATAATGGGAAGCACACTAGGTCTTGTATGGCAATATATCATACCTGGTTCAGAGAATGAAACCAGTGACAAGCGCAATGCATGATCTACTCTTACTGAATATGTGCAATATTGAAATCATGACTGCCCTTTCTTTTACTTTTGATCATTGAATGCGTGCCCTTATGCATGTTTTTTTAGGAAACCTTATGCCTGTTTGGCTGTTTGTTGGGCGTCGTTGATAACTCTACTAATTTATCGCACTTATGCATGTTTGTTGGGCCTACATAAAACACTTTTCCATAACCTTTTCCCCAATTCCGCCGCCGCTGTTCCTTTCTTGCAAAACCCAAAACGACGACGCGTGTCGCCAGGCGGCAGCGGCGAGCCGTCACGGTCCGCCTCCGCCATCGTCGCGCACACCGCGCGGGGGTGCCACATCCTCAAGATCGACGGCTACTCCCTCACCAAGAAGCTTCCTACCGGTGAGTACATCAAGTCCACCCCATTCACGGTAGGTGGCTACCGCTGGTACCTCAGATATTACCCCAACGGCGTCGACTCGAAGACGGCAGACTATATGGCTATTTATCTTAATTTCGACGAGACTGTCGCCAAGGCAGTGAAGGCGCAGTACCAGTTCCGTTTTGCCGATGAGGTAGATGAAGATCCCATGGAATTGGACGAAGTGGACAATTTCGACAGTAGAAGTGGTTGGGGGTACACAAAGTTCGTCAAGAGGGAAGAGTTTGAGGCGTCGGAGCATCTCAAGGATGATTCGTTTGCTGTCCGGTGCAACATAATCCTCGTCAGCGAGTTCCAGGCCGAGGAAATCTCTCCGGCCATCGTCGAGGTTCCCCCATCTGACATCCAACGGCACCTTGCTGACCTCCTCCAGGCCGGAAGGGGCGCCGACGTGGTGTTCAATGTGGGTGGCGTGGCGTTCACAGCGCACCGGTGGATGCTTGCAGCCCGATCTGCGGTCTTCAATGCGGAGCTCTTTGGCATGATGAAAGAAAGTGACACCAGAGGTGTGGTGCACATACATGACATGGAGCCTCGGGTGTTCAAGGCTCTACTATATTTCGTTTACACGGACTTGTTTCTAGATATGACTGGCGAGGAAGATGGTGATGCCATGGTTCAGCATCTGCTCGTTGCAGCGGATAGGTACAGCCTGGAGAGGCTGAAGTTGATGTGCGAAGAGAAATTGTGCAAGCACATTGATTTGGTCTCTGTGGCAACCATACTGACGCTAGCCGATCAGCACCACTGCTGCGGCCTCAAGAAATCATGCTTTGATTTTCTCAGCTCACGGGAAAATCTCAGGGCGTTTGTTGCCAGTGACAGCTTCCAGCATCTGAGTACAAGCTGCCCCTCTATTATCAAGGAGTTGCTTCTCAGGTGATAATCATGCATAATGATACTTAGTCTTTTAGTAGTGGTTCTTTATACTTGTGAACTTATGCCATCAAGTAGTTTTAGCAATGGCACATCCTGTTTTCTACACTGCAGCTTTCAGAGGTAGGATGTTTATCCTGATTCGTAAGGTGCTGATCAAAGTAGTCTCCTTTGTCAGTGTGTTTTATTGTTTATAAGCTGATTTCATCTCTACAGCTCTAACAATCAGTCGAGATGTTATCAGCAAGAATGGTTAATAGACTGCAAAAATCGCTAGTTGGCTTCTTTCTTGGCAAAAGGTTGTCTGTGGATCTTTGATCTTTTCTTCATTTCTTGTAAATAAGCGAGTACTGACCTTTGAAATGCCAGATTTTTTTTTTGGTTACCTAGCTAGATCTCTGCTTCCAGACTTGTTAACCTCCATAGCACGCTGTTTTCATATAATTTGATTCCCCTCCATTGGTTCTCCACCTGTTAATCAAGAGCATACTTAATTATTATCAAGTCCCTTTCAGCCAAAGCAGTTTAATGAATATACACCACGCGGTTCGGCAGGACAGAAGCCGGGAGGGGGGGGGGGGACTGCTAGGTGCAACTTGCTGGAATGATCTTCTTTTAAAATATGATTATTGCCACAAAGCTGTAGATCAAATGGCATTGGTCTTGTAACACTTCTGGAAGCTTAATGTAGGAGCTTGCCCTTTGGTGGAGAAGATGGCAAGAAGAATTAGAAACTATCTCATGCTTTTACATCAGCATCTCTTGTTCAACAATAACTGTAATAACTGTTTAATTCGAACCATAATAACTGTAATAACTGAATAACTGAAGCACGTTTCTTATAAATCAGTTGGCCAAGTAGTAGACCTTTGCTGACTACTAGAGTGAGCTTATGGTTTTTTTAGGCTAGTTGTCAACAGAACTGCGTGATCTCTTGGTTTCTGGAAAATGTGACTGCTAGTAACATCAGCTGCATGTTTGTGCTCACCGTAAAGCAGTGCCAGAACTGCTGCTGGCAACATGAACTGCAGCATTTAGTGTTAAGCCACATAAGAAAGTCACGGAGCTACTATTCATAGGAACGAGGATGCAGTCGTGCTCAATTTACCGAGGCAGAACATGGTGGGTACCAAATACAGTCGGGTTCGTATGGACCCGAGGTTCTGTAAAGACCGCTGGTCCAACCGGTTTTTACCGGTTCGATTGCCTGGATGGTCTTTTAAGTGAATCGGATCAGTATAGTCTCTGGTTCCTGTTTTTTTTTCTCTAACCGTCGGTCTAGTCCAAGTCCTAATAAGTATTGTTGGAGTGTGCATGACTTTCTAGTGTACTAGTGGTAACTGGGTTATTGCTTAGGCCTTGTTTAGTTTGTCAACTTTCGTCAACTTTTTAGTAAAATCGAGTCACATTTCTTTCACAGACACGCTTATCAATATTATCAATATACTATTCACACCTCCAACTTTCTTCAACTTCTCCAACTAAACAAGGCCTTAGTAGCAATAGGAGGTGCAACCTCCACCGATCGGGGGAAAAAAATAGTGCCCCAATTTCAATGGTGGCGGCCTGGCGGGTGCATGGCTTCTTAGTCACCTATAACTGGATTATTGTTCTACTGACGAGCCAAGCAAATTGAAATATAACTAACTATAACTATCGTGTAGTTGTGCACGGTAGTCGTGAGGAGAGGCACAACGTACCGCAGCACAAACAACAGAGTTGGAGACTGGATAGAGTGGGTGGCATTGGTCGAGAAGAGGCCGGCTGCGCCTCTGCCTCTATCTGCAGGTGTTCGAGGACTGTGAACGAATGGACGAACCGGTAGTCAAGAGAAACGTGCCAAGAGCTAGCTGAACTGATGACCGTGTTTTGTTTTATTGTTCCCATGTGGAAGAGCCAGCTCAACATTTTTGTTTTTTGGGAAAAATCTATTTTTCACCCTCCAACTATTAGAAAAGTCTGATTTTCAACCCACAACTACAAAACCAGACACTGAAGACCATCCAACTATCCAAACCGTGCAAAATTGGCCCTTTAGGTGGTTTTGAAGGTGGTTTTGTATTTTCCAAAAAAAATTAAAAATAATTTTGTATTAAAAAATTCATAACTAATTTATTTTGAACTAGAAAAATTAGAATCCGGTGCAAGTGTTTTTCTAAAAATATGACATATACGTTGGTGCACCATTAAAACTTATTTGCATTTTATTTATTTATATTCTAATTATTTTTAGAAAAACAATAAGACACTAGTAATACAAATATATAATACCCAAATAACATTAAATGATGTGTCAATAGGTTGGTTACATTTTAAGAGAACTTTTGGTACTGATTTCATATTTTTTGCGTCCAAAATGAATTAGTTATGGTTTTTTAAAGTTTAAATAATATTTCTGCTATTTCTAGAAAATTCAAAACGACCCTCAAAACCACCCAAGGGCCAATTTTGCATGGTTTGGATAGTTGGAGGGTCTTTAATATCCGGTTTTGTAGTTTGAGGTTGAAAATCAGACTTTTGTAAGTTGAAGGGTGAAAAATAGACTTTTTTTTTTTTAGCTAAAGTAGGTGAGATGACCGTGGTGGGTGGGCTTCGTTGGTCTTTGTTTTTTTAATGCCATAATAGCCATACCGGGGCATGCATCGTACCAACCAGGCAAGAATCCATCAGCCACCAACCAGGCTTATGACTTGAAGGTCTTGCCGCCGCATAGACGTGTTAGCCGACGTGTTGGCAGAGCGAGGCGCCTTTGAAAAATCACTTGCTTGTATCACAGGGTACTTTGACATGGCTGTGCCTTATAAAAGGACAACGGCGCCCAAGATGATCGATGTGCATTCAGGACGACACACACACTGTTGTAGCCTACTGCCTGCAGTGCAAAAACACAGTACTTACAGCGCGAAGGGGAGAGCACTCAGCTCATCGATCCAGAAAGGCCGGCCATTTCGATCGAGATGGGCCCTGTGAGCGCAGACCTCCCCGTGATCGACCTCGCGTCCACCGACATCGCCGCCGCCACCAAATCCATTCGCCAGGTCTGCATGCAGCACCATCTCCGGCGCGGCGAGCATTATATGTGCACTCGCTCATTCTCATCATATATATTATATATACATATATTCATGAGATGCATGCATGGTCTGGTTGGTTATGCTTATGCATGCCCGCAGGCGCTAGTGGATTACGGTTTCTTGTACGTGATCAACCATGGGATCGATGACACCACCATGAAGAATGTCTACGCCGAGAGCAAGAAGTTCTTTGAGCAGCCCATGGAGGAGAAGATGGCGCTGGAGAAGAACTGCAGCCACAGAGGATATATTCGCCCTGACTTTGAAGGCTTCGAGGCCGATGCTGGCGGCAAGGGTCAGAAAACTAATCTGCCAGCAGGAGCTGGATTTTTTTATATTTTGATCTCTCTTCTTCAGTTTTTGTAGCATTAACTAGTTGACAATTGTTATATATGATCTATGCATATATTGATATATACAGGAGACTTATTGGAGTGTTTCCACATTGGGTCCGGCAAATCCAAGGATGTGAATCAGTGGCCATCTGCAGGTACTAATTTGCATTGTTTACCAATACCAAGCCAATGTATTGGATGATCGATACCTTCATTGTCCTGGAGCTTAAAATCCCCTTTTAAATTTATCTACAGAACGCTTTCCATCTTGGAAGGAAACAATGGAATCATACTATGATTGTGCGATGTGAGTTTTCCAGGATTATTTTCGTTATCTGATCAAACTCGTAGTGTTTTTCTAATATTTTCTTCATGTATATTGTGTTTTTAATTTCTTGCTAACCCTGCAGGGCAACTAGCAAAAAGATAATGTCCCTAATTGCTTTGAGTTTGGACCTTGATGCTGAATTTTTCCAGCCGGATAGATCCGAAACAATTCTTCGTCCAATACATTACTCAGGTACTTTATTAGATGCATATTACGAAGGAGTCTCAACTCATTTAACGGAGTTCTCTTGTCTATATGTTTTTTTTTGCGATAAGCTTCCATAAATCTGTCATATATATTCGAAAGATTACAATATATTTAATGTTAAAATGGTACCTTATCTGAACTTAATTCAGCATCGTGTGCCACGTTAGAAAACGACATCCTAGCTACCACATCATGTTGCCTGACTGTGACTGGGACGGTGATACATCACTTTATATTTGTTGGGTACCAATAGTAGGGGTACCCTAACTTGGGCCCTAAACTACTTGGCAACAAGGCCCACAACGACGTCGGTCTGGCTCTGCAGCCCGGCAAAGGCCCACCACAACAACTCCTCCTCAGCGTCCGTCCCGCTCGAGGTGGACGACCACCCTCGAGCGGGGATGTCCGTGACGATCGAGCCCAGCCGAGCTCGAGGTGGACGACCACCCTTGAACGGACGCCTCCGTCACGATCGAGGCTCGGCCGCGCTCGAGCCTTACCACGGCAGGGACAGTGCCCGAGGCTCTGCGACCCATCAATTCAGGTCATGATGACGCTCCTCTGCATAAAAAAGAAGGGGATTCACTGCACCACGCCACCGCCCACGCTGCGGAGAAGACATCGGTCAAATCCACCTAGCACGGTGGATTCTGATCTGACACTGCACAGGTCGATCCTGGCAGTGATACTGTGCTAACCACTCCTTTGACTTTGCTCGCCTCGGATGCGCTACCATCCTCGAAGACAACCCTCGAAGGAGACTACGGAGGTTCGATCCGGACGCCATGCTCAAGTTGCCACCCTCGAAGCCGTGAGCCGTCACGAGAAGAACATCACGTCAACCACTGCCATGTCGTCAGCCGGAGTTGGAAGGCGTGATTCCCGCTCGCATCGTGCGTGGCATGGGTGGCACAGTGCACTCAGCAGCGTCAGCACCACGAACACATGTACTCACACCCTCCCCCTTGGTTTATAAAAGGAAGAGGGAAGCCCACGCAAAGAAAAGGGGAGACGCACGACAGAACACACGCAAAACACTTAGCCAACGATACCCAAACTCAGGGACTTGGGAGCTCATCTCCCTCTCCCACCTTGCTTGTATCCCCTACTACGAGCAACACGAACTCGGTGCTCCGCACCACTGCTGGACGTATGGCCCCGTGGCCGGAACCAGGATAAAAACTCTCGTCTCTCCACCCGCCATCGGGGCAACGAGTGGTTAGCATCGCAATCACTTGTTTGTGCCGGTGTGACCGAATCAGGCACCGACAATATTGTATTACAGTGAACTAGAACAGTATAGGCTATTTATTACTTGATCGACGTGTGTTCCATAATAAATATTTTCACGATATTTACTCGACTTACTTATTATGACCAGAAAATTTTATTGGCACCTATGAACACTTCGATTTCATAAAAACAAGTGGGATCAAGAAAAAGTCTCTGCTATGGTCAGGATTATTGATTGATGACGTGCTGTGTAGAGAATAATTGTGGGTTACAGGGGTCGTGGTATCCAGATAAAATTTGGAGTTTTTGTACAGCTTTCTGGAAACTTATTATGTTTGTATGTTTGGTCAATTCGCTACAGGATGTGCAATGGAATCCAAATATGGAAGTGATCATGGTGCAAACGCTCATACAGATTATGGAATGCTAACTCTTCTTTCAACAGATGGCACTCCTGGCCTGCAGGTATGTGTATATAATTCTTTAGCTCTAGTTTACTTAATTTGTTTAGCATTTTAGCCAATCACACAAGCATACACTATAGGTTGTGATGTCTATTCTGGATTCTTACTCTACTATGATTGTACAGATATGCAGGGATAAGGATGCTCGTCCCCAGCTCTGGGAAGATGTTCATCACATTCAAGGGTAAATACTTCTTTTGTGTAATAATAAACTCTGCATATAGTACTCGGGCACCTTTCATAATGAATCTACTGTTGAAATTACAAGCTAGTTTATATTTCATCAGTAAATGTTTGTTTTCTTTGTCCTTTACTCTGTAGATCATGTCTTCCCATGCTCCTTACATCATTCTGGACCTTACATTTTTCTAACGTTCTATTGTACTTACAGAGCCCTTGTTGTGAACATTGGTGATTTGCTAGAAAGGTGGACAAATAATGTTTATAGGTACGTTCTCTCAAAACGTTGTGCAAGCAACTGTGAATCATTGACATAGAGTGCATTTTCAGAAAATCTGGATGGCTAAATACAATTAAAAAAATAACTCTCTCAAGTAAGATGATTTTACTAATATGGTAGATAATATGATATGTAATTATTGTGATTCTATTAAAGATAATGATGATGCTTCTCATTTACGTTTTAATCTTTATTTGGATTAAATTTCGTGTATGATTTTTTATATTTATCTTTTTTAAAAAAATTGTATAGATCTACCCTGCATCGTGTTCTAATGGTTGGCAAAAAACGATATTCTGTAAGTATACTCATTGTTAAATTCAGAATGCCTTTATATATTTAGCAGTTTCAATATTTTGATTTCAAATCATATGGAATTTGTTATTGGCTACTCAATTTTCTTTCTCAAACTAGATAAATAGGCAAATATATGTGTGCACCTTAGTATATGTAAAATAACTTCCATAACTACACTGATGATATAACTCTGATCAGCCTATTAAACTACCTACCATGCATGCCTGTATTAATGTGCTCAAGTCTTCCTAGTTTTATTTATTACAAACACAACATTCATATTCTTTTACAATTGTTTTTGAAACAACTTGTATCCGTAACCTCTAATGAAAATTTCCCACATAAAAAGTAACCTTCCTCTCTCCATGTCTCACTGTTTTCATATGACATCCACTTTGATACTATTTATGGACTCAACTTACATGGCCTATACAGAATGGTCGTTGACAGCCTTGGAGAATCATTTTTTAATTTAAAATCTAATGCTTGGTAATGTAAATATGCAAAATTTAGACACTAATTATTGTACATATATTTCTTATTGTTTTCACATATCAGGTGGCTTTCTTTGTTTGGCCAAGCCCTGACACAATGGTTACATGCATCGGAAGTTGTTGCAGCGAGGCAAATCCTCCAAGGTCATCTTCTGTTGTCATATATTTGATCTGTTTGGCTATTTATTGTATCTCGTGCTTTGAAAATTTGATTATTTTTTCAGATATCCGCCTATTAGGAGTGATGAATACTTGGAGCAAAGATTAACCTCTACATACAAATACAAATAAACTACTCTATCTCGGCCATTCCTGGATAACATGTTTGCTTATATAGGAAGTTTCCAACATTAAGTTGATGCATTAATATAGTATTATAGTTAATGAGTTGTGGGTGTAATCTCTATGTATTTGCATTGTTTTAAATTGAGATTAGGGTGTGTTTCCTCCAATTGGAGTATATGATACCATCGGCAATATATATTGTTTGGGCAACTAGAATAACATAATCATATGTTGTAACCAATACAATTGGGTTTTTCATATGTCGTATCAGAGTTTTATTTTAATGATTTTTTATGTCTATTTTCTCTTTGAAAACATATTGATGCATGCACCTAGCATAAGCCAAACAGTTTCCATGGCTTTGTATCTTCTCGATGTACTTTGTTTCTCAATAAAAACATTCTTTATCAAGAATATATAAAGGGCATCCTCCACTTGACCACTAGTCTCACATGCCTAACTGATTGCAAACTACTCAGTCAAATATGTGAAAAATAAATTAATGAACATTTATGTACTTTTACGATGAACTGATGTCAATGTTTTTGAAACAAGGAACTGTGAATGTAGAGAGCACATCTTGTTACTATGTCTATGTTGTGTGGAGAAAGTAATTTTCATTGATATGGTTTGGTATGATCCCTATATAGGGGGGAAAGAGATGCATGACCATCTTGGCAGTGCCTCTTGATAAATCCATGGCCCATTCATGGCCTGTTGCACTACATGTTACCTTAAGTAATGGAGTAATGGTCATGACTTTGCTTTCCTTTGTTTATGTAATATATCAAGGCTGGTGTCGGCTATCTTTCTCAAGTGGAGATTAGTAAAGTTAATTCACACTGATTGGTGATCAGATATTTTAATTCCGCCATGCATTCTGTGAATCATATGTTGTTATTTAACTAGTCAGTGACTGACTGACTCGTAGTTGCGAATGCTGCAAAAGAAAAATGGTAATTATTACAATAAATTCTTGTATTATGTTCAAATCAGCTTCCTCCTCTAATTTGTCAGACATGACACTATAGCTATTGCATTAATTCTTATCTCATGTTCTTCAGAAATGGAATTTCTTTTGTGAAGAGAGTACACCATTCTTTCAGCACACACATACACTTACACATATACAACGACACTCACCCTCTACCCTTGTAAGCCCATCCATTAACTGATTAGAGCCTAAAATTAACGAAGTCACCACACAGTCTACCTACAGGCAGATACATGACCTACCATTTAAAGGATGTCATCATTTATTCCTGGAATAAATTTAAAAAATTATGAGCACTCATCTTAGGCTGGTGCCAACATAGGAGACATAACCATTGAAGGACAATGATCAAGATGTTGTCCAAATTCTGATTCTTAGCATCATGAAAAAAAACTCAAATGAGGCAACAAGCCTAATGATGAAGAACATGTTATAACAATAATGCATGCAACATGGTTTTAAACTTAAAAAAAATAATTTGATAAATATAATAGTGTTTGTTTTAGATAAATGAATATGTTTCCTGTTTCTAAGATCCTCTTTTGAGGGTGCATCAGGCTGTCATTATAGGAAGTATAGTGACTATTATAGAAAGTAGGCACATACTCAAAGAAACATGTAAAGTAGAAAAAAACAACTAACAAAGCAGATGAGAGAATAAAAAAAATCTCAATTTTCAACTTTTAGCGCCTAGTTTTGCAATGTCGACTCCTAGTATACATGAACAAAATCAAAAAAATCATGAAGGGTCAATATGCCGGATTGACATATTGTTACTTCAAGCAAGCAAAAAATTCAGAAAGTCATGGATAGACTATGGTCATCTTTGCATTGTTTTTTAAAGCTTTGTTAGCTCAAGACTCACTCGAGAGTTATGTGTGAAAAAGTCAAAGATGACAAGGAGACCACAGACTAATGCGTGATTAGTGGGGACCCATGTTATCCCATTGAAAAATTAAGCGCTTTCATTTTATTTTTTTATATGAATGGTGTGTCCTTGTTTAGTATTAGTGTTCATTCCGTTGGACATCTTGACATCTTACTTGTCATGCACCTTTGCCTTAGAAAAAAAGGAAGCATGTGGTCATGTGTAATTGGGGGTACATAATTTGAAATCGTTGTTGTGAGCCACAAATGATCGAGCAAAACTATATCACCATTGTTGGTAAGTCAAATGGAATCATCGTGAATTCGTGATGTGCCAGTGCCACTACAGTACGGTACCTCAAGGATATGAGCCTTTTAGATAAGTCAGGACTTAAATAGGCTTCATTTTTGTCTTTGTATCAGTAGGCTTCTGTTTTCAAATAAGTGAATTAAATCTTGTAAAGGAAACTTTTTTTATTTACTAACTAAGTAGATCCAAGCAACAACATATCATATATTTTTTAAATGTGATTGGCAAAGTATTACAATGACAAGAGTGGAATCTTACGTGCCAAAGGAAATGTGCACCATGCCATTCATCTGGCTGGGTGAGATATCTGCTCCCCAGCATAATTGAATATGGAGCTTATTGAGAGTTTGGAGAGTTTCTTGTGATACGTAGCATTTAGCAATAGTCTAGCAGCCTCAAAATGGATAATAAAAGCTTATTTCTGCCCCCAGTTAATGAAAGATAACCTTAAGCTCAAAAAAACAATATGGATAATAAGCTAATAAACTGAATTTGGTGATGGACGCCGATCATCATTGATGAACTACTTATAGATAAGTTTTCCCATTACTGTCGTCTTATATTAGAACTAATTGTGATAACATAGCATCTTGCCGTTTGGAAACAAATCATGAGAATAATTTCGAACTTACCTATGGCGACGTGCGCCAAAACAGGCCTTCGAGTTTACAGATAAGTTCAATACTAGTTGATTTTTATAAAAATATGCTATAAAGTAGGAGTATTCATTAAACGCCAGCTTTTCCCACCAAAAATTAAACAGGATCTCCAACAATCTCCATCTCCTCTCCACCCCTTATCTCCACCCCTTAAATTCACCACTTCATGTCTTTTCTAGATCCACACAAGTTTTTGTCTCCAACAGTCATTACTTCTCCTAAACCCACCCAACGCTATGTACCAAAAAACAACTCCATTGAAACTAAGGCTCGTGATGTAATCTAATTTCTTCATCACTTAAATCCAACGGCTAATAAACAAACTTTCTCTCTCATCATCACTCATCTGCCCACCCTCCTCCAAAACGCACGGGTGGTTTCCATCGCCGCCCGACTCCTCCTTCCTCCTTTCCGCGACAACTTCGGCGCCTCACGCACGGACGGTTGCTCGGCCGCCGCATCGCTCCTTGATCGGCCGTGTCGTCGCTCCTAATAGGCTACCTGACGTTGGCCTGGTGGAGGTCTGACTCTCCTAGCCAGCTACCGGACGTCGGCCTGGATGCTTGCCGTCTTCTCTGTCCTGTACGACGCCGGTACCAGTGAGCCGCCGGCCGTCGCCAAACTTGCTATCGAGCCTCCTGGACGCTGCCTTCTCGCAAGTCCCCTGCTGCCGTCGTCTCCGGACTGCCTAGGATGGCCTGTCATCGTCTCCGGCGTGCCCTAGGAGGGCCTGCCGTCGTGTCTAGCCTGTTCGTGGACGTCCTCCTCGCAGCTTCTCCAGCATGCCCTACAAGGTTAATCCAGTGTTTCCCAGCAACACCCTAGCTACCGATGGATTCTAATGGAGGGTGTGTGTGGGACAGGCTCGATGAGCCTGAGCTTGGCTTACAGGAGGACACGCATGTGAATTGTGATCACTAAAGGTGCATGGTATTTATCCCCGTTCTGGCTGTGGTTTATAATATTTTTTTTCCTAATTCAGTCAGCTGTAGTATTTGCTTATTCCGATCGTTTGTATATCGTGTTAGCAGATGCAACACCTAGATATTATTTTTTACGAATTGATGTGTACCGTGAGCATGGCTGTCTAGAAGAATTAGTGAAGCTCATGGTCTTATGTTTGGTCTGCTTTCAATCGATATGAAAACACAAAGATCTCCAGTTATGTTCAATTGTGTCATTATGATTGTAGTTTTTTTAGTATCAGGTTTCTTTCTTCAAGCCAGGTTATATAACCGGCACTGTCTCACATGATTGTTTTTTAACAGGAGCAATGGACCACTATAAAAAAAATAGGAGCAATGGATGTATTTTTTCCAGGTGCTCTCAATGCAATCTTAGAGGCCTTGAGGAAATTCGAACTTGCTACAATAGTTTCAGAAAATGTCCCTCTGATCCACTTTCCTTTGAAGCTCATAGGGTTTCCACATATCGTTTGTTAAATAACAATATTGCATTTACAATTATCATTAAGCAGTTTTAGATCTTATTTGGCTGATTAATGATAGAGTTCTTTCGAGTGTTTCTCCTTTTGGGGTCTTGTTTGGTAGATTTAGTCAATTTTAATCAAAGTATCAGACCATGTGTTTATATTTGATAAAAAATAATAATTTGTATTCCATATGTAATGCTCACTAAGTAGTTTCATGAAAAACATACGCTACTTCTTAATCCTTGTGCAGCTATCAGCGCCTTTTTCTGTAATCATTCATTTTCTTTTGTTTCAATCATGAACTCATTTGTGTTGCCACCTTACTTTATTATTACTGTTATAGTTCGATTTATTTTTCAAATGGGCATTAATCTATTTCTGAATGTGTTTTGTCTTGAGAAACATATATAGCTATTTTTTTATGTTACCGTAGCGTTAGCACGAGCAATATACTAGTGGAGTGATAAACTATTATAGAATAGAAAATAATAAAGGGAAGAAAAAGAAATAGAAAAGTAATGGAAAAGGGAAGTTTCCGACCACGTTGTCTTCCTCCTCTCTCCTCCGCCTCTCCGCCCGCTCTCGCCAAGGAAGGCGAAGGCGATAACCACCGACATGCTCCCCACATGCCCTAGCGATCCGTTCCCATTTGCAGAACCAATCCGAGCCCCCAGCAATCACCGAACCTTGCCGTGCAGATTTCCACCCTCACATGGAGGAAAAATCCAACCTTGGCATGTGACCTCTCCTTAATCCCCCCCAAGAATCAATCCATCAATCCCAGAGGAGGAGAGAAGAACAGAGCAATCCCGTTGCTTCGCATCTTCGCCTTTCCGTTGGGTCTGCGCGCCGCATAAACCTCCGCTAAAGCTCCTCTGTGGCGCCCAATTCGCCAGCCATTCCCCCAAGAATCCCCAAAGGCGGGAAGCCCCCACGCCAAGATCCAATCCTTGGAGTTATTCGGTTTCAATCTGTGTAGATTTCCGCGGAAAGCACCCAGAAACGTAACTGGGATTGGAAAAGGTTTCCATTTCTGATCGGTCGCCGGTGCGGATTCGTCGAGCCTCGCCGCGGTTATTTCCAGGAAGGACAGGCCGTCCGCACGGTTCTTGATCCGGGGAGGGACAACCGCCGGCGAAAGGCAATGCAGCCGGACCCGCAAGGCCCGGGCAGGGGGAAGGCGGGTGGCGCCAATGCGCCGCGGCTGCCGCCGCCGGTGACGGCGGCGTCGGCAGGGCGGCCGGCGTCGGTGCTGCCGCACAAGACGGCCAACGTGCGCGATCACTACCGCATCGGGAAGAAGCTGGGGCAGGGACAGTTCGGCACCACGTACCAGTGCTTGGGCAAGGCGGACGGCGCCGAGTACGCCTGCAAGTCCATCCCCAAGCGCAAGCTGTTGTGCCGCGAGGACTACGAGGACGTGTGGCGCGAGATCCAGATCATGCACCACCTCTCCGAGCACCCCAACGTCGTTCGCATCCGCGGCGCCTACGAGGACGCGCTGTTCGTGCACCTCGTCATGGAGCTCTGCGCCGGCGGCGAGCTCTTTGACCGCATCGTCGCTAAGGGTCACTACAGCGAGCGCGCCGCTGCGCAGCTCATCAGGACCATCGTCGGGGTGGTGGAGGGATGCCACTCGCTCGGGGTCATGCACCGGGACCTCAAGCCGGAGAACTTCCTCTTCGCGAGCACCGCTGAGGATGCCCCGCTCAAGGCGACTGACTTTGGGCTATCCGTGTTCTACAAGCCCGGTGCGTATCTGTGCAATCGTTTGGTCCATTTGATGTGGCAACGGCATGTAGCCTAACCGTCAGCATTGGGTTTGGTAGGGAGTAGTGCTCTTTATAGACAGTTTTGATACACCGGCAAGCCTAATACATTTCATTTTCATATGTTACTCATGTTGCGCGTAAAAAGAACCTCTATCGCTTTATATCTTTTGTGCAATTCACAGTACTTGTTAATAGCGATGAGGCATTCAGTTTTGACGGCAAGCAGTGTCTAGAAATCTAATAGAATTTGAGACAAACGCCAACTTGTTGTTGTAATTACATAGTGCATAGTGATTGCTAAGTCTTCAGTTGATGTGGTGTTTCTCTTCTGTTTTGCTTGAAGTGATTTGTAGAACACGTTATGAGAGAGCTATTCCTTTTCATTTTTGCAGGCGATAAATTTGCTGATGTTGTTGGGAGCCCCTATTATGTAGCTCCTGAGGTGCTTCAGAAATGCTATGGTCCAGAAGCTGATGTCTGGAGTGCTGGAGTGATTCTGTATATTTTGCTGTGTGGTGTACCCCCATTCTGGGCAGGTATTTTTTTTTGCTTTTCCAACCATTTAATTGCTTCGTTGAGATCCATTATTATTTACTGATATTAGCATGTTTCCATATGTAAAATCTAACTATTTTTGCCTTCTTTTCAGAGAGTGAAGCTGGGATCTTCCGGCAGATCTTGCGAGGCAAACTTGACTTGGAATCTGAACCATGGCCAAGTATCTCTGATAGTGCTAAAGATCTTGTTCGTAAGATGCTTACCCGGGATCCTACAAAGAGATTGACTGCTCATGAGGTTCTATGTAAGTTTCTGCATGCATGCCCTTTCTCCCTCTTTTAAGATTTCTTATGCGTGCTTGTGCTCCTGTGTCACAGAATTTCATTTTTATTAAACATGTTGACATTGACTATGGCAGGTCATCCTTGGATTGTTGATGATGCTGTTGCACCTGATAAGCCTATTGATTCTGCTGTTTTGTCAAGGCTGAAAAACTTTTCTGCAATGAACAAGCTCAAAAAGATGGCATTGAGGGTAAGAGTTTTTTTTTCTCTAAGAAATTTTTATCCCATTGATGATATGTGATCATTTTCCAAACGAAATCCAGCACTTTGTTTAGTGCTATGTTATGTTCAGTGCCTCATTGCTATCATAACAGTGCCATACGTCGTATGATTTTTTCTTCTTCTTTCCCCTGGTTTCCATGTTAACTGGATTTTTTGTGCACTTATTTGTTTAGATATATATCTGTAATCTTTTCACTTTATTTTCAGAAAGCCCAATTTACAGACATCTGCTTAAAAAACAAACTTTTGAAACTGGATTATTAACTGCCTATTGTTGTTTTCAATAGTGGTTCTGCCACAATAACCATCCTTGTCACACAGTCCCACTATAAACAAAAAGCTGGCATACATGTTGCACGCACCTTTTTTCTTTCCAAAAGAATAGTCCTCCCATGTTGTCTCCAATTCCTTTAGCTGCACCAGTGCCAGATCTGGATTCAGCCATGGTATTCTATGACTACCGATCAGCAAAAGCCATTGAACCCATGACTAAGGATCGCTCAGCACTAGCAGGAGGAGGCCACAAATAGCAGCAATGGCAAGATGTAGAAAGTTGAGTGATGGTAGGTGGTAAGTAGCTGTATGAACAAACTGGTTAGTGACTGAACTTTATTGTTTCATGTGCTGCTACTGCACATTTTCATTGCTTGATTGAGTTGGGTTTGCATTGCCGACATCTTTTCTTTAATTCCACCCATCTTGGTGACTGCACTGCGCCGCGCTCTGAGGCAGTGTGGTCACCAAGGAATTGAAGGGATCGGGAATTTCGAAACAGAGGTTCAGAATAACGTGTTGTTCACAATTGGTTTGTCCGTTACTTTTCCATTGATTAGAAGAGATTCTTTGGTTTTGCTTAATTATTTGACGCGGTGGTAAAGCAATTAATTATCAGGTTTTCTCTATGGGCTATACAATATTGCTTTCTTAAACTCTAGATGAACTGGTTTCCCACGCGATAGGAATGGCTCGAGGCTGCAAATGCTTAACAAGAGATCATGGCATGTGCAACATGCAGTGACTATGGTATTTGATATTTTCAGTGGCACCTTTTTGTTCATGCAGGTCATTGCTGAAAGTCTATCTGAGGAGGAGATTGGGGGCTTAAAGGAGTTGTTCAAAATGATCGATACTGACAACAGTGGGACGATAACTTATGATGAATTGAAGAATGGTCTGAAAAGGGTGGGCTCGGATTTGATGGAACCTGAAATCCAGGCTTTAATGGATGCAGTAAGTACTACTACTGTATCAAGTCTGTTCTCGAAATATAATAATTATATTGTAGTATCCTTTGATTGCAGGAACCATTGAGATTGTAATCTGGGTTTTTGTTCTATTTCAGGCTGATATTGACAATAGTGGAACCATTGACTATGGAGAGTTCTTAGCAGCTACATTGCACATGAATAAACTGGAGAGGGAAGAAAGCCTGATGTCAGCATTCGCGTTCTTTGATAAGGATGGGAGTGGCTTCATAACAATTGATGAGCTCTCACAAGCATGCCAACAGTTTGGTCTTTCTGATGTTCATCTTGAGGATATGATCAAAGATGTGGATCAAAACAATGTTGGTCTTCTTAAGCCTTCTTGTTTTTTTATTTTATCTCAATACTTGTCCATTGTCTCATTTTTCATTTAATTGGGCGATAACAAGTTGTACATTTTTTTAGGATGGACAAATTGATTATAGCGAGTTTGCTGCAATGATGAGAAAGGGCAATGCTGGTGGAGCAGGTAGGCGAACCATGAGGAACAGCTTGCATGTGGATCTTGGTGAACTCCTGAAGCCTACCGAGAGCTAATTGATATCAGAGGATTCTGCTTGGCAGATGCTTCCATCTGAAGTTTCACGGGCCTCATCAGCTTATGAAGATTGGGCAGTTGATCTAATGCCATCAAAAAGCTGTTTAATTTCTGCAGTGATACTAGTAGCTAGTGGAAAGAACATCCTATGGTGTAACAAATTTTAGGTACTGAAGATGATATGTTATGCTACTTTCCGAGTCCTGTTGTCTTGTCATCAATGTTGTTGGTAATTTCAGGCCTGTACCATTACTGATCTTTGTTGTCAGTGTGCCCTGCTGTTATCCCATAAGTTAGGCATCTAGGTTCTACATTTGAATTACAGATCCATTTGTAAACATGTTCTCAAGAACCGATTTCTTATTGATGATTTGTCAAAACACAATGTTTTGATGTTTGCCCCCATTATTACAGTATTAGGAATTCATCTGTCCCCTGCCTGCTGCTGTTGACGTAATATGAGCTCTTAAAGTGGTAATGGAATGGAAAGAAGCAATACTTATATTGTTCTGAATTTCAGTATGGGATTTTCCGTCTTTCTGAGATTTCAGCTTATCATGAAAGGGCATCATATGCTATGATACTTCGATAAGTATGATTATATATAATTCTTTTTGCATTACTCTAATGTGCTAAAGAAACATGATAGGGGATCAGAATCTACCATGCACACAGCATCTGTTAAAGAAAAACAGGGCATCTGTTTAGGCATATGCCTAAACGAGTGATATCTCCAGGTGTGTTCCGATCCTACAGAGATCTGGCTGTATGGCATCGGGTGATTTCTTGAATGTAACCAAGGAAAGATAGGAACAGTTCGTCGTTTCCCTCCGTAGATACATGAAGATCGCTCACTCTATCAGGCGTCGTGACATGCAGGGTGATCTGCAGGAACGCGACATTGCTGGACGCCCCTGGATCGCCATTGTCCGCGCTCCAGCCTGAAGCCGCAAGCGGTCACCGGCAACCGTTGGCATCAACAGAAACCCCCAAAAATCCGAGGGGTTCGGCGAAAACTAGCGACCAACCGTGCGAATGGATCCACGGATCACGTGTAATCTTGAGAGGAAATGCCAACCGCATGCGCACATCTTAGCCCCTACGGACAACAGTTGTTGGTGAGATGCGTCCACAGGAAGTGGCTGTTAGTGCTCTGTCAGCCTCACAGAACCTTTTTCGTCAGCAACATGCAGGCGATTCCATGGTTGAGGTTTCAGTTTCAGAAAGCTCTCCCTCTTTCTCTACAGCTTTTTTATCCTCTTTTCCTACAAGGCACAAATAAAAATTGAGATGAGATGGCAAAATGGAAATCAAATCGCAGAAAAAGATCTTGGCTAGCGTCATAATTCTTGAGGATCAGGACAAGAGGAGATAGCAACAGGATCACAGCCAGTGGGAGGTTGCCACTCATCCACTGAAATCCAGAGGGCAACCTCAGCCTCACAACGCCCATCTATCCTTCCCATGTTGCCAGCCAAGCCAGCACAGGTTCACCCGGCTGTCGTGCAGGGTTAAATAGGGAGGTGGTCGCAGCTCCAACCCTAAGCAAGGAAGCAGACACTCCATTCGTTTTCAGAAGCCACTACTAGCCAAGCCAGTAGTAGTCTTCAGAAGAAAGCAAAGAGGAAGAGGAAGACGACGATGGTGTCTGCTACCGTGCTCAAGTCCTCCTTCCTTCCCAAGAAGTCCGAATGGGGCGCCACCAGGCAGGCCGCCGCGGCCAAGCCGGCCACCGTCTCCATGGTCGTCCGCGCCAGCGCCTACGCCGATGAGCTCGTCAAGACCGCAGTACGTTTTATTTATTTAATTTCACCGTTCTTCGTTTTAATTTCATCAGCTCAGCTGTGGTCAGAATTCAATTAAACACACACAGAAACAGCCTGATCCCTATCGCCGTGGGGTGTGTGTGTGTGTGTGTGTGTGTGTGTGTGTGTGTGTGTACATACATATCTTTCTGCTGACAGTGACGTGACATGATCATCATGGACAGAACACGATCGCGTCTCCGGGGCGTGGCATCCTTGCCATGGACGAGTCGAACGCGACGTGCGGGAAGCGTCTGGCGTCCATCGGGCTGGAGAACACGGAGGCGAACCGGCAGGCGTACCGGACGCTGCTGGTGACGGCGCCGGGTCTGGGGCAGTACATCTCCGGCGCCATCCTGTTCGAGGAGACGCTGTACCAGTCCACCGTCGACGGCCGCAAGATCGTCGACGTCCTCGTGGAGCAGGGTATCGTGCCCGGGATCAAGGTCGACAAGGGCCTCGTCCCTCTCGCCGGCTCCAACAACGAGTCATGGTGCCAGGGCCTTGATGGCCTCGCCTCCCGTGAGGCCGCATACTACCAGCAGGGCGCTCGCTTCGCCAAGTGGCGCACCGTCGTCAGCATCCCCAACGGACCCTCAGAGCTCGCCGTCAAGGAAGCCGCCTGGGGACTCGCCCGCTACGCCGCCATCTCCCAGGTATATATACATATATACATATATGTATATATATGTTCAGATCGATCACTGCATGGCTGCATGTAGTTAGTTTAGTTGACTGACCTGCCGAGAAATGATCTTTGCTTATTAGGACAATGGGCTTGTACCGATCGTAGAGCCGGAGATCCTGCTGGACGGCGAGCACGGCATCGAGAGGACCTTCGAGGTGGCGCAGAAGGTGTGGGCCGAGACCTTCTACGCCATGGCGGAGAACAACGTCATGTTCGAGGGCATCCTGCTGAAGCCATCCATGGTGACGCCAGGCGCCGAGGCCAAGGACAGGGCGACGCCGGAGCAGGTGGCCGAGTACACCCTGAAGCTCCTCCACCGCCGGATCCCGCCGTCGGTGCCGGGCATCATGTTCCTCTCCGGCGGGCAGTCGGAGGTGGAGGCGACCCAGAACCTCAACGCCATGAACCAGGGTCCCAACCCGTGGCACGTGTCCTTCTCCTACGCGAGGGCGCTGCAGAACACGTGCCTCAAGACGTGGGGCGGCGTGCCGGAGAACGTCAAGGCGGCGCAGGACGCGCTGCTGCTGCGCGCCAAGGCCAACTCCCTGGCGCAGCTCGGCAAGTACACCTCCGACGGCGAGGCCGCCGAGGCCAAGGAGGGCATGTTCGTCAAGAACTACAGCTACTAATTTAATCGCCCATCCGACGATTACGCGCGCAGGCTAAGCACGTAAATACTCCATCATCCCCATGATCCATGGACCATGGTGGTGGCTGGTGTTTGATGCTATAGCTGCGTGTGCTTTTATACTACTGCTACTGCTACTGCTACTGCTAGTAGAGTACGTACAAAGATCATCGAGCTCGCCATTGAGATGCAAGCTTGAGACGACATGGCACTGGCAGTGCTATATGTAAATTGCATGGCGGCTGGAGAGAAATTAATTATGAAGTTGATCGAGTTGTACTGTCTACTTAATTAATTGTTGTGTACTACTATTTTGCATATACCTTGTTCGATGGACCTAAAATGAAAATTTACGATTACCTCTTTCCTCACTACCACTCCAAGTGCCTCTACGTTTCAGTGCAACTTAAATGATCCAACAGATGATAAGGCGACGTCATAGCAGCAAGAAAATAAGCGTACTAGCAGCAAGAAGTAGAGGAAATAAAAAAAAAGAAACTGGGCTGGAAGGCCCAGCCCACTAAATCAGCCCACCATAACAGCCCTAGCCTTATCTACATTTTTTCTCCTCTCTCTCCCTCCCGTGACCGTGAGAAGTGAACTGCGACGCCGCTCCCTCCCCTCCGGCCTCCGTCTCCCCTTCGCAGCGCCGCCGCCGCAGGTCGTTTCTCTCCCTCCTTCCGCCTCCTTTCCCTCAAGCAGCACCGCGGCCTACCGTATTCGTCTCTGATCCGGGCCTGTCCGACTCCAAATCGAATTCCCTATTTCTTCCCTCCTCCGCTGTTCATCCAAACGAAATCGGACACGCCACTCTCGCAACAGCCGTATGCCCGAATTGTGAGTCTGATCCCCAGAAAGCCTGAAGCAAATAGCATCGATCATCCACCGGCCGGGATCCCATGGCTCGCTCTCCAATGGCGTCCAACCACCTCCCAGTTTGCTGCTGTGGCGACAGTGGCACTGGTCAAGAGGACCCCCGTCGGACACTGCTCGACACCATATGTGGGTTCTACGTGGAGGCGCTCGACCGCCTTCCCATCCATGACCACCCAAATCTGGTGCACTGCCTCTTCGTCGCTGGCCACTGCTACGGCCTCCTGGAGCCGGTCTCCAACGTCATCCTCCACACCATTGCGCAACATGGTCGTGGCCTGAAGGAACCATACAACAGGGAGGACATGACCACCGAGTTCCTTGACAAGATACACAAGAGCTGGTACTGGCTGCGGCCGGCGGAGAGATCTCTGGATGGGCTCACCACATTCCTGATGAGCTGGTATCGTTACCTCACCGCTGATCAAGCATTGCAGTACCTCTGTTTGGCCAAGGCTGACATCTGCTTGGCCATGGATCTTGTCGAGCAAGAGTTCCACACACAGTGCCTGGTTGAGGAGGTGCTACCACCCTCCTTTGATGATGATGCCTGGATCCTCACAGTCAAGGACTCGCTCGTGTACGCTGCGCAGGCTGCTGAGCACCCCAAACCTGATGGCCTGGTCGCGCTCGCCACGGAAAAGTTTGGTCCTGACCATGTCGACAAGATCGCGGTATGGCTCCATGATGCCAGTCAGATGATCTCTGTCGATGACATGTACAACTCTCTCTTGTATGGGAGGAGCGCACCGGACGGCCAGTATCTCTACAGCCTGCGGTTAAACTACCCTGACGACACTCATCATGGCACACAACAAGCGTCGTCGGTGGCAACCTCCTGTCAGTATCTGAACACTTGCATCCACCGCTGCTCATCCCTACTGAAAGAGAATGATGCCTCTCCATGCTATTACATAAAGAGAATAGAGACTCGTCGACTACATCCACGCGCTGCACCTCAGTGCAATATCTCGGCTGTCACAAGATTCAGAGATGGTGCTGCACCATGGGCTAGTTGTCGCAGGTTACTTGTATGGTATCAGCTCAACTTCCCAGCAGGTGACAACGAAAACTGTGTGCCATCACCGCCGGTGGGCATGATCTTCACTGACCGGATGCTTCGCAATAAGTTCAATGCCCTCACTGGCCAAGTTGTCTTCCTCTGCTCCAAATACAACATGTTGTCTGGGCATGATGCCGTGGAGTATCTCTACTTCACTAAAGGTGCGTTTAGATTGGAGAAAGATTTCCCGAAAATACACTGTTCACCAAAAAAACACTGTAGATGAATAGTGTTATGTGAGTAGAAGAGATGTGATGAATAGTGAAAAGTTGGATGAATAGTGTATTTTTGTGGGAACTAAACGGGGCCTAACTGTAACCTCCGGGTCGCGGCAGAGGCCGTGGAAGGGGCAGGGCACCATGCTGTAAGCTCCAGTGACTTGTCTGCTACTGAGGCTGCAGTCAAGGCTATGAAACACCCCAGGCAGGCTGCCATGATGGCATTCATGGACTCTTTCACGCCAGCATTAGAAGCCAAGCTGTGTGATCTCCTACCTGCGAAAGGCCATGAGCTATCCAGGGAGGCCATACAAGTCACCGCCAGCTGTGACGACGATAATGCACCAAAGGGCCCTGGCAGAAATAGCCCAGGAGAGAAGGGCCTTCCAAAGGAAACATAGGTTCCTAATGGACATGATCCGATCCTTGCTGGTAATTTTTTTTTTCATCTCCTAAATATGTATGTTTAGCTCCTTTTTTCGTTGCTGGGTCGTTCGAAATTTATACACCACTAATTGGTTATTCATCCATCTCTCAGGATGAAAACTACAAGGTTGACACCATTTGTGCCGTGGCAAGAAGTCGGAGGCCGGAAATCTACCATGTCAACTTCTTGGCTACGAGAGTGGAGATTGATGACAAAAACCAAGACAGGCGGGTGCTATTTTTTGCGCAGATTTTTCGTGGCGTTTACAAGCCAGTGACTCATCAGGACAAGAATTTCAGTGGGAAGAATTGGATGCGGTCATTCTGCTGCCCTGTGACCATCTCTGCATTGCTTGGTACTACTAAGTGGCTAAGTGCATTGCACTTGCATCGGTGACAATTTAACAAACTGTTCTCGTATTCACCTCCATTACTCACTGCAGGTCGATGTTTTTTGTGTGAGTTCCGACGGGCCAAGATTGTGCACCCCATCTGCGTTGGCATGGAGTATTACGGGCGGCAAGAGGCAGCCTACCTCGACTTCATGAACTATGTCTCCAGCAATCCTCATAGTAGTGTTTACAACTACGAGATGCAGTCTGATTTTGTCTACTTCGACCCAAGTATTAACAGTGAACTCGCCAGTTTCCTGAATGAATGTGCCAGGAAAGAAGAAGAGATGACCGATGAAGAAGCCTATGAAGCCTTCTTGAAGTCAATCCCAATAGGATAATAACTAAGTAATAACAGTGTGGGCAAGTTAGTTTTTAGCGGTGGCGGATTAAGTAAAAATGGATTTACATAGACAAAAGGCCCATGCACACAGTCTAGCTCTTTACGCTGCAGCTTATTATTGTGTTGTGCACTTGTGATTGATGCTCCCTGTTTGCTCACGCCCAGCATCGACTGGTTTCTGCTATCGTTGAAACGAGACACCCTCTCCAACCACTCCAATGATGATAACCCTTAAGGAACATGACATTCAGAATCAAAGGTACAGCGAGAATTACCAAGGATGTATGTGAATGGATGGCAAATTAATTACATGCAATTTCGTCCGCGTGGTACCAAATGCTGCTATAATTGAGGTCAAACGGGCATTTTGTCCGTGATTGTCCTCACCTTCCAAAGAAACGACAAGCACACAACAAAAATGACAAAAGAACAAGAAAAGGAAGCTCGCACAACACCAAGATGGTCATGAGCATTGCCCATAACAAACCGCATGCTAGAAGAAGCACATGTCACATCAAGTACTTGGGCATCACTAGAATCTCGGGACTAGATTCCTTTTAAAGAAGGGTAGGCATAACACCTCCAATGTTTAAGACAATCAAGTGAGAGAATTAAAACTTAATTAAATACTTGGGGACCTTGAAACAAATCAAAGGACTTTTCAACAATTGAAAGGTATACGTATGCCAGACATAAAGCTAAACCAAAGACACTTAGGGCTTGTTTAGTTGATGAAATGTTTTCAAAGTGTAGAAAATGTGATTGTCATCTCAGAGTGTGAATCGAACTCGTGTTTCTAGGTTGTGTTTAGTTCCCAAAAGTACTTTTTAAGTTCCTATTCATCCTCTCTCACAGAACACGCATCCCTAAAAATTTCTTTTTTACCTTTCCTATTCATCCCACGCGCATCACAGAAAGAAAAAAGTCACCTCAACTAAACACTGCCCTAATCATGCCATGCGAGTGGATGTTGTCGTACGTGCTCCTTCCGCTCCTCACAAGTGTCGTCGCTTGGCCGCCAAGACCTCCTGTGGTATGTCTCTTGTTGCTGACTGACTGACACAGCGACAGCATGCACGGATCGCACGCCACCCAGCTCGTGTGGCCCTCCGCCGCCCCACGCTGCCGGGAAGCGCCGCCGCCGTGTCCTCCACACATGCCTGGACAGCCAAGCATGCTGTCACTGCCAAGCGGGCCCATGACCTGAGCTAACCCCTAGCATGTCCCGACGGGTCTGTGCGTCATTTCCCAAAACTTTGAGGGGGCCCTTCGCAACTCGCTCATACTAGATCCATCCCCGCGGGGCGCACGTTCGAAATTTTTCAAATCCGCATACAGCCGCTGGTGACGAGAGGAAGCTGCGTGGACCCGGTGCACTGTGGACTAGAGGCTGCGGCAGCGGCCCATGTGGTGCACGCGGTTTGCTAGTCAATGACGAGTTAATTGTGTTTTTTTTGCGTAATAATAATATTCTGCTAATTGCTAGGGTGTTTCAGTGAGGTCCTTCGCCTATCGTGTTATAAACTGGCTGATTGGGATACCTGCTGACAAGGCCAAGGAAAGGGATGGCCGTGCAAGCAAACGAAAGAAAACATTTGTGGTGCTTATTCAGGCCAACGGTGTGTTTTACAAGTAATGAACGTGATGGATTTTAAGGAATAATAAATGCAGAGGGGTTTTACATGGATTAGAATAAACCACATCATTGTTGCACGAAGACTCGCGTAAGAATTAAGATGGTACGGTGCAAGATAAGACATGTGGTAATGTCATATTATTATTACTCTAAAGCTTCTCTTACCAGTGACCACCTTCGATTAGTTGAGTTTGCAATATTAAATTTATAACTTACGACACATTGCACTGGTAAGTTTAGAGGCCCGAAAACTCCGAAACCACGAGTAATGTTTCATGATAACCCAGGACTGGAGTGACTGAAACGCAAAACATCCACACGCTAACGAACGAGCCCAGGGAGGCCACGAGAAACGGAGCAGAAAGACAGCTCCACCTGCTGCTCCCACCTCGCCGGCCGCCGCCGCCGCCACCTCACGCATCCCCACGAACCTCGCCATGAGCGCAGCAGCGTCCGCAGCGCCACCAAGCCGCCGCACCCGAAGCCGGCCGCCCTCGGCCTCTTCCCGCAAGTCCGACGACCCCTCGGCCGCCGCAGCCGCCGCCAACGGGAAGGCCGGCTCCAAGCCCACCTCCCCCCAACAGCTCACGTAAGCCGCGCGGCAAGCCTCGGTCACTCGTATTCTGCCATTTTCCGTTGCGTTGCCTCGTCTCGAACCGGGACCGGCAAAGATTGGATTTTTACTTGGTTTGTTTGGGCAGAGGGGAGAGGACGGTGAAGAAGCTGCGTCTGTCCAAGACACTGACGATTCCGGAAGGGACGACAGTGTCGGATGCGTGCCGGCGGATGGCGGCCAGGCGGGTCGACGCCGTGCTGCTCACCGACGCCCAAGGCCTCCTCTCCGGCATAGTCACCGATAAGGTCCTGTTCTTTTCCATTTTCTTAATTTTTGGATTGAATTTTATTACTAAAATGTGTTCCGTTGCGCTTTTATAGCCATTCAGATCAGAGGGAAAGGTGATACATTTTGAATTTGATGTAACAGGAGTCGAAAAGGCCAATATCTTTTCACTATCGGCCTGACGGCCTATCGGGGGGAAATATATGTTTGGGTTAAATTATTTGTTTGGAGCTTAGCAAGTGGCTGTTTCTGATAACACAAAGTTCCCTTTTATTTGGAGCTTTTGATCAAGCCAAATTTGGACCAAATTTGGGTAACTCATTGCAATTTTGTTTACCACTGTACTTTTTTTTTCCATTTCCTTTTCCCCTACTATTTTTAGACCTGAAGATGGAAGAGAATGTTCATGTTCCTGTACTTGCTTAGCAATTAGTTCTGGCTATGACTATCTATGTAGTCTATGGAGAAGGACAATGGTTAAATGATTTCCACAGGACTTCTGTTAGGTATCTAATATTTATAGCTATGTTCTAGTCTGTAATTTTAAGTTAGCAGCCTTGTAAACTGCTTTTGAACCAAACAAGTGAGCCTATTTTTACTACTTTCAAGGTGACTCTTGTTCATTTTCCTTTGTATTCAAATTGGGGTGCAGGATATAGCTACAAGGGTGATTGCTGAAGGGCTTAGGGTGGAGCAAACCATTATGTCCAAGATCATGACCCGAAATCCAATTTATGTGATGTCTGACACACTTGCCATTGAGGCATTGCAGAAGATGGTTCAAGGTATGTCTAGTGAGGCATTCCCTTTGATAGAGTTCATTAGATAAATGTCTGTATGGACACTACGGCAACAATGTAGAAAAGTGTAAAGTTGTTGTTTTCAGTTTTTCACTAACTTAAGCTTGTTCTCTGATATATTAACTGTAGCACACTAGCCATTCTTGTACATCTTGTTCAACAGTATTGGCTGCATCCTGAACTTCTTGTGTGACTAGTATCTTTTCTCTGTTACAGTATGCAATTTTTCTGTGTCTTCAGACAATCTTGTTGAGATTTGTTTATTGTATCACGTATTCACGTGGTGTATATTTTTTCGTAAGTTACTGTCAAACTAGCTGAAGATGGTGTACATTGTTGCCGTAGCTGGAGACCCTTTGTATGGACACTATTGAAGAAGATGGTGTATTGTAACTTGTAGATGCCCGAAAAAACATTCTTGGGTAGATGGTTAGGCATCTTTGGCTGTATGTATCTCAGTAACAGATGACTTGATTGGGATGGTCAGAAATCTAGGATTCCTTGGGCACGTTTCTAACATGGTTTCAGTGACATTATATGCGTACATACTGTGTAGGCTAGTTGTTCTTATTTCCCTTGCATACAAACCCTGAGTCGACATTTAGTTAGATATTTCAATATTTGCTTCCTTCTTCTCTAACATCAATTTTTCCAATATGTTTTTTCATATTTTAGGGAAATTTAGACACCTTCCTGTAGTAGAAAATGGTGAGGTTATTGCTATGCTGGACATTGCAAAATGCCTTTACGACGCAATAGCAAGACTGGAAAAGGCTGCAGAACAAGGAAGTGCAATAGCAGCTGCTGTTGAAGGGGTTGAGCGTCAATTAGGAGGCAACTTTTCAGGTCTTGAGTTACACAACTTTATTTTGATTAAAAAAAGGGTCTTCTGACATTGATGTAATCTATTAAGGTATTTTGTAAAAAAAAATCATGTTATGCCTTATCATTTTAAATCCAAGTGAACTGAAATGTCATACCATACCAGCTTGTTAGGTATATCATATTCTGCTTTACTGTTACATTATTATATTTTGTATCTTTATTTTTGAAAATATGTTCCGAAAATCTTTTTTAATTTTTATTATTTTACTAATCATTAAAGGTAATTGTTCTCTTTGGTTACAGCTCCTTCTGCTCTCATTGAAACTCTCAGGGAGAGGATGTTCAAACCTTCTTTGTCAACCATCGTCACAGAGAACACAAAGTAAGCATCTGTTTTCTTCAATTGCTGGCGTTAACAAGGACATTGAGCTTACTAGGCTATCGACTTCCAGAGTAGCAATTGTTTCGCCTACAGATCCGGTGTGTGTAGCAGCACAGAAAATGCGTGAGTTTCGAGTTAATTCGGTGGTTGTCGCTACTGGAAATACATTGCAGGGGATATTTACGTAAGCATTCTATATTAGTCAAAACTGTAAGTACATGGTTTACGTGCTAATTATTTACTGATATATGATCATGTTATGCAGCTCAAAAGATGTACTTATGCGTGTGGTCGCACAAAATATTTCCCCTGAGTTGACCCTAGTAGAAAAGGTATTTCACCACATTTACATTTCATATTATTCGCATTGCCTAAGTTTTGTTTTAGTTGCTTGTACACTAACTGTGTAGTTATAACTTTTTCAGGTGATGACTGCCAACCCAGATTGTGCCACATTAGATACAACAATTCTTGATGCATTACATATAATGCATGATGGCAAATTTTTGCATATTCCTGTTATTGACAGAGGTGTGAACTGATTTCTGTCTGTTGCAAATATCGTACTGCCACTCTATCTTTTACATGTCTAACTTATTCAAACAGATGGACAAATTGCTGCTTGCCTGGATGTCCTGCAACTTACCCATGCAACCATTCAATTGGTGATCCCTAACTCCATACTCCTATATTGAGCTCTCTTCTGTTTTATTTGCTGAATTTGTCGATCTAATTCTTTACTTGTAGGTTGAAGGAGGGAATGGAACTGTAAATGATGTCGCAAACTCAGTAATGCAGAGGTTCTGGGACTCTGCGCTTGCTTTGGAGCCTCCAGATGAGGAATTCGATAGCCATAGGTTTGTTCATGGATCTTTTAAGGATAATTTTTTCTTCTTCTGTTTTCTTATAATACAACCCTCCTTGTATTTCTCAGTGAGGTATCCTTACTCCTGCCATCAGAAGCTGGAGATGGAAAGAGTAGTGTTTACCCCCCTGTGATTGGCAACTCATTTGCCTTCAAGCTTCATGACAGAAAAGGCCGTGTTCATAGATTCACTTGTGGTATTATACCTGTTCCATACGTTACCTGTAGATGTATGACATGGTTGTGAATCTCCAAATATAATTGGTCATTATTTTGTCATAATTCATTACTGCAGGCTCTGAGAGCTTGGATGAGCTTGTGTCTTCTGTGAGGCAAAGATTAAGTATTACAGATGAAAAGGAAACAGTGCAACTCTTGGTAAGGTCGAGTATTTTGGCATGAGAACATTCCTATGATTTAGTAGTCATGTAGAGTGTTTGGATTCAAAATATTCCAAGGGTCCAATAGGATAGTTATTAATTGATCCGTACCTGAGAGCAAGTTTTACTTGTTCCGTCAGTGAAAAACGTTGTGTTATGTTCTTCAAGCATGTGTACTGTCATTCATGTCTTTGCATTATCATTATGAATGATGCTACAAGCAGATTTTGTTAATCATTCCATGTACTAAAGGATGGCCTGTGTTTGACTGCACTAACCAACTTAAATTGTTCTTGTCCTGTGTAGTATGAAGATGATGAAGGCGACCGTGTGCTGTTGACAACCGATGCCGATCTGGCTGGTGCTGTGCTCCATGCAAAATCATCTGGGTTGAAGGTAACCATTTTTTGCCTTCTGTGGTTATTTGTTCTACTGCAAGTTGGGCTGCGAGTTACCTGCTCAGTCCACCTGACCAAACTGAGTGTTCACTGTCAGGTGCTGAAGTTGCACATCGAAGATCCTGGTTTGAATACCGAAGTGACAAAACCGTTGCAGGAGCTGGCACCTCCTCCTCAGATGAGTGGGATATCACCAGTTCATGTTGGGTTGATGGCTGGTGTAGTTGCTCTCAGTGGCGCAGCAGTGATGGTTTACTTGAAACGATCTCAGCTATGATTTCTGAAACCTAGAGGGATCCATGCCTTTTCTTTTCAATTTTTGTTTTTTTTGAAGAGCGGGTTGTGGCATTCCAAAGTAGCATTGCCACCAATGAAACTTTTGCCTTCACTGGGTACCAAGCTAAGAAATGAAGGAAAGAACAGAAACAAAGATCATATATGCGATCTGTTGATCTCACGGTTCATAGTCCATACATTTCACAGAACAAGGTTGTCGACTTGTCATTTTGGCATAGGTCAATTTCTGGGCAGAAGGGCCTGCCTATCTTAGTTCATTCTGCGAGAATGTGAACAATTTTATGACTAGGTGTCTAATGTATACGTATTACATATATGTTGAGTGTTCATACTTATGTATTTGTTTGTAGATAAACAGATGAACTGAACTCATTTCTGAGGATGACACTGTTAGAGGGTAACATTGATTCATCTCAGGCGATTCGTGTTGAGTTTGGAAAATCTACCTACTATAGCAGAGGGTGTGAAAAGTGAGTCGTTTCAGTGAACACTGAATGCTCTCCTATCAGACGTTCATGTTTGATTAGCTGTTGCTAGGTGATCACTCTTGGAGTACTAATTAGCATAAATTTCAGAAAACCATTTCAGGTTGCGTGATAACAATCACGACATAAATAACATCCCTGTACAGAATGTCAACTACTGATGAAATAGCAGAAATGGTGATTCTTGGGACAATGTTGACAGAAGTGCAGTTGACATATGGGGAGGACGAAATTGTGTGGAAATGGACAGCAAATGGTGTTTACACAGCAAAATCAGCATACCACGCCCAATTTGTAGGTACCTATTATACCTTTGATGCAAATGCAACCTGGAAGGCAAAAGCAGAGGGAAAGCATCGTATCTTCACATGGTTACTGGTGCAAGAGAAGTTGTTGACAGCGGACCAGCTAATTGCAAGAAACTGGCCATGTAACCCGGTGTGCCCACTCTGTGATCAAGCCCAGGAAACAGCGGATCATATTTGTCTCAGCTGTGTTTACGCACAGGAGGTATGGGTCTTGGTCAACCTGTGGTCCGATGGATTGGTGCTGATCCCCGACCGTCAGCAGGGCATGGAACGATGGTGGAATGATGCTCTTGCAGGATTGCCAAAGAACACAAAGCGGCAGCGCGCAACACTGATGACTTACACTGCTTGGAATATTTGGAAAGAGCGCAATCGAAGAGTCTTCGAGAATCAGTGCGGTACGCCACAAAGGGTACTCGCGCTAATTAAAGAAGTGAAGATGAGAAGTGTGGCCTGTGATGCAGCTGAGCCTTTTTTAGTTTTCCAATGATTAGTGATCTTTATGAGCTGAGTTTTATTAGTTATCTTGTAATAGCAAACTATGTAACCACAAACATGCTTTTTCTTCTTATATGACAGAGCAGTGCTCCTGCTAATTATTCAAAGAAAAGAAAAATAAATAAATAACATCCCTTTATTATTCACATATAAAGATAATAAAGAAGACAGCAGATAGATAACTGAGTCGACACATCTACCATTTTTCTACGAGGATGAGAAGCAGAAACAGAGAAGGGAAAGCGGTGGACGGGTGCTCTCATCCATTCCGCGAGCAGCGAGAGGCTGGAGTAGGAGACGATGTCGCCGCGTGCCCGACCAAGCTTTGCTTTGTGGAAATACTCACCCTACAAGAAGGCTGAACCAGCAAAACCAGAACCTTTTGGACTTAAATCAAGCAGCAGCTCTACAAACAATTTCCAATCCAAAGCAAGGACGAACTCTCGCACAGAATGCGTCTTCACCTGCCAGAACTCGTGAGCAACGAATGGCTTGGAGTGTGCTATGCACTCGAACAACAGAGCAGAGCACCAGCTTTAGAGACATGCATCTTAAATCCATCTCATTACCAAACCTTTTACAGTGTAACGTATTGACGAGAAAATTTCAGTCATTTGCCTCAATTTCGAAGCGGCTGTTTAGTTCATCTCAAGAAGTATAGGAGGCTCTTTGCAATTGTACCTGATGTTAGAATTTTCCCGTTCTGTTTGCAATTTGCAAACAACACTTAACAGAAGAAGTACTGAAATTCTGCAAGTAGAGATCAATCGTAAATAGTACGAGTAGGCCATACAATTTTGATGGTGACTTTACTTTCTGGCCTGATTCACTGCCTCAGCCCTCAGGCAATTTGGCACTGGCAACTTGAGAAGCCCCCCCCCCCCCCCCCCCAAAAAAAAAGACCATTTACCCAACAGATGTCCCTGCAGGGCATCTATCGCATTTAAAGCCCGTATACAGTTTCAGGCAAAAACATCTTCGAAATCTCACGAGCAAACGCAGACGCCGACTCGACCATCCTACTAACCTTGGATTAAGTCAACTAATATTTCGAAAATGATAAAACAGCCGAAGCAACTATAATCGAACAGCAAAACAGTAGAGGTGCAAGCGCCGGTCGCGATCAGTATTGCTATGAAAGTACCAGCATCTTCAAACTGATGTATCGACCAAAATCAAAATGCACATGCCAATGGTTGGAAGGATGGGCCTGGCCATCTGGCATTGAACAAAATATACGCCAAGAAACCTAAGCATGGTACCAGATTAAGTGTATACGGCAATATTGATCGCCAAGCCTTACATCTCAGGAATTACATGTGCCTTCAGTGGACGCTGCCTAGTTCAGCGAGGCCTGCTGCCGACCATCTGGGATCGCGAACAGGACCACTGGCTTCGAATTCGATGACCTGATAAACGGTGCATCGCACCTGTAGTAGCCTTTCCTCTCGAGCTGTATGATCTCTCCACGCTTGAGGTTCCTCATATTTGCATCTCCGAGGGCTGGGGTCACTCGCCGGGTGCAAGGGTTGAGATTGTCAAGGAAGTCTTCATCCTCCTCTAGCTGTTAAATGACACCCAACAGTATATCTCAACATTAATTAATTTGTAAATGAACAGGAATTTTTTAATTAAAAACTTAACACATCATACAAAGCAGACATGTACCCTAAGCCTGTTTAATCTAGAGGAATGCATGGTATTTGCCTCAATATCCAATGCTCATTCTAAAGACGCAACATAGGGTCTGATTGTTTGTTTGCTTGTAGCCAGGACACAGAGAAAAAGTGATTGGCTGCCTGTTTAACGTGTTTGTCCCGCACTGTGCCTCTCTCGCTCATGCAGCTCATGAGCTCACCCCACCCAGGCCCGGCAGAAACGAGTTTGCATATCCGTGGAGCCAGGCTGAAGAGGGAATCTTGCATCCCGCTGGACAGGCCCGGTCATTGCTGCAGCTAACCAATCATGCGATACTCACATGCGGGGGGCGGGGAGGCTGGCTTGGCTGAAAACCAGCCAGCCAATTGGACCCATAGATTCTCTTGCACCAGCAAACCAACATTAAGCACAAATAAGTGACTGGCTTGTCCTATCTCAAAAAAAAAAAAAGTGACTGGCTTGTCAACGAAACTACTTGTTTTCTGCTTATCTATAGAAGATTATGTTCCATGAAAATCATCATGCAATTTGATTCAGTGCAGCTTAGTCTTCTTTATATAGGATAATACACAAATCACATGATAACGTGTTAATGTTATTTGTATTTTATCAACCTTTTTAACAAAACTGATAACCACACGGGCACAAAAATGGTACAAGCAATGTCACACTAGTATAGGCATAAGCAATGGTTGCACCAGACAGAACTTACCTTTTTCTTGCTGATGAGATAATCAAATTCCACCAATGAGAGGGGGACTAGCTCCTCTATATCTGCTAGCCATGTGGTCTTCAATTTTGTTGTCTTCACAGAGCCCTCAAGATGTAGCTCTCAACTAGTTCAGTAATCACTCCGTTCTCCATCTTAATCTCTTTAATAATAGCATTCCCCCAGTCCATTAGGGTTACTTCCTCACCCTTGCTAATGGCTGATGCATCAGCATACTCGAGCCAAATTCTGTTTGCGAAGGTTGTAGCCTTCTTTCCGGCAGCCTCACATTTCTTGTGCCTTGGTAAGATTCGAACAAATGGCTTCTCTGGACCATTGATAAGAGTAAAGATAACACGCTGATCTTTTAGCACAGCAGTGTGCCTTGCGCACACTGGATCAATTATTTTCTTGTTGATTGTCCACAGTTTATCCCACTCCATAAGATTGAGATTTTTTGAAGCAGCCTTCAACAAACAAAATGGATATGAAATCAGGAATAGATTGAGAGGAAATATAAACATAAAGCATGAGCACTTTAGCACATAGGTGTACCTGTTGGAGTATAAATTGTATCAATGCCTCAACCTTCAAGCCACGACGGACTATGCCTTGAACAGTGGGAAAACGTGGATCAGTCCAATCTTCAACCTTCTTATTTTGTACAAACCAAAGAAGCTTCCGCTTGCTGAGAAGAGTGTAAACCATATTCAATCGGCTGAATTCATAAATTTCTACTCTCCTCAGCCCCATATCTTGAAGAATTCGATAATATTGTGCATTCCTGTCATGGTATTCACTGGAACGAAGAGCATGTGTCACTCCCTCCAACGCATCAACAAATGGGCAAGCAAAGTCATATGTTGGATAGACCTTGTACTTTGAACCAACACGATGGTGGGGATCAGTATTACAGCGGTAGTAAACTGGATCCCTGAGCGACTTGTTAGGATCCTGCATGTCGAGTTTACCCCGCACACAGCACTGCATGCCCCTTTCAGTTTCATTTACCATCTCTTTCCATAATGACAGATTTTCCTCAACAGCATTATTTCTGCACTTTGATTCAATACCATCCATCCTCTCTTTCCTCATTTGCTCCTTCGGTGTATCATCAATTTTCCTCAACAGCATTATTTCTGCACTTTGATTCAATACCATCCATCCTCTCTTTCCTCATTTGCTCCTTCGGTGTATCATCAATATACGCTTTCCCCTGCTTGATCAGACTTTCAGCCATTTCCATTAGCTTTGGAAAATAGTCAGATGTGTATGTGACAGCATCATATTTGATCCCCAATGTCTCGATATCTTTCAGGAGGTTCTCGACAAACTCATTGCTTTCTTTTCAAGGGTTTGTGTCATCAAATCGAACTATTAGGCGCCCTTGATATCTTTCAGCAAACTATTTGTTCAACAGTGCAGCTTTTGCATGACCAATATGGAGATACCCGCTAGGCTCTGGCGCAAAACGAACACAAACTTGCCCAACTTTTGCACCAGGCAGATCAACTTCTGGAGCTAATGGGTCCTTTGAATCATGTACCTTTTCCTTAAGGCTTGGTGCAGGAGATTTTCCAATTCCTCGTTTCCCAACATATGCGGCCACAATTTCACTCAGTGTGTGTCTGTATTCTGCATCTATGCCGTTGAACCAGCGGACAAGATTTTGGTATTTCTTTGATTTCCTTAGACTCTCCCACCTTTGTCCAATACCTGTAGGAAAATAACACAGTAAGCTAAACATTACGATTTCCCAGAACCAGCCTGAAAGAAGAATGCAGAACAAACCCACAGCTTACCAGCAAGATTCGACCACACTGCAATATCAGCTATTGTCAGCCCATGACCCACCAGAAAGGTCCTGGAGGCCAAGTAACAATCAACAAATGAGCAGGCAATTTCAAATTCAGAACCGGAAAGGAACATGGGGGCATATTCAAGCCATTCAACAACCTGCATGTTTATTGATAGCAGTGATTCAGAATTTCAAAAGTCACAATGATAAGTATTGATATAAAAAGCAATAGATGACAACATACATGCCCGAATTCAATAGCATTCTGCCCAGAGAAACTGGAGAATGATGCACCACGGGCAATGAAATGGAGAATTGGGTTGACACCATGGAGTGACTCTCTGTACACGACCACAAAAAGTTGTATGACAAATTATAACAACTCCCGGATGAGTAAAAAGACGAGAAATAAATGAAACTAAAAACAGTTGCAAAATTGACATATTTACACACAAGTTTCAGAAAACTACCAATACATAGTTGCATGCTCACATTAATTAGGTACAGAACAGCAAAGTGAGAGATACTCCTGATGTATAATGATTCCGTTTGAAAAATACAGTCATGGCAGCAATAACTTGTGTATAACTAACATTGCATATGTTCCAGCATATTATTTTCATGCAAAAACTCAAGGCTGCAATTGGCAGCATCTCACTTATATGAACTGTCCAAAAGCTAAAAATATGATACAAGCGTTACACATTTGCAACAAGTGACCAAAGAGATATATTTTACAAGAAAAGAAAAATGTACCTGAGCAGAGAAGAAAGAACTTACCCAGAACCAAGATGTAGGGTGGGTGCCGAGCCAGCAGCAAGACTAGGATCGATGGCTATGGGTAGACCCGTAACCTTAGCCGCACAAATGATTGAAATTGGTGGGCTGACCTGCGAGAATGTCAACTTTGACTCCATTGTCTTTTCCCTGAAACAGCAGGAACCTAAAATCAGCAGAAATCAACTCATAAGCTCTGCAGCACAATGTGAACAATTTAGGGTACACTTTAGCAGCCAAAAACCCACCCCTTTTTGTATGTTATATTAGAACCAAGGAATGCTGATACAGAGAGGACGTGTAAAGCACTCGAGGCGCAAAAGATCTCAAAAATTGAAATCAATCATCCAAGTTTTGATACAGACAGTTGAAAGCTCAAATGATACTGTTACAAAAACATCGAATTTAGTAGGTAAAATCATGGTCAGATCCGAATACAAATACTATACATTAGGGGTTTGTGTGTTTGATTTCGGGCAGCAGGATTGGAAGTGAGGGGAATAGGCAGACTTACCCTTGTCAGACGCCGGCGAAGCGCCCGTCGCTCGACGAAAAATGGGCAGCGCAACTCGCCCTGTCGTCGCCGCTAGGAAAGGAGGGTCGGAGCCGAGTGAAAGAACAGATAAGTCGTGGGAAGGGAGGGTGCTGCCGCACCAGCCGGACTCGAGCTGCAGCTGGGCAGGGGAGCGTGGAGGGCGGCGCACGGGCCGACCGTGTGGAGAGCGGCGGGGAGCGATGGGAGGAGGAGATAGTCCCGGTCGCGGGGAGGAAGAAAACGACGCCGTCGCACGGGCCGGTTCGACCAACCAGGATCCTCTACCGTATGGGCCTAGGCCCATAGTCCCATAGTCAGCGATTTGGTGAGAGGAAGTTAGACTCTACACCTAAAATAAATTATTAACATTTTAATGTAACAAATTAATATTTTTTGCGGTGACAAATTTAATAATTTTAAAAATAAGAATAATTAAAAAATAATGCAATCAATATTTTTTAAAAAATATAAAAAATTATATACAAAGCCTTGTTATATTGTTTTAACTTTGTGAACTAAACAAGGCCTTGAAATGGTGTTTTTTGTCGGCTTGGCAGCTGGACCCCGAGTGCGTGGGCCATGTGTGAGTGGATAGCTTTTAGTTGATCATTCGGATTATCTGTCATGCGGCAGTTATGAGTTCATCTCGTAAAAGAAGTGAATCTCTACCCCTAAAAGAGTGTAAGGGCATTTCCGTCGTCCGTGTTCAGCCCATCGCCTTCCCCGTGAGTTTCGCCCTCCAATCTCGCGCACAAGCGTTGCCTTTAATCAGCCACCCGACGAAGACCACGCCTTCCAACACCGTCTTCCTAAGCACTTGGCCACTTCGATCCCCTTCCACACTGGTCGGCCAGCGAAATCCTTCACGACTCCGCCGTCCAATTGAGATCGTCATCCGACGCCTCCGTCAGTGCCTGCGGGTTGTTGTGCCCTACATCAAGGCTCCTCGCCGGGGACAGTTCATGCCGATGTCGCCGTCCATGCCTGCGAGTTGGCAGTTGCTGCCGCCCAAGAGCGAGATCGAGGAACCTTAGATCGAGGTGCGGCCACAATCACCAGCGGAACCCTGCGAAGCCTCCACTCAGAAACCGCTGCAACGCGGGTATGTTCGCCCCAGCGGCCCTGCCTTCACATTAATGTTCTCCTGCGTGCTTCTTCCAGGACAGTCTCTACAAAAACATTGGGATATGCTTTTACGGAATGCGTAGGAACCAAAATGAGATGATCTGCATTATTCTTTCAAAGGTTTATGGTTAAAACTCACGTGCACTCACCCATCCAATTCGTATGCAGTAAATCCAAGCGCTTTGTTACAGTTATGCTATAAGCCTATAAGTAGCCGGTTTTAATTTCCAGCTATTTTATTCTCAGTCAGTACATCAAAAGGATGTTTTCTTATGGGTGCTGTGTGTTCTCAGGTCGATCTTCTAAGGTAGTGGAGGCTTAGTGATCTTGCTGCACTCAGCCTCACAGCCTCACTCATGGTCCTGGATTGCTTTTGCCACGTGTGATCAAGTGTGGATAAAAAAGGACTGACGAAATCTGAAGAGACCGCGATTACTTTTGCCTGAATATTAATAATATGAATTTTGTTTCATATTTGTAAACCTGATGCCGAAAGATAACATTTAACCTAATGCCAGAAAAAAATGCCTAAATGAAGAGTACCATTGTTTTGTTTCTCCTAAGTTTTATCTGAGGTTCTTGATTACAGTTCTTTGAACTTTGCAGGCACGCCAGTACGATCTAGAAGCTAGGTGACTACTCAAGCGGAGAGCAGAGGCACAAAATGTTTTGATCTTTGTTGTCAGATAGTCAATACATGATGATAGATATTACGTAATTGTTACTGATGGCCTGGTTTTTATTGCCATGATGAGCATCTCATTTTTTATGGTGTATTATGTAATTGTTAATGATGGCCTGGTTTTGATTGCCCGTGAAATCTGTAGATGAGACGGCGTTCATGTTCACCGTACAAAGCTGAAAGCCCCCATCTAAAGAGCTTAGGTGTGTTTATCTTCCAATGCTTTTTTATCAATATATAGTAATGATATTGAGATTTTGATCCATTCTTTTTTTCTCATTTACTGCAAGTGTACTCACTGTAATGGCATTAAATGCTGAAACATACTTCCATGATATGTTTATTTTCATATACATTTCTGGTTAGATTGGACGACTGACAAGAAATTAGGATAAAAAAGAGTTAGGTTTGCGAGTAAGATTCAGAGCTTTAAAAACTGTCAAGCATTGTCTGAATATCTTTTCTATAAGAAACATTTGTGTAAAAAGTTGGAAGGTTTGCAATTAATAAGATTCAGAGCTTTGAAAATGGTAGTATGGGCTGAATTTGTCTCTTTCTTGTAAGTAGTAGCTAATTAGCCCCAACATACCATCGATAATGCTTAAAAAAGGAAATACCATCGATACATAAATTATATTAGGACAATAGTTTTTCTACCTGAGACATTCTAATGCCTATAGATAATGAGAAGTTTTTTTTTTCTAGATCAAGATGAAGCTTTAATTGGCACAATTGCCAACGAGTCACAGGGCAAACCATCCATGTGTTCTCACATAGTCAGACAATGAGAAATTTTTGTTCTAAGGATGTGTTTCGCCGGGTTTTAGTTCCGGCTCCGTGTACAGCTTCGGCAAAAGAATTGCCAAACATAGTGCCCGCAACGGGCTTTTCTTAAAACACGGGCGAAGCGATGAAAAAGCAACGAAGTACGAAGCCACCAAATAGTGGCTTCACCTGCTTCGCTCCCTCTGAGCCCACCCAAAATGACGCAACCTGCCCCTACCACCGCACTCCTATGAAAACTCATCCTTCTTTCCATTTTCTCTATATCTCTACCCCTAATCTCTATTACTCCTAAAAAGCACTTAAGGTGGACAAAATACGCCCTCACTTTTTTCCCCGTGCCCTCGTCGTCCGTCGTCCGCCCGTCATCCGCCCCGCCCCCTTGACACCCCCCGTCCCCCACCCATGGAAATCGCGTCAATCACAAACCAATCGTCTCACGCACGCATCGCCCTTCCCAAACCCCCTTCCCTTCCCTTGACGGAATCGCCTTCCTCCCCTCCCAAACCCCCTCGATGGAATTGCCTTGCCTTCCTCCCCTCGCATCCACGCCGCGCCAGCGTCGGCCCTGACTGGATGCCTGGGCTGGTAGTAGAGGAGGCCAGCACATCCTCGTCATGCTGGCCCCGCTGTAGCCGCGCTCCTCGATGTATAGGTTATCCAACGGCGTCGCTCCTCTCTCCACGCGCCCCTTTCTTGACATGCTGCCAGATTCCCCAACGTCCCTGCGAGGCTACGACGATCCACTAATGGCGTGCTTTGGAATGACCTCAGCTCCACAGGCATGTACTGCTTCTGTTCCTTCGTGGTAAAAAATTCATCTCATTGTTTTGTCCGTGAGAATGTCCTGATTTTTGGGTTTGATTGGTTGTCATTTTCTTACTTTGTGTTGCGACGCACATGCTTGGGATGCAAACCATGTACTTGATTGTTTGTCCCTACGAGATGAACTAACTGAAGTGAGGAAAATTAGCATTTGTTTTGTTCAGTCACAGATGAAGCACTGCTTTGGTTTTTTGAAAGCATATTAATGTTTTTCCTTTTATCATAATGTATATGCTAAAATGGCAGAATTCTGCCAGGCTGTGTTCAGATTCAGAAAAAAAAGTACTTCTCTAACAAGTTTTTCCTATTCACTCCACTCACAGAACACACTTGTGAGAAGGGTGCATGGAAGGAAAAGATAGAATCCATCCAGAAGCAGAAGGAAGAGGCATATTTCTGTTTAAGACAGACATTGTCATATTACTAGTTTTGTGCCCTTTGCTTATGAATTGTGATACATGAGTAATCTTCATGTTGGCATCATCTGTATACTTGTGACAGAAAAAGACATTTGTGCATGGGAGAAAAATAGCGATATTTTTGTTTACAAGAATTGTTAAAATTTTCTTGGTCATTAATACGTTTAGTAAATCCTTGCCATTCATTTGCTTACTGATAAGCTTTCTTCCTCTCCTCCAGTAGGAAAGGTGATAAGCAACTTAACTTACTGCTTGGTCCTTCAGTGATTTTCCATTCTGAAAATTCTGCTCAAAACTTCTCTCTATTTTTTTTTTACAGTTTGAGTCTTTAAAATATCTAGATACTTGTGGTTATTTCTATGGAGGATGATTAGACATGCACGGCTATATGGTTTAAGTCAAAAGAAGTGTGTTTTTTTTTTTGTTTTCTTCAAAGCAACTTTTGTTAACATCGGGGTGTTCCAAAGATGCACAGGAAAATAATGTTGACTGCTTCGAAAGTTATAATTTGATGTCTTATTCAGACTAAAGAACTTATGATCGAAGAGTTATTGGACACATGGGAATCCTTCTCTAGACAGAAAAAATGTGGGTTCGTGAAATTTGTCGTAGAATATCTCATTGTATTTGGTTATGTTTTATGTAGCAATCCTATTTTTGTTAATGCTGATTTGTGCTTATGTTGATTGAGGCAACGTCCTGCTACATATAAACGCAATGTCAATGTTATTTTTTCCTTCAGAACATGATAAATGTATATTCATGGCCCCACTATATAATAATTGCATATAATAATCTGATTTTTTTCAGCAATGGAAGTTTAAAAATCAAATCGATTATTTTATTTTAATATTCTATATTTTGCACTAGAAATATTTTACCGTCCCGTAGCAACGCACGGGCATGAAGCTAGTGTTTACATTCACATGCAGCCGTTTACCATGATGCTTGTATGGAAATCATAGAGGTGTTTTTATTATTTTTCGAGATTATTGAGAGAATTTTGTCGACATTAAAGCAATGACACCTTTAACCCCATTGGTACTTTGTTTTCTTATATCCATGTGGTTTACCTTTTTTTTCTTTTCTTTTGGGGATCTTTTTGGAACATAAAAAAAAACAGAGATGATAAGGTGTACGTAGGAGACGGACGTTATTACACGACCATGTCTAGTGCAGCTCCATAACATTTTCTTTTTGGGAAACATTTAGCTTGACATCATGTTTATCATTTCAAAGGTAACCTTAGCAATTATGTCTAAACTCCATACTTATATGAATTCATCTTCTTTCTAGCAGTAGCCAAATAGAGTAGATTAATTCGTTGTGTGATTATGAAGAGATGGTTGCTATTTGATCGGTTGAAAAGAAATGGTGTATGGTCCAAGTTACGGTCGGCTACACGCTACTAGCTAGTGAGCTTTTGAGATGTTTGTGTTGTTAGTTAGCTTAACCTCCACTATGGCAAAGCTTGGATTGATATCTTTTATGCACGTCTCCTACCTCTCTAGTTACTATATAAATGTTACCTGACCAACAACGTTTATAGTTTGAATCGAAATGCATTCGCTTCTTGGATTATGCAATGATGTTAAATTCTTTCCATAATCTTTTTAATGTATAATGCCATCATATTAGTAAGTGCAGAGGTGTTTGCTCTTTTCAATACAGGATAGAGTGTTTGTACATATAACATATGCGTATGTGTAAGAATGAAAGACTAATATGCATTTACTCTCGTGGCAATGGCACGTACATATTCATTTGCATGACATTATGGGCATGTTAGGCCCACAGTCTGTGGTGCAGAATATGATCGTTGTTGCCATGTGTACATATTCATAATTTAGTTGATACGACAATGACAAATGCCATGCACCACTTTACAATTATTAGGTTGTATAGAGAGACAAATCATTCCGTTTGGGATATACACTTGCACGTCATCTCGTTTGAGCCAACAGGACAAGGATGATATCGGTTCCTCCATTCCTATCGTGTTTAAGTTACCACTAATTTGGGTGAGGTTGGAATGGTATATATTACACACTTACAAAGTGACAAATATAATATAATTGGAAGATATATATAAATGAAGTGTCTCTTTATATTTATTCCCATGATAAAACCTAAGGAGATTCTTGTACTAAGAGTTAGTACTACTTCTGTTGATAATTGTGATATATTGTGAGTAAACATTCCTTTGATATTCCTTATTTGGTACTAACTCCAGGTCAATCTTTTGTCCCAAAAGTCTCAGTCCGAAATTCTTTCTTTGTTCCTAATAGGCCTATCACGTGCATATTTTTTTTATTTCTTTCCAAAACTTCAGCTGTCCGTATTAGAGTTGATTGAACCATGATTCTTAATCCTTTGCGTGATGGCTTGATCATTAAAAGATGATGGACAAGCAAATTAGGAATAACGTGTGGTTCAAGTCGTATGGTCACGTACTACTCACATGCATGATGCTAGTATAGCCTAGAAGTAGTGGAGCTTTTGGTGAGCGTGAGCCCTTTCTTTGGGTGGAGTAGTGCCACTAGTGCGGAGCTTCATCTCGCAGGATGACTTTGATTTCGGAATAAACAATCTTGCACTTCTCCTGCCTAACTATAGCTTTCCTTTGATTTTCCTCTGCCGACTCCCAACTGTCACTCCGTTAGCTTAAAAGGCAATTCTTGGATATACAATGATGCCAAGCTTTTTTCTCCTACGACTACGAGTTTCAACCTTTAATTTAAATAAAAAGTCGCTACTTTTCATAGAAAAGTAAAATAAAAGTTCGCCTTACTAGTTGATTTGTTATTAATATATAATTTATATATTTTCGTTGGAATATATGACACGTGCTAGGTTTTTCTCTAAGAAAAAAGGATACAACGATGATATAGATGGAGATATTGGGCATTTATGCAAACGTACTTAAGTGGTGGTGATGATTAGAACCGAATCAACAAACGGAAACCTGTCCGTAGTTGGCGTGGCAACGACTACTCCTGAGTCGTGTAGCTAGCGAATAATGCAGCTTCTAGAATCAGTAGAGACTGTAGTGGCATGTTCAGCTGCAGTTCCATACAAGTACACGGTTGCACACATCTGAGACCGTGTTTAACAGGTTGACAGGGACAAGTGCCATATATATGGCCTATGGGGCCCTGTTAAGCAGGAATGCAGGATGGGGGTTGCAATTGAGTGAGCTTAAAGGGACAACCACGTGTCACCTAGCTAATGTCCATTCGATCTTATTATTACTAGCTGCAAGATACTAGCATGTTCTAAAAAGAAAAAAAAAATGCAAGATGGTCGGCACATACTAGCTAGTAGGCCTGTTGAGGATTCCTCCTGCTGATGGCGCGTCCGACGCCGGCCCCGAGCTCTCTGACAGGGGTGGCCCAGAGCTGCCACGTGTACGTTTAGTACTCGACAGCAGGGTAAATAATACGAGCCGTTTTCTTCCAACTTGGCGGAATCATTGCACGCTTCCTTTGCGCAAGTTACCGGCCACCACTCTTTTCGTTGCAACTGCCGACTTCTGTAGCTTGAAAGCTAAATATTGGATACGCGCGCCGACTATACTAAACTTAGACGCCATACATGTACAAATAAGTTCACTGTAGTCTATACTAGAATGGATAGGTAGCCTCTACTACTAATTACGCTATCGGCCTCTATCGATTAATACTGATGGTGCAATTTTTTTGCAACTCGATCGCTCAGCACACGAGTACGCGCCACGCGGGGAACGATCATCATATTTATACTAGCTAGGTACATTGTTTTTGAGGAAAAAAAAACACATCTTTCGTGGCGTGATTGTAGGGTCAGTACTGAACCAGGCAATGTGTGCTTACACCTGTGATGTGCCGAAGGCCGGGACACTGCAGAATGTTGTTTAGTTTTCCAATTCTTCACCAACTTGACATACTGATAACCGTGCTTCTCTTATAGAAAACGTCAATTTGCCACTAGCTTTCACCAATTTGTCACTAACTTTTCGAACTAAACAAGCCCTGAACCAAGGATGACTTGCATGCTTGCTTGATTATACACAGAAAATAAAAGGAAAAAAATGTTTGAATAAAGAGAAGAGAAAAATGTCAAGACGAGAAACACAAACAGTACTTGCAGTTTGCATTGGTGCCCATCCCATTTCCCATCTCATCTCATCATATCCCCGCTTCGAGGATTCCTTGCCACTGAGACGCCGATGATTGCGCGTGCTTGCGGCGCCGTGGGTGCCTTCGGTCTCTTCTCTGCAACCGAGCCACGCTTGATCTCTGACATGTGTATGTATATGCTGAATATGCAGATGGGGTAAGGAAAGAAAAAGAAAAATATATACTGGTAAGCGGCCACCGGCCAGGAACACGGAGAGGAACGTTGCGTTGCTCGACAACAAGACAGGAGCAAACACGAACTGTCGCCGGTACGTTGCACGGAAACAGCGAACAAAACCCCTCCCTTGATTTTTTTTTAAGAAAAAACCCGAATACTTCTCATTAGTCTTTCTCGGATCCGGATTATATAATCTGATGCGTTTTTGCTAGAAGTAATAATGTCGGGATCAAGCAATCGCGTATTCGCTAACCGCCGCTAGTAATGAATTTTCCGGTGGTTACACTACAAAAAAACAATGCCCTATGTAGTATAGACTGCTCCTCACTCTAAATAAAAATTCTGCAATCTTGAGGTTTGTGTCTACTCAAATGGTATATCTGCTTGGTGCTTCCTCGCTCTTTCCGCTGACGAACCTTATGCCCGAAAGAAGATAGAAGAAAAATGGAGACAAACAATTATCAATGACAGTGAAGGGTTGGATCGTATCGTACGTACCATCAACATGCTAGCACGTACTACACGGGACAAGTACCATCAACGCAATAATGCAGGTACTATACGCTAGAAATCATTAGCCTGTAATTGCATGTCTCTCGATCGGATACGCTGCAGAGATCAGTCGCTGTATCGGCAGGCAACGAGATTCGGGCACGATGTAGGCTTGGCACGTGCAATGTTGGGTCCGGCGTTCCTTTTGAGCTACTACTAGTACTGATGGACGGACGGTCATGTAATAGGGTGTTCTAGTTTATCATGCCATTCCTTAATTTGTTTTAGATATATATTGTGTTGCAAAAAAAATAATTTTAGATATATTGACGTCTACAACAAGATAATGAAACGAAATGGTTTTGTTATAAAAAAATTGTTTCTTCATAAAATAAACTAGAAAAAACCAAGAGGGATTACTAAAATGAAATGGTTTTGTTCTCGAAAATTGTTTCTTCATTGCTTTTAGAGTAAAATTCACTGGCGGTCCCTAAACTATTCCCGTCGTGTCATTCAGGTCCATGAACTATCAAAACGCGCGTTTAGGTCCCTAAACTATTCCTGTCGTGTCATCCAGGTCCATGAACTATCAAAACGCACGTTTAGGTCCCTAAACTATCAAAGACCGACCAATCCAGTCACGGCCAGCGATCGAAGGCCGACGTGGCGTGCCACGTCTGATGGCTTTATGTATTTATCCCCTGAAAGGATTCCTCAATGCCATTTAGTTGGTTACGGCGAATCGACCGTCGGCGGCGGCAGCGACGATTCGACCTAGCAGTGCAGCGGCGACGCCGCTAGGAACTGAATGGCATTGAGGAATCCTTTCAGGGGGTAAATGCATAATGCCATCAGACGTGGCACGCCACGTCGGCCTTCGGTCGCTGGCCGTGACTGGATTGGTCGGTCTTTAATAGTTTAGGGACCTAAATGTGTGTTTTGATAGTTTATGGACCTGGATGACACGACGGGAATAATTTAGGGACCTAAACGTATGGTTTGATAGTTCATATACCTGTATGACACGACGGGAATAGTTTAGGGACCTAAACACGCGTTTTAATAGTTCATGGACCTGGATAACACGACGAAAATAGTTTAGGGACCGCCTGTAATCTCTTTTAATTTTTAGCATGCTCGTCCCAGGCGACCGACGGATCGGATCACCACGGACGGCGACGGCCGCCCGTCCCGACCGACGGCGCAAGCGCAACCGCTCTCCCATCCTCCCGGCTGCTGGGCTGGGGCCCACCGGGCACATGCACCGAGGAGGAGGAAAAAGGTCTCTGGGCCACTGTGGTGGGACCCACGCGCAAGCGGACAGGAGAGGAGCCGTCGTCAGGGGCGGGCACGCACGAAAACAGCCAAACCACAAATCAAGCGTGCACTCAAAAGTCTCAACGCTCCTCCAGCTCGCTTACGTCTCCTCACTAAAAAAAACAAAGGAAAATGTCTATTTTTTATCCACTAACTATTACAAAAGTCTGATTTTCAACCCACAACTATAAAACCAGACACTAAACACCCTCCAACTATCCAAACCGTGTAAAAATGACTCTTTAGGTGGTTTTGAAGGTTGTTTTATATTTTCCAAAAACATTTAAAAATAATTTTGTATTAAAAAATTCATAACTAATTTATTTTGAACTAGAAAAATTAGAATCTAGTGCAAATATTTTTTGAAAAATATGGCCTACATGTTGGTGCACCATTAGAAGTTATTTGCATATTATTTATTTTTATTCTAATTATTTTTTTAAAAAAACAATAAGACACTCGTAATATAAATATATAATACACAAATAACATTAAATGGTGTGCCATTAGGTTGGTTACATGTTACATTTTAAGAGAACTTTTGGCGCTGATTTCATGTTTTTTGGGTCCAAAATAAATTAGTTATGGTTTTTAAAAGTTTAAATAATATTTCTGCTATTTTTAGAAAATTCAAACCACCCTCAAAACCACTCAAAGGGCCAATTTTGCATGGTTTGGATAATTGGAGGGTCTTTAGTATCCGTTTTGTAGTTTAAGGTTGAAAATCAGACTTTTGTAACAATTGAAGGGTGAAAAATAGACTTTTTCCAAAACAAAAGCTTACGTCTCCCCTAATAAAGGACTAATAAAACAGATTTGGAGAAAAAAATCAAAAACAGATTTAAAAAAAGAAATTGCTTACGCTTCAAAAAAAAATTGCTTGGGTCGGATAACAAAGAATCTTGCGTCTCCTAATCCGTCGCTGCAATCTCGCAATCAAGGTTCAGAGGCTGGCTGGAATCTTTAACGGCTACTAATGCAGCGGTGGTTAGTTCAAGGATTAGGATTAGGAGTACTTGCACCCAACAATGCACTACTATGCTAATCCTACTTGAACAACCAGTCCACCACGCTACTCAATGCAGTTGAGGCCTTGAGGGAGGCGGCTGTGAGGTGAGCGAGGGGGAAGGGGACCAGAAGGGGAAGGAAACCAACGCACAAGAGGAGGTGGCCTGCGGGTTCCCTTGTCGATTTGAGCACCCCCGCGCGGGAAGAAAGGAACAAGAGGGGAGCACTGCAGCTGATCAGACATACTACAAGAGGGAGCAGGAGGAGGAAGAAGACGCCAATGGCGCCGCCTAGCATTCCCACTGTATGTATGTACTCTCCATGCTAGTACTCCATTTCTTTCTTTCTTTTTTGGCAATTTCCAAGGAGGGGAAAAAAGTAGGGAGCTTTGGATCCTCGCATTTATCGCTCCCTCCGACGCATCGCACGCGCGCTGGCTGCCATTCGCCTCGAGACCCGAGAGCATTCGAGGAGGAGATCCGTTCCGAGCTCCCACAACCGGACCCGTACTTGCAGTCGCCTCCTCCACCTCACATGGCGAGAGAGCCGCAGGTGGTGCCCGCTGGTAGCATCTCCTTTTCGCCTTTTCTGCTCGTGTTCTTGCGGGCTTGTCCGCTTTGCTTGTTCGCCTCTCCCGTCGACTGAGCTGGCCGGCCGAGGCCCGACGCGACGCCGCCTTTTCCTCCCACCTGCGCCGCGCTGTCCTGCTAAAAAGCGGCGGAGTTAGACCGAGAAGCTGTTGCTTGCTGGGCTGGCTTCCTTCTTCAGTTGTCTCAGCTCACGGAGTGTGAGTGGGTGTCCTTGACTGCTCTTGTGATGCGCGGCAGTCTCCGTGCACCGGTTTAATTCCTTCCATCCCAGGTATCAATGCCGCCATCCATCCCCTCTCCTTCCACACTTCATCATTCACTCCTTGCTGCTGGTACATACTGTAACTCCCTCCATGGGGGAACATTGTTGCTTGTTCAGTCGCATCAGTGTTTATTTCTTTCCCCCCTCGTCCTTTCCTTGCTCTCCTCTTCCTCTTTGGTTCCTCCGCTCAAATTTGTTAGGCGTGGATTTCCGCTCGCGCGGGATGGGATTCTGACAAGATTGGGAGCGTGTTCCTCTCTCTCGCCAGGGGTTTAGGTAATTGCCGAGGAGGAATCAGATTCTCTTGCTTCAGGATACGGATTTTCTTCTTTTTTCCTCGTCTTCGCGCCTCTTGTTTTTGCCGCGGATAGATTTTGATTTCTCGGGTGCGTTCCTTCTCTGCACTTGGGGAATTGGGGCTAGTCGGTGGCTATATTTTATTTATTTTTGTTCCTTTTTCTATTACCTGCTCCTTTCTCAATGCAAAGGAAAAAGATTTGTACTTGCACACTCTCTGCGATTATTTGTCGCAACTATTTGCTGGCAATATTCCTCCGATGCGACAGGGACGTACTTGAGTGGATTTTATGCACTTCTATACAGGCAGCAATGCTTGCACATTGTTTTCATTTCTCGTGGTGTTCTCGGGTTGGATTTCTCGGCTGGTCTTGGGAGCTCTGCTCTCTTGCAATTTGTTTGGGCATCGCCTGGTTTTGCTGAGACTCTACCGTGGTCGGATTTGGTGTTCACGATAGATGTGTTTGAAAGTGTTGCCAACTTGCGCTAAAGAAAGGAACCGGTAGTTTGCTGCACATGTCGTCGGTGACCAATTTTCCCCTCTTCTTGCTGATTTGAATCATCCTAGGCAAGATGTCCTTTTCTTTTCCAACAGATGTGTGGAGCACGCATATCAGTATTCGTTTGGCCTGATTCTATGAGGACAGGGAACTTTGGATGCTAATGTTCGATCACCCCATTAGTTTTTAATGGGAAAATATAGTTTGATAGAGAAACATCAGCTGCTCTCTACCTTTGGACTGTCATGCAACGACTGTTCCAAAAGTCTCTACCTTTTACAATTTGTTTTGTAGGTGTTGTTGGAACTGCATCTTTCACCATCTGTAGTTTTTATTCTCAAGTGATGATTATACTGCATGCTGTTTAATTCAGACTATAGTAATCAGCATGTCTACTTGTGGTGCACAGCTGTCTCTGCAATGCCAATGTTGATCTCTGAAACCTGCACATGGCGGTAGCCCCTCAAAGAGGCAAAAAGTAGAAGAACCACTTTTTGATCTTTTGAGTGGTTCATGGTTATGGATCGTGCGGGTTGGCTCTGGAGGCGCAAGTCGTCGGATAAGAGCCCCGGAGGAAGCGACAGCTTGGTGTCTGTGTCGCTGCATTCAGAGCAGTGCCCTGACGATCAGGTTCAGCACCATGCCTTGATTCTGTACCATCTACATCTTTTTGTTTCATCTGGCAGTTTGGTTATAGCTATTACCTTTTACTTTATGACAAACGGATTCAGAATTTACCATAATTTTGAAAACTTTATCCCTCTTTGCAGTTGTAGGACACTGATATTTTCTAGGGGGCTAGGGAATAAGTTGTCTAATGCTTGGATCTGGTCGATTTCGAGTATTATCCAGGAATCATGTATTCTTTAGAAGCGAAACCCAAATCTGAGTTCTACTGATGCTACCTTTCATCCTGTTGTTTGGTTGATTCATACGCTGTTTAGCTAATTTCATGTGTTTTCTAACTATAAGAAATTTCATATTTTGCGACTTTGGCTTGAAGTGAGAAGCCATTGGAGCCTTCTTCTCAGATTTAATATTGTAGACTAGTTTGAAGGCTGTTGGAGTACTAAATTAGAGTGACGCTCTTTCGTTTGAATGGAAGTATGGAATTAGTATCGTCGGTTAATTTTCTTTGACCACATGATTTAACCTGCTAGCTCTGGTAAAAAGGATAAAAGTATATAGTATTATTGAATAAACAGAGTTTAGGTCTTGGGAATTATACGCGTTGGAACTTTGACATACTATTTTCCAAGGGCATTAAGTTAAAATTAACCACATTGAATGTACTTTTTTTAACAAGCGTAATATTTGCACATTCCTCGGAAGATAGGTGAATGATTTGGCAATTCAAATGGAGAGTATGGCAACTAATGACTTTTAACAGTCTAGACATAGATAACCTCTGGTGCTAGCTCTGGACACAGCTTGAATATGCAACAGATGATTTGCTCTTTCTATGAAAACAGTCTGTCTATATTTTTTTTACTAATGTTAATCCAGGAGATTGAGTCCCAAATAATGCTTTGCCATTTCAGCATCAATCTCCTCAAACCTCTTCAAGAAATAAGTATGATTGCATCCAAGAAAATGGAGCAGCAAGATCCTTGAATGGCAAGCTAGCAGCAGGGGCAAATTTAACTGATTCCAGTCCAGAGCATGGTCAATCAGTAGAACCACTAGTGTCCTCCGATGTCAGAGATGAAGAGATCAAGGAGACCATGAAGAGTTTAAACGAGAAACTCTCTTCTGCACTTCTGACTATCAGAGCAAAAGAAGACTTGGTGAAGCAGCATGCTAAGGTCACAGAAGAGGCTGTTGCAGGTAACTATTGGTCCTTGGTGAATTTTAGTGAATTTACTGTAAGTGAGTGAACAAATTATTTTGTTTTAGAGTTGCATCTGTAAAGTCACTTCACTGTAAGTGAAGAAATCATTTTGCTTTAGAGTTTCACATGTAAAGTCACTGTGACATAACAATATGTTTTCCTAGTACCGCATGGAAATAGTAAATTTGCATGTCGGAGAAGTTTGCTTTCTTCCTTCTGTGTAGCCATTCTCCTAAGCTTGTTGTTAATGTGTCTTCTGTAGGTTGGGAACAGGCGGAAGCTGAAGTTACAGCTCTTAAGGGGCTACTTGAAGCTTCTTGTGAGAAGAATGCTTCTCTCCAGGATCAAGTCAGCCACCTAGATGAGGCCCTTAAGGAATGTGTCAGGCAGCTGCGGCTTGTGAGGGAAGAACAAGAGGACAAAATCCGTGAAATAATTTCCAAGAAGTCTCAGGTGCCGAATTCTGAAAACTCTGAGCTCCAAAACCATATCGCAGAGCTGAAAAAGCGTCTGGAAGTGACCAGATCAGAAGCATCATCGTCCATGTTATTACAGCATCAACTACAAGAAAAGCTTCAGACAATTGAGAAAGAGAACTTGAACCTTAAGGCAAAGCTTCATTCAATTGATAAAGAAAATGCGGATCTCAAGGCCAAGCTTCTTGTACAATCCAAGGATCTGAAGATACTAATGTTGGAAAGAGACTTGAGCAACCAAGCAGCGGAGACAGCAAGTAAACAGCACTTGGAAAGCGTTAAAAAGATTGCAAGACTCGAGGCAGAATGCCGCAGGTTACAGCATCTATCTCAGAAAACGACACTGATCAATGATTCTAGGCCTACACAAAACAATGGTTGCATGGAATCACTGACTGACAGCCATTCCGACCATGGGGAGCATATGGTGGAAGTAGATAATGATCTGCGGAATTCTGACTCATGGGCATCAGCTTTGATTGCTGAGCTTGATCAGTTCAATAATGGCAAGGATGGTTCAAGAAATCTTGTGAACAATCCTGTTGAGATTGACATAATGGATGATTTCCTTGAGATGGAAAGGATAGCTGCATTGCCTGAATCAGATCGCACAAGCTCAAACTTTGAAATGGAAACCGATTCTGACAAGGCTGTGGCAAGAAGCATCTCCTTGAAGGTCGAAACTGAAGAATTGCAAAACCAGGTCACAGATTTACAGGAAAAGTTTAATGCCATTGAAAGCGAGAAAAGGGAGCTTGAGATGGCACTTATGGAGGTTAGGAATCAGCTTGACATTTCCTGCGATGCACTAGTGGCGGCAAAGAACAGGCTGGTCGAAATGCAAATGCAGTTGGACTCAGCAAATGACTCCAAACTTTCTGCTTTGGAAGATGTGGAGCGTCTGGGCTCTGAGAGGAAGGCTCTGGAGTTGGAGTTGCAGTCCAAGTCTGTAGAAGTTGAGGAGCTACGTGTGGCTGTAGCTTCATTGGAGGAAAATGCAGGGCAGAAAGAGTTGGAATCGCAGTTAGAACTGATGTCAGCACAGGCCGCTGAGCTTCGCCTTACTGTGGCATCATTAGAAGAGAGAGTTTGTGCTGAGAAGGATCTTTCTCTGCAGCAGAAAGAAAAGGAAGAGGCTGTGTTGAATGCTAAAGAAGAACTGGAAGCACAACTATGTTCAGCAAACACTGAACTGGGGACACTGCATGACATTATTAAAGCATTGGAGAATGAGGTAAAAAAAGAGAAGGCATTGCGTGAAGAACTAACAACACAGTTACAGGTGAAGATGGAAGCAGCTGTTGATGCAGTTAAAGAATCATTGGAGGCGCAGCTAAGTTCAGCAATTACTGAATCAGAGAAGCTGCAAGACGTTGTCAAAGAGCTTGAGAATGAGATAGAAAAGGAGAAGGCATTACATGAAGAGCTTGCAGCACAAATAGAGATGAAAACTGAAGCAGCCAGAACTGCAGAGGCTGTTAAAGAATCCCTGGAGGCAAAGCTGTGTGGAGCAAATGCTGAAATACAGAAACTGCATGGTATCACAAAAGCACTACAGAGTGAGTTAGAAAAAGAGAAGGCACTTTATGAGGAACTCTCAGCACAGCTAGAGATGAAGATTGAAGCAGAGAGAACTCGTTCTGTGGAGTCTGCTAAAGAATCATTAGAGGAGCAACTCGAGTTAGTGACCTCGGAAGCTGCACACCTGCGTGATATGGTGACTGCACTTGAGCACGATGTGGAAAAGGAGAAAGTATTTTCTACAGAGCTCCAGATGCAGCTAGAAGCTCTAGAGGCTGTAAAGAAGGTGTTGGAGTCAGAGGCGGAGTGTGCACTTCAGGATGCTAGAAATCTCAACCAGAAGGTGGAGTCATTGGAAGCAAAACTCAAGGAGCAGATGTCATCAGCTGTAGAATTCACTGTCAAGACAGAGGCTTTACAGTCAGAGAGGATGGCTATGGAGCATAAACTCAAAACAGCAGACAGGGAACTCATAAAACTGACAAACAAGGTGAGCTTGCTTCATAGGGAGATTGAGCATGAGAGATTGCTGTCAGAAGAATATGAGCAGAAATGCCAAAAGCTGGAGGCTCAGCTATCAAGAGATAGTCGGGATGCAAAGCTCTGGCGGCTCGCAAACTCGAATGGAAATCTGAAGGTTAGAAAGGTAATTTTTTCCATAAGATCTAATTTTCCCTTTCTAACACATATAACAGACCCTTATGAACTTATAGTGCTTCAATTCGAGGATAGAGGATATGTAAGTCTATCAGCGTCACTGAATCCAAGTTGGATTATTGTCGTTGTTGTAGGAGAAGGATCTCGCCAACGCAGCTGGCAAGCTCGCAGAGTGCCAGAAGACAATTGCTTCTCTGGAGCATCAACTGAAATCATTGACAGACCTTGACACTGTGGTGCTGGAGCCTGAAAGGCTTGAATGCAGCAGGGACATGCCATTGCCACTGGACTTCAGAAATGGCGATGCTGAATTCACGATGTTTACCGATGACTTCTACGACTTTGAACTTCCAAACAGCAACACAAGCTGCTTTTCTCCGCTCCCGTCTATTCAGCCCTCATCTCCGCCCTCAGAGATGTCTGTGTTCGCAGGGGGGCTCTCTACTCTTAGCAATTACAGGAACAAAAGAGCAACTAGGAGATGCTGAAAAGGCTGCTCAGATGCCATACTAACAAACTGTTCATGGGATGCCCTCATATATAGGTAGGTCGATGTACATTCGCGGAAACTGATTGTTAGGTTCGTGTGCTGAATTCCATCCATTCCAGCAAGCTCAGTTTTTATAGCCTGCTTGATGAGGTCTCACTGTATCAGCTAGGTGGTTGTTTGGTGCAAACTGCAAAATTCAAACCCGCTCTCTGTGTGCGATTCCTGTTGCAGGAAAGTGCAGAGGAAGTGCAAATTCAATGTTCACCTGGTGTTGTATGTACTGCTGTTCAACTTATTTTGTCTGTAGCAATATACTGCGATGAATACTTGTCAGGTCTCTGTAGAAGGGATACCCTAATTTAGGCCCAGAACTGCTCAATAACAAGGCTCACCAACGAAGTTGGCCTGGCTCGTAGCCTAGCAAAGGCCCATCACGACAAACGCCACCGCGGCGCTCGCACCGCTTGAAGACCCCCGAACGGGGAGATCCGTGACTATCGAGCCCAGCCAAGCTCGAGGGGGACGTTCACCCTCGAGCTGGCGCTTTCCGTCACGTTCGAGGCTCGGCCGCCAGGCTCGAGGGAGACGTTCACCCTCGAGCCGGCGCTTCCGTCACGTTCGAGGTTCGGCAAGCTCGAGCTTGCGGGTCAAGCTCGAGCCTGCTACGCCGGGAACCGCGCCCGAGACTCTGCGACCATCATCACTTATCATAAATGACTCCTCTGCGGTCAAAAAGAAGAATTTACTGCACCACGCCACCGCCCACGCTGCGGAGAAGACATCGGTCAAATCCACCCGGCGCGGTGGATTCTGATATGACATCGCACAGGCCGGCCCTGGCGGTGGCACTGTGCCAACCACCCCTTTGACTTTGCTTGCCTCAGATGCGCTACCATCCTCAAAGGCAACCCTCGAAGGAAACTACGAGACTTTGATCCCGACGCCGTACTCAAGTTGCCACCTCGAAGTCCTGATCTGTCGCAAGAAGAGCATCACATCAACCACTGCCATGTCGTCAGCCGGAGTTGAAAGGCGCGTTTCCCGCTCGCATCGTGCGCGGCATGGGCAGCACAGTACACTGGCAGCGTCAGCACCACGAACACATATACTCTCACGCCCTTCCCCTTATGCCTATAAAAGGGGAAGGGAAGCCCATGCAAAGGGGCAGATCTCAGCAGGTTGACGCCACAGAACACATACAAACGCACTTAGCCAACAAAAAGCTCAGGGACTTAAGAGTTCGTCTCCTTCTCCCGCCTTGCTTGTAACCCCCTACTACGAGCAATACGAAACCGGTGCTCCGCACCATTGCTGGACGTACGGCCCCGTGGCCGGAACCAGGATAAAAACTCCCGTCTCTCCACCCGCCATCGGGGCAACGAGTGGTTAGCATCGCAATCACTTGTTTGTGCCGGTGTGACCAAATCAGGCACCGACAATACTGTTGTGCGGTTCGTCGATATTCCATTCCTCCGGATGCTGTCGAAATGGTTGCAGCAACTAGCAGAACAGATGAGTCATGATCTCGTTTATTTATTTATATCCAAGTTAGTTTTTTTAGATTCATTTGGGAAGATGAAGTGTACATGGAATATGCCTACGGCTGCTGATGAAGTTGTAACTTTCAACTTGGTCCCCATCTCTAGGACTGCACGTGCACGGCCTCTACGATGTCAAGTTAGCAGTGAAATCTTTTAAGCTGCTGACGTTTTCCAACCCATCGATTTGGCATCCTCAGAATCATCGAAAGGATGCATATGGAAAACGTCAGGGTAAGTGCTGGTCTGATGGACACTGATTAATGTCGTTTCTATAAGGTTGACAGGGTAAGCCGAACTGAGTTCATAAATGCATAAGGTTGACAAAACAACCTATAGACTGGCCGGTTATAGTCCATGTAATTGCTACTAGATAGCTTCTTCATGTGTCCTGCAATCACAAGATAGCTATTCTTGGCCCTATTAGTCCTTGCATATTGGCATGCACTTCTGTTTTGTGGTTCACATGAGCAGTCTCAACAACAATACTCCAATTATCTCTCGGCCTCAATTCATGGCCAGTGAACGAAAGGAATTCAGTGCCATCCTTCCACTTAAGTGCAAGTTTAGTTCATTGACAAATGATTGTTGTACGTACATTTCCCTTGAAATAAAATTAGGGATGGCAATGGGTTAGGTTCGGAGCGGATATCCGCGGATTTTGGGTTTTGGGTTTGGTTTTTATTTTGTGCCCACGGATTTACGGGTTCGGATATCCGAAATATTTCGGGTTTAGGGCGGATTCTGAATTTCACCCGTGGAGCTCCATTGGAGCTATGAAATACTGATATTTGCTTTTGTTTTCACTTGTGATTTGTGAATTTACAATGAGATCAACATTTCATTGATTAGCTATTCTATCTATTTTTTATTCACAAGGATGAGGATGATTCCACGATAACCGATGAATGATGAACTCATCAAGTCAAGAATCAAGATGAAATCCCCAAGTTGTCTACGTAGATTTGATTTAAAAAAATATCAAGTAGTCATGTGTCGTGTCTAAGTATGAATATTATGAAATCTGGATACTCTCCTTGATGTATTTTTGTATGCTGAATTACTATTTTGTTGTTGTTGCCCTTTCCGAATGCTGATTTTATTATGATATTCTTGGATGTGTGGTTAATCCGTGGGTTTTGGTTAATCCGTGGGTTTAGGTTTAGGCATGGAATTTCACCCGAATAGGAATTCGGGTCGGATTCGGATTTTAGGTTTGGGTTTTGGGTTTGGGCGCTAGACACTTCACCCAATCCAAACCTAACCCATTGCCATCCCTAAATAAAATGCTTTTACATATAACTATGCTACGGTGTACTATCACTTGCAACGCGCCTAGTGGTACCATAATAGTACATCAACAGGATACATAGTAGTCAACGTGAGAAGTGACTTTTTTTTATTATTCTTGGGGCATCTTGTGCTATTATACCCGATCCTAAATATTGAATTTTGACCTAGTCTCATCTCATATAGTATGTAACTTCTCTGTTGAAAATTAGTAAACAAACTTTCTACTCCATTTTACCAGTTTTTTTAAAGTCAATATTAACTGTTCTTCATTTTTACCTACTGTTGTGTGTAGTATTGCAACTTAACTCAGTTGAAAATTAGAGCTCAGTTTTCATGAATGGATTGATTATGACGTCTTTAATGGCGTTTCCTATATTTTTTTCTGCACACTATTCGAAGTTTCATTTTATCTAGCGTCTTTTTTTCCCTGCACAAACATGGTATACATGATTCACCTACAAGAATTTGGTTGTAGAAAATAACTTATATCACGCTTTCACCTAGAAAGGCATTTGTTAACTACAATGATATGGTATCCTTTTCCATATACTGCATACTAACAAACATTCACAATAGGGAAATGTAAGCTATACCCATCAGTGGCCGGTCTTACACCATATAAGATGCAAAACGACCCTGATGTAGCCCATACAATGCCACTCCATAGTACAACATGGTTTGGCCAAGGCACAAATCATGGAAGAACCACCACGCTCTTGTGCCATCAAGCTTTGGATCTGCTTGCAATCAATGGTCCCAATAGCACAACCAGGTCACATAGTACAGGAGAAAGAAGCTCAGCACCACAAGCATAAATTAGCCTCCATTTTGGGTGAGCAATCCATAGGGTTTAGTCCTGGGAGGCAAGTTAATGCTCAAGGACTAGCTAAGGAGCATGGTGTAGTTTTGGGTTAACCATCTTGCAAGTGATGTGTTTGGGGAGGAGGCTGAGAATTAAATGGGCATGCAAGCAATCTCAATCAATGGCTGGAATAGTTGGTTGCTGGCTGAATCCTCCCATACTTTTCTTCAGTTTGCTCCTCCTTATTTTATTAGTATATTTGAGCTTCTAGAATACCTTTTATTTTTGGTATTCTTGTGACCTTGGAAAGTAAAATTGGCTATGTTTATTGGCGATCGTTGATTCATTTGGAGTGTTGGAGGTGCTGAGTTGAATGTGCACACTTTTGGTGAAAGTGACAAGTTGGACTGAGTTTGGTGGGAGAGAGGTTGTTATATTGTATTGCTCCATGCACACGCTGTGGGTGGATAACGGAAGACCTCTAAGGGCTTTCTATAATTATTTTTGCGCTCCCTGAGAATCTTCAATTTCATGCTTCAATAATTTGGTGCTCATTTAGGTTCTCTTGGAACTCAAATATTCAACTGCTACCTGTTCATGTATTATTATTGATCAGTGCACTCAAAATATCAGCCCAAACGTCAACAGTACCTCCCGTATAAAGCACTATGGCTCTACCAATGCGATCTTTAGACGCAAAAATGGGGGTGCTTGTTATCCAACTCCTTAAAAGAAATATAGCCGACTGTGAGCTCGCACCAAATTATACATCCAAAAGTTCAAATTTTTGCTAAAAAAGAAGAGGCCGCACTATACCTTCAAAATATACCGTGCGCAAAAAAAAAACATGACAGCAGATGAAAGAAATCAAGATATGGTGGAATTACTGCTATGAGACTTCCTTGTGTCCAATAGAAACAGAAACCAATAAGTCGAAAACGATTTTGCCTACCCACTAAATAACGGTCTTATCTGGCTGACTACGCATTGCCTTTATCCTCTTTCTATTGATGAAAAAAAGTGCATGCTAAGAAGGTAATGTCGTTAACAGTACGAAGTTTTGACATAACCAAAACGAGTAACTCCTAAGAAAAAATTGGGCATCATTTTCAAATTGACATTATTGATTCAACCAGATCCTTCAAGTACATCGTATTTCTTCCACACACTTGGTTGAACTCCCTACTCCCCACGTCTTTCAGAAACGTAGCTATTCAAGCGAATATCTTCTGAACCTTTTCTATACGATACCATTGGATTTATAATTTTTTTAATAATAAGTCTCCTACATGCAATTGACTAGTTCAGATTTACAATTAGCAGTCCACAGAGGCCTATCTTGCAAAACTGGACATGTAAATTGTAAACGCAGGAAGAACAGAATCATATTTAAATGGTATCCTTGGTGTAAGAGCGGATGAATTGACCTCCATTTTAAGTAGATTACTGCATCGATATGGCAGGTAGTTGTACAAGCACACAAGGCAGAGCAACCTCGTGATGGAAGATACCGTTGGAAACTCAGCAAGACAGCAACCGCCTCCCTGATGCCCCCGCCAAAATCACAACAAGAAAACTAGCAGCAGAGAGTAGAGAGAGAGAGAGTCCAAGTCATAATCTTGTCTCCTCTCTCTCTCTATATCCTCTGCCAATTCCCCATCATCTTCTATCCTTTTGTCCTCTGCCTTCCTGTTAACTCTTCACCAAGAAATCAGTCACTTTTACCTCGTCCTTGTTCTGGTCGTCGCTCTTCTTCTTCTTCATCGCCGTGGTTACCGGCGTATAAAAGCAGCAATCCTCGGCCGGCCTAATCATCACGGGACACTACAGCTGGCCACAGAGCAGTAGCCCCTGTCCACGCTTCGAGAGCGCCCGGCTGTGGCTGTCTGTCTGTGTCTGCCGCGCGCTCTCGCCGTCGTCGTCGTCCATGGGCCTCTTCAGCTCGCCGGCGAAGGTCTACAAGCCGGCCGCCGACGTCGACCTCGGCGCCGGCAGCGACGAGTTCTACATCAGCCCCAATGTCAAAGGTGCTTTCTCATGGCTTTGCTGCTCTGCTTCTCGCTCATCCCCTGTTCTGTTCGTAATACCGGCGTTCTGAATTCAGTTCGTTGTTGGAGTACAAGAGACAGAGTCCTGCTGTCTGAATCCATTCAGTTCTTGGTGGATATCTTCGTGTGGATCCTTGTTTGAGTAAATTCGTCTTTGTTTGATGTTCAGCTCCTCGTGTCGCCGGGCTCCTGGTGAAGATCTTCGTGTGGATCCTGGAGATGCCGATCGTCGGGCAGATTGTGCTCTACATGCTGAAGAAGGACAATCTCATCAACAAGGTGCAGTTCATGCAGCCGAATCCCACACTCCCCTGAAGTTTTCAACTCTTCTCTCTGTAAAAAAGAAATGATTTTTTTTCTCTCTCTCAATTCAAAAATCAAAATCCATTATGGCGACGTTTCAGTAAAAAAAGAAACATATCAATTGACATGCACGCATCACGCATGTAAAAGGTTCGTGCAACTGAGGTTTGTCCAAAAACGCTGTGAACACGGCAGCCATCACAACAGGAAAAAAACAGCACTTTTTGTGTGGTGTTCCGTTTTGAACTTTCCTTGGCTGCACTTTTGCTAGTAGATCAGTCAGGGCTTTTTCAGAGTTCCCATTTATTTCAGTGTCTCTGACCTCTGAAAATCCACTGCTGGCAGCTGGTCTCTGACGCCGACATCCCGGAGCCGCCGCTGTTCACGGCAACCCACAGCTGGGAAGGTTCTGTTCTGACTGCTCCGTTCTGTTTGCCGCCTTCTGCCAAACTCTGAATTGAACCGACCAAACACTCTGCCTGCTGTTCTTGTTCCTCGTGGTGCAGACATCCCGGAGCAGAACGTGACGCTGACCAAGCCCGGCCTGTCGGCGGCGGAGCGGGTCCAGGAGGCCGTCGGCTGCCTCCCGGCGCGGCTGGAGTCGACCCTGTCGTCGCCGGGGCTGAAGCGATGGACGATCAAGGACTTCTACGAGGCGTACAGCTCGGGGGAGACGACGCCTGTTCAGGTAACTGAGACGAATGAAACTGTACATGGTGAATGCCTGAATGGTGATTACTGATTCCATTCCACGGCCTGTACGTTCCTGAAGCATCCATCCATTTGAGCTTTTGTGCAGGTGGCGACGAGGTTCCTGGCGGCGGTGAAGGAGAGCTCGGGACCTGGGATGAAGAACATGGCCTTCTTCATCAGCTGTGACCCGGAGGACGTGATGAGGCAGGCCCAGGAGTCCACTCTCAGATACCAGAGAGGTAACATAACAGCAGACACTTTTTTTTCTTGGTTGATGCAGTGATGCTGCACAGATTGAAAAGTAGATGCCATTTTTGTTGCTCTCAGCCATCAAACACCTCAGCTTCCTTTTGGTAGATCTCAAGGTAGATGACGATGAGCTCTGAGTTTTGACGCCTAGCTTGCCTCACCAAACTCTGTAGTTTGTCTGTACCCACTTGCTAGCTGCAACCAACCTTCATTTACATTGCCAGCAGCAGCATTGGCCTCGACAAGTCTGCAAGCGTAATGAGGAGTTGTCCAAGACAACTAGACAAGAAAGAGAGCTCCTGAGTTCTCTGCATGGGCATCTGAAAACGGAAATGCCGTAGTACTTGCCTAAGAGGAGATGAAAATGATAGGGCACGGGATTAGAGTGGAGAACTCTTGCTTGCGGTTACAAGTTGCTGTCAGAGAGGAGTGAGAGCCTGCCATATGAGTAGCACCAGTGATCGGTTTGGCAGTTGTCACGTTCGAGTGAAGTGTTCTTCTTCTATTTTTTTTTTAAAAAAAAGACGAAATAGGTAAGAGAGGTGTAAACTGCATAAGCAAACAAGACAGATGGTTGCCATTGTTGGTGTCTGACATTGACACTGACCCGTATCTTCGGCTCTCATTCATTGCGCCGCCACCGCCCGGCGGTTGCAGAGTTGTAGGTGATTCAGTGCAGAAGCTGCCATGGCTGCTTTTTTCTTGCAGAGTTTCTTTCTACCAGTGCCTGCTGATGAACTGAAAATTCCAATGGCTTTTGTATTGTAATTTGTAACATGTACTGTATGTGCAGGGTCGCCGCTGTCAGCGCTGGACGGCGTGCTGGTGGCGGTGAAGGATGAGATCGACTGCTTGCCGTACCCGACGACGGGCGGGACGCGGTGGCTCGCCGCGGCGCGGCCTTGCGAGGCCGACGCGGCGTGCGTGGCGCAGCTCCGGGCATGCGGCGCCATCCTCGCCGGCAAGGCCAACATGCACGAGCTCGGCGCCGGCACCAGCGGCATCAACCCGCACCACGGGTACGTACGCGACCTACCCTACTGTGAACGAACGACCTACCCACCTGCAAGTCCGCGACAATCATCATTCAGTCACCGTACGTGGTCGCTGGTGACTTACGGCCACTGTCTGGCCCTGTCAGCAACAGTAGGTGACGTCCGTGCGTACGTTCGGACGACAGCCTAGCCTGACCAGGCATCGAGTAGTAGAGTGATCACTGTTGGATTCATCCACCGTCCCTGCAGCATCAACTAACATTGTCCTTAGTATATAAAAAAAACTAACATTGTCCTCGATCTCATGCATGCACAGGTCGACGAGGAACCCGTACAATGCCAGCAAGATCGCCGGCGGCTCATCCAGCGGCTCGGCCGCCGTCGTCTGCGCTGGCCTCTGCCCCGTCGCGCTCGGCGTCGACGGAGGCGGTACGTCACGTGGCCCCTGAAGCAATTTGTTTTGTCTCACTCAGTGAATCCTAGCTGCTGACCATATATGCATGGCCGTGCATGCGTTCCAGGTTCCGTCCGGATGCCGGCGGCGCTGTGCGGCGTCGTAGGGTTCAAGCCCACCGCCGGGCGCCTCTCCAACGCCGGGTAACGCAGAAGCAAACGTCGTGCTTACGTCATCCGTGACCACGTCTGATGAGATTTCTGACACACCATTACTGCTGCTGCTGCTGCAGGGTGCTTCCGCTGAACTGGACGGTCGGGATGCCGGGGATCTTGGCGGGAACGGTCGAGGATGCCCTCATTGCGTCAGTCCTTTTTACCAGCTTTTTCGCGGATGAATAATCTCATTGCAGTCTAATAACTGTATTGTATACCGTGTTCTGAAACCTAAAAGAATGCTGTGTAATTTGCTTCTTTCAGATACTCTGCGATCGTCGACCAGTCCCAGCCGTCCTACTTGAGGGTAAATTCCATTACAAGGACTGCTTTTTGTCCAACTTTTTTTCTCTTTCAGTACCCGACTAGTTTTCTTCTTTTAATCTGCAGCCTGAGCTGAATCTGCCTCAGCTCAAGTCCACACTGTCCATGAACAACATCAAACTAGCCAAGTACGCAAAGGTCAGTGCCCTCTGCCCTCAATATTCATTTCTGACAGATAGATAATTCAAATAAAGCATGAAGTTAGATCCTTAAGCTGTGCTGATCCAAAAAAAAAAAAACTATGCATGCAGTGGTTCAACGACAGCGCCGAGGACATCAGGAGTTGCTGCGACAAGGCTCTCCAGACGCTGCACGCGCACTACGGCTGGCAGGTGAGGAACATGCATGATAAAAGTTCATTCGAATTCGGCGAGAATTCGTTCGTTTTACACTGAATAAAACCGTGTGCCCCTCGCTGCTGCAACTGCAAAAAAAAAAAAAAGACCGTGGATGTGACCATCCCTGAGATCGAGGAGATGCGGCTGGCGCACTACGTCACCATCGGCTCCGAGTGCACGACGTCGCTCGCCAAATACCTCGACAACCTGTAAGGAATACCATCCAGTCTGAATGTCATTGCCAGCATGGCTGCTGATGAACTGAAACTCTTAAACCGGTTAATTCTGGCAGGAAGAAGTCTGAGATCGGCTGGGACGCCAGGGTGGCCCTCAGCGTCTACGGTTCCTTCAGTAGCAGAGCCTACCTCAACGCGCAACGACTTCGGTGAGTTCCTGACAGAAAAAAAGAAAAAACAGAATAGTAGGAGTACTTTACAAGAGAACATCAATAAACATGACATGTAAATGGCAGTTCATGACGGTCCATCTGAAAAAACAAACTTTTTGACAGTAACCGGCAGATGTACTTCCACAAGGAGATCTTCAAGACCGCCGACGTGATCGTCTCGCCAATGACAGGGTATGTCATCTTCATCCCTCATCACCACCATTTCTCATGCATCACGTAAGATGTACTGTAGTAGACTCTGATCCATCGTCATCCTGCAATGCCAGGGTGACCGCCTACACGCTGCAAGACGACACGTTCGACACCGGGGAGCTCGACTACATAAACGGAGGTGAGAAACCAAACCAGGAGTAATTCAGCAACAGTAATTTCTAGTAATCGACCGACTCCATGATCCTCCAAACTCTCATTACTGCTCGTCGTGCTGTTTCAAATTCTCGAATCAACAGCCGCTCTGGTCCGATACTCAATCTCTGGGAACTTCCTCGGCCTGCCGGCCATCACCGTCAAGGTACGTAACTGATCGATGTCACTAATGGGGAGCATAAAATTTGCAGTTATCTGCGATTTCTCCTTCTGCAGAACTTAAGTGAACGCTTGTTAAAACTCATCCGGTCGTGAGTTGTGTCAGGTTGGGTATGACAATGGTGGGCTCCCCATCGGGCTCCAGTTCATCGGCCGGCCATGGTCCGAGGCGACCCTGCTCCACATCGCCTTCGCCATGCAGGCAAGTTGTTCATGCCCCCCCCCCCCCCCCCGGAGAGAGACGACGATGGTCTCTTGTGTTCCAATCTGAATTTGCCGCTGGGAAACCTGACGTATACGTGCTGCGGCGACGGCTGTGTCTGTATGTGCAGGAGGCGTGCGCCAAGGGCTACAAAAAGCCGGAGGTGTTCTACGATCTCCTCAACAAGGAGTGAGTGATCACCGCGACGGAGGACGAGCGCAACGCCAAGAGGATCTTTGATCAGCTCTGCCCGTCTTCATCTTGTGTGTGTCCCATGCTTGTAGTAGAGATCCAACAGCTAGGAACCCAATGAACTCCCAGGTAGAACCCCGGCCTGTAGAGAATCGTACTATCCTAGCAGATTGTTCTTGTTTATTAGCCGTACAGGGTCGTCTCTCGTCTATTGAAGAACCATGGACAGCAAATCGCTCGAGTTCGGTGGAACCGAAATCTTTGGAATGTTTCTGTGTAGAGTACTGAGTGTGTCTCATGCAGGATTTTTGCAATGTTTTCATCTGATCTGTAGCGTTTCGCGGGTGAAAACTGAATACCGAGATCTGCAGATTCCAAATGCTGCATCTTGTTTTGCATCAGATATTACAAGGGGCAAAAAAAGAAAAACTAAGGATGAGAGACTGCATGTGGGGACTGACTCTGACGCGCGCGGGCCCCGCGGGCGCGTCACCACCAATGGCGTTGCAGTCTCAGCGCCTCGAGCGCGCGGTACACGTGGGCGCAGGCGGGCAATCACAGACGTGGCGACCAGCACCTCCAACTATTATTCCACCTGTGGACGGTACTGCCCCTCCGCCCATACGGACCTCGCGTGGGCACAACGGTCTTGCGTGCCTTTTTAAAGTTTCAACGACACGAACACCAGGCATACAATCACCTAATTCAAACAAACAATGAAGGGGTTTTGTATATTTGGATGTAATTTACCACAGGCCAAGCTAAATTCGAGACAAATAACGCATCGTTCAAATTTCTAAGTCTTCAACTTCATCCACGCTACTAGTCACCACAAGAGAACTGACGGTCCTGCCCCTCGCCGGTCGCAGGGGCAAAACCGTCCACGTCGCAAAAACAACCCCATCCCCACCTCGCAGCGCCGTGGCCCTCTCGTCTTCTTCCCCTTCCCCGCCCCACCTTCCCCGCCCCACCCCCGAGCTCCCCAGATCAGATCGGCGAGGCCCCAAATCCCAAGCGGAGGAGCCAAATCCCATCTCGAGCGCTCGTGCCGGCGACTAGGACCGCGGCGCGGGAGCTTCCCAGGGGTCCTGCCTGTCCGTAGATCTTCGCGGCGTCAGCGGCAGCAGCGAGAGGAAGATGGTGGGTTTCAGCGGCGATGAGACCGCCCCCTTCTTCGGCTTCCTCGGCGCCGCCGCCGCCCTCGTCTTCTCATGTACGCATCGCTCCATCCCCATGGTCATACGGACCTCCCTTCTACTTTCTGTTCCAGCTTTTGGGAATTTGGGTGGGGCTGACGTTGGAGCTTGCGCGACCCCATTCGTTGTACGGTCCATTAGCGGTTCGGCTTCCCGGCGTACTGTTCGTTCGATCCGGGACGCCCTGATGCTTCCGGTTTGCTCCGATCTGCCCCAATCTGTGCCCTCCATTGCTCGTTTTAGTCAATTATTAGATGATTAGCTGTACGATCCTCAATGCGCACCTCAAATTGGATCGTTTGATCTGCTCTGAGAAGCACGGGGGACGATTGGAGGGGCAACAGATAGAATTCTGGGCGGATCCATGTGCGGAATTCTGATGGTGAATGACGTGATCTCTTTTCTCTGCACGCTCCTTGCAGGCATGGGGGCGGCCTACGGGACGGCCAAGAGTGGTGTCGGTGTCGCGTCCATGGGTGTCATGCGCCCGGAGCTCGTCATGAAGTCCATTGTGCCCGTGGTCATGGCTGGTGTGCTCGGTATCTACGGCCTCATCATCGCCGTCATCATCAGTACCGGGATCAACCCCAAGGCCAAGCCGTACTACCTCTTCGATGGATATGCCCACCTGTCGTCTGGCCTTGCATGTGGTCTTGCTGGCCTTGCTGCCGGCATGGCCATTGGCATTGTTGGTGACGCTGGTGTCAGGTAAAGACCCTTTGCTCTATCTTACTATGATATGACATGTGGACGATTGATGGTTTGGTAGATAATTTGTTGATCAATGAAGTAATTATGGCAGTCACTTCTAAAATTCCATCTAAAGCTGATGTGAATGCTAAATTTACTGATTAAAGTGAATGTTAGTTGTTGGGACAGTTATGAACTATTTTGATATGCCTTGAATTAATCAGTTGACCTATTGTATTGAATATGAGCGGATTTCTAGTTAACATTGATAACGTTAAAATTACAATTTTGTTTTGGTTTGTAATGACGGAAGGTATCTTTCAAATAGTAAATGTCAGTCACACCATTGATAGAAACTAGCCTATGTAAGGTGTTTATATCTAGTTCATTGTGATTTGAAGGTGAACCTATCAATGGTTTAAAGGCGTCGCCTAGGCATCCAGGCATACCTAGGGCGCCTTAAGGTCCTAGTTACGCCTTGCTGCCTAGGTGATAAGCGCAACTAGGTCGCCTCGCCTTACCACCTTTAAAACACTGGAAACTATGATAACTCGTCATGCTATTCATAATGGTTCTCTGCTCATATCATACTATTGTAGCAATCATATGGTAAAATGACAGTGGCTTGCCTCATATTGTTTATCTGTAGCTGGTTCATGATGAGTGTAAGGTCAAAGTATTCCTGCTCTTCCTTTTTCATTATTCTTAATTTCACTCCATTTATGTCATAGACTCAATAGTATCATATCATCTTAGGAAGTTATGCTGCTCCATGGAGAACTGACAGTGATGCCATTTCTTATCAGCACTTGCTATTTGTTGATTGTTGTTGGATCTTGTAGTTTCCTAGTTAGGAGGATATATAATATTTCCATTGTTTCGTTTCTACATCTGTCTATGTTATGCTCATGAGTTCACTCTATCCAATCCATGAACAATAGAAGGCTAGTCGCTTGTCACAGCTTGTGCAGATCTACTTCTCTACGGAAGGAATTCCTGATAAATATATAGCTAATTTTATTTTTGATATGCAGTGCGAACTTTTGTCTTGCAATGCATTAAAGTTGTATGGGAAGTGGAAGTTTTATTTTAAGACCTATAAAGCTCTAAAATGAATCTCTATATGAAACATGTCTTAATTTTCACTTCTTTTGTGTGGTTGAACCTTTTGAAGTCATTTCAGTCTTTCAGACACAAGTTAGACTTTTTGAAGTGCCATTACATGTGTTCATTGGAAATGAAGTATACTTACACCAATTCCTAATCCTCGTTGTTTTCCACAGGGCAAACGCTCAGCAACCGAAGCTGTTCGTGGGCATGATCCTCATCCTCATCTTCGCCGAGGCGCTTGCCCTCTACGGTCTCATCGTCGGCATCATCCTGTCGTCCCGTGCTGGCCAGTCCCGTGCAGACTAGGCACGTTCCAGATCTCGATGACATGTCTGGCCCTGGCCGGGCCTTGATTTATATTCATGAGAACAAGAAGCTGAAGCTCTTTAGAGGGTTATTTTTACTGTGTCTAGTTTTCTTTCGTTCTTCTGTTTGGGTCAGAAAAAAACATGTGCAGCCTAGGGAGGACTTTCCCCTGCCAATGCTATTCTTTCTCCGTCGTGGTGTTGGGCTATCGTCGATGCTTACTATTTATGCAGTTCTTTTTTTGTTGGGGTTTGGGTGGACGGCGATGTAATTTGGTGAATAAGAATAAGCGAAGGACATGCAATGCAGCGAGTGTCGAGGACACCTTTTGTTCATCCGTTATTCTCTTTTATGTTGTTCAGGGTGATTTTGTAGCATGGTATGAATTTGGTTTTGTAGCCTAAATTTGGGCGCACGCATGATGGTCAGTCGGCATTGTCACTTGAGGACTCGAGAAAAAAGGGGTCAGAAGCACGTCGATCAGTGGTTTTCGATGAGGAGAGGGTAGAGCCGGAGGAGAGGGTAGAGCCGGAGAGCATGGGGCGTCTACACTTTATTTAGTAAAATTTGGTTTTCCCATATTGGAGCTCGTGGTTTACATTCCTAGATAGTTTGTAGGCTTTCGTTGTATAACGAGCTTGTAGATGATCAATATACGGACCTTTGCTAAATTAATTACACATTGTCGGTGTCTACTTGTCACATAACGAACTTGCTGATTGTCACCCATTATTGTGAAATGCACATGCGCGTTTGCGTATATATTGTTAGCTAGTTTTTTTTTTAGCAAAATATAGTTAGCTAGTGCCGTCTTTGTCTGGACGGTCATCATCGGGCCCTGAACAATGTTTGGGCTTTAAGGACGTGATTGGTTCTCTTCCCTCTACAACCTGTCTCGCATCGTCTGCCAGGCCCGTGCCAGCTAGGACTGCCGGATGCAGTACCCTTTTGTTTGGTTCCTGTCTACGAGCAGCGAGGCTAGGAGGAAACGGTGATTGCTTGCCTGCATCTACTAAGCTGCTCAGCTTTTTCTCTCTGCATGCTTGCCCATGCGCGCCAGCCATGCACCACGTGAGCCTAGCCGGCCAGAAACGCAAAAATTTTCTGCACCTACCGAGTCAGGCCGAGCGATGGTTGTTGCATGAAGGCAGCCAGGCTCAGTCCGTGATACATTCAACCAAACATGAATGAGTTGCATCTGGTGAGCCTGGATGAGGTATGTGCAGGAAACCAAACAGTCCATCCGTCGTAATGATGGGCTCTGTCTGGACGGTCATCATGGGCTGAATAAGGCCATAGGTGGGGAGTTCGCCTATTGGGCTTGGGCCACAACAAAGCAAAGAAACAAGAAAAGGACCCATAAAAGAACCCAGCCCAATAACGATTCGCGGCCCGACGTCCCTTCCTTCTCCCTGCCCCGGCGGATGGCCGCGGATCGCAAGGCTAAACAGAGACGGTTCGTGATTTTATGTGGAACAACTGATCGATTGCATTCATCGCTCATGTCATATCGACCTCTGGGCGTTATTCTGCTGCCCATAGCTTGACGCCCATGCATGCTGCTATATATACAGCCCTGCCCAGTCGCATGCCAAGTCTGCTGTCGCTTTCATCAAGGAATCAATGTATCATGCATATGCATGCATGGTTTCCAGCCCAGTCCGCATGTAAGTCGGCAAACACATATGATATCATCAGGGAAGACCTGCACTGCACTTTAGTACTCCATGCTGGTTGATCGAGGAAGCTAGTATATGGAACTACTCCTCCACACGCGTTGACCGGCCGTGTGGATCGTCCACATCATATCGCGCCCCGCGCTGTGTGTGTGTGCCACGCGCTCGCGTGTAACATTCGCCCCGGCCCGTCGGCGGGAAGAAACGCCCGCGCTCTGGCTGTCTAGCGCCAGGCTTTCTCCATCTCCGGCCGCCAACTCATCGCCGGCGAGCAGGTCTGGATCATTTAATTTCCCTATAATCAATTGCTACCTTTCATTCCTTTTTTTTGCAGGTAATTAATTGTTGCCTTTCATGTCGTCTAGCTTTTCCCTTGTCATAACTTACAACAGAGAAAACAAAAACAAAGCCTCGTGGTCACGTTGTTTTCTCATTTTTGTTAGGGAGACGGAGAGACGAACTAATAGTTCAGAAGCACATCGATCGATGGGTTTCTATGAGTCGTGTTTTGGGAAGAGTATATATAAGGCGTAGTGTAGTAGTCGTCTACTATAGGGACCTTAACATTCGGCGGCTTTACCCTATTGGAGCTCATGGGTTACATTCATATACTCCCTCTGATTTGGTAAAGAAAGTCCTTCGGGACATTAACACGGTCTCCAAAACATAACTTTGACTTATACTTTTTGTTATAAAATCTACTCATAACTTTTTTTATATTTCTAAACTTAACACAAAGAAATATTTGCAATCAAAGTTTTAAAAAGTTGACTTAGGACAATCTCAAAACGACTTTCTTTACTAAACCAGAGGAAAGTATGTGGTTTGTAGGCAGTCGTTGCATAACAAGCTTCTTGTAGATGGTCAATATACACGCCATTGCTAAATTAACACTTTTGTATCCCATCACATATAATGAACTTATAGATTGTCAGTTTGCACCCTTTATATTGCGAAATGCACATGCCCATTATTTTTGGATATATTTTCAGTTAGCGCCGCCTTTACTAATAAATAGTGCACGGTCATGCTTGCATATTGTCGGTTAGTGCCGCCATTGATACCAAATACTTATGGAAACCTACCGATTGTTGGTTTGTGGCTGTTATTGTGCATGATTGCACATTGTTGCTTTCCGTCTAATGAACTTATAGATTGTCGGTTTGCGTTTGACATTCAAAGTATCCAATAATGTAACGGATTTGTAGTTTGTCGTTTTCCTTCTACGTCAAAGAATTGTGTGTCGCGCCCTTTTCCCCCTCTAGAGTTCGGTTTGTGCCGCTAGCTTGCACGCCAAGCTTGTAATTACGTTGAAGTGCTCCGACGACAATGATTGATCGCCGTGGTACAACAATCTTTAATAAGTACTAGCTCAGTTATTAGCAGGGCCGAACTCATGTTGATAGCAGTGAGGGCACATGCTTTCATCACTCAATGTTCTAGTGCCATAATCAAACTTCATCAATCTAACAATCGTTAAGGAGTGCCCTCTCTAAGATCTTGTGTTAGGTCCGCCACTGGTTATTAGGTAGATTGTTATGACTAAAATGATTGTGTACCAATGTTGTTCTTGAATTTTGCTATCATGGTAATCTATTGTGGTTGATGCTTAAGGTTTTGTTGGGGGTCTATCTAGGAGTTGATGCAATCTGGTGAATAAGCGAGAGCATGCATTGCAATGGAAGCTCATTGACACTCTTATCTTGTTCAGCGATCCTACTGTTTTGATGTTCTTTTCTATCGGCGCTACACAGTAATGTTGGCTATATAGACTTCAACGGGGAATTTTACGTGCCCATGCATGATAGCCACAACAATATGATGGTATTAACTCAGAAACTGTGATGGTCCGTGCCTCACTTCGTCAATGTCATCTTTCACTAAACATGCGCAAGTGGGTGGAGCGAAATAAACACGTTGCTTAATCTAGGCGATGCAATGCAATGCAAGTGACATGTCTTTCACCCGCTTAATCTCACATGGCAATCTCTAGTCGAGGAATATATAGCTAGGCATGTTTCGCCGGAACATTGCAACTATACCTTGATTGTATACGGATCTTTATAAGACCAAACAACCAAATTCGTTAGGACCAGATTCGAGAATTCAGACCAAAGTTCGACAGACAAGATGAAACAAACACACATGCTACCCAAAGTGATACATGATTACGCGAAATAGGTAAGCAATGGTGATTATAAGCTTCTTATTTGAAGAAGATGAAGAAGCGGGTGGGCTCTCCATCTTCGCCGATGAGCATGGGCGCCGCCGGCCCGTCGAGCAGGAACGGATCCAGCGGACCCAACTCCTCCATGGCGTTGGTAGCCGAGTCATCCTCGTTGGCGCCGTCAGCGCGTGGCTCGCTGGCGAGGTTGGCAACGGGGGGCGATGGCGGAGGCAGCATCAGCAACGGCATGGGCGCCACCGGCCCGTCAAGCAGAAACGAGCCTTCCATGGGGTCGGCGTTGTTGGCGCCGGCGCGCGGCTCTCTGGCGACGACATTGACCAAGGGGATCGGCGGCGGCGTCATGGTCGCCGGTGGTGGTGGAGTCATCATCATCGGCGCGCTGTTCCTCCGGCGCCTCCGGCGAAGCACCTCGCTGTGCCAGCTGGCGTGGACGTTCCGGTCGAAGGTAGGGCTCGCCTTGGGGCGGTACTCCGGCAGCAGCCTCCCCTGCCGGTAGCGCACGCCGCACGCGTTGCACAGCGAGCGGCGGCCATCCGGTCCCCCCCTCCACTGTGGGGTCGACGTCGACCCGCAGTGCTGACACGTGGAGCCCCTCACCCACCTGCGCTTGGGCTGCTGCTTCCTCCGCCTGCCCGGCGCCGACGACGACTCCGGGGCTGATGAGATCGGCGCCGGCGGCGGTGGCAGTGGCAGTAGCTCTCTGCCCGCCGTTGCCGTCGCCGGAGCCGGAGACGGAGGCGTCACGGGGTTGGGCGATGGCGTCCTCCCCCGGAGCACGTCGGGAGCGAGAGCTGCTAGTGCTAACCCTTGCTCGCAGATTGATCGAATGCTCGGTGGGGGAGGCAGAAACAGAACCCGCGGCCGCGGGATCTCCTGCGCCGCCGTCGCCGGCGGCGGAGGGTGGTCGGAGACTGCCGTCGCCGGAGTCGGTGCCGGCGCTGCAAGGGACTCCGTAGCCGGAGGTGGAGTTCTCACCCGGTCATGAGGGGGCGAAGTGAGCACGTTGGGAGCGGGACCAAACCCTTGTGCGCAGATCCGGCTGCTCGGTGGTGACGACGCCGGGACCAGCAGGATCTTCTGCGGCGGCGGAGGGTGGTCGGAGACGGCCGTCGCCGGAGCCGGAGGCGGCGGAGATGTCACCTGGTTGGGAGATGCCCTCTCTAACCCTTGGTCGTCGCAGATCCGGGTGCTTGGTGGGGACGCCGCCAAGACGGGAGGACTCACCTGCTGCGCCGCCGGTGGTTGGTCGCGAGCGGCCCAGGCCCTAGCCTTGGCGGACCTCGCCATCACCGCCCCACGCCAGGTGCAACGCGGCTTCCCCCACCGCTCACCGGCCAGCCTGCGCCGGCTGCCGCAGTTGGTGCAGAGCGTGCGGGGCCCCATCGGCCCGCTCCTCCACTGCGGCGTCGATGTCGTCCCGCAGTCGCTGCACTTCTCCACCGGCGCCGGCGCCGATGGCGGTGGCGGCGGCGGGGGCACGGCGGAGAGCCTGAAGTCCGACCACTTCGTCGGCGCGGCCTTGGAGCGGCGGCCACCGGCGGCGAGATGGGTGCTGCGCTTCCCGCGGCGGACGTCGCGGTCGAAGAAGGAGACGACGACGGACAGGAGCATCGCCCACGCCGGGACGCCGTCGCCGGAGTGGCGTCCCCTCCTAGCGCCGCCGCCACGGCTGTCCATGGCGCAGGCAGTCGAGACCGGAAACTGAAGATCGAAGCGGGTGTGGAGTGGAGCGGTGTGCTGTGTCAGATTGGCAGCCCACGAGATATAGTGGGGCAGCGGGGTTTGGTGGGGTGCAGACCTGAGTCAGATGGGCGACACGTGGCAGGGAAGAGAGATCGGATGGCCGAGACCACGCAGCCGCCATCCTCTCCGGTTCGGCGTGTCGTGTGGGGCCCGAGCGCTGTCGCCTCGCCATTCACGACGGACGGCCGGACCAGAGGTGTCGACATCCATGCACTAGCTGTCGTACGTGATTACGTGCCTGTCAAAGTTGTCAAGTAGACCAAAATTTTTCCGTTTGAGTTTCACGCTTATGGCACGGCCTGCCTGCGTGCTTGTTTTGTGGTGGACATCAACGTGTCTGAGTGTATCCGAGGTTGGTCCTGTGTGGCTGTGTCATCTACTCATCCACGCGCAGAAATTCCAACAAATTAACACAAACCTCTCCGTGAGGGGCCTTGATTGATGTGGGTTTTCTGCGGCTACTCGCCTTGTAGATGTGCAATGAACTCGTAGATTTACGGTTTACATGTGTTGATTAGCATAATTATATGTTGTTAGTTTGTGCTACGCTTTATGAATTTATAGATCGTTAGTTTGCGTCCGTTATGTAACGGGTTTCGATATCGTTAGTTTTTTTTTTAAAAAAATATCTAACGAACTTATTGAGCACTTCAATGCATATCTTACATGTTGTCAGTTTCGGTCATTTGTTTAACGAATCCATAGCTTATTGTTTTTCGTATAATAAAGTACCTAGGGACACAATTATGGGGGTTTCAGTGACTACTCGCCGCGCAACAAACTTGTAGGTTGTTGGTTTCACGTGTTGCTTAGGACAATTTGTGCTACGCTTGATGCATTTATAGACCGTTAGTAGTTTGCATCCGTTATATAACGGATTTGGATACGTTACCTTTTTTAGTAACTAACAAACTTATTGAGCACTTCAATGCATATCTTACATATTTTCGGGACAGGGGATCCATACTTTGTTGCTTTCCGTACAATAAAGTACTTAATGACGCAATTGTGGCATTTTCGATGACTGCTCGCCACGCAATGATTATAGGTTGTTGGTTTACACGTGTTGCTTAGCATATTTATATATGGTCAATTTGTGCTACGCTTGATACATTTATATATCGTTAGCAATTTCCATTCGTTATGTAACGGATTTGGATAGCGTTAGGTTTTTTCTAATATTTAACGAACTTATTGTCGACCTGCGTACAATGCATATTTGATATATTTTCCATCTTTTGCTTAACGGATAAATAGATTGCTATTTTCCGTACAACAAAATACTTACATAGCACCTTTTTTTTCCTTTGCTAAGAATTTTCTCTCCTTATCTCAATGAAATTGTCAATTGTCAAATTTGTAGTTTGTTGTTTATATCCCATAAGGCCATAACATAAATAACTTGTGGCTTCTCGGCTTGTGTCCTTTTTTTCCTATGCAAATCGATTGGCATGTTATCTGTACAAAGATTCACAACAATGCAAGCCTTATGACGCACAACCTCACTTTATTATGTAAATTTAATTGAAAAAATGTGGGTAAAGCGGTCACTACAAGTAAGTTTGTCCCTACAATGCCGTTGCTACAAGGTGACGATGTTGTAGGTGTCATGAGGAGGATTCTGCTCATGCGTGTTGTGGCAGAGGCCGTGTCGATTGTTGAGGAGAGTAGGAGGGCATATTCGAGATTAAAATGGCTACCTTTACTCTCAATTAATATTCTCTAAAACAACAACTGTTTGCAGATTGTACAGAAAACTAAAACAGGAAGTATTTTGAATCCAACGGAGCAATCTCAATGGAGGATTGATGATTCCAATTAATTAGCATTCTGAAGCAACATCCAAATTAAGAAAGAAAGTTGGACACGGGAGCAACTAGCGCGCTCATGATGAGTCACGAAATTAAATGTTGTGTGCAGGGGACCAAATGACAAAAAAAAATAAATCACGGTTCTAAGGGGGTGATTTGAAACAAACAAAAAGAAAACATTGTCGTCCTTTTAATTGCTCATCATGTGGAGTTCATTTTGGTGAATCGAACAGAAAGATGAGACCTTTTGACGTGTGTTGTACTCGCTGTCCGTCATTGGAGGTGAATCAGGGGGGCGGGGCGCGCCATGGCGGGGTAGGTTAGAGCTAGGAAGCATCATACATGCAACATGCTGAGAGAGAGAGAGAGAGAGAGAGAGAGAGAGAGATGTTCATGGGTGACGTCGTATCACCAGGAGTTAGTTGACAGAGTGGCGACCGTGGAAGGGTACGTACGGTCGTTGATCGTGAATGCGTGATCGGACATCGTCGAGAGGTCAGGTGGGAGCTGCAACGGTGGTCTTGGGAGATCGGAGTCATTCTTGTCTCGGAAAGGGCCAAGGGGGAGTTGATCGAGTGTGCCAATGCACGAGCTGCTCGTGGGGCGAGCCCGTCGATCGACGCGCTGAAGCACAGCCGGCTTGAGCGGCAGAGGACACACAGTGACGACGTTGAGGTGGTGGCAGCAGGTGTCGGCTAGCGGCCTGCTGATAAGGAACGATTAAGGTTTGGCTGGTAATATCCTAGTGTCTTTTGTTCAAACACAAGGTAACAGCAGGGCAAGGTATTGGATTATTTCACAAAACTTATTTCTTTAAATAGTACTTTTTTCTTTATTTGACGTGGAAGTGAGAGGGGGGAAATAAACAACAACAAATAAGTTTTTTTTTTTTTGCGAAACAACAACAAATAAGTATGGATGAGTGCCATGGGGTAAGGTGTGGGCTGGAGAGTGTGAGCCGCGTGAGTGCCATGGCGTGCAAGTCGTCCTAGCCCTTAAGTGTGAGCCTATTATCAAATTAAAAGGGAAAAGCTATCCCTCAATTAAAAGGATGGCCGACGTGGAGTTTTTCTCTACTTTATTTATTTATCTATCTAATGTTTTTAAGAATCCTACATCAGCTATATGTATAGCTCAGAGATATATATCGATTGTTAGAGACGCCTTAAGATGATGCATTCTCACTTGGCATATGAACATCTCTTCCGTCCACTATCCATGAGAAGCTCTAGCAGCGGCACTATGTAGCATTGTAGCTCCAGCGCTTTTGTACTCGTGTCCGCCTTGGCCGCCCGTCGCTGTCGGCACCACACCACCTGGCTGCTAGCGGCCTATCTATCCGCCAAATGCTCCTCGCGCCCACGACATTAGCGACCGCACATTGCCATAGGCCTCGTCCTGTCCGGTGTGCAGCGGGCCGGCCCTCAGCTAGCGTGTCCATGTGTGCACAAAGTAGACACAAAGCGTGTCCACGTGTGCACAGAGTAGACACAAAGACCATATGGGTCTAGAGGTGTGGAATCAATTCCGGTCTATTGTTTTACCAGGTAGAGTCTATCTTGTAATTAGTTCAACTCTTGGATTAAATCCATGCATGCTTTATTGAACAAGAATTTTGGTGAAAGAGAAACTCAAAGAGTTTTGGTGAAAACGAAATTCAATCTTTAGAGAGAAAAAAAAAGTAACACTTGATGCATGTCTAGAACCATTTCCACTCCGGAATTAATATTACGCAACGCAGCAAGGCCGACCCGGCGAGATACGGCGAGGATTTGCAGTACTTGGAACTGAATGCACTTGTTCTTGAGCCCCTCACCAGACGCTGCTTTGCCGTTGAACTTGCGATTTGACGTACGGCGTCCTCTAATCCATAGGTCCGGCGAGGTCGGTTCGTCCGTCGGCTCATATCACCGCAGCGCACACAATGGGCACCAATATCATTCGGCCGATGACTCCTCGCCCATGCCGAAGCCTTTGTTGCTCTTCTGCCACCTCCACGGCAGTGAGAGCTCGTATCTGAGGTGGTCGCCGCCGGATCCTGCTGGCAGCACGTCGTCTTCGTCAGTCGAGTCGCCGCCGCCGTCCGCCGGATCCGGTGGCGGCGGAGCACCGCGGCGGCGGCGGCGGCGGTGAAGCTGGAGCACCTTTTTGTGTTGGTTGGCGTGCACCGACGGCCGGAAGCCGGGGCTCGCCTTGGGCCTGTACTCCGGCAGCAGGCGGCCCTGCCTGTAGCGCGTGCCGCACGCGTTGCACAGCGTGGAGGGCCCATCCGGCCCAGGCCTCCACTGCGACGTCTCCGATGAGGTGCAGTGCCTGCACCGCTTCCCCACCGCCCGCCGCTGCCGCGGCCGCCTCACGACATTCTGCACCACCGGCTGCTCATGAGCCGCCTCCGGCGAGGGTTCCGTCGCCGGAGCCGGTGGTGGAGGAGCCGACGACGACTTGGGGCACTTCCTCTTGACCAGGTACACGTCCGGATCTGATGATGACCCAGGCGACCAGGCCAAGATCGGGCTGCAGTCGTCCGGCGTCACCTCCGGCGACGTCGCCGGCTGCTGCTGCTGCGCCCGCCGCGGCTTGCCGGAGACCATGATCCCCGCCGTCGTCGTCACCGGCGAGGAGCGGCGGTGGGCGGACGACGGCAGCACGCAGCCCTTGCGCGTCATGCCACACCGCCTGCGCTGGCCTTCACGCCGAAACGGAGCTAGCTGTGTCGCCTTGAAATAAGGGAGGGGAGGAGTGGACCTATATTGGAGTAAACACTTTCCGTCACTCGGCCGGGCCACCCACCGTCACATACATGTCGCTTTTTGTCATTTCTGTTACGAAAACAAACAAAACGTTGGTTTTAAAGATGTATATAGTTGGAAGATGATGATAATTATAGATGACTCATCATACGAAACTAAAGTGATTTTGACTATTTCCGTGAGTCTTATAGCTACGAACATTAGAGAGAGTTGATGAGGAGATCTTTGTTTCTGTAGTATAGGAAGCTATACCGGGGAAGAAGAATGGTGGTGCTCGTTATGTTTTGAGCTTGTGAATGATCAGGTTGTGCGTCTGTTGCTGAATATTTTGTTTATTGCGGAATGTCGGTGGCGGACCGCCGCATAACGAACTTGTAGGTTGTCGGTTTGCGTCCGTTATAACTAACTGATCAGTAGATTTTCGGTTTCTATATGTTGTTCAATAAATTAACAGCTTGATCGTTTTCCCCTTCGGCGAACAATCGTCGCTTATCGATTTACGTTGTTATCATTGGCAAATCGGTTTGCTTCTTATCTCGAGGAAACCATAGATTGTTGATTTCATCAATGTTACTGAACACATGATTGTGGATTGTTGTTGGCTATGACCCGTCACATAACGAACTTATACCTTGTAGGTCTATATATAACTAGCATGTAGATTGTTCATTTTCGCCTATTGTTCAATAAATTAGTAGCTTGTCATTTCCCCCCTACTATGAGCAAGTGATGCTTGTCGATTTGTGCTGTTCTTTCTTTGCAAACCGGTTTGCATCTTATAATCTCAAGGAAACCATAGATTGTTGATTTCATCTACTAGTTAATTAGTTTATAGTTTTTCATTTCCCTCTTACCATAAAGAACTTGTAGTCAATCCATTTGTGGTTTCCGTACGCAACAAAATTGTAGATTGCTAGTTTCTACATATTGTTAAATGAATTTGTAATTTGTCACTTCCCTTACCAAATAGAACTTGTGGATTGTATGCTCATGGGCACTGTCAATGGCTAAAGGCTTCGCGGGTAGAATGGCGAGGTAGCGAGTATAGATAGACACAAACGGGTGTGGCATATGCCACAGGCACAACGCATCAATAGAGGGAGAATCAGAGGGGAGGCTGGCTCATCAAATCATCAGGAGGATCAGAGGGGGGGGAGGCCAGGTCGTTGGGAATAGAGTGGAGGGAAAGAACCGAGCGAAACAAAGAGAGCCAATGGGGAAAGAGGCCGTGGGCTGTGGGCTTTGGATTAAACGGGTCAACTTTTAATCATGCTGGGCCTGGATGACGGGTACGGGCTGGGCCAGCCCGTGCCGTGTCGTGCTTCAACCAGGCCAGGCTGTTGTGGTGCGTGCCGGCCCACGGGCCTGATTGCATGCATGTCGTGCTCATGTTTTTTTTTCTTTGGAGGGACATGTCATGCGCTCATGTTGTTATGCTGCTCATGTGTTGTGTGTGACGGCAAGGCACAGGAAAAAACAAAGTACAAGAGACGAAAGGTGCCCGAGAATAAAACGACGCAGCAGAAGCTGGTCACTGATCGATCAGCAGCTAGCCGTGCTACGAATGCACGGCAACAAGGGACATGCCGCGCTAGCTCGGAGCCGTGTAGGCGGCAGCGTGTATGTCGATCGCCCCTGGACTTTGGCGAACTTAGCTGGCGAATCATCCACTGCGGCAGTATTTAGATAAAAAGGTTATTTTAAACTTTACTATTCATCTCTCTCAGAAAACACGTTTTTCCAAAAAAGTTCGTCTTCAATTTCCTTCAACTTTCCTATTCATACCTCTCACAAGACACGCTTCTAAAAAAAATTCTTTTCTACCACCACCAACTATAACACGCTCGGTGTTTGCCATGATGCCCCTCTCGCTCGACGAAAGGGGAAAGCTACGGTTGGGCTCGGTTTGATTTTATACTCTCGACAGGGGTCGTCGTCGTCACCTGCTGCAGGACTTGGGTGGGCCGGCCTGCTTGATTGGGCCGAACCGAGAGGAAGATACGGACCCAAGTTGCGCTTTACAACATTGTTCTCTGCTCCTTGTGTTTAAGCCGGAGGAGCACCAGGAGCCTTCCCAAAGGGGCATGAGTAGTCCTCTCCACTGAAGGAAAAAAGGAAAGGAAAATTTTACCCTCCCCCTTCCTTCTCATTGGCCCAGTCATCTCTACCACAAACATCAGACTGTGTTATTTCACATATTGGCCGCGCCGGCTAAAAACATGATTCTGTCGTTACATACTCTCCACTAAAAAAATATTAGTCCATTATCAACGAACAGGAGGTGTCCTGCTAGCATATAAATTATTCTGCGATCCATATCTTTTTAAAAAAAGTAGACTACATATAGGAGAGATGTGTTTTTTATTACCAAAAGATATTTGTTAATGGAGATAGGATTGAAAATCTTGTCTCTCTCTCTTTTTTAATTTTTGGTGTAGCAATAGTCTACTGCGTATGCTTTCGCTATCAATCCTACTATGATAAGTTAGAGCAACTCCAAGGACTCTGTATCCCAGATCAGATAGCTAACAAAAATAAAAAGACTAGCAAATACGCATCCAACAGACTAGGCAACAGGGAAATTTCAAGACGAACTTTGACAAACAACCCAGCAAAAGCTATTATATTTTTTTTAAAAAAAAACGAAAGCTATTATAAAAGTTACCAGAGAAAAAGAGTCGAAGCCAGACTACTGTTCTCTCTGATCTCCGAAGCTGGATGGACCAGTTTCTCCAGTAAAACATGGCAAGTCCATTGCTGAGGTCATTCTAGCATGCCTGTCCTCTGGGCGGGGTGTTTAGTTGAGTAGTGGAAAAAAGTACTTTTTCTGGAATGGCGGTGTTATGTGAGGGGGATGAATAGAAAAAAGGTGGAAAAAGAACATTTTTTTGGGAATGGCGTTGTTTCTGGTGAGGGGAATGGAATAGGAAGTTAAAAAATACTTTTGGGGACTAAACACGGCCCAGCCCAAGGGGTGGCAAAGCAGAAGGAGAGAAGTTAGCAATCACCCAATCTAGGAGCTGGCAGCCCCAAATCAACCCAAGAAAAGTACTACCACCTTCACATCGTCTTTGCCCCAATTCGGATCTCACCTTACAAGTTTACATGCACAAGACTGAGCTGGAGTACCATTTTATGCTGAACCACCATGGTACATTTGCAGGCAAGCATGTTGCCACTGCACATATATGATGTATCATCATGCCACATTCACCTCTACTGCAGCCAACCTACATGACCTATAATTCTCTGAATTGGCTGGAGCATTTGCTAACAGATCCTGCCATGATCAAGTTAACAACCAAGCTC